>OZ014520.1:113419264-114764966 GCA_963966055.1 Lathyrus aphaca
TACTAATGATCACAAACAAGCTAGGATCAACACATTAAATCAAGAGTTTAAGTTGTTATATATTGAGCATGGTGAAACCATTGCGGAAATGTAGAAAAGGTTATCACATCTTATAAATCGATTAAATGCACTTGGTAATCCTGTGTCTAATGAACTTGCTACTAATAAAGTGTAAGATGTCTTAGTAGGGAATGACAACCAAAGGTCGTCGCTATAAATAAGCAAATGATATTAAGACGCTTGATCCTACAACTTTGTTTGGTAAATTGGAAGAGCACGATCAAGAGCTTATAAAATTAGCCAAATACAAGAAGGAATTTGAAAAGCGATCGAAGAATGAGAAAGGGAAATACAAAGAAGAAAGTAAGAAGTCTATTGATATAAAAACTTCGAGCTCAAGGCCTTCATATTATGAGAATTGTGGTAGTGAATGTGACGATGACCAGAACACTTGTGAGGAAGATGTAGGGTTGTTCGTAAAAAAGATACAAAGGTACATTAGGAAAAATGGTGTTAAAATTCTAACAAGAATGTAGCCAAGTTTAGAAGGTTGACAAGTTCCTCGAAGGATGATGAAGAGAGAAAGAGAAAACTTAGAAGATCTTGTTATCATAGTGGTGAAGTCGGTTACTATAGACCAGAATGTCCCATGAGAATAAAAGAAAAAGAAAGGAGCAATCATAAGTCTTCTAGAAAGTCTAGAAAAGCACATATCTCTTGGGAAAGTTCTATTGATTCCTCTAGCGATGAAAGCACAATTTCAAGTGTGGGATCGACTCGATTTATCTCATGGAAAAAAAGAAGAAGAATGTAAGTTCCTCTAAAATTAAATTTACTAATGATTGATCCTATGTTCAATTACAATATGCCTTTGAAATTCTACGTAGAGAAGCCTTAAGAGATTTTAACAAGTTAGCTTCACATGAAAAAGTGATTTTGAATTTATAAGCTCAAGTGTTAGAATCCAAAATGAATCTTGAAGATATTAAGAAGTCTATGATAAAAATTCAAAGTGACAAGAAATATGACTTTATACCTCCTAGGTTTGGCTGTGAGTATTATCATAATAGACAAGAAGTCAAATATCTTCAAGTTAAATTTAATAATGCCTTGCATCCTAAGATAGTGTTTTCTATTGATCCTTATAAGGTTGAAAAACATTTGAATAACTCTAAAAAGAAACATAAAAATATGCATAAGGATTCTAATAACAAGGACGTGTCTCATAAAAACCTATCTTATCATTATTGTTCGTAAAAAGGGTCACACCATTGAAAAATGCAAACTTAGGAAATTATTAGTTTCTATGGTATATAATATTTAGAACACCATTTTTCATTGTGGTTGACTTGTTAAATTATGATGAAATACTTTGTTTTTTAAATATACCATATATGCCCCATTTTTGGTACCTGTATTGTATACCATATTTGCTACCACAATAGAATATGAACCATCAAATACATAAATTTTTCTAACAAAAATATGGCTTAAATATAGTACTAAAATGTTAAACAATCCTAAATATTATTTAAATCAAACCCAAAAATATTGAAAACATATATTACAAACTCAATGTGATAACTTTTTATTGAAGCAAGATGTCCAACATGTACGGACACCTTTAAAGTATTGTTTTGAGAATGGTGTAGTGTCGTTAAAACATATATAAAAAAAGTTGAAAGAAATTGAAGAGTACTTGATTTGAAATAATAACAAACTTTTATGAATGTGATATAAATCATTAATATATATTGTAAATATACATACATGATCCCAAGAATCAACAATGTCGGCAAAGACAATGTTTAACATGTGTCTCATGACATATAAACCACACTTGTATCATTCTTTATGTTTTCTCGTCTACAAATTTAAATATTACATGAATATATAAACACACATGTAACTATAGATAAATTAATGTCAAAAGTAATGCAAGTCTTTTATTGCTAACTCCGTTCAATAAATTGTGTCGCTCCATAACTCTATATTAAAACATTTTAAACATATTACATGCTAAGCTAATTACAAATTCAAATAAAATATTACTAAAAGTCTCATAAAATATAAACTTCGTAGTAAGTAGACATTTCATCTTTAATTCAAGTGGTTTGGCCAAGGAACATATCATAATTACCATATTCGCCCGAAGATAAATGATGATCAATTGTCAATGACTACTAAATGAACACAAGCATAAATAATTTTTTTTAGCATGAAAACTAACTATATAGAGAAACCACAATTTCAAAAATACTCATGAATCGATAAATGATGCTAAGCAACAGTCTTTCTTCTCCTATCTTAATTTGATGATATGAATGATTCAATCACATTTGTAGAATTGTTTGTAAATAGAATACTAAATGGGTCAAAGAATCCATAAATATCATATTTATTTAATTATATAAAAAAAATGCATGTACCTAAATGTTTAAACAAAATTCAAAAATAAGTTAGTTTTAACATTAAAATTACTGATGTGCATACATTTAAAATTGACATTTATTAGAATGGAAATTATACTTATGTGCACCACAACTGTAGTATCTCTACGTCCAACCACTCATTCCCAAAAATAAACTCTCTTATATCTTTAGGATCGAGATAAAAAACCTCTAACTCTCTATCATGTTGTAATTGAAAAGGAATTAAATCATTTAGATCCATAATGAAACAAACCAATTTTCTTATAGAATCGTCAGAAGGAAATATGATTTCATTTTGTGCATGAGTATGGACAGTTGAACAACTTCCTTTTATGCTCGCACCACATAAACTAACTCTTTCAGGCACCTTATAAACTTTATTTGTAACTATATGGATGGTTACACCCAATTGGTTGGATGGTTAAATCCATTGGTGCCAATTTCCACATCATAAAAAAGAACAACAACACATAATGTATAAACATTATTTTTTCTACAACAAAATATAATATAATCAACATACAAAACCATTATTTTCAAATACCGAATAAGGATCATCCCACTATTTTTTTGCGCAATTCCGACTCATGTGCTAATGTGTGTCTTGCAACTTCTTACCGTACATATCATCCAACTCTTTCTTTTAGGATTTGCAATCCTGTGCTAATTTATCTTCCAACTCTTTCTTTTGGGATTTGCGATTTGCAATTCTTTAGTCTTTATCGATGTACCAAAGGCATCGTTGATAAGACTAAATGCTAAAGAATTTTAAAAGAAAGAGATGGACGTGCTCGTTGATAAGAAGTCATCACATGAATGGGAAGTCCAAAAGAAAGAGTTTGAAAGAATCACGTATCCCAAAAGAAAGAGTTGGAATATAAATTATCACAAGATCAAGAATCCCAAATCACAGTTGGATGCTTACGATCAGGCTTAGGTTTCATAATGTAATCACGGAGTTGTGACTTAAAGTCCCTCCAACACCGTTAGCATAAGTGATCCACTTTTTGTTCAACTTCTTATCGTCAATAAACTCAAAAGTCGACTATAGTTACATCAATAAGTATGTATTAGTAACTATATATAAAAAGTATTGTATATTGAATCATGTATGTAAACAAAATACTATCCAAACATGTAAAAGATACTTTAACATCTATCCATAAGCTTTCTTTCAATTCTCCTGATACTTGGGTCTAATCATCTATCAAAATACTAATTTTGCTACGTCCAAGGAATGCAACATAACTCTAAAAATGGATGAATGCTCACCATAACAAGTCCAAGTTATATAATTAAACTTGATTGATAATCTATTATCGGAGTAGCAAACTTTTGTTAATTTAGCCAACATTTTAGCACATTTTTTCTTCTTTTTTCCCCTTTATAGTATGTGTTTCATTTGTATGAATTTCGTTTCTAGATGAATAATACATCTATGTTCAAAATAAGAACATCACCATAACGTAAAACCAATCTTAACAACAACATATAACGACATATATTATCCTCAAGCATTCATGCAACAACATAACTAAACATTCACCAACAATAACAAATAAACCTATGGGGTTTAGCCACTAAACATCAACAACAACAACAACATAAGCACTAAACATTCATTAAAACTCTCCTTGATTAATATAGTAAGAATAATCACCTTAAGACATATTTTAAAACATGTCAAGAACCTAATATCTTCAGCTAGAACCACTTTGATCAAATCCAAACTCAGTAACAATCAAAAGAACTGCATTCTCATAAGTTATAAGAAATCTAACTCTTTCATATAACCTTATAATACTATTTCTACATATAACCATGAATACAAATGTGTCCCATACATCATTTTCTTACCCAAGTCTATGTTCATTGGTTTGTTCCTTAACAACAACAACATAAACATTCAATTACAACAACAACAACATTCAACTAGAACAACATAAACATAAACATTCAATAACAACCTTTATGAACGATATTTTAATGTACATGCATGGTAGATAAATTTTATGTGTTTGAAACGTGATGAAGAAGTAAATGAGAAAAATAGTGTGAGCTTCATCCTTTTTTCCTGTAAGTATCTTCGTGTTCCTTCCTCATTTTTCATTGCTTTATACGTTTAGCCAAAAATGACAATGATGACGTTTTTCCATGTTTATTGAAGAACAATATTGAGGGTAAAGAAATAATATTAAACAAGTTGAGGATGAAACAATATGATGGTTCTTTTCTTTAATGGAGATGAAAAAATGGTTAGGGTTCAAGCAGTTTCTCAACGTTGAATGTGTGTTTCATTTCGTAAGGCAATGCTAGCTGAATAGACATGAAGATGTGTTTCTTGAATAAGAATAAAAAATTCACCATGGTTCCTTAAAGCAACTGTGGTGATACCTGGTTTATTTAATTTAATTTTATAAAAAATGCCAGTTTTTAACCATTTAAAAATTAAAAAACAAAGAAATATATCACCATAATTGATTTAATCAACTGTAGTGACATCTAAATTAATTTTAGATTTATAATAAATAAAAAAGTAAGGTGTCATTATTTAAAAAAGAGGTAAAACATATCACCACATTTGGAATATCCAACCATAGTGATATCCTAATTATATTTAATTTAAAAATAAATCAAAAAGAAATGCGCCAATATAATATTAAAGAAATCACAAATTTGTTGGTGTCGAGATTCAAACTCATGAACTTTAGGAACTTTTTACCACGGCCACTATACCAAATAAGGGAAAAGACTGTATTTTTTTGGCCTTTAACAACGCTTAAAAGCGCTGCCTAAGGTGGCGCTGTCGTAGGTAAAGATAACGTTTTTCTTTTATCTAACTATGGTAATATGTAAGCAATTTATAATTATAAATAAATAAAAATGATGACGCTTGATTTTAGAAATGTCACCACGGTCCTTCAAAGTAATGTGGTAACATGGGCGTCGTAGTATATACTTTTTATAGTTGTGGGTTTCGCATGTTGCGAATGAACGAGTAGCTTTAAATACAATCATTGCTGAAGAGATTGGAACTAACAAATTTGAAAATTCAGGAAATTGAGAATGATATGATGATTGGTAAGGTTGAACACGATGGATCTAGGTTAAATGTCGAGAACTATGATTCAATAAACTTGAAAGATATCAAACTGATAAATTGGAGAGAGAGAGAATGTGTGAATGTGGAAAATGCGGGAATCAGAAGTTGATTCCTACATATTAGTACATAAGTGACTTTTTACATCGATTTATGGTCTGATGTAAAAAATACACCAACCACATCGGTTTACTTTTTAAGTCTGATGTGAAAAAAATTGGATTTTTTTAAAAGGGGGTTTTTACATCGGTTTGGAAACAAAAACCGATGTAAAAGGTTTGTTTATTAAATCGTTTGGAAACAAAAACCGATGTAAAAAGTGTTGCGTAAAATTATCAAACGCACCATATAAACATTTTTACATCGGTTTTTGATATGGTCTGATGTGAAAAAGGCACCATGTAAATTTTTTTACATCGGTTTGGATATGGCCCGATGTGAAAAAGGCACCATGTAAACTTTTTTACATCGGTTTGGATATGGCCCGATGTGAAAAAGGCACCATGTAAATTTTTTTACATCGGTTTTGGATATGACCCGATATGAAAAGTACTGTAGTAATTCAAAAAAATTTGACTATTTTTTAGCAGTTCCCTGTAACTTTTTTGTTACCTAATTTTTCATATTTTTCCAACATCACACAGACCATAATTAGGTCGTTATTTTCTATAGTTTCCCAACATCACATAGACCACATTTAGGTCGCTATTTTCATATTTTTCTCACCAATCTAATTTCTTTGCACCTAATATCTAGTATACACATATATATTCTTCAAAATTCTATAATTGATTTACAAAAGTACTAATATAGGATACACATAAATGTACTAAATTATAAGGAGGTTTACACGACGGACTACTACAACAACAAAAAATACACAAATATCCAACCATTTATAAGTCCTTTTCCCCACTTGAATGACCAATTTACAATCCACAAGAAGATGAATTGTAGCTTCGGTAGACAACACCAAAATCGAATTTGCTGACAATAAATAATAACACCAATTAACATCAACAGACAACACCAAAGTCAAGAAACTCAATTCAGATATATATAGACAATTCTCTATATCTCACCAAATAAAGCTTAAACTTTATATAACTAAAAGAAACATGTTGCCCAACGGAGTCGCAAATCATACAAATCATCTTCTGTTAATTCTTTTGGGTCATTAAATACCTACAACATGTAAATAACAATATAGAGTTATTTTTGAAAATTCACATTAAGTTGCAAAATGCAAAGTAAATAACAAAGTAAAGTTATTTTTATTACCGTCATCCAATTATCGGTTATAGGTGCTGAGGCAATATCCAACATATTTTTTATCACATAGTACCCACAATTTTTAGAGTTATTTTGTTTCCTTGTCTACAAATGAATGGCATTATTAGTGAATACTTATATGATAAAATTAAAATTTTTAATTATAATTTACACCACACTTACATTGGGTCGAAGCCATGTAGCCTTTCTTCTAATGCCACGTGCCACTTGATGAATCCCTAAAGCACTAATTTAGAAGGAAAAAAAATCCATATAAAGCCACATAAAATATGGAATTACTTTTTTTAACAAATTATGTATATAGGATGTAGTGAACATAAAAGATAAACTTACATTGTAACAAGTTTCGTCATGGTTTGATTAAGTTCCCGATGAAGTAAACAAAAGACGACCACTGTATTGACTTTTGGACAAATGACTATTAATTGCCAATGATTATTGTACATGTGCGTTGAAGCACAAAAGTCAGAATTTCATGTAACCAAAATTGAAATATCGATGTAACCAAAGTTAAATAATAGAAAACAAAATTTCATACAAACTTACCCTTGAAGAAATGGTAGCAAGTGACACACTTTCTCTTTGTGATCACGTAAATTTTCTTGTAGTATTTTCTAACTCTTGCTTCAGTTTTTGCCACATTATCAACATACGAACACACAGCATGGTCTATAAATCCATATACTTCTGATTGTAATGTATCAATACATATATGATGAATATACCTTAATAATTTTAAAATAAACATTAGAATTAAAGTGATGAGAGGTATAACACTAATAGATATTGACAGTAATTAAAAAAAATGTACTTACGTGGACCATACTTGCAGAGTAGACAAGTCAAGCCAATGAAAACCCATCAACAACTCTCTGATACACTTGGATAACATATAAAAATTAACGACACTCACACAATGACTTAATTCTAATTCCAAGTGTGCGTCACCCATTTTCAGAACCATTTTTACTAATCTCTCAATATTGTATTCCATTTCCATTGTGCTTACTTTTACAACTGAACAACTTCCTTTTCCGCTTACATCCACAACTTCCCTTTGTTCAATGCATTTTTTATTTTCTGTGGTTTGGGAGATACCCATAGACCTAAGTGTCTCCGTGAAATATTTTTGCATTGCCTTACTCTCTTCAACCAACTGTTGCGTAAAATCAACTCTAATTTTTGCTTCCAATTCAGATGACAACTGTGCAAATTGTTCGGTTACAACTATATCTTGTCTTTCACGTGATATTCCAAAGAAATTGCTTTGTTTATGGTGTTTTCCAACACCACGAACACGACCTTCATGTTCAGATGTTCCAATGGGTGTTGTTAAGATATCGTGACGTCCATCCGGAACAAATGCACCCCTTTCAGCTTCTTCAATTAGAGAATACTACAAATGCACCACAACTTTGTCAATGGTTTTTATCAATAGTTTTTATCAATCAAATTCGTCAATAGTTTTTATCAATCACAATTATAATGATACTTGAAGAATTTTCTTAATTTTACTTACAATTTTCTCTGCAACAACTTGTGTAGCCTGTGATGTATATTCTCCCCATTTCTTTTGTCATGCTCTCTTCTGTAACTCATGGCGTGACGACGGAGATGGGCTACCAGTATCATCTAATGTAGAATCATATATCGATCTCTTTTCATTTATCATTTTCTCCTCAAGCAAGCGATACCCTCTTCGAGATAATACATGTGGGTATACATTCTTAGCCACATTTTCTACACCATTTTGACTTTTTTCCTATTATAAACTCAAAAAGTTATTAATCATACTAAATTGAATAAAAATGTTATTAATCACACTAAACATAATAAAAAGTTATAAAAATGTTATAAATCTTACTAACCTTAAATTCAGAGGTATCTCGAGACTTCAGAAATTCTTTCCATACTTCTTCTTTAATATAAGGATATCTGATATATGCAGGAGCGAGACCTTCTTTGGGCTTTCTAATATATTCTCTTGTGAGTTGTGTCTTAAAACCTCTCCATCGCTCTCCCGCATATTTAATCCATTCTTTCTTCAACAAATCCTTTTTTGCATCATGAGGTTCTAGAATAGTGAAATGAGCCTACACATATAGTATACAACATATGTTAGTTATTAGTATATGATTATAAAATATAATAAAGTGTAGCAGTTAAAAATACCTGAACATCAGTCCAAATAGCCTCTTTTATGTCTTTATCTACGTTTTTCCACTCATCTTTCAAAATATTACATCTCTATCGAGCAAGAGACGTTATGTAACTCCTAAAATTTGAAGCATTTTTGCCAACGCATGTACATTCATGGGTTCTTGGATCAAACTCGACCTTTATCTTTTCACCAGTTTGATGAACTTTGTCAATTTGTGTCATCAAAGTGGGACCTCTAACTCTTTTTTTTAGGGTCACTAGATGAAGAAGGGTTACCGGTTGAATCAGCCATGTATTTGTTCACACAAAATATGAACAATTAGACATCCAATTAAGCAAAAAATATAAACAATTAGACATCAAATTAAGCAAAAAATATAAACAATTAGACATCAAATTAAGCAAAAAATATAAACAATATAAACGATTAGACATTAAATTAAGCACAAAATATAAACAATTAGACATAAAATTAAGCACAAATAAATAAATAAAAACCTTACTAGTCCTCCCATATCCATTCTTCATGATCTGTGCGAATAGCATGCACATCTTCCTCTTAATTTTCTTCAATGAAGCTAGGCACATTTGTTGAGAAATGAGGAGTTTCGAAAATATCAAGGTTCACATCTTGATTTTCATCACTATCATGCACCTTTCCTTGTATAACCACCGACCACCTTTTATCAAAAGGATCTGTGACATAAAACACTTGTTTTTCTTGAGACGCCATGATGAAAGGTTTGTCCACATAAGCTAACTTGCTAAGATCAACCCGTGTAACTCCAAATTCATCGATTCTTACACCATTGTTGATATCAATCCATTTGCATTTAAATACAGGAACTTTAAACACAACATAATCAACTTCCGAAATCTCTTCAATCACCCCAAAGTAGGGTGTAGAGGCCATAACCAGGTTTTTATCTTTAGCACTAGAGAAATTTATGGACTCAGCCACAATCATCACCCCACTATTTTGTGTGGTACTACGGTCATACTTTAACTTCGTATAAAAGCAAGTTTTATTAATATCATATTCACTCCAAGTTATTATGTTACATTTAGGCTCATAAGACATCCACTTAATTATATTAGATGCACTATCATCATTAGCAATTTTTTCTTTAAAACACTCAGAGAAACTCTTATTATGCTCTTTTAACAACCATCTTTCATTCATCTTGGGGTACTTTTTCTTTATGATGCTTTTGTGAGTAAATAAGTAAGGTTGAACTCCATTCGTGTTATTCAATATATAAAAATGCGCTTGAACAACCACATCAATACTTAAGCTCTTGACATTTAAACATTGTGTACCCATACACTCACATCTTCCATCATGACGAGACTTGGGAACCCCTACAACATCCACTTCTGAAAAATAGTTTGAACAAAACTCAATTGCTTCTTCTGCGATGTACCTCTCAACAATCGATGCTTCTGGACGGTGTAGGTTTTTTGTATACCATTTTAGGATCTTCATGTATCGCTCGGTTGGATACATCCACCGTAAAAAAAATTGGACCACATAATCTAATCTCCCTTACTAGATGAACAATCAATTGAACCATAATGTCAAAAAATGAAGGAGGAAATTACATCTTTAATTGACACAAGATAACTGCAACCTCCTTTTCCAAATTGTCTAACTTTAATGGATCAATGGATTTACAACAAATTGCATTGAAAAATAAGCACAACCTGGTTATAGTCTTCCTAACATTGTTAGGCAATATCCCACGAATAGCCACTGGTAGTAGCTGTTGCATTAAGACATGACAGTCATGAGATTTTAAGCCAATTAATTTGAGATCTTTAACTGATACAAGCCTCTTGACTTGATGAGTAACCATGTGGAACTTTAATACTTTGTGAACACTCACAAAAACTTGTTTTCTCTTTTTTAGACAAAGTGTAGCAGGAAAGAGGCAAATATATCTTGTTGCCTATATGTTGTGGAGTTAACTTTTCTCGTATACCCATCAAACCCAAATCCATACGAGCATTATAACCATCTTTTTTTTTGCCATGAATGTTGAGAAGTGTTCCGAGTAAACTATCACATACATTTTTCTCCACGTGCATCACATCAATACAATGTCTTACATCAAGACTAGACCAATATGAAAGATCGAAGAAAACTGACCTCTTTTTCCATGAATTTTTCACAGTAGATTTCTTTTTGTACTTTCCAAAGACGACATTAATGCCCTGAAACTTCATCTCCAGTTAAGGGCTTTGGAGCTTCATCATGCTCTTGTTCTCCATTGAAAGCTTTCCGCAATCTATGATATGGATGATAACGATCTAGACATTTTGATGCCCAAGATAAACAGTTTTCTTTCCTTTTTCAAGTTGTAGGTAACTTGTGTCTTTTTCACATATAGGACATGCATTATTTTCCTTCAAATTAAACAATTTTAACACGGCTGACAAACGTGTAAAATTTATGCATCCTGGGTACAAAGGTTTAACCTTGTCACTGCATAAAGTATCATACACATGTGCCTTCTTAAACGAATCTTGTCCAATATCACGCATCATGTCTTCCAGACGATCATCCATTTCTACACCAACATTATATTTTTGGGACACATTTGACTTTGCTACTACCTTACCGTGTCATATCCATTGTGTATAACTTTGACAAATCCTATGATAAATTAGATGATCCATGATTGCTTTCTTATTAAGTTTTGGTTCGTGATTTGCACAACGAACACATGGACCGAGAAAAAGCACATCAACACTTTTTTCATCATTACTTTTAGGAGGAGGAATATGTTTTTTAGCATTGCTTTCAACAAACTGTAGAAATTCCTTCACTCCATGTTCGTACTCGGCACTTAATCAATTAGCTCTCATCCAACTACGATTCATACATATGTTCCAAAATTAATGCATACATAGTTAAATCATTGAGACGCCTACAATAGTCCCTCTCTTGGACATTAGAGAGAATAAAAGTCTCTACGTGCAAACATGTGGCATGCATAAAAGAAGAATTGAGAAGTTATAAAGAATGAAAAGAGAACCTGTAATGTCTTGTGGTCGGATGACTTGCGGTTGAGTGAAAAGAGTGACGACGCAGCAACGAATGCATAAATACCAACAATGTCCTTATGTAGGCAAAAACAAACTGTAAGAAGAAATATGAAAAAAAATAAAATCAGAAAAATATAAAAAACATAAAATTCGATCTAATTAAGCAATATAAGAATTTTAGATTTTTCTTTTGGATTTTTTTCGAAATTGCAAAAACAATAAAAAAATTAATTAAAAATAGAAAAAAGAGGAATTTGGGAAAACGGATGGTGGACACTAGGTATTCCTTTAGAATACGAGGACTAATGATCTATGAATTTTTCCCCTTAGGATTGTCAAAACAGTTTTACGATCGGACACAATTTTTCCAAAAACCGATTTTTTTTTTACTCTAAACGCGAGAAGGCCAAAAACGTGAGGAACATAGGGCCTAAGCGCAACAACACTAAACCTAAGACTTCCAGGAAAGTAATTCTAAAACACAAATCAAACATGTCAAAATCATTTTTTTTACCTCTAGAATCACTTTTGGTCCTACCATCCAAAATCAATTAGCTTTCAATTAGTAACAAAATTTCAATACAGTCAAACAACAAGTCACAACACAAAATATGCATAATCAATTAACGAAAAACAACATCAACCCATAATCCAAAACCATGAAACCAAAACAAAATCGTAAGAAAAAACAAACCTTTGAGTGACCGGAAGAACAACGCTATGTTATGTTATGTTATGAAGAAGATAACCGGAGAGGAAACAACACCAACGAAGACCGAAAGAAGATGAACACCGCAAGTCGCGATGAGAACACGACCAACGAATGGCGGATGCATCTCTGAATCGGCCAAGAAGCAAGTCGTGAATGGCGGTTGCGGCTACGTCTCTGAACAGCGCTGCGTCGGAACAGGAAAAAGGGCAAATATGTTGTGTCGGAATAGGAAAAGGGGCAAATACGCTGCGTTGGGACATGAAAATATGAGTTCTTCGTTGAAATAGTACACAGGAAAATATGCGGCGCTTTAGGTGTTTTAGGGTTTTGGTTTTAGTTAATTTTTCAATAACTTTTTAAATCGGTTAATTTATTTAACCGATGTAAGGGCCCAAATTAAATAATTTTTTAATAATTTTTTAAATCGGTTTTCAAATAACTAATGTAAGGGCCCAAATTAAATAATTTTTTAATAATTTTTTAAATCGGTTTTCAAATAACTAATGTAAGGGCCCAAATTTTTTTGATAACTTATTAAATCAGTTTTAAGACTAACCTATGTAAAAGGGCCCAAATTAAATCGGTTTTAATAACTTTTTAAATCGGTTTCCAAATAACCGATGTAAGGGCTCAAATTAAATGATTTTTTAATAACTTTTTAAATCGGTTTCCAAATAACCGATGTATGTGTCCAAAATTAAATAATTTTTTAACAATTTTTTAATAACTTATTAAATCGGTTTTTAGACTAACCGATGTAAACGACTTTATATCATTTTTATTATTATTTACGATACTGCTACCGTGTTATTATTTAACAAAAAATTAAGATATTACATCGGTTGAAACCAATAACCGATGTAAAATCCCTTATAACAATTTTTTTATTATTTATGAAACTGCCACCACATTATTTTTTACATCAGTTATCTTTTATCTGATGTAAAATTATTTAACCAAATGTCTTTTTTTTAGTAGTGACAGATGACACCTGCGTTTTCTTGCAGAACGAAAATTGATTGGTGAATCAGTGGTTGTGATAAAAAATAGTGGATTCGAGCTTTTGACGCGGTGGAGGATGGGCTGACATGTAGGTTAGTGCTCAAACACTTAAGTTAGTATGAGAATGAGAAGAGTGAATGAAAATTAAGTTGAAATTATACGTGTCCCTGAACTAGTATACTTGCTCTTTATATAATGGTGATATTTTAGCAGTCTTCTATTTGCTAAGCATATAATACGGGGAGTCGTTGGATGTATCGATCTAGGACTTGAATCGTCTTCTTTTTTTTTTCTCTTGAAGAGCATTTTTCCTGTAGTGTCAATGTTGTAGATGAGTTGTAACTCTTTCTGAATGGTCGACCAGTGACCATTATAATCGGTCCGAAACAAATTTAAAGTATATATATTATATAAAACAATTTTTTAAACGTGTTTTGTGAATATAAGCATTGTTAGTCTCATAAATAGAGATCTTGGAAAATGAGCTTGAAGATTCCATAGCCAACTTTGGAAAGCAATACAAGCCATTATCATCAAGGGATCCTTCATCCTTCAAGGATGATTTGTTTATAAATATGACATTTAACACAACAGGTGTCAAAGTGAAACTCAAAGAAACATGATTGTCTTTAGTAAACTTTAACAAATACCAAGATTTCTAGTAATATAGAGTACATGGAATATGTCCTTAAGAGATATGAAATTACAAGGTGAAAACTTATATTGAATTTCAAACGAGTCTTCAAAGTTCAAACTAAATAGTTAAAACTTGGTTATTTCCTACATGAACTTTAATGGAACCTAGATAACAATGGTGGGTATGTAAACAAGAGTCTAAAGTAGTTAAGTGATGACAAGCACTTTAGTCAATGAACCAACCTGAGAATCAAGTTCAGGTGGTAGCGAGTATTCTTGAGTATGAGTAATAATGCACATTTCGCCAAAGGATTTATTGTAGAAAACACAAGCAACACCTCACTCAAAAAAGTCAAGAGAGACAGAGGTAATGGCCTATCTAAGAATAGATAGGTGCACTATCAAAATAAATGAGATGTAGATTGAATCATGTGAGGGATAATTGTAGGACAACATTGCATGGATGATGTCGTTAAATATGAGTATGTGACATAACGAACTTCATTGAGAACCTATGTAGGTGTGCTCAGATTTCACAATTGTGTACTTGCTATCATAGGCTATGGAGACCCACCCTATACAACTTAGACAAGACAACTAGTATCACAAAAATATACAAGGTTGGACTAGAGGCTAACAACATGCTGGAGCATAATTTCACTATCATATGGTAAGTCAGTAATAGTATTAACATTCCAAATAGACATTTATATTTTAATTGCTTGCACGTAATCTATGATGCTGTTGTTTATAAATTGAAAACTCCTTATTTGACCACAACATATATATATATATATATATATATATATATATATATATATATATATATATATATATATATATATATATATATATATATATATATATATATATATATATATATATATATATATGGTATTAAATAATTTGACTTTTGTTTAAAATAAATTTCATGTGTGCGCTTACCTATATTTTAATGCTAAGCAATAATTGCTCTTACAAATGATGCGATTATTTCTTATGATAGAGTTGGAAAGAAGCTTTAGGGTTGGTTGGTGCACAAGGTGAATAATGATGAATAGAAAGAGAAAATGTATATTTAATACTTGTGCAAAATGAATGACGAATATAAAAAGGAATAACAATACTTTTAGTGACATCTACCACTAATCTATTTATACACTGAAAACTATAACTACAAATACAACAAATAAAATACCCCTAACAAACTTAGTAACCAAGTTTGTGAAATATAAATTATTATTTCTAATACAATCCCTTAATTTATACTTACTCAAAACTGACAACACCAATTTCATCCGTTAAGTGAAGAAAATGATCAGTCTTGATAGCTTTCGTCAGAACATTCACCAATTCTCTTTGGGTGCTACAATGCACAACTTCTAGCACTCCACTCTAAACCTGATTTCTCAGAAAATGATATTTGGTCTCAATATGCTTGCTTCTCCCATGCAACATTGGGTTTCTGGAGAGATTGATTGCAGACTTCTTATCAATCATCAGCTTTAGAGGCTTGTTTACCTTGATCTTCAAATCCTGCAGCAAGTTCATAATCCACACAGCTTGACATGCAGTCACGGCGCCTGCAATATATTCAGCTTCATAGGTGACAGCGCAACAACAACTTGTTACTTGGAACACCAAGAAATATGACCTCCTAGAAACTTAAACAGGTACCCAGAAGTACTTCTTCTGTCAACTCTATCTCCACACCAATCAGAATCTGAATAACTCAGAAGTTCTGATTCATTCTATCTTATAGAAGGGGATAACACTTCATTCTTCAAAGTTCCCTTGATATACATCAGAATCCTGATAGTAGCTTGGTAATGGGACCACTTAGGTTTACTCATGAACCTACTAACCATTCCAACTGCATAACAGATATCAGGTCTAGTATTACATTAGAGAAATAACCAACTGTTTGAAGGTTGTAGCATCCACATTCTCACCATCAAAATTAGAATCTAGTTTCTGATTTGTATTTGTAAGTGTGATAGCAGCCTTGCAATTCTACAACTTAAATCTCTTCAGGAGCTCACGTTCATACTTCAGCTGATGCAAAATGATACCTTTCTCATAGTACATAAACTTCATCCCTAGAAAATAGGTCATATTACTGAGATCAGTCATTTCAAACCCATTCAATAGCACCTTCTTGAACTTAGCTAGCTCTTGTTTAGAACTCCCTGTTAGTAGTATGTCATCAACATACAAACACATCAAGATCATATTACCTTCAAAGGTATGATGAACATAAACACCATATTGCATCTCGCATTTCTGAATCCCCTACTTCTTGAAAAATGAATTGATCTTCAGATTCCAATCTCTGGGCGATTGCTTCAATCCATACAAAGTTTTATGTAATTTGTACACCATCCCTTCCTGATTATTTTTCTCAAAATCAGGAGATTATGACACATATACCTCTTCTTGTAATGGACAGTTCATAAATGCATATTTCACATCTAGTGGTATCAGAGGCCAATTCTTGTTAGTAGCTATTACAATCACCAGTCTGGTTGTTTCATGTCTCGCTATAGGTCAAACACTTCAGAAAAATCAAGCTCAGGTTTATGTAGAAATCCTCTTGCTACTAACATTGCTTTGTGTTTACCAATTGATCCATCTGGCTTTAACTTTTGCTTGAAAACCCATCTGATGCTGATGTCTTTCTTGTCTTTTGGAAGTTTTGTCAACTTCCAAGTATTGTTTCTTTGAATGACCACAAGTTCTTCTTTCATGGCCTTCAACCAAACTTTCTAATTAAGAGCCTCTTTCGTTCTCATAGGTTCAAAGTTTACTAACATGGAACACTGAATAACTTTTCCTTCAGAATCTACTTCAGTCTCTTGTAGCATGTCAAACTCTTTGAATATTCTCAGAATGTTTCTGACTCTCGGTGGCCTCTGACCTCCTTCAGAATCTCCTTCAGATTCTTAAACCCCAGAAGTTCTATCTTTAGAAGCTTCTCCTTCAGAAACTCTTGCTTCAGAAGTTTGACCTCCTCCAGAACCTTGACCACCTTTAGAGTCTGGAATATTCCTAGAATCAGAATCAGCACCAGAATATGGATCATAACCATCTTCACCATCCGAGTCTTCTTCAGAGTCGAAATCACCATCAGAGTCAGACTCGCTTTCAGCGTTTACTCCAGCTTTAGAATTCTCTCAAGTTTTTTATTCATCTCCAGAAACTTCTAATTCTGAGCTTTCTTCTGGAAGTTCTCACATCAGAATCAGATTGAGACTTATTCCAATCCCAATTTTCTGATTCCTTTACGATGATGTCTTTGTTGAATTCAACTTTATTAGTTTCTGGATAATAGAGCTTGTGCGCACCTTTACTATGGTAACCCACTAGTAACATCACTTTGTTTATATAATCCAACTTCTGTCTTCTAGCTTCTGGAACATGTATGTAACATACAAAACCAAAGACCTTCAGATGACTAACACTTTGCTTATCTTCAGTCCACTTCTGAATAGGAAACTATTTCCTTCAACTTCTTCAATTGACATTTATTGAGCATATATGTTACGGTGCTAACAACATTTCCCCATAAGGAATGATGAAGCTTCTTCTCCTTTAGCATGCTTCTTGTAACACCCTTTCTACCCCATCAAAAATATAAAACAATTTAAATCAAATATCAGAGTTCCCTCATGAAAAGGCATCACATTTCTTCGTAACTCAAACATCATATAACATCAAATTAGTCTTGTCCCGTAACACGGGTTATAAAATCATGAACAATTCAAACTCTTTTCAACAACTACGCAGCGGAAAAACCAAAACAATCATATTTCATCTTTAATTAAAAGAAACTTCATAATTTAATCCAAAACCTCATTCAAATTTCAATTTAATCGAAAGAACAACATCTTAATTCAAGAAAACAAAATACACTCAAGCGAAAACCCATCCTGATGTTACTAGGCACAGAGCAGGACTTCACTTCTAACTAACCACGACAAACTCACTAACTCCGAGCTAAATGCATATCGAGCTAACCTTGAGTATCTGCAGGATGGCATAATAGACCATCACAAATGGCAAGAAGGGTGAGTAAATTCACATTCAATAAGTTAATATAAAAATGAGAATTATAAACATAGACTACAAAAACGAAATCGTTCACCACAAAACTCATTTATACACAACGCCAATTACATCACATCATCAATCATCACGAAGCTCTTTTATACACAACATTAAATACATCACATCATCACACAAATTCAATGAAAATCATGCTATGTCATTTAGAATGAAATGCATCCTCTTATTATGCATATAGTACCGAAGTATCCTCATAGATGGACACTGGGCCATCAACCCTCCACAAGGGAGTACATCATAACATCATATCACTTCAATCCACATAATGGGATTGAAGCTACCAATGGACCGAAGTACTCTTATAAATCATGTCATGAATGCAAGACGCAATATACAGACACCTCAATAAAACATCATAAGCATTGCATCCGTATTCATCATTAATCATCATATATTTTCCTCATTTAACATCTTTCTCTACATCATGTCATCATAACTCATAAACTCCTAAACATCTCATTTCATCATACATCATTTTTATCACCAATTTTTACTCAAATAGCCTCTAAACACATCGTCCAATGTCACTAAAACATCATAACATTTTAAAACGACAAAACACATCAATTATATAATTTTTTAGAATTAAATAATTTTTCAAAACATGTCAGGTCTCACTAAGCGAGCTGGGACCCTCGCTAAGCGACCAACTCATAGGTTTTTGGTTTCCAAAGTTCTTACTTGCTCGCTAAGCGAGCTTCACGATTTCGCGAGAAAACCTGCAATTTCAGAATCGCCCTTCTGTGATGAAAGTCACAACAGCTCAGCATCTACAGCAATATAGCAGAAAAATCATAAACATAGTCATCATCAATCATAATGCCACAAAATACATCATATATCATCATGTTTTATTACTAAATTCATCACAAATCATCATCATGCATCAATTTCTCAACAAAACCCCGTAAACCCTAAGTTCTCCCTCAAAACCCCAATTCCTATTTCTACATTACAATACCGAACTGAAATACTCCACATACCTTAGGTTCCGTAAATTCTTTCGATAACTTCTCGCAAAACCTCAAGCCTTCCACTCTAGTTCTTCTTCCTCAGAGCTCTTCTTCCTTTCTCCCAAAAGTTTGATCGTTCCAAATGATCGTACAAAACCCAAATTTACTCTCTTAGTCACTCTTGCCCCAAGGACCTTATTAGTCTTTTCCCATCATACCCTCACTCATTCTTTACCAAAATACCACATTATCATTGTCCGCTAATTCTTCTTACCTAATTTATTTAATCTCAAATAATTAAATAAACCCACTATACTTAATATCCTAATATTATTAAAATATTAAGCCACACTCATAACCCCACAAAACATCAAATCATCTACAAATTCATCAAAATTCACAACAAACACATCAATTAAATCAAAATTGGCTTTGGGGTGTTACAACTCTCCCCCACTTAAGAATTTTCATCCTCGAAAATGTACCTGAAGAAAACAACATCGGATACGATTCCATCTGATCTTCACATTCCCAAGTCCAACTACCACTAGCTGGTCCACCCCACAATACCTTCACCAAGACAATCTTTTTACCTCTTAATCGCTTCATTTCTCTACCATCTATCTGTACTGGAAAAACTTCCACAGTTAAATTATCCCTTACTCGAACATCATCCATCTGAATCACATGCGACTGATCTGCAATGCACTTCCTCAGCTGTGACACATGAAACACATCATGCAAATTCGCAAGTGACAGTGGTAATGCAATCCCTTGGTCGACCAATATTTGCTGCACATCGAAATTGGCCATCTATGCTCTTAAGAGCAAAGGGATGCTAGAGTTTGGGACCCCACTGAGGAGCTCCTTGCGGTAGAACGCAATGGGTACTGAGTTTTTTTTAGGCTTATTGAGGGTGGAATTTTGGTTCGAGCCCTCGCTGATGAGATGCTCAAATTTTCTCTTCACTGAGCCCACTATGATTTTGTTAAAGCCTCCCCCGGATATGACCATGGCTGAGGGGAAGGACTCCCAAGGACTGTGGGTCACAAAGTACAGGGGAATGTTCAATATTTCTGGTACATAGAAGTCTTCAGGACTTGAGATGCACATGGATACCTGTAGAATGACGTCCTCGGAAGAAAGCTCTACTTCCTCGACCTTCTTGGATTCCTGAACTTCTTGTTGGGGAGCATCCTTACTCTTCGTAAACTGTTTCAGGTGCCCGTCCCTGATGAATATCTCAATCGCATCCTTCAGGTGGATGCAGTCATCAGTATTCTGACAGTGGCTCTTGTGGAATCAACAATACTTGGTTTTGTCTATGTTCGCCTTGGCATATATCTTCTTTGGGAACTGAACTTCGACTTGACGGAAATCTGAGTTTGTGCATTCAGACAAGATCTTCTCGCACAACACAAAGAATGGTGTATACTCGTGGAACCAACCAGATGGTCCCTTGTGATCCCGAGATTCTCGGGGACGTTCTTTTTTCCTTTTATCAGCTCCCCAACGAGATGTCGAGGAATCATCATGCCTTGAGGACTTGGCATTCTCCTGATGCCTAGAGTCGCGTGCGGTATTCACGGCTTCCTTTTCTTCGTACTGAATGTATGTTTGAGCCTTGAGGAGGAAGGCATCAAATATTGTTTGGGTCTCAATTAGGGGTGTTCAAATCCAAACCAATCTATACAAAAACCGAAAACCGTAAAAAACCGAAAATTATTGGATGTGTTTTGATGATATTTTGTAAAAATCGCATGGTTCAGATCGAATTTTGGATTGATTTTTCAAAACCGATCCAAACCAAACCAAAACGCAATATATGTATCTATACTTATTTGTTTTTTTATTAGTATGATATGTTGTGTTAATTAAGTATTATATAATACTTAATTTTTTAAATAATACTTATTAGTTTGATTTAATTTATTTATTTTTATTATTTCATTTCTTTCAACCATAAACAATCATTATTATTTTGTAATATTTACTTTTAATTTAATGTGCGTTATATGTTCTATCAAATTTATTAGTTATTAGTACTTTTATAAAATTAATAAAAAATATAATTTGTAATTTGGATATCCAAAAACCGATCTAAATCCAACTGTATGAAATTGGATTGGATCAGATCAATTTTTTTAACCTATCATCCAAAATCGAACCAAACCACAAGTAAATTTATCTTTGGATCGAATGATATTTTGCTTCAAAATCGATCCAAATCGAACCATGAACACCCCTAGTTTTAATGCCGACGATCTTTACAAAGTCACTGCGGGGGACGAAGCTCTCGCCAGAGCAAATATTTCTTCATGTCATCGGTCGTGGAGATCTGGACGACTTCTTTGTTGAATCTCTCTATGTATGTCCAGATAGATTCCTCCTTTCCCTGGATGATGGCCTCGAGAGAGAGGCTCCAGTCTTCGTGTGTCGACGAGAGGCGGTGAATTGCCTCGAAAACATCCTCCCAAATTGCCTCCACGAGGTGATGGACTCACTGGGAAGACTTTTATATCAGGAAATTACCCCCTTCATGAGAGTGGTCGGAAATAATCTTCATTTTATGGCACCTCGGACGCCACGATAATCGATCAGGGCATTGATATTTTCGATATGCACATTAGGATCTGTTGTGCCGTCGTATATTCCCAAAGGTGGAGTCTTTTCCAACCCATTGGGTAGCCTGGTGTTGCACCCCAAAATTTGCCCTCCCCTAGTCAAGACATTATGCTCCATGGTGTCCCAAGAGGTTCACAAGGTTCACAAGGTATCCCAAGAGGTTCACTTGGTTCACAAGGTTCACAATTAGTCAGAAAGCTTGGAAGTTCCCTCAGACAAAGCCTCCTCCTAAGCAATGCACCCTAAACTAGGGTTTTGAATTTCATCAGGCTAAATGGACTTTCATGGCCTCAAGTGAGCTTCATAACATCCTACATGTCTTCAAGAATCCCTATGCCCAAAAGTTTCAAGGTTTCAAGTTTCAAAGTCAAACTTCATGATTTTTTTCCAACATCAAGTTTATGAAGTAAAATTCATCATTTGATCAAGGTTTGATCGTGATTCATCAAAGAGATTTCAGATCATCAAGAATCAGGAGTTTCTAAATTAGGGTTTTCACAGGAAAAGTCAACTGAACTTTGACTAGCCATAACTTTCACATGCTTCATCAAAAATTTCCCATCCAAAGCTCATTTTGAAGGAAATTTAATTCTCTACAACTTTGTGAATCACAAGCCAAGCCTAAAAATGCTTCATTTGGAAAGTATGAGCAAAAACATTACAGGTCATTTCAAAAGTCAACAAAAAGTCAACATCTTCCAAAGGGAATAATTTGAAAATGGTAAAAGATATGGACATGATACCAAAGAGGTTGGTTAGAGGACTCTCTAAGCTTTATAAAAAGTCCAAGAACACCTTCATAGCCTTAAAATTGAGGGATTTGTGCCTTTGCAAAGTTAGGAAATTTTTGGGAGGTATATGAAGCAAATGAAGCCTTAAAACCACATTTTGCCAAATGGGCCTACCAAATTGTCACCCAATCTTCATGATATCCTCAAGCACGACCCAAACCAAGCATTATCTGATTTTTATTTTTTATTTAGTATTTATTTGAATTTTATTCATTAAAATGCAAATTAAATCAAAATAAAATATATAAATCAAATATTTGGATAGGATTGTGGTTCTAGAAGCTTATAAACCTCATTTAAGACTGATTGATATGATCTAATTTCAGGCACAACCAAAATAGCAAGGATATATTGGATTTTTTTGATATTTTAAATCACATCTTTCTTCATCATCAAGTTATCCAAAAGCCCAAAAAGTCACATGTTTTTTTGACCTAATTTGGTTCACTATATGAAGAGGAACATAACACAAACATAGGGGACGAAAATTGAGGATTGATAGACATTGTTCAAATCTCAAAATTTCACAAAGAAACTCAAATTCGGATTTTGATTTGCAGGTGATATCAAGGAGTTTTGAAGGTTGAGACATGATCCCTAGAGTTCCTTGATACTATTTCAATCCATATTTACATCCAAATCATCACCATTTGCATAAACCGAATCACTTTGTTCTTGGTTTTAAAATGTTTTGATTCACATGATTTATGCATTATAACTTATATTTGATGTTTGTTTCATGTTTGTAATAATGCAAGGAAGGTTTCTGGGTTATTAGATTGAAGAACCATGGCCCCATTCGCCAAACACCATTTTTAGGGTTCGTGAGTTTCCAAATTGGGAACGATGATTAAAATGCGATTTTAGCTGAAATTAAGTAGATAATTGGATTTAGTATACATTGCTTGACTGATTGGTATCATTAGAATGCATTTATTCATCAAATAATGTTATTTTTGACTTGCATGACTTTTAGTGACGCGTGAAAACCGTCACTAAAAGTTATAGTGACGAAAGAACTGTAGGTAAAACCCTAACTGGACAGACAGAGGTTGAAGATGAGTCCTTGGCGCGAATTCTCTGAATTCAAAAATCTATTTATTTTTATTATATATATGTTTCATATCAATATCACAAATGCAGCTTGGCTCAGATGGTGAAGGCACGCATGTATGATGTCAAGGGCAAGGGTTCAATACCTGCCTGAGGCGTTTTTTTGTTAATTCATTTATTTTACGCAGGTTTAAAATATAATTATAAGAAGCCATTTGTTTATCAGATGCGCCCCATGTGGCTTGATGGCAAAGACATGGTTTTGATAAGAGGATGACCTGAGTTCGAATCTGGGTGCAAACCAAATTTTTTGCCAATCCAATCTTTTTTCCAATTTTATTATTTATAACATGTTGTTCATACAACCATCACTAGCACGCGCTAGTCTAGTGGTTAAGCCTCAGTCAGGTAATGGGGAGGTCCTGGGTTCAAATCTAGGCCTCCCCCATTTTTTTAAAACCTGTTTTATTTTTTTTTTCTTTAATTTAATTATTATATTATTATATTATTATATTATTATATTATATTACTTAATTATCTTATTAACTAATTAACTAATTGAATAACTCTAATTTTAACTTAAGTATATTATATCATAAAATATTTTTATAAATAAATATTAATTATTCTTTCTAATAATTTTTATTATAATATTATTTTTTGTTATATAATTTGTAAATAAATATTTAAAACTTTAATTACTTAAAAACTCTAATTATTTTCTAAAACCCTAATTTTTCTATTAATCCTAAAAAAACCTAATTTATTTTTCTAAACCCTAATTAATATATTAACCCTTATTTATTTTATTATTATGTAAATAATTTAATGTTTTTTTGTTTATTATTTTTAATTTGTTTAAATTCTTTTACTTTCTTAATTAACTCCTAAAAAAACTTATAATTTTTGTCTAACCTAAAATAACTTCTCTTTTAAATTATAATCTTAATTTCCTTTTATTATTACTAATACCATTATTATTATTGCTATTATTTTATTATTATTGTTTATTTATTATATCTATTTTATTCGATTATTATGTATCTGCTAAAGTCATGTAATACTTATAGGTTTATTTTCCATCTTTATTTTATTATAAATATTTTTATTGTGTGGTTAGTAATTTTAGGGTGTGTATAACCTAAATGCAATTAAAATTAACTTAGAAAATTAATTTAAAAAAGATAAATATTTGAATATAAACACTCACACACGTAAGTCGATCTTTGATCGCCATCTTGCCCTTCCTAGGGTATTCCTCTTGGTTGCCTTTATATGATCAGGTCCCTCGAATATAGGGATGTCTTAAGCAAAGTCCCTTCGCGTATAAATCATCAAGTCCCTACGATTTAAAAGATTAAGTCCCTTCGAGGTTGCCTACAGAATAATGATCTTGTCCCTTCGAATAAATGATGATAGTCCCTACGAATTGCTAAAGACACCCCTTAAGTTGCCTTCTATGACCATACGATGACCCTACGCTTGTCCCTTACACATCCAATGTAATGACTACCTATTCCTTAATAATAGGGATAGTCTTACCATTAAAAGAACATACAAGAATATGAAAGACTTAATCTAGGGTAGGTATCTCTTAGTTGCTTGCTCACTTTTCAAAAATACTTTTCACACCTCACAATACTTTCTTAAACATTTTTCAAAACAAGGCTTTGTATACATCCATACGAGGATCATTGATAACGAGAAAATGTATCGATTATATTGCTAAGTTTCATTACCGTTTTATCGCATAATCATCGTTTTAACACCCGATTCCTCGATTTTTCCTTACTATTTTGCAGGTACATCATATATGGAGCTAAATCATGAGTCAAGAGCAAAAGGAACCAAAACAACCATAAAAAGATGAAGAAATGAAGAAACCTGCAAAGCCTGCATAATTGCTGCACTCACGGTCGTCACTTAGGTGTCACGACCGTGACACCCCAAAAGAAGCTATCACGACCGTGATGACATTGTCACGACCGTGACACTTAAAATGCAAGGGACACGAGCGTGACGCCCTTGTCACGACCGTGACAAGGGGAATATAGGTTATTTGACCCAGACTACGTCAAAATGTTACGTGCACATGATGTGCCTATTTTTTAGCCACGTTCCTAGATTTCCTCAGCTGCTTCTACGAGGCCCAAGGCAACAAGTCCAAACTACAAGCCCATTAATTGTTCTATAAATAGCTTAAGTTTGATGAACAATGGACAGAGCATTTTTTTATCAATTTCCTGCGGAAGCTCTGCCGAATTATTTTACACCCTTTTTGTTTCAGCATTATTATTTTCAGCATTATTTTCAGTATTCTATTTTTATTGTATCCAAACCCAACCTATAACAATTTCCAACATCAGGAAATTGTTATAAAATTTACTTGTTTCCAAACCTTCAGAATATTTTGTTATTTTCGATTTCCGCCAAATACTCCGAGCTTTCCGGTCTGTGGAAGAAGGAGTCTGCCAACTTATTGTTAACCAGGTTTATATTATTTGCAATTTAATATTTATGTTATTTATTTATTTTTCTGCCATGAATATTTTGTTTATTGTTTCTCTGCCTCTGTCTGGTTCAACAAAAATGAGTAGCTAATTACCTTAGGGCGGTATGTAGTTAGAACAAACTTAATCGGTAAAATTAACCATAGGCTTAAAATAATTAATAACTTAACATTCTGGCTGATACTTTTTATTTAAAATCGACCTTTTCGTTACGAGAGTAAGGAAAGAGTATTAGGTTAGGTCAAGACCACGAGAGTGTGAGATTTTAACCAGATAGCTAAAGTTAGGCATTTAAATTAAACACAGCGAGAGCGCTTTAAAATAAATTAGAATTACTAAGTTTCCAAAAATTATCTCTAAACACTTATGGGCTAGCGAGAGCAGGCATAGGGCTTTAGGGGTAAGATCTGAGATAAGACCACGAGAGTGTGAGTTGAGGGCATTTAAACTGGTAACCTCTACAGAATAGATTAAGTGAACACCTTTATAAGCCTAGGTTAGATTGACCCGCCTAAGTTAGTATAATTACATACCGACCGCCTTAGTATTATTCTATTAAAACTTAAATTTAATTCCCGCCTTTAATATTTTAAAAACAACAAAACATCGTGACAACCATTCGCCTTAGCTAAACTAGAAGTTCATCTAGCACTAAGTAACCATAGAGTCCCTGTGGATCGATAATCTTAAATATTACTTCGATAGGCTGTGCACTTGCAGTTAAGATACCGCTAGACACTTAATTAGATACGTCTTTAGCCCATCAAGTTTTTGGCACCGTTGTCGGGGACCTTAATTTAGTTACTAGTGCACTTTAGGTAGCATTGTCTAGACTAAGGTAACAACTATTTAATTTTCTTAATCTAAATTTCCGAGTGTATGCCAAGTACTCGCTCTAAAGGCGAAGACTTGCAACCTCTAATCCCAGAATCGGAACGCTTCTTACACGTAAGAAGACGTATATTCGATTTCGAACAAAATTTCAATATTCCAGATCTTCAATTAGATCCACCTAAACCAGTCG
Source organism: Lathyrus aphaca (assembly GCA_963966055.1). Lineage (NCBI taxonomy): Eukaryota > Viridiplantae > Streptophyta > Magnoliopsida > Fabales > Fabaceae > Lathyrus > Lathyrus aphaca. Next base: position 113,446,729 of record OZ014520.1, read on the forward strand.
TAACATCAAAGAACGCAGAGATGGCTGAAGAACAGAATCACCCACTCAAGTATTACGCCAGTCCTTCGCAAGCTGAACCGCATTCAAGCATTGCCGCACCGGCTATCAACCGAAACGATTTCGAACTAAAACCTTCGTTGATATCAGCCGTGCAACAAAATCAATTCGCCGGAAATCCTACCGAGGATCCGAATCTTCATCTTTCGATCTTTGTGCAATACGCACATACCGTAAAAGCCAATGGAGTTACCCAAGAAGCTATTAGACTACGTTTGTTTCCTTTTTCACTTCGAGACAGAGCAAGAGCCTGGCTTCAATCTCTGCCTTCGAACTCAGTAACTACGTGGGAGGAACTAAAGAGAGTTTTCTTGACCAGATATTTCCCACCTAGCAAGACAGCTATGCTGAGAGCTCAGATCAACGGATTTAAGCAAAGGGAAAGCGAATCGCTATTCGAAGCTTGGGAACGCTATAAGGATCTGCTGAGACTTTGTCCACATCACGGATTAGTAGAATGGATGGTCATCCATACCTTCTATAATGGACTCTTGTACAATACAAGAATGACAATTGACGCTGCCGCGGGCGGTGCATTGATGGACAAAGAATATAATGATGCTTATGCACTTATCGAAAGTATGGCTCAAAACCATTACCAATGGGGAAGCGAGAGAGTCGCAACTGAGAAACCAACAAAAGGAGGTATGTACGAAGTGAGTAGTATGAACCAAGTCAATGCAAAGTTTGACCAACTAAGCCAAAAGATCGACAACTTGGCCATAACACCAACAGCCACCGTGGCTGCAGTAACACCTAACTGTGAGTTATGTGGAGTTCCAGGACACGAAGTTTCTGATTGTCAATTATTGACAGGAATTCCCACTGATCAAGTGAATTATGCTCAAGGAAACCCATACTCAAACACATACAACCCAGGTTGGAAAAATCATCTGAACTTCTCCTATAAGAATAACAATGCTTTATACGCACCAGGTCAAGCACCAGCTACACCACCAGGATATCAAAAGACTGCTCCTAATGTCCCTAGAAAATCGAACCTTGAGTTGATGATGGAGAACTTTATAGCTAACCAATCTCAAACAAACAAGGACTTCTTAAACCAAAACATTCACACTAGTGAGCAGATTAAGCAATTAGTAAGCAAAGTAGATGCATTAGCTACACATAACAAAATGCTTGAAACTCAGATTTCACAAGTAGCTCAACAACAAGCACCTACCGCTGCACCAGCTGGAGTATTCCCTGGACAACCTCAACCTAATTCGAAAGGACATGCAAATGCTGTGATATTAAGAAGTGGCAAGGAACATGACGGACCTACCGATCCAAGACTTGACAATCCTGCCATGTACCAAAAACCGGATAAACCGACTGAAGTGGTGAATGATCCAGAAGAAAAGGAAGATGATAATCAAGAGGCGGTGGAAAAAGAAAAGCCTTATGTGCCTCCACCACCCTATAAACCACCAATTCCGTACCCTCAGAGATTAACCAATTCCAAGACGACGGGTCAATTTAAGAAATTTGTCGAACTTCTGAAACAGTTGAATATTACCATTCCGTTTACAGAAGCTATCACTCAAATACCCTCGTACGCTAAGTTTTTAAAAGAAATCTTATCCAATAAGAAAAAGATAGAGGATAACGGAACAGTTACACTTACTGCTGAGTGTAGCGCCATAATTCAGAATAATATGCCTCCTAAGCTAAAAGATCCAGGAAGTTTCTCTATACCCTGTGTAATAGGAAAATTCGTCATTGACAAAGCTCTATGCGATTTAGGAGCCAGTATCAGTGTTATGCCCTTAACGATTTGCAAAAGGCTAGACATGGGAGACCTAAGACCAACTAAAATGTCTGTTCAACTAGCCGATCGCTCTGTTAAATATCCTGTAGGCATACTAGAAAACGTCCCAGTTCGTATAGGACAATTCTACATCCCTACTAATTTCATAATCATGGACATCTCTGAAGACTCCACTACACCTATCATACTAGGAAGACCATTCTTAGCCACCGCCGGAGCTATAATAGACGTGAAAAGAGGAAAGCTAACCTTTGAAGTAGGTGAAGAGAAAGTTGAATTTATTTTAACACAATTCTTACAATCACCAGCTATAGAGGATACATGCTATCTATTGGACGTAATTGACGAATGTGTAAGAGAAATGGAACTGAAAGAAACAACCTATTCTGAAATTATGAAAATTCAAATCCCTCCGATTTTCGAAGATGATAATTGGCGTAAACCATATCAGGATGATAGTCTAAGCGAAAGTTTAGCACTTACACCGGATCCCATGCCAAGTAAAGATAAACCTACATTAGGATTAAAAACTTTACCTAATAACCTAAGATACGAATTCTTAGACATTGAATGTAAAAGACCAGTTATAATAAATTCCAGTTTAGGAACTATCGAAACAAAGAAACTTTTAGATGTCTTGAAGAAATATCCAACTGCATTAGGATATAACATATCTGATCTCAAAGGAATATGCCCTTCTATTTGTATGCATCGTATTCTGCTAGAAGAAGATTGCAGAACCTCCAGAGAATCTCAAAGAAGAATTAACCCAATCCTTAGCACTGTAGTGAAAGAAGAAGTTAAGAAACTACTAGATGCCGGAATAATATATCCAATCTCTGATAGTAAATGGGTTAGTCCAGTGCATGTAGTGCCAAAGAAAGGAGGTATCACTGTTGTGAAAAACGCTCAAGGCGAATCGATATCGCAAAGAGTAGTGACGGGACATAGAGTGTGCATAGACTATCGTAAACTAAACAAAGCCACTCGAAAAGATCATTTCCCGCTACCTTTTATAGATCAAATGCTAGAACGATTAGCCAAGCATTCTTACTTCTGTTATCTTGACGGTTACTCAGGATTTTTCCAAATCCATATCCATCCAGATGATCAAGAGAAGACTACATTCACATGCCCATATGGAACGTTCGCTTATAGACGAATTCCCTTTGGATTATGCAACGCTCCTGCAACCTTTCAAAGATGTATGATGTCAATCTTCGCAGATTTTATAGACAACATCATGGAAGTGTTCATGGACGACTTCTCTGTATGCGGGCAAAGTTTTGAAGGATGCCTATCAAATTTAGAAATGGTGTTAGAAAGATGTGTAAAAGTAAACCTCGTGCTTAACTGGGAGAAATGTCATTTTATGGTCAGAGAAGGAATCGTATTAGGTCACGTTATATCCGACAAGGGAATTGAAGTAGATAAAGCTAAGATAGAAGTCATAAAAGATCTTCAACCCCCAAAAACCATTCGAGAAATACGAAGCTTTCTAGGACACGCCGGTTTCTACCGACGATTCATCAAAGATTTCTCGAAAATCACTAAACCTCTTACTGGTTTATTAATGAAAGATGTTGAGTTCATATTCAATGAAGATTGTCTTAAAGCATTCGAAACTCTAAAAACAGCCCTCATCACCGCACCAATCATGCAACCCCCTGACTGGAGATTACCTTTCGAAATCATGTGCGATGCGAGTGACTATGCTGTAGGCGCAGTTCTAGGCCAGAGGAAGGAAAAGAAACTTCATGCGATTTACTATGCCAGTAGAACCTTAGACTCTGCTCAGATGAACTACGCCACTACTGAAAAAGAATTGTTAGCAGTTGTCTTTGCGCTTGACAAATTCCGTTCTTACCTAGTAGGAGCGGAAATAATAGTTTACACAGACCATGCTGCTATCCGATATCTATTAACTAAGAAAGATGCTAAACCGAGACTCTTGAGATGGATTTTACTCTTACAAGAGTTTGATCTCGAAATAAAAGATAAGAAAGGTACTGAAAACGTCGTAGCGGACCATTTATCTAGAATAGAAGGTATTAAACCTGAACAAGTACCGATTAACGATGATTTTCCGTATGAACAGCTGATAGCACAAATAGGAAGCAACCCAGTTCAGTTAGACTTAAATGAACCAGAACCCGTGGAAACAATCCAAACAACTGTAGGACTGCCATGGTACGCTGACATTGTTAACTACCTAGCCGCAGGAGCTCTTCCACCTGATTTAACCTATCAGCAGAAAAAGAAATTCTTTCACAATCTAAAACATTATTATTGGGATGAACCATTATTGTTCAAAAGAGGACCCGACGGAATCTTTCGTCGATGTATTCCCGAAGAAGAAATAGAAGATGTCATTGCTCAATGCCATTCATCTCCTTATGGTGGACATGCAAGTACTTCCAAGACTTGTGCAAAAATCTTGCAAGCCGGCCTATTCTGGCCTAATCTATGGAAAGATGTCCACATCGCTGTTATAAATTGCGATCGGTGTCAACGCACTGGCAATATTTCAAGAAGAGATGAATTGCCTCAAAAAGGAATATTAGAAGTAGAAATCTTTGACGTCTGGGGAATATATTTCATGGGACCATTCCCATCATCTTTCGGTAACAATTACATACTCGTAGCTGTTGATTATGTCTCAAAATGGATTGAAGCTATAGCTTCTCCTACAAACGACACACGAGTAGTAATAAAGCTTTTCAAAAATATAATCTTTCCCAGATTTGGTGTGCCTAGACTCGTCATAAGTGACGGTGGCTCGCACTTCATTTCAAAAATCTTTGACAAATTACTATCTAAGTATGGAGTAAGACACCGTGTGGCAACACCATATCACCCACAAACAAGTGGACAAGTCGAAGTCTCAAACAGAGAAATTAAACAAATCTTAGAAAAGACTGTCGCCATATCTCGGAAAGATTGGTCATCTAAACTTAATGAAGCTTTATGGGCTTATAGGACCGCTTACAAGACACCCATAGGAACTACACCTTTCAAATTAGTTTATGGAAAATCTTGTCATCTCCCGGTAGAACTAGAACACAAAGCTTATTGGGCGATCAAAACTCTCAATATAAACTATAATGTTGCAGGAGAAAAGCGAATCCTAGACATTAACGAATTAGAAGAATTAAGGCTAGATGCTTATAAGAATGCTAAGATATATAAAGAAAGAACTAAGCGATGGCATGATAAACGCCTATCTAGGAAAGAATTTAGTGTGGGAGACGTTGTACTCCTTTTTAATTCAAGACTTAGGCTCTTTCCTGGAAAATTAAAATCGAGATGGTCAGGCCCCTTTGAAATAACTAAAGTTTTCCCAAGTGGAGCAATAGAAATTAAGGGTAGGAATAGTGAACCATTCATAGTAAACGGACAACGTTTAAAACACTATCATAAAGTTGAAAATAGAGATTATGCGAATAGTCTAAGGCTTTTAGAGTTATCCACTAATTCCCCTGATTAATCTAAACCTAAGCATTACGTCAGGCTTTTGACGATAAAAACAACGCTTAGTGGGAGGCAACCCATTTTCTCATTTAATCATTTAATTCATTTTTATCAATCTATTATTTTGTCATTTATCGTTTTATTCTTCATTTAATTGTTTTGTCATTTTATAGCTTTATTTCATTATTACTACTATTGCCTTTAAATTATGCATTTCATTTCCTTATTTTTCTTTATTTTAATCTTAAATCACTTTTACAGATTTTCTAAAAGTCTTTTCCATTTTCCTTCTCCCACTGATTTGTTTTCCTCCGTATCTGCACTAACCATGGCTAACCAACCGATAAACCATATGGAGACCAAATTTAGAGGTAGGAACCAAAGAATGAAGTTTGAAGAGTTATCACAGAGGCAAATGGATTTGACCCTGTATCCGGATGATCTGACTATGGAAACCCTAGGTATACATGATAGCATCCTGTACTTATTTAACCGACTTGGATGGGAGAATGCACGGATTCGACATAAGTTTGTGACTTACCGCGAGCTCACCCTTGAGTTCCTTAGCTCCCTAGTTTACCTACCTGAGCGCGGTTTTGGATTCAGGAAGGGATTCATCAGTTTCCGCCTATTTGGAATAGAATATGACTTTAACCATAAAGAACTAGCTGACTTATTAGGATTCCCTAGTGGACCCTTTGCTTTTACTACCACACAGGTAGAATTGATGGACATTGAGCTGGATTTCTTTTGGGGAACTTTAACCGGAAACTACCACCCTGAACCAAATAGCATGAACAATGATGAAATACATAACCCTGCTCTCCGTTACTTTCATAAGATCCTTGCCCACACATTCTTTGGAAAAGAAGAAAACATTACCGGAGTATCTAAAGATGAGATATTCATTATGTCATGTTTCACTAATGGACAGCCTGTTAATGGTGTACCTTTCATAATGCAAACCTTCACCCGTATCCAAGAAGAACCTGAATTACCTATATTAGTAGGAGGTCTTGTAACCATGATTGCAGATGCCTTAGGACTTAGATACCAATTGCACAGATGCAACCGTTTAGGTACCATCCGTCCTATGAATCTTAACTTTTGCTTTAACCGCCATATCATAAGAAATTTAGGACATCCACCTTTCGAGTACCTAATCCGGAATGAGGTAGTAACCCTGTTCACACTACCAAACCATGCTAGAGTAAGTGTTCACAATAAGGATAACTGGCTTTATGAGTTAACCCCACCTGATTATCCATCTACTCCTGAAACACCTCAGTCTTACAAGATAAAAGATGATATAATGACTGATGTCGAAACTGACCCTGAGACACCTCCTGGTTACCATGACATTGACCACACTGACGAAGTTATTGAAACCCCTGAAGTGAATCAAGGAGATTATGCTAACAACTTACAGAATATCATGAACACTCTTGAAGCTTACCAAACTGATATAAATACATTTAAAGATGAAATTAAGAGCATGCGATTGGACATTATAGGTTTGACTGACATAACCTGTGAACAATTCTATCACCTGAACTCCGCAATCGAAGATTTGAAGAAACACTTTTGAAAATGCTATAAGTGATCTAGTTTATTTTTCTCATTGTTTTCGTTTCTAGTTAGATTTACTTTTCGCAAACAATTTCATACCGTATTTTCATTTATGTAATTTCATTTCAATTACCATATGCAATGCACTTCTAGTTTACAAATTTTTCCATTTTAATCAAATTTATATGTTTTCATTTTATATATTGTTATGCTTGAATTGAATTATTTTCTATAAAAATCTCTCGTGCCATGCAAATATACAAGTACTATATTGAAAATATTTATTATATGGTGTTTATATTAAATATTGAGTGAGAAGTGACCAAAAATTATTATATAAATTATATGAAGCGTAAGAGATAATGTTTCTGGAAAGTATTAAAGGAAATCAACCCTCACGATCGTCACACCCCCTAACGATCGTGACGTGCTCATTTAGCGTGTCACGATCGTCACCTCCTTGTCACGACCGTGACAACCCTAAATATAAGGATTCACGAAAAACAGAACTGTTTCTTTTCGAAACCTCTTCTTCTTCTTCCTCCATAACTTTCAAAACCACCCATTATCTCCCCCAACTTCCGTAACCTCCCATTACCAAATTAAAACTCATTAACCTCTCCATTATCACCACACCCATCACATTCTCACCTTCCAATATTTATCCGAACCATTATTTCTCTCATTTTATCACTTTTTCACAAAATCCAAAATCTTCATCTTTCACTCCAGTTCTTGCATGCAATGGATGCTATACAATTTAGAGAGGGTGAGAATGGAGAACACCAGAGAGAAAGATTCATCCGATTCCAGAACCGCGGTGTGCAACCTACGCGTTATATCGACACTGAATGCTTAAGAGAGTTGGGAATGCTCAACAGTGTCAAGAACCTGCTTAAGAAGGTTAATTTGTGGGTTCTATGCAGTCAGCCTCAGCCCACATTCGAGTTTCTGACATTGGAGTTCCTAAGCTCGTTCCATTATATCACTGGTACCGGTTCTCAGAGTCAACTTACCGGCGTTGCTAAATTCATATTGTTTGGCCGGGAGTTCGAACTTTCGCAAAACAGGATAGCCGAGTTGCTAGGCTTCGCTCACGGGAATGAAGCTCACCTCCGCGTGCCGGATAATTTTAGTGAAACCGCTTTCACTTTATGGCACGACATAACCAACACTCGTGCCTCAGCCTTTCAAAGCCTTAATGCTACACACATCCACAACCCGACAATCCGATATTTTCACCGTGTCATTTGTAACACCATCTTTGCCCGAGAGAGTAACCATAAGCTCAACTCCAAGGAGCTTCTGTTCTTGCACTGCGCTCTCAATGACGAGCCAATCAACGCTGCCCCGTTCATGCTTTCTCACATCCAGGCCATTGCGCAAAGAGGCTCAACCCCATTTTTCATAGGCGGCATTGTCAGCGCCCTCGCCTTTCAGTTAGGGCTTAGTGATTTGCTCGACAATTTGCCTGGCATAGCCGCAGAATTCCTAACCAAGAGCTATTGCAGGTCCGCTCATTTGATTGCCCAGAGAGAGGATGGCAGGTATAGCCCTGTTATCCACGGCACTGTTTACAACCATATCATTCTGCCGTCCCGTGACCGCATCGATCCTTCCAGCCGAGCCAACTGGCTCTTTGTTTTACCAGATGCTGCCGGCCACGCCCCCATTCATGATGATCAGGCCGATCCTCCAACGGATGAGATGCAGGACGCGATGGATGCAGCTGAGCCTGTCCAGGACATTCCAGAGACATCTACCTGACAGCCTCCTGCACAGGAATATACTCTTGAGGAAGTCCTCCGTGCGATTCATCAGCAGAACCAGATGAACGCCGCACTGGAGCGAAGGCAGAAGGAGCAGTACGATGCTTTACTCCGCACTATTGCAACAAACCAGGAAGCTACTGATACAAAGCTCGGAGAAATTTTCAGCGAGCTAGAGGCCTTACGCATTGACATCACTGCTGTTACCGGTACCGGTTCTGATCCTGAAGCGACTCCTACCAGACGCTCACGCACCAGAAGCCGAGCCCGCGGTCCTCAGTAGCCTTAGTTTTCGTTTTTGCTTATGTTTGTTTTTCATTTTCATAGTTTGTATTGTGCTTTTACCGCTATTATATCACAACATTGAGGACAATGTCTGATATAGTGTGGGAGAGGTACCTTTCATTTTCCGCATTTTCCCTTTTCGCACTTTTTCAATTCTGTTGTATTTCTTTTCGTAAGTTAATGAAACGAGCAATTTTTGTGCTATTTTCTTTAGTTTCGAACTTTCCCCGTTTATTTAGCCATACCGAAAAAAATCTTTAATCATTCGCATTACCCGACTCGCCTACGAAATCATAATTAGGAAGCTGAGAACGATTCAACAAGACCAATACAATCTTGACACCTTTGACTTCCCACTTAAGCGATTCCATTCCGATTATCGTTACGAGTACACCTTAAGTTTCAGTTCAAAAGTAACCCCTAGTAGTTTATACTAGCAGTCAGCACCGTCTGAACACAAACCACGTGGGGAGCCGATGAATATAAGCGTTTGATGCCTAATCAATAATGATCCTTCATATCTCGATGCAAATGAAAAGAAATTGCACCAAAGTACACGGTCGCATATAAGAAACGAGAAATATGAGAAGGAGTCCATTGCGGGTTGGTTCAGAGGTACTGGTTCTGAACTTGGTAGGGCGTGCTACGGCTCGATCCCCCACAACCTCCAAATCGGATAATATATGTAGGGTTACCGCACTCGTGTACCAGACCCCGTGCTTAAAAAGGATCAAAGTCGCTAACCGGCTACTCCACTACGTGCGTGCTAAGGCAAAGGGCTTAATGTGATTGCGCTAGAATGAAACCGGGCGAAAAAAGATCGAAAAACTCTAGGTGAAATCGTAAGGAAATTACCGATTGTTTCGTTTAACGGGAAGTCGACGACTTAGCTTGTTGCTTGTGTCATTAATGTATCGTTAGTGTTTTATCATTACCGGTTTATCCGACAAAATGATCCCTCGTACGGTTTGTTATGTGTATGCGTCGATAAAAACTTGTCCGACGATTTTCAACCGACTATTTGCTTGAGGACAAGCAAAGGTTTAAGTTTGGGGAAGTTTGATAACGAGAAAATGTATCGATTATATTGCTAAGTTTCATTACCGTTTTATCGCATAATCATCGTTTTAACACCCGATTCCTCGAGTTTTCCTTACTATTTTGCAGGTATATCATATATGGAGCTAAATCATGAGTCAAGAGCAAAAGGAACCAAAACAACCATAAAAAGATGAAGAAATGAAGAAACCTGCAAAGCCTGCATAATTGCTGCACTCACGGTCGTCACTTAGGTGTCACGACCGTGACACCCCAAAAGAAGTTATCACGACCGTGATGACATTGTCACGACCGTGACACTTAAAATGCAAGGGACACGAGCGTGACGCCCTTGTCACGACCGTGACAAGGGGAATATAGGTTATTTGACCCAGACTACGTCAAAATGTTACGTGCACATGATGTGCCTATTTTTTAGCCACGTTCCTAGATTTCCTCAGCTGCTTCTACGAGGCCCAAGGCAACAAGTCCAAACTACAAGCCCATTAATTGTTCTATAAATAGCTTAAGTTTGATGAACAATGGACATAGCATTTTTTATCAATTTCCTGCGGAAGCTCTGCCGAATTATTTTACACCCTTTTTGTTTCAGCATTATTATTTTCAGCATTATTTTCAGTATTCTATTTTTATTGTATCCAAACCCAACCTATAACAATTTCCAACATCAGGAAATTGTTATAAAATTTACTTGTTTCCAAACCTTCAGAATATTTTGTTATTTTCGATTTCCGCCAAATACTCCGAGCTTTCCGGTCTGTGGAAGAAGGTGTCTGCCAACTTATTGTTAACCAGGTTTATATTATTTGCAATTTAATATTTATGTTATTTATTTATTTTTCTGCCATGAATATTTTGTTTATTGTTTCTCTGCCTCTGTCTGGTTCAACAAAAATGAGTAGCTAATTACCTTAGGGCGGTATGTAGTTAGAACAAACTTAATCGGTAAAATTAACCATAGGGTTAAAATAATTAATAACTTAACATTCTGGCTGATACTTTTTATTTAAAATCGACCTTTTCGTTACGAGAGTAAGGAAAGAGTATTAGGTTAGGTCAAGACCACGAGAGTGTGAGATTTTAACCAGATAGCTAAAGTTAGGCATTTAAATTAAACACAGCGAGAGCGCTTTAAAATAAATTAGAATTACTAAGTTTCCAAAAATTATCTCTAAACACTTATGGGCTAGCGAGAGCAGGCATAGGGCTTTAGGGGTAAGATCTGAGATAAGACCACGAGAGTGTGAGTTGAGGGCATTTAAACTGGTAACCTCTACAGAATAGATTAAGTGAACACCTTTATAAGCCTAGGTTAGATTGACCCGCCTAAGTTAGTATAATTACATACCGTCCGCCTTAGTATTATTCTATTAAAACTTAAATTTAATTCCCGCCTTTAATATTTTAAAAACAACAAAACATCGTGACAACCATTCGCCTTAGCTAAACTAGAAGTTCATCTAGCACTAAGTAACCATAGAGTCCCTGTGGATCGATAATCTTAAATATTACTTCGATAGGCTGTGCACTTGCAGTTAAGATACCGCTAGACACATAATTAGATACGTCTTTAGCCCATCAATCATTACAAAGTACTTAGAAAAATTTCTAATCACACACTACACTCTTCAAAAACAATTTAAGTGAGCTAAGTAACTAAGAGCCCATGGATAACCATGGATATAAAGGATGCTAACACCTTCCCTTTGTATAACCTACCCCCCGAACCCAAGTTTTTTAAAATAGGTCTTTCTTGTTCTTTTATGTCCTTTCCACTTGGATAAAATAAAAGTCGGTGGCGACTCTTGCTATCCGCAACATGACTAAAAGTCAGTTCTCCCACCGTGTTACAGAACTGGAGACTCTGCTGGGGATATAATAAAAGAGGGGTACCCTTAGGAATTAGATCACTTAAATTGTTTGCCTTGTTTGCTTTATATTATTTGCTGGGCTTTATGTGTGAAAGATCTTAACCCGAATCTAGTGTACCTTAGGTAAATGGCAATAGACCAAGGAAATTGTATGGCGTATACCGATATGGTTGATCTGGTGGCCATAGTTAGTGTGACTTCTTGGTTGGTGCTTATGTTCCTTAAGTAAGTTGAGGACAATATGAGGCTGCCATATGTTGTCAATACACTAACTGACTTTTAGAATCTTAGTCATCCCATCTTGGTCTTTAGAAAGTAGTGAGATAACCGGCTTTGGTGAAGACTGAAGTTGGTTGATACTCGATACTACGCTCATTGAGATCCTAAACTTGGAGGGTTTTGGTTGGCAAGTAAGTTGCCTACTGAACAACCACCCTTGGGAAGGATCAGTGATATTGAGATCCCTTAGAACCTGGTTACTTTTGTAGGACAGGATGAACCAACTAACTTCAAGGGAATGTACTTACCTTTAAACCTCATGCAAGCCTCTAAACCTAGGGCTATGGTGTGACTTGTTTGTGTGTGCCACATGTTTGTGATTGAGCATAACATCATAACATCATGACATCATAAGCATAGCATTTGCACTAACCATTTCAAGGACCAAAGGATTTATCTTTGTTCTTTGTTGCAGATCATGGCTTCTACTCGTCGGAATACTATCCGGATCAACTTTGTAGGGATACCTCCTAAGCTTAAGGAATTAGTCTCTCAAGTTTCTGAAAGATCCCAGAAGCATGGTCATCTACTTGACTTGGTTACTTTAAGATTTGATGAGTTTATTATTTACTAATAAAAGTTTCATTTTTGGTTGTTTAAACAAATTTAAATCATGCGGTCCTTGAAAACATTGCATATGCATCTACATACTATATCATTGCATCACAGGTTTCTTATGAACAGGTATCTTATCTTCTCGTCATTTATTTCAGCAGAAATGGCTCTCGAACAAACTGTTAAGGATCTCTAGGCTCAGAATGCACAATTTCAAGAACTGGTCCTGAACTTGTCCAAGGGACAAGATAAGCTGAAGGCACTTCTGACTAAGAAGAAGAAGAATACTAGAAAATCAGGGGGCCTCATCAACCTGGGTAGAAGATTCAGAGGTCTTGTCAAGACAAAATAAGAGATTGAGGATCTTGAGTCTGAAAATTCTGAGAGAGAAGGAGGTAGTCTCCATGATACTGTGGAAGATTCTGATTCTGAGGAGAACTATTATCATGATCCTGCTAGTGAGGAGAAGTATAAGATGTTGGTAGACAGAATAAACTCTATGGAACTACAAAAATCTTTTATGGGCTTGATTTTGAAGGTTTGAGTTTGGTTTCTGGAGTGGTTATACCTATTGGCTTCAAGGTTCCTGCTTTTGTGGTGTATGATGGTGTTTCATGTCCTAAACTGCACTTGAGGTCCTATGTCCGGAGGATTCAACCACATACTGCCAACAAGAAACTGTGGATTCATTTCTTCTAAGAGAGTTTATCTGGAGCTTAATTGGAATGGTATTATCAACTTGAAAGTGTTAATATTCGTGATTGGAATGATCTTGCTGAGGCCTCCTATAGGCAATACCAATATAATGCTGATTTAGCACCAACTCGCATGCAGCTCCAAAGCATGTCTATGGGTGTTAAGGAGAGTTTCAAAGAGTATGCCCAGAAATGGAGAGACCTGTCTGGTAGAGTTCAACCTCCTCTGACTGACAGGGAGCTGGTGGATATGTTTATGAGTACGCTAAATGGTCCTTTTTATAGTCACCTCATTGGAAGCTCATCATCTGATTTCACTGAGCTGATAATGACTGGAGAGCGTGTGGAAAGTGGGATAAGAAGTGGTAAGATATAGGTGGGTGCCTCTTCATCAACCACTGCTAAGAAGCCCCCTAGTGGAAAGAAGGAGTCTAATGTTGTGTATGGTCAACATAGTCGTAACAGGAGTCACCAATCTGTGGGAGCAGTTCACATCTCCAATCCTGCCCCTACATCACCAGATCAACAACAGAACAATCAACAGAAGCCTAGAAGACAATTCACCAAGATCAACATGTCACTGGCCCAAGCCTTGCAACACATGTTGAAAGGGGAGCTAATTACTTTAAGAGATCCTCCTCAGAATCCTAATACATCCTCTCCTCGGTACAATCCTAATGCAAGATATGCATATCATTCTAATAGTCCGGGACATGACACCAACAACTACTGGGTGTTGAAAAACAAGATTCAAGACATGATCGAAGCTGGGGAAATTGAATTTGACCCTCCTGGAACCCCAAATGTGATCACTACTCATATGCCCAATCATGAGAAGACTGTTAATGCTGTTGATGAGGTTTCATATGTTTCCTCAGTAACAGATTTGACTACTCCTCTATCCATTATCAAGAAGAGGCTGGTGCAGGCTGGGTTCTTTCCAGGTTGCAAAGAAGACTGTTTTTACTGTGCCTATAAACCTAATAGCTGCTGGAAGTTGAAAGATGGTATTCAACGCCTCATGGACAATTACACTATATTGTTTTAGAGAACTCCTTCTGTGGAAAGTATGTGTGAACATCTTACTCGAAACACGAAGCTTGAAGATGTAGCTATGGTTGATAAAGTACCAGTGAAGATTACCTCCAAAGGTCCTGTCAGGATCACCTCTAAAGGTCCTGTCAGGATTACTGCTGAAGGCCCTGTGAAGACTGTTGTTGAAGCTAGAGTGGCTCCAATGATCATTACCACTCCTGGCCCTGTTCCTTATACTTCTGATAAAGCTATACCTTGGAATTATGGTTCTGATGTTTATATCCATGGTGTCAAACAAGAGCCTTTGACTGATGCACCTGTTACTGATGTTAATCTTGATGTGGACAATATTGCTGGATCTAGTAAGGTCACCAGAAATGGAAGAATCTTCTCCCCTCAAGACACCTCTAAAAGTACAGTTACTCTAGCTCATACCTCTAATTCTGGGCCAAGTACTGATGCCCGGGGCAAAGGTCCTGTGATTGAACCTGTGCAAGCTGAGGCACCAACTACTGGAAATCTTTCTAAATAGATGGAAGAAGTACTGAAGATCATTCGCAAGAGTGATTATGATATTGTTGACCAGTTGGGGCATACTCCCTCCAAAATCTCCATGTTATCTTTGTTGCTGTGTTCTGAGGCCCATGCTAAAGCCTTAATCAAGTTCTTAAAAGTTGCTCATGTGCCAGATGAAATTTATGTGGATCAGTTTGAAAATTGTGTTGCACATCTAACTAGTGATAATGGTCTGGGCTTTTCTGATGTTGATCTGACTCCTGCCAAGAGAAACCATAACAGAGTTCTGCATATCTCCATTGAATGTAGGGTCACTACTTTGTCTCATGTACTGGTGGATAATGGTTCTTCATTAAATGTGCTCCCTAAAGAGGTTCTGGACAAGCTCAATCCTGAAGATGTTGTGTTAAGGCCAAGTAATGTGGTGGTAAGGGCCTTTGATGGTTCAAGAAGAATGGTACATGGAGAAGTAGACCTCCCAATCAAAGTAGGCTCTCAAGTCTTCAACTCTACTTTCTATGTGATGGATATTCGTCCTGCGTATTCTTGTTTGCTTGGGCGCCCCTGGATTCGTGGGGCAGGTGCTGTGACTTCCACCTTGCATCAGAAGTTGAAATATCCAGTGAAAAACAAAATTATCACTGTCTATGGTGAAGAAGAGTACATGGTTAACCATGTGAATACTTTCAAATATGTAGAAATGGAGGGTGAATTGGTTGAAACTCCGTGTCAAACATTTGAGGTTGTTCCTTGCCCTGCTCCTGTTCCTCAGTTTGTCCCTGCTTCTGAGAGAGCTCTTGTGGTTACTAGAATACATCCTGCAATGGCCTCCCTCAAAGATGCTAAGGCTGTGGTTGAAAAAGGTGGTTGTGCTATTTGGGGTCAGCTTCCCAACATCCCTTATAAGTCTGACAAGTTTGGTTTGGGTTTCACTGCAGAATCTCAGATGGCTGTTCGTCGTGCTCGTGTTGTTCGTATCACTAATCAAGGGGTCATAAGAGATCAATCAATGTCGTGGGTGACTATAATGAGATTACAACCTGGATGATTGGATCTTTCCTACCATGGGTGATGGGCTCAACAATTGGAAGACTGAAGACATTATTCCTATCTCCTTTAGTCAAGAGTAAATACTATTACTGTGTTTTGTTTTAAGTTTGTAATTTTGAACAATAAAACCTTTTAAGCCTTGTGTCTTACCCGGGGCACAATGGTATGCTTGTTTCGGGATGTCATTTCATTTGCATACTTCATTCAATAAAATCAATGGACGTTTCGTTTTCGTAAATATTGTGCTCCTTGTCTTTCTTTTATTATTATTTCTATTTTATCAGCTATGTGTTCTTACACACACCCACATCACTAAAATGCAGATCTTCATCCACTCTGGATCCTGTTGATAACAGTTCCACTATTGCCAATTATAATTTCGAGAATCCGATCTATCAAGCTGAAGATGGGAAGGAGGAAGATTGTGAGGTATCTGTAGAGCTTGCTAGGTTGTTGTAACAAGAAGAAAAAGTTATACAGCCACATGAAGAGCCAATCGAAGTTGTGAATCTGGGAACTGAGGAAAACAGAAAAGAGGTCAAGATAGGGGTTGAACTAGGAGATGGTGTTAAGAATAGACTAATTCAGATGTTACATGAATATGTGAAGATCTTTGCTTGGTCATATGAAGATATGCCAGGGTTGGATACTGACATTGTGGTTCACCGTCTACCAGTAAAAGAAGACTGTCGTCCAAAGAAGCAGAAAGTTCGTCGCATGCATCCTGAAATGTCAGAAAAGATTAAAGCAGAGGTGATGAAACAATTTGATGCATGGTTCTTAGCTGTGAATTCTTATCCTCAATGGGCTGCAAACATGGTACCGGTACCTAAGAAGGATGGTAAGGTACGCATGTGTGTGGATTATAGGGATTTGAATAAGGCTAGTCCTAAAGATGACTTTCCACTTCTACATATTGATGTTTTG
This sequence comes from Lathyrus aphaca, assembly GCA_963966055.1. Taxonomy (NCBI): domain Eukaryota; kingdom Viridiplantae; phylum Streptophyta; class Magnoliopsida; order Fabales; family Fabaceae; genus Lathyrus; species Lathyrus aphaca. The sequence continues at coordinate 113,463,638 of OZ014520.1, forward strand.
GTAGACAACACTGCTCAACATAAGGTATTATCTTTCATGGATGGTTTCTCTGGTTATAATCAGATTAAGATGACACCAGAAGATATGGAGAAGACTACATTTGTTACACAATGGGGCACTTTTTGTTATAAGGTGATGCCATTTGGTTTGAAGAACGCTGGGGAAACATATCAGCGTGCTATGGTGGCTTTGTTTCATGATATGATTCACCATGAGATAGAGGTATATGTGGATGATATGATAGCCAGGTCCCAGAATGAGGAACAACGCCTTGATCATCTGTGAAAGTTGTTTGAGAGGTTGAAGAAGTATAAACTGAGATTGAAACCAAACAAGTGTACTTTTGGAGTTAGGTCTAGTAAACTCCTGGGTTTCATTGTCAGTGGAAAAGGTATTGAAGTGGATCCTGCAAAAGTAAAAGTTATACAAGAGATGCCTGCTCCTCGTAATGAGAAGGAAGTCAGGGGTTTCTTGGGACGACTGAATTACATTGCAAGATTTATTTTCCAGCTAACTGCTACTTGTGAGCCAATCTTCAAGTTGTTGAAGAAAGATCAGGTAATGGAATGGAATGATGAGTGCCAAGTAGCCTTTGATGAGATCAAGAAATACCTCCAAGAACCTCCAATTTTGATGCCACCAGTTGATGGAAGACCCTTGATTATGTACTTAACAGTATTAGACAACTCAATGGGGTGTGTGTTGGGGCAACATGACGAGACTGGTCGAAAAGAGCAGGTGATATACTACCTTAGCAAAAAGTTTACCGACTGTGAAACAAGATACTCACTGCTCGAGAAAACTTGTTGCGCTTTGGCATGAGCTGCTCGCCGACTAAGACAATATATGTTGACTCATACTACCTTATTGATTTCAAATATGGATCTAATCAAGTACATATTCGAGAAACCTGTTCTCTCTGGACGAATAGCGAGATGGCAAATGATTTTAACAGAATATTATATACAGTACACCACTCAGAAAGCCATTAAGGGCAGTGTGTTAGCTGATCATTTAGCTCATCAGGCAGTGGATGATTATCAGTCTATGAATTTTGAGTTCCCGGATGAAGACATTATGATTGTTACTAAAGAACCTAGACAATATGACGGACTTGAACAGGGATCCCGATGGACTATGGTTTTTGATGGAGCTTCTAATGCGCTTGGTAATGGTGTTGGTGTTGTGATCATTTCCCTGGAAAGTTGTCATACCCCAATTACTGCTAGACTTTGTTTCTATTGTACTAATAACATGGCTGAATATGAAGCATGTATCATGGGTATCAAAGCTCTCATTGAGATGAAGATTCAGTTTCTGGACGTATATGGACATTCAACCCTGGTAGTTAGTCAGATTAAAGGATATTGGGATACCAAGCACCCAAATCTCATTCCTTACAGAGAGCATGTGTTGTCTTTAATCCCATATTTTGAAAAGATTACCTTTGGACATATTCCACGAGAAAAGAATCAGTTGGCAGATGCTTTAGCCACCATGGCATCTATGTTTGAGATTAGTTGGGATGATGAAGCTCCCAGAATCACTATTGATAGATTTGAGAAGCCTGCATATTGTAATGAGATTGATACTGAAGGAGTAGAGGGAAAGCCTTGGTTCTATGAGGTGAAGAGGTATCTTGAAGCTCAGGAGTTCCCTGAAGGGGCATCTGTCAATGATAAGAAGTTTTTGATGAGGTTTTCTGCTAAGTTCTTCTTGAGTAATGGAATTTTGTACAAGCGCAATCATGATTCGACTTTGCTTCGTTGTGTGGATAAGAAGGAAGCAACAAAGATTATGGAAGACATGCATGATGGGATCTTTGGCACTCATTCTAGTGGTCATACCATGGCAAAGAAGATATTGAGAGCATGTTACTATTGGTCTACCATGGAAGCTGACTGCTATCAACATTCCAAAACATGTCACAAGTGTCAGATTTATGCTGATAAGGTGCATGTACCTCCAGTTCCGTTGAATGTGTTGACTGCTCCTTGGCCTTTTGCCATGTGGGGCATTGATATGATTGGTGAGATCAAGCCTACTGCTTCCAATGGGCATCGTTTCATCCTGGTTGCCATTGATTACTTTACAAAGTGGGTGGAGGCAGCCTCATTTGCATCTGTTACTAAGAATGTTGTGGCTCGATTCATTAAGAATAATCTCATATGTAGGTATGGCATCCCTGAAAGGATTATCACAGACAATGGCTCTAATCTGAACAACACTATGATTACTGAACTCTGCACGCAGTTCAAGATTAAGCATCATAACTCTTCTCCGTATCGTCCAAAGATGAATGGTGCAGTAGAAGCTGCTAATAAGAACATCAAGAAGATTCTACAGAAGATGACTGTTACGTATAAGGATTGGCATGAGATGTTACCATTTGCTCTTCATGATTATCGCACTACAATACGTACTTCAACGGGGGAAACCCCATTTTCCCTTGTATATGGTATGGAAGTAGTTCTACCCATTGAAGTTCAGATCCCTTCCTTGAGAATCATGAAGGATGCAGGCTTGGATGAAGATGAGTGGATTCAGACTCGACTTGACCAGATAAATTTGATTGATGAGAAAAGGCTGGCAGCTGTTGGTCACGGTCAGATGTACCAGAAACGGATGATCAAAGCTTTTAATAAGAAGGTTAAAAAAAAGGTATATCAGACTAGAAACTTGGTAATCAAGCGTATCGTATTACCATAGGGTGATCCTAGGGGCAAGTGGACTCCTACATATGAAGGACCATTTGTAGCCAAAAGGGTATTTTCAGGAGGTGCCATGATGCTTACTACTATGGATGATAAAGATTTCCCACAGCCCGTAAACGCAGACATAGTTAAAAAATACTACGCATAAAAAGAGACCCGCTAGGTTGACTGGCCTAGGCAAAAATAAGGGCATCCCGGCGAACCAAAAGGGTTCGGGCAAAAATTAGGGATATATATAAAAGATTGTACACCCGACAAGTCGAAAACCCGAAAGGGAGGTTTGGGCAAAAAAGGGTATCCCGGTGGATTGAAAACCTGAAAAGGCAATCCAGGCAAAAGTTAGAGATTAAAGCGTATGACTATGTCTCGTTGGATCACTCATGTAACCTCAACCAGTTATGCTACCTGAATCAAGTTCAAACAGATAAAAATAAATCCAATCATTTCTATCTCGACAGCAAAGGATGAGATACTTGAAGATAATGGCAATAGTAGAATTGGAACTCAATAGGATTATTTTTCACATAGCTGCTTTTCTTTGTTTTTGTAAAACTTTTATGGCAAATTCCTGTTACTAGGTTTTCTGTCTCCTTGTACAAACTTGCTTGTTTATAGGCCATTCTCTAAATAAATAAAGTCTCATCTTTGAATTCAAGTTTACTTTTCCCTTGTTTACTTAAGCAAAAACGCCCATTGGTTATATTTGAATGTGTGTATGCTTTTGAATATGATTGATGTTTACCAGAAATGCATAAAATGCAGTAATAGTATTTACTAAAGACGAACGAGGGTAGGAATTCAACGAATTTTCGCCTCCTCATCCCCACCAAGTAAGGTTTGATACTCCAGGATAAGTCACTCAGGGGATGTCCATCTCTTTTATCCCCAATCAGGGTAATCTTTACGGATATCCATACAGAACTCTTCAAGTAATATCTTATACTTCGCACTCGACGAAGTCTTCAAGCAGTTTCATATCCTCCAAAGAATTAAGTCTCTCGGATCTATGCCCATCTCTTTTATCCTCAGTCAGGATATTCAGTAACTTATTCCTTCAATAAGAATTACGACGAACGAAGACGGGAAGTTCTAAGTACCATATTATTAAACAACGGGAACAAAGTCCTCATGTTCCTCAACAACGAACCGAGATTTATTTTCCCCAGCCAGCAGTTGTTATACAGAGATACCCAGACACTTCAGGCTACATGATTCATACATACATCATTTACATTATATCATGTCATACGCATCCTTAACCCATATGACATTCTTACTTAAGAGCATCATGCCATACATGCATACATAAACAAAATCTTGCATAAACTAACCTCTCCTTTTCAGGATAGTTGCAGGCAGATAAACACTATCAAATAGTTCAGAGATGATCTATACGAAGATCAGATACTGATATCCAATTCAGAGATAATTGCTATGAAGATTCATTTCTGATAATCAATACAAATTATCCTTGGGATGACACATAAATGGTCTATACGAAGATCTAGTGTTCAATCCAGGATATTACCAGAAGCAATTCAGGAATAATCGCCACGAAGATTTAATCCTGATGCTCAGGTTATCCTTGGAAGGGTACATAAATGATCTATATGAAGATCTAGTACTTAATCCAGGATATTTCCAGAAGAGATCGTTACGAAGATTTATTTCTGATGGTCAACTATCTTTGGGATAGTGTGTAAATGATCTATACGAAGATCTAACACTTAATCCAAGAGATTATTTCAGAAGAAGTTCAGGGATAATCGCCACGAAGATTTAATCCTGATATTCTTTTTGTTCTTGGGAAGGTATGTAAATGGTCTATACGAAGATCTATTACCTAATCCGGGATATTTCCAGAAGAGATAATCGCTACGAAGATTTGTTTCTAATCGTCTAAGCAACAGTTTATCTGTGGGATGGTACATAAATGATCGATACGAAGATCTTGTACTTAGCCCAAGATATTACCAAAAGAAATTCAGAAAAGATCGCCACGAAGATTTGATTCTGATGCTTAAATTAAAGTATGTTCCTAAGATGATTCAGAGCCGATCTATACGAAGATCTGAATACTGACACCTAATGAAGAATATGCTTTTCCCCCAGAGATAATGCATAGACGATCTATACGAAGATCTAGTGCTGACATTCAACTCAAACCATGTTACAGGAATGATTCAGAGACGGCCTATACAAAGACCTAATACTGATATCCATTGACAACATAAAAATACTATCACCTCCTGATATGATGGATGGCATCTATAAGCCCATCTCCAGTTCCTCTGAGTGGCATATTTAAGCCCACTCCAGCATATAGAACCAATCAGCAGTGTTACTTTACGCACCAGCGAGTGCAAATTTTTGGGCTTTTGTGTTCAATACCCTTCAACCTTCCAAGTCACGAATGGCACACAGGCCAATCTAACTCCCCAGGTTTCAGAAAATTGAATAGGGGCAGCTGTTGCACCCCAAAATTTGCCCTCCCCTAGTCAAGACATTGTGATCCAAGGTGTCCCAAGAGGTTCACAAGGTTCACAAGGTATCCCAAGAGGTTCACAAGGTTCATAATTAGTCAGAAAGCTTGGAAGTTCCCTCAGACAAAGCCTCCTCCTAAGCAATGCACCCTAAACTAGGGTTTTGAATTTCATCAGGCTAAATGGACTTTCAAGGCCTCAAGTGAGCTTCATAACATCCTACATGTCTTCAAGAATCCCTATTTCAAGTTTCAAGGTTTTCCCAAAAGGTTTGCTCAGTCAGATGATCAGATATGCAAAAATCAGTCAAAGTGGTTAAAAAGTCAAACTGAGGTCAACTATGGTCAAATCAAAGTCAAACTTCATGATTTTTTGCCAACATCAAGTTTATGAAGTAAAATTCATCATTTTATCGGGTTGATCTTGATTCATCAAAGAGATTTCAGATCATCAAGAATCAGGAGTTTCTAAATTAGGGTTTTCACAGGAAAAAACTGAACTTCGACCAGCCATAACTTTCACACGCTTCATCAAAAATTTCCCATCCAAAGCTCATTTTTAAGGAAATTGAATTCTATACAACTTTGGGTCTCACAAGCCAATCCTAAAAATGCTTCATTTGGAAAGTATGAGCCAAAACATTACAGGTCATTTCAAAAGTCAACAAAAAGTCAACATCTTCCAAAGGGCATAATTTGAAAATGGTAAAAGATATGGACATGAGACCAAATATGTTGGTTAGAGGACTCTCTAAGCTTTCTAAAAATTCCAAGAACACCTTCATAGCCTTAAAATTGACGGATTTGTGCCTTTGCAAAGTTAGGAAATATTTGGGAGGTATATGAAGCAAATGAAGCCTTAAAACCAAATTTTGCCAAATGGGCCTACCAAATTGTCACCCAATCTTCATGATATCCTCAAGCACGACCCAAACCAAGCATTATCTGATTTTTATTTTTTATTTAGTATTTATTTGAATTTTATTCATTAAAATGCAAATTAAATCAAAATAAAATATATAAATCAAATATTTGGATAGGATTGTGGTTCTAGAAGCTCATAAACCTCATTTAAGACTGATTAATATGATCTAATTTCAGGAACAACCAAAATAGCAAGGATATATTGGATTTTTTTTTTTGATATTTTGAATCACATCTTTCTTCATCATCAAGTTATCCAAAAGCCCAAAAAGTCACATGTTTTTTTGACCTAATTTGGTTCACTATATGAAGAGGAACATAACACAAACATAGGGGAAGAAAATTGAGGATTGATAGGCATTGTTCAAATCTCAAAATTTCACAAAGAAACTCAAATTCGGATTTTGATTTACAGGTGATATCAAGGAGTTTTGAAGGTTGAGTCATGATCCCTAGAGTTCCTTGATACTATTTTAATCCATATTCGCATCCAAATCATCAACATTTGCATAAACCGAATCACTTTGTTCTTGGTTTTAAAATTTTTCGATTCACATGATTTATGCATTATAACTTATATTTGATGTTTGTTTCATGTTTGTAATGATGCAAGGGAGGTTTCTGGGTTATTAGATTGAAGTTGAGTAGATAATTGGATTTAATATTCATTGCTTGACACATTGGTATCATTAGAATGCATTTATTCATCGAATAATGCTATTTTTGACTTGCAGGACTTTTAGTGACGCGTGAAAACCGTCACTAAAAGCTATAGTGACGGAAGAACTGTAGGTAAAACCCTAACTGGACAGACAGAGGTTGAAGATGAGTCCTTGGCGCGAATTCTCTGAATTCAAAAATCTATTTATTTTTATTATATATATGTTTCATATGAATATCACAAATGCAGCTTGGCTCAGATGGTGAAGGCGCGCGTGTATGATGTCAAGGGATATGGTTCAATACCTGCCTGAGGCGTTTTTTTTGTTAATTCATTTATTTTACGCAGGTTTAAAATATAATTATAAGAAGCCATTTGTTTATCAGATGCGCCCCATGTGGCTTGATGGCAAATACATGGTTTTGATAAGAGGATGACCTGAGTTCGAATCTGGGTGTAAACCAAATTTTTTGCCAATCCAATCTTTTTTCCAATCTTTGTATACATCCATACGAGGATCATTACAAAGTACTTAGAAAAATTTCTAATCACACACTACACTCTTCAAAAACAATTTAAGTGAGCTAAGTAACTAAGAGCCCATGTATAACCATGGATATAAAGGGTGCTAACACCTTCCCTTTGTATAACCTACCCCCCGAACCCAAGTTTTTTAAAATAGGTCTTTCCTATTCTTTTATGTCCTTTCCACTTGGATAAAATAAAAGTCGGTGGCGACTCTTGCTATCCGCAACATGAGTAAAAGTCAGTTCTCCCACCGTGTTACACCTGGTAGCCATGATTTTTTGGGAGCTGGTCGAGGGAGAATGAGAACATGCATTTCTTTGACGTCAGGTACTGTGACCGCGATGAAGAGAGGGAATTCTCGATCAGACCCTAGGTCTGGGCGAAGGTGAGCGTTGGATCTCAGATTGTGGATCCCTCTGTGTCTTCTTGGCTCTTAGGCAACATTGTCTTTAGGGAGGTATACGATCACACTTCTTGATTGTCCGGGTCTCTGACGATCCCATCTTCGTCTGGGAGAAAGGTTACGAGACCTCCGGTGCTCGCGTTTTGGTGGGGGAGACCTTGGATGTTGGGCATCCTCTAAGACATCAATCCTTGTGTTTTGTTAAAATATCAAAATGTTTGTCTGGTTAAAAGCTTCGACCAGGGCTACCATGGTCGGGTCGGCATTGGGCTGCACTGGGATGAGATGGTGATCATCTGGTGCAATCTCTGTGTTCATGATACGATCGGGTGAGGGGGAGACAATAACTCCATCTCTTTGCTGATGGTTGTTGTCCCATAGAAAGGGGTTTGCTCTGTTGTTGTCCATCTTGTTGATGGGGAGAACAATTGTGTCACGAGCATCATTAACGTCGTCACGGTTCATAATGAGAGAAATCTTGAAACGCTGCTTTAATCTTTAGTTTTCGGGGAAAGAAAAACGTGGAAGGCAGATTCCCACAAACAACGCCATTGATCTTTCTGACTGATTAAAATCTTGAGTGGACCAAAGACCTCGTCTGTGATGCTGGATTGTTGAGGAGAGGATGAGTGTACCTACAAGATACTCCGATGCTAAAGTAAGTATCAAAGAGAGAAAAAAGGAAGTACACAATATGTGTTCTTAGGATGATTATTCAATACCTGACCCTCTCAAATGAGAGGGTTTTTATAGTGCCCTCAGTGTTTGACCATTGGTCCCTATTTTTAGGCGCGAATCACAGATCCCAAAAATAGGTAATTGCTAGAAACTAGTTGTTGGAATGGACATACTTGCTCAGAACTAGCTGTTGCGTCGAGCTAAGATATGGTTCTGGGTAGGTGCATTCCGGTCGTTCCTGGAGGACTGCCTTGTGAGTGTTGGGCATAGTTTTAATGTAGGGCAGAGATGAGCAGCTACTCCAGGAGGTCAGCTGGCTATCTCTCCTCGGTTGAGGAGCAGAAGAAAGACCGATTTTATTTGACCTTAATGGACTAGATTTAGGCTATTGGGTCGTCCTGGATGCATAAGTGGGTTGAGTCATGCCTAATCATTGAATCGGTCCAAAACATAACCCATACATGAATACAAGACGAAAATGAAAGCAGAAACGTACTTGAATTTGTCATTGAAATCGCTGAAAATTCGCGGGGCATGTGATCTTCCAATTTGTAAAATTTCTTAGGATTTAAGATTTGAATAATTAAACAATAATCCGAATATTACATTTTGTGACTCAAAATTCTAATGGTACATACTACGGATATGATTTGCTTGCGCTTTGTTTAAACTATAGACAGCAGGGATAATAGCGGCATAGTGATAAGAAAGAAAGAAAGGAAAAATGGAAGGAAAACTGTCGCGAACTGCAAAGAAGCTTACACCATCTCCCATTCAAGAACTCTCTCACCTTGCTCAGAGATGCAACGCTATCAACCTCGCCGAAGGCTTCCCCGACTTCCCCGCTCCTCTCCACATAAAAAACGCCGCTGTTTCCGCCATCAATTCCGACCTCAATCAGTACAGGTTTTTAGTACTTTATTTACTTCACACACAACTGCAACTAGTAGCAATGTAGTGGCACAGCACAGCACAAGCTCTATTTCGTTTTCTCATCAATTGATACAATATATCTACTCTTTTGTATACTTGGAGGCATGTGCAAGGTATATGTGAACTCTTGGCCAAGATCGTGAAGGAAATGCATGGTTTAGACATCGACCCTCTTACCGATGTAGCTATTTGTTGTGGTCAAACTGAGGCTTTTGCAGCTGCAATCTTTGCAAGTATGCTCTATTGTTAATGAATTCACTACAAATATGTTTATCGGCATTGACGTGTCCGTTGTCCGTGTTTCATAGTGTCAGAGACTTGATACGCCTTAAATTAGAAATGTCAGTGTAATCTAATGGTGGCTTTTTCTCTAATATCATAGTATGTTCTGTTTTAAACAGCAATTGACCCGGGGGACGAAGTCATACTTTTTGACCCTTCTTATGAAACTTATCAAGGATGTGTTACCATGGCTGGTGGTGTCCCTGTAAGCTTGTTTTGCCACCTTTACATCACTTGTTTTGTTTACGTCCGTATAATATGTTATGATGTGTAACAATAATAATCACTAAATGTTTCTGAATCACTAAGTTCATCTCTGGAGTAGGTCTATGTATTCAGCATCGAGTCAACACTTTTATGTATACAATTACAAATCTATGATTCTGCATATTTGCTGTCTATTTAAGTGTTGAAGTTATTGATAAACATTTGATCATTTTGTTTGTTATCTAATGTTTGCCTGTTTTTGTGACCTTAATTGCACAGATACATGTGCCGCTTGACCCGCCTCAGTGGACTTTGGATCCAAGCAAATTGCTGAGATCAATTACTGAGAGAACTAAAGCCATTGTATTGAATAGGTTAGAACTTACACAAATTCATGATTTTCTTGACATTGGATAGGCTTCGTCTTCATCATACAAATCTTCAGATTGGTCTTCTTTAATGGATTTTTTTTGAAGTAGATAAATACATGTTAATAAGAAATACCAGTGCTATCAAGTTATGGTTTAAGCTAAAAATACGAATGTTACTAGAGTTTCAGTTTATCCATTTAGTGTATTCTGCTGTGAAGTATTCCCAAATGTCAGCATGAAGTTTGGTGTGCCACTTACGTTTTTACTTTAATTAATTTGGATTTGATGCATGAAGTGATTATGCTATATCAACCACACAGTCCTGACGTTATGAATTACAAAATACTAACACAGAGTTTAAACAGTCCTCACAATCCAACTGGCAAGGTTTTCACAAAAGATGAACTTGAGACTATTGCTGGAGCATGCTGCAGCCGAAACTTCCTAGCTATAACAGATGAAGTATGACACTACTTTCCGCTCATATATAATTTCAATCATGGGATTTAAAAAAGATGTTCATGGAATGAATAAAAACAGATGCTCAGATCTCTATGAATCTTCTTCTGCTACGTCAATCGACTATAATGAGAATGCCCTATAGAGGCTAGATCATATATATGTGATTTTAGAGTGCCACAGTTTTTGCATTAATCAGTATATACTTATACATTTTATCACATCTCAAGGCACTGATTCTTTTCAAAACTATTTGATTTTTGTATATAAATAGAAATTATTGTCTCTTATTTTAATTCTGCAAGAGTTAATTAGTTGATGGTAATTGAATAATGTTATATTTTTACCTTCTGGATTCTTTGTGCAGGTGTATGAGCATATAACTTATGATAACCAAAAACATATATCCCTTGCCACATTTCCAGGCATGCAAGAAAGGACTATTATAACATCTTCTTTGTCTAAAACATTTAGCGTCACAGGTAACAACATCTAACAACTCAAGTTCATAAAACTAAACTGCACATTCTCTAAAGTTGCATTCTTTTTAAGAAGAATGGTGTTAACTCACTGTTGGTATGTATCAATCAGGTTGGAGGGTCGGATGGGCAATTGCACCGGCCTGTGTTGCGTCTGCTATCAGAAACATTCATATAATAGTTACTGATTCTGCTCCAGCTCCTTTTCAGGAAGCTGCATTGATTGCTTTGAGTAGCCCCCCTGAATATTTTGAATCACTAAGAAGAGTAAGAGATTAAACATACGTTTGATGAGTCATTGTACGGGTGTTTATTCTTTATAGCTTTAGAAAGTAGGACTTTGATGTTGGTTACTATTTACTTATTTAGTAATAACCGTGACTCCCGGCAAAATAGAATGCAGTCGTAACAATGCTCCGTTTCTTACTTGTCTTTGGCATGGTTTGGAAAAACAACATAATAAGTGTTTATCATACAAGTGCTTATGTATGAGCTCCCAAGTACCATGTCAATAAATAAGCTCAGATAAGTCAATTCAAATAGACATTTTTTTCATGATGTTTCCATCTATGCAGGATTATCAATCAAAAAGAGATTATATCGTCAAGTTGCTTGCGGGAGTGGGTTTTAAAATACAGTTTATACCTCAAGGCTCCTTCTTCTTATTCGCCGAGCTTCCTGAGAATTGTTCCCTTTCTGATGTATGAGTACTCTTTTACTCTTTTCTCCATCTTGTGTGGGCCATTTTAAGAATTTTTTTAATCGTCACAGTGCTTTGGAGCAGAGATTTATCCATTATTCTGCTGCTAATCTATAGCAATAAATGTTTTTTTGATTTGCAGGTAGAATTTGTTAAAAAGTTAATACTAGAAGCTGGGGTTGTGGCTGTTCCAGGACAAGGATTTTTTCATACCAACAATCTATCATCAAATGAAGCTTCTAATGCAGATTGTAACTACCATAAGAGATACATCAGATTTGCATTCTGCAAGAGCGAGGCAACTTTGGCTGCGGTTTCAGAAAGACTTGGAAAGCTTTTGGATGCTGCAGGGCATCTTGCACTACATTGAATTAGTAGAAAGAATGATGTGTGATCAAGCTGTTGAGAATAAGCTTTTATAAATTTAGAGGTTAATATTAGAGTATAGTCCATTTTTAAATACTTAACAATGAAGGATCACTAGCACTGAATGTTCTGGCACAATGCATGTTCTATATATGGTTATTAAATATAATGAATTTTTATGTTAAAAGCATGTGCCAATGTATGGATTACACACAGGAGAACATGTTCCTATTCATGTTATTGTGTAATGCTTCTCTCATATGTAATCATCAATTTTTGGTTGCAAAACTTGTTAGTTTTATCATTGAATTATCATTGAAGTGAAATCTTCTTATCTCCGATATGTCAAGTAGAACTCACCTATTTAAAGTTTTTAATCTCTTTAGAAATGAAGATGTTCAACTATGGCTATCGGGTACGGTCAATAAAAAATAAGTTCTTTTTTCTGACTTAATTCTTCTTTCCTTAGTTTAATTTATTGTTTTGTTTTGTCTCTTAACTAAAAAAGTTACATAATCCCTTAAAACTGAGCCTTATAGCTTAAGTAATCTCTTACGTTAAATTTAAATAAAATTAAAAAAAAAAAAAACGCTAATCACTGGGCAGTAGTAATGTTTCCTTTTTAAAATCTGATATGGTTTTTTTGTTTTGATATTTTTAAATTTTATTAATACACTTATTTTTATTTTTAATATATTTCACATTTTCTGTATTTATTTTCGTTTAGAGATTAATTGTTATGCACCGTTGGTGTAAAAGTTTTTACATCATCAATCCATCGCAATCATTCATTAAATTCTTTCGTTTATAATATATTTCATAATATTTCACCCATTAAATTCTTTCCTTTATTTGAAACAAATCATATCTGACTCTCTAATGAAACTTGCAACTTTTTCTTTCTCCTTCTTTCTCTTCTCTCCTCAAATTCTACACCCTCCTAACAATATTACATAATCAATTCAACTTTACATAAATGAAAAATACAAAAACAAAAATATATGTTGAACATAACAAAAATACAAGACATGTCAACTTGAATTTTCTATAAAATGTCTCGGACATCATCATCTTCATCTTTGCAATTTCTTGTTCTTTTTCATTGAAGATTCATATAACTCTTTCAATATTTCAATTGTTTGCATCTCCTTCATCTTTCCTCTAATCTTCTTCTACACTCTCATAAACATCATTTCCTTATGCTATATCTTCGTTCCATACGAATAATTTGCAAGTTTCCTCAGTTTGTCAAAATGGACATCTTCAAAAAAATCTCCCTTTATTATATCTATTCTTGCACTGGTACAATATCATTCGAGCATTACACCTACACCTACACCTTCTCTCTCTGAACGATTGTGGAATGATAAAAAAATTGATTTGTTTCTCCTTGATAAAAATGACATTTGATGAGGATTTTTAAACAATTCAGACGACTGAAACGAGTTGCACTAAAAAAAATGAAACGATGACTTGAAGTGAAAAAGATGAATAGAACTACAAATTATAGTGAATAGAAAAGGAGTACAAGTTGAATGCTTCGTGATGAAGAAATTCACATTTAAATAACAAAAAAAATAGTTAAATTAAAAAAATCTAACTTGTCACATAAAAATTCATTTGGACCAAGTTTATAAGAATTATTGTTTGAAAAAAAAAAGATTTAAAAAGACTAAAATTGAATATTTTTAAGAGATATATCTAATTTATTTTATGATATCCTTAGTTATAAATTATATTTTAATTTTCACACCTATTTCAGTTAGTTTTCTTTTACAATTTCTAACTTTATCTAATTGGACATTTGATTTTCACCATCAATATCTAGCTAATTAAACCCATTAATTTGATTTGAGATCTGCATCAAGTGATTTCAACTCTTTTTCTTATCGTGATTGCAGTTAAAAAAAATCTTATCATAATTCAACATCAATTATCAACTATATGTTGATATCTAGTTGGACATTTTAATAATAATAATAAAAAATTAGTTAGCCCAAATGAAACGGCTGTGCCAGTGGAACCAAGTGAAGAAGAAGGAAACTGGAAAAGTACTAAAATAGCCTGATCGGCGACGGGCGAACAAACCGACTGTATACAGAAATGTCACCTGAGAATCAGATACACGATGTTGAAGTTGCAGATGAAGAACAACGAATACCTCTTATTACCCACGATGATGAAGTTGCAGATAAATCTTTACCATCACCTCCTAATCAACGCCTTGTTTCTCTCGATGTCTTTCGCGGTCTAACCGTCGCGGTTCGTCCCTTCTTTACAACCATAAACCATCTTATTCAATTGTTTCGTGTTATGTTCAGTAGCGTAAGTATGTTAGGTTAGCATCAATATTCATATAAACAATTCTCATGTATGAAATTCAGTTATTACTTAGCATTTTTGTTAGTTATGGAAATTAGTTAGTTAGTTACTTAGTCAGTTAGTTAGTTAGTGCCAAATTACCGTTAATAATCATGAATTTTTGGTGCAGTTGATGATATTAGTTGATGATGTGGGACGAGCTTTCCCATCCTTGAATCACTCTCCATGGTTTGGGGTGACACTAGCCGATTTTGTAATGCCATTTTTTCTCTTCGGGGTTGGTGTTTCGATAGGTCTCGTGTTCAAGGTACGAGTTCATTAGCTTAGGACACTTGGGCAATATGACAGATTTAGGATATTGTGTAGTTTTGGTAACTTATAGAATGAATACAACTGTATTGTATTGTCGAGCGATATTCTAACTCTTGAATAGCGTTTCAGAAAGTCTCTAGCAAACCAAATGCCACAAAAAAAGTAATATTGAGGACAATTAAGCTTTTTCTTTTGGGGGTCTTGCTACAAGGTATGTTCTTATGTGTTAAGTGATGCAGTTAATGGCCACAGCTTTAATGTTTCTTTTTGAAACTTATTCGTAGGGGGGTATTTCCATGGGCGCGGTAATTTAACTTATGGACTTGATTTAAGCAAGATACGCTGGTTTGGTGTACTTCAGGTAATTGTAACCAGTACTTATTCCTTACTATCTAACTTATTAGGCTTTTTTCTTTATTTCCAATTCTGGACGGCACAACGTTTCTCGTTTTATGTTGTTGACACCCTAGGGGGAAAAAGCTTTTGTCGTTCATTTCTAATCCGGGAGATTTTTATATTTACTTTCTGCCGCTGATTACTAACAGTTTCAAATTCATTGATGCTTATTGCTTTAACTTATTTGTTTGATCTATGGTGTTAATAAGAAAGACACTCCGAGTATCTTTTTTGTAATGCCACTCCATGACTGTAAATACCAGCACCTGTTCTATTTGTTTTTGATGAAGTAAACAGAGTTTGCTCACTGAAGTTTTGACTTAAGGCTGACTGCAGATTTGCAGTTGTTAGAAGAGTTATTTATTTACTATATAGTCATTGAAATTGGTTTTCTTTTATAGTAGGAAATTGGAATTGCAACTGAAAAAGGTCACAATTAAGAAAATAATCAACTGCCTGTTGTTTTTGTTTTGTAAATGTGTTGTTAATTTAACTCATAATTCCTTGCATGGTTTGCAGAGGATATCCATTGGATATTTCTTGGCCTCAATGTCAGAGATTTGGCTTGTGAACAATAATATATTGGTTGGTTCACCAGCAGCTTATGCGAGGAAATACTCCATCCAATGGTTAGTTTATGTTTGTAACGTTAATGCTTTTATTTGACATCTAGGAGCTGAGTATGGCAATTAAAATTTTCAATTTATAATTTGACTATAAAATATTCACACTAATGCTATGTTTCTTCATTATCATAGTTTATGTTGTTTTGGTTGAGTTAGTTTGTATCCAATTTCGTCAATATTTATACAGATTCCTCTCCTAACTTATTCGACAAGAATCATCAAATGATACAATATTATTTTGGGTTCTAATGCCCCCTCAATTCTGACATTCTCATGTGAAATGAACACTCTTGTGTCATACAAAGTTTTTTTATGTGCTTCACTAGTTCACTATGGATTAAAACCTGCTTCAGATATGTACTTTTTACCTATCTGAATAGCTTTCAAATTTGTTGATTGGATTAAAATCTCGATAATGAAAATGAAAAAGAATTCCCGTCTTGCCATCTTTTTCTTATAAAAAAACCCATCTAGCCGTCTAAATTTTAGTTTTCTGAACTTATGGTTTGAAGTTTTTTTTTTTTGCAAGCAAACAAACAAAATGTTAAAATATATGAAAAATATCTTATAAAATGATAATATCTAAGTTGCATCTTAGAGTAAGTTGGGACAACTTATAACAAAATGTTTCAGGTTACTTTAATAGATCCAAGAAATTTTATGTCAAGTTTCAAAATTAAATTTCTACTGGCACCAATTTTTATTGCCTTATGATATTCTTTCTTTGTGTAACTGCTTGTTTTTTTGTCCAGGATGTTTTCTATCTTACTTTGTTCAGTATACCTTTGCTTGCTCTACAGCCTCTATGTTCCAAATTGGAAGTTCGAACATTCTAACTTTCTTTGGTCTGGTCGTGTATCAACTATTCAAAATGTGAGTTGGCATGGTTTTGTCACTTTGTGCCATTGAATGCTGAAGGAGTATCATGAAGTTTTTGGCTGAAGTTTAATTTACGCTTTCACGTGCATAACTTTTCTTACGACTCATTCCCTACCATAGATTTAACATGCAATTTGCTTTCTTGTTGGTGATAGTTCCCGTACACTTTCATGTTGTTCTGTAATGTATGACCTGGAGACTTCAGCTTTTCATTTCAAGAAATAGTGAATTATCTCTTTATTCAGTTCTTAAAAATGGAATTTTAGGTTTGCATTTCATGAATTGATGAATCCACATAGACTAGCATCAGTGCTCATTGCTATGTAAGTACAATGAAAGGTGCATACCAAACTTGGAAAATAATAATGTCCAGATTAGGAAAATAATAATGTGATAAGAGCTAAATATAAAGAGAATATGGATGTACGCAGTCATTGACACATCATGATGTTTGGTATTTCTTTTCTTGCTTCATGTAATACGGTGTCTTAGTTTTCTTGAATTCTACTTCCATTTTAGGCTTTTAGCTACATTTTATGTTGCTATTTTTATTTTTCATGACTCTCCCCACCTAGTGGAAAAAAAATGCTTCGCTGGTCACTGTTTTTGTTTTTTATTTTCATTTTCATGGTGAAGATCATATGTATTTGATCTGCAGGTTCAATGTGAAATGAGGGGTAGCCTTGATCCTCCTTGTAATGCTGTCGGATTTATTGATAGATTAATTCTCGGTGAAGATCATATGTACCAGCGTCCTGTCTACCGAAGAACAAAGGTTATTTACCTTCTAGCATAACTCCTGTATTGAATCTTCTGTCAACTCAAAAGTCATTTGTTTTATCCCTTAAACAATTTTATGACTGACCTCCTTTTCATTTTCAGGAGTGCAGTGTCAATTCTCCTGATTATGGACCCTTGCCCCCTGATTCACCTGGATGGTGCCTTGCACCATTTGACCCTGAGGGTATTTTGAGGTAGATCAGCATTCCCTGCTATGATCCTCTATTTTTTTTCTTTTCTTTGTTGGTCGTTGCGGCATTGAAATCTATGGTGATATTTTATATTTTAAATAGTTATTGTCATGCTATTTTATTTCTTTCAGTTGTGCAGTGTACTTTCATTGCCTTATGTTCGTCTCTTTTTTCCCCCACTTTCTCGTGTACGGATTTTTATCTTTACTGTTAGATTGGTATCCCGCTTTAGACAACCTAGTCGTGATTGATTCCTCCATTAACTATCTTCAGTGAAATAACACAGGAAATTTTAGCAATTCTTAGAAGTAAGGATCTCACCTTGGGCTTGGCTGGGTTATCGGTCGTTTATAATTTTCATTGGGCCAGTCCAAGTTCAGACGGGACTCAGTTATGTTCTGGTTCAGCTTAGGCTAACCATCCCATAGTTTATATTGGGTTATTGGAGCCGACCCTTTAAGTGTGACCAATTTTGACAGTATTAAATATAGTTAATGCACTGGTTACTAACTATTTAATTAAATCTTCCAGCTCACTGATGGCTGCCATTACTTGTTTCGTGGGATTGCAATTTGGGCATATACTTGTAATTTTTCAGGTATGGTGTATAAAAACCCACTCCTAGTGCCTTTAGAATTTGTCCCTGAGATGTGTGTGCGTGTGGGTAATCATAAAAACTACTGTCTTTTCCATTCAGGATCACAAGCAGAGGGTACTCCTTTGGTCTGTGTTTTCCTTCTCTCTATTGGTAGTCGGATATATTCTGGAGATTTTAGGTACTATCTAATTTAAATTTCTCAACTGTAAATTTTTCTATTGGTAGTCGGATACATTTGATTCTCCAACTAACAACTGTAAAGTTTTTCAGGAATTCCTTTATCAAAAGCACTGTACACATTAAGCTACATGTTCATCACCGCAGGGGCATCGGGCTTGGTTTTGACTGCTATATACTACATTGTAAGCTTGTACTTGTGTCGTAATGTTTGTCTGTGAGAGAGTATTATATCCCAAGTTGAAAAGCATATAATTTTCTGATAGGCTTTCACGTGAAGAGTGAAAAGTGGTAGCTCCAGTGCTCAACCACTTGGTGACTCTGATCACCGACAGATGATTATAACTGCGAATTCACAGATCCATATATTGTTGCAGGTTGACATAGAACGTTTAAAAAAGCCTACAGCTTTACTACAATGGATGGGAATGAATGCCCTTATTGTGTACGCATTGGCAGCTTGCGACATTTTCCCAGCAGTTGTCCAGGGTTTCTATTATCGTTCTCCTGAAAATAACTTGGTAATGTTTCTTTTCCAATGGTTCTTTAGATCTCGTATTTTGTTATAAATTAAGGACTTCGATTTTCAGAAGATTAATTTACTACCGAACAGGCCAACCTTCCCCTTTTCACCCACTGGGCCATTGAATCTAATTTAGGGACCTTTCCAACATGCAGGTTGATGTCAGTGAAGCTTTAATACAGAACCTATTACAGTCCAAGAAGTGGGGTACACTGGCTTTTGTAATAATTGAGATTTTATTCTGGGGTCTTTTAGCTGGTTTCCTCCACAAGAAAGGGATGTATATAAAATTGTAAGGGATGATGCAATCATGCAAAAGACAGTGATATGTACATATACTTTCCTTGTAGATAGATATCTTGTACTAATAGAAACCTGCAATGCTTTTTTGGCAAGCAAATATCTTGTTCGTTATCTTTCTTGATTCTCCTAGGTAGCCGGCTAAAGTTGTCTATCCTAGCTTTACCATCGAAAAGTCTTGAGGTGAAGGCTTGTGGAGTTCACTTCAGAGAGTATCGGGATCGTAATTACAGACAAAGGATTAAGACCATCAAGAGACTGACTGATACACCATTTCCCTGCTCAAAATATGAAGACATTGAGTGTATGAGCATCTCTCCTATATCCATTCATGTAATCTAACCCTATTTAATGTAGAATCATCTACAAATTAACCACTCGTGAACTTTATAACAACAATCAATAAAGTCTCTATATCATATTGTTCTATTAGGTTACATGGATTAAACTACATAATGTTCTATTAAAAGTCATATTTATATTTAAATCATTTATCTCAAGATTTTTCTTAGTTTTTATATTTTTATTTTATTATTTTTATCTCAATTTGATCTATCATCCTTATTATAGAATTCTCTACAGAATTCCCAGGTCTTCTCTCTATTTCTCCTAATAACTTGAATCTAGTTTACATCATTTTTTATAATAGGTGCTACCCCAATATTTCAGGATAATGATACTCTAATTTTAAAAGAATGAAATTTAGCATTGGACTAAATTTAACTGTAAGCAAAAAGCTTTTGGATATAGATGAATTAATGTCATTAAGTTATTATATCTGTTTAACAAGAACAGTACAGCTATTAGTCATTACAAGCATAGGTGACTAGAAGTTGCTCAAGTTATAATCAAGACATTTCTAAAGTTGTTCCCTGCACTTTGTTTGGAAAGAAAGATATAGGAAAGAAATGAGAAAAAAAGAAGGTTTTTTTGTCCTTGTTATCTTTGGTGAGGGTTAAGGGGAAAAAATAAAATTGTGTTGGGCTCTATTGAGGGGTAAGAGAAGGAAATAGTGGGTGTGGGAGGAGAGAAACTTTTTCAAAACAGTGTTTATAATATTTTATACAAATTTTTTTATTCTATTTTTTTATTTACAACAAAAAGAAATGATTAATTGTTTCTTCTAATTGAAATAGTAATTTCAGCTTATGATTGAGGATGTAATTAGTTAGTAAGAAAAACAATTAATCTAATCTTGTGTGCTACTTTGTGAACTTTCTAGATATAAATAACATGTTTGTTCACATTGTGGTTAGTTAGGATCTACAATGGTATATTTGCTTTCTTCCAGTTGAAGACAAGTTCTAAAAGAATCTTACAACTAGTAAATAAAGATTAATGTTTCTTTGAATCTTTTGGCATCTTTAAATCTGTCCTTGTCGTTCCCAAAAGTAAACTCGCAAGAGATCATTTATCAGCCTCAATAATTTTGCTTCCTTTTTCTATGATCTTTTCCAAACTCTATATAAGTTAATGTCATATCATATATCAACTATCATCCAATATTTAGGAAAATGAAAAGAAAGGACACTGAGAAAGGCAAAGCAGCGACATCAGTTGAGAACGATTCTGTTCAAAGATCTTCAAACATCAAACATGTTGAAAACTTTCACTTTGGGAAGGCATTAGCATTCAGAGCAGTGTATGGTTCTGGTAGTTTTCAGTTCACTGGAAGCAGAAAAGCTAGAGGCAATGATTCCAAGACATTATCCCCAAGCAGGCTCAGTAAGGTCACATACACAGTGGTTGTTGACAATGACAAAGATAATTAGTATGGAAATTGAATATGGTTTACTGTAAGTTTTAACATAGTATATATATGTTTCATTATTGATTAGAACTAGAACAATTTATTTATGTGAAAAAATTCTAAGTCACCCTGAATCCAAACATGCACTAGGATTGGACTATTGTTATGCATTAAATCGATTATGATATGAGAGTGGGGAAACAAACAAGGGTTCTTTATATTTCTTGTTGCAGAATTTCTTCTTAGGGTGTGTTTGGATTGGCGGTTAACATAATTGATTCTAGCAGAATTGAATTTGGTAGAATTGATTTTAACAAAATTGAATTTAGCATAATTGATTTATGTTTGGATACATTAATATAAAAATGAGTTAATCCTGGAGGTAGAATCAATAAAACAACCACCTCAAAATCTCCCAGAATCAATTCTACACCTCTAGAATTGATTTTGTTTACTCTTAGGGATTAATTTTAACTCTCACATGAAAGAAAAACACATTTATTTTTGGAAGTATAATTTGTTTAAAGATGTATTTTCGTACAGCAAAAAATGTTCGAATTTTTAGTGTAGATTCAAAGTAATATCAGGTAGAGATAGTGTGATTTATACCAAAATTAACTAGTTGCCTTCTAGCTCAAGCAGCTAATAAAAGAGAGAATTTGAGAAAGAAGGATCATGGTAATTGAATATGAATTAGTGAGTTGCAAAATACACATGAGAGAAGAATGACTATATAGTACATTAATCACCTCTAAACTTGGTTTACGTACTAATCACCTCTAAATTTGGTTTACATACTGAGCAAGTAAATTAGAAACTACTTCTAAAATGAATTAAACATAACTAACTCTTAACTACCAAAGGAACTAACAAATTAATAACATACAAGCAAAACTTGCTAGTCAAGCTACTAGGTAAGCCTTTGATTAGTCCTAGGATTGCATCATTCGACACTCCTTAATTCTCTTGTAAATATTAAAAATTAGTCTCTTTTGACAACTTTGGTGAACAAATTTATCAATTAATCTTGAGTGAGACAAGACTCCACTATAAGATTCTCTTTATTTACTTGATATCTAAGGTAATGAAACCTTGTTTTATCGAACTTGATCTCTAAGGTAATGAAACCTTGTTTTTCCATGGCAAATGAGGTTTCTTGCTAGTTCGATGGTTGACATGTTGTCTATCTTCAACTTGGTTGAAATGTTATTACTGCTTTTCAATTTATTCATGAGAGATTGCAACTAATTTCCCTAACAAATTGCTATATACCTGCCACATACCCAGTTTCACACCTTGATAACGAAATAATGAATTATGGTAATCTTTGAAACTTGAATCAATGACTACTCGTGCCCCTTCTATATAATATATCACCACATTAGTCAGCTTTTGAGAAGTCTTTTAATTCTAACTTGTTTGGCATCATCATATATATACAGACATTACATTATGCACTAGTCTACCATCTTCACCAATATGGCCTTGTAAATGATATCATTCAAATGGACATGCTTACTATTCCATATGATACTCTCCATACTTAAATCATAGTTGCAAAGTAGTCAATCTTCATTACATCTTAATGGTTGCTTTCCTATCAGGCATGTTGTGCAAGAGCTCTCATGAGGTATAGTTCTAGGCATGCCTAGCACCATCTTCTTTGAATTAATATAAGGTTATGGTGTTAAAATTAAAATGGATATATCTCTTGTACCATATAATGCTCTTATTGTGTTGAATCATAGTTATAAAGCAGTCAACCCGCATTGATCAGGGACTTAAAGTTTCTTTCTTGTTATCTTTGGTGGACTGGCCTTAAAGGCTTGATCCTTTGTTCTTTTGACTTGTCGAAGTGCTGAGGTTTCAACAACCACCTTTTTTTTTGCTGAAGCCTCAACATCATCTTGCCACTTACTCCAATATTTGAGGGAAAGAGATTTGTAAGAAACTTCACTACTTTCTTTAGAACTGTCACTCCCACCAGTTTCATCATTTTCATGGTTCCTGTCTTTAATCCTCGGATCAAATTGAGATGCTTATGATTGAGTACAATGAATAGTGTGTTTAATGGAATAAAGCCAGAAATAAAATTTGGACTTAATCTAAACATGTGTCACTTCAGAAAGTGCAGACACAATATCATATGATATCATTTATTTGTTTTGACATTTTTATCAGTTTGAGTGTATATGATATTGTTTATTCATTTATTTGTAATTTCATTGTTATTCAAATATTCATGTGTTTATAATTCATTCGTAATTGAGTTGGATTGTGTTTACATAGGCTATTTAGCATTGTATCATTAAGATCATTCATTAATCAATAAAATTAGACTGTTGATCTATTATAGTGTTCCTTCTTGAGCCTAGCAAATTGTTTTTTGTCGTTTCATCAGGCATGACTTGAATACCAAGTTAGAACTCTTAGATCAAGATGAAAAGTCATTTGATTAAAATCAAGTGTTATGTGTGACTCGAATCATGGACATTGTGAAAATTGGAATATGCCTCAGGATGATTTGACTTGAATCTTGAAATTAACTTGAATCGAATCACAACATAGTGTGACTCAAATCATGTTGTAAATTTGACTCGAATCATAACTCTTCATGAAGCTAGGATTGGGCTCTACCTAATTTGACTAAAATCATGGATTAAACATGTCTCAAATCAGAAGACCTTGTGACTTGAATCATGATTCATTTTTGACTCGAATCATAGCCTCACAAATCCAATTTCCACCTTAAATTTAAATAGGTATTTCTTTGATCCAAAAACACGTGTGTCGAACTATGTGGGTGAAACCCATAGAGATAAAATGTCAATTTGTATTCTATTTCCTAGTGTGTATATTTCAAGCACCTTAAATCATTTTTTTCCAATAATAACTTCTTGAGTGTTGATCAATGTCAGATTCAGTTCTTTTTGTTGCATATTGTCCTTGTGTAACTTGTTGTTGTTTTGAGGAAAATTAGAGATAGTGAGTTGATCAATCTTGTATTGATTCATGGTTGATCAAGCTCATGATATCCATCAAGAACCAAGATCTATTTGTCCATAAATTTGAGAGAACCTTGTGTGTGTTCTTCATTCATCTGCATCTAATTCCTTGAGAATTAGAGTGTGTGTGAGATTCCTTTGCCACTTTTCATCATCTCCATCCTTAGTATTTTTTCAATTGTTGTGGACCTTCATCTCTAAAGATTGAGTGTTTAAGGGAGACTAGTGGTACATTAGGGTATCTAATGTTTTTGTGTGAAGTTTGTTGTTTATGATAGGTGCAAATATCATTTCTTGAATGCAATTTGGATCTTATTGGTATCTATTAAGAAGAGAGTTTTAATATAATCCATAGAAGAATTTGGAAAGGTATAGTACAAATTATTTGTAAGGTGGAGTTGGAAGTTGTCCAACTTTGATGAGATTGTGGAAAAACTGGTCACAAACAAAGTTGAGAGTTATCCAATTGAATGCTTAGCTATGGCAATCGCTCGGACAAGAAATCAGTGGGATCAAGGTGAATTGCCACATACGGAGACTTGATGCAGAATTATTGTGGATATCAAGGTTATTGGATGAATATCTTTGGGGATCTTGTTTTTGTTAGCAGTTTAAGTGTCTACATCAACAAAGGGAATCATCGTGTGATATTTTGTTATAATCAAAATGTTTGTATCAAACTTATCAAAATAATGGAAGATCGTGATTATATCCCAATGATTATTTAGCACCATTGAAGAGTAAAGTAAGAAAAATGAGGACGAACGTTGAACCACTATATATCTTTTCTATCTTCCCTTATCTCCTTCATTTTTCAACATTCATTGCATCATTTGGATAATCATAAGTTCAATTATGTATGAAATGAATATCTATGTAAAGTGTTTTTTGAATGTGGGAGGGGGGGGGGGGGTGAATTGGGTTTTCAAAAACAAGTTTTTAATCCACTCAATAAAAATCACCGCTAATAAACATCAAAGAGAAATACACTTCGATTTTTATACTGGTTCACTTGAAAATCTCAAAGTTAATCCAGTCCACTCGTCAAGGTGATTTTGCCTTATACCCAAGGACTTAATCCACTATAATTAACTGATTTCAACTGCACTAGCAACTGCTGGTGACTAACAATCCACAAAGACACACAGTCTATGTCTTCTCAAGGATTATGACCTAATTGTCCCCTTAAGGAACTACAAACAACAGTTTGAGTAAAAGTTGTGTTTACAAAGATTGTTTCTACACAAGCAGGTATAAACAAGTTAAAAACACAATATACTTAAAGAAAATTTTGCACAATATTTCTAGTTTTTTTGTGTAGGCAACAATCTTGTAAAAATTCTTGGCAGTCATTATTCAATTCTTCAAGTCTGTATAAAGCCAGTAGAAAAAAGATTCGTTTAAGGGAAGATATGGCATTCTTCATGAATGAGCTAGCGATTAGAATAACAGTTTGATACAGAGGGGACAAAAATCATACTAAATTAATTTCCTTACTCCACGAAATCCGCGTAGTGGAAGGAATATTTTGATTTGTACCATGTAACATTTTTCTACGTATAAACTCGTTCGTATCTTCTATTCTTTAGTGGCTTCTGGATAAATAGTTGTTTGAAGCATGGGTTAGAAGAATTGATTATGCTTAAGTTCACAAACTTCAATCATCAATCAGAAGCTTGATCACATCAATATCTGACTTGAGATTCTTTAGAGTTTTTCAGAACTTTCAGCGTTTAAACTTCAGAAGCTTGAGCATCCTTCAGAAGTGAATTGATCATAGTAACACATCAGAAGCAAGAGCCAAGAAAATGTTGCAACAATAACATACCATTTTCTTAGAAGCTTCCCATCTGTGAGTTTGAGCAGAAGCGATTTAGATCAATTCATTCGGAAACTTGTAATGTTTCACGTTCAAGAGTCAGAATCAAACTTGTTTGCTAAAGACACACAATAACAAACCGTTAGGGTACCAAAATTATTCTCACATAATTAATGACTTGTTATCATAAAAAATTAGAGATATAGATGCAAAACCAAATCTTATTCTAACAATCTACCATTTTTTATGATGACAAAACACTGTATTTTGACGAACAATTTTTGTCGGATAATCACCAAAACATATATCAGAAAGAAGCACAAAGCTCCCCCTGAGATGAACAACTCTAAAAAGATAATTAGAATGAAAGAACACTTCCCTGATTAACCTTTTTGTTGGAATAAAAGAACCTTCTGTCCAAAAGAACTGGTTTATCTTTTAGAAGTTCATTGAACTTGTCCTTACTATTGTTAAGCATTCTAACAAAGAATTAACAAACAACAACGCACATCAACTTCTAGTGAGTTTTACTTATGATAAGTTGGATAAAATTGAATTATCTTCTAAGTTTTTTTCTCACTCAAGATGATTCAGAACTTTAAGAAGCTAACATATCTTTAGCGTTTGAGCTTCATAAATTTTGTTCTAATTTTTCAGTCCTAAAAGAAAGCAACTAACATAATATCCTTTTAAACAAGGGTTAATACGAACATTTGAAATGTTTGGGTTTGATTCAAGAGAAATCTAGGTATATCAAAATTAATATTTTCTCCCCCTTTTTGTCAGCAATAAAAAAGATAATATGCAATAACATGCAATCTGAAAGCTCTAATGGGTTGGACATTTTTTTTGGTAAAACATAAAGATTGAAGACTTTGATAAAGATAAAGAAATCTTGGAACATGCATATGTGAGGAAATATTCCAAAAGACGAAGATGTCGAATGAGATGTCTCAACATGAAGACTCGACATCCTGAACTGATAAGAAAGAAGATTTAAATCTGGTTTAAATCTTCTCCAAGATTCTTTCCAACAAATCAGCAGAAGATCAATGAATCAGAAGACAAAAGATTGAAGTCCATGGATCAGCAAAACATTATAAATAGAAGTCCTTATTCCTAGGGAAAAATAACTAATCCTTGTAACACTTTGAGAAAACAGAAAATAAGGTTTAGGGTTTGAAATCCGTTGGCTTTCTTGTGTTGTAAGTCACGCCATATATCAGTAGGATACATTGAGGTAGACATAGTTGTTGATATAGATTCAAAAACCTTTAGGTAATGAATTCTATATTGTTCTTGGATGAAGCTAGTAAGCATATCCAATGAGAAAAGACAACCAAAGAGAGTTGGCTGGACATTGCATAGAAATAAGGATTTTCGTGAATGGTAAAGTTGTGGGAGTGCAACATGATGAAGTTGTTGGGTGCAACCTGATACCGTTGTGGGGCATGCAACAATGAGGAAGTGAGATGGGGTTCTTGTATCAACAAATGGGTTTTTGCGGTAATGAATTACATTTGGGTAGGGTTAAGTAACATATTTGTGTTTACCTGTACAATGAGCGTTCTATACAATCAATAATCAACTTATAATGTAATCTTCTTCCTGGATTGGAATCCCCTAGAGTAGGTGAGTTCGGCCAAACTGGGTTAACAAAGCATGGTGTTTTATCATTCTGCAATTATACAACTATGTTATTATAATGACTGCACAAACATGTTGAGAAATATGTTGAGACATCTGACATGTTCTTGTGCTGATATTAGTGAATATCAGTTTGTGCGTCTGAACCTTGTTTAACTTATAGCAGAAATCAATGTCTCGACAAGTGGTTAAGAATCTGTGATTTGTGTACCAAAATTTCACAATCATATGCAGCAAAAAGATAATATTCATCACATAAAAATGAATGTCAAAGGCGCAAAAGTACATGAACAAAAGATAGAACAAAACAAGATAACAATAATAACAAACAAACATAACAACCAAACAACTAAGTGCGACAACAACCAAGGGTTAGGGTTGGATCAGGGAAGTCAAGAGAGAATAATCTGAAACATCTTGTCCTGATTATCCAAACGTTCCATCAGCTTTTCCTTGTCTTCCTTCAGCTCAACAAGAGTCTTCAGAATATCTGGAATTACTTTAGAAGTAGAAGTACCATCAACATTCATGTTCAAATCTTTTGTTGGCGCCTTTTTAAGTATCTTTGTTTCTTTACGATGTATCCTATTTGTGTAGCAAGTACATGTTTTGTACTTGGAAACCTCCTTGTTGACCTCCTTCAAGTATACGCTTGGAATGACCCAAACAATGTTACCAACAAGGAGATAAACCAGGTTGATAAATGCATTGTCCCTGGTCTTCTCAACGTGCATCCTCACAAAGATCTTCATCATAATGTTCTTCCTCATAAGAACCATTGAATCTCTGAAGAGTCTGAAGATAAGAGTTGGAAGAGTGATTTGCACGTCTTCTTCTAAAAAGAACATCATGCACTTGTAGGTAATGATGATGTGCTCTATATTAGAATGGTAAAACATGCTTCCAATTATTATTTTATACCAAATCCATAGAATATCTTCAATTTATTTGAAATATTGTATTATTGTTACCAAAGCGTCTCTTTTATATTTGGATGAGATTAGACAAATTCTATTTCCTTTGTTGAAGTGAGATATAAACTCAGCAATGGTGCTTTCAGCTATCTCTATTTTTATGTTAGGAAAAAGACAGATAACTTTATCTTCTTCAGCCTGAATGATATTCAAAACATGTTCAAGAAGAGCTGGAAGGATAGAGCCTTTAAGTTTTTCAAAGAATGTGTTCCAGCTTTGAAATTTCTATGAATTGGTAAGATCAAAGCCATTTTCTCTGAGGTCTTTGTAGTCAATAGCAGTCTCACAAAGAACAAAGAGATATTTTATAGTATTATCACGAGTGGTATGCCATGCATTATTGTGTTGAGTTTGTGAAGACCGTTGGGATGATTCATGCATTGATGTTGAAAGTTGAAGTTGAAGGGATGGAGATGGAATGTTTTGAGTGAATAATTGTTATGAGGGGTTTTAGGATTTGAATACTAAAAGTGTGGGAAAAGTGAGCGTAGTGTAACGATGTGAGTTTATATAGGAACTAAAAAAAAGCAATTAAAATAATTAATCATGATTACACACAATGAATGCACAATTATATGGGGAAGAAATAAAGATTTAACCCATTCTTAAGAAGGTTACGAGACCCCATGTGTCAAATCATGATTACGTATGTTCAACAAATGGGACAATTGTCACCACTAACGTTCACACGTTATCAGATGAAAGACAACAATAAATGTTGTAACTGTTCACAATCCATAAGACAAATCAAAGTATTTCCTTCTAAAAAGAAACATTATAATTCATGAAAGTTCCTCACTTTAGAAAGCTCATGTTTCAAAATCAAGCACATAATTTAAAATAAATAAATAAATTCCTCAAAATCTTATTTCAGAAATTCTAGTAACTTGACACGTTAAAATTTCATCAACTCATTCTGGACACGGTTTTATAACTAAGTTTTTCAGAATGAATACGAATATATCCTCAGCAAGGGGTTTTGTGAAAATAACAACCCAATGGTGGTCTGTATCCACAAATTTTAAATGAAAAATTCCCTTATGAACATAGTCACGTAAAAAGTGATGTTTTATTTCAATATTTTTAGCCCTAGAATGCAGAATATGATTCTTGGATAGACAAATAACAGAAGTATTATCACAAAAGATAGGAATGTTACTCTCAAAAATCTGATAATCTTCTAATTGAATTTTCATCCAAGGAATTTGTGTGATACATCTAGAAATTGCAATGTATTCAGATTTAGCTGTTGATAAAGCAATCATGGATTATCTCTTGCTGGACTATGAAATCAGATTGTCTCCCAGAAATTGATAACTTCCAGAAGTACTTTTTATTTCTATTTTGTCTCTAGCATAGGTACACGCTAGAGAGGATGTCTGATCTAGAATGATGATATAGTTCTGAATGATGATCTGGTTCTGACTGGTGCATCTTTACCGTTTTGGCGGCCTCTTCTTCTCCGAAGGTGACGAACAGCTCGATGTAGCCCCATGGCCTAGCGATAGCGTCATTGAAGCCATGTAGGTCAGAGCCTATGTAAGGCGACAAATGCTTCTGGTTGAGCTTGAGGGTGTGAAATACACTGGTATACATGATATCGACAGAGCTTCCTTGGTCGACCAAGATGTGACGGACGTCAGTGTTTGCCATTTTCGCCCTTATGAGCAAAGGAATGTGGGATCTGGGAGATCCTTCGGGTAGCTCCTCAAGATAAAATGTCATGGGTTGTGAGCTTTCACTGAACTTTTTGAGAGTTAAAAATCGGTCGGGACTGGAGTTGATCAATTGTTTGAATTTCCTTTTCACCGAACCTACGATGAGTTCACTGTATCACCTGAAAGATATGACCATGGCGGAGGGGGAAACCTCCTAGGTGATGTGTGTTGCCAAGTACGGGGGATCCTCGACCTGGTTAGGGATGTAAAAATCCTATAATCGAGAGACGCACATGGCAATTTTCAGAGGTGGTCTATCAGATGGTAATGTATATCCCTCTGCCCTATTCGTTTCACGGGTGTCATGTTGAGGAGCCTCTCCCTTCTTTGTGTATTGTTTCAAACGTCCCTCTTTAATGAGGATCTCGATCACATCTTTGAGATGGACACAATCCTCAGACATGCACATGGCTTTTATGAAAGCAATGATATTTGTTTTTGTCCGTATGAGTCTTGGGAGATGTTGGTTTGGGAAAACGAACTCCACCTTGTTTGAATTTCGTGTTGATGCACTCGGATAAGATACGTTCGAGAGGAGCTGTCAGTAGAGTATATTTTGTGAAGTGACCCACGAGTCCTCTGTGCTCGCGAGATTTGTGAGGTCTGTCATCTCTCTTATTCTCCCCAATACGTCAAGGAGCGACGGGTTCCTCATGCTCGAGGCTCTGATGTTCTTCTTGTTTCTAGAGTCTTGTGCTTTGTATGCAACTTCCTTTTCATTGTAATGAATGTACACTTAGGCTTTACGGGGGAGTTCGACTAGTGAGCCAGGCGTCTCAATTCCCATTACTTTATGGAAATCGTTGTTCAGACGCAGACCTTTTTTGAGCAGGTATCTAATTATACAATCAATGGTGTAGATCTCGACAACCTCTTGGCTGAACCTCTCAATGTAAGATCAGAGAGCTTCGTCATTCCCCTGCACTATGCCCTCGAGTGTCGCCTCTGACTTCGGGTGGCATCGAGAAGCGGTGAAGTGCCTGGTGAATTGATCTTTTAGGTTCCTCTAGGAAGTGATGGACCCCGGGGAGAGGTTTCTGTACCATGTCATGGCCCATTTCCTTAGAGTGATGGGGAATAACCTACACTTGATCACACCCTCGACATTGTGGTAGTGAAGCATAACCTCAATGTTCTCGATGTGATCATCTGGTTATGTTGTGCCATCATAGAGCGAGAGGGGAGGAGACTTCCTCAGCCCGCGAGGAATGCAAGTTTCCATAATTTCCTGGGACAAAGGCCCAAGGGAATCGTCCTTGACGATTGACACAGGGAGAGGTCGCGACAAGGACATCTGCTCGTCGGGGTGAGTTCTTTGGTCGACACGTCGATTTGTCTAGTTTCCCAGTGATTTTGCCTTTTTTGGTGGCTGGAGAACGTCACGCCTTCAGGGGTGGAGTGCGACCACGTTTCCTGGTCTTTTCTTGCCGTGGTTTCTCTAATCTTGGTTGGCGCTCATGTCGCGGAGAAGGATCCCGAGATTCATCCCTTTGACGTCTCCGCGAAGGGGGGGGGGGGGGCGTGAACGGAGGTCGTTTCCAGTATATAAATCCGCTCGTTTTGTTGGAAGATCATGTAGTGGATTTGCTGAGGGTAGCGATAAGGGTCGTAGAGTTTGGATCAACATTCAGAGGCACAAAGATTGGCTCATAAACATGATCAGGTTGTGGGGCGATGTTGGGTTTTGCGTCGTCTGATGAAGGAGAAGCAATTAGTTTATCCCTGAGGCCAATTTCGTAGACGATCACCCCATTATTGTTGGTGTTCTCACCGCTATCAAGGGGACAGTGACGAAGAATTCGTGGATGATATCGTCGTTGTGTTGGGTGGCCATGATGATCGATAGGGTTTTGGATGAATTCACTTTGGTGTTTGCTTTAAGAAAAGACGAAGATTCTTGTTTTAGAAAAAGACGGGGGATCAATAGCTCCCACAGACGGCGCCACAGATCTCACATGATCAGAATGGATCCTCTTGGCCTACAACACTTGTCTACAACAGTGATTGTAGGAGACACTTCGATGTTAAAGTGAGGATCAGAATGACAGAAAGAGAGCAAATACAAAGTGAGAAATTATGGATTAGAATACTTGACTCTCTAGTGAAAGATGATATTTAGAAAAGACCCTAGCGTTGGGCCAAATCCCCATTTGGACTGAATTATCAGACCCATCATGAGAGACTGCCAGAATTTGCGTAAAAGCAATGAAGATGTAGCATGTGGTCTTCACCCTGATCCAACTGCTCACGTGATCTTCGAAGTGGTGGAAGATCCGCTCTTCACAGAGGTCAGTTGACCATATGTTCCTAGCTGTACATGTGGAGGAAGTGCTCCAACGATTAGATGACATTGAATCCTCTTATTGGGTCTTGCCATACTGGATTGGGCCTTACCCGACTGAAGACCAGCTGCCTGTCCATTCCAGTTTGATACGTATATGTGGTTTACTCCTTTTGTATTTTTATTCTTTAACTAGGATACCCGAGTAGAATCTTTAACATTATCCTTAAGAAACACATCATTAAGTAACACAATCTTAGTCTCCAGGTTCACTTGTGAATGAATATTTAAAATGTTTTACAAGTAGGAGACTAATATATAATATTCATTCATATTCTTAGTGACTAAATTGTGAGTGCCTCGCAAATTACTCATTTAATTTGAGGAGAAAGTAATATACATTCATGATACTAAACGGATCCCTTTTCCCACCAAATGATCCATTTGAACTTATCATTACATCTCTTCCACTTTCCAGTCTCTATTTGCCTGGCTACTTAAAACCTGCCCTTACCTTTCACACAATGATGCTAATTATTCCAAACACACTCTATATGTCCATTTCATGGCCCCTCCTAATTCCATTTCTTTTTTAACATGTATCATATATTTGTACATTAATAAACCGACAAATCAAACTTTATCATGTTAGAACAGAAGACCTTTCCATAAACTAATGTGCAACATTAAAAAACAAATTTATTTAATGATAATAATAAACACAACATAAACCATAATATTTGTTTAATACTGTCGGGGAAAGCACTACCCCGGATTTCCAGCTCCGAGTCATCACGAATAAAATTAACAATGACCTTCTTTTTTTTTTGTCAAAAAAAAATAAAACATGAAACATCTATTCCTATAAATATTAAGACACTTACAGTTCAGAAACCTTAACCTTAAAAACACCACTTGTTTGAAACCTCCTCAGTTCTATTCATGGAAGGTTACGGGTACGGGTCGGATCACGGCCCATACGGAAGTGATAGAAGAATCGAGATTGTGAGCGGGAAAACCTATGGTTTCAGTCAGAGCTACTACGCGAGTCGGAGTGAGTTATCTGGCGAGATGACTCAGGCGAGTCACGGCGGAGCGGTACCGGTGGCGAAGCCTTGGAGCTTCGGAGACGCGAAAACGAAGAGGAGAAAGAGAATAGCGAGGTATAAGGTTTATGCGGTGGAGGGTAAGGTGAAGGCAACGCTCCGGGATGGGATCCGATGGATTAAACATACGTGTTCTCGGATTGTCCATGGGTATTGATTCGTAATTTGTTTTACCCGTGACCCGGTTCAGTGTGTATCAATGTCTCTTTGACTTTGACTGCTTATTCATCGTTGTGTAATTAATTTTTTTTTTGGAATAATTTTTTAATTTGTGCTGGTTTTACATGGATAGTAGTTTTTTGGTTTTACATGGATAGTAGTGTTTTGGTTACTGTCCCAAACAATTACCTGATAAAAAGAGCACTGTATTCAAGAAAACTTGTGAGATGAAAGTATATCTTAGTAATCAAATCAAATCCACCCAAAATTTTATAAGGTTTTCGTTGTAAATTAGTAAGATTAATTTAGTGTGTTTCAAATTGATAAAAAATATTCAATTGAAGATTAATTTTTTTAATTCAAAAATAAGTAATATTTATAAAATGTTGTAGTAGGTTTGAATTCAGAAATAAGTAATATTTGTGAAGTGTTGTAGTAGGTTTGAATTTGAAAAAATATTACAAAATGCAAAACAATATAACCTTTGAAAATTATTGTTGTAGGTGAAACAATGCAACATTTGGTAAAATTGATGTTGTGGTAAAAAAATGCAACATTTGATAAAAATATTGTTGTAGACGAAACAATACAATTTTTGAGAAATGTTGTTGAAAGTGTTGTTTCATCAAAGATCGTAACCTTATAAATAGGGATCACAAAAAAATTTGTAGCCGCGGATAAATTTGTCACGTATATGAGGTGAGTAGAATAATGGATATCCACGGATAAAATAAATAGATATTTAAATACTTGTTTGTTGTTAATATATATATATATATATATATATATATATATATATATATATATATATATATATATATATATATATATATATATATATATATATATATATATATATATATATATATATATATATATATATCTTGTGCATGTGAATATCTGTATTCGTTAATAAATTATAAAAATCATTTAAATATATTCATCTTTAAAAAAAATTAGTCTTCTTATATTTCTTTTTCTTTTTTTTTTTTTGATTTTTTTTAAAGAAATCTTTCACATTTCATTCAAATTCTATTAGTTATTTCATATTTAAACTCTTCAATACTCCATACCTAATTTCAACAATTTCACAGTCTAACCAATTAGTGTCGTCACTCATTTGTCAAATTAATGTCCCCCTTCCTACTCCTTTGACGTCCACTCTTCCATTTCACTCATTTGTCAAATTAATGTCTCCCTTCCTGCTCTTTTACGTCCACTCTTCCATCATAAATCACAATCATAATGTATTTTATTTGATTGATTAAAAATGAAATGTATAAATATTATGTTTGAATATAATTATGTTTTAGTGATTAAGAACATTAATATGATGAAATTTTATTGTTAAATTAAGAGCGAACTGTATGGATGTTATGTGATAATAACTTTTTGTGTCTTTAAAAGAAACTAAAAATATTTATAAAAATAATAATTCTTACAAAAAAATATTATTCATGGATATCTGTAAATATTAGCGGATATCGTAAAAATCTGTGGATTATCCGCTTAACAGATACCCATATGGATATGTATATCATATTTATCCAATGAGGCATATACGAATATCATAGAATATGTCCCCATGGATATTCATTTACATCCCTACCTATGAAACAATACCAATTTGACATATAAATTAAGTATTTCAGATACAGACAAATACATTAGAAAAACTTATCTTCCTCATACAAAAATTTGAATTGCATATTCAATACATTCAAGTTTTCATCGGGCTTATGCAAACTCGAGTATAAGTTGAATTATCCTGAATATTCATGTGTAGAAACTCTGAGATAATTTAAGAGTGTTAGAAATATTATAAGGAAAGTTATTCATTCACGATTCTAGTCTCGTTCTATTTGATTTAAATTAATTTTCCTAATAGTTTTGAGTATGTTTATGGTTTCTATAAGTTTTTTAGTTTTTATTTTTTATTTTTTTTTTAAAATAAAGTTTATATAGAATATAAGATAAAAGGACAACAAACTTTGCATCTACTCTAGTAAAATCAATTGTCTTAAAAATTATATTAATTGATTTAGGAGATATAACATGTATAAGTTTTTAAACTTTTTTTAAAAGATTCATCCTTAAACATTATAATGTTAAGAAACTACAAGTATCAAATACTAATAGTATAAAATTATGTTGATTGTAATAACCTATTTTTCTATATTTAACCACTTGCTTAAAACACTTTGAGTGTTTCCTATTACACTAAAATTTACTATGATTTTACTAATGTGGTAAACCACATAACTCTTTTTTTATAAAAAAAATAGAGGATTTCTTATAGTACTCCTTGGGTCTTTTAGGTACCTAGTGTGTTTATTTCTATGTTGTTAATATCGGAAAGCAGCACGGTGTGACCACTTCGAAAATGGGAGCGGCGCGGAAGCGGGAAGCGGTGCATGCGCTATTTTTCCGATGCGGGCGCGAAAATATACTAAAATATATTTTAAAAAAACTCAAATTTCATAATACTATTAAAATTCAAATTTCATAATAGTATATATTACTTCAAATTCATAATAATATTCATTACTTCCAATTCCAAAAACCATTAAAAGGCATAAGTCTTAAGCAAATAAAGCATTGCAACATACTTCCAAAATTCAAGAAAATAAAAATTTAACATCTAAATCTTAAAATAACCAAAACAATCAAACTCTAATAAAACTTCAACAATCATTAAAATCATAGTCTTCATCGTCACTTCCTCCGACACAAGCATCATCTTCATCCTCTTCAATCTCTTCATCCTCTTCAAGATACTCTTCATCACCAAATTCATCATCTACTACTACCACTTCCTTTCCTTTTGCCTTAGATCTAGATGAAGAAGGTGGAAGTGGTGGAGGCGTAGTTTGTAACACCCCATTTTTTATATTTAATCATCGGATAATTTTGTTGTTATGTTGGCCTTAGTTAAGGCGTGTGTCTTATTATTGTTGGTGTTGTGTGCTAGTGGGACGAGTATAATGGAGTGCGATTAGTAATAGAGAGGGTGCGAATAGTAATAAGACTATTTACTTATTATTATTATTATTATTGTTGTTGTTGTTGTTCATTTATAAAAACCAGTAATTGAAATAATAAAATTAAAATAATAATAATAATAATATTTATTAACTGGATTAAGGGGCAGTTTAGTAAAATGTTAGTAAAGGGTTAATATTGAATTAGTCAAAATAGAAAAATCAGTGTAAGATTAATCGTAAAAATTTTGGTGAGAAGAACAAAGAGGCTAGGAAGGAAGAACACATCTAGGGCATCCAAATTCGTAGGATTTTTCACTGAAATTCGAGGTAAGGGGGGAGAGCGAATTTAATTTCAGGTTGTTGTACCCCAAAATTTTCCTTCTCATGTTCAAGATAATGTGTCTCAATATTTTTCCTAATAGTCACAAGATTCTCAATTGGTCAAAGGGACTGAAGATTTCATCAGACAAAGCCTCCTCCTGAACAATGGACTAGAACCAGGGTTTTGAGTTTTCCCAAGAAAAATGAACTTACAAAGCCTCAAGTGGACTTCATAACATCCCACATACCTCAAAGAATCCTCATGCCAAGTTTCAAAGCTTTCCCAACAAGTTTGACCAGTCAGATGCTCAGATAACCAAAAATCAATTAACTTGGTCAAAAAGTCAATTGTGGTCAACACAAAGTCAAACTTCAAGATTTTTGGTAAACATCAAGATTATGAGGTAAAATTCATCATTTGATCAGGGTTTGATCATGATTCATCAAGGAAACCTCAAAATCATCAAGAATCAAAAGTTACTAAATTTGAGTTGTGTAGGAAAGGTCAACTAAACTTTGACCAGCCATAACTTTCACATACTTCATCAAAAATTTCCGATCCAAAGCTCATTTATAAGGAAATAAAATTCTATACAACTTTGTGTCTCACAAGCCAAGTCCAAAAATGCTTCATTTGAAAGATATGAGCTAAGACATTATAGGTCTTCTTGAAAGTCAACAAAAAAAGTTAACTTTTTTCAAAGCTCATAATTTAAAAATGGTAAATGATATGGACATGGGACAAAAACATTTGATTATAGGACACTCTAAGCTTTCTAAAAAATCCTAGAACACCTTCATGGGATCAAAATTGAGGAAGTTATGTATTGTTGAAGTTTGACAATTTT
Organism: Lathyrus aphaca; assembly: GCA_963966055.1. Taxonomy (NCBI): domain Eukaryota; kingdom Viridiplantae; phylum Streptophyta; class Magnoliopsida; order Fabales; family Fabaceae; genus Lathyrus; species Lathyrus aphaca. The sequence continues at coordinate 113,501,541 of OZ014520.1, forward strand.
CAAGAGATGTATGAAGTAAAAAGAGCCATAACTCCAATTCTTTCCAAATGGGCCTACAATATTTCAATCCAAACATGAAGATAAGTCCATTCACGACCCAATGACTATATTTTATGATTTTATTATTTATTTTATATTTGATTTGATTTTAATCATTAAAATCATTTTTAATTAAAATAAATTATAAGAAATCAAAGATTTGATCTAAAATTTATTTTTGGATCAAATATTGGTTACTCAAAGTGATTGGTAATCTCCAAATTCGTACAAAACCAATATGACATGAGAATATTTGATTTTGTGACAATTATGGTAATGAGATTTCTTCACATGCAAGTAACTAAAATCCATACAACCAAGACCCAACTTGTTACCCTAAATCAGCCTACTATACATACACAACAAGGCCAGGATTGGGGACGATTTTTTTTTTACAAAAAGCGTATTTTCAAAACTCAATTTTTTAAGGAAATTTGAATTTTCGGTTTCAAGGTTTTAAACTCTTTTCAGGTGATTTAAAGGTTGCAAATCAATCCTTGGTGTTCCCAAAACATATCCCAATCGTTTTCTTCATCAAAATCGTAGCCATATGCATAAACCGAATCCATATTGTTCTTGAATTTTGATTTTTCGATTATAATTATTCATGCACTATTAATGAATTTTGATCTTGTTTTGTTGTTTGTGATGACACTTAGATGGTTTCTGGACGTTTTCTTTGAAGTTTCATGGCCAAATCCGCATGTCACCATTGTTAGGGTTTCACAATATAAGCCACTTAAATGATTTTTACTAACATAATTGAATTGTATGAGCTATGTTGATCAGTTTAGTGTGATCAATTTGTAAATTTTTTACATGTTACATGATGTTTGAGAAAACACAGGTTTTCCTACAAGAACGAATCCGCAGGTAATGCCACAACAAATTCCGTAGGTAAAAATGCAGGTCTGGAAGTAGAAGAAGACCTTGCCTGCGCATTTCAGAAATTCAAATATTCATCTCTTTTATATTATTTATTGTTTCTATTGGATATCAGAAGCACGCGTTTGGCTGAGTGGTAAAGGTAAGTGTACATGAACCATGGGGGTGTGGGTTCAAATCCAACCTTGGACATTTTTTTTCTAACTTGTGTTTTTTTTTCAATTTTATTATATAATAACCTTGTTTCAGGTTTATCTAAAAACAAGCGCGCAACTTGGTGGCAACCCAGGAGGCTGGGAAACCAAAGGGCATGGGTTCAACTCCCACCCATTGCATTTTTTGCAACTTTGGTTATTTCCCTCTTTTCTTAACTTTTTTATAAATTAATTTTATATTTTCTTAATTAACTTATTAATTTGTCCTTTTAACCATGATTAACCTAAATTAACCTAAATCACCTTTAATTAATCTTTTTAAAATAAATGTCATAATATTTTTTTTTTACTTAATTTATTTAATTTATTAGATTATTTTAATTAATTAGCTTTATTACTTCAATAGGTTTTAATTTTCATATTAAAAAAATGATTAATTAATTTAATTTAGGTTTCACTAATTTAACCCTAATTTAGCCCTAATTTTTTTTGCCTTAAACCTCATTTTTTGCTTTAACCTTAATTTTAAACTTTTCAAACCCTAAAATTTTTCATTAAACCCTAAAACTTTTTCTCAAACCTTAAAACCCTAAAAAAATTTCTAAACCTAATTTTTTTTACCTTAACCCTAATTTCTTTCTTTAACCTAATTTACAAACCTTTTTTTTTACTTATTTACTATTTTCACTCATTTTTATGTTATTCATTTATCGTCTCCCTTATTATGTAACTGTTTCGCATTTGTAATAATTAGGTTTAAATTTACACAATTATTATTATGTAACTGCCCCGAAGCCATGTAATAGTGTATGAATCTTTATTTTCTGCCTTTTAATTTCTGCCCTTATTTTTATATTAACTGCGTGGGTAGTAACTTAGGGCGTGAAAAGAATTAACTGAACAATATGGACTTAGAAAATTAATTCTCAAGATAATTATTTGAAAATAGCTCTCACACACGTAAGTCGATCGTTCTACGATCGCCATCTGCACTTTCTAGGGTTCCCCTCTCGGTTGCCTTAATAAATGGTCAAGTCCCTCGAAAATGGGTGTCTTAAAAGCAAAGTCCCTTCAAACAAAGAAATCATCAAGTCCCTTCGGATTTAAAAGATCATAAGTCCCTTCGAAGTTGCCAACGAAATAATGATCTTGTCCCTACGAACAAATGATGATAGTCCCTACGAATTGCTAAAGACACCCCTACAAGTTGTCTTCGTTGACCATACGATGACCCTGCGCCCGTCCCTTAATAAATCCAAGGTAAATGACTACTTACTCCTTAATAGTAAGGACAATCTTACCCTTGAAAGGAAATAAATAAACATGAAAGACCAGTCTAGGATAGGTAATTCTTAGTTACTTGCTCATATTTCAAAAAACTTTTTTTCACACCTCACTTTCAAAAAAAAAAAACTCAAGACTTTGTATATATCCATATGAGGATCATTACAAAGACTTATGAAAAATTTTAAACACACTTCACACTTTTCAAACAAACAAGTGAGCTAAGTAACTAAGAGCCCATGGATAACCATGGATACAAAGGGTGCTAACACCTTCCCTTTGTATAAGCTACCCCCCGAACTCAAATATTTTTAAAAGATCTTTTCTGTTCTCTTATAACCTTTCCTATTGGATAAAATAAAAGTCGGTGGCGACTCTTGCTATCCGCAACATTGTTTTTGTCAAAATAAAACACCAAGTTAGTTCTCCCACCGTGTTATACAGGTGATTTAATATGATGGGTAGTTTGGGGGTATCCTTCCCTCTTAGGAATTTCTATTGATTATGATGTGTATGATGAATTCTTGAATATATGATGATTGTTATGAATCCATGAATATTTTGTTGAATTGTGATGATTTCTGTTGCGATTCTATTGTTATTGATCTAGGTGATGAAATCTATGTGAATATTGTTGTTGTTGATGAACAAAATGAGGTTTAGATCTAGAACGAAAATTAATTGGAATATAGTAACATAGAGGAAAGATAGATGAATATTAGAGAGTAAAACTTGTGTAGAAACGATTTTAGGACAGGTATGAATCATGGAATCTAGTGGAATAAGGTTTAGATATGAAATTATGCAGAAAACCCAGAAAACACGCTCGTTCTGCCCATACGCGTATGGACTAGGCCAATACGTGTATGGAGGGCTGGAAATTGGGCCAATACGCATATGAGGAGGTTGATACGCGTATTGGGGGCGTATGGGGCGTATGGCACAAGTCAATACGCGTAAAATCGAGGATGAATAAATGTTGGAAATTAGGTGGATTAATTTAGTCGTAAAATCGAGTAAATCGCGTGATGTAATTATTGGTGATTATTGATGGAAATTTTGTTGTGTTTGATCAGATGGATCGTATGGATGCATAATATGGTGAATATACATGATGTGTGATTTTTCATTGTCATGCATACGTTTGTCTTTTATTGTTGGGATGATCGGTCGGATGGGCGAATACGATCATTCGTACTCCATTATGGAGAGTGTTGGGATAATCATTATCGGATGGGTGTATGTGATTATTCTTGTTCGATTGAATGAACAAAACCTGGTACCACATGCATTGTCTCATGTTGAGTCACATTGCATATATTGTTGATTGTTGCTGCATAATTATTATTGTAATTGTTATGATTGACTATTGTTGAATAATTATGTGATTATTGTTGTTTGGGTGAGGAACTACGTTGTATGTTATATGTGCCGTTTATATTTGAATTTGTTTCTCACCCCTTTGTTGTTGTTGTTGTTGTTGTTGCGTCTGTGCTTCTTTGGAAGTACATATAATCCTGGTACTTAGAGTGCATGAAGTCGTGTTCCTGTGTTCGAATCTTAGGATGCTCTGATACGTAACACGGGATGGGGAATTTTCTGTTGTTATTTTATTTCCGTTACGTATCTGTTTTTATGGAATCAAACATATTGAGGATATTTTGTTGAAATTGACTTATTTCCTTTATTGTTTTAAAAAAGTTATTATTCCGCTGCTTTATTGAAAAACATTTTTGTTGGCTTTTATTGTTGAATACGTGACATTCCACTTTAAACTCTGATTTTGATATAAAAGTGTTATTTTTATTTATTTGGGAAAACGGGGTGTTATAATTGGTATCAGAGCAGGTCGGTCCAACCGGCCAGATGTTGTGTGAAGTTAGTCCTTTGAATAGGGATTATTGTTGTGTTCTAACCTGTAGTAGTTGTGTTTGTTGTGATAGTATGGCAGGAAGGAATGATGATGCACTTGCTGCTGTTATGCAAGCCATGGCGCAATATGTTGAGAACATTGCTCCAACTACGGGGAATGTTGAGTTTCGCGACCTAGATCAGTTCAGAAGTAACAAGCCGCCTAAGTACGAAAGAGGTATTTTGGGTCCAGAGGTTGCACAAAAATGGCTGAAGGCAATTGAGAAGATCTTCAGGACCATGAGGTGCATTGATGATCAGAAGGTGAGGTTTGGTACTCACATACTTGAGGGAGAAGTTGAAGTCTAAAGGGACAACAATCGCCAAAGGTTAGAAGCTGCGGGTACTGCTATTACTTGGGTTGTGTTTCGTGGTGAGTTTTTGGAGAAGTATTTTTCGGAAGACGTTCGCAGTGCTAAAGATGTTGAGTTCCTGGAACTGAATCAGGGTACTATGATCGTGGCTGAGCATGCTGCAAAATTTGAAGAGCTGGTATAATATTGTACTCATTATAACACTAAAGAGCCTATAACTTCGAAGTGTTTGAAATTTGAGAATGAATTGCAACCCGAAATCAAACAGGGCATTGCTTGTCAGAAGATCAGGAGTTATCTAGAGATGGTGGGTAGGACCAGAATCTATGATAATGATAACAGGGCTCGTATTGCTCGCTATAAAATGGTGAATGATAAGAAGGGTAAGTAGAGGTTTGGGCTACTCCTTATAGTGCTCCGGTTGATAAAGGTAAACAGAAAGTTGTTGCTGACAAGAAGCCAAGTGGGGGAGGGGCGAATCCCAATCCTGTGAAGTGTTTCAGATGTGGAAGCATAGGTCATCGTGCTAATACTTGTTAGAATGAAGTCAAGAAGTGCTTCAAGTGTGGGAGAACATGCCATGTGGTAGCTGATTGTAGAGCAACTATGCCTACTTGTTTCAATTGTTCTTGCTTATTAGTACTCAACATCTCATGCGTAAGTGTCAACTCATCTTGAAGCAATGGAACTCTTAACTCATGATAACTTGGAGGCTTCAAATGTGAACCATACATACCAATTGCTTCAACCATCAACTTGAAACTTTTTGAATTTGCAACATTGAATGCAATTCCATTCCGATAAAAGAAACATACTATGTATTTGAGACTACTTGCTCTTGCTTACTTATCACAAGCATCATTCAAGCTTGCTTGCTTTCCTTTTTTCAAAGCTTCCTCGGGTTTTCTATAGAAAATTGCATCCAATGGACCTTTTGTATTCTTCTTGGCAGCCGACATACTCCCCTCTTCAGCCGGTCTTTTTCCACTTCGAATCCTAGATATCTCTAGCAAACATGACGCCTCATCATCATCTTCATGCACTTCACCTGACATACCTTTCTTTGCAGCCAATTTCTTATCTTCGTGCTCTTGCAAAATCGCCTTAACCTCTTCGATGTTTGAGTACAAGACTTCACATTTCCTTTGATTCCTAATTGATGTTTGTTAGCCCTAGAAATACCTCTGGTAGACGTTTCGTTACAAAATTCACATGTAACCCTCCTCTTATTATTCAAGTCTTTCAAATGGTTATATTTCCATCCTATATTACCGAATAGTTTATGTTGCTTAGCCGAAGAAGCAACCGATTGATTATTGGACGATGATGGTGGAATACTAGAACCAATAAGAGGAGTTGGAGTTGTCATGCGGTTGGGAAAAAAAAGAAAAAAAAATAGAGTTGGAGAAAAACTGTCATACTGTTATAGAAAAATAGAAAAATAAAAACATATATATTGTTATAGAAAAACATATATGGATTGTTATAGAAAAATTGTCATACTGTTATAGAAAAACATATATATTGTTATAGAAAAATATATATATTGTAATAGAAAAAACATATATATTTTTATAGAAAAAACATATATATTGTTATAGAAAAAAAGTATGAAAAACAAAATAAATAGATTATTATAATAGAAGAAAAACAGAGTTTCACGATGAAGAAAGTAGAAGAAGAAAAAAAACAGAGTAAACAGAGGAGGAAAGTAGAAGAAAAACAAACCTGGTAAAGGAGTTGAGGAGAAGAGTTGCACGATGAAGAATAGGAGAAGAGGAGGAGTAATAGTGCATGAGAAGAGGAGATGATAGAGCCGTTAGCCAAAAGCGCCGTTAGAAGAAGAGTTTCAGTAAAAAAAATTAGGTTTTTTTTAAGTATTAAACGAATGGGCCAAAATCAAGTCGACCCGACCCGATTGAAACTCGGCGCATCCGCACCACATCAATATCGGCCATGATGCCCGCTATATCGCCGCTTTTCACTTTCGCGCCTTACCGGTTCCCCTCGTTGCGGCTGTGCCAATTTTGATGCGGTGCGCCGCGATAGCGGCCGCTACCGCCGCTTTTGACAACATAGGTTTATTTAAATGTTCACATGTTCCAAATGTATATCTCCGAAAGCACATTTTTTTACTCAACATTGGATTGTTTCAGAGATGCATCAGCGGAAGAAGTTCCGAAGATATATTTCTAAAATCTTATCAGAACAGTTATTTTTATAAAAATCCATAGTTTTGTTATTTGCATAGGAAATTTAATTATCGCAGATGAAATACAAAATAACATACTTACAAAATATATATATATATATATATATATATATATATATATATATATATATATATATATATATATATATATATATATATATATATATATATAATGTCATATGTCACAAGGTACTGGAAATAATACATAAATAAAAAACACAACAGACACTACTGGGTGTGTCTGACAACCTCTCCCTCGTCTCTATTCCTCTACCGCCTGATATGCGTCCTCGTCCATCGCCCCCTGTCCTCGCACGATGCCTGCAATACAAAAGTTCCATATGCGTCTTTGCAAGAATTTCATCCATTATACGCCTACCACCAGACCCCTCAGAGAAGAAACCAGCTGCAAAGCCTGACTGCGCCATATCCACTATGCAATGACAACGAGGCAGAATATACTGAGTGTGATCCATCTGAGACTGTTACTCCTCTAGAATATCCTGATGAGATGGTCTGGGTGGTGATCCCGGAGTAGTAGCCACCATGTACAAATGTGAGACCTCAAAGAACCAACTGATGTAACCCTCAATGGTACTCCAGTCATTCGTTGCTATGATCACCCGAGCCTCGTCAGGTACCAGGTGACTCTTGTAGTCAGGAAACATCTTAAAACCTATATACATGTCAAGCCAAGAGGACGAACACAACATGGTGCTTAGGTATTATCTGGGTGTACCAGAACTGCCACATGACACACTCGGGCAGGTAAGGAGCAATGATTGTCGACTGCATGCCTATCATCCAAGTATAATGAAATGTCATCAAAAGGACGCGTCTAACGGTGATCGATATAGACATTTTAATTAATGTCCTCAGCAGCCAACCGATCGATATAGACTCTGAAATGCTCAGCTGCATGGTTCCCTTTGAGTGGAGCAAAAACACAGACATATGGCATGTCCTCGGTGTACTCATCAAAACTAGCCCAACCAACGATCCTAGGGAAGTGTTGGAGGATCCAAGCCTGGAATGAAAATAATAAACATTAGGATCAAGCATTATCATGAATATAGAATGAAAATAAAAGTATCAAACTAAAGGATAAAACATTGTTACTACAAGTAGTATCGTGATGCCTGCCTCATTCCTCGTCTTCCACAAGCATCCCTCTCTTAAACTCGCATACAAATAAACTAGTGTAGCCGCCCCCCATATATACTCATGGATCCGTGTGAAATCCAAAAAGTACATGAGGTAAGCAACATCAGTATAAGTGGTGCTCGTATCCACAAACAGAATAATGCCCACTAGATATAGAAAATAAGCCCTCAACACACGAGTCTTGTGTATCTCGACCTGTGCGTCCTCATCCACAGCCTGTTGTGCAACAACAAGCTAAGGATCAAATACCTCCTCGATTAGAAATGACAACTTGACATGAGCACCTTGGGTTTTATCCACCTCCTCAAGCGCCTTCAGTGGATCATCCCCAAGTTCCTCCACCAACATATTTGTCGCCTCTTCCTTCGACATCCTACTATGACGAAGGAGGGTACCCTTAATTGGGATACACAATAAATAGGAGACGTCATCTAGTATAATTGAGAGCTCTCCATGCGGTAGATGAAAGAAATACGTCTCAGAGTGCCATCGCTCAACGAATCCCATAAGTATCTCGTGGTTGGCTACACTATAACCGATCAGACACGGGTCCTTCAAACCAGAAGCGGTGAGAACTTCCTGAAACCAAGACTCATGTGGATGGTTCAAAGCTACGATCTTCCACCCATGGTTGAGAAACTTATGAGGCTCATGTGTTTGAAAATTTCCAAAAATAATCAATGTCAATAAGAATCAATGTTACAATAATCAATTTCCAACGAAAAAAATAAAAATTTGAGTAATGTTACCTCTCCCTCCCAAACAAATCTGACAGTATGGTCGTGGTATAGTGGCAACAGAGACAAATCTGATGGATCCCTTGGATAAGCCTCTGGCTCTCCGTTCGGTGGTGGCACCTCAAATGTATCTCCGGAAACGTCTAACATAATTTTTTTACACATATGTATCTCTGAAAGTTTCTGCAACTCAAAGGACGCAAAAATGGCGTCCTCTCACTATCACATTTGGATTTTTGATGGTTTGATCGTCTTTTTTAAGCAATAAACAATATATAAACTACCTATGGACTATGTTTCAACTAATATCTACACATTTCTACCCCTAACAAAGCATTGTAACTCATTTAAGGGAAAAACTCGAAACTTTATCGGAAACTCAAAACTTACCCGTATAAATCAAGCTTTGAATGATTCGAGATGTGTTGATCGTTGCTATGAATGCTCCTTGTTGAAATCTGACGAAAAAAAGCAAGTTTTTTGAAATGTTGAAATTTTAGATAATGAGAGAATGAGATGAAATGTTTTGAGAAAAATGAAGAAGTGAGGGAGAAGAAGATTCTAATGGGAATATAGTTCCAAATGGTTTCGGAGATATATCTGCAGAATATATTTCAGATACATCTTTGAAAAAATCTAACGTTAAGTAAAAAAAACGGTGCATCCAGAAATACATCTCCGAAACATGGAGAATTTTGAAAATGTACTAGATACCTAAGAAACTCAAGGGACACCATAAGAAATTCCCTAAAAATATTTTGAATGAATGATGATTAGGCTTTGCCAACATCACACAAACATACAAAAATATCATAATAATGAAACAAAATTTAGAAATTGAACCATTGTCTTGAGAAGCCTTTATTCCAAAGTTTTATCATTATTTTTTATAAATCATGTCAGTTATCAATTTTAATATATTAAGCTAATCATCTCATAAATAAAATTAATACTCAATAAAGTATTTGTAGCATCAATCTTCATATTATATTTTATAAATCATGTCAGTTATCAATTTTGTCACTGGATTTCTACCAGCTAATATTTTTGCGGTAATCAATGTTACACAACATCGATACTTCAAGTGTGCCAGGGATTCTCAAGTATATGGTCAGGTTTTTAGCATTGTTAAGTCGATCATTTTTGCTAGTAGTATGAGTACAACTAGACTAAAATAATATTATGGATTCTAGTGGTTTCTCCAAAGGTATTTTTCCTTTCAATTACCTTGGGGTTCCTATTTGTAAAGAAAATGTTAGAACTAGGAACCTTCAACATATTACAGATAAGATGAATGGTAAACTGCCAGTTTGGAAGACCGTTATTCTCTCTATTTCAAGCAAGGGTTTGTTTGTTCAATATATTTTTCAGAGTATGATATCTCATTCTATTTGTGTTTACTATTTGACCATATCTCTCCCCAATTCAATTAAATTAGCTTCCAAGAATTTTATCAGGAGTGATGATGTTATTAGCAAGCGAAAACTTGTGACAAATTCTTGGAAGAAGGTTTGTCAACCTATAACTTTAGGTGGAATAGGTCCCAAGATCCAACTTCTCTGAATGAGGCCTCCAATATCAAGTTGGGATGGGATTTTCATACTTCTAAGAAAGATTGGTCCTATTTACTTTGGGAAAGAGTTATTAGACTAACATGTTTTATCAATCATCGCATTCTTTCTTCCATTTGGCATGGAATTAAGTCGGAGACCAACACTATTAAAAGTAAATCTAGTTGGGTTGTTGGGGATGAAAGGTGTATAAATTTTGGAGAGATTCCTTGTATGGTGGACCTTTGATCAATGAAATTCATTTGGATTCCATTTCATCAAACTTCTGCCTCAACACCATAATTTTTGAAATCTTTAGCCATAATTGTTGATCCTTCCCAACTAATTGACATGATCGTTTTCCATTCTTTGCTTTGAAAACGTGCGGTGTCACATGCAAATGTACATGTTTTTTAAAATTAGGAAGTGATAGATTATTAAAGATGTCGAACTCAGAGAGTGAAAATAACTTATATTCATTTGCACAATTAATCTTTTGTGAATGAGCATGAGAAACATAACAATAATTGATGATTGTCACAAGTTTAGTTTTAAAGTAAATAGTTGCATAAATAACTTTGGTTTAAATAAGTGAAATTAATAATATAACCTATGTTGAGAAATGATCCATTAATATAAATTGTATATTGTATGTACATGTGTAACACGGTGGGAGAACTGACTTTAGTTAAATGTTGCGGATAGCAAGAGTCGCCACCGACTTTTATTTTATCCAAAGGAAAGGGTATAAAAGAACAGGAAAGACCTTAAAAGATTTTTGGGTTCGGGGGGTAGGTTATGTAAAGGGAAGATGTTAGCACCCTTTACATCCATGGTTATCCATGGGCTCTTAGTTACTTAGCTCACTTTAAAACGTTTTTGAAAAGTGTAGTGTGTGAATAAAATTTTCTTTAAGCATTTTATAATGATCCATGTACGGATATATATAAAGTCCTTGTTTTGAAAATTTGTTTGAAAATGTGAAGTGTTTGAAATGTTTTTGAAAAAGTGAGCAAGTACATAAAAGGAACCTACCCTAAGTTAAGTCTTTTTTGTTCTTAAATATCCTTTAAGTGGTAAGACTATCCCTATTATTAAGGAATAGGTAGTCATTACCTTGGATGTGTGAGGGACAAGTGAAGGGACATCTGTTATTTAGGCAACTGTGAGGTGTATAAGCAATTCGAAGGGACTTATCATCTTTATTCGAAAGGGACAAGATCATTACGAAGGCAACATTCGAAGGGACTTGATCTTTTTATCTGTTTAAGGGACTAGATGATATAAGATGAGGGACTTTGCTTTATACACCCTACTTGACCTTTTGTTTAGGCAACTTGAGAGGTATCCTTAAGAAGGTGAGATATCGATCCAGGATCGACTTACGTGTGTGAGTGTACCAATTTAAATATTTATCTTTAAGATTAAATGATCTAATTTCAAATTTTTAAATACAAACATATCTTGCACTCCCTATTTTACTAACCATAGCATTTAAAATTAAACATTAAAAATTACTACAACTATTACATATTAGGTACAATTACATAATAATAATAATTAAAATGAATTAAATAAGCAAATAAATAATAGTAAATAATTGGGTTAGTAACAATAAAATAAAATAACAATCATATAAAAATAAATAGGATTAGTAATAATAAAATAAACAAGAAATAAAGAAATTAGCATAATAATGAATAATAAATTAAAAGTTCAATTTTTAATGAATGATTATTTTTTAAGATTCTAAGAAGAAGAAAAAACAATTCATATTATATACTAATTATTCTAAAGATTTAAATTTATATACATGTTAAAAAATAATGGTTAATTATAATTAAATAAACATATTATAAAAATAAATTATGTTAATGAGATTAAATTAGGAGTTTTTTATTGTTTTAAATATAACCTAAAACTATTTACATGCAAGAACTATATTAAATAACAATTATAAGAAAATTATAAAATAATGTACATAGTTAAAGTTTACAAATAAATAAATTAAAAATTATAATATAATTATATTTTTTTGTAAAAGAAAATTAGGGTTTGATTATTTAGAAAAATACATTAGGATTTACTTCTTAATTAAAATATAAACAAAAATTATGAAATTAAAATAAACAAATAAATTAATATTTACAATTAGGGTTTATAAAAATAATTAGGTTTTATAAAAATATTTTTAGGGTTTTAGAAAATATTATTAGGATTAATCATAATAAATTAGGGTTTACTTATTTTTCTACAAATTAAATCAAACTAAATTTATTTACAAATTATATATATACATATTATAAATAAAAAAATATTTTTATAAAAGAAAATAAGAAGTTTTAAGCATTTTAAATAATATCTATACATTGTGTTTACTAATTTAAATAAAATATAAACAATATAATAAAATAAATAAAGATAAGAAAACATGGAAAATTGCTCAAAAAGAAAGGACCTGGGATTTGAACCCAGGTCCCCTACCTCATATGCAAGTCACAAAACCATCCTGGCCAGCGTGCACTAGTGATAGAGATTGAGATCCTGATGCTTTTGTTTCATATTCTGTTCAAATTACAACAAAACAAAAAATAACACAAAAAGGGCCTGGGGGTTTCGAACCCAGGACCCTCACACAACAAGCAAACACTCTTACCATCCAGCCAGAAGGGCGCACCTGTGTGTATAATCATCACAAATAATAATATATCAAGTCTTGTAATAAATGAGAAAATGTAGCAAAAAGAATGCTGCCTCCAGGAATCGAACCCAAGCCTTGAAGCAATACACACACATCCCTCACCACTGGGCCAGACACGCCTCTGTGAAATAAATTAGAAACAATTTCATAAAATATTAAGAATAAAATTCAAATTTCAGAACGCGCGCCAGGGGTTTTCTTCTTCCTCCTATTTCCTGCAAAAATACCTGCGAAATCTCATGCGAAATTTCCTGCGAATTTTCAAAACCAGAAACCTATGTTTTTTGAAACATTATGCAAACCATCATGATAACCAAAATTAGTAACCCAGATCAATTGTACAAGGTCTACACGTCACAGCCATGGTCTTAGAATTTGTTTTAAGGTCCTAAATGTTTGGTTCCCGTTTTGAAACTCCAAACCCTAACAATGGCAACCTTCGATACAGTCCACAATAATTCAATTAATCCATTCAAAAAGATTCTAAACATCACAACAAACACAAATCTATGATTATTTTTCAATATCAAATCATGAATCAATCAAATCGAAAAAATTTATAATATGAAAGGGATGCATTCAGTTTGTGCAAATTAGGGCATGAAGAGGCAATGTTATGATCCAGAATTGATCTATGAACTCCAAGGAACAAGTTGCAACCTTTGGTTTGTCTTGAAAGGGCTTGAAGAATGGAATCCGAATTTGAGTTTTTTTGGTGAATTTTTGAAAGTGGAAGCTTACTCTTGAGGCAGAATTTTCGTCCTTGTGCATTGTGTTAGGTTTGTATACTTATAGTTGAATGAAACTAGGTCAAAAAATTGGGTGATTGTTTGGACTTTTTGGATTCAAAAGATTGAAAAAGATCATGGCTTGAATTTCAAATATTTTTGAATGAAACCTTTCTATCTTAAGACAATCATCATCAATTGCATATCAATCTGATCCAATTCATGTTTATGACTTTCTAGAATCAAAATATATTTTAAATCTTCATATTTGATATTTTATTTAAATTTAAAATGATTTTTAATATAAAAAATCATAATAAATAAAATAAATAAAATAAAATTATGAAAATATTAAATAAATTTCGTGCATGATGTCATGGAACACCTTGGGTCACAAAAAGTTCAGCCCATTTGAAGAATTATGGTTTTAAGATCCTATTTTCTTCATAAACCACCCAAAAATTTCCCAACTTTGCAAGGGCACAAATCCTTCAATTTTAATGCTATGAGGGTGTTCTTGGACATTTTGGAAATCTTAAAGAGTCCTCTAACCAACCCCACTGGTTTCATGTCCATATCATTTACCATTCTCAAGTTATGCCCTTTTGAAGTTGTTGACTTTTTGTTGACTTTCAAAAGGACCTATAATGTCTTAGCTCATACCTTCCAAATGAAGCATTTTTGGGCTTGGCTTGTGAGACACAAAGTTGTAGAGAATTCAATTTCCTTCAAAATGAGCTTTGGATGGAAAAAATTTGATGAAGTATGTGAAAGTTATGGCTGGTCAAAGTTTAGTTGACTTTTCCTAAGAAAACCCTAATTTAGAAACCTCTGATTCTTGATGATCTGAAATGTCCTTGATGAATCATGATCAACCCTTGATCAAATGATGAATCTTACTTCATATACTTGATGTTGGCAAAAAATCATGAAGTTTGACTTTGGTTTGACCACAGTTGACCTCAGTTTGACTTTTTAACAGCTTTGACTAATTTTGACTTATCTGATCATCTGACTGAGCAAACCTTTGAGAAAAGTCTTGAAACTTGTCATGGGGATTCTTAAACACATATAAGATGTTATGAAGCTCACTTGAAGTCTTGGAAGTCCATTTAGCCTGATTAAAGTCAAAACCCTAGTTTTGGATGCCCTGCTTAGGAGGAAGCATTGTCTGAGAGAATTGTCAAACTTTCTGACTATTTGTGAACTTTGTGAACCTTGTGAACCATCATAAGATGTCTTGTGAACCTTGTGAACCTCATGGGAGGTCTTGTGAACCTTTTGAACCTCATAAGATGTCTTGTGAATCTTGTGAACCTCATAAGAGGTCTTGTGAATCTTGTGAACCTCATAAGAGGTCTTGTGAATCTTGTGAACCTTGTGAACCTCTTAGTACACAAAGTCTTGTTTTGTGAGGGCAAATTTTGGGGTGCAACAACATGATGTGATATGTCGTACTAGATAAGGTTAGAATGTGATCTTAAGGTGTGTTCCTACAACATCAAAAACATAAGCAATAAAACAAAGAGACAGAGTCCTAAACCTCACATTTAACTTTGATGCATGTTTGGTTTCATTTCAAATTTCCTCTATGATTGTAGTTATTTATGCCTAAAATAGTTATTCTAGTGAATATTCTTATCCAACTATTTTCAATCACAATTATGATGAATTCCATTTGTTGTTAGATTCCTCGCAACATCAAACTTTTATCTTTTCCTAAGATGATCCGCCAAAGAATCATATTTATAACAATAAAATGCATGATAAAAGAAAGCACTAGTACCACATCAAATAACATAGAAGACTACTTTATATTAATTTCACATTTCCCAACATAAAGGAATTTAACTCATGATGAGCTTAGTACATACAACAATATTGGATCTAAGCTAAAAAATCTTAAATACAAAATGAAAAAGAAATGAAAACATAAGAGCAAATTTTGCATCTTCTTGCAATCTTAAATCAGCACGCTAGATACTAGTAGCTTATACTTAGATGAAGAGAAAAGAAATTATCCACCCTGTTTCAACTTACCCTCACACCAATCTCTATCAAGTATTTTTCTAGTCTAAACCCTTTTTTATTTTTTTCCCAAGAGGTCCTTTTATAGTCAACTTCATCTAGGGTTTGATGGAGTCTTGGATAATGGGTCTTTGAATATTCATTACATTGTCCCATAAGAATCATTATGTTTCCCTCCAATTCTCCCTTTTAAGAAGGCATATCATAACTTATCATGAACATCAACCTCGAGAACAACTAATATTTTGATAAGGAGAACAAATGGCACAAGAGGCTCTATACCCTCCATTTAACGGTAGAGTTTTGAATAGGCCCCTATGTTAATTGAGCACATATTGGGAAATTTGGTGGAGACATCAATAGCAAATCCAAATCTTCCTACAAATCAACCACAATCACTAATATACAAGAAGAAATCCTAAAAGAAAAGGATCAATAAGGTACCAATATCAATACTATACACAACACATGTGTTCAACATAGAGCCAATCTCAATCAGACATACTGTTAAGAAATGTCAGGAGAGATCTAATTCTAGTGAATTTTTAGAAAAGAGAACCACTTTAAGAACATGTGAAGTTAATCAAAGATTGTTGAAGTTCATAATAAATATGTAGTTATGAATAAAGAGGAAGATATTGATAACCAGTAAAAAGAAAATTAGGAAGAGTAGAAAGTGAATGAGACAAAGGAGAATGAAAAGGAGGATGAAGAGAATTTTTTTTTGGAAGAAGATGAATCCATATAGGAATTGAACATGATTATTAAGCAAGCATTTTAAGATCTACCTGAAAATAAAGAGATTTGTAATGTTTTTCTAGTAAAGCACACTAGGACATGATAAAAGTTGGAAGAGGAAGCTACAATTACATAGGAGGCAAATAAGGAAACACCTCAGGAAGTCAGTGAGGAGCCTTGTGACAAGGAGAAGGTACTAGTACCTCCCCCCAAACCAATTAAGAAGAATAAGGAAACACCTCAGGAAGTCAGTGAGGAGCCTTGTGACAAGGAGAAGGTCCTAGTACCTCCCCCCAAACCAATTAAGAAGAATAAGGAAAAGAATATTGAATAGTAGGCACCATTTGTTATGTTAGCTAATAGAAAGGATGAATTGACATTGATAAAATAAGCTGGAGTGAAGATGAGGATGTATCATCATGCAGGGACAATACAAACCTCTAGGATTAAGGCTTGACAATGTAACCCTTATTTTTAAGCATGAATCTAGTAGGTAGATTTTAGTTTGTCTTGATACTGAGGACATTATCTTCAGGTTAAGTTTGGGTAGAAATGCATAGTTAGTTGTCAATTTTGTTGTCTTAGTGGTTAAAGTAGTTTTTTTTAAGGAAGTAATTATTTTGATAGCAGAATTTGTAGACTTAAGTTGGATGTAATTATGGAATGCTGAAAACTTATAGAAACTTGTGTCAAATTGATAAATGATTAATGGATAAATTATGCATTGTTTAAGTGTGTGATGACCCCAATCACGTCATCTTAAGTTTAACAAGTACATAACTGGTAGGTTAGGTTATTTGTACCACAAAATAGCAAAAGAAATGTTTTGAACGAAGTTTAGGAGGGGGCACTGATATTAATTGGATGCAAGAATGATAAGGGTTTACTATATGAATAATGTATAAAGAACAAAAAAAAATTAAAAATAATTTGAATGATTTATTGTTCGTGAAACACGAGGAATAAGTAAAGTGACCTACTCAGAATAAAGAGTTGACTCACATGCGTGCATACATACACACAAGGTGAATGTAATAGGCTTTATACATTTTGTTCTAGTTTTTTAATACAATATGAATTTGAAAGTTTAGCTTATGAAATTTTCTAGCGTCATTAGAATTAGCTAAGTAGATTTAAATGGTTTTTGAAAAAGTATGTGTCAGCACATGATGATGCGTAATGGTTCAAGTTTGGAGGTGTGATAACTCCATTTTTGTTACTTACTTAAGTCTCAAATAGGTGGATTCATCACTTGTAAATTAGGTAATTAGTAGTAGTTTTACTTGAATTAACATAGTTTTGTATGTTTTAATCCTTTATATTTCACTTGTTTGTTGTTGAAATTCTGGTATAGCAGATCACAGATGTTCTATAAGATGTCGGAACAACTGATATCTGCTTTTGCAAACAATGAACAATACGAACAATTAAAACTGCAGAAAGTAAATGAACACACAACAATTCTTTACCCGGTTCGGTCTAACACACCTACTCTGGGGGGAACCAATCCAGGAATGAAATCCACTAAATAGTATTAATTCAAAGTGAAACAACCTTCAGTTTCCAACTTGTCACTTTATCATTACCCGTGCTATATTTCTACCTAAGATAATTCCTAGGTCGAGGCCCTCCTTTATTCCTTAACAATCACTATATGATCAATAACACACTTTATACTTAAAAGCTTTAGAGTACACACTTTACAGTCTCAGTAAAGTTCTCTTATTATTAGCATCCACTATGATCTAAGAAAGACTCACAAAAGAACAAACCCTAATACTTCTTGTCAAGTAATGTATCTCTTTTTTCTTGTTATCAACCTAGGTCTAACCAAACCTATTTATAACAAAAGAACATACTTGATTTAGGCTTTAAACTTGCAGTATTCTGATCCCAAAAAACTGCTCAAATTCTCCAAGAA
Organism: Lathyrus aphaca; assembly: GCA_963966055.1. Taxonomy (NCBI): domain Eukaryota; kingdom Viridiplantae; phylum Streptophyta; class Magnoliopsida; order Fabales; family Fabaceae; genus Lathyrus; species Lathyrus aphaca. The sequence continues at coordinate 113,519,908 of OZ014520.1, forward strand.
AATAGAAACTTTTCAATCTTTAGTTTCTATAACAAATCCTCTGTGATTTGCGATCTTCAATCTCTGAAAATATTCTCTCTGATGCCAGTTGTAATCATAAAGATTCCACCGAACATTCTATAATTTTCTTCAATTATAACAGTTACTAAAATTGTCACTGATGCAGATGTCGAGAAACCGAAGCTGGGACATCTCCTTAGATATCTTCCAAAAACCTGTTTTTCCTCAAAACATAACTTCACTTTCAACATGCCATGACACCTTGTCCAACATGACCAATATAGATTTTTTTACCAAAATTACTGCCAACCTCAGAATTAACAATCTCCCCCCTTTGGCAAATTTTGGCTAAAATAACCACAACAACATCATAACACTCCTTTAGAGGTTAGCAGCAAAACACATCATGAACCCTTCATGAAACTATCCCCCCTTTTTAACTAAATTTGATAAAGGGAGATATTATCATGACCAGAACCTTCTGGTCAAAATAAAGATAACTTATATATTGTAGGATGTCAGAACATCATGTCTGTCATTATGTAACCATACCATGAAATTGTTATAGACATATAGCTCCCTCAATAATACAACATGTATGGAATTCAATATCACTTTTCACGATGGACACTCTATTATCTTGATTGTACAACTTTTGGATTTTTATCAGCTTCACTCTTCTGAGCACAAGCATTCCCGAGTGAGCTACAATCTCACATTGTAGAAATACTTCAATCTTCTTCTGTTTATTTTGCAGTATAGTCATCCGACAGATTCCAATTACTTGCTCTGTCAATTTGATCCTATACACAAGTAATTGCTATAAGTCTTCAGATAGGTAGATTCCCAATTTTCTTTTTAGTACTTCAAACTGCTTGACATCCAATGCCTTGGTAAATATATCTGCTAGTTGATTTTCAATGTTAACATGCTCCAGAGTTATCACTTTATCTTCAACAAGATTTCTAATGAAGTTATGCCTAATGTCTATGTGTTTTGTCCAACTATGTTGAATTGGATTTCTTGAGATATTTATAGCATTCAAGTTGTCACAGTACATAGTCATGACATCCTATGTAACATTATACTCTGATAGCATTTGCTTCATCCACATTAGCTGTGAGCAGCTGCTTCCTGCTGCGATGTATTATGCTTCTGTAGTGGATAGAGAAACACAATTTTGCTTCTTGCTAAACTAGGATATCAGGTTGTTCCCCAAGAAAAAATAACCTCCATATGTACTTTTTCTGTCATCAACACTACCGACCCATCCAGCATCACAATATCCCATTAGTGTGAAGTCTGAGCTATGGGAGTATAGGATACCATAGTTGATGGTTCCATTCACATATTTGAATATTCTTTTGACTTGGTTAATGCGACTCACTTTGGGTTCAACATGATATCGAGCACATACTCTAACCGCAAATGTGATGTCGGGTCTACTGGTTGTGAGATAGAGAAAACTTCCTATCATGCTTCTGTAGAGACTTTGATCAAACACTTACTCCATTGTCATCGTTGGAAATATTTAGATGAGTTGGAGCAGGAGTTCTTTTGTGAGCGTCATTGTCCATACCAAATTTCTTTACTATACTCTTTTCATATTTTCCTTGGCTAAGAAAAATAGAGTTGCAATACCCCGTATTTAATTAAGTGCTCTAGATAATATTAAGTGGATTCAATTGAGTTTCAGTGTGCTCTGAGAGTTATCTGTTCAGATAATTAGATCAATTGTTGAGATCAGATTAATTGATTAATATTACTCAACCATGAGGTTTTATTAATTGGTACATTAAAGATATTTTCGGTAACTATAATAATTGATCAATTGGTGTTGGACGATAGAATATTGACTTGGAGATATTTTATATCTTTGGATTATATTATGTATAGATAGATAGATAGATAGATATATAGATAGATAGATAGATAGATAGATAGATAGATAGATAGATAGATAGATAGATAGATAGATAGATAGATATATAGATAGATAGATAGATAGATAGATAGATAGATAGATAGATAGATAGATAGATAGATAGATAGATAGATAGATAGATAGATAGATAGATAGATAGATAGATAGATAGATAGATAGATAGATAGATAGATAGATAGATAGATAGATAGATAGATAGATAGATAGATAGATAGATAGATAGATAGATAGATAGATAGATAGATAGATAGATAGATAGATAGATAGATAGATAGATAGATAGATAGATAGATAGATAGATAGATAGATAGATAGATAGATAGATAGATAGATAGATAGATAGATAGATAGATAGATAGATAGATAGATAGATAGATAGATAGATAGATAGATAGATAGATAGATAGATAGATAGATAGATAGATAGATAGATAGATAGATAGATAGATAGATAGATAGATAGATAGATAGATAGATAGATAGATAGATAGATAGATAGATAGATAGATAGATAGATAGATAGATAGATAGATAGATAGATAGATAGATAGATAGATAGATAGATAGATAGATAGATAGATAGATAGATAGATAGATAGATAGATAGATAGATAGATAGATAGATAGATAGATAGATAGATAGATAGATAGATAGATAGATAGATAGATAGATAGATAGATAGATAGATAGATAGATAGATAGATAGATAGATAGATAGATAGATAGATAGATAGATAGATAGATAGATAGATAGATAGATAGATAGATAGATAGATAGATAGATAGATAGATAGATAGATAGATAGATAGATAGATAGATAGATAGATAGATAGATAGATAGATAGATAGATAGATAGATAGATAGATAGATAGATAGATAGATAGATAGATAGATAGATAGATAGATAGATAGATAGATAGATAGATAGATAGATAGATAGATAGATAGATAGATAGATAGATAGATAGATAGATAGATAGATAGATAGATAGATAGATAGATAGATAGATAGATAGATAGATAGATAGATAGATAGATAGATAGATAGATAGATAGATAGATAGATAGATAGATAGATAGATAGATAGATAGATAGATAGATAGATAGATAGATAGATAGATAGATAGATAGATAGATAGATAGATAGATAGATAGATAGATAGATAGATAGATAGATAGATAGATAGATAGATAGATAGATAGATAGATAGATAGATAGATAGATAGATAGATAGATAGATAGATAGATAGATAGATAGATAGATAGATAGATAGATAGATAGATAGATAGATAGATAGATAGATAGATAGATAGATAGATAGATAGATAGATAGATAGATAGATAGATAGATAGATAGATAGATAGATAGATAGATAGATAGATAGATAGATAGATAGATAGATAGATAGATAGATAGATAGATAGATAGATAGATAGATAGATAGATAGATAGATAGATAGATAGATAGATAGATAGATAGATAGATAGATAGATAGATAGATAGATAGATAGATAGATAGATAGATAGATAGATAGATAGATAGATAGATAGATAGATAGATAGATAGATAGATAGATAGATAGATAGATAGATAGATAGATAGATAGATAGATAGATAGATAGATAGATAGATAGATAGATAGATAGATAGATAGATAGATAGATAGATAGATAGATAGATAGATAGATAGATAGATAGATAGATAGATAGATAGATAGATAGATAGATAGATAGATAGATAGATAGATAGATAGATAGATAGATAGATAGATAGATAGATAGATAGATAGATAGATAGATAGATAGATAGATAGATAGATAGATAGATAGATAGATAGATAGATAGATAGATAGATAGATAGATAGATAGATAGATAGATAGATAGATAGATAGATAGATAGATAGATAGATAGATAGATAGATAGATAGATAGATAGATAGATAGATAGATAGATAGATAGATAGATAGATAGATAGATAGATAGATAGATAGATAGATAGATAGATAGATAGATAGATAGATAGATAGATAGATAGATAGATAGATAGATAGATAGATAGATAGATAGATAGATAGATAGATAGATAGATAGATAGATAGATAGATAGATAGATAGATAGATAGATAGATAGATAGATAGATAGATAGATAGATAGATAGATAGATAGATAGATAGATAGATAGATAGATAGATAGATAGATAGATAGATAGATAGATAGATAGATAGATAGATAGATAGATAGATAGATAGATAGATAGATAGATAGATAGATAGATAGATAGATAGATAGATAGATAGATAGATAGATAGATAGATAGATAGATAGATAGATAGATAGATAGATAGATAGATAGATAGATAGATAGATAGATAGATAGATAGATAGATAGATAGATAGATAGATAGATAGATAGATAGATAGATAGATAGATAGATAGATAGATAGATAGATAGATAGATAGATAGATAGATAGATAGATAGATAGATAGATAGATAGATAGATAGATAGATAGATAGATAGATAGATAGATAGATAGATAGATAGATAGATAGATAGATAGATAGATAGATAGATAGATAGATAGATAGATAGATAGATAGATAGATAGATAGATAGATAGATAGATAGATAGATAGATAGATAGATAGATAGATAGATAGATAGATAGATAGATAGATAGATAGATAGATAGATAGATAGATAGATAGATAGATAGATAGATAGATAGATAGATAGATAGATAGATAGATAGATAGATAGATAGATAGATAGATAGATAGATAGATAGATAGATAGATAGATAGATAGATAGATAGATAGATAGATAGATAGATAGATAGATAGATAGATAGATAGATAGATAGATAGATAGATAGATAGATAGATAGATAGATAGATAGATAGATAGATAGATAGATAGATAGATAGATAGATAGATAGATAGATAGATAGATAGATAGATAGATAGATAGATAGATAGATAGATAGATAGATAGATAGATAGATAGATAGATAGATAGATAGATAGATAGATAGATAGATAGATAGATAGATAGATAGATAGATAGATAGATAGATAGATAGATAGATAGATAGATAGATAGATAGATAGATAGATAGATAGATAGATAGATAGATAGATAGATAGATAGATAGATAGATAGATAGATAGATAGATAGATAGATAGATAGATAGATAGATAGATAGATAGATAGATAGATAGATAGATAGATAGATAGATAGATAGATAGATAGATAGATAGATAGATAGATAGATAGATAGATAGATAGATAGATAGATAGATAGATAGATAGATAGATAGATAGATAGATAGATAGATAGATAGATAGATAGATAGATAGATAGATAGATAGATAGATAGATAGATAGATAGATAGATAGATAGATAGATAGATAGATAGATAGATAGATAGATAGATAGATAGATAGATAGATAGATAGATAGATAGATAGATAGATAGATAGATAGATAGATAGATAGATAGATAGATAGATAGATAGATAGATAGATAGATAGATAGATAGATAGATAGATAGATAGATAGATAGATAGATAGATAGATAGATAGATAGATAGATAGATAGATAGATAGATAGATAGATAGATAGATAGATAGATAGATAGATAGATAGATAGATAGATAGATAGATAGATAGATAGATAGATAGATAGATAGATAGATAGATAGATAGATAGATAGATAGATATTTGGAAAGAAAAGAAAAGAAAAGTTAGTAAGAAAAGAGAAAGAAAAGAGAAAGAAGAGGAAGAAAACCTAAGAAGAGCGAAAAAAGCTTGGATTCATCAATCTTCATCCTCTTCATCAAACTCCTTATCGGTTGCAAGGTGGGTTCTAGTTAGACACTTTTGTTTTAGAATTTGGATTTCTAAGAGTTAGGTTAGAAATTGTGGAAAATGCTTTAATTTGATTAATCAAAATTTCTAACAGTTAAAGTGTCAATTAAATGCATAATTATGGTCATGTTATGTGTGAAAAAGATCCATGATGAATGATAGCATGTTGGTTGAGCCAAAAGTGGTTTTCTACTGGTTTTATATGTGAAAACGCAGGTTTTTCAGCTTCTAGTACAACAGTAACCGGTTACTCACTGGGTGTTAACTGATTACCATGTTAAAAATAGGCGTTCTGGGTGAATTTTACACTGAGTAACCGGTTACCCACTAGGTGTTAACCGGTTACCACTAAAGCTTTCTGAAAAATAATATTTTAGAAAATTTATAACATTTTACTCGGGTGTCCGATTGAGGCAAACTTTATATCATTGGAAAGCTATGAAAATATTGATTTAGATGTGGAATTAAATTAATTAATGATAATTTATTGGAATACTATCATTATGTGTAAGGCTAGTTCCTATGTTTTACTCATGCAAATTGTAATATACCTTTCATACACTTATGCTGCAAATTGTAAGTGAAATTCTGTGATCAGGTATGAGATGTCCCAACACTTGACAGATTTAACCAAAACTTAAAGTGCAAGAAAATTAAACAACACAGAAGTTTGTTAACCCAGTTCAGTGTATAACCACACTTACATCTGGAGGCTACCAAGCCAGGAGGAAATCCACTATAAGTAATATTAATTCTAGACTTAAACAACCCAGTTTAATCTTTCACTTAATATCTACCCAATGCAATTTCTACCTAAGACACAACTTAGATATGAGTACCAACTCACTCCCCCTCAATCACACAGTGATCTTGTTTACAAGTTTAATAAAATTGAAGACATTCTTCAAACAAAACAGCTTGATCTTACTTCACAGTTTCAATCAAGTCACAAATGCACTTTTGCTTAAAAGCTCATAAAGTGGTACAATAAAAACAACCTGCTATTTAAAACAATGAACACACTATTTGGTCTTCTGGAATTCGTACTCAATTCTGTGAGTTTCTGTTGATTAAATAGGTGTTAGTAATTTGGGCTTTCTGTAGGTTAATCCAGTCCTAAAACACAGCAGCTTCCACCTAGAATTAGGGTTTGTTACTTCCTAGATTCTAGGTGATTTAGTTCTTCTGTTTAATCTGAATCCTCATAATAAAACTCCCTACAGATGCGCCTTGTTCTGTTTTTATCCATCCATAATTAATTCCAGATAACTCTCCTTAAATATCTCAGATCAGTTAGTCATTAATTAATTCTGGTAGCAGGTTTGAGATGTCTCAACATCTGTTGGGACATCCTGAAAACTGAACTTAAGTCATTTACACAATGTCCCAACATCTGGTGTGACATCCTGAATTAAGTTCTTATACTCTGTTTGATAATGTCCCAACATCTGATAGGACATTCTGAACTGAATTCAATATTTCTTGTTGGTCAAAAATTCTGCCAATTCTAAACATCTACAAACTCCCCCTTTGGCTAATTTTTGGCTAACATCTTTTCTGGTTATCAGAGTGCAGCAGAAGTTCTTTTATCAGAGTATAGCATTACTTTTCTGTTGAATCATATTTGAGATTACTCCCCCTCAAACATACATGTATCCAGTCTTGTTGCAACAGAAATATTTATCAAAACACACTGATTCAGTTCAGACACAAACAAACAGATTTTTCATTCATAATTAAACAGCATTACATTTTGATTTTGTTGTTGTTGTTCTCCCCCTTGTTAGACACAAATTTGGGGCCAAAGACACTAATTCTGAATTACAATGCAGCTGTCATACATTTTTCCTCACATACAATGATCACTCAGATTCATCACATTCAGTTTCTTCATCTTCCTCAGTTTCTTCATCAGAATCAGCTTTCTGATCACCTTCACTCTCCAGCCTTTGGATAATTTCCTCAAGCTTCTGCTTCCTAGCTTCAAGTTCTTTACAGGTGCTCTTCAGTTCAGCAATCAATGCAGCCTTGGAGATTGGAGTCTTTGCATTTGAAGGACCTGCAGATGTCCCAGAGGGTGCTTCAACATCTGCTGCATGATGACTCAGGAATAGCTTGTAGTGAAAAGCCAGAGGGCTTTCTCTTTTGCAGACTGTGTCCTTTTCATTGAGAATTCCAGGGTACTGACTTAGCATTATACCACACAGCAAGGAAGGAAAAGCTATTGGCAGCTTTGTGGCAGATGAGCTAGCATGCTTCAAGGTGTGATCAAAGATGTAGACTCCATAATCCAGCTTAGTCTGAGTGCCCACAACATAAATAAACCTGCCCAAGCCAGTGGATATTGAAGAAGTGTGATTGGTAGGCACCCAGTTTGCTGTACCAATCCTGTTCAGCATGGCATATTTTCTTGTTAGCATGCTCACTGAGAGCTTTCCTTTAACTGGCCAAGCCTTGACCTGGTTTGCAGTGATAACCTTGCAAACTTGGTTATCAGTCTTCCCTAGCTCACTTGGTCCATCAGATTCTCTTCCAAGGAATTGGTTGATGATCTGAGGAGAGAACTCTACACACCTGCCTCTAACAAAGACTTTTCTAAATTCAGAAGACTTACCATTGGCACAATCTTCCTGAAGATTGACTATGAATTCTTTGACAAGTAACTCATAGCAGGGAGAGAGGTTGGAGACTGTTTTGAAGAGACCAGCAGCAGAGATGAGATCAATCAGTTCAGTGCACTCAAGTGCATTACTGCTCAGCTCTCTTTCAAGTGCTACCCTTCTTTGGTACACAAACTTCCATCTGTTTACACTTGAAACATGATGAAATGAGATGTTGTCCAAGGGAGCTTCTGGAACAGCAGTTGAAGCCCTAGAGGGTGCTGGTTTCTTCTTTGGAGGAGATGTTGGGACATCTGCTTCAACATCTGAGTCTGATGGAGTGACAGCTTTCCTCTTTTGAGTTTGGACTTTGCTCCATTGTTTTGTAGGACCAAAGACAGTTTTGGCTTTGTCTTTCTTTGGGGTAGCTTGCTTTTTCTCAGGAATTGCATGTCCTGCTTGCATCTTTTCTTTCCTAGTCCTGAGCCTTTTGGCTATGCTAGGTCTTACAGAGGCAATGATCTCTGTATCAGAATCCTGCTCTAGGTTCACCACAGGAGGAGATTGAGTAGTCTCCTCTTCAGCTGGTTGATCAGCAGAGATATGTTCTTCAGTTGAGGCTTTGGTTTGATCCTCAGATTCTTCTTCATCACTTTCATTTGAGGCCTTTTTCTGGTCCTCAGATTCTTCTGCAGCAGCATCAGATGAAATCTTTTGTTGATCTTCAGATGTTTCAACATCTATTAGGACATCCTGTTGAGCAGGAGTGTCCTTTGCAGCTTGAGTTTGATCTTCTTGAGGGGCAGGCATGGTGTTCAGAGGGATAGAAATGCCACTTACCACTCTTTGTTCAGATAGGATCTTGGTAACCAACTCCTTTATGGAAGCATCCACATATTCAGAAGATTTTTGAGGCATGTTTGCTGGTGAAGGAATGCCTTTGGATTTGCTACAGACTTGATCTTTTGCTCTTTTTGGAGTTCTTGGCTTTTTAGCATGAGGAACACTTCCTCTTATTTCGTCCAATGGGGTTGACTCCATGGGTACCACAGAAATAGGGGTTGCATGAACCACATCTTCTTTGTTGAGAATTTCTTCAGGAATGTTAGGGTTTTGAGACATTGTCAAAGAGGATGGATGAAGAGTTTTAGGGTTGATGATTTCTGAAGAATAGCTAGATAATGTGATTTGCTTTTGATATTATGATGAGAATATGGATAGCTGATTATAAGTTGTTATTATACAAGTAGCCGTTACATTGCAAATTATTAGGAATGGAATACCCAAGGTTCTTGACCAGACTGGTGTTGCCATCTGGTGCTTATGCCACACAATGTCATATGACATGTTGGCACATCTCCATAACTGCTAAATCTCACATAAGCAGATTCCCAATTTGCCCCTTAAGTTCTCAAATTGTGTGGCATCCAATGCTTTGGTGAAGATATTAGCCAACTGCAGATTTGTAGCTACATGTTCCAATGAAATCACTTTTTCTTCTACAAGATCTCTGATGAAATGATGTCTGATATCAATATGCTTGGTCCTGCTATGTTGGATAGGATTCTTTGATATGTTGATTGCACTTAAGTTGTCACAGTACAATGTCATGACATCTTGTGGGACATTGTACTCAGTGAGCATTTGCTTCATCCAAACCAACTGAGAACAACTGCTTCCAGCTGCTATATATTCAGCTTCAGCTGTAGATAAGGATACACAATTTTGTTTCTTACTGAACCAAGAAATCAAATTGTTTCCTAGAAAGAAGCATCCTCCTGAAGTGCTTTTTCTGTCATCAGCACTTCCAGCCCAATCAGCATCACAGAAGCCAGTGAGAATTGGTTTGCATCCATGAAAGTACATTATGCCATAGTCACAAGTACCATGAACATATTTAAGAATTCTCTTGACTTGATTGAGATGACTGACTTTTGGATCAGCTTGATATCTTGCACATACACCTACTGCAAATGCTATGTCTGGTCTGCTAGCAGTCAAATATAACAAGCTTCCAATCATGCTTCTGTATATGCTTTGATCTACATTCTCACCCTTTTCATCTTTAGTCAGCTTTAAATGTGTGGGGGCAGGAGTTCTCTTATGAGTAGCATTTTCCATTCCAAATTTCTTGACTATGTTCTTGGTATACTTGCTTTGGGAAATGAACATGGAGTCTTCCATTTGCTTTATTTGCAGACCAAGAAAGTAGGTCAACTCTCCTACTAGGCTCATTTCAAATTCAGATTCCATCTGGTTGACATAATGTTTGACCATCCTGTCAGACATCCCACCAAAGACAATGTCATCTACATATATTTGAGCAATCATGACATTTCCTTCTTCATCTTTAACAAACAAGGTTTTGTCAATTCCACCTTTTCTGTACCCTTGCTTGATAAGAAAAGTAGTCAATCTTTCATACCATGCCCTTGGAGCTTGCTTCAGACCATAAAGAGCCTTCTTTAGTTTGTATACATGATTGGGACAGCTTGGATCAACAAATCCTTTAGGCTGTTCTACATATACTTCTTCATTAAGATAACCATTTAAAAAGGCACTTTTCACATCCATTTGAAATAGCTTGAACTTTAAGATACAAGCAATTCCCAAAAGTAGTCTGATTGATTCAAGCCTTGCTACTGGTGCAAAGGTTTCATCAAAGTCTACTCCTTCAATTTGTGTGTATCCTTGAGCTACAAGTCTAGCTTTGTTCTTTGTAACAACTCCTTGTTCATTTGACTTGTTCTTATACACCCATTTTGTTCCAATCACATTTATGTCATTAGGTCTAGGAACAAGACTCCACACTTCATTCCTTGTGAATTGACCTAATTCCTCTTGCATAGCACAGATCCAGTATTCATCAGTAAGAGCTTCCTTGATGTTTTTAGGTTCTATTTTAGAAACAAAACAGGAACCTGAAATCACTTCTCTTGATCTAGTGCTTACACCTCTGTTGGGATCACCAATTATCAAATCTTTGGGATGATCCTTCTGTATTCTGATGGAGGGAGGTTTGCTGGATTCTTCTGTCCTTGTATCAGTTTGAGTGAAGTTATAATGATCATTCTTTTCTTCAGCTTCAATCTTGATATCAGCAGATGTTCCAACATCTTCTGGGACATCTGTAGGAGCATCATCAATTATCACATTTATGGACTCCATGATAACCTTGGTTCTAGAATTAAATACTCTATATGCTCTGCTGTTTATAGAGTATCCAAGAAAAATCCCTTCATCACTTTTAGGATCCATTTTTCTTCTTTGCTCCCTGTCTGCCAGAATATAACATTTACTTCCAAATACATGGAAGTACTTAACTGTGGGTTTTCTACCCTTCCAGACTTCATATATTATGGACAAAGTTCCTTTCCTTAGAGTAACTCTGTTATGGATGTAACAAGCTGTGTTCATAGCTTCAGCCCAGAAGTACAAAGGTAACTTTTTAGCATGGATCATAGCTCTTGCTGATTCTTGAATAGTTCTATTCTTCCTCTCAACTATCCCATTCTGTTGAGGAGTGATTGGTGAAGAATATTCATGATTGATTCCTTCTGAAGAGCAGAAATCTAAGAACTTTTGGTTCTCAAATTCTTTTCCATGATCACTTCTTATTCTGATCACACAGCTGGCTTTTTCCCTTTGTATTCTTTGGCATAAGTCTTTGAATACATCAAATACATCAGACTTTTCTTTGATAAAATTTATCCATGTATACCTTGAAAAGTCATCAACCACCACATAGGCATACCTCTTGCCACCAAGGCTTTCAACCTGCATAGGTCCCATAAGATCCATATGCAATAGTTCCAAAACTTTGGAAGTTGTCAGATGTTGGAGCTTTGGATGGGACATCTTGGTTTGCTTGCCTATTTGACATTCACCACATATTTTTCCATCATCAATCTTCAGTTTAGGAATACCTCTTACAGCATCCATAGATATTATCTTCTTTATGCCTCTGAAATGAAGATGACCTAGTCTTTGGTGCCATAGTTTCACTTCTTCTTCTTTAGCTAAAGAGCAAGTTGAAGTGAGACTGAAGTCTTGAGATTCCCACATATAACAGTTGTCTTTAGATCTGGCTCCTTTCATGACAACCTCTTGTTCTTTGTTAGTCACTATGCATTCAGTTTTGATAAAGTTTACACTGTACCCTTGATCACATAATTGACTTATGCTGATCAGATTTGCAGTTAAACCTTTAACTAGCAGCACATTATCTAGTCTTGGAACATCTTGACAATCCAAGGTCTCAACTCCCTTGATTTCTCCTTTAGCTCCATCTCCAAAGGTTACATATCTGGATGAATGTGACTTTAAGTTTACTAGCAGATTCTTCAATCCAGTCATGTGTCTTGAACATCCACTGTCAAAGTACCAGTCTTCTTTAGCTGATACTCTTAGTGATGTATGTGCTATATATGCAACACTTTTCTTTGACCATTTAAGTTGAGATTTCTTTTGATGCCTCTGCTCTGTGTATTGTTCATCAGTAGATCTCCAAGATTGATTATTGATCTTGTTCTTGGTTATGTAGCTTTGATCAGCCTGAATGCTAACTTTTGGTTTCCATATCTTCTTGATGACCTCTGTTGTCTGCTTAGGAGGTTGCTGATTTCTTTGATGTCTATGCAACACTTTCTTGGTAACTTCTATTTTCTGCTTAGAAGATTGCTGATACATCTGATTTGGATATCCATGCAGCTTATAACAATGAGGTTTGATATGTCCAAATCTTCCACAATGATGGCATCTCCATCTTTGATACTTCTTCTTCATTTTGTTCTTTTCAGAATGTTGAGACATCTGTTGGAACATTATGTTTGACTTTGTGTACTTTTCTTGATGTTGAAGCATCTGTTGGGACATCTTGTTTGACTGTATGGATTTTGAAGTAGTTTTGCTAGAGCTAGCTCCATCTTTATGTACTCTGTTAAATCCCAGTCCACTTTTATCCCCTGAATGCTTATTGTTGTTGAGAATAACATCCAGTGTATTTGAACTGCTGTTCAGCATTCTAACAGATTTGGACATGTGTTCCAACTTGGAGTTGAGAAGACTTACTTCACTTTTCAAGGTGTCAATGATCTCTTGATCACTTGCTTTTTCATCTTCTAGTGCCTCATTCTGCTTCTTTAGTTTTATAACCTCACTGCATATTTCAGTACTTCTTTTGTATAGATCTTTGTAGGCTTGCTCAAGTTCTTCAACAGTAAGCTCCCCATCACTGGAATCATTTTCAGATTCACATAGTCCAGCTAAAGCAGTGATATGCTTAGCTGATTCTTCTTCTGAATCACCTCCTGAGTCTTCATCAGACCAGGTTACAGAGAGTCCTTTCTTTTGCCTTTTTAAGTAGGTAGGACATTCATTCCTGATGTGTCCATATCCTTCACATCCATGGCATTTGACTCCTTTTTCTTGACTGGTCTTTTCATCATAATTTGACCTTCTGTTAGCATCATAAGGCCTCTTGTTCTCAGAAGAGTTTGTGTATCTTCCACTGGGTTTGGATTTGCCTTCCATCCCTCTGAGAATCTTTTTGAATTGTCTTCCAAGCATAGCAATGTTGTCTGATAAGCTTTTACCAATTTCTGATTCATCATCTTCTTCTTCATCAGTATTTGTCACTAAGGCTATGCTTTTGTTCTTCTTAACATTTGTGTCATTCATTCCCATCTCAAATGTTTGAAGGGAACCAATGAGTTCTTCAACTTTCATAGTGCATATGTCTTGTGCTTCTTCTATTGCTGTGACTTTCATGTCAAATCTTTTTGGCAAAGATCTGAGAATCTTTCTTACAAGCTTTTCATCAGTCATATTTTCTCCCAAAGCTCCAGAAGTATTAGCTACTTCTAAGATGTTCATGTAGAATTCATGAACTGTTTCATCTTCCTTCATTCTCAAGTTTTCAAACTTGGTGGTGAGAAGTTGAAGTCTTGACATCTTTACCTTTGATGTTCCTTCATGAGTTGTTTTGAGAGTATCCCACACATCTTTGGCTAGCTCACAGTGATGCACAAGTCTAAAGATTTTCCTATCAATGCCATTGAATAGAGCATTTAAGGCCTTGGAGTTGCCTAGTGCTGAATCTTCTTCCTCCTTACTCCATTCTTCTTCAGGTTTCAACACTTTTGATCCATCTTTGGTGTCTTGGATAGGATGTTCCCATCCAATGTTGACTGCTCTCCAGGCCCTGTTGTCAAGTGATCTTAAGAATGCAATCATTCTTGGTTTCCAGTAGTCATAATTAGATCCATCCAGTATAGGTGGTCTGTTTACTGATCCTATATCTCTGTCCATGTTTCCAGAATTTGTATTCCCTAGATCTCACCCAGTATAAACAGGCAGGGTGCCTGCTCTGATGCCAATTGAAATTATGTGATCAGGTATGAGATGTCCTATGAGATGTCCCAACACTTGACAGATTTAACCAAAACTTAAAGTGCAAGAAAATTAAACAACACAGAAGTTTGTTAACCCAGTTCAGTGTATAACCACACTTACATCTGGAGGCTACCAAGCCAGGAGGAAATCCACTATAAGTAATATTAATTCTAGACTTAAACAACCCAGTTTAATCTTTCACTTAATATCTACCCAATGCAATTTCTACCTAAGACACAACTTAGATATGAGTACCAACTCACTCCCCCTCAATCACACAGTGATCTTGTTTACAAGTTTAATAAAATTGAAGACATTCTTCAAACAAAACAGCTTGATCTTACTTCACAGTTTCAATCAAGTCACAAATGCACTTTTGCTTAAAAGCTCATAAAGTGGTACAATAAAAACAACCTGCTATTTAAAACAATGAACACACTATTTGGTCTTCTGGAATTCGTACTCAATTCTGTGAGTTTCTGTTGATTAAATAGGTGTTAGTAATTTGGGCTTTCTGTAGGTTAATCCAGTCCTAAAACACAGCAGCTTCCACCTAGAATTAGGGTTTGTTACTTCCTAGATTCTAGGTGATTTAGTTCTTCTGTTTAATCTGAATCCTCATAATAAAACTCCCTACAGATGCGCCTTGTTCTGTTTTTATCCATCCATAATTAATTCCAGATAACTCTCCTTAAATATCTCAGATCAGTTAGTCATTAATTAATTCTGGTAGCAGGTTTGAGATGTCTCAACATCTGTTGGGACATCCTGAAAACTGAACTTAAGTCATTTACACAATGTCCCAACATCTGGTGTGACATCCTGAATTAAGTTCTTATACTCTGTTTGATAATGTCCCAACATCTGATAGGACATTCTGAACTGAATTCAATATTTCTTGTTGGTCAAAAATTCTGCCAATTCTAAACATCTACAGTAAGGATGAATATTAGCTTAAAAGATGAATTAAGTAGAGTGGGAAACCTTACCACACATCAATAGTAGAACCTAGTATGTGTCTAGGAATTTGATAGAAACTAGATGGAAATATTCGAATGTTCGATACATAGATGTGTATCTTATTCGAGTAACGGTCTAGTGGTGAGGAACACCATATCGAACATGTGTGTGAACCCATTGGGTGTTTTATTTGTGAAAAGGCAAATGTGTCCTTATGAATGTCATATGCATTCACTTGTTGTGTTAAGGAGAATGTGGCCTTGTGATTGGTATGTGCAATCACGTTTGTGATGAAATCACGTAATCGGAACCGTTTTTCCTGAGATGCCATTTCATGAACATGGGGCTCCTCTGAAATGTATGCATAATTACTTGGCATGTTTGATTCCCGCATTTAGTATGAATGGAACCTACAGATAGAGACTTGTGATGGTTAATAGGCCATGGGAAGTGATGATTCTAGGTTAACAGGCCTAAGATCTGAATCCATTTCGTATGTCAAGTAAATTACAAGGATCCATGGCTCGTGCTGACTCTTATACGTAGCAGAGACCAGTAATAGGGGATGCCTTCGTTGGTTTCCGGATTAGTGATAATTGTCGAGTTAGTGAACTCAAAGCATGTTTCCATATGAGTGTGAGATTGTGAACTCAAGGTCTAGGCTTTCCCCCGACTTGAGTAAGATTCTTGTAGAACCTTGTATTATGTTTTAGTGTTGGTCAAGAATGTGAATTATGATATTAGGCACTTATGATGGTGTCAGTACCAAGCAAACACTTGTATGATATTATTTTAGATATATATTATTGTCGCTCCCCGGATTTTCATCCCGGTGCAAATGCAAACTGGTGTCGGCGATGTTGAAGGTTGAGGTTGAATAGAGTCGCCAGCTAGGCATTTATATCCCGAAGGAAAGATAATGCTGCATAAAACTATAAAGATATGGATAATACGTTTGCGAACCAAAGAGACTGGGTAAGGGGGTTGATTACGACCTGGGAAGGTATTAGCACCCAGATCGTCCACCATACTCAACAGGATCCACGCTTACCTGACTGTGTTTAGAAAATGGGGGGGGGGGGAGTGTATGTGCTAACAGTGTATAAAGGAGATGAATGTACATGGTGACGGTATACAAAGAATGGGAGCTCAAAAACTGGGGCTAAGAAAAGAAAGTTGGAAAGAGGAGAGGGGGGAAACCTGGAGACTTTTGTTCGATAACTGTTAAGTTATGCCTACGTATCCTCTCGTGCAATGAGAAAGTCAGAACACCGTAGATCGAATCAAAGAGACTTGGATGTTTTGTGTAAACTGTTTACTTGTCTATGCTCAAGTGTATGACTCGTCTGGCTCGAGTGCTAACTGTCTTGCATTAAACGGAAGAAGCAAGTTCTCGTTTTTTAGAGTGAGTATGATGAGAAAAGAATCTCGGAGGAGACGTTTATTGTTTGTTTTTGTGTTTTCAGTTTTTTATTGGTTTTTGGTGTTTTGCATTGGATAATGAGCTTAAGCCTTAATCAAGGGTCGTAAACTCATTATATCACCCCTGACTAGGGATAATGAGTCTACTTAAGTATGAGATGGGAATCTCAACTTAATTACCCTAATGATACAGGATTAAGATCATTAACCTACTTGTAATTATTAAGTGTTTTTGGATTTTTGTCTTGTGTTAAGTAATGAGTTTAATCTCTAATCAGGGATTAGTGAACTCATTACACCATCCTAAGAGAAGGATGATAGATGAGGACACTTAAGATGAGGAAGATACCTCAACTTAATCCATGTTTAGGGATTAGAATCATTATATAACAAGCCTTTATTAAAGTGGATTTTTATTAGAGGTGAGATTAAGAAGTGAATTTTATGTTTGTAAGACTAAACCTGAGGGGGACTTGTCCATTAAACACTAGGGTTAGTCCCTCTGACCCAAAGGAAGAGATAGAATCCTAATATAAGGCCCAAGTTACAAGCTTAAGTCTTGATAACTTATTAGGTATTTTGATTAAGAGGTGAAAACAGCTTAAAGGTTTAACACTAAGTATTAAAGTTATACACTCCATCCTAAGATAAGTATACAGGCATAACCCTAATACAGAGTCTTAAAACTTTAACTGTTTGGCCTTTGTTGTTGAGATGAGAGAGACTCAAGGAGACTCAAAAGGTAAAAAATAAATGAGACTATTCAACCCCTAAAATTATCATGCTTGGATGTTCCTATGTTTTATGAGGCTTAAAGAGAAGTCTTCAGATTTTCACCAAGGAAGAAGCAGATGAAAGAGAAAGAGAGAGAAAGATAGGTTACTTACTTCCTGAAGAAGTTAAGTAACCTAGGAATGGGAGAGAAACAAACATAAGTGAATCAAATTCACTTCAAACACAAATAAATAAGAGGGTGAGAAGAGATTGGATGTGGATGTACATCCACATCCTGATTAACTTACCATTTGCACCTGAAAAGTTAGTTTGCACATATATACAAAGTCCATGATCAAAATCAGAAGCAAATCACATGAGAAAAAAATTTAAATTGCATCCAAACAAACCCTAAAACTACACAAGAACACTCCCCAAATATGGAGGTCAGAAGCTATACCAAAGTTAAGTTATGGTTTTCCTAAGTTTGGCTAGGGTTTTGGACACTTTGCAAAGAAAAAGTCAAAACAAATTGAAAATGCAATGCAAAAATATGATTTAAATGTCCTAGATACTAGATGCAACATGTAAGAGAATGCGAAAAGAACCAATTACAAACTCATTTTGGTTAGGAAGAAATGAATTTTTAGATTAGGGTTATGAAAAAGGGGATTTTAAAAACCCTAATTCAAGTTTAATTGTCAAAACATGATCAAACCCTAAAATAAATTTGTGAAATAACTTTGTAAATTGATCTTAATGTGCAAAGAGGCTCTCTAATTTTTTTGGTGATTTTTAAATACCTAAAAGTATTTTTAATTAATTAAAATGAATGAATTAATTGAATAATACAATTAAATGATTTAAAAATATTTTTTTAATGCAAAAAATAAAAATAAAAATGTTTTTGTGTTTTAAATATTAATTAGAATGCAAATGTAAAAAATCCGAATTTTTGAAAATGTTTTGCTATTTTAAATAAATAAAAGAAAACAAAATGAAATAAATAAAATAAAAATGCAAAGTAATCCAAATGGAGGGCTCAGATTGTGTGGAAGCTGGATCAAGGGCTGAGGATATGAGTCAGCTTGACTGAAGGTATGAGCATCTAAGGGTCCAGGTTTAAATTTCCAATACGCGCATGATCTAAAGGATGATATTCATTATGAGTTAATTAATTAGGTTTTAATTTAATTAATTATAATTAGGGTTAATGACAAATCTGAACCGTCCAACACTTAACCTAATCAAGATCTAAGGGCTCACGTTCAATCTGGGCACCCTAACCCTAATTACTTTCAGATGATCAGAATAGTGCTCCGGTCATCTTCTCCGGCGTGACCAAACACCAAACTTCTTCCCCAGACCACCTCAAGCCCTCTAACCTGCCCATAAACACTCCCCACACTTCATGGAACACAAATCAATCATCAAACAACATTTATGATACATGAATCAAGCAAATCGAAGCAAAAATCAAAACACGAGCAAACTTTCAGAACAACATGAAATGGTCATTTCTTGCTCATTTTCAATTCTAAATACATCTAGATGATCAGTGTAACATGAAGATTCATTTTGTAACAATAAATTGAAGTTCTGAGAACAAAGTTCTTGAGCTATAATTGAGCTAGAGACCTTCTAAAGTGAGTTTTAGAGCCTCCCTCTTGTGCAAATGGACTCCTTTGAACCTCCTGGGGCTAATGGAATGCTTGAATGGAGTTGAAAGTGGCTAGTTTGAGAGGTTCAGTTCTGATATGGCAGGAAATGAGGTTTTTGTGTGTTGTGTTTCAGGCCATTGTGAGGGGTGGGATTTGTTCTATGGGGGATGTGTGGTTGATTGGAGAAGAAATTTTTGAAGTTTGATGGTTGGATTGGGAGAATCGAAGAGAGGAAGCTTTTGGGAATTTTTGTGCAATCTGAGTATGAGTTTCTTCTGAGCTCTTGTGTCTTGTGTTTTATGATCCTTAGGCAATTCATAAACAATTGAAATGAGTTAGAAGAGTAGATATCCACTGTGGGAATGGCATGGCTCAATTGGCCAAAAAGTCAAAAGTTGTGTACTTGAGGTATGGGACATGGCAGAGCTGATTTGAGGGCTTGAGCTGCCTCAGCCGGCTTCAAGGAGCACCCTAGGATCAAATGTTGTGAGTTGTATGGCTTGGATCAAGAGTTTGCATAGTTTTTGCAATTTTGCAACTTTGTGATTTCTTGAGAAACAAGTCATGGAATCCTTTGGTTCAAAGCTCAATTCTGACTTTAAGTTGTTGTTTGATCATGTCATGAGGTATTTGAGTGGATTAGAAGTCATGTAGAGGCCTGAAATTCACTTTTGCACATTTCCCTCTTTGGCATGAACTTGAAAATTACAAGATTTTTCCCAACTTTGACTTGCCATATCTTGATTTCTAGGATGAATCTGGAGGAGTTCTTGTACTTTTTAAAAATGGGAAGATCCAATCTACAAATTTCATGTTTGAAGAAAATTCATTTGAAACCTTTTTGATCAAGAAAGAGGAGGTTGAAAATCTTTCCCAAAATGGAAAGTTTTCATTACAAGTCATGTCCAAAAATGGCAACTTTTGCAATGGCTCAAAATTCTTCAATATTGTGATCTTTTAAACATTCCTAAGACCAAATAAAGGTCATAGGACCTCAAATTGATGATGATGACCCTTTGGAACCCTTGTTGGAGGCCTCAGATGCCCTAATCCTGACTTTTCTTGCACAACAAGTCACAACTTGATCAGATGACTTCCTCAATGAATTTTTGCATCAAACTTTATACACAAGCTCCCTATATCATATAAATACCAATGGAATCAAGAATGACCAAAAATTTTGGTTGTAAGGGCCTCAAACCCAAAACCCTAATTTTATGTCATCTATGCAGGAACCCTGAGCCTGCCTGGGTGGCTCTGCAATCTCTTGTGATCTTTTGACTTTCAAGAACCCTTGGGGGTATAATATGACCTTAGAACACTCAAGGACCTTCTTGTAATGCTTCATGGCCTATGAGATACCACATACTCTCTTTAAGATTCATCTGATCACAAACCCTAGCTGTGCAGAGATGCAATGAGATGTTAAAGGTGAATATGCAATGTAAGATGTAATGATATGCTATGCAACATGTGATCATAAGCCAAGGCATGAGAAAGTGAGAGGGAAAATTTGGGGTGTTTACAATTATATGGGGCGTTACAAGAGTCGTCCAGCTGCTTAATTTGAAGCCCAAGAAAGTAGTTTAACTCACCCACTAAACTCATTTCAAATTCTTATTGCATTTGTTTTACAAAATGTTGCACCATCTCTTTTGAAATTCCTCCAAACATAATATCTTCCACATAAATTTGATCTATCATTAGGTTTCCTTCTTTTTCTTTGACAAAGAGAGTTTTATCTATTCCTCCCTTTCGGTATCCATTGGTTACTAAAAACTCAGTCAGTCTGTCATACCATGCTCTAGGAGTTTACTTAGACCATATACAACTTTCTTCAACTTGAAAACATGATTGGGAAGGTCAAGATCAACAAATCCCTTTGGTTTTTCAACATAAACTTCTTCATTCAAGTACCCATTAATAAAGGCACTTTTGACGTCCATTTGGTATAATTTGAACTTCAGAAGACATGCCACTCCCAACAGTAATCTAATCGGTTTAAGTCTGGAAATTGGAGCAAAGATTTCATCAAAGTCTACTCCTTCTATTTGAGTGTATCCTTGAGCTACAAGTCTAGCGTTGTTAAAAGTGATGACTCATTGTTCATCAGACTTATTTTTGTATACCCATTTAGTTCTAATAATATTAACACCATATGGCCTTGCGACTAAATTCCATATTTCATTCCTTATGAACTGCTCTAATTCTTCCTGCATTACATTGATACAAGATTCATTTGTTAAGGATTTCTTGACATTCTTTGGCTCAAGCTTTGAGACAAAGAAGACATTTGAGATGATATCTCTCGATTTGTTATTTACTCCTTCATTTAAATCACCTATTACCAGCTCCTTAGAATGGTCCTTTTGAATTTTGATTGAAGGTCCTTTGTCTATTGGATCATTCTCCACAGGTTCAGATTCTGATTCTGGAACTGCTTTCGGATCATTCTTAGGTTCAGAGTTCTTACTTGTACTTCAATCTTCTTTAAGAGCATTACTCATAGGTAAGAATGTTCTAAAAAAATTTGTGAAATCAGTTTCTGTAAGAGCATCATCAATAACGACATTTATAGACCCCATGTCAACCTTGGTTATGGAGTTAAAGACTCTGTAGGCTTTTCTATTTATTGAGTATCCAAGAAAGATTACCTCTTCACTTTTAGGATCCATTTTTCTTCTTTGTTCTATATTTGTCAGAATATAACATTTGCTTCCAAAGACATGAAAATACTTGACTGTAGGTTTTCTCCCTTTCCAGAGTTCGTACAAGGTGGCAGCAGTACTTAATCTGATGGTTACTCGATTAAGAATATAACAAGCAATGTTCATAGCTTCTGCCTAAAAGTAGTAAGGAAGCTTTTTGGTGTGCAGTATGACTCTTGCAAACTCTTGTATAGTCAGGTTCTTTCTCTCAACAACCCCATTTTACTGAAGGGTGATAGGGGAGGAAAATTCAGGGCTTATTCCTTCAGAGGATCATAATTCATAGAACCTGCTATTCTCGAATTCCTTCCCATGATCGCTTCTGATTCTTATAATTTTATACTGCTTTTTATCTTTGAACTTTATGACAAAGATATTTGAAAACTTCATACTTTTCTTTGATGAAGTTTACCCAAGTAAACCTTGAGAAATCATCCACCACCACATATGCATATCTCTTTCCTTTTAGACTTTCCACCTGCATAGGTACAATCAAGTTCATATGAAGCAATTCTAGAGTTTTTGTTATGGTAAGATGTTGGATATTTTTGTGAGATGATCTTGTTTGTTTTCCAATCATTCTCCATAGGATCTTCCTTCATCAATAGTTAAGCTAGAGACACCTCTAACTGCATCATTAGATAGTATTTTTTTTATCTCTTTGAGATGCAAGTGCTTGAATCTTTGGTGCCATAGACGGGCTTCATCCTCCCTTGACCTGAGACATGTGGAGATTTCTTCTTGAGGAGACCACAAATAACAGTTGTCCTTGGACCTAATTCCAATCATGATAATTTCATATTTCTCATTAGTCACCAAGCATTCTTCCTTAGAGAAGTTGACTTTGAGGCCTTGGTAACATAGCTGACTTATGCTTATTAAGTTAACAGTTAAGCCTTTAACCAAAAGCATATTTTATAGAATAGGAAGGCCAACAAATCTAAGCCTCCTAATACCTTTTATTTCTCTTTTTGATCCATCTCCAAAGATGACAAAATTAGATGATCGGGATTTAACATCAGTTAGAAACTTTCTCACCCTAGTCATGTGTCTGGAGCATCCACTATCAAAGTATCAGTCCTCTTTAGAAGTAGGTTTTAATGATGTGTGAGCAATGATAACAACAAATATTTCTTTTTGCGCCCATGCTTCCTTGGTTGTTATGTCGTCTTGTTTTCTACTTGTCTGAGGACGTGATTCAGGATAACTATGTAATTCGTAGTAGTAGGGTCTTAAGTGTCCCAATTTTCCAGAATGATTACATCCCCAACCTTTTTTCTTGGCCTTTGAGTTCTTCTTCCTTCTGTGATGTCTTTTAGGATGTTGAAGCATCTGCTTTGACATGTTATGGTCCATTTTGGGCTCCTTGGGGCTAATAGGTCTAACCTACTTTCAATAATCTCATCCAGAGCTCCAGATCCATTGTTAAGCATTCGAATGAATTTTATCATGGATGCAACCATTGATTTGATTACAAAAACTTCCTCTTCAAGATCAGAGATGATTGACGTCTGCTCAAGTCTTTAAATATGGAGCTTGTTGATCAGCATATGTTGTTCAACTCCTATTTGAATTTCTTCCTTACTCCTGAGTTTTAATTCTCTGTATAGTTTGACCAGTTCATCAAAGGAAAACTCTCCTACATCAGGTTCTCCTTCAAATTGATAGACTCCAGTAAAGGCAGACATTTCCTTAGCAGATTATCCTCCACTTTCAGAGTCCTCTTCTGACCAGGATGCAACTAGACCTTTTCTCTCCCTCTTGAGAAAGGTGGGGCATTCAGACTTCACATGTCCAAATCATTCACATTCAAAGCATTTAATTCCTATACCTTGACGGTCTTCAATTCTTGTTTTTCTCCTAGAGTTTTATCTTTTGTTGATGTCATAAGACTTGTTTTTGACATCTTGTCTAGGACTCCAGGTATTTGCTACTTGATTGAACTATTTCCCAAGTAGCCCAATAGCTTTAGGTATCCCTTACATTGTCTGCTGGTTTCTTTTCTCTTCATTAGATGTAAAGGCTAGATCCTTTCTCCTTTCAGGTGTATCACCTTTGATTCCTACTTCAAAAGTTTGTAGTGACCCAATAAGCTCATCAACTTTCAGGGTGTTGATATCCTGAGCATCTTCAATAGCCGTCACTTTCATCTCAAATCTCTTTGGAAGAGATCTTAGATTTTTTGAGCCAGTTTGGCTTCTGAGATCCCCTTTCTTAAAGCTTCTGACTGATTTTCTAAATCTTTCATTGTCATATGATACTCCTGAATGCCCTTGTCCTCCTTCATCTTTAAGTTTTAAAATTTGGTTGAAAGAAGTTGAAACCTTGACATTCTCATTCTAGATGTCCCTTCATGAGCGGTCTTCAGGATTTTCCATGCTTGTTTTGCAACAACGCATTTGTTGATCAATTTAAAGATGTCTCGGTCTACTCCATTGAATATGGCATTCAATTCTTTGGATTTCCTTGCACTTGTTTGTCATCTTCATCATCCTAATCTTCTTCAGGTTTCACCACATCAGTGATGACACCGTCCTTGTCTTTAAATCTTGGAGGATCCCATCCTTTCACCACATCTTTCCAGGGTTTTCCATTTATGAATTTAAGAAAGGCTACCATTAGATACTTCCAATAGTCATAGTTTTTTCCATCCAAAACATGTGGTCTTCCCACCACTACTTTGTCCTTGTTCATTGTACCAGAAATTATTGTCCCTGAATATCACCCAATAACACAGTAGGGTTCCAGCTCTTGATGCCATTTCAAATTCTAGTATAGCAGATCACAAATGTCCTTTAAGATGTTGGAACAACTGACCTCTACTTTTGTAAACAATGAACAATACGAATAATTAAATATTCCGAAAGTAAATAAACATACATCAATTGTTTACCCAGTTCGGTCTAACAAACTTACTCTAGGGGATACCAATCCAGGAATTAAATCCACTAAATAGTATTAATTCGGAGTGAAACAACCTCTGATTTCCAATTTGTCACTTAATCAATACCCGTGATATATTTCTCCCTAAGACACTTCCTAGTTTGAGGCCCTCATTTATTCCTTAATAATCACTTTGTAATCAACAACACACTTTATGCTTAAAAGCTTTAGAGTACACACTTTATAGTCTCAGTAAAGTTCTCCTATTTTTAGCATCCACTATGATCTAATCTAAGAAAGGATCACAAAAGAAAAAATCCTAATACTTTTTGTCAAGTAATATTTTTTTTCTTGTTATCAACCTAGGTCTAACCCAACATATTTATAACAAAAGACCACATTAGACTGGGCTTTAAACTCACAGTATTCTGATCCCAAAAAATAGGCTCAAATTCTCCAAGAAAATAGAAACTTTTAAATCTTTAGTTTATAAAACAAATCTTCCCTGATTTGCGATCTTCAAGCCTTCAATCTCTAAAAATATTTTATCCTGGGCACCAGCTGTAATCACAAATATTCCATCGAACATTCTGTGATTTTCTTCATTTATAACAGTTACTAAAATTGTCTCTGATGCAGATATCGAGAAACCGAAGCTGGGACATATCCTTCAACATCTTCCAAAAACCCGTTTTTACTCAAAATAGAACTTCACCTTCAGCATGTCATGACACCTTGTCCAACATGACCAATATAGGTTTGTTTTAACCAAAATTACTACCAACCTCAATTGGGCAGAATTAACAGTTATTTTGCATAAAATTAGTTTAAGATGCACGGTGTCATAACAATACATGATTGTGTACCACCAATAGATTAATGATCAAAATAAGTTTATTAGAGTCATGACACTAGAGTAAAGTGGACGTTTGAAAAAACTCTAGATACTAAGATTGTGTGTTGAGCTTATGTATATGAATAAGGACAAAAATCTGCAATGAAAAAGGATGGAAAGTTATCAAGCATATGCATGTGTACTATCCTAGTATACTTAAATATGGAATATGCCTTATTCCTTGGGTTAAGATTAAATGAATAATGGATGTTAGCCAAAGTGTCATGAAAAATAAATATAAAAGGGAATAAAACCCTACATTAGGGGTAACTAGATTAACATGTAAAACATAACAAAACCAAGGTTTTTCCTACCATTTTTCTCATTGAAGTGCCATTTATGTTGCAAAGCTGAATATGAGAGACACTACACCAGAGGTCATCTACAATTAGAGATTGCGAAGGAATTTTGTGGTTTCCTTATATACTCTATATTTAATAACGTGTAATCAAAATTCTCAATTCTTAGTTGTAGATAGTCTCATTTTGAGCTAATTCATTTTTTTTGGATAATGTCAAGTTCTTTGAATCAGCAATCTTTTGAATGTGATTAAGAGCAATTTTATGCCATATATAAGTATTTTATATTTATGATATATGTTTAATCCTATGCCTAGTTTGTTGGGAAATAACCTCCATAATTTCCCTCTTCTGTGAACTCAAAAATAGGCACTTGCGGAAACGTGGAAAAATATGTAAAATGACACAAAAGAATTTTAGCGTGGAAAACCTTCTCAATGTGAGAAAGGGAAAAGCCACGGGATCCTTAGGCCTCTTAAACTTCCATTATAATGATAACGGGAATACAACAACTTCACCATTAGGTGGAACTCTCTATAAAATATCTCGCAATTTGTGAGGAACACTCTCGCAAATTGGCTCACTATTTCTCTCACAAGAAAACTTTCTAAGAAACAATTTCTCTCTTGAGAAAAGCTCTATTTCTCTTGCTTCTTATTTCTCTTGTGGTTGTGTGTTTTGAATGCTTGCTCTTGGTCTTGTTAATTGGATAAGCAAGCCAAGAGGGTCTTACATACATGAAGACATTTGTTATTTGCCTTTCATGTAAGACACCAAGTGTCCTTTGCACCATACTACTCTTTATTATAACCAACCTCCAATTTTTCCAAATGAATGTTGGCTATGTGAAATTGTTGGACCCCACATATCTCCCCCTCCAGCCATAAGGTAATGATCTTGATTAGTTTGGAGTTGTTGTTAATCCAACAACTTGTTTGCAGAACTTTATCTTCTCTTTTGGAAGAGGTTTTGTCATTATGTATGCCCCATTCTCATTGGTGTGAACTTTCTCGACTTTCAACAATTTAATCTCTAACACATCATGAATCCAGTGATATCTTATGTCAATATGTTTTGACCTTGAATGGTATGTCAAGTTCTTGCTGAGATGGATTGCACTCTAATTGTCGCAATAGAGAACATAACTTTCTTTATTCTAACCTAACTCTTGCATGAACTTCTTCATCCATATAATCTCCTTACAACCTTCAGTGATTGCAATGTATTCAGCTTCAGTGGTACTCAAAGCAATGCACTTTTGTAATCGTGATTGCCAAGAGACAGCTCCCCCTCTAAAAGTAATCAAATATCCAGAAATAGATTTTATTGAATCTACATCCCTTGCTATATCTGCATCTACATACCCAATGAGTAATTGCTTTTCATTGCCAAAGCACAAACACTGTTTGGAAGTTCCTCTAAGATACCTCAATATCCATTTTACAATATTCCAATGCTCCTTTCTTGGATTCGACGGGAATCTACTCACCACTCCTACAACATAAATAGTGTCAGGTCTTGTGCAAACCATTGCATACATAAGGCTACCCACAGCTGAAGAATAAGGCATTTTTCTCATTTCTTCTTTTTCTTCTTCATTGCATGGAAATTATGTCTTACTGAGTTTCAAATGACAAGGTAGTAGGACATGCACATGTTTAACATTATGCATTTTGAACCTCTCAATGACTTTCTTGATATAATCTTCTTGAGACATCCACAACATCCTTTTGGGACGATCTTGAATGATCTTCATTCTTAGAATTTTATTTACCGCACCTAAATCTTTCATGGCGAAATACTTGCTCAATTCCTTCTTTAGAGCAGTTATCTTTGTCTTGTCTTTCCTAACAATGAGCATATTATCAACATACAACAAAAGTATGAAGGATTCACCATTATCACATTTCTTCACAAACACACAATGGTCTGCAAATGTCTTTTCAAATTTATTATGAGTCATGAAGAGTTCAAATTTCTTGTACAATTACCTTGGAGCTTGTTTTAACCCATATAAACTTTTCTTCAAGCGACACACAAAATGTTATTTGCCTGCTTCTGCAAATCCTTCAGGTTGCTCCATGTTTATTTCTTCCTCTAAGTCTCCATTTAAGAATGTTGTTTTAACATTAAGTTGTTATATCTCCAAGTCTAGCATTGCAGCTAGACCTAAGATTGCTCTTATGGATGTCATTTTCACTATTGTTGAGAATATCTCTTCAAAGTATTTTCCTTTCTTTTGATGTCACCCCTTCACGATAATTCTTGCATTGTATCTGGGGTTTGGGTTATTCTCTTTAGACTTGAGTTTGAACACACACTTGTTTTTCAAAGCCCTTCTCCCTTTTGGTAATTTCACCAAGTCATACGTCTGGTTCTCCTTTATAAATTGTAATTCTTCTTGCATGGCTTGCATCCATTTGTCCTTGTCATCCGTCTCAATGGCTTCCATAAAGCTTTGAGGTTCTCCTTCATCAGTGAGAATGACATACTCATATGGGGAATATCTTACTCACATGGATCTTTTCTCTTGAGGTTCTTGGTCCATCTGATTAGTATCCAGCATTTGCTCTCCCTGTACTTCCTGACCTTGTTCTATCTGGTCAAGTTAATGCGTATAATCAGGTTGTACTACCTGATCAGGTTCAATATCTCTTTGAGGAATCTCTCCCCCTGAGTTTTGTACCACAATGGTCTTTGACTTCTTAGATTGAATATCATGGATTGTTTGATCTTCATAAAATACCACATCTCTACTTCAAACAATCTTCTTGTTTGCAGGATCCCATAGTCTGAAGCCAATTTTATCTCTTGGAGAACCAGGGTATATTTACTCCTTCGTCTTAGCATCGAGATTTTCTCTTTCATCTTTAGGAATATGGACAAATTCCTTACACCTAAATACTCTCAATTGACTGTAAAAATCTTTCTTTCCATACCATACTTCATTCGGTATAATTCCATTTAATGGTCTTGAAGGAGACACGTTTATCAAATCAATGGAAGTTCTCACTGCTTCGCCCCAAAATGATTTGGGAAGTTTTTCATGAGAAAACATGCTTCTGACTTTCTTTGCAATTGTTCGGTTCATTCTTTCAGCTACTCCATTCATTTGGGGAGTCTTCGGAGGTGTCCTCTCATGTCTTATCCCATGAGCTTTACAATATGATTCAAATGGACCTAGGTATTCACCTTCATTGTCACTTCTTAAGAATTTCAACTTTCTTCCAGGTGCTCATTCTACAGAGGCGTGAAATTCCTTGAAAGCTTGTAGAACTTGATCTTTCTTCTTCAATGGATATACCCACAACTTTCTAGAGTGATCGTCAATGAAGGTAACAAATTATTGTGCGCCACCAAGAGACCTATGATCAAACATTTGAGTGGACAAGATCTAGGATTTTATTTCGTCTTCTTGCATCATCTAATCTTTGGAAAAGACACCCTGTGTTGTTTTCCTGCTAGACAGTCTTCACATGATTCAAGTAGTTGTCCCTTGATATTTGAAAGATGATCTTTAGCAAGAATATATAAGCCTTTCTCACTCATGTGGCCAAGTCGTTTATGCCACAATTCTTTGGTTGTGTCTTGAGAAATATTAGTATATCCCTTCTTTATCTTTCCTTGCATGATGTACAAGGAGCCTTCCTTTTTACCACAAGCAAGTGTCATGCTCCCTATGTTAAGCTTCCATATACCATCGCCAAACTGGTTTATCATCCCTAAGTCATCCAAATTTCCTGATGATATAAGGTTTAGACGCATTTATGGTACATGTCCTACTTCCTTCAACACAAGCTTATTTCCATTCTTTGTGATCATAGTCACGTCACCAATACCAACAATCTTGCTTGTAACGTGGTTTCCCATCTTCACCATACCAAAATATCCTTTTTGGTATGATGAGAATAATTCTTCATGAGGTGTAATGTGGAAAGATGCTCCAGTGTCAATTATCCAAGTGAAATTATTGAATGCAACATTTAGATGATTGTCGTCTCCAAAAAGGAAAATATTCTTGTTGTTCGAGGCTACTGCAGTTATGGCTCCTTCTTCCTTATTCTTATTTGGGTTTATCAAATCTGGACGGACTTTTCCATCATGTTGATCTCTCTTCAAGAATTTGCACTCAGGTCTTCTATGGCCAGGTTTGCCACAATAATAACAACTTACTCTTGTTCAAGACTTAGATCTAGCTTGTGATCTCCCACGGCCTCCTCTTTCACGAGTCTTACTTCTTCCTCTGTTATCAATAATGTTGGCTTCGAACTGGTTTTTGAAGCCTTTTTCCCTTCGGTTTGCCTCTTCATTTAGCAAGGAATCTGTGACAGAATCCATGACAAGTTTTCCATCTAGAACAGAGTTACTAAGAGTGACGACTAGAGTGTCCCAACTCTCAGATAAAAAACTTAGGAGCATAATAGTATTCAACTCATCATCTATCTTCACGTCAACTTTCGTCAACTGATTCACGATACCTTTTTGAAGGTATTCAAATGCTCAATCATATTTTGGCCATCTGAGTACTCTAATTTCACCAGTCGTCTGACAAGGTGTGCTTTGTTTTTCGGTGTCTTCTTTTGAATCAAGGATTCAAGTTTGGTCCACAACTCATACGCATTGGTATAAGTTGACACATGCTCTAATAGACTCATATCTATGTGTTTTCTGATCATGGCAACTGCCTTTCGATTTTGGAGCTCCCACTCGTTATCTTTCTTCTCCGTTGGCTTATCCTTTTGAGAAATTGGCTCATGACAAATATTTGCAATATAGGTGGTCTTCCATCATCAGCTTCCAATAGGTATAATTATCAGTGGTCAACTTGAACATATCTCATTCATAAGTGATAGAACCATCCATTTTGAGAACACGGGAAAATAGTTCCTTCAACTAGAAGATTTTCAAAATAGTGTCGTACACAGGAAAAGTCACTGTAGTCTGTGAATGGTGCAACTAGGAAGCTCCCAGGAAAGAGAGGTGGGTCAATGTTGACACACTTAAATACCAAGTCTTTCCTTAGCCAGAACTTATCAAGATACACTTTCGCAATACAACAATTTAATTCCAACAATAATAGTTCTTTTCTGATGTGGAATATCAAACAATGTTGCAACCACATAGAATACTAAGAACTTTATTATGAGTACAATGTATGCCCCTATTCAATCACTGTAGACCTGAATGGGTGATAGTAGTTGCTTTCAGACATTTGAGGTATGCAGGGATTGAATACTAGAAACAACCAGAAAATTTGCACTCTGTGGCAGAAGAACAGGGAAATAAACTTGACCGAATGAACTCTACTTGGGTATAATTATGATGGTGAGAATCATAAACGAGGGATGCCTTTGAATGATGCCAGGAGACTACTGGTTTGCGATCGAATTTTAAGATACTTTGCCACCCTGAGGATGGACTTTTGCCAATCTACGGTTGGACTTCACGATACGATCTGCCACGCTGCAGGTGGACTTTCGACAATTTGCCACACTGCGGGTGGACTTATGTTCACTGCGGGAGACTTTCGCTCGCTACGGGAGACTTTTTCTCACTACGGGAGACTTTAGAGATTTGCCACACTGCGGGTGGACTTTTGCTCACTACGGGAGACTTTTGCTCACTACGAGAGGCTTTTTCCCACTGCGGGGGACTTTAGAGATTTGCCACACTGCGGGTGGACTTTTGTTCACTACGGGAGACTTTTGCTCACTACGGGAGGCTTTTGCCCACTGCGGGGGACTTTAGAGATTTGCCACACTGCGGGTGGACTTTTGCTCACTACGGGAGACTTTTGCTCACTACGGGAGGCTTTTGCCAACTGCGGGGGACTTTAGAGATTTACCACATTGCGGGTGGACTTTTGCTCACTACGGGAGACTTTTGCTCACTACGGGAGGCTTTTGCCCACTGCGGGGGACTTTAGAGATTTGCCACACTGCGGGTGGACTTTTGCTCACTACGGGAGACTTTTGCTCACTACGGGAGGCTTTTGCCCACTGCGGGGGACTTTAGAGATTTTCCACACTGCGGGTGGACTTTTGCTCACTACGGGAGACTTTTGCTCACTACGGGAGGCTTTTGCCCACTGCGGGGGACTTTTGAAACTTGCCACCCGAAGATGGACTTTGACCAGTCTGCGGCTAGACTTTGAAATCTGCCACCCGAAGATGGACTTTGGCCAGTCTGTGGCTGGACTTTGCATATGTTGAATTGCATGGCATGTTGCCCCATGACACTGGGGATGTTATGTCTTTAGTATCGTTAATAAACTGGTGTGAATGTGAAAGAAATTCCTGACGCGGAAGTAATAAGTCCCTGCTAACTCTGTGGGGAAACACAATGATCATGTATTCGATCCCAAGAAGTCCTGTGGGGATAACATCTCTGTTGGAGAAGAGCGTGAATAATTCATTTGTCCTGAATTACCATCTTTGCCAAAAATAAATTGGACTTTAGATTTGAGGGTCGTGCCTGGGAATACTTCGATTATTGGGGACTATCTACTTTTATGGATCTGCTGGGGAGGAGAATGATTTATCTGAAATCTTCTAGGGGAATAGGAATCTCCTTAGATCTGTTGAGGAACCAAGATTAAGGAAACCAACTGAAGGAAAAACTTCTGACTTTAGTGAGGATAACTTCCATTTGCCTGTTGGAGATGACAACACCGAGACACGTCCTGCTGAGGAGGAAAGATTTCAGGTTGTCTCGTGCTGGGGATCAGTTGCTTCCGTATGGATTTTACCTCAAGAGGATTTTACAAAAGACTTGGCGTCTTTAAACTCTTAGGTATCATAACGACTGCATGAACTAGCGTAACAACCTTGCTGGGGAGGTAACCATTGCCAAATGCGGATGAGTTTGTATCTGTCAGAAGTGCTGAACGAGATAGTTGGCTTGACAAGTGACCACGGTATTCTAAACTCCGGGTAAATGCTTTCGATCGTCTGTCTTCAGGAAAGAATGAACTCTCGTATTATTGGGGTGGCCTGCCCTAGTACGAGTATTCGAATAGCTTTGCATCTGCCTGACTGATCTTCGCTCTTGGAGAGATCTGAATCTCAAGGTGATTGCCCCAGTTTGACTGAAGTTTGAAGAGATTGCTCGACTTAACTGCCCCGGATTGGCTAGCTCTTACTGTGACTAATTAGGAAAATCCTTGCTCAATGAAGCTTTCTCAAAAAAGTGCACCTCGACGTGACAGTCTTTCAGAAGTTTTAAACTTCTCAACTTGGCAAGCTTAAGCTTCTAGATTGAATTTCCGCATGTGAACCATTTATGATGCCAAACAAATGTATGCAAGCAAAAAAATTTATTCTTAGAATGAAGATTCTAATGCAACAAACAAGTTAATCTTGAAGTTTTTGAAAATGGGTCGCTAACCTTCGTGAGCGAATCACCGGTTAGGATACGACCTTATTTTGAATGAGAGTATGTACATGCAATACCAACAAATGTCTTTTAGCACAACTCATAGGAGTCAGGAACGCGGTCTCGTGGTAGTACGCTCTCAAATTAACCCTGTTTCAGTTAGGACTTTTAAGGGTTGTATCGTGGCCTGGTTCACGGTTATAGAAACAAAGGATATAGGCTCGAAGTTTATTTGTGCCCACCCACTCTTCATGATGTTCTCCATTCCTATATTCCGCTAGTTTTCACAAGCATTCACCTTTCATAAGGGTTTCACGTTGATTGAGGAACCATTGCTGCTATCGGTTCAAGCACCAATTAGGTCATTTTTGAGAGTCAGTCACTCCTCTGTCTTTCGTGTCTGTGCCACACGACTTTGTTCTCATTTGAGGATCTTTCTTGTGTAATCCTTTCCGTCTTTTGCTTTTGCGTTATTTTGCTTTATCCCTAACTTTTTCCTGGACTGATTCTTGTGAATCTTTGATTGTGAAGTCCAGCGGGATTCCCTAACTTTTGCCTAAGTCGCTTGTTTTCAAGTTTCGACTTAGCGGGCTTTTTTCTTTTCTTTTTATTTTTGCATTTTGAACAAGTCGTGTGACACTATTTGTCTTGATTGCTTCGCGAGGGCTGTGACTGCCTCATTCTTTGGTCGACGAAGGATAACCATTGTGGTTTTCAATCTTTGGACCTTTTGACTTGGGTAACCATTATGGTTTCGGGTCTTTGGACCTCTTGATTAGCATAGTAGAATGCAATGGATCTTCAAATACACTCCTTTATGAAAGTCTGAATGCTTGGTCCGACTAGCTGATGTCTACCCTGCCCTTGGGTTACATGTGAGGGTTTTTTCATGTGAAAAGAAACTCCTACTTCAAGGCTCAAAGGGGTTAGCAAGGGTCTATCTTCCTTATATCTTCAGTGTTTAGGGATTTGAAACAAAGCCTGTACATCGTCAACAGGGCCTTACTCGAGAGCACACAATTAGAGATTTTGCGTTTTTGCTTCGTCATTCTCCTTCATAGAATTTAAGCACGGCAATTGGTATTGCGATGTACACATGCAAAATTATAAGGGAATGCAAATGAATTACTTCAAGAAAAACATGTGAGTTTTATTATTGCTAACATTCAAAAGCAAACAAATTTCATACATGTAGACAAATGTTTAACACATAAAAGAAACTACAAATGGAAATGCAGTAAAGAAACTGAATATTGCCGTAAATGAGGAGGCTTAGCTCCGTCTGGACCTGTCAGTCTTGGATACTTTCAACGATCAATAGCTCTTTCACAGACTTGTAATCTTCAGTTTGCAGCCGTATACCTAACCATGGCAGTAATACTTCCTCTTCTAGCTATTCTGACTCTGACACGAGATGTCTGAAGGAAAAAGTAAAGCTGGGGAGTAAAGTTGCCCCATAAGGTTGCTCGGAAAGACCTGACGATCTTCTGCCTACGTATCTCCATTGACTGATAGCCAATGAAGAATCAGAGCGACGTAGTTCCCCTCAATAGGGATGAAAATGAACAATGAAGAAAGGCAAAAACATAAATGCCATCACCGAGAGTATTTGAATACTGCTGGCTTTATTTGCTTTATGAATACCCTGGTGTCCTGGGTGATTAACTTGAAGACTTCAGCTTAACATGGACCATCTGGTAGAATAACCGTGACACTGGTTCCGTCGTGATTAGGCATCAGATTCTGGAGTACCTTTGGATGAGGAGAAAAATTGATTGTCTTAGACTCAATTAGGTCTTGTACCTTGTTATGAAAAGCCCAACATTTCTCAATATTGTGCCCCTGGGCACCTGAATGGAATTCACACCTGGAGTTTGGATCAAAATTTGGTGGTAGATTATCAGTAGAAGGAGCCCTCATGGTACGGAGCTCAACCAGGTTCAACTTTAGTAGCTCTGGAAGCAATACAGCATATGGACACGGGATAGGATCAAGTATGCGGTTCCTCGCTCTTGTTCTTTCCTGAAACGGTCTTTGTACCTGTTGACATTGCGTTGGACGCCTGACATGTCCCTGTACTTTCTTACTCATACTCGGCCGAGGAGTGAATGAAGATTGTTGATGTAGCCCCTTTGAAGACTTGGCCTGAGCAATGATTCTAGAAGAAGGAAAATTGACCACCTCTTTTGTATGCCTGCATGCTTTATCTTGTGGTACTTCCGGTCCGGTCAATCCAAAAGTAATTACGCCTGAAGGAGGAGTTAGCTCGTGACACTCAATCAACCCCTTTTTGAACAGTTGTGGACATAATTCAGCGTAAGACACGGGTATCGGATCACTAACCCTTTCTTGCTCCTATTGATGACAGGTTGCTACCCATGGAGGAGCTATAGACAAAACCTGTTGAATTTTTCTCCTGGAAACCAAGGCGTAGCAGCTGAGGAGGATCCCTGATAAGGAAAGAAAGTGCTCACTTCTTTGGTAAAGGTTGGTGCAGGATCATTTATCTCACATGTGGAGTTGGTTCCTATCTGACGCTCTTCCTGACTGCCGATTGGTGATTGCTGGTGAAGAGATTCAAACTGTAGAGGAAATCCACCTAACGAACCCTGATTTAATGGACATCCCAAAGAGATGGGAGAAACATGACTTCCTGTTTGAAAAGTAGACACAAAACTATTTTCCTTCATAGCATTCATGATTCCTGTAAGCAACTTTATCTGAGTCTTCATCAAGTTGAATTCTTCTCTCAGCAATTTCTGATCCTGGGACAACGCTCGAATGTCCACTACAACATGCCCCAGTTGGGCCTTCATCTCAGTCACCTTCGCTCGGAGTTGTTCCATGTCTAAACCTTGACAATCGTGATTCAAATTGGACATTCTGAAGAGAAACCAAGTCAGGATAAGAATTTGTCTCTGAACACCTGTCAAAAATGTAAGGATGTATGCAAATGCCATGTTCGGTTATTTCCAAGGAATCCATCTGTTTTGATCCAAGTTTTAATGCAGAAGAAAATCCAACATAATTCAGATATGGGATCCTTATAAGTAACTGAACATGTATGCTAAAATGCCATGATGTTATGTATGCAAATGGCATGTGGTCACCGGTCTGACGCTGGTGTGGATCAGATAAACAAGTGTTGGTGAAGATCATGATATCAGTATCTCTGTGCAGAAGTTCCAGAATTCTCAACCAAGTATCATATAGGACCGGATCATAACACGGAGTAATACTGGCAAAAGCGGGTATGTTGAGAGCTTAAGGTTCCTGCAAACCTGTAAACCCTTCCCAATCTCACGGGTATGCTACTACGGGTCAACATCACGGACTCTCAAAGCCGAATAGCAATAATACGTTCACCATTTCCGAAAAATGGCTCATGACCAAATCAGGGAATCGGTTTAGCATTATGTACTACTCAGGGAGGCCTCAGCTGAATTCCGGAAAAAACAAGCATCCCTCATAAGTTCCCGGCTTCAAGCACTGAAGTCGAGAAACAATAGTACATTCATCCCGAAGGGTACAATACTACCGTCATACGACCAGTTGCTTTAACCAGGTTCCTACGAGAGAACAAGGTCATCCTATGCGATTTCCTAGTGGGCCCTCGGGTGCGAATGGGTTTGCCACGAAATGTGGTCTGCCACTGTCACCACTGGAGAGGGTTGTTTCCACTAAGGTCCTCGATGATCGGTTCCCAGTGTTAGCAGCTCAGGTGGGAACATTCTATGGTCTGCCTAGGCAGTATAGAACATATCCCAAGAGAGCCTGATTTGGGTGTGGGACTCGTGAAAACTACACGTGCTCAAGACCACGCAAGCCACACGACTGCCCACTCTAAATCCTATGTGTATACTCAAGCCGGGTATTTGGCTTATCTCACCATAATCCCATCCCGCCAAGGAAAACCAGAACAGCCAGTACAGTGTATGCCAGTATATGCGACAGTAAAGTAAAGTGCAGAAAGCTGTAAATAAAGTCGTAAAGGAAAGCGATAAACTGTAAATAAAACAGTAAAGCTAAACTAAAGCATAACAGCAAACGAATAAACACCCAAAGAAAATAGAAACAGACAAGCGCTAGGATTGACTCTCAAAGGGGAAATTAGAATTTCTAAAAGTCCCCAGCAGAGTCGCCAGCTGTCGCTCCCGGGATTTTCATCCTAGTACAAACGCGAAAGTGGCGCGGAAAAGTTAGAGTCGCCAGCCAGACATTTTTATCCCGAAGGAATGGGAAAGGTAATGTTGCACAAACCTAAGGAAGAAGGAAAAGGACGAGGCCTTGCGAACCAAAGATCTGGGTCCGGAAGTCGGTTACGAATTGAGAAGGTATTAGCATCCCAATCTGTCCGCCGTACTCGATGGGATCCACGCTTATAAGTCTGTTTTCAAAGGGTGAGAAATAATATGCTGCTTGAATAAAAGAGAGGCTATCTGGAATGAAATGGAAATGAGAAAGGAAATGGAATTGGAAAATGGAAAAAAAAAAGGGAAAATGTAGGGAAAATAAAGATTGTGCTCGAATGGGCCCTACCCCACTGCCTACATACCTCATTGGGATAAATGAGGATCAGAGACGCCGTAGTTCGTCTAACTAAGGCTGAAACTCGTTTGTATTTTTTAGGATGATGTTGCCATAGCTCTAGCTCAGGTGTTACCGGCTCTGACTCGAGGGTGTTTACCGTGTCGCTGTTTGAACTGTCGAGACAAGTCATGTTCGTCCGCAAAGAGTATGAGATGAGACGAGAAGACATGACTTCTTGGTTTGTTGTTTTTTAGAAGAAGTGTTTTGAGTTTGTGTTTATGGTATGTACAACACTAAAGACTATGACACAGGAGCGAATACTTTCCAAGATCACCCCCAATGGAACGTTTGTAAAGCATCCTAGAAGAGTGAAGGAGGCATCCACTAATCATTTCCTGTATAGCTTAAGGCTCGTGGCGCATTGTACACCTTTTCCTTTATTAAGTGTTTTTGATTTTATTTTAAGATGAGAAGTGAGACTCAAGTTATCAAAGGAAAAATTCTAAGGGAAACTAGACTTACCCTAAGTTAATTGAATTCATGGATGACTTATGGTTAGTGAGGTTTGAAATTAAATCTACCTAAGAGATATTAAACTACAAATGAGAATACAAGAGTTACTAGTGAACAATATGGTCCTCCTAAGTCATGGTAGGTAAAAACGTGTATGAAATGTAAATGGGATGAAACAATGGATCGGGTGGGTCGATTGCGTGGTTCTAAGACGCACGACTTATGGTGTGCAACATACAAGGCTTGCTTTTGGTTGAATGGAGTGGAAAGATGGTAATCGAGAAACCCTAAAGTCACATGCAACTTTATTTGTTTATTTGAAAATTTACTCGACGTTGGATCGAGTATCTTATTTGTTTCATTTTTGAGATTTTGTTTTCTAACGATTTGTTTTATCTTTTCTATCCTAATTATAGAAACTTTAAAAACATACAAGTTCTAAGCTATTACATCATAAAGTACACAACAAAATAATTGAGGCACAAAAATATCCAAGTCCATAAGAAAAATCCTCGGAAAATACCTTGCACAAAAAGAAAATAGTTAGTGAATGACATGAATCATGAATATGCATAATATGATGGAAATGAATTAAAATGCCAAAAATATCAAAAGTCAAGGAAAAAATGTGAAATTAATTCCCTAGGGTCTCTAACCTGATTATAACATTGTGTTAAAAAAATCTCTTAAAAATTCTAATTCTAACTATGGTAAATGGTCACCTAAATCTATCTAAGGTTTAATCACAAATTTATACAAATCACACTACCAAAACAGTAAAAAAAATGTCCTAAAAAATACACCAAAAATATTCTAGGTACTTTAATTTGTCCTCTAATCATAACAAAACGAATGGGCAAAAAATATTATGGGAAGTGGTAGAAATAAATTGTACAAATTTATGTGTTTATGAAGGAATTCAATATGAATCAATTAAAATAAAAAATCGAATTAAAAATGAAAAATGCAAAAATTCAGAAAGTAAAAATTGGGAAAGGTTCTAAATTGAGTTAAGATCCTAATATAATTTTTGGGGATTTTTCTTAAGTGTTTTAATATTTTTTTGTGAATTAAATGAAGACTATACAAAAAATAGAAATTTAAGAGAAAAGAAATAGAAAGGGGGGTGAGGAAAGAAATGTCTCTAGTTGAAAATAGGAATGGGCTTGTTTTTGGTGGTGGGAAAAGCAGTTCTCTAGGCCCATTAACGCAAAGAGCTTGATGGTGCATGGAGCTTACGGTGGGATGGTTCGCAGGTGATTGACATACAGGGGTCCAACCGGACGGTGACAAGTGTCACCGCCGGATTGGACCGTCCAAAGAGGACCTTATCTCTTCATGAATTGACAGTGGAGGACTTAATTAAGGTTTATGATTCTAAAGAAAAATTAAACGGTGTCATCAATTCATTTTATTGATATTTAATCTACATAACAAAATTAATCCATTTTGCTAATTATAACTTAACCTACGAATCGTAAAAACAAGAAAAAACAATTCTCATCCCTCAGACCCCTCATCTTCTTCCTCTCTTAAAATTCTTCTTCTCCAACACGTAAACCCTAGCGCCGCCGCCGACCGCTTCCTTTCATCTTCAACCTATCCTCTATATCCTCTTCTAGCCCTAATTCGTCTTCAAAACACAACCCTAGCTTTCGCCTACACAAACCCTAACCCCTCTTTCCGAATCCATCAACGAAATCAAAGGGCATCTCACGAATAAAATTGAGTTTAAACGAGTGAAGACTCGTATCGTTTCAAGTAAATTCACAACCGTAAAAAAAAGCTTCTAAGGTTCAACGCCGTGGCTACGATACGTTCGGATTTTTCGTACCTGGCGAATGTCACCGATCGCGAAGGATGAACAACCGGTGAGCTTGCTTGTTCCTCGATGAATCTTCCCCTTCTTCTTGCTGCGGATACTACTCACTGTTATGGTTTCAATGTGCAGTTTGGATGCGAACCAATATTGGCGGCCTGATGATGAAGATTTGGTGGGACGATAACGGTGTCGTGTTGACGAAGCCGCGGATTGAGGAGATTGGAAAGGCTTCGATTCTGTTGGAAATGAGGTTGGGGAATACAAGACCGAAGAGGGTGGAGATTAATGCTATCACGGCTCTTTGATTTGCAGGTATTGAATTAAACGGATAAACGTAAAGGGACTATCAAATGGTATGAACTTTGCGTTGATGTAGATCAATTCACCCTTTTCTCTTGATTTTCTTGCAGGTGCTGGAAATGAACTTGTTGACAATGAAGATGAACAAATCGAAAATGGAAGAAGATGAAGAAGAATCTTAGAGTATGGGGATGAATCAAGAGAATGAGAAAGAATGAAGGTGGGAGCGAAAATGGTGAAGAAAGAAGATTGAAGAGGTTTGGGATGAGTGTGGATGAAGGATGGGCGAAATTGTGCGTGAAGAGGTGAAAATCACAATTGCAGAAGACTGGTATGTATTGCTGCGGAGTCGTGGAATATTACAGTACGATCTGCAGATTGTTGAAGTGTTTGTTAGAGGTAATGATCTTGACTTGATACAACTCATTGTGTGTTATTGAACTGATTTGCAGGTTTGCTTCTTGACATGAACCACTGTTCTTGAGCCATGATGATTCTTATTATTGCACTGCGGTTCTGCAGGTTCTCAATTAATTTAAAGGTGAAAAAAATTCGAATGGATAGGCCAAGGTGTGATTGAGAGATGAAGGTATGAAGATGATGATAAGGATGAGCGATGGTTAAGTAAGAGTCAAAAGAGTGGTGAAAAAGATGATGAAGTGAAGTGAATGAAAGAGATAAAAAATGAGGAACTGAAGAAAATCAAAGGGAGAATCCAGACCCTCAAGATGAAGATCAATAAAGCTTTTATATGCAGAAACTTAAAGAGTATTCTAGTGATTTCCATTCAGTTAGGGTTGTTAGATTTCTGTTAGGGATTTGTAACTGTTTTTTGGTGTTGAGATTTTTACGGATTATTGAATCCTCTCTGAATTTTTGTAATTATTCTTCTGCTGTGTTTTGTTGTATTTCTTTTGTATTGAGGTGTTATTCAACAAATTTCAGAAACCAAACCCACTTTTTTCGCCATTGACTAGGAAGCGATAATCAAATCTCTTTCTGTAGTAATCAAGGAGGAGCAATAAACCGTATAATCCATCCAACAACTGGGATATGATAGAGAAACACTTTGACAGATGACCAAAAAAAAACACTGAAGAGAAAAACACAACCGTATATTTCAATTATTATACCAAGTATTGGCCACCTCACAAGAATGAGAAAGAGGCCTAGAAGAAATGATGCAGAACCCTCATAGTGTGCTCTATTAGTGAAGAGTGCCCACATGGAACGCCAACCGAGTAAAATTGCTTCCCCTGCCAACTAAAATATGTTTCCTAGAGCAAGCAAACCACGATCAAAGAAAAGAACAATGCCAAGAAACGTGAAGAAGATGCCAAAACAAATTAGCCCTATGCCAATCTTCTTGATCTCATCAATGTCATAGGCCATAATGATTACCTGCCAAATGACCTCTTTATTCTCTTATAGTTTCTTTTGTTCTTTTTCCATTATTGGTTTCTTTATTGAGTGAAGGCCAAAAGAAAAATTGCCTTGTTTTTGTTCCTTCATTTTCCTTTGGCATATATTATGAGAACTGCATTACTAAACTCTAATCAACAAAATGTTCCTAAGAATGTCAAAGAACATGTATCCTTTCCATGCGCTCTTTTGTCCTTTCGTGAGAAGTTCAGTAGTGATAGAGCTATGTTTTGCGTTCATGGTCATAGTCAACTAGTGATAGGAAAACAGAGACAACGGTCAAATGGGCTTGGATCTGAACTTAGGCAAATAGTCTTGAATTTTAATTCACAATTTGGTCCAGTCTTTTATCCGCCTCTTGTATGAATGATATGTATTAACAAAAACATGAGCCATAATCTTTGCTTCAAACAATGAGCCACTTGAACCCAAAATTGAAATCAATTAACCTTGAGAGTTGTAACTGGAATTGGCCCTTGACTTGAAACACAAACTTTTTCATAACACCCTAATTTGGATCTTCGCACGCAAAGTATCTTTTAAGCACACTCTTATCTTCCGTATGACTCATGACGCCGATGACTTGAGAATACCCTCGTAACTATATAAGGTGTGGGACTCTGACTTCATATGGAAGGGATCCCATGTTTTAGTACCCCACGCTAACAAGTGATTTGTTAGTTACGACCTAATGGGAAATGTAAATGAATATGAAACAAAAAAAAACCACTTAGATGGTCATAAATTAAGAGGGCAAATTTTGGGGTGTTACAATATTTTGGCCATCTGAGTACTCTAATTTCACCAGTCGTCTGACAAGGTGTGCTTTGTTTTTCGGTGTCTTCTTTTGAATCAAGGATTCAAGTTTGGTCCACAACTCATACGCATTGGTATAAGTTGACACATGCTCGAATAGACTCATATCTATGTGTTTTCTGATCATGGCAACTGCCTTTCGATTTTGGAGCTCCCACTCGTTATCTTTCTTCTCCGTTGGCTTATCCTTTTGAGAAATTGGCTCATGACAAATCTTTGCAATATAGTAGGTCTTCCATAATCAGCTTCCAATAGGTATAATTATCAGTGGTCAACTTGAACATATCTCATTCATAAGTGATAGAACCATCCATTTTGAGAACACGGGAAAATAGTTCCTTCAACTAGAAGATTTTCAAAATAGTGTCGTACACTGGAAAAGTCACTGAGTCTGTGAATGGTGCAACTAGGAAGCTCCCAGGAAAGAGAGGTGGGTCAATGTTGACACACTTAAATACCAAGTCTTTCCTTAGCCAGAACTTATCAAGATACACTTTCGCAATACAACAATTTAATTCCAACAATAATAGTTCTTTTCTGATGTGGAATATCAAACAATGTTGCAACCACATAGAATACTAAGAACTTTATTATGAGTACAATGTAGTATCACATAAATAATGTTAGTGATGACTTAGACATATGGTAATCCTAATGAATCATTAATGCATATTTTCTGACAAACACCAGAAGATTTAATCTTCACTACAGATGACATGTCACCATATAAAATCATAAATATTATATGAAATTAGGATCATTATCCAAAAATCTTTGAATTCTAATTTGAATTTGTTATTATAATTATTACCTTTTTGCTGTTATATAAATTTGTGACACGCTAATCAATTATATTATCTTTTTAGCTAATGAATTAATTTATTATTGTTTTAGATTATTAATGAAATGTATAAACTACAATCCTCGTGGGATGACTACTTTTTTTAATCATTTTCTATTAAGTTGATTGTGTATATTTGCACATGATTATACAAAGTTGTTTAGTTGAATCACAATTTGAATCATATTAAAAATAAAAATCTTTGATTTGAATCCTAATTGGCTTGTACACAGTATATGACACTGAGCTCTTGCAAAATCTTTGCTCGAAATCGACATAAATCTTCCAACATCAAGAATGTTGCTCCAACTCTTTGTTCTGCAACAATATTAGTCGATCCTACTAATACATTGATCCTTGGCATATCTGAAGATGAGAAAAAACTCAACTTTGTCAATAGACTTTCACACAACTCTACCAAATTAATTACAGAGACAATAACCTTCTTCTTTTCTAATGGATTTGTCAATCCCAGCCACAACCACACACACAGTTGTAAACCCTTGAAATCCTCCATAAATCTTAAAAAATAACATTAATCACGATAATTATCCACCTAACAAACTTCACACCCTAAGATGAGAGTTAGATCCAAACAAAAATGAATAATAAATGAGGTTGAAGATGAAAAGATTTTGTTCTCAAATCTCAACAAAAAAAAAGATTTAAAACTCTTTCGAAAATTGTGAGAACAAGTGTGTTATGAATTCTAAATCAAAGGTGGATTTGTATGTTTTCAATATTGCGAATGAGTTTTGAGAAAATGGTTTATACAAGTCAAG
Organism: Lathyrus aphaca; assembly: GCA_963966055.1. NCBI lineage: Eukaryota > Viridiplantae > Streptophyta > Magnoliopsida > Fabales > Fabaceae > Lathyrus > Lathyrus aphaca. The sequence goes on from OZ014520.1 coordinate 113,564,682, forward strand.
AGATCGGGTGATCTGAATAAGGATCCAAGAAAAAAATTATTGATTCGAGTCAAGAAAACCTTTATTCAAATCATATCCACATAGTCAAAATTCAAAACTGCCAAGTGTTTTTGATTTGAATCAAACCTCTTTGATTCGAGTCATGGATTGTTGTGATTTGAATCACACTGATAGAAGTAAATCATGATTTAAAAAAAAAAAGTGGTTAATTAAAGTCAAGAAGTCCGTGATTCGAAACATGACAACACATAAGTATTTCCTGACCATTTTCTAACTCTAATTTGAAACATAAAAAATTGATTTGAATCGCACTTCCAAAACCTTAATCTTTGCAAAATATAAAGTGTTTTCCAAAATCCAAATTTGTTATAACTCGAAACATTGTCAAATGTGGTTCTTTATTCAAAACTTTGACAAATTGACTAAAAGTGTATTTATTCCTCAAACTATAATCAAATGGTTTAATTTATGCCTACGTAAAATCGAATTAAGAACTCAAGTCCAAGATGACCAATCATGTGAGGGACTCAATGAAAATAGAAACAAAATCAAAAACTAAATAACAAACAACAAAACATAAACTCTTAAGAGACATGGACAACTACAGAGCCAAAGAGTTTTATTTGCCTCATTTTCAACATATTCATATACATATATTATCTAACCCATCATGATAGGTTTAGCATTTTGAAATGCCATTTGTGAAACATTAGAAGAACAAAGCATCTAGATTTTTGATATTGTGAAGTTTTTCAAAAGATGAGAACACAAAGAAATGTCATACAAGAAGAATAGCTAGAAGGCCTAAGGAAGATAACGAGGGAATGCAATTTTGAAATTATAACAACTTTTAAAAAGGTTTCAAAATAATTTCTAATAACCATCCACAATGACATGGTTGGTTTGGAAAATCGTCTGCAACAAGCTTTTCTTAAAATTTCATCTATGTGTAAAAGTTATTCAAAATATATTCAATCACGATGTATGATGAAACATTATTCGAATATTAAATACAAATATGAACGTTTTTTTATCATAATTAAATCATTAAAAAAATGTGAAATTCTATATTATAGGTTGTCTTGCACACGGACAATCCTAATTCCAACTCTCTTAAACTTTAATTTAAATAACTCAAAAGTTTATTTTTTTGGAATGAGAAAATTTACCATCAACAAGAATTTCTTTCTGTTATAGTCTTTCTTTACCATCTCTACTAGTGGGTGATTAAGTGTTTCTGGTGAATCAAATATACATCAGCATGCAATTGTAAGATCATTTTGGCCATTAAACCTTTTACCTCAATAATATAATATATTTTTATCAAAAAATTATTACAACGCTTTATATATGTTTACATTTTTTCAGGACATGTTTTAGAGAGAGCTTTACAAGCCCATCTTTCTAGGCAAAAACAAAAAGAATTAATTAGGGGGAGATGAATCGACGGAGATCTCGTTTCCATGCATGAACGAGCAATGAGACAAAGAATGAAACCATAACAGTCATGATCATTGCGATTAACACGCAGTACAATCATTGCGATCCACATCATCCATTTGCTGCAACTTCATTTCATGATAAAATTGAGCAATAAACTCATCAGCTTTTGAATCAATCATGTCATCACCATCATCCCCATAATTATTACAATCCTTATTCACAATCTCCTCCTCCTCAACCATTTCATTTAGCCCCACCGCCGAAGCGTATCGGCTACTCGCTGGAGACGGCGAATGCATATACTCTGATGCATCCTCCTCACCTTGATGATCATTAGCAGTTTCATCCACCACTTTCATATTTTTATGATTATTCAGAATTTGCGGTGGCGATTGGTTGCTTTGAAAATGGTTAAGTCTCATGGACCCAACAAGCTTCCTCCATATGCCTTTAGATTGATCATCAACAGGAATAATCGATTTTGATGATTTATGAGAACGAGAATGCCCTCGCACCATAAAGAGTGCTATCTTAAAGAAATTTTTTGACCCTTTTGATCGTGGAGGATTTTTATTAAGGGTTGTGTTTGGATTTAAGCTAATGATTGCGTTATCATCCTTTGTCTCCATTGAAATGGTGTTAATTGTGTGACAACAATTAACAAAAAGTTGAAGAAAGAGGAAGATTGGAATTAAGGATATTAAAACTAATGTCATATGCTAAATTTATTGTCACAGTAATCTAATCTCACCCTGCAAAAAGCAGGGCGAGAATTTTAGGGAGCTTAATCCATCAAAGTGTGGCCGGTTAGAAATTTAGGACAAAAAACATGTTTAAATAATAATTAATTATTTATTATTAAGAAAATTTGGAATATTCGTACGGTTGATTTGCAGAATTACTATAATAGCCTCCTAATGGAGTTTGTTGTTTGGATGAATCTAATGTTAGTACTTGGTATGTAGAAGGGTGAAGAAAATCATATGAGGTCGTTTTACGGGTTTTTAAGCAAAGGATTATGATATTAAAAGAGAGCAGTAATGATATCTCTATACCACACTATACACCTACATCGTATGTACTGTTCATAAATACAGTGAACATGAACAGTAGAATCGTACATGAACAATATCATGTGAACAATGATGAACAGTACCAAAATAATAATTCATGAAAAATAATTTTTATTACTAAAACAAGTTGGTTAATACAGTATAAAAAATTGGTTAATTAAGTTATGAAGTTGGTTAATAAGTATCCAGTTATAAAAACAAATTTTGTAGTAAAATAAAGTTGGTTAATACAATGTAAATAGTTGGTTAATGAAGATATAAAATTGGTTAATAAATACCCAGATATAAAAAAAATAAAAAAATAAAAATTTATATTTTAAAATAAAAAATATTTTATTATTATAATATTTTACTGTTCACCGTATTGGTGAACAATAAATACGGTGTAGTGTATGATTTTGTGTAGGAATAACATTTCTCAAAAGAGAATGATGTTGGCTTCGGGAGAAAGTGAAATCGGGAGTTGTCAAATGGGTCGGCTCATTCAGGACGATTCGATATATATATATATATATATATATATATATATATATATATATATATATATATATATATATATATATATATATATATATATATATATATATATATAAAGAATGAAATTTTATCTTGTAGATTTAATCTCATACTCCTACCTATTTTTAAAAATTCCAATTTTATCATTTTTATTTTTTATTTTTTTATTTTTATTTTTATTTTAAATTTTAAATTTTAATTTTTAAAAAATTTCGGAATAAAAAATCTTTCAAACCCTGTGTTACTTCCGGAGTGTATTTTTTTTATTTTTTCTCAATCGGAAGTAACAGTGTTACTTCCGGAGTGTATTTTTTTAGTTTTTTTTCTCAATCGGAAATAACAAGGGTGTTACTTCCGGAGTGTATTTTTTCTCAACTGGAGGGTGTTATTTCCGGAATGTATTTTTTTATATTTTTTTTCACTCTAGTTAAGAAACATGAATGTTCATTTGATGATATGTGTAATGCCCTGATTTGATTTTCCCATTTGTTTTGTTGAGTCTTTAATTGATTTAATTGAGAATTGATTTGTTTGTAGAATTAACATGATTATGTGCTATGTTAATGTGATAAAATGTGAATATGTGTTTTGTTGGTGTGTTGGTGCGATTTTACCGTTTCGAGAGTTTCCGGGTAAGATTGATTAAGAGGGTATTTTAGACATTTATTTTTAGTAATAAGTTAGAATTGTTTAGAATTGGTATTTTGAGAGAAAATAATATTTTGGTTGGAAAAGAGATAAAATGAGTTAAGTGTAGAAAATAGAATTAGTTAGTAGTAGAAATAGAAATAGAATTGAGAGAGAGTTATAATAGAAAGTTGGTAAGAGGGAAAGAGAAAAGAAAGAAAAGAAGAGAAAGAAAGAGGAGAGAAGAGAAAGAGAAGGAAAAGAGGAAAAGAGAGAATTTCTTCAAGATTGGTCCGCGGAGAAGAATCGAACGGGTAAGGGTGATAAACTTTGTTATTTTAAGATTGTATATGATTGTGTATGCTTGGATTTTTGGTTTGAGTTGATTTTGGAGAGTTTTAAAGAGATACAAATGTTAGGGTTTTGGTAGAAATTGTTAGAAATGGTGGATTAATCGGTTAGATGTTGTCATAATCGAAGCAAGATGTTAGAAATGTGTGCTAGATCATGTTTGGATAGCTTGGGATGAGTTTGTGGGGTTTTGGAGTGGACTGTTGCGTAGCTGAGTTGCTGCAGAATTCGCAGTGCTCGCTCAGCGAGCTTTTCCTCGCTCAGCTAGAGTTCCAGCACATTGCTCGCTCAGCGAGCGATTCTCGCTCAGCTAGACCTAGAATTTTTGGAATTTTGTTTTATTCATAACTTTTGATTCGAGTATCCGTTTTAAGCGTTCCACATATCGATTCGAAGCTAAAACCATGTAGAATCTATTGATGCTAAAATATGTAATTTTTAGCCGACTTTTTCCCGACTTTTCCGATAAAACGTAAATGAGTTAATTATGGAAATGTGGGTTTGTTATAATGTTGTGGCCATTGGGCAAGTGATTACTATGCTTAAATTGTATGCATATGTATGTTAATGGTATGTGTTGAGTGCATAATTATGTTGTGAATAATGTATGCATTTTCAAGGATGTTTTGTGTCATTTTGCATGTAAGCATCATGTCTGCATTCTTGTGGGTTCCTTGTGAATCCGTTGTAGCGTCGTGTGCTCATGTGGAGTGTGAGCGATGACTACAACACGATCGTGTGCCCATGTGGAGTGTGAGCGATCGGATTGTGTGCCCGTGTGGGGTGTGAGCAATCTATAAACATCGTATGCCCGTGTGGGGTGTGAGCGATGGATGATTAAGTTCACATTGATCGTGTGGCCATGTGGGGTGTGAGCGATCAGATTGTGTGCCCGTGTGGGGTGTGAGCAATCCTGAAACATTTTGTGCCCATGTGGGGTGTGAGCAATGGGGGACATCGTATGCCCGACGGGGAGTTACTTTAGGTAACGAGCGATGATTCTATTGGTTCCTGAGTGAACTTGATGAATGTTGAGTCGGTACCGCATTGCATCTGCATAGAGTCGTATGTCGGTCTCTATGAGTTGTATTTTATACATTGTATGTATATGCTGAAATAAACATGATTGTGCATATGTTTATTTGGAATGTTGTGAAATGATTGGTATGTGTGAAGGACATACTTGCGGATATATATATATATATATATATATATATATATATATATATATATATATATATATATATATATATATATATATATATATATATATATATATATATATATATATATATATATATATATATATATATATATATATATATATGCATGTTTGATATGTATATATGTATGTGATTTATACATTGAATGTATATGTGTGATTTAAACATAGCTTGTCGTATGTTTATGCGGAATGAATGTAAATGAAGAATAGACATAAATAATATAAGATTTATGTGTATTGGTAATTTGTGAATGATTTTACAGGTTGATTGGTAAATGAAGATACATTGCGATGTATGTGTGTTATGTGAATGAAATGGTGATAAGTATGCTTTATGTTGTGTATGAATGATATGTTGTGGTTAGAATATGTTGATGTATATGTTATATGTTGAGATATATGATTATATGCAATGTTATTATGATAATGTTTCTCACCCTTTTGCTGTTTTCTGATGCTCTATGAGGCATTGCAGATTAGGTGTGCCGGAGTCGTTTTTGTGAAGCTTGTCTTCATATCTTTTGGTCGGTCAGCTCTGATATGTAGCACGGGTAGTTAGGTGGCCTTGTGCCTTTTTGGGAATACATTTGTATATGTATTCGTTGTGGATATGTTTTGTATAACATGATATATTTGTACGCTTCTAACTTGTAGATATATTTTGATAAATATATAAGTTGAAGTTGTTGATGATTTAAGTTTTCCGCTGTGCAATTTATAATTGAGATATGGGTGTAAGGATTGAAATTCCTTTGTGGATAGCTACCCCATTATTGCATATATGTTTGAGCAGGTGTTGTATGTTTTAATTTCACGTAATGTGACATGCTCCTTTTTATGCTTGATTTAAATTATACTCTAACGAAATTTTATCTATGTCTAAATGATTTAATGTATTATTTTGGGGTATAGAAAGGGGGTGTTACAATATGCGACAAAGACCAGAAAAATATAGATACAACATAGATATTTTAACCTACACAAAAATTTTCTACAAGAGAAGATGTCGACTAGGTGGATTCGGGAGGAAGAAACAAGTTATTATAACAATGACTATATTTCTGAGTTCAACCTCCTTAATCCACCTAATCATCTCTTCTCTTATAGGAAATTTTTATGTATTTTAGAGAATATCTATGTTGTATCTACATTTGTTTGGTCTTTGCCGCTTATTATAAAACTAACATTCATGTTTCTTAACTAGAGTGAGAAAAAAAACACTTCGTGTTACTTCAGATTAAGAAAAAAATACACTCCGAAGTAACAAGGATGTTACTTCCGGTTGAGAAAATAATTAAAAAAAATACACTCCGGAAGTAACAGAGGTGTTACTTCCGATTGAGAAAAAATAAAATAAAAATACACTCCGGAAGTAACAAGGGTGTTACTTCCGGTTGAGAAAACAAATAAAAAAATACGCTTCGGAAGTAACAAAGGTATTACTTCCGGTTTGAAATATTTTTAATTTCGAAATTTTTAAAAAATTAAAAATAAATTAAAAATATAAAAAATAAAAATAAAAATAAATGAATAATAAATAAATAAAAGGATAAAATTTGAATTTTAAAAAATATGTAAGGATGTGAAGTTAAATGTAAGGGTACTAGGTGAATTTTCATAAAGAAGTTGAAGTCGGTCCAATTATTTCATCATATGTCAAAAATGAGTCCGGTCCAGTTTTTTTATGGGCCTTGTTGCCCGATGGGTCAGCCCATCCCTTATTTCAATATTATAGTTTTAAATTTATAAAAATAATATAATGAATAAAAACTACATATCATAAATAGAGAGAATCATAAATTTATTTAAGTGATATTTAAAATATTCATCAAATCAACATCCGTGTATATATATATATATATATATATATATATATATATATATATATATATATATATATATATATATATATATATATATATATATATATATATATATATATATATATATATATATATATATATATGAGCTGAATATTATTTCTAATACTTATCAAACTTTCTCTTTATCTCACAATCATTTTTCTAATCACATTATCTTGAAAACATATTTTCTTCCTCTATAATTTTTATTTTTCACTTGAAACATACTTATATAATCATATCTTAACTCAATATTTTTTCTTCAAAATTAACCAAAAATATTTTATAAATTTATTTTATTGGGCCAGCATGATAGCTGCTTGGCCGGTTAGACCCATGAAAAATATAGGTACGGGAGGAATCTACCTGCTCCCCCCCCCCCCCTTCCCATTCGTATCTGGTGCCCCCAATTTTTCATAATTCCAACATTGCTCCTGAAATATTTGGGGTGAAACGTGAAAAAAGGAATTCCAATTTCCGGTATTGAGTGGAATTTCGGGGAGTTTGAAATTACCGGTAGTGTGCAAATTTTCAGTTTTTCTTTTGAAAAATTTTACACTACCAGGAATTTCAAATACCCGGAAATTTTCTGTAAATTTCGGGGTATTTGAAATTCCCGGTAGTGTACAAATTTTCAAAAAAAAAAAAGTGAAAATTTTTACACTACCGGGAATTTGAAATTACCAGAATCGTGTGAAAATTTCTGGGGGTTTACCGGGGATTTCGAAATCTCCGTTATTTTTTTATCGGAGATTTCAAAATCCCCAGTATTTCTTACCGGAGATTTTGAAATCCCCGGTATTTCTTACCGGTATTTTTTAAAATATCTGGTACACCCCCTCAAAATTCATTATTTTCAAAGGATAAATATGGTATTTCGTTACAAATGGAGAGTGTCGGGTACGATTAGGGGGTGACAGGTAGATTCCTCTAGGTACGATGGACTGAGCCAAACAAATAGGGTTGTATTTTTTAAAGACTTTTTTTTGTCCCGGCCCACCATAAAATATAGGGCTTGAGGGTCACCTTGATGGGACGGCTCATTTTGATAACTCTAGTAACTTCTATTGCTCTTATTTTAAAGAGAAAAAAAGACACATTTCCTCTCACCAACTAATCTGAAATGGTTTTGAAAAAAAATTGTAATAATAAAAAAACTTATTAGAAAAGACAAAATTATTTTTCTTATTCTTTTAAGTTAATTCAGTTGATAGTTATGTAAAAATATAACATATGGGACGTGAATTCCAACTCATGACATCTAATTTATTCATCTTGAATAAAAATCAGCCAATAAACAACTTGACTAAAAAAATTAAGAATTACTACTAGAAATGACAAAAAAAAAACTTTTTTTGATGTTATATATATAATTTAATGTTTATAGATTGAAATAACCAAACTTCTTTCTTTTAAATTGACAAAAAAAATTGTACTAAAATAATATAATAAGTTTCTTGAAATGCTACTCATCAAAAAGTTTAAATATGGTGTAATAAGTTTCTTAAAATGCTACTCGTCAAAAACTTCAAATACAATGTTGTGTCTTGAGATGGCTTAAAGAAGTTATATATCAAAAGAGAGTTGTCAAACAGGCAAAAGAAGAAACTTACACACAATTTTCTGATAGTTTTTATAATATTTAATTCAAGTTTATTTGAATTTCATGACATTCATACAAGGATGAATTGAATTTATGATCTTCTATAACTTAGCAACAAAAATCATTATTAGAGGAGTTTTAATCAACTACCTACCAATTAATATAATGTGTCACCGTTATTATTAATGTATCCTTTTCAAATAATTCAATTGTGCCTATACTAAGGACATTTCCGTAAAGAACAAATTCAACATTCCTAAATGCCTCATATCACTCCATTCTTTCACATGTCAACCCTTAATTGGTCTGATTGGATTCATTCTATTTCCCTCTCTTCTCATCAACTATGCGACAAAATAATCGTACTATATGTTTCAGCATTTTAGACACAACCACAATCATTTCGTCTCCCACACAAGTTTTTGCAGAGTAAACAATCCGCCATTTCTTCTTCCTTGCAGCTGTGAAATCAGGTTTTATACTGGAACCTTTTTGTTTTCTCGTCTTCCTTGCTTATTTTCTCTTTTTTTTTTAAAACTCATTTATGAAATATGTGTGTTTCCGTTTTCGCATTTTCATCGCTCATTGTCGGTCTTCTTCCTTGCTCATTGTCGGTTTGTGTTTGCAAGTTTGTGTTTTTGAAATCGTTTCCTTGAGGAATCTGGTTTGCGAGTGTTTTTAGTATTGAACAATGTTTTTCCCCTTTTCTATGTTTAATTTGATGAATATGTTAGAATTAAATCAATAATAATTAATCATATATACATATTCTATGTATTGTGTTATATACTTTAGTGCGAAATAGAATAGATAATACAAACAGGTATATAATTACAAGATCTACGACATGTTAGTATATGAGAGAGGAGATTGCGGGAATATCTGGATCTATTGAGAAAGGTTTTGTTGACGGTAATCCTGAAAGTTAGAAAGTATAGAGACAAGTGACTGACACTTGTTGGCTTTTGGATCTTCCTCAACCGGTACTCCTAATGTCTTGAACATTCTTCAGATGGGGAGAAGAGGTAAGTTGCTTGTGTACGGTATATTTGGGACCATAGCCTATATATAGTGTGATGGCCAATTAGGGTTCCCATTATTCTCAAATGAGTCATTCTGACATCCACTCATATTTGAGCCCATATCTAATTATTTAATTTATTAATTAATTAAATAATTCATAAATAAAACCTAATAACCTTTTAACCTTATTTGATCACATAATTTATTCAAGGCACTTTATTTGATAAAATAGCTAATATAACTAAATATATATATGGCCACATAATTATTGGAATAATATTAAATTCGTAAAATATTTCAACAATCTCTCACTTGGCCAATATATCTTAATAATTATATCATAATTCTTTAGGTGTGCATCTGAATGTTATTTATCTTTATATTTCAACTTTACAATCTGATTTACCTCATACATCAACAATGGTACCATCATGGCTATCGTCACTAACGTATAACGTGACAGAACCCCGATGACCACCATATCAACGTACTTGATAACATAGATCGATATGGATGAGTGACTTGGAAATTTCATGTAATGTAATCTCTGAATCATGCATATTTCCAATTGGTCAAACTGAATTCTTTATTGAGATCAAACTGAAGTTTGCAAATTCAATATTTGCACAAACGATACAGAAATGGTTATAACAATAATAACCTCATAAACTTTATTTCTGCAAATAATCTTAACATAAAATTTGTATCGATATCAAAACAATATTATAAAACGTAAGGAATGAGTGACTCTCACTAATCTAGGACATCCTTAGTGACAACAATCATATAAAATACCTTATATGTCAAGTCTTTGATTAGTAAGTCATATAACATACAATTTCTATCTATATGTTATATCATTCAACAATAACAACTTATAAGTCAATGAACTTTATAAAACAATTGTTGAAACATTATCTGACAAACTTATGTCACAATATAGCCCGAGTTGTCTTTCAAACCCTTCTACTATATGCAGCCAAGTGACATAAATACTTATAGTTATTTCTTGAATTAGGATACCCATTATATATAGACATCCAAAAGAATCAGAGTTTAACATCCTGATGATCTCCAAATCATTCAATCTCTAATATGTGAGCACAAGTTCCTTTGTTCTCTATAACAATCATTATGGTTGTCTCATTTCAATAATTCAAATTTTGAATTTTCGTATCTACCAAATGATCTCATTATATATACGCTTATTCTGGATGTATATACATAAGATTCCAAAAACCAAAAAAATATAGAAAAAAACTTTATTTTCTAAGTTTCCAGATTCTTTTATTTTGGACAGTGATTGAGACTTAATAGTCTCCCTTGATAATTGAGACATACCCTAGTTTATTGTCTTTCATGTCAGATTTATTTTCAACTTTATTAATATACACATAAATATTTTGTAATAATTGGATGATACCTTGAGAATAATATATAAGTATCTAAATACCTAACACAAAAGAAATGTGCCCAAGATCTTTCATCGCTAAACTTTTATTATAGATTTCTTGTTTTCACACAACAATCATATATCGTTGCTGACTAAATAAAATAAAATCGACACATTAAACTAGGAAGATAAACTTACTCTCATGCTGAACTTGTAAAACCCAATAATTTTTCATAATAGACATCTCAAAATCAAACGAGACAATTACATTATAAAATATTGTGGTATCACTAATGAGACAATTCCATTAACTCATAAAGGGATTTTATTTATTTGCAAACTATAAACTTTGTATCTATTGGCATAAATTTTTCTCTCGTTACACCATATTGTATATCTTAATGTTGCCATTAAGAAACACTAAATTGATATCCATCTTATGAATCTCCAAAATTATAACAAGTAACAAGTGTCACAACTATCATAATAGAATCTTTCAATCATACCGAATATAATTTCTCTTTTCAGTTAATTCTTTATGACACTTGATGCTCTAGTTCTTGAGGATGTTGAGTTTGATCTTAAAGAATTAATTTCTTAATTTAATTGAGAGAAAGAACAATAATATCCTTATGAGTGTCTAAATTTTCTATATAAATAGCAACTATATGAATTGAGTTAGAACCAATTTTTTCCACTCAGATTTGTTCTTTGACACTATCTCTTCCCCAAACTCAATATTCTCAAGAAACATTACAATATTTGTCTCAAAATATTATGTAACTTGGGACTAAGGTTTATATTTCTCAAAATTTTCAACAGTTATAGATTATCACAAATCATGACTAAATTAACTATTGTTGTGAATCAGATACCTTAGAAACAAAATGTAATTGGTTCCTTGATCAGTTAGGAAACCCACAAGGGTTAGGGTTTAGGGTAACCAAAGATAACAAGAAGGATTGGTTATACCGTGAGAATGTTATTTTAGAGTGTGAGACATGAAGAAGGAGATCAACCTTTCTTCTCACTTTTTTTTTGTATATCGTTTTTATTTGTTACTTTTGAATTAAGAGATGAAGAATATGAAGATATGAGTGGGTAGCGCTCATTGTCACCTCAAGGCCATAAAAGTACTTATATAGTAACTTAACTAGGGTTTTGATTTTATTAAAATATCCATAACACCCTTAGATATTTTTAGTGATCAAGATGAATAATAAAAATGCTTAATTAGTTTCAAAGTCCCTAAACTTAATTTAACATTTCGTTTTGGTCCCTTAACTAAAAAAACGTTACATATTGGTTCCCTAAGATTTGTTCTGTTACACAAAATATCCTTGTCCCGTTAAAAATTAAAAAATATATATTAACTTTGGGTACGTGGCATGACAGGTAAGCATTAGCTAATAAGCTGAGTCGACATATGTATTAAAATAATAGTATATTTAAGTTGGAGATGTTTTGTTTTGGAGGTTAACCCCCCCCCCCCCTCCCCCCCCCCCCCCCCCCCCCCAAGAAAATAGATCCTTGTCCCGTTAAAAATTCTAAAAAATATTAACTTTGGGTACATGGCATGACAAGTAAGCATTAGCTAATAAGCTGAGTCGACATATGTATTAAAAAAAGAGTATATTAAACTAGGGAGGTTTTGTTTTTGGAGGTTAAACCCCCCTCCCCCGCACTAAATATTAATTATGTGTAAGAACTAATAACAATCAATCAAACCTAATAACCAAACCAAAAGTATGAAGATCCATCAAGAAAATAAAACCTCAATGTTGTAACTTTAAAGCATTGTTTCTTTACAAAATCTTGGGGCATGTGCTCTTAGTCCCAACCCAATTAGCTATTTCCACAATGAAACCAATCATCAATATCCACAACCAATTGATATCCACAACCTCTATAAAAAAATGATGAGTGCAATATTATTCAAGTTTTAACACAAAGACATAATGAACTCAAGCAACATACCATTTTAGATTCAAATTCTTATAACAACAAAGAGTTAATCATAGGAAGAGCCTAAAATATGAGAAAGATAAAAAAAAAAAAAAGGTCTTACCCCATTAAAGTGCAGATCTCCATCTGATATTTGAAGAACTTATATCGATTGAAGGATAAGAGAGAGAGAGAGAGAGAGAGAGAGAGAGAGAGAGAGAAAGAGATCAGGTCAGAAAATAAAATTTCCTTAACATTGCCACATAATCATATTTAATGTTTCATTAAAAAAATTAACGGAAATGACTTTTGTGTAACAAAACATTTTTTAATGGACTATTATGTAATGTTTTATAGTTAAGGGACCAAAAGATGTATTAAGTCTAAAAAAATGGAATAAAATCACAATATATTTTTTTAATGAAAACAAATAATTAATTCGATTAATTTGCTTATTCCTATTTATTTTTCTCAAATATTTTGACTAAAAAATAAAAATAATAGGAATTAAAATGGATAAAAATTGAACGCCAAATGCGCGAAAAAAATAAAATGAACGAATTAAAATAAACTACGTGAAATAAAGCTTAGTAAAATAGACAATCGCAAGTCAAATTTTGCAATAAAAAATTCCCTAATGAAAAGGCTTAGACTAATCAAAATGCAAACACACACTGATACAAAAAAAAAAAACTAAATGATCAAAATAGACAGGTTGAACTACATGAACCGTGGATCAATAAAATAGACAGTTGCAGGATCGAACTTGAAATTTTCCGCCCGTTAATTTTATATGCAATTTAAAATTGCTTCAACCGGTATATCTATAAAATTGAAATTTTATTATGATGGACTTTTTAGGCATTATGCTTAAAGAAATGTGTGTCATGATATGCATATGATGCAAATTTCCTGTGAATGCATTGATTTATTTATCTATGGGAAAAGTTTGAGTATGATAGTTGCCCCTTTTTAAATAGTTTTGCCATTTGACATGAGTGGTGATAATTCTCAAAGAATCCTGGTGAAAGGTATTTAAATACGGAGACCTGAATTTTGTCCCTAGATGCAATTAAATGATATGATATGAATTTTTGGAGGATTGTTCTTTTCTTTGTTGGGGATATGATATGACATGAGATGAACCTTAACAAAATGTCTTATGATGGATGAAGAATGAAAGGGGGCCTGTGGGAATTAATAGAGATATGTGGTAATGATGGTCCACATGAAATGGAATGGTGAATAGGGTGAAAGACTTGTTGAGGATAAAGATCATGTTGGAGAATTTCATATGGAAGTTAACAGGGTAATCAACTTGTCAAAGATGACAAACAAATGCTTTGAAATGTAGCTGAAAGGTTCTAGATATTTCTAAATAGAAATTCATCCAATGCATAAACTCTAGGGATTCTTAAGAAGGAATTCATCCAAGACAAAAGATTTTTTAATAAAAATTCATCCAATTCACAGACTCTGGAGATTCTTAAGAAGGAATTAATCCAAGACATGGTTCTGGAGATTTCTGGTTAGAAATTAATCCAATGCACAGACTTTGGAGATTCTTAAGAAGGAATTCATCTAGGACGAAGTTCTGGATATTTCTGATAAGAAGTTCATACAAAGACAGACTCGAGATTCTTAAGAAGGAATTCATCCAAGCAAGTCATATGTGATGAGAATTCTAGGTCCAAGTACCATTGGTCCTGGAATATTTCTTCATCTTTTGTTGTAACCATCAACAACATTTTTTCTTCTTCATGTTTTGCCATTTTTGCATCAGTTTCTTGATTTTTCTTCTTTTTAGCACAATCACTAAAATAATGACCATACTTTTGACAATTGAAACATTGAATGTAACTTTTTTCTGGCTTTTAACCACCACCTCTTCCTCTACCTATTACACCACCTTTTTGGTTGCCTTGGTTCCAAGATTTTCTCTGATTCAACCAGGTTCCTTTTTGCTGATTTCGACCAGTTGTAGCCTCATCTGCCATTGTTTCCATTCCAACTTCATTTGACTTTCTTTTTCTTGCTAATTGCACCTATAAAGTCACATCACTCTTCGACTTTCCTACAACTCTTTCAGCCATTATTTGTTCATGAGATTCAAGAGTCCCTTGAAGCTCTTCCTTTGTCAATGTTGATAAGTCTTTTGACTCTTCTATGGATACTACCACATGGTCAAACTTTGGAGCCAACAATCTCAAAATCTTTGAGACAACTGCTTTGGTTGTCAGCGTTTCTCCATATACTTTGATTTGATTCACAAGTTTCTTCACTTTTGTAAATTTATTTGTTATGTTTTCACTTTCTTCCATCTGAAGCAATTCATACGTTCTTTTGTGAGTTTGTAACCTCACCTCTTTCACCTTCTCTGCACTTCCAAACAACTTCTCCATAATTTCCTATGCATCCTTTATTAATTTTGCATCACTAACCTTCTCAAAATTATCTGGATCAGCGCATTGATAGATTATAAAGAAATTTTTATAATCTTTCTTCTACAATTATTTGTATGTAGAATTTTCTTGATTTGTCACATTTTCTGCAAATGATGTTACTCCTTCCTTCACAAGATCCTAAAGATCTTGATAACAGAAAACAACCTTCATCTGCTTGCATCAATTCTCATAATTATCTTTCTTGAGAATAGGAAGATTCGATGGATAATTCTCGTTTAAAATATTCATCGCCATCACTTTTTGCTACCTTGAATCACACCAGGCTCTGATACCAGATGTTGGAATTCACCCAAAACACTGAGTAAATTCTGAACCTTTATTCATGAACAAGAATCAATGAATCGACTGAATCCCTTTCTTGTTCTTGACTCTTCGCTCGAGTGAAACAATCACACCTTGATTGTAAGAAAGATTATGCGCAACAATTTTTTAATGAAAGAAGAAAGATAGATTGAATAAGAGAGAGAAAAGTTAGGGTTTTAAAGAGGAAGAAAAAGATGAATATCTGTAGAGAAAACTTTCTCTGCTCACAAACTGTGATTGTCAATTTTATTGCAACTGCAATATTCTGAAGTGTATTACAAAATAGGGATTACTCCCTCTATTTATAATTGAGCTAGCTTGCTGATAAGTGTGTTTTGCATCGTCTTTTTAGTATGTTTTAATCGCATTTTCTTCATGATTTGTTTATGTTTCTTCCTTTTTTTTCTACACTTTATGTTTGGGTATTGTATTTTCTATTATTTTTAGGCCTTTATGATCATATCGGAGGAAAAGGGAACCGAATCGAGTGAAAACCGAAGAAAACGTGAAGGCCAAAAATTTTCAATACAAAAATCAGAGCTCCATTACGGGTTCCCGTGATGCACATTACGGCCCATAATAGAGCCCATGCCTCAGCTCCCTCTGCTCACACACCCAGTACTTGAACCAGAGCCATGTTACGGCCCTCCGTAATGCACATTACGACCCGTAACAGGCAGACGAAATGCACTTATTTTGTTTCCTTTCTCTGAGGGACATGTTCCTTCTGGTTTGCTCTGCATTAATTCCAGACTGATCCTTGGGCCAAAGCATTGAAGAACTTCTTTATTTTCATTTATTTTATTATTTTTATTTGAATTACTATTTAAACTCTTTTACAAAGGAATTCTAGGAATCATCTTTAGTTTGGAGAACTTTTGGTTTAAGCAAGTTTATCTTCTTTCTATGTATTTTGTAAGAAAATTCGAGGAACAAGTGGATCTTATTTTCTCAATTGCAAGTATTATTTCTATTATTTAGGTTATCTATTCCATTTTTCTTTAGTTTTCCATTATCGTTATTATTATTATGGCTATTGATTGTAAAATTGTTATGTTTGCATTGTTTCTAACCATGAGTGAGTAGTACCTTAGGGATTAAGGGTCATGAGACCTACTCATGACTCTCTATGTGGTTAGTTATGTATGGTATAAGGATTTAAACGTGTTTTTATTTTAAGATCCGAGTTTTCCTATTCAAATTTGTTGCGAAAGTAAAAAAGTTTTTAGGTATCGATACCGAAAACGGATATTTGAACAACCAATTTCGATGTTACGAAAGTACTCGGGAGAGGTTGAGAAATGTTTCACTTTAATAACCACACAATAACAATGAGTTTCGATAAATAACTTTGAACAAGCGAAAGCTAACAGATTATTTATCGAAACTAAGGTAATACGCTGGCGAAAGCATGTGTTACCTATAAAATCTATTTTTCTGTAATTCGCGCGAAAATCTCTGTATTGTGCCCAATTCGACCATATAGAGATGTTAGAGTAAGGGATTATGACCCTAAATCCGACTTGTTTTGATTATTTTTACTCAATTAAGTTCTTTTCAAAAGTACTTATTCAAATAAGTTGTTTTGACTTAAGTGCTTTTTCACTTAAGTTTGTCTGTTTCCAACCTTTCGATCGCTCTAGATTTACACCGATAGGATAGAATTCGGTAAACCATTGGTCCTTGTGGCATCAATACATTTTTACTGCTCTAACATTAGTCGTGTACTTGCGGACGTGTCACTTGCTCCCTAAACTAAAGTCTAAAATACACAAAAATCCAAAATATTTAATTTAACCAACAGTACTAAAATAAACATTTCGACACATACTAATCGAATAACATACTTCGATACAAAGAATTACAATTTAATAAGATCAAATCACTTTATTATATTATAACTCTCATATTTCTTTTTATTCGGTAAATGATTTAGACAAACTGTTATTTTTGGATTATCCGAAGATAGAGAGAAATGTGAGAAGTGTGGAGTGGATTTTTCACATTCTTTATGTATGTTGTACATAAACTATGGGCTACGGGAGTTGTCATTGGAATGAGAACTATAATGTGGGACTGAAGCGGTATGCCATCATCTTTGAATTCTATATTTTCGTTGACTTGGAGTCTGCTAAGTGAAATCGATGTGCAACTAGAATCTGGTTGTTAATGTTACTCCAAAACAAAAACACTAAACTTTTGTTGGCATAAAGAATGTAAAATATTGTTACCCTTAATCCTACTGTAACTAAAAATCAAACTATAAGCACTGTTCACAATAAAATATTCATTTTACCCAACCAACCAATGTCAGCGCAATTGCAACAGAGTTTCTTTGAAGTTTCAACAGCCGAATGGTTGTTGGGCCCACAATACAACATTAGTAAAACTAGAAGTTTAATTTCTGAAGAGCATTGGCTAAGCAAACGTTTACTTGTTCAAAGTACCTTAACTTTGTTTAAAAGCAAGGAATACTATAATTGTGTGAGACGTTAATTTGAAAGCAAGCAAGTCCAAACGGCGTTCAACTATACTCCAACAAAATCCAACTAAAACCAACCTTCATTTCATGTGACCATGGGTCCCATCCCTCTCTCTATTTTGCACATCAAATTTCCAAAATAACGTTCCAGGTTGTTTCCAACCGCGTATTGTAAAGACGTGTCCTTAACGAGTTGGCACTTTGTCTTTGGCCTCCGATCACAGTTCACACTTTAAATAGAAACATTAAACTGACAAAAACTAAACTGTCTCTTTCTCACACCACGCTACGCGTCCTAAATTCTCTAAATATATCAATCATTCTATCTCTCTAGAACTATCAATTTCCATACATCATCAACATTCAGCATCTTCACTCAATATAGCTACTACACTCTTCCTCACATTGTGTTTCACCTACATTAATTCAAGCACATTTTAGCATATAGTTAAAGATAACAACACCATGTCTTTGAAGAATCGTAATGTTGGCCGTAGGGCATGGAACATCCTGCGGCTTTCATTGTTGTGGGCAAGAAAAAGTGGTGTGTTTAGGCGCAAGCTAGTGACGGAGCTGCGTCTTGTGCCAAAGTATTTGAAGCGCCTCGGACACACAAACACACCTGATAATCAAATTCACTACTTTGAGCGTGAACTTTCATTCGATGAGACACCTATGTTCAATGTTAAGATGTATCGTCCATCATCCATGCGTTTTCATATTCCGTGTATAAATTCACGTGTTGATTTTGACTATGATTTTAATGATGATGATGATCTTGTTGAATATGACAATGGGAGAAATAGTGATCTCGTTGATGCAGGAGATTGTGACCAAGAAATGGGGTTTAGAGAACAAGTGCAAGAAAGTGGTGTACAAGAAATAGATAAACGTGCTGATGAGTTCATTGCTAAATTCCATCAGCAAATGAGACTTCAGCGCCAGATTTCTCTTCTACAATACAACAAGGAAACACCCAGCAGAGACACAAATTGACATATTCTTGTTATACATGCAAATTTACTTTCTTTTATTTTCTGCAATCAACTTCAATTTTCCTTTTTTTAATTTTTTATGCTACGATCAATAGGACTTTTTAGTCCAACAAATGAGAGGAAAGACAGTACAGCGGGATTTTGTTACCACTAAATTTTTAATTTAAAAGAATATGTCACTACAGTCCCTTGTTCGTGTCCTTTTTTTTTCTTCTTTGAACTTTGTCTATATCCTTCATTAATACCGAAGAAAATAAGGAATTCCCGTGCATTGTCAAAATTTCTAATGATTAGAAGATGAAATTCGAAACTCGGCTTGCAAGTAGCCGTGTTATACTACCAACGATGATGATGAAGGACGGAATTGGCATATAACTCACAAATTTATGCGACAAAATTTACAAACATAAAACATAATTATAGTATCATCTTCAAACAATTTCATTTGTTATCAGATAAGATCAATTTAGTGGTCTAGCAAACAAAAAAAAATAGAAATCAAACAGTGGCAAAAATAAGGAAGGTGATGAATATTATTAATGGAATAATGCTAGAGTTCATATGGAATCTTGCAAAGTACATTAGATTAGCATGAAAATGGAAAGAGATTGTAATCAAATGAACAAGCTCTCCGAGAGGCCTTATCTCTCATAGGGAATCGAAGACTCAAATCATACATACTTACATATCCATAGGAACATTCTTTCTGCATATAATCTCTCAGATCTGGATTCTCTCTCCTCACAATCACCTGGCACCCCTCCCATGTGCTCCTAACAGAATTAATTTTGGGCGAAAGTATTCCCTACACCGCTCTTTTTATGTGTACACCTTACCATATCTATAATTTCTCACCTTTCAAAACTCTCCTTCACCTCAAGGAGAGATTCAGGAAACTCATGTCTCATTTTCTCAACTAATTCTCAAAAATATACGTTTGGATTGGATTTTCAAATTGAACCAAATTGAAAAAATAACAGATTAATGTGAATTTGATCGATCGATTACATTAAAAACAAATGTACAATTTTTTTAAAAAAATTCTAATTGACAAAAATTAATTTTCTATAATAATATAAAATTATAATTTTTTTCATTTGTTTTATATACAGGTGTGAATGTCACAAATGAAATTTCATTTTTCTTCTTTTCCATGATAATGATATGAATTATATAAATTAATAGATTGATTTGGATAAACAAACTCACGGATAGAATTTTTAAAATTTATTGTCTGAAATCAATTAATATCAAATTTTAATAGTTTGATTCGGATTTTGCTTGAACTAAAAAAATATTCAACCCAAATATCATGGTTTAATTTGAATTCTGGTTTGGTTTGGATTTGCCCGAAACAACAACTAACACCCCTAACCTTGCCATACTTAATGAATTCACCATAATGAAGGAGCGGGTAAATAACAATTCTAAGAAAATAAAATATCAAATACACATGTATCACCTCTTAATTCTACTTACAATTTTTGAACAAGAAAATTTTAAACCTAATTAGGAAACATAAATAGAAAAAGCGCAGGTACAATTAGGGCATGGTAAACTGAACAAGGAAACAATCTTAAACTGTAGTAATATATAAATCCGCAAGTGTCGGGTTAATAGTCAGCTTTTAAATAAAAAAGTAACTTCCTTATAGTGTACACAAGGAATTTAGCTCTGCTCCAGACCTCTATGCACATCAAACAATCATTAATATTTTCATTTTCTGCAATGAAGGTCGAAAAAGATGATACAAATTATGTTATATCAGAAAATATGATATTTGTATTACTTCTAAAGCAAGCTATACAACTAAGGGAAAAGGTCTGGCCATACTATTTAGCTAAGTGTGGCCAATAATTGATGAATCTATGACTATCAACCAAGGAAAGCAGAGATCTCCTTAGCTCAACAAAGTTACAACTCTAGAAGATGCCGTGATTGTGATTGTTTTTATTACGTAACGGCAGCAGATATAACAGTATTTGCAACCTTTAAGCATATGCTCTATTATTAAGTTAATTTAATATTAAAAGTTATTCATCTAAGGACTTATGGTAATGAACTAAATGGACAAGATGTAAGTAATATTCCTTTGCAACTGATATGAATGAGAACCAACCTAGGGAAGCTTCACACATACTCCACTTCAGGGTTACTCATTCCTCCTTCAGTTCCTACTTCCCTTTCTCTTGCCCTCCCAATTATTTTCCCTTAAGAGAACCAATTTAACTTAGAAAAGTAATGTAGGAATGAGTCCTATAGTAAAGAATCATACATCAGCTTCCATTCTCGTGAATACTTGTGATATGTTCTTCCAACTTCCCTGTTGCCGCCAATATGAGACCTACCATCAATGTGCAGTCATAATATTTAATAGAGTCAACATAATCAAAACAGGGATGGATGATGGATGAAAATGATTATTTGAAACGGAAATTTTGAAATTGAGGGAATAATTCATAACTGAAAACTAAAAAGTAACTAAAAATAAAGCAGAGCCTCTCATGAGATATTAAATGCTAATTCATAAGTGAGAAGTGTACCTAAAAACAAAGCAGATGGTCTCCCAGGCCGAGATTTGAATTCAGGATGAAACTGCACGCCAACATAGAATGGGTGACTTGGATGCTCTAAGATCTGTGCACAAGAGAGCATTTCTTAAAATCAAGAAAACAGTTTCGTTCTCAATGCAGAAAATGAGAAAAACAAGCAGTAAAGGAAATGAATTATGTGTAACAGTAAAATATAGAAACACAAATGCAGGATAACAAATACTCCCATGTGTAATTGAAACTGCAAGGTAAGCAATAAAGGAAGTGAATTATGTGTAACAATAAAATATAGAAATACAAATGCACGATAACAAATACTACCATGTGGAATTGAAACAGCCAGGTAGTCAACTACAGTTCTAGTCAAAATTGTTTAACATCCAATCCCTATCTAAGAAGAAAAAATACCTCCATTCGTTTTCCACTTTCATCCTTGCCGACAAATTTTAGCCCAGCTTCTTCTAAAGTTTCAATGACATCCGGATTTACCTGAACAATGCAAATGCAAATGCAAAATTAGAAGACTACTCTACACATTTCTAGAACAGACAGTAACCAAAAAAGAAGGTTAATAACCACACCTCATATCTATGACGATGCCGTTCATCCACATACTGGGAACTTCCGTACCTGGCAATTAGGAACGTGCAAAGATATTAACATGCACAAAATGAGTGCTGAGAACATAATCTAATCATTAAAAGCAGCTACATATTGGAGTCTTATAGCAACTGAACAGTATAATGCAGCACACAGAATCAATGAATTCAAGAATTGAGCCACCCGGCCCACCATTACCCTTCCCTTGAAATCTCGTCTACAGTGAAGGCAGAATTGAATCACAATCACATTTGAAATGTAATATCACAAAAGTACATATTTAATCAGTCGAGATATTCATTTTAATCAAACCATTCTCTGATGATAATTGAGTACTTGGTCACCAACCAACCAGACATCATCATTGACATGTGGCCTTCAGAACGACAGACAAAGGAACAAGGAGCCTGAGATTTCATATATGCAGATACTGCCAGAAAAAAGTTATCTAATGGAAAAGAGAGATGACCTATGCTGTGAAAGAGATATTTAACATGTTCATCATTCATTTATCGTTTAAAATACTACATAGTGAGATAGATACATCACATACAGTTTGGAAGTGATACAATCTCGTGTATGTAAGAGTGTTCTTCGAGATCCAAGTCTCATGGTACTTCCCATATGCGTCCGTGAACCCTGTTTTTGACTAGCAGACATTACAAAAAAGGAAAATGAATTGGAAAATGGGGTGGGGGTGCAGACATGTATACCTACCTCTGGCATGAAAATTACAACAGGATTCGGTGTTTGGGCATCAAACTCTACACTGTTCGCTCTTTCCCAACCCAAAACCTAAGAATGAAAGTTGAATTACTAAGAATGCATTCGAAAAAAACCAAATACCAAATAATCAGAAAATTACTTACTGATCTAGCAAACTCAATTACAGAAATTTGCATTCCCAAGCAAATCCCCAGGTAAGGAACATTGTTCTCTCTGGCATATTTGGCAGCTAGCATCATACCCCTCACACCACGATCTCCAAATCCTCCAGGAACCAAGACACAAGCTGCACTCTGCAAGTAAGAACTCCCTCAAAAAGTGGTTGTGATTAAAGGTTCAAAAGCAGAACATTCTTCTTTGTATTGTATTAATCATGTGGAGAGTCCCACATTGGATAGTAGTATTTACAAGCCAGTTATGAGGGATTGAGTAACCTCAGCAAAATTTTAATTTGATATGAGTCTATCCAAGATCCATAAGGCCAATCAAATCACACTCTAGATGGTCAATCTTGGGTGTAAAGGGTGTGTGTTAACTGATGAGAGTTCCACATTTAATAGTGATACAAACTGAATAATGTTTACAAGTCAGTATTTTGCGGTTGAGCTTAGCTCCGATCTGAACTCTAAGAAATTCTATTTCATCACAGAAAGTCCAGCTGTTCTATCATAGATATTAAATGCATGGAGAAAATATGTTGTTATTTTTTTATTTTTCAACTGAAAATCGCCAAGCATTTAGCGGTATCGCATAACTAAAATTCAAAGGGCTCAACATTTTCTGCTACACTTCCTAGATAATATAGACTAAATTTCCATAAATTGTATGTGCTTAGTGCACTTACCCTCAGAGTCTTCCATGCTGCAGCATGTGCTTCTGGTGTCTGAAAGAGTAAAACCACAAATAAAATGAGATAAGCCTGACTACCTGCATAATGAGAATCAACTGAATTTCTTCAAATGCAATTTGAAAGAATCCATTACAGATTGTGCACTGTCATCTTCAAGGTCAGAAGCTGCAATCCAGTCAATTGATGGTCTCACTGAGCATGCAACGCAAGCATGCAGTAGGGCCTTTAAATAAAGGAGGCATTAAAAAAATCAAACTATTCAGTATATGTCAATGACATTAGAACAAATAAAAACTCTGTAAATGTGAAACTGAGATTATTGCTAGTAAATATAAAATAAAATATGACATAAATTTATGGAAAGAACCAGACAAAAAGAAAAAAATTATAGAGAAATTGTAATGCTATTATCTAAACAATGTTGATAGCTTTATAGTAAACACACTAATCATGAAACAATATTTCCATAACAGATATTGTTATCTGCCATTCTTGGGATGTATATCAAGGGAAAGATCAGCTCACCTTTACAACGGATAAATATGAATCTGTTAGACCAACATATTTTCCCACCATCGCGATCCTAACCTGTAAAGTTCAAAATGCTCTCATTCACATGCATAAAATATTGTAATATATTTAGAAAAGAGCATTGTAAACAGCATATATAGTGCTAACAGATTCAGTAAGATTATCATAGCTCTCAGCCATCTTAGTCCATTGCTGCAAATCAGGAGGCGTAGCACGGCTGAAAAGGAATTTAAAAGTGAGGCTGACTAATGTTTCTGATTATCGGTATATTTTTCAATAAAAGAATGGAAAACAAGTAACGACTTATCCAGCGGGTCCTTCCCAATTATGATCAACATAAGATGTGTTTAAATTTTGTTCTGCTTTTTTTAATTGTTAGTTTGAATCATCAAGAAATTCCCACATGAACTATAGTTTTTCAGAAACTTAAATAACAACGGAAAAAACTTTCAAGACATTCAAAGTATATTTTCATAAGTAAACATTGCAAGATCAACCCACTAACTAAAAGACAAGTGCTACAGTAATCATAAGTGAACAATTATAAGATCACCTCAAGTTGACGGGATGCAAGGGACAGTTGGAAGATAAATGCTACAGTTATTTATTGCATTACCATTGAGAATGTAATCAACGCATTCTTTATTATTGGGCTACATCTCAAATTTCTCATCAATATAAACAGGGAAAAGACAATAGGTAGAGCATGATCAACAATAGTGTATTAAGAGGTGCTGGAAGAGTGAGCCACTGTTTGAATTACTGTAGCAGTTTTTTAGTCACCACAATTATATACTGTAGTAGCACTAACAGAAGGGACCATCACAAAGAACTTTAAAACTGTAACAGAAAATATTGATCAAAATTTTAAAA
The DNA here is from genome assembly GCA_963966055.1 of Lathyrus aphaca. Lineage (NCBI taxonomy): Eukaryota > Viridiplantae > Streptophyta > Magnoliopsida > Fabales > Fabaceae > Lathyrus > Lathyrus aphaca. The sequence goes on from OZ014520.1 coordinate 113,590,119, forward strand.
ATGTTTTTTCAACCAGAAGACAGCCCAGGGATGTGATCCAGATCTCTTTTGCCCGTTCTTTTCTTAGTCAATATATCTAGAGTGCTACAGAATTTATGCATGGGATTTTATCTGACATCAAGCTTCAACCAGTTACAGAATTTATCCATGTGTTACTGCATAGCTTTTGCCAGTTATGTAAATAAAAGACAAATCAAAAACTCACCTAAGTAAGTTAAACTGCTGTAAAATTGAATGGTGGGCATTTTGATTCTGAAAATAGAAGTCACCAGACATTAAGAGGAAAACAATTGCACAAAATACAAGGAGCCAAGATTCAGTGGCACTAAAATTTAATTAGAGACTCACTCTAAGTAACAGGGGAATATGCCAAATATTTGGTACATCATGGATATTCAGAATATTGTTAATCTGTAAAAAAAGATATACATAAAATACAGATCAATAACTAATAAATCAAAGCTTGACTTGGAAAAAAACAAATTTAATTCACTGAAAACTTACTGGAACATGGCAGAACTGTGAGAGTTTTTCCTTGGTGCTATCCAGCAGAGGCTGCACAATGAATAGCAGTATTTTAGCTACCAATATAGCCAAACTAACATCAAAGACACAACTGTCCAAACAGAAGAAAATATTCAAGAAACACTGAAAATATAGTTATCAATCTCGGATCACAGAGCAAAAACATGGAGCACACTATTTGATACATTTAGGAATTATTATACAGTTGATATTAATAAACACATATTTGCAGGGAAAACGAAATAAATTACTCAAAATTCATGAAATATTCATAGTTAGAAATAAAATCCATAAGCCTTAAGAAAAACATACTTGTAAATGCCAACAAAATTCAAGGAAACAAACAAGTTAAAGTAACTACACATTAAGACTCAAATAAAAGCTTAAGCACCATGAAAATCTAATTCTTCTCGTCACTTCCTCCACTACTAGATTTGTAGTCCTCTTCATCCTCCCCGATACAAAGAAGTCAAGAAGAAGAAAAACAGAAACAGAAGGAAAAGGAAAAGAAACAAAATAGGGGAGAAGACGAAACTGTAAGAAACAGAAACAGATTGTCAACAAAAAATAAAAGAAACAGAGACGTAGAGAAGAGAGGGATTTGGGCTTTTCTTTTAGATAAAAAAAAACAACCCAAATAAACTCTTTATCGAGTCTAAAATTAAGGTAGGGCATAATTATTTTTGGGCAGTTATGGGCTGTAGCAGCCGCCCCACTCTGCTTCCACCATTAAACGTTCTTGCTTCCCTCCCCACTATAGCAGCCACTACACCAATTTGGAACAACCCGTCTGGGTGCGGCACCGTGCCGCTCATGGGTTATAGCTGCTGTAGCGGCTGTGCTATGACAGCAAGTTAACTTCGTGGCAAAAAATTATTAACATAAGCAGTTGAATTCAGGTAACCACTGTATTCTCCTAAATGAACAATTATTGAGGCAATAATCCTATAAAATGGAGCCACTTGATTCTCAGACCATAAGTCACATAAGTTATCCACATAAACACACAAGTAACTTTTGCAATAGCACTGAGTTTCAACCCTTGATCTAACAATAACAATCTGTTATTGATCTACCAAGAATCCAGATTCCCTCCAATGGACACAGTACCTGGTCTTATGACAGTGCATGGTAAGGCCCAATATCACAAACATTCACTCTAATAAAAGTACTCATCATAGCATTACCCATACTAAAGTTCACTGCGGTGTTTTAATAGGATTCAATGCATTAGTGCTAGTATAATCAACCAAGCAAAGAAATATATTATCGTCTGATCAACTTCTAAATTGTTTCACAAGCAACAATTTTTAAAACAGATTAAAAGTTTGCCCGTGTGTGTTCAAATGCATTTGCAGACCTTCAAAAAGGTCACATTGGATGTCGATCTGGAAAGGATATGTCATTGAAGTTTTTACATCCATTGAGTTATAGATTAACCAACTCGAAAGTCACATAGACTTGGGATGACAAATACAGAAAATATTTCTAGACAACCAGATGCAAAATAATGATAATTATGTTTGTTGCTAAAAGTGGAGCATAAGTTTTGTAACTGTGGTCGAAACTCGACATCAATATTCACATGGCTAAAAAGAAAAGAGCAGGATGATGTGCACGCAAAGAACGAATGAGTAAGCAAACTTTTTATGCAGTATTACAACCTTAAGACTTTGGAGCAACCACTGTTAAACATTTTAACAATTCTAAATGCATCTAGGCACCAACTGGTGCAATGATATACCTCAGCAGAGCGACTTGCTAAAAGATGAGGGGTCAAGCCCAATGCTCGCAGTTCCCTGACACTATGTTGTGTAGGCTTTGTTTTCTGGAAGAAAAATATTGCACTAAGCATGAGAGAAAAATATCTAAAAGTCTGAAGTTGTAATGCACAGGTAATGAAGTAGTACTTGCTCCCCCACTACACCCAGCACTGGTATCAGGCTAACATGGATGAGACAGAAGTTATCAGGCCCTGAAAAGGAATAATGAGAGTAAAATGTTATTTATCGAGATAAGATGACATTCCATGGCTATATGAAAATGTAAAAATTGTAAAATGATAATGATATACCTTTATTAGTATAAAACTATATCAATACATAACGATCATAATAAAAACAAAAACACTTATTTTATATGGTCCATATCAAAATATTTCTTTTCCCTCTAAAATCAACACTAAAACTACGTATTTTCACCCAAGCCGGTGTCATAATATAAATTAAAACTACTTGTACTTGGCCCTTGACTACTAATAGTAGTTGTACTTGTACCAATTTCATCACCAACATTCTCAACATCCATAAAAGCATTTTTAATAAGATTAATTAATTCATCTAGAGACAATTCTACCAACATAAGAAGTCTAGATTGACCTTAAATAAAATTAGCATCAATACCACCACGCAAAAATAAACTCACACTTACTTGAGTACTTAGATCATATCATGTATTGAGCAATAAAAAACCAATAAAATCTACAAAACTTATTAATTGTTAGACAAAAGTACTTTCACCTTTAATATATATATATATATATTGCAAATAGCTTCAATTAATGACTATACTATATTATGTTGATTATTTGAAAACAAAAAACTGTTTCAGTAAATAAATAGCAAGTAAAGTTAGTGTAAAAGCAAAATATGCTTTTTTCATACCCACTTGAAAGGACAATTGCCGCAAAGCCTCAATAAATGGCATAGATTCAATATCACCTGTAGATAAGCAAAAACGTTATTATGCTCCCTCATAATTTATTATTGAAAAGGATAAAGCAGCTTTCAACAAAAGCATTATTGGTTATGCAAAATCTTACCCACAGTGCCTCCAAGCTCAATCACACAGACATCAGCAGGGCCTTCATTTCCATCAACTGGGATCACAGCAACCGACTCAATCCAATTTCTGATGGCATCGGTGATATGTGGAACCACCTATTTCATCAAAACACCAACAATGTCAGCAATCTTCTCTTTATCATCCACCCAAAGTATCCAGCAATCAATCAACAAGTAAATATACATGGCACGCCCAATAATCAATCAACAAGTAAATATACATGGCACGCTCACACACACACACACACACTTGTGGTGTATTACCTGAACAGTTTTCCCTAGATAATCCCCTTTACGTTCCTTCTCAAGAACAGACTAATAATAATCATTACAAAAAACCAAAAACAACAGTTAGCTAAAAATCAGCATAAAATGTAGTATTAAAGTATAACACCATGATAGAAATGAAACAAGCATGCACCTGATATATTTTCCCAGTAGTGATGTTGTTATCCTTTGTAAGCGTAACATCAAGGAAACGCTCATAATTTCCCAAATCCAAATCAACCTTCAAAAGTCAAAAGCCCAAAAGTAAAATAAAAAACAAATTAAACACTTCTACAACCATAACTAATTCAAATTGAAGCTTGTAAAAGTACGTATGTAACTATATAAGGAAAAAAAAAAACCTCTCCGCCATCATCCAGAACAAAAACCTCACCATGCTCAAAGGGAGACATGGTGCCAGCGTCTATGTTCAAATACGGATCTGCGCAAAAGGTTTTGAGAAAAAAGTGAACGTTACGATGAATTGAGTTGCTTAAAAAGAGAAAAGGTAGTTAGAGAAGGAGTGAGAACCGATTTTGATGGAAGTGACGCGAAGGCCACAGGCCTTAAGCACGACGCCGATGCTGCTGGCGGTGACGCCTTTGCCGAGGCCGCTGACTACTCCTCCGGTGATCAAAACGTACTTCATTTTGTGATTTGGGGGAATGGAGAACGATGTGAGTTGTGTAGGCCAAGTGTTTGTGTTTATATCCGAGCGGGAAGGTTGATATTTTGGTGTAGCATGACGAGACGAAGGCGAAACCGCTTAACCTTTTTGTTTCTATCTAGTTCTACTGCAGTTTAAAATGGACAACAAGAATTATTTATTTATGACTGTAAATTTTGTATGATGAGATTATTTAATTTCTTATTTTAAGACTATTCATTAATCATATCAAATTAATATCTTTACAGTAACTCGAATGATTTTTTTTCTAATAGAGTTGAGTACTTCCTAAAACTCTACCTAAATTTAAACACAGCATGTGCCATTAATAAACTTAAGTACAGTGTGTTAGAATCAAACAAGAAAAAGATGAGATAAATCCAAAAACAAAATAAGCAACGTATCACGTCACCTTAACATTATTAGCGTCCCATCAAAATTTGTTACTACAACGAAACAAATAACACCCAAACTTAATCATAACCTAACGGGTTAGTCCCCAATTTTATTGTTAAAACAAGTTTTGTCACGTTTATTTTTCTGAGCAAAGAATATCACAAAATATATATTAAAAATCTTGAATTTTTTAAATAATTTGCGGAAAAAAGAGACATGCATTGTGCCACTTTTTTAAATAACTTCGTACTTTTACTTTTTGCTTCCCAGCGCAGATACATATCGGCCCGTGTCTAGTTTAGTTTCTAGACTAGACTAATGTCATCCTTATCCTGAGTACGAAAACAAAAGGATGGGAAATGTTATTTGGTGTTTTATTATTCTCTTTTTTTCCTAAAACATTCATTTTATTCTGCTACTTCTTATATTTAGACACGCATGTCGGTAAAAGCATCCACTTTCATGTGCCATTATGGTAAGGACTTTCAATTATGCACATTTCCACTATGAATTTTTGTGGAAATAATTGACATATTCCCTTTTGTATCCCAAGATCCCGCGACTGCTTGCTTGTTGGATGAAAAGTGTATTCGAGAAAAAAAAATTAATGAGAGAATCATGACTAATAACCACTCGCTATCACTATACTCGCATCACAAAAAGGTCCTTTAATGTCTTCTACCTTTAATTGTTCTTACAGGATATATTCAACATTTCCGGTCAACGCCGGCATCTTTTCCTTTGTTGTAAACTTTTCTTTTTATAATCCACTAGCATCCGGATGGACACCGTTTATTTGGGACGGCATTGTCCTGTAAAAAATTTAAACCATCAATTTATTATAATTATTATTTTAAATATAATTAAAATAAAAATCAAATGTAATTTTGAATCTGACGGTTATCATTCATTTAAAGTATAAAATTACTTTACATCCTGCATTCCAATTAAATTATTATCCATTTTTATTAATATATATGGGTATGTTTGGATTGGTGGGATGCGATGGAATGGAGTGGTAACTAATGTGATTTCATTGTTTGGATTTGTAAATAATTGATAGAATGGAATGGAACATTCCATCCTATTCCATCAAAATCTTCATTTTTTGTTCCATCCAATTTGGGGTGTATGTGATGGAATGTGATATTTTTAATAAGATATCCAAACAATGGAGTGGGATCTATATTTCATTCCGCTCCGCTCCATTCCGCTTCGCTATGTTCCACTCCGCTCCGCTACGTTCCATCAATCCAAATATAGCCTAGATAAGTTAAAATATAAATGGTATTGTTTGTGTATTTTTTATTTTAATTTAAATTATTAATGAAATAATTTTAAAAAACAATAGAACAAAAGTGATATGTAAATTATCATAAAAGGATTAATAAAAGAGAAATTTAAATTTAAATTAAAAATACTGAAAATAATATGATTGAAAGAAATAAAGAAGTTAATAAAAGGGAAGTTAAAGTTTAAAATAAAAATTAAAAATGATATAATTAGAATAAAATCAAGTTACACCAAAATCATTTTTTCTTTTATATATGATAGATAATTTTAATTTAAATTACTGAAAAAATAATTTTAAAAAACAAGAGATATAACTTCCATAAGGAGGTTAATAAAAGAGAAGTTGAAATTTAAATTAAGAAAATTGAAAAAATATAATTAAAAGAAAAAAAAAAATAGTAAAAGTGAAGTTGAAGTTTAAAATAAAAACTAAAAATAATATATTTGGAATAAAATTAGGTTACATCAATACGTCGAGCAGGTGCCTATACACTCGGGTAAGTATATTAGGTGGCCGAACAGACACTACTTGATGGTCGGACAGACATTTTATGGGTTGGGCATACATTTTACGAGACTAACAGATAACAAGTCCTCTATTCCACTTGTCACATCACTCAACTATCCCCCATTATCTCCTGAAAGATAGGGGCAGTTGGACCTAGGACTAGACCACTTGCTAGGTCTACACGCTCCTTACGCGTACCTTGGTAGTTCTTCCTTGGGCATCGCTGATCCAGCTCAAGGAAGGACTTTGGCCCAGCGTTGGGGGCTCACTATAAATACCATTTTTCACTAAAGGGTCGGGTATTCTGATATAACTCTTTTGGCTACCATTCTGTACCTCTATTGACTTTGGCATCAGAGTATCTTGCAGGTACACCCCCTCAATTTCATACATCTTGTTGTTCACGTTTAATCGTTGGAAGGTCCTTCTGATCAAGTAAGATCAGTGGCGCCGTCTGTGGGAATCAGATGTCCCCTTCTTCCATAGTAGAATATCAAAGCTCACCTACCCTTATCCTTCAAGTATAGCCGAAGAACAGTCCAACGACCATCATCGTCCCTCGTCGACTACACGGCGGAGGATAATCTGAACTACCATGAAGCTGACACCCGAGACGGGCACCCTTCCACCCCGTCTCCTAAACCCGAAAATAATGGGAACCAGCAACCTCAGTCTCAGAACCTGCCGATCGCTCCATTCCAGCCCATCCTAGTGCCCGTCGAAGGAGACGTCACCATGATTGCTATGGTGAACGCCCTTAACCAGACCAACTTCATGCTCTACCAACAGCACGAGAGGATCATGGTCCTGGAGGCTGGCCGACGGGAAGATCAACCTCAGCAAGAACGAAGGACGATATAACGTCCAGAAGTTGCGAAGAAACGGGGACGTTCCCCTCCGTGTCGTGGACGACGCTCCCCCGAGCCCAAAAAGAGCAAATCCAAGATGCGCCATGAGACTGGTCGGTCGAGGGCCTCGCCTAGACGCGACCAAAGTCCTGGAAACGGTGAGCTTTCCCCGTTGAGGAGTGACGAGGAGGACCCTTATTGACCACTTTCACGGGCAATTATGGAGGCATCACTCCCTAAAGGCATGGAGAAGCCCCCGTATTTGGCCATTTACGACGGACCACTGACCTCGATGATCACGTCGACAACATCAACATTATGCTCGATTAATGCAACGACATAACCGAGCATCTCAAATGTAGATTATTTTCAACAACTCTCAGGAAAGGAGTCATGGTCTGATACAAAAGTCTGGCCCAGAGTCCATCACATCCTGGAGGGTCATGAAAATGTTCACGAGGCATTTCACAGCCTCCCAACGTCATCGCAAAACTGAGGCAACCCTCGAAGTTATAGTGCAGAGGAAGAATGAAACGATGCGCTCGTACATCGAGCGGTTCAACCACGAAGCCGTCGAGGTAGACACGACGAAACACATGAAGAAATACCTCTTCGAGAGAGGACTCTTTCCTGAAAGTGAACTCAGCAGAGCGGTCAGAATAGAACCTCCCCGCACCCTGGACGAGCTCCTGCACAAAGCTAAGGCTTACATTAGATATGAAGAAAAACGGGTTGCCCACAACGCTCGGAGTAGTCGCAAAACCGAGGAGACCGACCATCCCAAGCACGAGGATCCCAACGCTCCCCTCCGCAACGGAGACAGGCGCAGAGAGGAAAAGCCCTGCGAGCCTCGGGAGGGAAGGGGACCTACGGACCGTTATAGCGAATATACATTGCTGACAGCTCCCCGCGAGCGCATCCTCGCCGAGTGCGTCAACTCCGACTTCAAACAGGGAAGGGTAAGGTTCCCCAAACCTTCTGCACCCAAGCCTCACACGGACAAATCTAAATACTGTCGGTTTCACAGAAGTCACAAACACGTGACTGAAGACTGCGTCCACCTGAAGGACGCAATTGAGATCTTGATTCAGGAAGGTCACCTCAAATAGTACACTAAGAGGAATGAAACTCTCAGGCACGAGGAACAAGAAAAGAAGAGACCTCGTGAAGACATTCCGCCCGACGACTCTTCTTATCAAGTGGCCATATGCATATCACGCCCGAAGGACTTCCATTTCCCCAACTCGGGACCAGAGGGGCGACTCATAGCTCTTAGTCCCTGGGAAGACTTCCTGACAGCTCTCGTCATATCAGGAGGTGGGATGAACAACGAAAACGCTACCCTCTCAATGAAACGCAAGTTTGACGAACTCCTACTAACCGCGGCCGAATAGTTGGCCACACTGACAAAGTACCGAGGAAAGTCCAACCCAATATCTTTCTTCCTAGATGAGTTGTCGGACGGTTCCCCCAATTCCAGCATCCCTTTACTAATAAGGGCCAAGATGGCGCGCTTCGATTTTTGATGCATCCTGGTCGATCAAGGCAGTTCAGTGGACATCATGTACGTCCACTTATTTAAGACCCTCAAGCTGGACAAGACCAATTTATCCATGTACGTCGGATCCGACCTTCAAGGATTCAATGGGGCCACAATAAAGTCGTGGGGTTATGTCGAGCTTCTTGTCACCTTCGGAGAGCAAGAAATAGCTAGAGAAGTCAAGATCAAATTCCTGGTGATAGAGTGCTCCTCCCTTTACAACTTCATCCTCGGCCGCCCAACTATGGGCGAACTAATTGCGGTCCCCTCCACCGTCCACCTGAAGATGAAGTACTACACCAAGTTGGGCCGCGTAGTCACAATCCATGGTGACATCGAGGCCGCTTGAAGATGCTATGACGCTGCAGTAAAAGGATAGGCCATAATTAACACCAAGAACAACAAGAAGCCTGGGGTCGAAGAACAATCTCCCCCCCCCCCCGGGAATCAACGCCATCGACCTCGACAGCCGAATCGGCGAGGACGACACTGAAGAGCAGGGAACCTTCAACGAGCAACCCCCAGCACACCCATTCTGCCCGGTCCCTGACGGAGAGTTCGAGCTTGTTCTGCTGGGCGACAACCCCGACAGAGCTGTGAAGATAGGCACGGGGCTACCCGCTGAAACGAGGGAGCAGCTCGCGATCTGCCTCAGGGAGAATGTTGACCTCTTCGCATGAAATGCCGCAGAAATGCCCGGGATCGACCCCGAGGTCGCCTGTGATCAGTTAGCTTTAGACCAGGCGGTTAAACCCATAACACAACGTAGGCGCAAACAGTCTCCCGAGAAAGCAAAGGTTGTTGAGCGAGATGTAAAAGACCTCTTAGAGGCAAATTTTATTTCTGAAGCCCAATACACAACCTAGCTCTCTAATGTAGTCCTTGTTAAGAAAAATAATGAGAAATGGCGTATGTGTGTTGATTATACCGATCTTAATAGGGCTTGTCCCAAAGATGCTTTTCCTCTCTCTAATATAGATAAACTGGTCGACAATTCAAACTCTTATCTTTTATGGACGCATATAGCGGATACAACCAAATCCCCATGTCGGACACAGACAAAAGACACACGACCTTCATGACCCCGACGGGCAATTACTATTACAACGTAGTGCCCTTCAGACTGAAGAACGTCGGGGCCACATACCAACACATGATGAACAAAGTCTTCCAATGAGAGATCGGGGACATGCTCGAAGTATACATGGACGACATGATTGTAAAATCACACGAGGAGGCCGACCACGCGCGACACCTCCGCAAGGTTTTCGAGCAGGCGAGCCAATGCAAAATGAGGTTTAACCCTGAAAAATGCACATTCGGCGTTCGGGAAGGGAAGTTCCTCGGCTTCTATCTCACCGAGCACGGGATTGAAGTCAAACCCGACAAATATCGGGCGTTCTCGGAATTTCCAACCCCGAAATCGAAAAAATCTATTCAGTCCCTCAACGGTGTGCTCGCCTCCCTGTCCCGTTTCGTCGCCAAGTCCCTCAACGGTGTTCCGCTTTAACGGTGACGCCAATTAAAGCGAAAATTCTAACACCCCCTCACACTTGGGCTCAATAAGCCCAAAATGTGGACGATATGGGAAGCCCAACAATGAATATAGGATAGGCTTCGAAACCATGTTGAAATACAAGAGACTGAGAGACATTTAAATAAACCATGTGTTTTGAAAAACACTACACATAGTATATTATATATATATAGAGAGAGATTACATCTAAGTACATGATATAGTCGATGTGAGACTATTCTATATACAAATATTTTTAACTTTATATATTTACAAATATCAACAAAACTAAAAAAGGAAATAAACTATACAAACTAAAAATTTCAAAAAAAGATCGACAAAAAATCATTCAAATCAAAGAATGAAAAAAGAAAAATAAAATAGAGAGAAGGTCAAACTTCTCCCTAAGAAAATATAAAGTAGATTCAAATATATCAACTAAATAAACATAACAAATTATAACTGTTTATTCTCATTCCTATATTAATTAAGAATACTTGGGTGAAATGATAAAACTTCTCTTTCTATTTAACTAACGATATTATGAATTCAAGTCTCACCCGATACACATCACTGTTAAATTAGAATTAAAACTTCATAGTTGTATTCATAAGTTATTGTCACTTCTTTAAAACAAAATCAATTTGACAGTAGTTTAACCTCCCATATTTGGGATGAGTTTTAGTGACTTGAGAGAGTAAAACAGAAAAAGAGATGAGATAAAGATTCAAGCTCCACATAGCATAAAGAACACAAGGCTCAAACTACATCTAAAACACTCATTTTGACTAAATTGTCTCTATTAGCTAGTTTATCATGACACAATCTCCATACAAACACCAACACATTCTTAGGAATGATTTTACTCCATACTTTTACTAAATTGAAAATCATCACTCCTAAAGCCATCCAATAATACATTATAAGTATCATTCACCAAGTATTGAGTTGAAGCCTCGTCTAATTACTTTCACTCATCCTTATTCAATACTTCAATTCTATCGAAAAACCAATTTAGGCTCACATTCCAAACACCTCTTTACCACCAAGTTAATATCTCTACATCATAAAGAACTTGATTTAAGATCTACCTTCTAGAATTCCAAAAGATTCTCATATATGAAGGTTGAAATTTTAACCCAAAGACTTTTCTTATTAATTTTGAGACGCAACAACCACTTCCTCAATAAAGACAAATAAAAAAAAATCTCAAATTCTTAATTCCCAATCCCCCAACCTCAAGACTTTTGCATATCTTATCCACGCTAACCCAACTATTTTTTTTATCTACATCACTCCCCCCTCCCCCCAAAAAAAAGAAAAGAAAAGAAAGAATAAACAAAGATTCAAGATAGAAAATGATACCGAATGAAGCTTTGAAAAAATGTATAAAGTTATCCAAATTCTGAGTGAGATGACAATAGACATAGTTTGGGTAGGATACTACAATACCTGTTCCCATACCTCTGATTCGAAAAAAACTTTATACTCGTGTGAACATCAACATTTATACATGTACTCATACCATACAGATACATAAGTATCCATATCAATACTCGTTTATTCGCTTTCTAATAAAAAATTATTAATCATTTATAATTTGTTATATCATTTTTAATTTTTAACAATATTTAAAAAATTAAAACATCTTATTATTGAGTTAAAAAATAAACAAATAATAATAATAATAAAATATATACAGATTTAATAATTATTTATTTTTATAAATAAAATTGATAAATATACATTTATACATAATAAAATTATATATATATATATATATATATATATATATATATATATATATATATATATATATATATATATATATATATATATTAATAAGGTGAATAATAAAATATTCCTACTTGCGCTCATACTCACTTACTATTTTAGTACGTAATTTTTCATGATGTTAGTTCATATTTTACTTTTTTCATCGTATTTGTTATAAATAATTTTTACAGATATAAACAATTTTTATAGATATGCCTAGACAAAGTCACCAAATCCATTTCGAAGGTTCGAAATTAGGGATGGAAAAAAAACTGTACCCGTAAATAAAAATTTGTACCTCCAAATAAGATGAATGGATATTTAAATACTCGTTTGTTAATAGATATGTATATCAGTTTAATGATATTTATGTCCGCGGATATCCATATCCGTTAATAAATTATAAAGATCATTTAAATATCATTTGTTTATTATACTTTATCTTTTTATCATCTAGTAAAAATAGTCTTATATATATATATATATATATATATATATATATATATATATATATATATATATATATATATATATATATATATATATATATATATATATATATATATTCTTACTCCAGGAATAAGTTTATAAAATTTACTCCACATCCTCACCCTTAAATCATTTTTAATCAATGACTGAAAATAAGATGTAATTCTCTCTCTCCATGTTTTATAAACTTACTCCTGGAGTAAAAATATCTTCCTCATATATATATATATATATATATATATATATATATATATATATATATATATATATATATATATATATATATATATATATTATTTGAAGAAAACATTTCACATTTCATTCAAATTCTATTAGTTATTTCATATTTAAACTCTTCAATACTTCATACATCATTTATACAATTTCACAGTCCAACTAATTAGTGTCGTCATTTCTCTATTAAACCATTGTCTCCATTCCTACTCCTCTATCGTATGTTCTTCTATTATAAGTCACCATCACAACATCTTTTATTTGTTTGGTTAAAAATGAAATGTATGGATATTATATTTGGATTTAATTATGTTTTGGTGAATAAGAAGAAAATTAATGTGATGAAATTTCATTGTTAAATTAAGAGTGAACTGAATGAATGTTATATAATAATAACTTTTTGTATTTTTAAAAGAAGATAAAAATATTCTTTCCAATTTTCTTTTAATAAAAAAATAATATCCATGAATATCTATAAATATTTGCTAAAACTCACGTATTATCCACTTAATAAATATTTGCATAAATATGAAAAAATATATTTATCCAACAATACATTTACGGATATTATATAATATCCGTCTCCATTAAATATCTATTTACATCTATATTCAAAATAGTAATAATCCCACTTAAATTTTAATCCGTGGATAAATTAATGACGAGCAACAACAAAACACGTGTCCGTCACCAGGTGCGTGTCCACGATCATAAACAACATCAACCCACATTACTCTCTTCAATCATTTTCTTCTGCTTCAATTTCCACTGTCTCTTTTCGTTCATGGCGGAACACAGAAAAGTAAATCCAATTATCTAACTTTTCACTCAAAAATCACAAACATTGAATAATAGCCCTTTTCCCCTAACAAATTTCTCGCCGTTGGATCCAACAATGGGTTTCGATTCGAATTTGGGAGGCTCACCGTCTTCCTCTTCACCTAGTGCCAAACGCACCAGAGACCCTGAAGAGGAAGTTTATGTCGACAATCTTCGCTCTCACAAACGTTACCTAAGCGAGGTTAAACATCGTTGTCTCATTCACCTTTTGTCCTATTATTGTTTTTCATATTTTATTTTAAATTTTTTTAACCTTCACATAACTTCCAAATTATTATGTTTTTTTTTTCTCTAATTTATTGTCTTGTGATCTTTAGCAGTTATTATTATTATACTGTGGTGAAATTGCAAATTTGCAATATTAATTTTATGAATATTTGGCCTTTGTTTCTGTATAGTATGTTCAAAATTGAGACTTTGCTTGAGGGCATTTTGTAAATTACTACTTCCAGTTGTTTTTGTAACTGAGTTTGCTTTGAACATTTAGATTTTGGATTAAATTGCCAAGAGTTGCTTATTTATTTTTTGCGATCCAGATAATGGCGTCGAGTCTTAATGGATTGACAGTTGGAGACTCACTTCCTGATAATCTCATGGAATCTCCGGCAAGGTCTGAAACTGCATTCTCTCTCAGGTAAAGTCATGGAAGAATATCAACTACTATTTCTATGAATGTGGCTTATTGTGTAGCATATTGGTAGTGATTATTCGATGACGACGATGTATGAGTTTCCTTGTTATTGTTCGTAGAGCGAGTTATTGCCAGTTGCGTTGTTGCAAAAAATATATGTTTTGATAGTGTATGGTAGCTTCAGAAATCTTGCGTACATTATACTTATTTGATTTTCTTTGCTTGCTTCATTTTATCCTTTTCCTTCATGCTTGAGAGTTTGCTTGAAAATATTCAAATCATCATTCTGTTTGTGCAAAAAAATTTGTATAATGGTGCGTTTTTCTTTAGTTAGCTCTGTGTTTGACGTGTAAACCATTATCGCCACAGTGATGCGTGACATTATGTGTTTTTTTCTTCTTTTCTTCTTCCCTTTGATCTATGTATTTATTTGGTTAAAATAACCCGAGTTTTTTTCCCAATAGGTGAAATTGGTTTCATAGATAAAATGATATCAGAATATACCGTATCTCGAAAGTAATATAATTACTATCATTTAACACTGATTCTTTCTTAATGGTTTGACTTATAGTTTTATACTTTATACGTGTAAGTATTGAGCATGATGATCCCTTTGCTATTCCAAAATGAAAATGACCACTAAAGTTTCTCACTATGGTTCGTAGGCACAAAATAGAGCCTTTATTTGTTGCGCATTATTTGTGCATCATATACCATATTTTTTAACACATTAAGTTGGCATCAATGCGACATTCTCGCAAATGAATCTATCGTATAGCCTTCCTTATATGCTCTATAAATAGCTCAACTAACTCAACCTTTGATTTTTGAGTTCGGGATGTCATAGCAGAGTTGTAATATAGCATTCAATTTTCCTAATGCTACTAAAATCCTATCTAAGATAGTTTGTTTTGTTGAATTATTTTTAGGGATGATATTTCTTTGCAATATTCGCCAATGTCAGAAGACTCAGACGACTCGAGGTTTTGCGAGACTCCAGTCCATAGTTGCTTAACCCATCTGGATAGCCGTCCGAGTAGTCCAGTTTCTCCATGCAGATACCAGAGGCAACAAAACTCATTTTCTTCAGCGCCTTCCACAAGTTTAAATGCTTCTTCTCATGGCTTTCCAGTCTCAGCAGTTAATTGCTCCCAGCCTCGTCAACGAAGCTCAGACTCCGATGGCCGCTTCCCGTCATCTCCAAGCGATATATGCCACTCAGCTGACTTAAGAAGAGCTGCACTTCTGAGATCTGTGCAGATGAGAACACACCCTCCTGGCTCTGCATCTTTGGACCTGCCATTTGGTTCTGGTCAAGAGCCTGCCCCTAATAATGATTCTGACGAAAGGCCATGCCCATACATGAAATCTCTGGTTGATGAGAGAGATTATCAAATTGAAGAGTGTTCATCCATAGGTGTTTCAGAAACCGAGTTTAACCATGACAATAAGCCTTGCAGAGTCTTAAATATGAATCCAAAAGCAGCGGATTCCGGAGGTTAGTTACTAACTGATCGGGGAAGATTGTTAGTTGCCGATGTGAACCGATTGCATGTGATAGTTTTGACCAAAAAGAAATGTCTAGTGTTTAATCTTATTGGAATGTGTCCTCCCTTCTGGAAATACTCACAATGTTTTAAAAATCGACTCAGCCATGAATTTGGTAAGTGGTGCTGGATCACTGTGTCATTGGTCGATTTACATGATTGAATCGGATGATTCAATTATACCACTATGTTTCGATTGAAAATTTGTGTTTGTATTGAAATAGATTATCCGGTCTCTGAAAAGTTCATAACATATATTATGTGGAGAAAAACTCATCACCATACAAATAAAGATGAACACAGAAAAAGCATAAACCAAAAGCTAAAAAAATATCTTTAAAAGTTTCACGAGGACATCAAGGCTTAATTAAATAAGTCATATTCAAATGTGGATAATATTAATATACTATCAGTCCGCATGTTTTGATTTTTTTTTTTTTTTTTCAAATGATTTAGTGTAAAAAAATTTATAAAAAAACTTTTATATCATAAAAATTTTAAATAAAATTTTGGTTTGAATATTTATTCCATGTTATTGTAGATATTTTATCATTTTATTAATTTTTTTAGAATATTAAAATTTTAAAAAATCACTTCATTTTGAAGTTTTTGAAATAGTTTTTTATTAAAAAAACATTTTTTAGATACAATTTTTAAAATAAATTACAATTTTACCTATTTTTAATCTTCAATAATATATATTTATATTATAAAATAAATATAAAAAAATTATAATATTTTAAAAAATGATTTTATAAAATTCATTCATACAAAATATAAAATAAATTCATTCTTTTAAATAAAACAAACAAATTTATATTGAAACAATGTTCAAAGAAATTTATATTAAAATTAGATGTTTATATTTCTTTTTGTAATATGAAGTTCTATTATTATGCAAAATCAAATTGGTCATCTAATCAATTATCAACTATATATCTATTAATAAAACATACATGAAAACTATCAATCATGAATGTCCTTCAATTTAAAATATTTTACTATTGCAAAATGTTAAAATAGTAAAAAATTAATCTCTCACTTAGTTCACTCTACTTCAATCAAATGCTACCAAATATCCAATTTTTATTTGACATTTTTTCTACTTTCAAGTTTTCTTCAATTTCTCATTCTTTCACTCATCAGTATTCTTTCAAATTAAATTCATTTTTTTTTTTATAGTTCTTTCTCTTTTTCATTTCATTATTTTATCTTTTCTACTTAATTATTTTATTTTCTCTCAATTATTTTTAATATATTACAATGTATAATTGTAAAATATGGTTATCATATTAAATATTTTTTGGTATATAAATGTATACAATATTAACATTTAATTTTGTTTTTACGACATATTTAATCAATTTGATTTATTTATTATTATTAAAATATTTAATTAATATATTTTTGAATTTTAATAAAATAAAGAATTTATTTTATTAAATTGGATGATACTCAATAGTCATACACATAACTAACTTTCCATCTCACAGATCTCTATCAGAAAAATACCTATTTTTATTTTAATTAATAATTGTCTTTATATGAAAACACAAAATTCTTATTTTTAAACATCAAAATTTCTTTTTTCTTCATGGACCATTATCAATTGTGAGATTTTGGAACGAACTATAGGTTTAGCATGCCGTCGAAGTCCGCTCACATGTTGTTGTCAAATTGGACCTTGTGTTATGGATCCCTGTTTAAGTTAGCTTGTTGTTCCAGACTGACCCAATGACTAGGCATGACCCAACCCACTCCTGATCATATGATGGTCCAATAGTCCAAATGTCAGGGGGATCCACTGCTTCCATGCCCTTCAGCCGAGGAGGACTTGTCGACCACGATTACCCGTGGTCGGATTCCTCTGCTCCTTTTAAACTTCTTTCTGACGTCCGCTGGAGTCACCCAGATTCAGCTTAAGATAACTCCTGCTTGGATTTCCCTATGCCCGACACACATTCCATCCGACCAGGTATGCTCGTCCCAACGACTAGTTTCTGACAGTTACCTATTTTCGGGGGATCCATGATCCATGCCCAAAATAGGGACCAATAGCCAAGCGTTGGGGCTCTTTATAAACCCTATCCCATGAGAGGGTCATATATCAAATATTCACTCCCTTAACACTTTTATTTGTACTTGTATACTATTTTGCCTGCTCTTACTTTGGCATCGGAGTACCTTGCAGGTACACCCCCATTCTCCTCGACGACCGAGCAAAGACTTCAACATTCACGTTAGCGTCCGCAACCATTGTAGACTGATCACATGTACGATCAGTGGTGCCGTCTATGGGAACCTGTGTTACCCCGTTTTTTCATCCTTAGATCGTGAAAATCAAAACATCATTGTTCAACTCACTCAATGGCTCACCACGAAGAATCTGTCAATGCCCGGATCATCTCCAATATTCTCGTCAAACAACGGGAAAGCAATAGAATCATCCTTCCCCTCGGGGAGCCTGACCATTTCCAGGACGGGCGTTCCGCCTCCCCGTCACCAGAACCATCCATGCAACCTGAGATCACCCCTACTGATCTCCCTTTGATTCCCATTCCCGAGGGGACGAATCAGACGCTCGCAACTCTGGTTGAAACGAACAACAACATCTACCTCCTACTCTTGCGCCAAGGCGAAAGGGTAAAAGCTCTAGAGGAGGCGCGACGTACCATAACCCCCTTTCCCGCGGAGACCCCGCATATCCCGCAACAGGTCACCTGAGCGAAGAAAGAATCACCACCACCCAGAGGCAGCTGAGTCTATCAAGAAACAAACTCGATCGTTTCCCCGACGACACAAGTCCCCAGAGACAAGGAAAACCAGGAGGACTCTCCAAGCAGGAACGCGACCGTCGCCTGAGGGTGTAAGAAATCGATCAAGATCCCCTTCCCCTCGTCGACATCGGGACAATCGCTCATGTTCCGCCTCCCATAATTCTAGCGACGAGGATGAAAATCCTGTCCGAATGTGCTAACTCTGAGTTCCGCCATGCCGGTGTCAGGTTTCCAAAGCAGCTGCCGACCAAGCCAAATACGGACAAGACGAAGTACTATCGGTTTCACAAGTCCAACAGGAACAATAGTGACGATTGCATCCATCTAAAGGATGCCATGAAAATCCTCATTTGAGGCGGTCATCTGAAGCAGTTCACTAAGGGGAAAGAGGCTCCATGACAGGAGGTGCAGGAAGCTCGAAAAGTCGAAGAAACCACCCCTCCAGCCACGGAAGCTAATCTCCAGGTTTCCCTTAGCATCACGCGGCCAGAGGATTTCTACATCCCCAAACCGTAACTGGTCCTGCCCATTTCGCCGCCTACAGCCCGTGGGAGTTCTTCCCCTCTACAATGGTAATTTCAGGGGGCGGACACTACAAAGTTATAGTGGGGGGTCGGTAAAGAGACATTTTGATCAACTAATCAACATCATCTCCAACCAAAATTCCATCCTTGATCCTCCCTGTGGGGGATCAATGCCCATATCCTTTTACAAAGAGGACCTCCTCGATGGAGCACCTAACGCCAGCATCCCTCTGCTCGTACGTGCACAAATGGCCAACTTTGACGTTCGGAGGATCCTGGTCGACCAGGGAAGCTTCGTCAATATCATGTACTCCCAACTCTTTGCGACCTTGCAACTCAACGAGACACATTTGACACCCTACGTGTGCTCAGATCTCCAGGGATTCAACGGGACTGTCTCTAGACCCTGGGGTTATGTCGACCTGATAGTGACCTTCGGAGTAGGGGAGACCAGTAGGGCCATCAAGGTGCAATTCCTCGTGATCAATTTCTCGTCTTTGTATTAGTGCATTATAGGTCGTCCAACCCTCACCGAGCTCATCGTTGTACCTTCCACAGTGCACCTAAAGATGAAGTACTATACCTCGTCAGGACAGGTGGCCACTCTCCACGGGGGACATCGAAGCAGCTCGCCGATACTTCGAGGCTGCGTCCAAAGGGCTCAACGTTATAGTTGTCAAGCCAAAGCAAGCCAAAGTCGTCCTTCCCTGCAGCTCCGAGGAATTAAAACCACTCCCTCGAGTAGATTCGATCGATCTCGATAGTAGGTTTACCAAAGAAGAGGGAAAAAGCACAGTTGGCCACAAAGCTTTCTTTGTCTACTCACCCGGTGCCCGACGGAGACTTCAAGCTGGTTCCATTGGGAGAAGATCCTACCAAAGGAGTGAAGATCGAAGTTAACCTCCCAGACATCACGAGGAAACAACTGAAAGCGTGCTTCAGGGAGAACGTTGATTTGTTCGCGTAGAGCACAACTGAGATTCCGGGAGGAAGTAGTCCCTAGAAACGGAATGCCACCACCTGACCATAGATCCCTCTGTCCGAGCAGTAGCACATCCCAGGAGGAAGCAGTCCCCAGAAAAGGTAGAGGCTGTCGAGCAGACTGTAAAAGACCTCCTAGAGACACAATTTGTAACTGAGGCTATGTATACCAACTGACTCTCAAATGTTGTATTAGTCAAAAAGAGAAATGGAAAATGGCGCATGCGCGTTGACTACACTGATCTCAACTGGGCTTGCCTGATAGACGTTTACCCTTTGCCTAACATTGATAAGCTGGTCGATAATTCTGGAGGTTTTAAATTATTGTCGTTTCGAGCAGAAATTGGAGACATGCTCGAAGTCTACATGGACGACATGATCGTTAAATTCCACGAGGAAACCGATCATGAGCTCCACTTAAAGAAAATTTCTGATCAGGCACGCAAGTGCAAAATGCGAACCCAAAAAAATGCACGTTCGGGGTACGAGCGGGAAAATTTCTCGGTTTCTATCTAACCAAAATAGGAAACGAAGCCAACCCTAACAAGTACCAAGCATTCGCCGAAACACCCACGTCAAAATCCAAAAAATCCATTCAGTCACTAAACGGGGTACTCACCTCACTATCTCGCTTTGTGGCGAAATCCGCCCAGCACGCGCTACCCCTCTTCAAGCTCCTCCGCAAAGAGACTGCTTTCGAATGGACAGAGGAGTACGAGCAAGCCTTAACACATCCCAAGAAGGCTCTGTCAGAACCCCCAGTTCTCTCCCGACCAAAGACCGGGGAGACTTTGTTTCTATATCTGGTCATCGCTAACAAAGTCGTAAGCGCCTCCCTCATACAGGAAACACTCGAGGGACAAAAATCGATCTATTTCGTGAGCAAAGCCCTGCAAGGGCCCGAGCTCAGGTATCATCAGATTGAAAAAGTTGCCCTTGCACTCCTCCATGCGGCAAGGAGACTCGGGCATTACTTCTTGGCGCATATGATCGTCGTACGAACAGACCAACCCATTAGGCAGCTCCTTGGTCCACCCGATATGGCCGGAAGGATGCTCAAATGGTCCTCGAAACTATCTGAGTTTGACATCCGATATAAAGGCAGATCATCCGTCAAAGCATAAGCCCTGGCTGATTTCGTGGCCGAAATGACCACCCTAGAAAACCAAGTCTGCGCGTCCAAAAAATAGACCATTTTCGTGGATGGAGCATCAAGATCAATGGGAAGTGGAGCATGGATTATCCTAGAAAACGAGGAGGGAATTCTGATAGAGGTATCCATCATACTATCTTTTTCCACCTCCAACAACCAAGCAGAGTACGAAGCTTTCCTCGTTGGTCTAAGGCTCGCCGACGACCTAGGAGCCGAAGAGATAATCATCGGTACAAACTCTCAGCTTGTGGCGTTGCAAGTCAAAGGTGAATACCAAGTTAAAAACAAAAATTTGTCAGAATACCTGATGCTAGTCAAGGAAAAGATTACTAAGTTTGCATCCGTAGAAGTCAAACATGTCCCCCATGAGCATAATGTGTGAGCAAATATGCTATCAAAACCCGCGAGGACAAAAAGGAAAGGCGAAAACAAGTCTGTTATACAGGAGATACTTCCTCGACCCAACATTGAAAAAAAATTCTCAACAATAGACGTAAACTTCATCGACGACGCCAACTGCTGGATGACCCCGGTCTACAAATACTTAACTAATGACGAATTTCCCGAAGATCCAAAGGAGGCCAGTATAGTTAAGCTACGAGCCTACTCATACGTGTTAGTCAATGGAAAACTCTATCGGCGGGGATTCTCCATTCCCCTCCTCAAGTGTGTCAAGAAGAATTAGTTTTGCATATCCTGCGTGAAATCCACGTAGGTATCAACGCCCAACATTTGGGCGGGAGATCTCTGGCAAGGAAAGCCCTCTGGGAAGGATATAATACTGGCAAACAATGCAAAATGACGCCAAAGAGCATGTAAAAAAATGCGATAAATGCCAACGACACGAGGACATGCACTAAGCACCTCCAAACGAGCTTAACACAATGTTCTCCCCGTGACCATTCACATGGTGGGGCATGGATATTCTAGGTCCCTTTGTCGCCGGTTCAAACCAGAATAAATACTTGATCGTCGGAGTAGACTACTTCACGAAGTGGATGGAAGCTGAGGCTCTAGCTAAGTTCACAACCCTCAACATACTGCGTTTCTTTAAACGTAACATCCTCGCCCATTTTGGGGTACCCCAAGCCATAGTTACCGACAATGGGACACAATTCACAGATAAAAATTTCCAGAAATTCGTTGCCAACGTAGGAACTGAAACATCCCAATTTCATAATTTAATTAATTAAGTAATTATTTATGAATAAGTGGAAACAAATGGTATTTTTGTGGAAAATAAAAGAATTATTTTAATTAAGATAATTATATAATAATATTGGGAATTAATTAATATTATTATTAAGAAAATAAAGTAAAGGAGTTTGGAGGTCTAAGGGGCAAGGTTGTCCTTTGAGTGATTTGAGAAAAGATATTCACAATCAAAAGTTCTCATAACCGTGTTTTGAGTGAAAGTGAAGGTTTCTCTGGAGAACAAGAAGAATAAGGAGGCAAAGAGGGATTTTGATCAAAAGTGAAAGAGAAAGCTACATTGATCAAGGTATGAAGAGTATTCTTATTCAATAATCATAGTATAGCGTTGTTTTGTGAGAAAGAGGATTTTTGAAGGGAAAACCTTAGGGTTGAGGTAATTGTTGGTAGATTGTGAAGATTAGTTGTTGGTTGTTGTTAATAATGATGAATATATGATGAAATTAGTTGTTTTGATCGCTTTCTGTTGTTGCCTGCTGTTATTGGAAGTTTTTGTGATGTTTAGGAGTGGCTGTGATATGCAGAAATCATAGGGGATCTTGATTAGTTCTTCAGGAACTATATAATAAATTATTATTTTGCTATCCTTTGGGGATGTTTGATAAGTTCTTCAGGAACTATATATATAATAAATTATTATTTTGCTATCCTTTGGGGATGTTTGATAAGTTCTTCAGGAACTATATATATAATAAATTATTATTTTTCTATCCTTCAAGGATATTTGTTAAGTTCTTCAGGAACTATATAACAAACACATTATTTTATAGTATTTCAGAGATATTTTAACATTATCCATCTAATCCTTATAGGATGCATGAAAATCATTGTTGATTTTTTTTCTTCTAATCAATATATCAATACATAATAGACACAATTAGAAATATATATTACAAAACAAAAAAATAATAATGTTATCTTCTAAATCTTAGAGCTTCATATAGTTAGAGCATCGTGCTGATAACGTGTTATGAAACTAACTAAAACAACATAAAGATCCAATAGAGAAACAGAATAGAGAAAGTAACATTATATTATATTCTGAAAAAGTACACTGTACATTATAATGTGGATCTTATTTATATAATACATGACCAATAAATAATTATTAACTTAAGGAATACACAAAAGTTAGAAAATTAACTCAGAGAAGTTAAGGAATATAGAAAATTGCATAAATGAACATCCACATCTATTTACTATTATTCATAAAATAAAAGACATATCCACATTAATGCAATAAAAAGTAGACATTCTAACACGAGAGGAAATATACTTAGCTGAACTCAATCATCAAAATCAAATGGCGAATTTTGTTTGTTAGAAAATCTTATTATAATGTATTGATTACGAGAGTCCAAACAAATATTTTTGTGTCCGTTTGTCCATTTTTTAGTGCGCATACACGTCAAGATATAGATGGTTATTTTTTATTTAATTTTGATTTTAATTTAAATTATTTATGTAATAAACTTTGTGACATGTACTCTGATGTCCATATCTTTTATTAATTAGCACATACAAGAAATTATAAAATAATATTTTAAATCAAAATTAAAAAAAATATTTGTTTTTATTTTAACCCGTGTGAATACTTAAAAAAAAAGATAAACGAAGTTTGGACATTAGTATTATTAAATCAGCACATTTTATTTTTCTAAAATATGTTATTGTTTTTATTGTATTTGTAAAAAGAAGACATATATATTTCATTTTTATTTTTCAAAAAAATAATTATAATATATAAATAGAAAAATGATTTTTATATATATATATATATATATATATATATATATATATATATATATATATATATATATATATATATATATATATATAATTTTCAAGAAAGTTGAGTATTTTTTTACACACTTTTTATGTGCATCAATTTTTTAGTAATATATTAATATGCATGGTATAGGAAAAAAAATCACTTAACTATATCTTTGGATTTAGATTTGTCATTTAATTTGTTTTCGTGTTAGATTGATCACTTAACTCTTTAAACGTGTCATATTAACTTTTTTTGTCTTATTAGCGACGAAAAATAAATAATTGATCGTTAAATTCGTCGTTAATTACACAAAAATGACTAACATAATATATTTTAAGAGTTAAAGAAACACCAATCTGATACGAAGAAAAAAAGTTAAGGAATCAATCTGAACCCATAATATAGTTAAGGTATAAAAGAAATAATATTTTGTCATAACTATATTATAGGATTATTATACTAAATATTTACTGATGTATAAATATATATACAATGTTAATGCATAGTTTTGTTTTTACAACGTATTCAATCAATTCTATTTATTTATTATTACTAAAATACTTATTAATCTATTTTTAAATTTAATAAATTTAAATATTTATTCTATTAAATTTGTTAATGCTCAATAGTCAATAGTCATACACACAACTAATTTTCATCTCAGCGTCATTATCTGTAAAATATTTATTTTATTTTAATTAACAATTATCTTTATCAGAACACAACATTCTTATTTTCAAATGTCAAAATTTCTCTTTTTTTCACGGATCACTGTCAACAAAATATCTATTTTATTTTAATTAATAATTGTTTTTAATTAAGATATAAAATTCTTATTTCCAAATGTCTTTTTTTTCTTCTCACGGTTCACTTTCAGTAAAATATATATTTTATTATAATTAATAATTGTTTTTATAATATACAAAATAGTTATTTTTTCTTTTTTTTATTTCACGAATTCTTTTTTATATGATTATTCAATACAATTAAATTTATATTAATATTGATTGTTATACAATTCAATAATTCTTTTTAAATTTACATGTATGTTTAAATACAATTTATATATTATTAAATCATTTTATTTGTGCGTATTGTACGAGTATCTTATTAATATAGTAAAAATAAACAATTACAAATTTAATGGTCATATGCACAGCACATGGTCATATTAATATAATGGCAAAATACCCAAAATAGTCATTTAACTCCATCACTGGGTCCATTATGGTCCCTTATCTCTAAAAAGTGGCAAAAAGATCCTTTAATTTGTTAAATTGTACCAAATAGATCCTTTCCGTCCACCACCCCCAAACAGACGTTAACTTTTGTATAGGTGACAGCTTACATGGCTTCATCTTCCTCCTTTAAACTGAGAATCTTCATCTTCCTCCTTTTCTAGGGTTTATGCGAAAATTTCTCTTCATCCATCCCCAAATTGATTCAAGAAATAGTAAAATCATAGAGTCACGAAGATGAAATCCAGTGGGTCGACGCCAACGCCAGTGATGAAAGCAAAACACGGTTATGGTGGGTGTTCTTCGAAGGAAGAATCGAATGTTAACACAAGCACAACTTGGAAACCTATATGTCACTGTGGGGATTTAGCTGTTCTTCGTATGGCCACAACATTCAAGAACTATGGGAAACATTTTTGGGGATGTCCTAATTTTAAGGTATGTCATATGTATGTTTGTTTAAAATTTGTAGCTGTATTTGTGTTTTAAAATGGTTGATGTTGAAGATGGTATTTTGCAGGGATCAAGCAATGCTGGTTGTGGGTACTTTGGATGGTATTTTGAAGAGGTTGGAGATGAGAATGAGCAATATTTGATGGATAGAATTGAGAAGCTCTCAAAGTCAGTGGCAAAGGCTCAAGTGACTATTGAAGAATATGGGAAACAAATAAGCAAAATGGAAATGACATGAAGAAGCTCATGAAGTTGATAAAATTCTGGAAATTGATTTTGTTCATAGGCCTTGTTGTAGTTGTTTTTAGAATCCTTTAGGATGTTGTTGAATCAATTTGTTCTCACTGTTTTTAGAATGCTTTAGGAAATTGTTGTTGTTGAATTAATTTGTTGTCAAATTGTTGTTGTTGTTGTCAAATGTAATGAATTATTTGTGATCAATGGTAGTTACTATTGTTATGTTGACAGTACCATAATGTTAGCATTTGTTATCAGCTAAACATAATTGACATAATTGCTAAACATAATTGAAATAATTGCTACAGAAATGTTACATTGATAGAACTAAACATAATTGACATAATTGCTTATCATAATTGACAAAACAGAATTCTAACATTGACAAAACCATATGTCTTACATAATTCTTACATAACATTGACAAAACAGAATTCTTACATAATTGCTTATCATAATTGACAAAACACTTAACATTGACACAATTGTCTTACTTAACATTGACAGAATTGTCTTAACATTGACAAAACACATATATCTTAACATTGACAGAATTCTTAACATTGACATATGACCTAAGGTTTCCAAGTCTTGGTTGATCTCTTTGTTGGTGTACTTCTCCTTGTTGTTGGGCCTACAACAGTCTTGGCTGCACTCATCCTGGTGGTTGGGCCTGGGGGCATGAAAGGCTTAGTTGGCCTTCTGTAAGATAACTTGTTTGGCCTTCCTTGATCTTGCTTGGTTTTCCTTGAATTATGCTGAGGTTGAACTTGAGATGGTTGCTGAGACTGTGATTGGTCCTGAGACTGTGATGACTGCTGAGACTGTGATGGTTGTTGTGATGGCTGCTGAGATTGTGATGGTTGCTGAGGTTGCTGAACAAATGCTTCAGATGGCTGGCCTTGTGATACCTGCTGACTGGTGTGGTCCTTGCAGGTCAGTTTATTATGACCTGCTTTTTTGCACCTGCTACACCTAACATTAAACCCAGTCCTTGTCATCTTCTTGTCCGAACCATCAATCTCACCTTGCTCTAAATTTCTTCTTTTCTTTGGCCTTCCAGGCATCTTCCTATACTTAGGAGGCTGCACATCTGGATATTCAGTTCTGGCCCACAAATTAGAACCATTAACTGGAAAAATCACAAATTCATAGACCTCCATGTATCTCTCCTTTCTATAATATTCTGGAATGTAGTCAGCAATGTTGTAGTTTCTACTCTTCATAGCTGATAAGGCATGCACACAAGGTAGCCCTGTCAGCTCCCATCTTCTACATGAACAACTTTGCTCCTTAAGGTCTATAGTGAATTTATCTGCTTGGTTTTCTAGATGCCTCACCTCAAAAATATGTTCAGAAGCCATCCTATAAGCACAAAACAAAATTGAATTCACTAATAAGCAACTATAAGCACAAAACAGAATTGAATTCACTAATAAGCAACTATAAGCACAAAACAGAATTGAATTCACTAATAAGCAACTATAAGCACAAAACAGAATTGAATTCACTAATAAGCAACTATAAGCACAAAACAGAAATAAATTCATATACCAATTACTAATAATCTACTATAAGCAACAAAACAGAATTGATATACCTGACAATCTACTATAAGCACAAAACAATTCATATACCTGACAATCCAAAGGTTGGTGTAAGAGCTTGTTTTTTCAACTTTCTTTCTTATGTTTGGTAGGACTTCCCCATCAGCCAGATTCTGATACCTCATCCTATTGTTTTCCCATCTCTCCATCATATATATCCTTATTTCTTCCACCATAGTAATTAGCGGTTTAGCTCTTGAATCCAGAATAACACTATTGAATGCCTCAGACATATTGTTGAGGACTGCATCACATTTGTTACGAGTCTTGAAATATGATCTGCTCCAATATCTTGGTGGAGTGCTGATCATGTGCTTGTATGCTTCCATATTGATATCCTTCATCCCTTTCATCTCTCTTTCCCAAGCTTGGTAATATGTGGACTTTGCAGCTTTCCAGATAATTTCCTTGAGTTTCTTGCCTGGATATTTTTTTCTGAAATTATTATAAAGATGTCTGACACAAAATCTTTGCTCAACTCCAGGTAGCAACTCATCCATGGCAGGTAATAAACCCTTAGTGCAACAAAAATTCCATAAGTTAGTACAAATAACATAAGGACCTATAAGTGAACATAACTTATAACATAATTACATAAGTACCATATAAGTGAACATAACTTATAACATAATTACATAAGTACCATATTTACCTTTTGTTGATCAGATATATAGGTGTATGTGAGACACTTTTCTCTCCCACCTAGATCATCAATAAGAAGCTCCAAGAACCAAGTCCAGCTATCTTTATTTTCACTTTCAACCACAGCAAATGCTATTGGTAGCATTTGATCATTTGGATCTCTACCAATTGCTGCCAAGATTTACCCTCCACACAACCCTTTCAAAAAACAACCATCTAGCCCAATGAAATGTCTACATAATTTAAAACTCTCCTTACAAGCAGCCAAGCAAATGTACAACCTCTTAAAATATGGTCTCTGATCTGCAGAAGCCTCTAGTACAGGATGCACATTGACTTTCACAGTAGAACCTGGGTTAGATCTCAAAAGTTCATGGCAATAGTCATAGATCCTTGTATAGTCCCCAAGAAAAGAACCATTTACCATGTCTCTAGCAGCAAATATTGCTCTTATGGCCTTTTGCTTGCTAACACCTACATTCCATTTTTTTTTGTGCCTTTTCCTTTATGTCCCTAAGTTTCAATCTTGGATTGGATTTCAGTGAATTCTTTAGCCTCTTACTTAACCATTTTGTACTCATCAGCTTTACATTGTACTCTCTACTACAACTATGGTTGTCTATGATCTTCCTTAGTTGCCAAGAATCCTCATTAGGTAACTTTGCACAGTAGGCTTCCCAATCACATCCTTCCTTGCATCTAACCCTCACCCTTACCTTGTCATTCTTAATGTACCTAAGACCTCTGCCAGATTGCACAGCATGTGATGCTATAACTTCTTTAAAATCAGCCTTGGTTGTGAAATACATCCCAATCTCCCATTTGAATTTTGACATGTCTTTCTGTAATTTAAAAATAAGGTACTTTTTCCTAACAACATCACTAGTATCATCACTTTCACACCCACTTTGTAAATCATCACTTTCATTATCACTAACTTTATCTTCACACTTTTCTTTACCCTTATTCATCTTCCCCTCTTGATCATTCACAGATTCCATCACATCACCCTCTTCATCATCAAACTCATCTGATTCATCATCAAAACCAACTTCCATTTCACTGTCATAATTGAAGTTTTCATCATCACTATCATCCTCACTAACATCAGTATTATCCCCTTCATTCTCAACATTCGGATTCACAGGATCAGAACTATTCACCTCAGCATTCAGATTCATAGGATCAGTATCTGAATTATTCACAGGATCAATGTTATCCCCTTCATTCTGATTCAAAACTTCCTCTTCCATCCTTGGAGTTGTATCATTCAAGGGATCAATATTATTCACCTCAGCATTAACTTCCTCAAGCATTGCAGCAAGCACTTTTTCAGTGTCATCCTCTTCTATCACATC
Source organism: Lathyrus aphaca (assembly GCA_963966055.1). NCBI lineage: Eukaryota > Viridiplantae > Streptophyta > Magnoliopsida > Fabales > Fabaceae > Lathyrus > Lathyrus aphaca. The sequence goes on from OZ014520.1 coordinate 113,619,995, forward strand.
TGCTTCTACTTCATCAATTAGACCATCATAAAAATCAGGTTGTGACAATATGTGTGTGATGTATATGTCAACCCTAAGGTGAACCCTAAACAAATCAGCAATCTCTAGGGCTCCTTTGTCATCAACCAAGGTGCTCATCCCAAATTGTGGATCCTTATAGTAAATTTTCCCAATACAGGTGTAACCTAGATCCTTAAAACAACCTAGCAGTTCAAAATAGCTCCATCTATCAACATCTATTTTCAATTCTGCAATCTCTCCCCCTTCGTATACACTCAGCTCGTCATCCACAAATGCACCACTGTGGTGAATTGTAAGACTCAGGTACTCACTCATCTCTACTGACAAAAATCCCTAATCGAAGTCAAATAACCCTAAATCAGTAACTTTTACGAAAAACCCTAAAACATACAAACCCTAAATCATTAAAGTAACTGCAATCGAATAACATATCAAATTGTAAAATCGAATACCTGGTGGATTATGCTTCAGAAATGGATTATGCTTCAATGCTTCAAGCTTCAATGGCTGCGCTAGGGTTCCTCCTTTCTAATTTTCACCAACATTCGTACAACTAGTAATGAGACTCCTTAGTATACACTTTATGCAAACACATCCTTCATGGCAGATGAGTCACCCAAGCTAAGCTCCACATGTGTATGCTAACTTGACTTTGACTAACGGTTGCTGACGAAAGGACAAACGTGGTACAATTTAACAAATTAAAGGATCTTTTTGTCACTTTTTAGAGATAAGAGACCATATTGGACCCAATGATGGAGTTAAGGGACCAATTTGGGTATTTAACCTAATATAATTATTTATAGATATAATACTTAAAGTTCTAAGCAATTAAGTCCCCGTGCGACGAGAGTGGTTATTTGACGGGAATATGTTTTTGGAGGTGATTTTTTTAGATTGTAATAAATACAAGATATTGAAATAAAGATAAAATTTAATAATAATAGGAACAAATAAAATATAAGTTATTAATTTCCAACATATGAAGATGAAATTTAACATATTCTAAAAAAATGCTTTGGATCAACAATACATTTTTTTACTTACATAAAATTTATTTTTGTTTTGATTTCATACGCATATTTGTTCACTTACTTTAAAAAAACAGTTGATAAATTTCTATTTTTTAATATTTGAATTATTAATTTAATTTGTTCTGTTTTATATAATTTCTTGTTTCATGAAAGAAAAAATTATTAAAATTTTATTAACTTTGACTCACTCTAGCTATAAAAAAAATTAGGCTTACTTTTAACCCCTTTAGTTTGAGCATTTTAAGCAATTGATCTCCTATTATAAAATCAGTTATTCTTGTCTCTTAATTTTGATGGTCTTTAGATTTTTTTGTCCCCTTTTTTTGCATACGTGGCAATATGATTAGGATAAAAAAATCTTTTTAATTAAATGGCAAAGATGATTAAGATATTTTATTAATTAATATATTTTTAACTAATTTAATATTTAATAATAGTTTTAACTAAATCGATATTTAATAATCTTAATTAAGTTTTTAATTAATTAATTAAAATATTGAAAAGATATTTCTGAGCCTAATTTACTTAGAGTATTAGTCCAACACCAATTGACAACATACCATGTATATATACATGAGCCATCTAAACACTTGTATTATGTATTTTTATAAACAAGTCAAATGCATGGAAGATCATGGAAGGATCAAACATAGAATCATAATCAATTTTTTTTGGCTGCTTGTCCCTTTTGCCACAAATGCATGGACGCTTGTTCCTCATCTTGGAAGTGTTATTACTGTTGCTTCCTATTTTTCTCTAGATTTTATTGAAAAGAGTATCATGGTTGTTTGAATTTGGTATAAGTAAGAACATAAAACATCATTATATTCGTGTTGAAATTGTCTATATTGTTGTCTACTAGCTCTGAAGCACCTTGTCTCTTTTGAAATTTGAAACTACATTTTTCTTTCCAATATTTATGCTTCAAAGGTTATGTGATTAGGAGCCCGATAATTTGTGATGAATGTTATGCATTAAAACAATTGCTATACATGGTTTCTTTTGGCAAACAAAGTATTACACACGAGTGAAAAGATACCTTCTAATGAGGTGGTTACATCTATATATACTAAGATTAATATCTAACAAATCTATATTTCTAATACCTTCCCGCAAGTTGGAAGATATACACAAAACTTTCAGCTTGAAATGAATAATAGAAACCAAAGTAAAAAGATACAACGACAAATGTCATATCGGTAAAACAAAGCTGTAACAAATGAACAAATTTGTAGCAGTTAAGATGCATAACTCTTAGAAGTCTTCGACCTACTATCGGGCCTGATCATCAGTCTTCTTCCAGCGTCTCCACAACATTCACTTCAAAAGAAAATCAAGAGGAAACTCCATACTTGGGAGTAACCTTCCAAATGCCAAATAAGGAAATAAAAGCTTAACCATCAAGCAGAAACCACAAATCAAGGTTTAATCACTTGGAGGAAGCAACAATCAAAGGTTTAACCATCAAGCATAAGCCACAACTCAAGACTTAAACACTTGGAGGAAGCAAAAAGAAACTTAGCCACCATAGGGGATAAGCTAACACCAACAAAGCCATAGGGCTAAATGCTTAATCACCAAGCAGAAACTATACATCAAAGGTTTAACCACTTGGCAAAAGCACAACATCAAAACTAATTAAGGCACAAAGCTTAACCATCAAGAGTACAAAATACTCGAGATAAAAGCACAACAACAATGCCAACAAAGGGAACAAGGCTTAGCTATCATAAGATAGAAACACAATCAACAAATCCAATAAGGCATCATCAAGGTAACAAACAAGTATATTCCATAATCAAAACCATCTTCAATCTTCAAAAATGCAGATGAGGCAGTTGGAAAAACAAGCCAAGATAGGTATTCAAAGTGGACTAAATAACAATATTAGTGAATTGCAACAAAGGTGCATAATCATCAGGGAAGAATATGATTCCAATCTCTAGTAGTGGCGCATAAGTAGCGTTGAGAGAAAAAGTAAATCATAGCCAAAATATCTTGACAGTGAAAGAAGAAACAAATAAAAAAACATGATGTGTACCAAAAGCTACCTCAAACACAAGCTGATGTTTTGTAGACCGGTATTCAAAACTTCACCAAAACATAACATCTTGTAGTTATGTAAAAATTTTATGAAGCAACAATCTTGTAAAACCGAACTTGCAACGAACTCTAGACCTTTAATGTTTTGCGCAAGGAGAAATTTGAACACCTCTAATAGTTGCTAGAAGAATCAAATATGAATTGCAGAATGCAAAACAAAATTCATAGATGTTGCATACTCGAGAGGCTCGCAAAATTCGAATCTTAGAACAATCACATTTAAGTCGTCCAACTTTAATCATAAGGAAACTTCAAATCGTAACACCGAAAAGTCGACGTCGTCGTCATAAATCGCAACACCGAAAAGCAAGATTCAAATCAAAAACTTCCAAGAGACCTACGATCTTGAATCTTAATCAGAGACGCCGATATCACAAAAAATTGCGAGAATCACAATATGAAATTGTGATAAATCGCTTATTATAATCGATATATTAGTTGGAAGAGGAACTCATCGAATACAATTGATCTTGGAAAATTGGAACCCTAAGATTTGGCAATAACAAAGAGATGAAATCGAGAGATGAGAATTGAAATTGTAAATTCGAAAAATATTCAACCACACTATATCTCAAACTAGATTCGAGAGAAAACAATCAAGAACAATAAAAAAAAATTATTCGAAAAACCCCGAAATTTGGACAAATCGAATCAAACCAGAGTATTTGTGTTTTGGATCAAAGATTTGATAAATAAAAGTGAAAATGGACTTTGAAACAAATGTAGATGAATTTTAGAGAAAACGTGTTCGAAAACAGTGTCACGGAAAGATGAAAAATGCTTACAGATCAGAAATGAAATCAATCGAACATGAATCACAATTGAAATTTCAAGAATCTCATATGAAGGCAAACATAATCTGATCGAAACAAATTAGAGAAAATCAAATCAAGAATCGAAACCGAAGAATAAAAATGAAGTAAAAAGAAAACTAAGTCAAAGTGAGAAAAATAATTTTTCTCCATAGAAATGCAACGGAAAAGAACTTCAAGGTGGACACCATTGATGCTTTAATACCACATTAGGAAACATGGTATCCATTAAAAAAAGGAGAGAAAAACTCCAAAACTCTTTGTATTGATGAAAAAAAAGTGTTACATATGAGTGAAAAGATACCTTCTAATGAGGTGGTTACATCTATATATACTAAGACTAATATCTAACAAATCTATATTTCTAATAGATAGTACCATTGTAGCGGTAAAATCGTGAGTGTAAGCTATTGATTAACTTAACTCGATTAACACAGAGTCGCCACCGCGCTTTTCTTTATTTCCGAAAGGAAAAAGGTAAAAGAACGAATAAAAACCTAGGATTCTAAAAGCAAAGGCTAAAAGAAATAAACAGAGATTGGGTAAGGGGATTGGTTATGAACCGGGAAGGTTTTAGGCACCCGACTCATCCGTGGTACTCCACGGGAGCCTTTTGAAATACTTATTGCTTTTTGGTCTGAAATTGGTTTATTTAAAATGATGGAAGAGATGAGAAGAAGAATATTTTTTAATGATTTTGTGTTTGATAAGGTTTTAACGCCTTATGCCTACGTACCCACAAAGTGCAATGCGAGATCAAAACCTCGTAGTTCGTGTACAAAGTTTGAAAAGAATAAGTGAGTTGAATTGATTTTTAAGATGTAAAGATAAGTCGTCATCCCTTAGCGAATAATTCCGCTAAAAGGGATGAATCATATCTAAACATAGGAAAAAGAAAAAGGTGCACAAAGCACAAAAACAATTGAATGGGTTTGTATTTTTTAAAGTATATGAGAAAATGGTTTTGATATATTTACATGGCTTAACATTTGATTAAGAAAATAAAAGGAAAAGATTAAAAAATCGCTTGACCTAAGTCAAGGTTTTTTTATGAAAATGTTTAAAGTTTAGAAAACAAGAAGGTTTTGAAATAGGAAGAAGTTTTGAAAATTAAAGAATGGGGAGGAGATGAAGAGACTAGTCCTAATGCTTGAATTAAAACATAAGGAAAGAATTTACCAAACTATAATATGCACAATTCTTCAAAGATCGGGATTTCCATCTTCAAAAGTTAATGACATTACTTGAAGTCGAGATTTCTAATCCACTCCAACTTGAGCAAAGGGGAAAGTATCTTAAAGACTAAGTCCATTCTCCAAAAAGCAAAGGGATAGTAACCATAGTCCAACAATTAGAAGTCACAAATCTTTTAAGAATTTAATCCTTTATTAAGTGTTTTGATATCCAAATGGACAAAATAAAAAAACAAGCACAATATGAATATAAACAAATGATATATGATATAATATGACAAAATATAACAAGGAGATAAGGGAGCAAGAGATTAAAATAAAAAGATAAGGTACGAGAGATTAAATTTAAACAATTATATTCACATTATTATATTATTTACAATATAAGGTGGTATGATGAACTTAATCAAGCACAACCACAACAATGAATAATAAAATTGAGGCAACCGGATCCAAGTGGATCTTTAATCGAATCGGGACGAATGTAGGTCTATGTTAAGCAATCGCCGAGTAATTTACGAAGTAATTACCCTACAAATGAGGCCGGCCACCACTAATTAAAGTGGAAAATATTCGTGTTAATACATGTTAGAGAAACGATATAATGAATCGCTCTCCGAAAACATGCCACACTAAAAGAAAAAGGAAGGTCTAATCTTAATCGAGATTAACGTTGAATTTCATCGAAAAGCAACCTATCACGATCTCAAAGTATGGAGAATGATCCAAATGATCATTCATCCATAGATTTGAAATAATGAAGATTAAGCTTAATCGGAAATCAACAATCCCGAATCGGAAGATTGTCATCGACCAAAATTAAAAAGAGATGAAGAAAAAATGGATCCAAAAATAGATCCAATAAAAGAATTAGAAACATTTTTTGAAATTCTTCTCTAAAGTTCTTTTCCAAATATCTTCTCTAAAATAATTTATAAAATATTTTCTAAATTGTTTTCCCTAAAAAAACATTTCTACTAATTCTTTTTACCTCAATATATTTTAAAATCCAAATCTAAATAATATAAAACTAACCAATATAAAAGAGAATTTAAAAAAAATAAAAGAGGGGGAGGGGGTATGAAGACCCGCGGGTTGTATGAGTGGCAAATGGATACACAGGCCCAAACTCAATTCATTTTAAAAAAATTAGAAATAATAATTTACATAAAATAAATGAAATAAAACAAAGAAGTCAAAGACTCCTTCTTCTTCTTCACTGCGATGCACACAAACAAAACAGGGGAGAAGAACAAACGCGGCGGCAACGGAACTCACACTCTCACCTTCAAGAACGCGAATCGAAACACCTCTCTCTTCTCTCTTCTTAAACCGCAAACCCTCTCTCTTCTTCTTGTTCGGATTCTTTCTCTCTCAATCACAAGTTTTCTTCTCCGATTTGGATTTGGTTTCTTCCTCGCCAATTTCAACTCAATTCGGATTTATGGTGCTTTGGGTGTGGAGATGAGATTGAGAGAAGAAATTGAAGGTTGAAAGGGGTTTTAGGTTTGAAATGGATTTTGACAGAGGTTTAGGGTGCTCTTGAAGCTTGTTTATGGAAGGAGGATGACTCTGTTTAAATAGGAGAAAAGATGAGGAAGAGGCTTGCGTTTTGAACGATTGCCGATTGCGTTTTGGAAGTCACGAAGTTCTCGTGTTCACGCCTTTGAGTCTTGCTATCAGCTGCGTTTTTCATTTCAATGCGTTTTGTGTTTTGCTCTTAATGTATTGCGTTTTGATTTTTTGTATTTTCAGGTGTTGATCGTGTGTTACGCGTGCGTGCGGATTAGGAGGTGTTGGCTTCAGCTTCGGCTTGGCAAGGGTGTGGCTGGGAATTGCTGAGGAAAAGTGCTTGCGGCTTGTGTATTGGAGTTATGGTACGGGAATGTAAAGCTGTCTTGTGAGCTTGGCTTTGTGAAGTTGAAGGCCTGAGGTTGCGGCGTGGCTTGGATTGATGGAGTTTGAGGTGTTTGGGCGTACGGGTGTTAACGGCTGCAGCAAGAGTTGGAAAGCGTGTGGCATGACGTACTGGCTTGCAAGTTTTTGTTTTGTTGGCTGGCGTATGAAGATGGGAAGTACTTTGTTGCTTGGCTTGAGGGCGTGTGGAGATGCGAAGCAAAAGGCTTGTTATTTTTGTGTTTTTGCTACTTGGGCAAGCTGATGGAAGCTTGAGGCGCGTTGCTGTGCGGCGTGTGGGATGCAAGGTGGGGCCAGCTGCAGGATTGGTGAGTGATGTGGGAAATGGCTGGTGAAATGGAAGTGTGGGGCCTCAAGTGGCTTGAACTTTTTGGTAGAATATTTTGTGAAGTCATGGCTTGATAGGAAATGTTGTAAAAGGAAAATTGGTCCAAGGAAAAAAAATTGGATTGAACATATTTCCCTTTATTGTATTTTTTTTGTTAATCTAAATAAATGGGCCCTAGAATAATAATAAAAAAAAATATGGATTATAATGACTTAATAAAAGGAATAATGAATATGAGAAAAAAATATGACAATTGAAAGATGTAAAAAAAAATGGGATATTGTGATATTGAAAAAAAAAATGGTCATTTGAGAAAATAAAAAGAAATGGATTATTAATAAAAAAATGGAAATTGAACTATATAAAAGAAATACAAAAATGCAATAATCGGGAAATGAAAAATAGTCATAAAAGATACGGATGGATAAATGGTTTAATCGAAAAGAAAAAGGGTAATGAATGGAATTTGATTTTCAAGCCCATAACCAGATCTGGATTATTTCAACAAGCCTCTGAACACAGCCCAAATACCTTGCAACTTGCCAACTGAAAACTGTTTGATTATTATCTGATAAACCGAATTCATACTGAGGAAAATAAATCCTCAGATGAATCGCTGATGAACTGATGAATCGATGAACTGATAAACACTGAAGATTCGAACCAAACTTCGCACAAAACACAGCCTGATAACTGATGAACAAACCAAACTTCGCACAAGAAACAACTGTCACCCAGTCCAACTTGTACTTTGAAAACGCATTGCCTGATGAATGAATTACTGGCACACACAACTGGCAGTCAACACAATCTTTTAATAGTTTAACCAGATTAGGTCAAACATCCATCTGAAAACGCATTGTGATTGAACAAACGCATCTGAATGAAATTATTGCCCTGTCTTTGAAAACCTGCAACACAGAGAAGAAGAAGAACACTGCAACATATTTTTTGTATTTTGGTTAGAAGTCAGTAAATATAAATAAATATAAAGCAGTAAAAATAATGGTGATCCCCTGCGAAGCATAGACCCATATCTGAGGAGAAACTCGAAAGCCAGTGCGATCTTGTTTGATATGCAAAATGCAGATGATATGTGAAGGAACTTAGGGCAAAAATTAGGGTGTTACAACCATAACTCTCAAACTTCCAGAAAGTTCCAACGATCTTGTTTTGCTAAAAAATATCTACCCGTCTTGTTATCCTTACATGCAGAATCTCATGAACAACTCACAAGGAACTCCCAAATCTCGTGTCTACACCCCTTAAACCGTAAGTCAATATACTTTTCTGGGTAAATCCTTTTTCAATAATGTTTTGTTATATCATTATGTATAAACATTACTCAAGTGAGTTGGGATAAAATGCAACATTACTTTAACATTCAGGTGGATGCTTCAACATCTTCGCAATATCTTCGATCGATTTTTAAATTGTCGCTTTCAAATCGAGCGAAACGTTTGTTTCAAAACGGAAATACGTATTCCACATAGCCCTTACATCTACATGCGTCTTGAGCTCATATTTACTAAACTCAATCTTCCCTCTATTGTCTATCAACGGTGAACAGTACTCAAGCTTCACAATCCTTCGATTGTCTCCGTAAGGTAAAAAATGGTGAATTTCGTCTTTGATAACTTTGAGGGAGGTAAAATCGGTGAGCTTAAACGTTCGCCCAGATGTAAAGATGGAGAATGAAACATTTGCAACATACTAGTTGATGTTTATTTGTGACATTTGATACATTTTCGGTTTGTGTGAAATATAACATAATATCACCTTAATTTATAGAAGCCATTGATAAATATGGATCATTCAATAACTGGCATATTGACTCCAATGATATATCTCTGACTCCGCACCCTATTATCTTGTTCCGCAGATGCATCTCTGAAACTTCTCTTGAATCAGTTCCAAAACAAACCCCTTCAAACTTAAGCTATTTTTTTTACAAAAGAACAAATGTTGTTATGGGAAAGATAAAAAATACATTAAGATACATTATGAACAAATGTTGAATATATTACACTTCATTTATATTGAGACACAATCATACACTTATTTATCCGATTAAGCAAGAAATTCAAACGAGTCGAAACATTTGTCGTCAACTAAATCTATTGGTGGTATCCCTAGGACTTTTGTGCATTTGATTTTTTATCAATATTGTTCAATTTCTCGCATTCTTGAATTCTTTCCATAAAATGATTCGGTCAAGTCTCGATTTTAGTGGTTGAATAAGTTGACCATTATGGTGATGTAAGTGGTATATGGCATCCCGATTTCAAATAAACTTGAACATAATGACTTGATTTTGAAAGTCATCCAATACACATGATACAATCATTTGAATTTTGAGGTGAGGCGGTGCGCAGTGGGAAAAAGGTTTCCGAAAAATGTATCTTGTCAGATCAACACACACTCTATCATATGCACATGCTATTAGATGTCTCATTTCAGGGAAGCACATCCATTTTGTCTTCTATGTCAGACTACTAAGACAAGGAACAAAAGACTCATAAACTTCATCGATTTTTCTTTCTTTTCGTACAACCATGTGTATGATTCTTTATGCGCTTTCAACTCTTTGATAAGTTAATGACAAACAATTATATGATTATCTTCTCCTTTACCGAGTAAAGTCGAAACTGCTCGATAACCGCAATTACCGTTCCCCACAATATTGACGATCCGCTCAATGTATTTGTGCATAAAAACCGACATCTCGTCAATGAATGTAATCTTTGGTGGAGGAGGCGTGGGAGGTGGTTTTCTAATGCGAACTCCTTTAACAACATTTTTTTTTAGATTTTGGAGTTGGTGAGTCGGGAAAAACTTTGAAAACATATTCAAAATATGAAAGAGTATGTTAGTCGAATTGTCATTAGGTGTAAGCTTCATTTTCTTCGGAGCACCTTTTGTTTTTACCGATTGAGATGATATTTTCATGTTGGTGGTTTCCGAATAAACAATCTTCATCAATTTTTCTTTGATGTGGATTTTCATATTGTCATTGGTTTTCAAATGTCTCTTTTGTATCACTTCTCATTCAATCAAAATAGAGATATTCGATTTACCGTCATTCATGACACCATCATTATCAAATATAAGTCTCTTCCAATGAGTGCAAACCTCGTCCATTCTTATTGGGTTTCCAAGTTTCACCTTTTTAGAAATAACATAAGCACATGGGAGGTGAGTTTTTACAATTGTGCATCTACACTTTGTGCTATCGGAGCCTACATTATCAACTTGTTTAGCCCCGTGAAAAATATAATTCAAACCCGTCCGGGAAATGATACTGACCAATTGAAAATATATAGAGTTGTCTTTAAATTTGTGTTCCAAAACTATGATGCTCCGACCAAATGATATTTTTATCTCATTATGCTGGTTTTGAATCATGTGGTTCACATAGTCCCAATCTCTGCACAAATCACTCTTATCATTTCCCAACCAATTTTTAAAGTAGCATGGGCAAACTCAATTTTTTTAGTTATTGTATTTTCAATGTTTCTAATATTATCAGTCCATGCCCAAATAATTATCTCCTTCACCTGGTCAAGAATTGTGCTTTCAACATATTTTAACAAATCTTGATGTTTTTCACACACTTTCCTGAAATGCATAACGAAATCGACATATAGTTCTTTTGTGGAAGAATTTATTATATGATTTCATGCATCCATTATTTTTTCCACAAACACACCCGCCTTCACCATTTTTTCATCTTCGAACTCTAAATTTTTCATCCCTACCGCGGGTTTAACCCGACATATCACATTCTTTGTTATGTGATACCTACAATATAATGCATTGGAATAAGAAAATACCTTTGCAACATAATTCATCAAGATGGTATCGCGTTCGATAACAATCACTTTAGGCATTCCACCTTTCTCTTTCAACGGTGTCTGAAACACCTCTAAGGTCCAAGTAAAATTGTCCTTTTTTTCACACTCAAGAAATGCAAAACCAACAGAATATGTCTTCTCAGTTGAGGTAACACCAACCATCTTCAATAACGAAAGTCTATACTTGTTGGTCTTGTAGGTTGAATCAAATACGTGCACCATAAGAAACGTGTTAAACAACTTTATGGAATCAGGATAAGTCCAAAATATATCTCTAACAACAACTCCATCCTCGCACATTCGGTACCTAGACACGTAAATGTTATCATCCAACAATTTCAAGAGTTGTTACATTTCAGTTATATCCCCTCTAATCGCCTTATTAGTAAGGTATCAAATATTATACACTTGCTTGATATTTGATATATTTTAGAATCGTTTCCATTTTAATGTAGCAAATATATTTTTCAATAGAACCAGATTCAATGTCATGTCAGCAACGCATTCCTTCTCTTCCGGCATGAGCTGACACACACTAGGATGACCGTCTAATTTTTCACACAAATCATGATTATATAAATCACATATCACATTAAATCTCCAATTTTTGTTTGCCAACACGTAACCACGCTCCTTAAACGGTTACATGTGCATCTTATATCCGAACCATTATCAGAAGGTTCTTATATTCAAACAATTATCGGACCTTCTGATTAGGGATGACAGGCAGACCCAAACCCGCACCCGAATCCGAGTCAAGGGTGAAAATCCGAGTTGACTGAGTTCGGGTTCGGGTGTCACCCGATATTTCAGGTGTGACTTTGGGTAGTGCGAAACTCACACCCGAAACCCGAAATTACACCCGCTTAGACTTTAATTTTAATTTTAATTATAAACTGTAAACTTTAATTTTAATTATAATGCGAAGACCTTAATTTTAATTGTAATTAGGGGTATGCAAAATATTCGGTTGTGTGCAAAATTTTAATTGAAATCTTATCTTGTAAACAACAATATTTTAGTAGTAAATAGAACTGATACTCCTTATAATTAACTAAATACTAAATCATAATATATATATATTTGAAAAGATCTCATAAGATTATTAAACCACATACAATTTTGTGCTTTAGTTCATCGTCTATTTGCTCTAGGAGGAGGTATAGTTATGGTTTCGTAGATGATTTTAAATATTTAGATTAATATTATTAAGTTGACGTCCATCTTTGAGATTCCAAAACAACATAATTAAGAATGAATTAGTAAGCGATATATAAAATATTAATGAAAAATAATTAAATCCTAAAAAAATTTCTTATTTATATATCTAATTATTACTTACGATTTTGGTGATAAGCTCAATTATCCATGGTGGTATAATTTTTGTAAAAAAAATAATTTTTGAAAAAAAATAATTTAATTTTAATAAAAACTAATTAAATTTTTTGAAAAAAAAATAATTGTGATTTTTTACGGGTTCAGGTTTGGGTGAAAAAACCTGAACCCAATAGATGTGAACGTGGGTATTATTTTGCATCCGAATACCCTTTGAGTTAGGGGGTGATTTCGGGTGCAGGTTTGGATAATGTGAAATCCGCACCCGATCCGACACGTTGTCATCCCTACTTCCAATAACCACACTAAATCCAAGTTTCCAGGTCCCCATACAAATCCAAGGTCCCCATACAAATCCAATGAAGCATTTAATCACAAAATTCAAACTCAGACTCATTTTTAGCAGACTCAGTTTTAGATTGTTTGCCAAAATCTATCGTCTTCACAACATCTTCATTATTCGGAGAAACAACTTGTTTTATTGGATGCACCATATCTAATGAAAACAATTAAAACCATATAACTGTATGATCACAATAGTTGAAGGATTTGTGTCAGAAAACAACAATGACAACAATAGTTGTATGATCAAATGGTTGTAGAATCATATAGCTGATTCTTTTATGAAATTTTTCAAAAAATGCATCTCCAAAAATATTGACATATAAATGTTGATAGAAAATTTCAAAATCCCATCCAAATATCCAGAAATGCACCTCCAAAACTTATACTAAAATGATCAATAATTAACATAGAAATCCTCTTTATACCCTACTAAAAATTTATAGCTCTGCTTCCATTCCGAGCAGCTGTCCCAGTTTTATCTTTCGAGTCCATTTTTATTTCTGTGTTGATATGTTTCAATTGAGATAGTTCTGTTCTTATAATTATTAATGATTAAAAGAAAACAAATATCAAACAGATATTTTTAACTCGTTTGCGTATTATTTTGACCATTGTAGATGTGATGTATTTGACCCAACCATTTTCGTGACAAGTTGATACCATAAACCAAAAAAGAAACAGATTGTAAATATTCTCGTCCCCCTCAAAATCGATCACAGGTAAACTACATACAATGGGACAAAGAATAAGTACTAGAAGTCTCCCCGTGTTGAAAATTTCATAATCGTTCGAGTATATAATAGGATCGTTAAAATAAACTCAGATTAAGTACTTAAAGTCTCCTTGTTGAAAATCTCCCAGCAATATAGACGTCAATGTCAAACAATCATCAGAAGGAGTTGCTGAGGGAGGCTAGCTTACAAGGATAGATGGTAGGAATTGCACAAACAATCATCAGAAGGAGTTGCTGAGGGAGGCTAGCTTACAAGGATAGATGGTAGGAATTGCACATTTAATTCAAGCATATGTCGACAAGATGTTTTTCTTTAGAGTGAACTCATCGGCCTTGGCAGGGCTGATAGACTGCATCAATCATCACAGATAATAAGTGCCACGATTAAGAAGTTGTTTACAACAATTTGCACACTTGCAAATAAAATATTACCTTTTCAAGTATGCGCTCTAGGCGCTGAATTTCTTTCTTAGCATAATCAGAACCTTTCTCCAGGTAACTCTTGGCAGTTTTCAAGTAAATCTTCCCGTATCTGATGGAAAAAAATAATTGCATTATTGCCTCTAGTTTTTGGCTTAAAGTATAAAGAATCAACAGTGCAAAGGGCATAATTTCAAGCCAATAACCATCACAATATTATGAAAGGATGATGTTAGATTACCTAGAAGAAGAACCCTGAAGCTTCCCAACTTCCTCTTCTATTTGGGCAAATATGGTCTTCTTCTCTTCATCATTAGCCGCTACAAACTCCTTTACCAACACGTCCAAGTCCTCTACTATACCAGCCTATACAGAAATAGTGTTAGCATAATGTTAAGTGCAACCATTTTGAATATTTTCACCCACAAAAAGCCATGTTCACTGCCACCAAATTTTATTAAACAAATGAGAAAGAGTGAGAGTGCTTCTCTTTGATAAGAACTCCCTAACCTCAGAAGTAAGCTGTCCTTTTGAATCTCTGCTTGTTCCAGATTTCTCATTGATAAAAGCCACAAAGTCATCTAAGTCTCTTCCACCTCCATAATCTTCACCGGCTTTGTTGCCCTTTGGGAAGAACTTCAAGGTAGGAAATCCACTCACGTCATACCTGAGTCAAAGTTATTCCAGAAATCTTTAATCAGTTATTTATGATATTGAAGTTTTCCCCCTCCAAGTCTTCACTGGCTGCAGCTTTTGTCTTGTTAATCAATATAATAGTAGTGTTAACATTTATCCATCTGTTTCCTACATTTTTTCTTCTTGCTATATAATATTAACACTCATATCTGAATAACATCAAAATATATCCCACCACATTATGCAACACAGATATTTGGTCGGTAGGCCCCAAAAAATTTCACTTCTATAGGACTTCACTCTTTAAGTTTTGATTCCTTCGGATTAAAAACTAAATTTACTTCACTCTTTAAGTTTTGATTCCTTCGGATTAAAAACTAAATTTTAAGATTAGACAACTAAAACTTACTTTTCAGCCAGTTCCCTATATTTGTCAGCATCCAAATTTGCAATCACTACACCATCCTCCGATTTAAAGGCTGCAGCAACTTTTTCATAAATCTGAAGGGGAAAAGCACACCAGCCAAGTTAAACATAGCTCTTTCAAAAAATAAATGCATCAACTTTAAATTGATAAAAAGGACACTGCAATGATATTAACTTACAGGAGCAAGACTTTTGCAATGTCCACACCTGGCAAAATAACAAAAGTTTGTAAGATATAACAGTAAACACTCCACGATTGAATGAAACTGCAGGCCTAAAACATTACTGACTAACAATAATTTAATGCAAGACTAACAAAAAAAGCAAAATTGAAGATTTTAAACTGACAATCTGAAAGTTATTAGTGAGTAGTGAGTACCATGGTGCATAAAACTCAACCAAGACATCTTTGGTTTCATCCAAGACAACTTCGTTGAAGCTTTCAGGTGTTAGCACCACTACACTAGATGGAGCTGTAGCAATCTTTACATTAGTTCCTGCAAGACAAAACCTCAGTTTAGGAAATCCACTAGTACAATTGCAAATAAAATACAAAGAAGGGGGAAAGCCAAATCATGCTCAACACCACCATAGAAACCAAAAGAACCAAAGTGTGCATATTTTGATGATTTAGGACATGGAACCTAATACGACTTTAGTATTTCAGTAAAGTCTACTACGCATTAAAATAGGTATGCTACAGAATGGCTATGATATTTCTGAGGAGAGGCACTATATTTCTTTAGAAGTTATATGACAACAGATGGCTTTAAAACTAGAAAAGGTACCTGCTTCTGTATTTATAAACTCGGCAAGTGATTCTGCAGTGCGTGGCCCTTCAAACCTACAGCAATTATCCGAAATCAAGTATAAGTTGTCAAAAAATAGACGTGAAAATGCAGGGTAACTAACTATGAACTGAGATACAAAATCATATTAATACTATTTTTTAAGAGCTCTAATGTTCTCTCACTTTTTGGGTTCGAGAGATCCTTTTGGAAACCACTGAATCGTTGGGTACCCAGAGACTCCATATTTGGTGCACACACTTTTATGCTCATCACAGTCCACCTATAGCACATTAATACATAAGCTTCATCATATGTGAAACAAACAAATTAAATTATGAATGAGAAAGGACAAAAACACCACAAAATTCAAAGCACAATCATTATGAGGAAAATCTGCAAATAAAACTTTCCAAGAATGAATGACCCCTCCGATCCCTCCTCTACTTCAAAAATTGAGGAAGGGGATATCAATTTGAATATGTAAAGAGTTCAGCAGTGGAAAAAAATAACCCTAAGTGATTACATGAAAAATATCAAAGTGTGTCTTAAACTTCCCGGGTATGAAGACAAATATACAACACCAACATGCTCCGTAACAAGAACAGGATTAGTGATTACCATACATAAACAATCATAAACAGATAAAGTTTTCTGATGCTTAAAAAATAGTGAAATTTTGTTTACAAAAATAACAGACAAGTTTAACTACAAACAATAATCAAAGGTATAAACGCAGCGAAAAACCAGGGGGCTGACCTTGGCAATCAAAACAGATTTAGATTTCTTGAAGGTGTTACCAAGCTTTTCATATTCTGGAGCTAGCTTTTTGCAGTGTCCACACCTATTATTACAAACAAAATAAAACACTAATATAAGTTAACTGTGCATCATAATTTCATCATAACATTCTCTCGGGTAGCCCTATAGTAATGGGTCCCGTTACTTGACTTGTGAAACCGTGTGCTCGAAGCAAAATAAGATTACTTGCACAAAGAAAGTGACCAAACATATATTAAAAACTTAGAAAGAAAAAGGCACAGAATGTTGCAGGAGTTCCTGGAAGTCAGTCAACTCTTGTCTATAGTTGGGCAATCAATCCATCTTTTGTCTCAGCACAAAATAGTACATTACAAAGGGATATTACTTAGAGTTAAGTTGAAGTTTGAAAACATGGAATTATTAATTAAAATTATGCTTCCATCATACAAAGCTTTATGAGTATGGTGTTAGGGATGATTAGTGCTTCACTTTTTTAATTAAAATTCTGCTTCCTACTTACGAAGCTTTATGAGTGTGGTATTAGGGAGGAGTAGCGCTTCACTTCTTTAGATTAGTACAGTTAATTAGAGGTTTTATCTATTTTCTTTTCACCTCCTCTTTCGGAAGATATGTTCTCCTCTTTCCTATATTTTTCATTACTCTATTAATGAAAAAATCTTTTAGTTATTATCTATCAAAATAATATAAATCAAATAGCCTAGGTTTTTCCTTCATTCTAATAAAAAATATTTTTTTTATCTGTTAAACTAAAAGAGTATAAATTAAACCACTACATAAATCCAACCCAAAAAAGATCACATTGAGACACATAATCTTAACGATAAACCATGGAGTTGCTGATTAGTTATAAGATGCAAATAAGTTGTTTATCCAAACAAGGCCCTAATCTCCTTAGTTTAATGAGATAAAAATATTAACCAGTGACACTAAATTGACCCAATTAACAAACTAGAGGATAATGATCTAAATTGAATTGCAACAGAGGCTAAAACGGCATTGTATCATCCACAACAAGTCATAACAATAGATCAACAGATAACAAAACTACAAACTGAATCGATTAAAGCAAAGAACCTATCGGATCGAACCAAATCAGGAAATTAGTAAGATCAGATTCAGCTGAAAATTAAAAAAAAAAAAATGTGAATCCAGAATCATATAATAACAATTTGAACTGCATGAAAAACTATAGATCATAATGGAAGCGATATTGGATAGAAATGAAGAAGGACCGAGAAGGTTGGTGAAAATTACCAAGGGGCGTAGAACTCAACGAGAGCTCCTTTGTCTTGACCAACTTCCTTCTCGAAATTCTCTTCAGAGAGCACAACGACGTCGTCGGCTGAGAACGATTGGGAGAGAAGCGCAAACGCGAACGCTGCGAAAGCTATACTTCTCCAGATCTGATTCTTCTCCATTTTTTTCTTCTTTCTGTCTCAGTTCTTTCTTTCTTTCGGTTTCTGCTTAACTGTTACGGCACGTGACTCGTTATATAGGAAGAAAAATACCTGTTTCAATTCCATTTATTATTATTATTATTAAAATAAATAAAATTAGGGGTACGGTTTCGTTCCTTTGTCTCGGTCACGTGGCATGGCTTCGCTTTTCAGCAAAGTGATCGCATTTGTTCTACAACAAGAACAATTAGACTTTGCTTCGTACCGAATGACGCTTATTTGTTAACGTGGCATGATATAAGAGGTGCTCATGGAGGATGTATTCATGATATTTAAGCCACGTGTCAGTTAGGACACGTGGTATGATGTCTTTTATATGAATTTTCATCAATGCAAACAAAATCATTTTAATTAGATGAATACTCTCGTATCTTAGGATTTAGTTGGAAACTGGTATTTTTATCCAATAAAAGAATCACATTCAAATATTTAATGTTATGTCATTTTATATATAAATTTTATTTAAAAATAAATTAATGTTTTTAATCAATTTTCATTAAAATGATCTGAATTCAACTAAAAATTTGTCTTTTAGGTAATATTAGCGGAAATTCTGTTCTATCGCACATACAGTATATATTGACACGTTGTATTCGAAATATCACTTGTGAGAGAATGATTTATATTTTAATATATAAAATTAAAATAGTGTCTTGAATATAAAAATAAATTTTGATCAAAATAATAGTGCATATAAAATTTAAATGATTACGATTTAAAAATGAAAATTTATTTCAACAATTATTTTAGAAAAAAAACGTTAAAATTAAATTATAATATTATGCAATATTTTGAATGTTAAGTCCAATTATAAGATAAAGTAAAAAAAATTGAATAATAAGAATAGTTAAATATATTATTATAATAATCAAATTAAAAAACTAAACCAATTAATAATATATTGAAAAACGAAAGTCTGGAAAATAGCCCACATACAATTACTTTTAAAACGCTGGTCATTGTAATAACTCTTTTTAAAGGGTTTCAAAGCATAAAAAACAAATTCAATGGGTAATTGAAAGCATAAACTGTAACACAACTCCATAGTCTTTAAAATTCATCCATTGTAATTAACATTGTCGTTTTAAAGGGTTGCAAAGGTCAGTAAATCAATTAGTAAAGTTCAACTTCCGTTATCCAGAGACCCATGTGCTCATAAGAACCCGTTTGCGATTACCATCAAACTCAAAATTGCATGTATCATCAAGTGAAGGATCCAACAATAGACAACATTAAGAACCTAATTTCTGTGAGCGATGAAGCAGAAGGCACCGAAATAATGAGGTATATCTTCGCCATTTATTTTCTTTGAAATATCAAAAATATTTTCGGTATATATGGATTTCTTATTGATAAGATGGTTGCATGTGTTTTATATGTGAATGTTTATATATTAGTTTGAAAGACATAGAAATTGATTGAATTTTATGAGGAAATTTTGTTGTGGGTTTTAAAGAACCAACATAAATTTCTAGGGTTTGTGGGTTTATAAGGAAATTTTGTTGTGGGTTTTAAAGAACCAACAAAGATGAAGAATTTGTTATTTAATTGATTGTACTAAGAATAATATAGTTTATTTCATTATGTAAGCTTTGAGTCAGCAATGAAAGTGATAAACGAAATGGTAAAGGAAGTTGGAGGTCATCCTCCCCGTAAAAGAGTTGCTGGAAAAAGAAAAAGTATGTCACAATCAAAGTCAAATATTGGTGATAGGAGACCCAACAATCAAAGAGGAGGGATTTCTAATTTTGTTCGCCCTTAATCAGAAGATGATATTGTCGAGATATGTCAGAATGAATTCCGATTGGCAATTAAAGCAAAGAATGAGGTGGTATCATCAAGTATTCTGTATTTTATGTTATTATAGTTATATGTTGATAAAACATTTAGAATATCCTTAATTATTTGTCTGTTATTAATTGGACAGAAAAAATCGAAAGTGGAAAAAAGTATTGTTGCGACCAAGGGTAAAAAGATGATTATTGCTTATGAAGTTAAGGAGAAGAAGGTTGTCGGTAGAGGTAAAGGAAAGGAGAAAATGTATGTGGGAGGGAGGTAAGGAGATGATTATTGATGAAGTTAAGGAGAAAAGGGTTGTGGTTAAAGGTAAAGGAAATGAGAAAATGGATGTGGGGGAGGTTAAGGAGATGATTATTGCTGATGAAGTGAAGGTGAAAAGAGTTGTGGTTGGAGGTAAAGGAAAGGAGAAAATGGATGTGGGGGAGGGTAAGAAGAAGATAGTGATTAAAAGGAATTCTGTCAAGAAACCTTGCAAAGGTGAAGTTATGAGGTCGGAAGGGACCAAACAACGTAATTTGATCGAAGTTGGTCAAAATAGAGTATATGAAAGAAATGAAAATGGAAATAGTGTTTACGTTTGGGAATCTACTGTGGTGGATGCTAAATCCAAAATAAAAAATGTGCTGGTAAGATTTATTGTATGTATTGTGTATTCTTTGAATACAATATTTTGTTGATGAAATGATAATTTCATAATGTTTTATTTTAAAATATTTTCCTAGATATATGGCCAGGAAATGCTTGAGACTTGGAAATGATTATATCAAAGTTGTTGATGCTCAAAGTCGCGAAACATTCGAATGGAAGATTCACACGGCGAAGCGGGACAATATAGAAAATCCTAATGAAAGGTTCTTTTCTCAATAATGGTGTGAGTATGGTAGGAAGAAAAATATTAGTAATGGGGACATGTTGGTATTTAAGATGTTGCGTTTTTCACCGTACATCTATCTATCAATAGTTTGGGGTTGATATGTTTGGGGATAGTAGATATGAACTTTATGTTGGTTAATTAGTTAAGACTTATAAGTAGTGTATGGAATATGTAAGCATGATAACATTGCCTTTTGGTTTATTTCTATGTAAGCTTTGTTTCACCTATAAAATATGTGTTGGTTTGAATACAAATATGTGTTTGTTTCACCTATATATATATATATATATATATATATATATATATATATATATATATATATATATATATATATATATATATATATATATATATATATATATATTATGATGAAATATCATTTTACCAACTGGTATGTTGTTTAAAATATGCAGTACGAAAAAAACATGTTGTTTGGTGCTTTTAAAAAACTGCTCAATCAATATAAGGTATTTGTAGATAGTTTTAGTTTTATTCAAGTTGAGAACTATCTTGTATTCAACCTGAGAATGAATTCATAAAAAAAGTCAAATTATGGTTTTGATAAAGCAACCAGTTTTCTAGGAGGAAGAGTTTGTTGGATGCATGAGAATGAATTCAAGTTTTAGTTTTATTCAAGTTGAGAACTATCTTGTATTCAACTTGAGAATGAATTCATAAAAAAAGTCAAATTATGGTTTTGATAAAGCGACCAGTTTTCTAGGAAGAAGAGTTTGTTGGATGCATAAGAATGAATTCAAGTTTTAGTTTTATTCAAGTTGAGAAATATCTTGTATTCAACTTGAGAATGAGTTCATAAAAAACTCAAATTATGGTTTTGATAAAGCAACCAGTTTTCTAGGAGGAATATTTTGTTGGATGCATGAGAAATGCAAAAGTTTGTTGGATGCATGAGTATTGCAGCTCATTCTTAGTTATCCACAATGGTAATTTTAATGGATTATGCCAACTTGTAAAAGCTTATCAACGTTTTTTGATTTGAAACACAATACAATTATCAATCCAATAGGTATGGAATTATTGTAAAAAATATGTTAAGCTATTTAGTTCTACGATTTAGCCAAACAAAAAATAAATTTGATTGCATTAACAAAACAATTATCTAGTCCAATACTTAGGGAATTTTGCTGCCCCGTTGTCAACAAAGTTTAAACTTACATATTGAATTTTTAGGAACATAAAGTCAATAATAAAGTTAAATGTAATACATGAAATACAAAATATTTAATGATACAAATAAGGATTGGTATCATATTGGAACCGTGAGTGGCAGATCTTTGAATAAAGGACAATAAGAGAGACTTCAAACATAAGTAAAATATCATCTATATTGTAACATGGATCCTGCAACAATTAAAATAAAACTATGTTAAATTTGGCAATATAAAATAAAGTTCAGCGAATATATATAGGAAACCATTGTGGACTAGTGGGTAACAAAGCAAAATCTATATAAAGATTGTTCAAAAAAAATATAAGGAAAAAACTTTACCGATTAACGAAGTGCTTCGAACACTTCCTTGTACACAATATTTGTAGTAGTCGAACACGGTGTATACTCCTGATCATGTATTAGAATTTGGAGCCCGCTTTTGGACTTAACTCGTGAAATAGCAACATAGTGTAACACCCCAAATTTGCCCTCTTCTGTTTTAGCATCATCATCATATCATAATCATCATGAGCATATCATATCCTTAGCATTTTGCATAGAAAAATGAAGCATAACGCTCACATGTTCTAGCATAAGGTATATGATCAGTCATCCGGGAAATTTGAAGCACTACAACTCAAGATCAGAAGCACAGTGACCTGGCCAGAAGCTCACAGGACCATTTTGCACAAAGCTCTGTATCATCTTCAAAGCCCTAACAAAAAGGATGATGATCAAAATCAGTTTGAAACGGTTGGCATCGGGATATTCCTGAGGTTTCCCACCAAAAGGAGGGAAATTCAAATTTTTCCTGCGTTAACCGGTTAACGCATATGGTTAACCAGTTAACGGCTGCGAAATTTGAATTTCCAGCAGCAATTCAGCATGTGTGTTTTGGCTCCATTTTCCAATTTTCTGATTTTCATTCATTTGAATTAATGTGAATTATGGAGAAGGATCTAGAGCATTTATCCAAGCCTCATTCCAATGCTAAATCCTAATCACTTTCTAAGCCAATGCCAAGCCATATTTTTGGATCCCAAACCAAAATTTTGGGCCCCAAACCTAAACCATATTTATTCCATTTCCCTCCAAACCAAGGGAACTCTCCCTCATTTTTCATTCTCATTTTCTGAATTTTCATTCTTCTCATACACAATTCTCTCACTTTTCTTTCCCAATTTTCCAAATCACTCAAAGTTCCTCTTTGAAGATCACATAACTTTACATTAAAGTGTGTAGATCTTGGAACTAGACCTCCATCCACAGCTTCTTTGCATCATTTTGCTGGTTGATTACTTGGTTCAGATCTGATTTGGCCATTATAAGTGCTTGTGGAGTCAAAATTCTGCATCAAGAGCTTGTTCTTGCATTTATTTTGCACGGAGAGTGAAGCTTAGTATTGGATCTTCAAAGTTTTCCGCGAAATCTCTCATTTCCAGCTCAATCAACAAATACCAAAGCATACCTCAGCTTTGTAGGTTGGTTAATTTCAGATCTAGCTCTGTTTTTAGCTTATTTGCATGCTTGTGCTTTAGATCTACCATGTGTTTGCATATTTCCTTGTGTTGCTTGATTTGATTGGTTGATTTGTAACCGGATCTGATTGTTATTGTTCATGAGCTTAATGATATGGATTAATGTGAATTGATCTAATTTTCCATGTATAATTGATTGCTGGTCTGGTGCAAGATTATTTGAATAAGCTGGTTTGAGCTGCTGTTTTCTGTAGGATTTGCTGCTGTTTTAACAGTGTTAACCGGTTAACGCACCTGTTTTATGCGTATTTTGTGCAGGTTTGAGCTGGTTAACCGGTTAACGCATTTGGTTAACCGGTTAACACTGAAGCAGAATGACTTTTTGGGGCTGTTTTGAGCTTGTTTGATCCCCTTGCTTGTTTTAATTGCCATGGATCATTGTATGATCATTGAACATGTTATTTTAGGGTGATTTGCTTGCTGATTGATGTATGCTTTCATGTTTTCGACGCGTAAGTCGTATGTTCGCAATGCTTGGCATGTTGTTTAATCCTTGTTTTGCTAGCACCTTTGAGCATGTTAATTCCATGATTGTGTTGATCAATTTGCTGGATTTTTGCTAACATTTCAGGGGCTCATGGTAAGAGAAGTGTGGATGTTTATCCATATTTTAACTCTTCATCTTTCCTCTTTTACTTTTCTTTTGTTTTTTTTATAGTTTTGATGTGCTTTGTGCCATCATGTGGTTCTCTTTCCCCTCTCTAGCTTTCTTCTCCCTTCTTCATTCTCTTCTTCCAATTCTTATCTCTTCCTTCTTTAGGGTAGTAAACCTCACTAACCTAGGATTTCCTTTGCATGATAACATTAGGATTTGTTAGTCCCCCATTAGACTTTTACCTTTAAGATCCTTTTGGTTCTCTTCTCTTCTCATCTCAAAACAAAACCATAAAAGACACTTAATAAAGATTGAAGTGGTCTCCTGTGCAATAGCCTTATTCCATGAAACACTTGTAGTTTTCCCATCTTAGGATAGTACAAGCTTGTTCATCATGATGCACAAGTCTGATCATGAGGCCATCTTCATCAAGAAAATTATAAAATCCACTTCTTCATCAAAAATACAAAAAAAGACTTAATAAATTCAATGAGTTAGTGAGCTTAGGCCCTAATCTCTGGAATCAAGTTTTGGGGATCTTCTCCTTATTTGAGTGTGCTTGTTCTATTATTCCATCTTGGAATGTAGTGACAAGTACACATTCCATGGAAAAGAGCTTGAGTTCACTTTCTTGTGCCACACTCATAAAAGCTTCTAAAAAACACTGAACAAACAATAATCGTCTTTCCTTCGGGAATTCTCTTCTCATCTCCTTCGCTCCGTCCGCGAACTTGCTCCTAATTGTCATTTTGCAAGACGGTAACACACTCGTCGTCCGAGCCTGCAACACCTGAGCATTGACATAGGCAGTTCAAGCCTTAATATACAAGCAATCTTTTCCACCCCTAGTTAGGGGAATTACGACGACTCTGATCCTCATTGTCCAGATGAGGTACGTAGGCAGCGGGGTAGAGCCCGTTCGAGCACAATCTTTTTTTTCCCTACATTTTTTCCTTTTCATTTCTTTTTCAGTTCCCTTTTCGTTTCTTTTATCCAGTTCAGTTCACTTTCTTAGCAGCAGCTTTCATTTCTTCACCCTTTGAAACAGATTTCTTTGCAAGCGTGGATCCCGTCGGGTATGATGGACGATCTGGGTGCTAATACCTTCCCAGGTCGTAACCGACTCCCGAACTCAGTCTCTTTGGTTCGCAGGACCCGCGTCCTTCCTTTTCTTTTCTTCTGGTTTGTGCAGCATTACCATTCCCGTTCCTTCGGGATAAAAATGCCTGGCTGGCGACTCTACCTTTTCCGCGCCACTTTCGCGTTTGTACCAGGATGGAAATCCGGGGAGCGACAGTTGGGGACTTCCTAACCAGAGTATCTCTAGTTCCCTCGAGAGTCTCTCCTAGCGCTTGCGTGTTTCTGTTTCTTTGGGTGTTGGTTGTTTGTTGTTGCGTGTTTATTTTACTGTTGTTTATTTACAGTTTATTTACAGTTTTCAGTATTTATTTTCCTGCATCATATATTATACTGGACTGTCTGGACTGGATTTTTTCTGTTTGGTGGGACTTGGGTGATACTGTTACTGTGAGATGAGCTCATTACCAAGGCTCGAGTGCACCTTAGGACTTAGAGTGGTTCCACTTTGGCCTCATGAGATCTTGTCATGGGGGTAGTAGTGAGTTCCACGCCCAAATTTGCGACCGTCTTGGAAATGTCTTGATTTGGGGATCTTCCTCTTTCATTTCATAACCTTGATAGTTATATGCAGCTGGGGACCGATCATTGAGAACCTTGTGGAAACATCCCTCTCTAGTGGTGACAGTGGCAGACCATATTCTGTGGCAAACCCATTCGCACCCGAGGGCCCATCTGGAACTCACATAGGATGACCTTGTTTTCCCGGACTCAGCTGAGGCCTCCCTGAGTAACACATAATGCCAAACCGATTCCCTGATTTGGTCATGAGCCATTTCTCGGAAATGGTGAAAGTATTATTGCTATTCGGCTTTGAGAGTCCGTGATGTTTGACCCGGAGCACACCAGTGAGATTGGGAGGGGTTTACAGGTTTGCAGGAACCCTTGGCCTCTACATACCCTCGTTATCAGTATGGTCTCTGTTATGATTTGGTCCTTATGGTTCTAGATTTCTTGATCTTTTGGTTCTGAGGGTTTCTATCAGAGGGTTATGGTTCAGAGAATTCTGGTTTTCAGTTACTTGGGGTCCTAATATCCAGTATCCAGATGGTCCCAGATTGATCATATGCCTGCATTGCATTTGCATCGCATCATACTCGCATTAACTATTTGTGTTTCCATTTTTCAGGTTGTTGTTTACAGTTTAGCACCCAGTTCTGGTATTTGTAAGCTTTCCAGATGGCAGAAGTTAAGAAAATTACCAGAAAGAAGAATGTTCATTACACTTTTCTCCAATCAGAAGTCAAAAGTGTTCAGAGACTAGCAGGGCTAATGAATGACCAGGTTTTAGGGAACTTCAGAAAGAGGTATGGTCAGATTTTGAAGTACATGGATAAACCTACTGCAGACCAGAAGGATAGCTTGCACACTTTGCTTCAGTTCTATGATCCCTTGTTGCGGTGTTTTGTATTTCTGGATTATATCTTGGCTCCTACCTTGGAGGAGATTTCTAGCATTTTGGGTATTCCAGTCAGAGATACTTTGCCTTACTACGGATCAGAGATAGCTCTCAAGGGAGAAGACATATCCAAAGTCTGTCGTATACCAGCTGCTAAGGTCAAGAAAGCTTTGAAGGACAGTGAGGGCAGAGGACTTCCTTGGGATGTGCTTATACTAGAAGCTGAAGAGTATGCCAAAGAGAGTAGGTGGGGAGATTTTGGTGTTGTGGTGGCCTTGATGGTGTATGGATCTAGTCTTTTCCCGGGATAAAAGGAGTTTGTAAGCTTGGAGGTGATTTCCATTTTTGCTAAAGGTAATCCTGTACCAACTTTGTTGGGAGATTTCTACTACAACGTTCATTACCGGAATGAGAAAGGCAGAGGTGGACCAGTGAGTTGTTGTGCTCCATTATTTGTTGATTGGTTTGCTAAGCAATTACCAAAGTCATGCCCTTTTAAGGAGATGAGAGATTAATGGAGGTGGTCCAGGAGGCTAATGGGATTAACTTCTGAGGATATAGCTTGGGGTTATAACAGGGATTTGTTGGGGAAGGAGTTAATGGTTAGTTGTGGGAGTTTTGCTAATGTGCCTTTGCTAGGAAGAAAGGGTGTGATCAGTTACCATCCAGTCTTAGCCAGAAAGCAATTTGGTTATCCTCTGAGGGATCCACCAAGTATGGAAGAATTAGCTGGGTCTTTGTAATTTTCTGTGGAGGGAAGCAAAGAGTTGGCCATACAAGCATCTCAGGCTTGGGCTCACATGGTGAAGAAAGGAAAGAAGGATTTTGGAAGGGTAGATCCCAAGACATATCCTCATTTTTCTACATGGTTGTAGAAATGTGTAGAGGAAGTGCTCATGCCATTTTCAGTGGAAGCTCCATTGTATCCCAAAGAGGTGCCATGTCAGAATACTGTTTCTCTTGAAGAATATAAGAAGTTGGAAGCTCAGTTGCACGAGGTCCGGATAGAGAATGCTGAAATGGTTAACTTGTACCACCTTGCCAATCGTGCTAAGAATGAAGCAGAGGAAAAGCTACAGAAGATGCAGGTTACATTAGAAGCTAAGGAAAAGAAGTTTGCTGGAAGAGAAGCTCATTTTCAGAGATTGGGTCTAATGGAATCAAAAAGAGAAGCGGAGCGTAAGAAGACTTTGAAGAATCTTAAAGAAGCTCGCCAGTCCATTGTTTGGTTGCAGGGCCAAAGGGAACAGGAGCAGAAGAAGTATAAAGAAAATGAAGAATTTTTCGAAGTACAGATGGCCTTCAAGAAAGAAGAAGTAGAACAAGTTCACAAAATACGAAGGGAAAAGACTCAACAATTGGCACAGAGTCAGATGGCCTTGGAGGAGGCATTGAAAGAGATTGCAGAGCTTAAGATGAGAGCAGGCGTGAAGAAGAATCGGACAGAGGTGATAGCTGCAGAAGAAGAACCTGAGTCTTTAGTCTAGATTTTTAATTTATTGTTGTCCAGACTACCTACAGGCTTGTTGTAGGAGTCCCGCTTTATCTTTTTGTTCATGTATTGACTTGTAACCCTTCGGGGAATTTGTTTGTGCTCTAACTTTGGATGCCAGTGGGTTATCCATGTTATGCAATGTTAAATCCCAATTACCATTTATGAGTACGCAAAACTTGTTTGAGAGTGCTGAGATCTGAACACTCTTCAAAGGGAGAATTTGAAAATTAATGCTCAAAGGGGCTATCTGGAGCAAATACCAGAACTGGGGCATATAAATGCCTAAACTTGGAAGCATGAATAGTTACATTGCATGCATATAACGTGTTTGCTGTTTTGCAGGTAGTTCATCAGTTTTCTAATGTTTATGTCCTTTCAGGCACTATAGCTCCCAGGAAGGTTCGAGAACAGCCAACGGTACACAGATATCCTACAAGAGTAAACAGAGAGAGAGTAATGGATCAGATGCAGGCAGATTTAGCTGAATTGAGAACAAGAATGGACAACTTCATGACTCTCATGGCTGGGATGGGTCAAACTCAGGAGCGCTTGCGCGAGATGGTGGAAAACAATCAGGCCATAAACAATGGGGTCGCGGATGGAGGTAATCGCAATGGGGCTGGCGCCTGTCACGTAGAAATCCCTGTGTTGTAACCAGGGATTACTATTGTCAATGATGGACTGAACAATGTGCAGATGGATGGGCAAGATGAACAGTTTACTTTGCTGGATGAGGCAGAAGGCCAAGGGGCTGACATGAACAGAAAGTTTGAAGAGATGGCTGAGCAGATTCGCGCCATTCAATCTCAGAGCTCTCTGGGGTTTGATATCACTGACTTGGGCTTGGTTCCAGGGGTTAGAATTCCCTACAAGTTCAAGGTTCCTACTTTCGATAAGTACAATGGCACGGCATGCCCAAAGAATCATCTCCAGTCTTTTGTCGGAAGAATCGCTGCACATACTGATGACGAGAAGTTGTGGATGTATTACTTCCAGGATAGCCTTGTGGGGGCCTCCTTGGAGTGGTACATGAAGCCGAGCAGGGTTAATATCCGAAGCTGGAAGGATTTAGCAGAGGCATTTGTGAAGCAGTATCAGTACAATTTGGATATGGCTCCAAATCGTACTCAGTTGCAGACCATGTCTCAGAATGCTAAATAAGGGTTCAAGAAGTATGCTCAGAGGTGCCGTCAGCTTGCTGCTAGAGTACAACCTCCCTTGTTGGAAAACGAAATGGTGGATATGTTCACGGGAATACTACAAGGGGTGTTTATTGAGAGGTTGGCATCCTGTTCAGCAACAAAGTTCAATGACATTGTGATAGCAGGAGAGAGGGTCGAAACTCTTTTGAAGATGGGGAAGATTCAGGACACCGGTGCAGGTAGCTCGAGTGGTGTGAGGAAAGCTTTTAATGTACCTCCGAGAAGAAGAGAGGGAGAAACTAGTGTTGTGTATGGCCGAGGTCGGGGTCGGGGATACAAAAGATCCTATGAGCAAGTGGCAGCTGTCACTATTCCATCAAGACCTGTGCAACAAACTCAACCACAACAGTAACAACAACAACAGCCGCCGCGCAATAATTATCAGCAAAGACCCTATCAACCGAGACAAGCTCGTCCGGCTAACAGGGTGCTGGAAGCCATTCCAATGACGTACACGGCGCTGCTTCAAAGGTTGTTAGACTTGAATTTGGTTCAATTAAGGACACTAGCACCACCTCCACCTGGAGAGCTTCCAGTGGGGTATGATGTTAACGCAAGATGTGCGTTTCATTCAGGAGCTCCCGGGCACTCAACAGAGAAGTGCAGGTCATTGCAGCATAAAGTTCAAGACTTGATCGATTCAAAGGCGATTAACTTTGCACCGCCTCCTAATGTTACATCAAATCCCATTCCAAACCATGGAGGGGCAAGGATAAATGTTGTTGATGGTGGCGAGAGGTTAAGCTTGATTTTTAATGTGGAAGAGGTGAAGACTTCATTGCTGGTTGTGAAAGATAGATTGTTGAAAGGACAAGTGTTCCCAGGGTGTGGTTATGACTGTGAGGGGTGTTTGAGTTCAGTTAATGGTTGTGAAGACTTGAAGGTTGGACTGCAATATCTGATTGACGAGGGGTCGCTACAATTTGATAGGATTGATGATAGAAGTGATTGTGTGTCTACCATAACAATTTACTATGATCCTGCTGAAGTTCCTGTCCGGAGGGAGCCGGTGACTATCTATGTTCCAGAGGTTAGTCCTGTTACTATTACTGTTCCAGGGCCAATTCCATATGCTGATGACAAAGCCATCCCATGGCACTATGGCTCGGATGTGTATGTAGAAGGTCAAAAGGTGGAAAGTAAAGCGGTGACAATTGACCC
Source organism: Lathyrus aphaca (assembly GCA_963966055.1). Lineage (NCBI taxonomy): Eukaryota > Viridiplantae > Streptophyta > Magnoliopsida > Fabales > Fabaceae > Lathyrus > Lathyrus aphaca. The sequence continues at coordinate 113,650,552 of OZ014520.1, forward strand.
GACTGTGGTGAATGTCAGAGGAGTTGGTGGATTTACAAGAAGCGGGTGTCTTTTTGCTCCTCAAGCTCTCAGAGGAGATTCTGAAGCTGAAGCTATTGCAAAGGCTAAAGGTAAACAGATACCGACCGAAGAAGTGACAACTCCTGCTGCTGGGCAAGGTACTTTTAAAAAAGAAGTCGATGAGTTTATGAGAATAATAAAGAAGAGTGACTATAAAGTGGTTGAACAGCTGAATCAAACTCCGTCCAAAATATCAATTATGTCCTTGTTGATGTGTTCTCCAGCTCACAAAGAAGCTCTACTGAAAGTATTGCAGATGGAATATGTTCCACAGGAGATAACTGTTAATCAGTTGGAGGCTGTAGTAGGCAGTGTAAATGCCAGCCATGGGTTGGGCTTCACGGACAGAGATCTTACTTCTGAAGGCCGCAATCACAACAAGGCCCTGCACATCACCATGGAGTGTAAGGGTGTTGTCCTGTCACATGTCCTGGTTGATACAGACTATTCTCTCAATGTGCTCCCTAAGAAGGCCTTGATGAAGTTGAATGTTCATGGCATTGTGTTGATACCCAGTGACTTAATTGTGAAAGCCTTTGATGGGTCCCATAGGTCTGTGTTCGGGGAGGTTGAGCTACCTATGAAGATAGGATCTCAAGTGTTCAAGAGCATGTTCTATGTCATGGATATTCAACCTGCTTATAATTGCTTGCTGGGATGTCCCTGGATCCATGCTGCAGGCGCAGTGACAACCACGTTGCATCAGAAGCTGAAGTATGGGGTAGATGGTCAAGTGATCACTGTGTGTGTGGAGAATATGACATTTTTGTGAGTCACCTATCAACTTTCAAGTACGTGGAAATGGACGGAGAAATTCATGAAACGTTGTGTCAATCTTTTGAAGCAGTCAATGTTAATATTTTGGCTCCGGCAGAGAGGAACAACGAGAAGGAAGGGACCTCCATCTACTCCTACAAGCAAGCCAAAGAAGTGGTCCAATCCGGAAGCGCCAAGGGCTGGGGCAAGTTGCTGGAGATGGAAAAGAAGGATGACAAGTTCGGTCTTGGTTACCAGCCTGGTGGGACCAACTGGCCTCAGGATGGTAAAGCCATAACTTTCACAAGCGCTGGAATGCTTGATCGCAATAACATCTGTGCAACAAGCGAAGAGGGGGACAGTGACTGCGACTGGGATAGCTGGATTCACCCATGTGCGCCTGGGGAGGAGCTTCGTAACTGGTCTGCCGAGGATTTCGTTCAAGTTACTTGGCAATCAAAGTAATTTACTTGTTTCCTTTTTATCATGCTGCATGTCGATCCTGCACTCTGCCTAAGGTGCACGGATCCATTTGTAGGGCCACCATGCTTTTAACGCATTTATTTTACCATGAAATAAAGGAAATTTTTCAAGCAAATTGTGTTCTCTTTCTGTCGTTTTAAAAGTTTTCACAAAAATAATAAAATGGCAATGTTTTTCCTTTTTTCTTTTGTTTGTGTGTTTGCGTCTCTTTTGAAAAAAAAGACAGATTCTGAAATAAGCACATCATCTATGCTGTGTTGATCATCCGGATTCTGGTGATAACATTCCTACTATGACCATGCATGACTTCGACAATCCTATCTACCAAGCTGATGAAGCGGTTGAGGAAGACTGTGAACTCCCCGAAGAATTGATCAGGTTGTTGAAACAAGAGGAAAGGGTCATTCAGCCTCATCAGGAAGAGATAGAGATTATCAACATCGGGATTGAAGATGTAAAGAGAGAGATAAAGATTGGGGCCAGTCTGCAGGCCGAGGTAAAGAAGGAGTTGATTGGTATGCTACGTGAATATGTGGATATCTTCGCTTGGTCGTATCAAGATATGCCAGGGCTAAATACTGACATTGTTGTGCATAAGCTGTCACTAATAGAAGACTGTCCTCCAGTGAAATAAAAGCTGAGAAGAACTCGTCTTGATATGGCGATGAAGATCAAGGAGGAAGTTCAGAAGCAGTGGGATGCCAGATTCCTTGCCGTAACTAGTTACCCACCTTGGGTAGCTAATATCGTGCCTGTACCAAAGAAAGATGGCAAAGTTCGGATGTGCGTTGATTATCGGGATCTAAACAGAGCAAGTCCAAAGGATGACTTTCCATTACCTCACATAGATGTGCTGGTAGATAACATCGCTCAGTTCTCGGTATTTTCTTTCATGAATGGTTTCTCCGGGTATAATCAGATCAAAATGGCACCGGAAGACATGGAGAAAACAACGTTCATTACCCCGTGGGGTACATTCTGTTACAAGGTGATGCCCTTTGGGTTGAAGAACAACGGGGCAACGTATCAGCGGGCTATGGTCACATTGTTCCACGACATGATACACAAGGAAATTGAATGCTATGTGGACGACATGATTGCCAAGTCCCGAGACGAAGAAGAGCATCTGGTCAATCTCAAGAAGCTGTTTGATAGACTGATAAAGTATAAGTTGAGGTTGAATCCAAACAAGTGTACTTTCGGAGTGCGTTCCGGAAAATTGTTGGGTTTCATTGTTAGTCAGAAAGGAATTGAGGTGGATTCTGCAAAAGTAAAAGCAATACAAGATATGCCTGTACCGAAAACAGAAAAAGAAGTGCGCGGGTTTTTAGGGAGATTGAACTACATTTCACGGTTTATATCTCATCTAACTGCCATGTGTGAGCCAATATTCAAGTTATTGAGAAAAGAGCAAACGGTCAGGTGGAATGAGGACTGTCAAAGAGCCTTTGAAAAGATAAAAGAATATTTGCAGACACCTCCGATTCTAATGCCTCTAGTTCTAGGACGGCCACTTATCATGTACTTGATTGTGCTAGAGGGGTCGATGGGGTGTGTTCTAGGCCAACATGACGAGTCTGGTCGAAAAGAGTATGCTATTTACTACCTTAGCAAAAAGTTTACCGACTGTGAATCCCGTTACTCACTGCTTGAGAAAACTTGTTGCGCTTTGGTATGGGCTGCTCGCCGACTGAGACAGTATATGTTGACCCATACCACACTGCTAATCTCAAAAATGGATCCTGTCAAGTATATTTTTGAGAAAACAGCGTTAACCGGAAGGGTTGCAAGGTGGCAAATGACCTTAACAGAGTATGATATACAATATACTTCCCAGAAAGCCATCAAAGGAAGTGTATTGTCAGATTATCTTGCACAGCAGCCACTGGAAGATGACTATCAATCAATGAAATTTTGATTTCCCTGATGAGGACGTCATGTACCTCAAAGCAAAAGATTGTGAGGAACCACTTCCGGAGGAGGGGCCAGACCCTGAATCCAAATGGAAGTTGATGTTTGATGGGGCAGTCAATATCAACGGACGTGGAGTTGGTGTTGTTCTTATCACTCCTGAAGGTGTTCACTTTCCCTTCGCTGCCAGAATTACTTTTGGCTGCACCAACAATGAAGCGGAATACGAGGTGTGCATAATGGGAATAGAGGAGGCTATTAATCTTTGGATTAAGACCCTCGATATATTCGGAGATTCAGCCCTCGTTATCAATCAGATTACCGGCAAGTGGTATACACATCAAGAACACTTAGTTCCTTATAGGGATTATGCCAGAAGACTGTTGACGTTCTTCACAACAGTTAAGCTTCAGTATATACCACGAGATGAGAATCAATTTGTCGATGCATTGGCTACTCTTTCTTCGTCCATCAAAGTCTTATGTTGGAACTACGTGCCCAGGATTGACATTTCCCGGCTGGACGCACCAGCTTATGCTTTCTCTGTAGACGCAGTGTCTGACGAGAAACCTTAGTACTTCGATATCAAGCTCTTCCTGAAAAAACAGGAATACCCAGCTGGGGCATCATCCAACAACAAGAAGACCTTATGTCGACTTGCTGCCAGCTTCTTCTTGAATACAGATGGGGTTTTGTATAAGAGAAACTTTGACATGGTCTTGCTCAGATGCGTGGATAGACACGAAGCAAGCCTGTTAATGCAAGAAGTCCACGAGGGATCCTTCGGTACTCATGCAGGAGGACATGCAATGGCTAAGAAGTTGTTGAGGTTGGGGTACTATTGGATAACAATGGATGCAGACTGTTGTTCGTACGCTCGTAAGTGCCACAAGTGCCAGATTTATGCAGACAAGGTGCATGTTCCTCTCAGCCCGCTCAACGTCATGTAATCTCCTTGGCCCTTTTCTATGTGGGGCATTGACATGATCGGGAAAATAGAGCCTACTGCTTCAAATGGTCATCGTTTCATCTTGGTTGCGATCGATTACTTCACTAAGTGGGTTGAAGCAACGTCTTATGCCAATGTCACTCGTCAAGTGGTAGATAGATTTTTGAAAAGAGACATCATTTGCAGATACGGAGTACCCGAGAGAATCATTACGAATAATGGTTCTAATTTGAACAACAAGATGATGGCAGAATTGTGCCAGGACTTCCAGATTCAGCATCACAATTCTTCTCCTTACCGGCCAAAGATGAATGGTGTGGTAGAAGCAGCAAATAAGAATATTAAGAAGATTGTGTAAAAGATGATTGTCACTTACAAGGATTGGCATGAGATGTTACCATTTGTGTTGCATGGGTACCGAACGTCAGTCAGGACGTCAACCGGGGAAACTCCTTTCTCATTGGTATATGGTATGGAGGCAGTCTTTCCTGTTGAGGTGGAAATTCCTTCATTGCGTGTTATGATAGATGTGAAGCTTGATGAGACTGAGTGGGTACGTGCTCGATACAATCAACTATGTCTAATTGAGGAAAAGAGATTAGCGGCTATCTGTCATGGTCAGCTTTATCAGATGAGAATGAAGCGAGCATTCGACCAATGAGTACGTACTCGGGAGTATCAAGTAGGCGAGCTCGTGCTCAAGAGGATCGTTCCTCCAGGTTCAGATCACAAGGGCAAGTGGACCCCAAACTACGAAGGACCGTTCATAGTGAAGAAAATTTTCTCGGGAGGAGCACTGATGCTCACCACTATGGATGGAGATGATTTCCAATCCCCTATCAACTCGGACGCAGTTAAAAAATACTTCGCATGAAAAGATCCGCTGGACACAAAAACAGAATTAAAGTCCAGGCAATAAAAGGGCATCCCGGCGAGCTAAAAAAACAGAATAAAAAGCTCGGGCAAAAGTTAGGGAAAACAAATAAAAAAATGTACATCCGCTGAGTTGAAAATCCACATCGGACAACTCAGGCAAAAAAGGGTATCCCGGTGGATTGAAAACCCAAAAGGGCGATCCACGCAAAACAAGGGAATAAGCGAACAACTATGATCCAGGTAATCTGAACCAAATCACCGTTTCGTACAGCCTGGCAATATCAGAAGGATAGGAATCAGTCCTCTCATCTTTTCAGAAAGCAAAGGTAAGAATGGAAAGTTTTGAAGACATGCTGGTCATAGCAAGAAGGAAACTCATTGGGATGCTGTGTCCATTGCCATTAGGATAGTTTATTTTCTCAATTTTATGGTAGCTACCTCTTTCCAGGTGGTTGCTTCTTAATGTAAAAACTTTTCCTATTCAGAGACCTTTCAATAAATGAATATTCAGTCAAAAAGCTGTGTTGTGTTTGTTTTTTTTTGCAAAAATGTCCTGAATTTTTGGCAAAAAAGAACATTGCATTTAAAACATGGTGTTTAATCTTTAAATGAAAAAATGACATTGCAGGGAAACATTTAAAAAACCATCTTTGAGTGTCGGGTGATGATGGATGAAAAGATCATACCATGCAAGTCCCCGGGGCACATATGTGTTTTCTGTTGTTGCAGGTTTTGCAGGATGGTGTCACACTTTCTCAAGCAGAATTTTCCCCAGCTGAGTTAGAGCAAGTGCAATCCCCAAGCGGATTATCTCTCCACAAGAGAAGTATGCCCAGCAAGCAGCTGGAGGCCCAATTCCCCACAGAGTTTATAATTGTCAGAACTCTTTTCTAGCAAAGGTTATTTGACCAAGCATCTCCCCAGCCGTGTCAGAAGATCGTCATTTCCCTGCAGAGTTTCATGATTGAGATACTCCCATCATTGAAATATCCCCACCGAGGTCGCCAATTTATTTTTGGTCAGTGTGATGATACAGACAGTTATTCATCCCCAGTCAGAATTAGGCATTGTCAAAGCCTCTTGATCTGGTTCTCTCCTGCAGAGTTGTGATTCTTGTTGCCAATCAGACATTTGTTTGATGCTCGTGTGCACTCCCCAGCACTCATCTGTGTTTGATAATTGCTTTTTCTCGTATGCACGCCCCATCACTCGTATGTGTTTGTTATCTGTTTGTTGCTCGTCTGCATTCCCCAACGCTCGTCCGTGTTTGATGTTTTGTAGTTGCTCTTCAGCATTGTCCCAACACTCGTCTGTGTTCACACTTTGTTATTGCTCGTTTTCTTTCCCCAGCAGTCGCCCATGGTTGTTAGTTGTTGTTACTCTTCTGCACTTCCCAGCACTTGTCTGTGTGTAAATTCCTTTTGGTGCTCGACACTCGTCTGTGTTCGAACTTAGGTGATGCTCGTATGCGTTCTCCAACGCTCGTCTGTGTTTGTTATCTATTTGAAGCTCGTTTGCATTGTTTGCATACTCGTCTGTATCATCCCTCACACTCGTCTGTGTTAGCCTATATCCTTATGTGTTGATTTGATAATCACTCCAGTACTCGTTTGTATTGCTACTCCAAATGCTCGTCTGTGTTGAGTTTCTGGTATTCGTCTGTACCATTGGCTGATATTCGTCTGTATCATCGCCCGAGGCGCTCGTTTGTGTTTCTTAGATCATCGTCTGATATTCTTTTGTATCATTGACTTATGGCGCTCGTCTGTGTTGAAGAGGTTTGAAGTCCTGACGGTGGGATTAAACGTCAAAATGGTTACCGGTCCTGGCGTAACAGGTTATCCGAAGGAGGTTCATCTATCTCAGACACCACTTATCTACGCAAGATTTGTGAGGAGGGTTCGTCAAATCCTAATGTTGCACCTGGCGTAACAGGTTTGCTCAAAGAAGACTCGTCTGTCTTAAACTATATGTCTACGGAGGATATATGAAGAGGGTTCGTCTATCCTGATTATGCATGTCTATCCCACAGACCTAAGTGCATCACCGGTCCTGGCGTAAAGGTTTATCCGAAGGAGATTCGTCTGTCTCAAGTCATATATTTTGTGAAATGTATGAGGAGGGCTCGTATGTCCAGTTCCTGGGGTAACAGGTATACAGGATGAGGGCTCGTATGTCCAGCACCTGGCGTAACAGGTTTGTTCGAAGAAGACTCGTCTGTCTAAGTATCCTTATCTGGTGTAGCAGTTCAACTTGGAGGGGGCTCGTCTCCACACTTCAGTTACCAAAGCGTCATTTGGATGGGTTTATTTCCCATTGCTTGCATTCTAGTGCAAATTTCAGGTTTTCTTGGTATTCAACCACAATTCATCTTGAACGGCCGAGAGCCGACGCTCTCGTCCTTTTCAGATTAACAGTTGCTTGAATAGGGGCAGCTATAACACCCCAAATTTGCCCTCTTCTGTTTTAGCATCATCATCATATCATAATCATCATGAGAATATCATATCCTTAGCATTTTGCATAGAAAAATGAAGCATAACGCTCACATGTTCTAGCATAAGGCATATGATCAGTCATCCGAGAAATTTGAAGCACTGCAACTCAAGATCAGGAGCACAGTGACCTGGCCAGAAGTTCACAGGACCATTTTGCACAAAGCTCTGTATCATCTTCAAAGCCCTAACAAAAAGGATAAGTATCAAAATCAGTTTGAAACGGTTGGCATCAGGATATTCCCGAGGTTTCCCACCAAAAGGAGGGAAATTCAAATTTTTCCTGCGTTAACCGGTTAACGCATATGGTTAACCGGTTAACGGCTGCGAAATTTGAATTTCCTGCAGCAATTCAGCAAGTGTGTTTTGGCTCCATTTTCCAAATTTCTGATTTTTATTCATTTGAATTAATGTGAATTATGGAGAAGGATCTAGATCATTTATCCAAGCCTCATTCCAATGCTAAATCCTAATCACTTTCTAAGCCAATGCCAAGCCATATTTTTGGATCCCAAACCAAATTTTGGGCCCCAAACCTAAATCATATTTATTCCATTTCCCTCCAAACCAAGGGAACTCTCCCTCATGTTTCATTCTCATTTTCTGAATTTTCATTCTTCTCATACACAATTCTCTCACTTTTGTCTCCCAATTTTCCAAATCACTCAAAGTTCCTCTTTGAAGATCACATAACTTTACATTAAAGTGTGTAGATCTTGGAACTAGACCTCCATCCACAACTTCTTTGCATCATTTTGCTGGTTGATTAATTGGTTCAGGTCTGATTTGGCCATTAGAAGTGCTTGTGGAGTCAAAATTCTGCATCAAGAGCTTGTTCTTGCATTTATTTTGCACGGAGAGTGAAGCTTAGCATTGGATCTTCAAAGTTTTCCGCGAAATCTCTCATTTCCAGCTCAATCAACAAATACCAAAGCATACCTCAACTTTGTAGGTTGGTTAATTTCAGATCTAGCTCTGTTTTTAGCTTATTTGCATGCTTGTGCTTTAGATCTACCATGTGTTTGCATATTTGCTTGTGTTGCTTGATTTGATTGGTTGATTTGTAATCGAATCCGATTGTTATTACTCATGAGCTTAATGATATGGATTAATGTGAATTGATCTAATTTTCCATGTATAATTGATTGCTGGTCTGGAGCAAGATTATTTGAATAAGCAGGTTTGAGCTGCTGTTTTCTGCAGGATTTGCTGCTGTTTTAACTGTGTTAACCGGTTAACGCATATGGTTAACCGATTAACGCACCTATTTTATGCGAATTTTGTGCAGGTTTGAGTTGGTTAACCGGTTAACACATTTGGTTAACCGGTTAACACTGAAGCAAAATGACTTTTTGGGGCTGTTTTGAGCTTGTTTGATCCCCTTGCTTGTTTTAATTGCCATGAATCATTGTATGATCATTGAACATGTTATTTTAGGGTGATTTGCTTGCTGATTGATGTATGCTTTCATGTTTTCGACGCGTAAGTCGTATGTTCGCAATGCTTGGCATGTTGTTTAATCCTTGTTTTGCTAGCACCTTTGAGCATGTTAATTCCATGATTGTGTTGATCAATTTGCTGGATTTTTGCTAACATTTCAGGGGCTCATGGTAAGAGAAGTGTGGATGTTTATCCACATTTCAACTCTTCATCTTTCCTCTTTTACTTTGCTTTTTTTTTTTTTTAGTTTTGATGTGCTTTGTGCCATCATGTGGTTCTCTTTCCCTTCTCTAGCTTTCTTCTCCCTTCTTCATTTTCTTCTTCCAATTCTTATCTCTTCCTTCTTTAGGGTAGTAAACCTCACTAACCTAGGATTTCCTTTGCATGATAACATTAGGATTTGTTAGTCCCCCATTATACTCTTACCTTTAAGATCCTTTTGGTTCTCTTCTCTTCTCATCTCAAAACAAAACCATAAAAGACACTTAATAAAGATTGAAGTGGTCTCATGTGCAATAGCCTTATTCCATGAAACACTTGTAGTTTTCCCATCTTGGGATAATACAAGCTTGTTCATCATGATGCACAAGTCTGATCATGAGGCCATCTTCATCAAGAAAATCATACAATCCACTTCTTCATCAAAAATACAAAAAAACACTTAATAAATTCAATGAGTTAGTGAGCTTAGGCCATAATCTCTGGAATCAAGTTTTGGGGATCTTCTCCTTACTTGAGTGTGCTTGTTCTATTATTCCATCTTGGAATGTAGTGACAAGTACACATTCCATGGAAAAGAGCTTGAGTTCACTTTCTTGTGCCACACTCATAAAAGCTTCTAAAAAACACTGAACAAACAATAATCGTCTTTCCTTCGGGAATTCTCTTCTCATCTCCTTCGCTCTGTCCGCGAACTTGCTCCTACTTGTCATTTTACAAGACGGTAACACACTCGTCATCCGAGCCTGCAACACCTGAGCATTGACATAGGCAGTTCAAGCCTTAATATACAAGCAATCTTTTCCACCCCTAGTTAGGGGAACTATGGCGACTCTGATCCTCATTGTCCAGATGAGGTACGTAGGCAGCGGGGTAGGGCCCGTTCGAGCACATTCTTTAGTTTCCCTACATTTTTTTCCTTTTCATTTCTTTTTTAGTTCCCTTTTCGTTTCTTTTATCCAGTTCGGTTCACTTTCTTAGCAGCAACTTTCATTTCTTCACCCTTTGAAACAGATTTCTTTGCAAGCGTGGATCCTGTTGGGTACGGCAGACGATTTGGGTGCTAATACCTTCCCAGGTCGTAACCGACTCCCGAACTCAGTCTCTTTGGTTCACAGGACCCGTGTCCTTCCTTATCTTTTCTTCTGGTTTGTGTAGCATTACCATTCCCGTTCCTTCGGGATAAAAATGCCTGGCTGGCGACTCTACCTTTTCCGCGCCACTTTCGCGTTTGTACTAGTATGGAAATTCGGGGAGCGACACATAGAACTGCCCATGACTAAACACTGGAGTAGGAAAGTACAGTCTAACACTATCAAGTGATTGCCATTGGGATTTATTCATTGTCATTGCATAATAGACAATTATTAGAAACTGTCTCCTAATCAACTTGAATGACCAGGGTGAATCAGATGGTTACATAGACATTCAGGGGATGTAAAAGATATTACTTATGTTCTTTTCAGACATGATCTTTGCCTCTATCACATAATTGCTAACCTTGTAACAATTAACTGTGTCTCATTGCACAATCCATCAACCTGGTCCAAATTTCTCATTAGCATTATAGGTGTACCGACCTTCAATCTTATCTTATGATTTGGAATTCCTGATGTTCTTAATTCACTAAGAAATTAAGGAGTCAAAACTTCATAAGCTTCTGATCTTACCTGATCAGGAGGACCTACCAGCAATTGGGTGAAGACAACAAGTGGATGGAATGGAGGGGGTGTACCTGCAAGGACTGATCTTACCTGATCAGGAGGACCTTCTAGCAATTGGGTGAAGACAACAAGTGGATGGAATGGAGGGTGTGTACCTGCAAGGCGCTCTGATGCCAAAGTTAATAGAGGTACAACAAAAAGGTAAGTAGAAGAGCGGAATCAGAATACCTGACCCTTTAGTGAAAAGGGGTATTTATAGTGAGCCCCCAACGTTGGGCCAAGGTCCTTCTTTGGGCTGGATCAGCTAGGCCCAAGAAATAATTGCCAAGGAACGCGTGAGAAGCGTGAAGACCTAGCTAAGTGGTCTGGTCCTTGGTCCAATTGCCCCTATCTTTTAGGAGATAATTTGGGATAGTTGGGTGACGTGGCAAGTGAACTGGCAGACATGTTGTTTTCCCGTTCTGAGTGCGCGCCCGATACGTAGGACGTGTAACCGACCGTTAAGCGCCCCTGTCTGTCTAGAAAACGTGCTTGCCCGAGCATACGGGCCTCTGCTCGACACATTGGACCGTAGCCCAATATATATGGAGGCCCAGTCCAGAACAGGAGCCCCCAAGCCGAGTCTCTGAGCCGGAGCAATGAATTATAAAATAGTCGGGCGTAGGCACGTTGAAGAAAGTGTTAGGTATATACCAGTGTCGAGCATGGTGTTAGTCAACCTGTTGCATGTATTGTTGAGGTCGTCGGGCATGTGGCGTTCACAAAGGCCGAGGACGTTTCTTGTAGTCGGGGAGATTTGTAGTCACTCGACGTCGTTCAGGATTCTTGTGGACTGACGTTTCTCAACATTAATGGTGTGTCGCTTCGTATCTCGTGCTAACACTGGCGTAGGGTCTAGGTAATGATTACCTAGTGCGTCCGTCCACGCGTCTTTTACTATATAAAGGGGTTGGCCCACTTCATTTGAACTTTTCGCTCTCACGTTTAACCGGAAGCACTGAGAAGAACTCTCCCTCTGCCCGTCTCCGCCGTCTGCACCATCGTTTTCTGCCCGTGCTTAACCGTCTTCTCCTCGTCTTCATTATGTCAGGTAACAACCTCAACTTCTCTTTTTGCATATTTTTTCGTTTGGTAAGTAGTGAAATGCCTGATCTATATGTGTAGAGTAAGCAAACTTTCGCGTAGAGTAGGTAAATCTGTGTTTAGGGTTAGTTTTTAGGTTTTGGGTATGAATATCCCGGGCAGGATTAGCATGCTGCGGGCACAAAATTCATATACGTATGAATATCCCGGGAAAGGCTAGCATGTCACGGGCGTGAAATTCATATACGTATGAATATCCCGGGCAAGGTTAGCATGTCACGGGCGTAAAGTTCATATACGTATGAATGTGTAGGTCAGAATCTTCATATGGTCGTCGACATCCTATGCGTTCGCCGAGCAAAATCTCTTATTTTTTTAGGGATTTTTCACGTGCTCAAACGCATGCGAGGGTTGTCCCTTCGTTGGTCTAGTTTAGTCTAGTGAAATTTCGGGCGTTTTAGCCTTTCGCCCTTTCACTTGACTTGCGGTGGAAGGGTGGATTTGATGTGATGTCAAATTCACTTTTCCTGTCTGCGTTTCAGGTACGGCCGAGCATCGACAGGTCGAGGAAGGAGATTTCGAACATCGAAAAGTCGACGAAGGGGAGGTTGAGCATCGGCAAATCAACGAAAGGGATGTCGAGGAGGAAAATAAGCATGTCTCCTCGTCTGGGCGCAATGACCTGTCGTGGGTCGCGGACGAATCGTTGGAGGAAGAGTCATACTTTGCTGATGAGACGAGCACCGCATACACCGCGGTGAAGGACATCATCCCCGAAGATCCTGCGAACTGGAAATGTCTTGCTCCTCGGAGACGGACTAGATATGTCATCGTTACCCAGGGAAGCAATTCGCTATGTACGAATTTGCCTTCCGAGAAGCGAGGGTTAAGCTGCCCTTCAACGATTTTCAGATGGGGGTTTTTAGGTGGCTTAGATTGGCGCCCTCACAACTGCATCTGGACGCCATCGCTTTTGTCTGGGCGTTCGAGCTAGTTTTTCGTTTTCTTGGCGTCGGGTGCACCATGCCCCTCTTCTTCCATATATTCCACCTGCAACGGTCGGGCGCCCGGGGACGTCACAGCTGGGTGTCTCTAAAGCATCCAGTGAGATTATTCAAGACTTATGTCGATTCTGCCCGACACTTTAAGGGGCGATGGTATACGGTGAAGCCGATCACTCACTTTGCTCTGAACTCCCTTTACTACTACAAACGGAACGCCGATGGGGAGGATAAGCTTATGTCGATGATCCCTTTGAGATGGAAGCACAACCATTTCAATATATCGACCAACCACTACCGGGTCAAATTCTCGAGCATGGGGATCGAGGATAGGCTGGCCTACAAGAGGCTGGTGGAGTACGTACAGAGCTTCAGCCTGGCGGTCTGGGTGGACCGACAAAACAACCCATGCGTCGACGAGGTCGGGATGCCTATTCATGAACCTCGTCTCATAAACACCAGGGCTCTGCTCGCGTGTGATACGGACGAAGAGGTCGTGGAGTTATTGCGTAGGTTTTTCTGACTTGTTTTCTTTCTTGATCTTGTGCCCGTTCATCTAATATTTTTCTTTGTTTTTGTTTTGCAGGAACTATGCCCCGCCCATCGTGAACGAGTTCTAAAGCTGGCAAACCAGGTCGGGGCCCCGGACAGGGTCCCAAAAAAGAAAAAGAAATTGGCGCCTCGTGTCCAAGAGGTAGCTGCGGAGCTCGGGGTAGGCAGCTCGGGTACTGCTAGCCCGGTAACCAACTCCCCTCATCCTGCTCAACAAACTTCCCCGATCCAAATACGGGACAGTCCTCCGCCCTCCACCTCTCCTCTGCTGAAGCGGAAGCGTCTGAAAGGGGCTCTTTCCCGGTCAACTGTTGTGGGGGGCAACAAATCTGGTGCCCCTGGGAGTTATCTGCTGCCTCCTTTCTACCTGGAGCAGGAGTTCTTTAGGTCTGAGGGTTCCGTCGTGGTGGCGGCGCCCGAGGCGAGGGCCATTCTGAATCAGGATGCGGATGCCAGGCGGAAAGACCTGGCCGGGGACTTGGCCACTGTTATCCGGGTGATGGAGACCACCATGGTCCTGTATGAGACTGTCGTTTCTACAGCTTCTTTGCAGGATGCCCTCTTGGCTGCCCGGACTGAGAAGGATAAATTGTCCAAGGATTTATCCGACTACAAGGAGGAGCACAAGCTTTAAACTAGGCTGAAGTCGAAGCTGGAAGAACTGAAGCTCGAACGGGACACTCTGAAGGCCGAAAAGCAGAGTTTGGAAGATCAAGCCGTCGAGCTTAAGAAGGCGGCTGAGGAAAACATGCAGCTCCGTGCCCGAGTTTCTCTACTCGAGGGTACAATCCGTCCTCGGGATGATGAGATTGAGGAGTAGCTTGCCCTTCGCACTCGGGGGCGAGTTGGTTGGTCACATCCGCGAACTCAACAAAGAATTGGTTGTGATGTTCAAGGATGGGTTCGACAACGCCACCGAGCAACTCAAGGTGTGTCGCTCCCCGAATTTTCATCTCGGTGCAAACGCGAACTGGTGTCGGCGATGTTGAAGGTTGAGGTTGAATAGAGTCGCCAGCTAGGCATTTTTATCCCGAAGGAAAGGTAATGCTGCATAAACCTAGAAAGATATGGATAAGACGGTTGCGAACCAAAGAGACTGGGTAAGGGGGTTGGTTACGACCTAGGAAGGTATTAGCACCCAGATCGTCCGTCGTACTCGACGGGATCCACGCTTACCTGATTGTGTTAAAGGAGGGATAGTGTATGTGCTAACAGTGTATAAAAGAAATGGATGTACAAAGTGATGGTATACAAAGAATGGGAGCTTAAAACTGAGGCTAAGAAAAGAAAGCTGGAAAGAGGAGAGGGAGGGGAGACTGATGGGCTAAAGACGTATCTAATTATGTGTCTAGCGGTATCTTAACTACAAGTGCACAGCCTATCGAAGTAATATTTAAGATTATCGATCCACAGGGACTCTATGGTTACTTAGTGCTAGATGAACTTCTAGTTTAGCTAAGGCGAAGGGTTGTCACGATTTTTTTTTGTTGTTTTTAAAGATTAAAAGCGGGAATTAAATTTAAGTTTTAATAAAATAATACTAAGGCGGTCGGTATGTAATTATGCTAACTTAGGCGGGTCAATCTAACCTAGGCTTATAAAGGTGGTTCGCTTAATCTATTATGTAGAGGTTACCAGTTTAAATACCTTTAACTCACACTCTCGTGGTCTTATCTCAGATCTTACCCCTAAAGCCCTATGCCTGCTCTCGCTAGCCCATAAGTGTTTAGAGATAATTTTTGGAAACTTAGTAATTCTAATTTATTTTAAAGCGTTCTCGCTGTGTTTAATTTAAATGCCTAACTTTAGCTATCTGGTTAAAATCTCACACTCTCGTGGTCTTGACCTAACCTAATACACTTTCCTTACTCTCGTAACAAAAAGGTCGATTTTAAATAAAAAGTATCAGCCAGGATATTAAGCTATTAATTATTCTAAGCCTATAGTTGATTTTACCGATTTAGTTTGTTTTAATTACATACCGCCCTAAGGTAATTAGCTACTCATTCTTGTTGAACCAGACAGAGGCAGAGAAACAATAAATGAAATATTCATGGCAGAAAAATAAATATTCAACATAAATATAAAATTGCAAATTAAAATAAACCTGGTTAACAATAAAATGGCAGACTCCTTCTTCCACAGACCGGAAAGCTCGGAGTATTTGGCGGAATCGAAAATAAACTAAAAATTCTGAAGGCTTTGAAACAAATAAATTTTATAACAATTTCCTGATGTTGGAAATTGTTATAGGTTGGGTTTGGATACAATAAAAATAGAGCAATGAAAATAATGCTGAAACAATAATAAGGGTGTAAAATAATTCGGCAGAGCTTCCGCAAGAAATTGATAAAAAAATACTCTGTCCATTGTTCATAAAATTTAAGCTATTTATAGAAGATTTAATGGGCTGGTGGTTGAACTTGTTTTCTTGGGCCTCGTAGAGCTTTGAGAAAATCCAGGAACGTGGATACAGGAGGGTCAGCTGGAAAATAGGCAGATCATGTGCAGCGTGACGTTGTGACCAATTCTTTAGTCAAATGACCTATATCTCCCTTGTCACGGTCGTGACAAGGTCATCACGTTCGTGTCCCTTGTAAAATAAGTGTCACGGTCGTGAGTGATATATCACGGTCGTGATTGCTCCTTTTGGGGTGTCACGGTTGTGACAACTAGGTGACGACCGTGAGTGCAACAAAATATGCAGGTTTTTGCAGGTTTCTTCATTTCTTCATCTTTTTATGGTTGTTTTCGCTCCTTTTGCTCTTGGCTCATGATTTAGCTCTGTATACGATGTACCTGCAAAATGGTAAGGAAAACTCGAGGAATCGGGTGTTAAAACGATGATTATGCGATAAAACGGTAATGAAACTTAGCAATATAATCGATACATTTTCTCGTTATCAAACTTCCCCAAACTTAAACCTTTGCTTGTCCTCAAGCAAATAGTCGGTTGAAAATTGTCGGACAAGTTTTTATCGACGCTGTAGATGTTTAGAATTGGCAGAATTTTTGACCAACAAGAAATATTGAATTCAGTTCAGAATGTCCTATCAGATGTTGGGACATTATCAAACAGAGTATAAGAACTTATTTCAGGATGTCACACCAGATGTTGGGACATTGTGTAAATGACTTAAGTTTAGTTTTTCAGGATGTCCCAACAGATGTTGAGACATCTCAAACCTGCTACCAGAATTAATTAATGACTAACTGATCTGAGATATTTAAGGAGAGTTATCTGGAATTAATTATGGATGGACAAAAACAGATTAAGGCGCATCTGTAGGGAGTTTTGTTATGAGGTTTCAGCATAATCAGAAGAACTAAAACACCTAGAATCTAGGAAGTAACAAACCCTAATTCAAGGTGGAAGCTGCATGCGTTTTAGGACTGGATTAACCTACAGAAAGCCCAAAATTCAAACACCTATTTAAGCAACAGAATACCTCAGAATTGAGCACGAATTTCAGAAGACAAAATAGGGTGTTGTGTTTTAATAGCAGGTTGTTTTTAATTGTACCACTTTATGAGCTTTTAAGCATAAGTGCATTTGTGACTTGATTGAAACTGTGAAGTAAGATCAAGCTGTTTTGTTTGAAGGATGACTTCAATTTTATTAAACTTGTAAACAAGATCACTGTGTGATTGAGGGGGAGTGAGTTGGTACTCATATCTAAGTTGTGTCTTAGGTAGAAATTGCATTGGGTAGATATTAAGTGAAAGATTAAACTGGGTTGTTTAAGTCTAGAATTAATATTACTTATAGTGGATTTCCTCCTGGCTTGGTAGCCTCCAGATGTAAGTATGGTTATACACTGAACTGGGTTAACAAACTACTGTGTTGTTTAATTTTCTTGCACTTTAAGTTTTGGTTAAATCTGTCAAGTGTTGGAACATCTCATAGGACATCTCATACCTGATCACAGAATTTCAATTGGCATCAGAGCAGGCACCCTGCCTGTTTATACTGGGTGAGATCTAGGGAATACAAATTCTGGAAACATGGACAGAGATATAGGATCAGTAAATAGACCACCTATACTGGATGGATCTAATTATGACTACTGGAAACCAAGAATGATTGCATTCTTAAGATCACTTGACAACAGGGCCTGGAGAGCAGTCAACATTGGATGGGAACATCCTATCCAAGACACTAAAGATGGATCAAAAGTGTTGAAACCTGAAGAAGAATGGAGTAAGGAGGAAGAAGATTCAGCACTAGGCAACTCTAAGGCCTTAAATGCTTTATTCAATGGCATTGATAGGAACATCTTTAGACTTGTGCATCACTGTGAGCTGGCCAAAGATGTGTGGGACACTCTCAAAACAACTCATGAAGGAACATCAAAGGTAAAGATGTCAAGACTTCAACTTCTCACCACCAAGTTTGAAAACTTGAGAATGAAGGAAGATGAGACAGTTCATGAATTCTACATGAACATCTTAGAAATAGCCAATACTTCTGGAGCCTTGGGAGAAAAGATGACTGATGAAAAGCTTGTAAGAAAGATTCTCAGATCTTTGCCAAAAAGATTTGACATGAAAGTCACAGCAATAGAAGAAGCTCAAGACATATGCACAATGAAAGTTGAAGAGCTCATTGGTTCCCTTCAAACATTTGAGATGGGAATGAATGACACAAATGTAAAGAAGAACAAAAGCATAGCCTTAGTGACAAATACTGATGAAGAAGAAGATGATGAATCAGAAACTGGTGAAAGCTTATCAGACAACATTGCTATGCTTGGAAGACAATTCAAAAAGATTCTCAGAGGAATGGAAGGCAAATCCAAACCCAGTGGAAGATACACAAACTCTTCTGAGAACAAAAGACCTTATGATGTTAACAGAAGGTCAAATTATGATGAAAAAACCAGTCAAGATAAAGGAATCAAATGCCATGGATGTGAAGGATATGGACACATCAGGAATGAATGTCCTACCTACTTAAAAAGGCAAAAGAAAGGATTTTCTGTAACCTGGTCTGATGAAGACTCAGGAGGTGATTCAGAAGAAGAATCAGCTAAGCATATCACTGCTCTAGCTGGATTATATGAATCTGAAAGTGAATCCAGTGATGAGGAGCTTACTTTTGAAGGACTTGAGCAAGCATACAAAGATCTATACAAAAGAAGCACTGAAATATGCAGTGATGTTATAAAGCTAAAGAAGCAGAATGAGGCACTAAAAGATGAAAAAGCAAATGATCAAGAGATCATTGACACCTTGAAAAGTGAAGTAAGTATTCTCAACTCCAAGTTGGAACACATGTCCAAATCTGTGAGAATGCTGAACAGTAGCTCAAGTACACTGGATGTTATTCTCAACAACAATAAGCATTCAGGGGATAAAAGTGGATTGGGATTCAACAAAGTTCATAAGGATGAAGCTAGCTCTAGCAAAACTACTCCAAAGTCCATACAGTCAAACAACATGTCCCAACAGATGTCTCAACATCATAAGAACACAAAGTCAAACATAATGTTCCAACAGATGTCTCAACATTCTGAAAAGAACATAATGAAGAAGAAGTATCAAAGATGGAAATGTCATCATTGTGGAAGATTTGGACATATCAAACCTCATTGCTATAAGTTGCATGGATATCCAAATCAGATGTATCAGCAACCTCTTAAGCAAAAGGTAGAAGTTACCAAGAAAATGCTGCAGAGACATCAAAGAGATCAGCAACCTCCTAAGCAGAAAACAGAGGTTTTCAAGAAGGTATGGAGACCAAAAGCTAGTCTTCATGCTGATCAAGGCTACATACCCAAGAACAATATCAACAAGCAACCTTGGAACTCTACTGATGAACAATACACAGGGCAGAGGTATCAAAAGAAATCTCAACTCAAATGGTCAAAGAAAGGTGTTGCATATATAACACATACATCACTAAGAGTATCAGCCAAAGAAGACTGGTACTTTGACAGTGGATGTTCAAGACACATGACTGGATTGAAGAATCTGCTAGTAGACTTAAAGTCACATTCATCCAGATATGTAACCTTTGGAGATGGAGCTAAAGGAGAAATCAAGGGAGTTGGGACCTTGGACTGTCAAGATGTACCAAGGCTAAATGATGTGCTACTGGTTAAAGGTTTAACTGCTAACCTGATCAGCATAAGTCAATTATGTGATCAAGGGTACAGTGTAAACTTTACCAAAACTGACTGTATAGTGTCTAACAAAGAAAAAGAAGTTGTTATGAGAGGAGCCAGATCTAAAGACAACTGTTACATGTGGGAACCTCAAGACTTCAGTCTCACTTCAACTTGTTCTTTAGCTAAAGAAGAAGAAGTGAAACTATGGCACCAAAGACTAGGTCATCTTCATTTCAGAGGCATAAAGAAGATTATATCTATGGATGCTGTAAGAGGTATTCCTAAACTGAAGATTGATGATGGCAAAATATGTGGTGAATGTCAAATAGGCAAGCAAACCAAGATGTCCCATCCAAAGCTCCAACATCTGACAATTTCCAAAGTTTTGGAACTATTGCATATGGATCTTATGGGACCCATGCAGGTTGAAAGCCTTGGTGGTAAGAGGTATGCCTATGTGGTGGTTGATGACTTTTCAAGGTATACATGGATAAATTTCATCAAAGAAAAGTCTGATGTATTTGATGTATTCAAAGACTTATGCCAAAGAATACAAAGGGAAAAAGCCAGCTGTGTGATCAGAATAAGAAGTGATCATGGAAAAGAATTTGAGAACCAAAAATTCTTAGATTTCTGTTCTTCAGAAGGAATCAATCATGAATATTCTTCACCAATCACTCCTCAACAGAATGGGATTGTTGAGAGGAAGAATAGAACTATTCAAGAATCAGCAAAAGCTATGATCCATGCTAAAAAGTTACCTTTGTACTTCTGGGCTGAAGCTATGAACACAGCTTGTTACATCCATAACAGAGTTACTCTAAGGAAAGGAACCTTGTCCACAATCTATGAAGTCTGGAAGGGCAGAAAACCCACAGTTAAATACTTCCATGTGTTTGGAAGTAACTGTTATATTCTGGCAGATAGGGAGCAAAGAAGAAAAATGGATCCTAAAAGTGATGAAGGGATTTTTCTTGGATACTCTATAAACAACAGAGCATATAGAGTATTTAATTCTAGAACCAAAGTTATCATGGAGTCCATAAATGTGATAATTGATGATGCTCCTACAGATGTCCCAGAAGATGTTGGAACATCTGCTGATATCAAGATTGAAGCTGAAGAAAAGAGTAATCATTATGACTTCACTCAAACTGATGCAAGGACAGAACAATCCAGCAAACCTCCCTCCATCAGAATACAGAAGGATCATCCCAAAGATTTGATAATTGGTGATCCCAACAGAGGTGTAAGCACTAGATCAAGAGAAGTGATTTCAGGTTCCTGTTTTGTTTCTAAAATAGAACCTAAAAACATCAAGGAAGCTCTTACTGATGAATACTGGATTTGTGCTATGCAAGAGGAATTAGGTCAATTCACAAGGAATGAAGTGTGGAACCTTATTCCTAGACCTGATGACATAAATGTGATTGGAACTAAATGGGTGTATAAGAACAAGTCAAATGAGCAAGGAGTTGTTACAAAGAACAAAGCTAGACTTGTAGCTCAAGGATATACTCAAATTGAAGGAGTAGACTTTGATGAAACCTTTGCACCAGTAGCAAGGCTTGAATCAATCAGACTACTTTTGGGAATTGCTTGTATCTTAAAGTTCAAGCTATTTCAAATGGATGTGAAAAGTGCCTTTCTAAATGGTTATCTTAATGAAGAGGTATATGTAGAACAGCCTAAAGGATTTGTTGATCCAAGCTGTCCAAATCATGTATACAAACTAAAGAAGGCTTTTTATGGTCTGAAGCAAGCTCCAAGAGCATGGTATGAAAGGCTGACTACTTTTCTTATCAAGCAAGGGTACAGGAAAGGTGGAATTGACAAAACCTTGTTTGTTAAAGATGAAGAAGGAAATGTCATGATTGCTCAAATATATGTAGATGACATTGTCTTTGGTGGGATGTCAGACAGGATGGTCAAACATTTTGTCAACCAGATGGAATCTGAATTTGAAATGAGCCTAGTAGGTGAGTTAACCTACTTTCTTGGACTGCAAATAAAGCAAATGGAGGACTCCATGTTTATTTCCCAAAGCAAGTATGCTAAGAACATAGTCAAGAAATTTGGAATGGATAGTGCTAGTCATAAGAGAACTCCTGCCCCCACACATTTAAAGCTAACTAAAGATGACAAGGGTGAGAATGTAGATCAAAGCCTATACAGAAGTATGATTGGAAGCTTGTTATATCTGACTGCTAGCAGACCAGACATAGCATTTGCAGTAGGTGTATGTGCAAGATATCAAGCTGAACCAAAAGTTAGTCATCTCAACCAAGTCAAGAGAATTCTGAAATATGTTAATGGTACTTGTGACTATGGCATAATGTACTTTCATGGATGCAAACCAATTCTCACTGGCTTCTGTGATGCTGATTGGGCTGGAAGTGCTGATGATAGAAAAAGCACTTCAGGAGGATGCTTCTTTCTAGGAAACAATTTGATTTCTTGGTTCAGTAAGAAACAAAATTGTGTATCCTTATCTACAGCTGAAGCTGAATATATAGCAGCTGGAAGCAGTTGTTCACAGTTGGTTTGGATGAAGCAAATGCTCACTGAGTACAATGTCCTACAGGATGTCATGACATTGTACTGTGACAACTTAAGTGCAATTAACATATCAAAGAATCCTATCCAACATAGCAGGACCAAACATATTGATATCAGGCATCATTTCATCAGAGATCTTGTAGAAGAGAAAGTGATTTCACTGGAACATGTAGCTACAAATATGCAGTTGGCTGATATCTTTACCAAAGCATTGGATGCTACACAATTTGAGAACTTAAGGGGCAAATTGGGAATCTGCTTATGTGAGATTTAGCAGTTATGGAGATGTGCCAACATGTCATATGACATTGTGTGGCATAAGCACCAGATGGCAACACCAGTCTGGTCAAGAACCTTGGGTATTCCATTCCTAATAATTCTCAATGTAACGGCTACTTATATAATAACAGCTTGCATTCAGCTATCCATATTCTCATCATACTATCAAAAGCAAATTGCATTATCTAGCTGTTCTTCAGAAATCATCAACCCTAAAACTCTTCATCCATCTTCTTTGAAAATGTCTCAAAACCCTAACATTCCTGAAGAAATTATCAACAAAGAAGATGTGGTTCATGCAACCCCCATTTCTGTGGTACCCATGGAGTCAACCCCAATGAACGAAATTAGAGGAAGTGTTCCTCATGCTAAAAAGCCAAGAACTCCAAAAAGAGCAAAAGATCAAGTCTGCAGCAAAACCAAAGGCATTCCTTCACCAGCAAACATGCCTCCAAAATCTTCTGAATATGTGAATGCCTCCATAAAGGAGTTGGTAAACAAGATTCTTTCTGAACAGAGAGTGGTTAGCGGCATTTCTATTCCTCTGAACACCATGCCTGCCCCTCAAGAAGATCAACAAACTCAGGCTACAAAGGACACTCCTGCTCAACAGGATGTCCCAATAGATGTTGAAACATCTGAGGATCAACAAAAGGTTTCATCTGATGCTGCTGTAGAAGAATCTGAGGATCAGACCAAAGCCTCAACTGAAGAACATATCTCTGCTGATCAACCAGCTGAAGAGGAGACTGCTCAATCTCCTCCTGTTGTGAACCTAGAGCAGGATTCTGATACAGAGATCATTGCCTCTGTAAGACCTAGCATAGCCAAAAGTCTCAGGACTAGGAAGGAAAAGATGCAAGCAGGACATGCAATTCCTGAGAAGAAGCAAGCTACCCCAAAGAAGGACAAAGCCAAAACTGTCTTTGGTCCTACAAAACAATGGAGCAAAGTCCAAACACAAAAGAGGAAAGCTGTCACTCCATCAGACTCAGATGTTGAAGCAGATGTCCCAACATCTCCTCCAAAGAAGAAACCAGCACCCTCTAGGGCATCAACTATTGTTCCAGAAGCTCCCTTGGACAACATCTCATTTCATCATGTTTCAAGTGTAAACAGATGGAAGTTTGTGTACCAAAGAAGGGTAGCACTTGAAAGAGAGATGAGCAGTAATGCACTTGAGTGCACTGAATTAATTGATCTCATATCTGCTGCTGGTCTCTTCAAAACAGTCTCCAACCTCTCTCCCTGCTATGAGCTACTTGTCAAAGAATTCATAGTCAATCTTCAGGAAGATTGTGCCAATGGTAAGTCTGCTGAATTTAGAAAAGTCTTTGTTAGAGGTAGGTGTGTAGAGTTCTCTCCTCAGATCATCAACCAATTCCTTGGAAGAGAATCTGATGGACCAAATGAGCTAGGGAAGACTGATAACCAAGTCTGCAAGGTTATCACTGCAAACCAGGTCAAGGCTTGGCCAGTTAAAGGAAAGCTCTCAGTGAGCATGCTGACAAGAAAATATGCCATGCTGAACAGGATTGGTACAACAAATTGGGTACCTACCAATCATACATCATCAATATCCACTGGCCTGGGCAGGTTCATTTATGCAGTGGGCACCCAAACTAAGCTGGATTATGGTGCCTACATCTTTGATCAGACCTTGAAACATGCTAGCTCATCTGCAACAAAGCTGCCAATAGCTTTCCCTTCCTTGCTGTGTGGAATAGTGCTGAGTCAGTACCCTGGAATCCTCACTGAGAAGGACACAGTCAGCAAAAGAGACAGCCCTCTGGCCTTTCACTACAAACTGTTCCTGAGTCATCATGCAGCAGATGTTGAAGCACCCTCTGGGACATCTGCATGTCCTTCAAATGCAAAGACTCCAATCTCCAAGGCTGCATTGATTGCTGAACTGAAGAGCACCTGTAAAGAACTTGAAGCTAGGAAGCAAAAGCTTGAGGAAATTATCCAAAAGCTGGAGAGTGAAGGTGATCAGAAAGCTGCTTCTGATGAAGAAACTGAGGAAGATGAAGAAACTGAATGTGATGAATCTGAGTGATCATTGTATGTGAGGAAAAATGTATGACAGCTGCATTGTAATTAATGACTTTGGCCCCAAATTTGTGTCTAACAAGGGGGAGAACAACAACAACAACAATGTGATTATGAATGAAAAATCTGTTTGTTTGTTTCTGAACTGAATCAGTGTGTTTTGATAAATATTTCTGTTGCAACAAGACTGGATACATGTATGTTTGAGGGGGAGTAATATCAAATATGATTCAACAGAAAAGTAATGCTATACTCTGATAAAAGAACTTCTGCTGCACTCTGATAACCAGAAAAGATGTTAGCCAAAAATTAGCCAAAGGGGGAGTTTGTAGATGTTTAGAATTGGCAGAATTTTTGACCAACAAGAAATATTGAATTCAGTTCAGAATGTCCTATCAGATGTTGGGACATTATCAAACAGAGTATAAGAACTTATTTCAGGATGTCACACCAGATGTTGGGACATTGTGTAAATGACTTAAGTTTAGTTTTTCAGGATGTCCCAACAGATGTTGAGACATCTCAAACCTGCTACCAGAATTAATTAATGACTAACTGATCTGAGATATTTAAGGAGAGTTATCTGGAATTAATTATGGATGGACAAAAACAGATTAAGGCGCATCTGTAGGGAGTTTTGTTATGAGGTTTCAGCATAATCAGAAGAACTAAAACACCTAGAATCTAGGAAGTAACAAACCCTAATTCAAGGTGGAAGCTGCATGCGTTTTAGGACTGGATTAACCTACAGAAAGCCCAAAATTCAAACACCTATTTAAGCAACAGAATACCTCAGAATTGAGCACGAATTTCAGAAGACAAAATAGGGTGTTGTGTTTTAATAGCAGGTTGTTTTTAATTGTACCACTTTATGAGCTTTTAAGCATAAGTGCATTTGTGACTTGATTGAAACTGTGAAGTAAGATCAAGCTATTTTGTTTGAAGGATGACTTCAATTTTATTAAACTTGTAAACAAGATCACTATGTGATTGAGGGGGAGTGAGTTGGTACTCATATCTAAGTTGTGTCTTAGGTAGAAATTGCATTGGGTAGATATTAAGTGAAAGATTAAACTGGGTTGTTTAAGTCTAGAATTAATATTACTTATAGTGGATTTCCTCCTGGCTTGGTAGCCTCCAGATGTAAGTGTGGTTATACACTGAACTGGGTTAACAAACTACTGTGTTGTTTAATTTTCTTGCACTTTAAGTTTTGGTTAAATCTGTCAAGTGTTAGAACATCTCATAGGACATCTCATACCTGATCACAGAATTTCAGACGCACACACATAACAAACCGTACGAGGGATCGTTTTGTCGGATAAACCGATACTTTGATAAAACACTAACGATACACTAATGACACAAGCAACAAGGTAAGTCGTCAACTTCCCGTTAAACGAAACATTCGGCAATCGCTTTACGATTTCACCTAGAGTTTTTCGATCTTATTTCGCCCGGTTTCATTCTAGCGCAATCACATTAAGCCCTTTGCCTTAGCACGCACGTAGTGGAGTAGCCGGTTAGCGACTTTGATCCTTTTTAAGCACGGGGTCTGGTACACGAGTGCGGTAACCCTACATACATTATCCGATTTGGAGGTTGTGGGGGATCGAGCCGTAGCACGCCCTACCAAGTTCAGAACCAGTACCTCTGAACCAACCCGCAATGGACTCCTTCTCATATTTCTCGTTTCTTATATGCGACCGTGTACTTTGGTGCAATTTCTTTTCATTTGCATCGAGATATGAAGGATTATTTTAGATTAGGCATCAAACGCTTATATTCATCGGCTCCCCACGTGATTTGTGTTCAGACGGTGCTGACTGCTAGTATAAACTACTAGGGGTTACTTTTGAACTGAAACTTAAGGTGTACTCGTAACGATAATCGGAACGGAATCGCTTAAGTGGGAAGTCTAAGGTGTCAAGATTGTATTGATCTTGTTGAATCGTTCTCAGCTTCCTAATTATGATTTCGTAGGTAAGTCGGGTAATGCGAATAATTAAAGATTTTTTTTTTCCGGTATGGCTAAATAAATGGGGAAAGTTCGAAACTAAAGAAAATAGCACAAAAAATCGCTCGTTTCATTAACTTACGAAAAGGAAAATACAACGGAATGGAAAAGTGCGAAAAAGGCAAAATGCGGAAAATGAAAGGTACCTCTCCCACACTATATCAGACATTGTCCTCAATGTTGTGATATAATAGCGGTAAAAGTACAATACAAACTATGAAAATGAAAAACAAACATAAACAAAAAACTAAAACTAAGGCTACTGATTGCCGCAGCCTCGGCTTCTGGTACGGGAGCGTCTGGTCGGAGTCGCTTCAGGATCAGAACCGGTACCGGTAATAGCAGTGATGTCAATGCGTAAAGCCTCTAGCTCGCTAAAAATTTCTCTGAGCTTCGCATCAGTAGCTGACTGGTTGGTTGCAATAGTGCGGAGTAAAGCATCATGCTGCTCCTTCTGCCTTCGCTCCAGTGCGGCGTTCATCTGGTTTTGCTGATGAATCGCACAGAGGACTTCCTCAAGTGTATATTCCTGTGCAGGAGGCCGTCGGGTGGATGTCTCGGGAATGTCCTGGACAGGTTCAGCTGCATCCATTGCGTCCTGCATCTCATCCGCTGGAGGATCGGCCTGATCATCATGAATGGGGGCGTGGCCGGCAGCATCCGGTAAAGCAAAGAGCCAGTTGGCTCGGCTAGATGGATCGATGCGGTCACGGGACGACAGAATGATGTGGTGATAAACAGTGCCGTGGATAACAGGGCTATACCTGCCATCCTCTCTCTGCGCAATCAAGTGTGCGGACCTGCAATAGTTCTTGGTGAGGAACTCGGCGTCTCTGAAAGGCTGATTTACGACCAAGTCACCAAGCCCCAACTGAATGGCGAGGGTGGTGACAATGCCGCCTATGAAAAATGGGGTTGAGCCTCTTTGCGCAATGGCCTGGATGTGAGATAGCATGAACGGGGCAGCATTGATTGGCTCGTCATTTAGAGCGCAGTACAAGAACAGAAGCTCCTTGGAGTTGAGCTTATGGTTACTCTCTCGTGCAAAGATGGTGTTGCAAATGATTCGGTGAAAATATCTGATTTCCGGGTTGTGGATGTGTGTAGCATTAAGGCTCTGAAAGGCTGAGGCACGGGTGTTGGTTATGTCGTGCCATAAAGTGAAAGCGGTTTCACTGAAATTATCTGGCACGCGGAGGTGAGCTTCATTCCCGTGATCGAAGCCTAGCAACTCGGCTATCCTGTTTTGCGAAAGTTCGAACTCCTGGCCATGCAATCTGAATTTAGCGAAACCGGTAAGCTGGCTCTGAGAACCGGTACCGGTGATATAATGGAAGGAGCTTAGGAATTCCAATGTCAGAAGCTCAAATGTGGGCTGGGGCTGACTGCAAAGATCCCACAGACCAACTTTTTGAAGCAGGCTCTTGACACTGGTAAGCATTCCGAGTTCTCTCAAACAGACAGTGTCGATATAACGCG
The DNA here is from genome assembly GCA_963966055.1 of Lathyrus aphaca. Taxonomy (NCBI): domain Eukaryota; kingdom Viridiplantae; phylum Streptophyta; class Magnoliopsida; order Fabales; family Fabaceae; genus Lathyrus; species Lathyrus aphaca. The sequence goes on from OZ014520.1 coordinate 113,678,537, forward strand.
TGGGTTGCACACCGCGGTTCTGGAATCGGATGAATCTTTCTCTCTGGTTTTCTCCATTCTCACCCTCTCTGAATTGTATAGCATCCATTGCATGCAAGAACTAGAGTGAGAGATGAGGATTTTGGATTTTGTGAAAAAGTGATAAAATGAGAGAAATAATGGTTCGGATAAATATTGGAAGGTGAGAATGTGATAGGTGTAGTGATAATGGAGATGTTAATGGGTTTTAATTTGGTAATGGGAGGTTACGGAAGTTGGGGGAGATAATGGGTGGTTTTGAAAGTTATGGAGGAAGAAGAAGAAGAGGTTTCGAAAGAGAAACAGTTCTGTTTCTCACGAATTCTATATTTAGGGTTGTCACGGTCGTGACAAGGAGATGACGGTCGTGACACGCTAAATTAGCACGTCACGATCGTTAGGGGGGTGTGACGACCGTGAGGGTTGAATTCCTTGAATAATTTCCAGAAAGCATTATCTCTCACGCTTCATATACTTTATATTATAGTTTTGGATCACTTCTCACTCATATTAATTAGAAACACCATATAATAAATAATTTCAACATAGTACTTGTAAATTGCATCACACGAGAGATTTCTATAGAATATGAATCAATTCAAGCATAACAACATATAGATTGAAAACATATAAATTGATTAAAATGGAAAAATTTGGAAACTAGAAGTGCTTTGCATATGGTAATTGAAATGAAATTACATTAATGAAAATACGGTACGAAATTGTTTGCGAAAAGTAAAACTAACTAGAAACGAAAACAATAAGTAAAATAAACTAGATCACTTTAGCATGTTCAAAAGTGTTTCTTCAAATCTTCGATTGCGGAGTTCAGGTGATAGAATTGTTCACAGGTTATGTCAGTTAGACCTATAATGTCCAATCGCATGCTCTTAATCTCATCCTTAACAGTATTTATGTCAGTTTGGTAAGCTTCTAGAGTGTTCATGATAATCTGTAAGTTGTTAGCATAATCTACTTGATTCACTTTAGGGGTTTCAATCACTTCGTCAGTGTGGTCAATGTCATGGTAACCAGGAGGTGTCTCAGGGTCACTTTCGACATCAGTCATTATATCATCTTTTATCTTGTAAGACTGAGGTGTGTCAGGAGTAGATGGATAGTCAGGTGGGGTTAACTCATAAAGCCAGTTATCCTTATTGTGAACACTTACTCTAGCATGGTTTGGTAGTGTGAACAGGGTTACTACCTCATTCCGGATTAGGTACTCGAAAGGTGGATTTCCTAAATTCCTTATGATATGGCGATTGAAGCAAAAGTTAAAATTCATAGGACGGATGGTGCCTAAACGGTTGGATCTGTGCAATTGGTATCTAAGTCCTAAGGCATCAACAATCATGGTTACAAGACCTCCTACTAATATAGGTAATTCAGGTTCTTCTTGGATTCGGGTGAAGGTTTGCATCATGAAAGGCACACCATTGACAGGCTGTCCATTAGTGAAACATGACATAATGAATATCTCATCTTTAGATACTCCGGTAAGGTTTTCTTCTTTTCCAAAGAAGGTGTGGGCAAGGATCTTATGGAAGTAACGGAGAGCAGGGTTATGTATCTCATCATTGTTCATGCTATTTGGTTCAGGGTGGTAGTTTCCGGTTAAAGTTCCCCAAAAGAAATCCAGCTCAATGTCCATCAATTCTACCTGTGTGGTAGTAAAAGCAAAGGGTCCACTAGGGAATCCTAATAAGTCAGCTAGTTCTTTATGGTTAAAGTCATATTCTATTCCAAATAGGCGGAAACTGATAAATCCTTTCCTGAATCCAAAACCGTGCTCGGGTAGGTAAACTAAGGAGCTAAGGAACTCAAGGGTGAGCTCGCGGTAAGTCACAAACTTATGTTGAATCAGTGCATTCTCCCATCCAATTCGGTTAAACAAGTACAAGATGCTATCATGTATACCTAGGGTTTCCATAGTCAGATCATCCGGGTACAGGGTCAAATCCATTGGCCTCTGTGATAACTCTTCAAATTTCATTCTTTGGTTCCTACCTCTAAATTTGGTTTCCATATGGTTTATCGGTTGGTTAGCCAAGGTCAGTGCAAATACGGAGGAAACAAATCAGGGGGAGAAGGAAAGTGGAAAAGACTTTTAGAAAATCTGTAAAAGTGATTTAAAATTAAAATAAGGAAAGATAAGAAAATAAAATGCATAAATTAAAAGCAATAATAATAATATTGAAATAAAACTATAAAATGACAAAACAATTAAATGAATAATAAAACGATAAATGACAAAAATAATAGAATGATAAAAATGATTTAAATAATTAAACTAGTAAATGGGTTGCCTCCCACTAAGCGCTGTTTTTATCGTCTAAAGCCTGACGTAATGCTTAGGTGTAGATTAATCAGGGGAATTAGTGGACAACTCTAAAAGCCTTAGACTATTCGCATAATCTCTATTTTCAACTTTATGATAATGTTTTAAACGTTATCCGTTTACTGTGAATGGTTCACTATTCCTACCCTTAATTTCTATTGCTCTACTTGGGAACACTTTAGTTATTTCAAAGGGTCCTGGCCATCTAGATTTTAATTTTCCAGGAAAGAGCCTAAGTCTTGAATTAAAGAGGAGTACAACGTCTCCCACACTAAATTCTTTCCTAGAGAGGCGTTTATCATGCCATCGCTTAGTTCTTTCTTTATATATCTTAGCATTCTCATAAGCATCTAGCCTTAATTCTTCTAATTCGTTAATATCTAGGATTCGCTTTTCTCCTGCAGCATTATAGTTTATATTGAGAGTTTTGATCGCCCAATAAGCTTTGTGTTCTAGTTCTACCGGGAGATGACAAGATTTTCCATAAACTAATTTGAAAGGTGTAGTTCCTATGGGTGTCTTGTAAGCGGTCCTATAAGCCCATAAAGCTTCATTAAGTTTAGATGACCAATCTTTCCTAGAGATGGCGACAGTCTTTTCTAAGATTTGTTTGATTTCTCTATTTGAGACTTCGACTTGTCCACTTGTTTGTGGGTGATATGGTGTTGCCACACGGTGTCTTACTCCATACTTAGATAGTAATTTGTCAAAGATTTTTGAAATGAAGTGCGAGCCACCGTCGCTTATGACGAGTCTAGGCACACCAAATCTGGGAAAGATTATATTTTTGAAAAGCTTTATTACTACTCGTGTGTCATTTGTAGGAGAAGTTATAGCTTCAATCCATTTTGAAACATAATCAACGGCTACGAGTATGTAATTGTTACCGAAAGATGATGGGAATGGTCCCATGAAATCTATTCCCCAGACGTCAAAGATTTCTACTTCTAATATTCCTTTTTGAGGCATTTCATCTCTTCTTGAAATATTGCCGGTGCGTTGACACCGATCGCAATTTATAACAGCGATGTGGACATCTTTCCATAGATTGGGCCAGAATAAGCCGGCTTGCAAGATTTTTGCACAAGTCTTGGAAGTGCTTGCATGTCCACCATAAGGAGATGAATAGCATTGAGCAATGACATCTTCTATTTCTTCTTCGGGAATACATCGACGAAAGATTCCATCGGGTCCTCTTTTGAACAATAATGGTTCATCCCAATAATAATGTTTGAGATTGTGAAAGAATTTCTTTTTCTGCTGATAGGTTAAATCAGGTGGAAGAGCTCCTGCAGCTAGGTAGTTGACAATGTCAGCGTACCATGGCAGTCCTACAGTTGTCTGGATTGTTTCCACGGGTTCTGGTTCATTTATGTCTAACTGAACTGGGTCGCTTCCTATTTGTGCTATCAGCTGTTCATACGGAAAATCATCGTTAATCGGTACTTGTTCGGGTTTAATACCTTCTATTCTAGATAAATGGTCCGCTACGACGTTCTCAGTACCTTTTTTATCTTTTATTTTGAGATCAAACTCTTGTAAGAGTAAAATCCATCTCAAGAGTCTCGGTTTAGCATCTTTCTTAGTCAATAGATATCGGATAGCAGCATGGTCTGTGTAAACTATTATTTTCGCTCCTACTAGGTAAGAACGGAATTTGTCAAGCGCAAAGACAACTGCTAACAGTTCTTTTTCAGTAGTGGCGTAGTTCATCTGAGCAGAATCTAAGGTTCTACTGGCATAGTAAATCGCATGAAGTTTCTTTTCCTTTCTCTGGCCTAGAACTGCGCATAACATCTGAGCAGAATCTTAGGTCTCCCATGTCTAGCCTTTTGCAAATCGTTAAGGGCATAACACTGATACTGGCTCCTAAATCGCATAGAGCTTTGTCAATGACGAATTTTCCTATTACACAGGGTATAGAGAAACTTCCTGGATCTTTTAGCTTAGGAGGCATATTATTCTGAATTATGGCGCTACACTCAGCAGTAAGTGTAATTGTTCCGTTATCCTCTATCTTTTTCTTATTAGATAAGATTTCTTTTAAAAACTTAGCATACGAGGGCATTTGAGTGATAGCTTCTGTAAACGGAATAGTAATATTCAACTGTTTCAGAAGTTCGACAAATTTCTTAAACTGACCCATCGTCTTGGAATTGGTTAATCTCTGAGGGTACGGAATTGGTGGTTTATAGGGTGGTGGAGGCACATAAGGCTTTTCTTTCTCCACTGCCTTTTGATTATCATCTTCCTTTTCTTCTGGATCATTCACCACTTCAGTCGGTTTATCTGGTTTTTGGTACATGGCTGGATTGTCAAGTCTTGGATCGGCAGGTCCGTCAAGTTCTTTGCCACTTCTTAATATCACAGCATTTGCATGTCCTTTCGGATTAGGTTGAGGTTGTCCAGGAAATACTCCAGCTGGTGCAGCGGTAGGTGCTTGTTGTTGAGCTACTTGTAAAATCTGAGTTTCAAGCATTTTGTTATGTGTAGCTAATGCATCTACTTTGCTTACTAATTGCTTAATCTGCTCACTAGTGTGAATGTTTTGGTTTAAGAAGTCCTTGTTTGTTTGAGATTGGTTAGCTATAAAGTTCTCCATCATCAACTCAAGGTTCGATTTTCTAGGGACATTAGGAGCAGTCTTTTGATATCCTGGTGGTGTAGCTGGTGCTTGACCTGGTGCGTATAAAGCATTGTTATTCTTATAGGAGAAGTTCGGATGATTCTTCCAACCTGGGTTGTATGTGTTTGAGTATGGGTTCCCTTGAGCATAATTCACTTGATCAGTGGGAATTCCTGTCAATAGTTGACAATCAGAAACTTCATGTCCTGGAACTCCACATAACTCACAGTTAGGTGTTACTGCAGCCACGGTGGCTGTTGGTGTTATGGCCAAGTTGTCGATCTTTTGGCTTAGTTGGTCAAACTTTGCATTGACTTGGTCCATACTACTCACTTCGTACATACCTCCTTTTGTTGGTTTCTCAGTTGCGACTCTCTCGCTTCCCCATTGGTAATGGTTTTGAGCCATACTTTCGATAAGTGCATAAGCATCATTATATTCTTTGTCCATCAATGCACCGCCCGCGGCAGCGTCAATTGTCATTCTTGTATTGTACAAGAGTCCATTATAGAAGGTATGGATGACCATCCATTCTACTAATCCGTGATGTGGACAAAGCCTCAGCATATCCTTATAGCGTTCCCAAGCTTCGAATAGTGATTCGCTTTCCCTTTGCTTAAATCCGTTGATCTGAGCTCTCAGCATAGTTGTCTTGCTAGGTGGGAAATATCTGGTCAAGAAAACTCTCTTTAGTTCCTCCCACGTGGTTACTGAGTTCGAAGGCAGAGATTGAAGCCAGGCTCTTGCTCTGTCTCGAAGTGAAAAAGGAAACAAACGTAGTCTAATAGCTTCTTGGGTAACTCCATTGGCTTTTACGGTATCTGCGTATTGCACAAATATCGAAAGATGAAGGTTCGGATCCTCGGTAGGATTTCCGGAGAATTGATTTTGTTGCACGGCTGATATCAACGAAGGTTTTAGTTCGAAATCGTTTCGGTTGATAGCCGGTGCGGCAATGCTTGAATGCGGTTCAGCTTGTGAAGGACTAGCGTAATACTTGAGTGGGTGATTCTGTTCTTCAGCCATCTCTGCGTCCTTTGATGTTACGACTGGTTTAGGTGGATCTGATTGAAGATCTGGAATATTGAAATTTTGTTCGTAATCGAATATCTGTCTTCTTACGTGTAAGAAGCGTTCCGATTCTGGGATTAGAGGTTGCAAGTCTTCGCCCTTAGAGCGAGTACTTGGCATACACTCGGAAATTTAGAAAGTAAACATAAAATAGTTGTTACCTTAGTCTAGACAATGCTACCTAAAATGCACTAGTAACTAAATTAAGGTCCCCGGCAACGGCGCCAAAAACTTGATGGGCTAAAGACGTATCTAATTATGTGTCTAGCGGTATCTTAACTGCAAGTGCACAGCCTATCGAAGTAATATTTAAGATTATCGATCCACAGGGACTCTATGGTTACTTAGTGCTAGATGAACTTCTAGTTTAGCTAAGGCGAAGGGTTGTCACGATTTTTTTGTTGTTGTTTTTAAAGATTAAAAGCGGGAATTAAATTTAAGTTTTAATAAAATAATACTAAGGCGGTCGGTATGTAATTATGCTAACTTAGGCGGGTCAATCTAACCTAGGCTTATAAAGGTGGTTCGCTTAATCTATTCTGTAGAGGTTACCAGTTTAAATACCTTTAACTCACACTCTCGTGGTCTTATCTCAGATCTTACCCCTAAAGCCCTATGCCTGCTCTCGCTAGCCCATAAGTGTTTAGAGATAATTTTTGGAAACTTAGTAATTCTAATTTATTTTAAAGCGCTCTCGCTGTGTTTAATTTAAATGCCTAACTTTAGCTATCTGGTTAAAATCTCACACTCTCGTGGTCTTGACCTAACCTAATACACTTTCCTTACTCTCGTAACAAAAAGGTCGATTTTAAATAAAAAGTATCAGCCAGGATATTAAGCTATTAATTATTCTAAGCCTATAGTTGATTTTACCGATTTAGTTTGTTTTAATTACATACCGCCCTAAGGTAATTAGCTACTCATTCTTGTTGAACCAGACAGAGGCAGAGAAACAATAAACGAAATATTCATGGCAGAAAAATAAATATTCAACATAAATATAAAATTGCAAATTAAAATAAACCTGGTTAACAATAAAATGGCAGACTCCTTCTTCCACAGACCGGAAAGCTCGGAGTATTTGGCGGAATCGAAAATAAACTAAAAATTCTGAAGGCTTTGAAACAAATAAATTTTATAACAATTTCCTGATGTTGGAAATTGTTATAGGTTGGGTTTGGATACAATAAAAATAGAGCAATGAAAATAATGCTGAAACAATAATAAGGGTGTAAAATAATTCGGCAGAGCTTCCGCAAGAAATTGATAAAAAAATACTCTGTCCATTGTTCATAAAATTTAAGCTATTTATAGAAGATTTAATGGGCTGGTGTTGAACTTGTTTGCTTGGGCCTCGTAGAGCTTTGAGAAAATCCAGGAACGTGGATACAGGAGGGTCAGCTGGAAAATAGGCAGATCATGTGCAGCGTGACGTTGTGACCAATTCTTTAGTCAAATGACCTATATTTCCCTTGTCACGGTCGTGACAAGGTCATCACGTTCGTGTCCCTTGTAAAATAAGTGTCACGGTCGTGAGTGATATATCACGGTCGTGATTGCTCCTTTTGGGGTGTCACGGTCGTGACAACTAGGTGACGACCGTGAGTGCAACAAAATATGCAGGTTTTTGCAGGTTTCTTCATTTCTTCATCTTTTTATGGTTGTTTTCGCTCCTTTTGCTCTTGGCTCATGATTTAGCTCTGTAAACGATGTACCTGCAAAATGGTAAGGAAAACTCGAGGAATCGGGTGTTAAAACGATGATTATGCGATAAAACGGTAATGAAACTTAGCAATATAATCGATACATTTTCTCGTTATCAGAGACCTGGAGACTTTTGTTCGATAACCGTTAAGTTATGCCTACATATCCTCTCGTGCAATGAGGAAGTCAGAACACCGTAGTTCGACTCAAAGAGACTTAGATGTTTTTGGGGTGAACTGCTTGCTTGTCTGTGCTCAAGTGTATGCTCGTCTGGCTCGAGTGCTAACTGTCTTGCATTAGACGGAAGAAGCGAGTTCTCGTTTTCAGAGTGAGTGTGATGAGAAAAGAATCCCGGAGGAGACATTTATTGTTTATTTTTGTGTTTTCAGTTTTTTATTGGTTTTTGATGTTTTGCATAGGATAATGAGCTTAAGCCTTAATCAAGGGTTTGTAAACTCATTATATCATCCCTGATTAGGGATAATGAGTCTACTTAAGTATGAGATGAGAAACTCAACTTAATTACCCTAATGATACTGGATTAAGATCATTAACCTACTTGTAATTATTAAGTGTTTTTGGATTTTTGTTATGTGTTAAGTAATGAGTTTAATCTCTAATCAGGGATTAGTGAACTCATTACACCATCCTAAGAGAAGGATGATAGACGAGGACACTTAAGATGAGGAAGATACCTCAACTTAATCCATGGTCAGGGATTAAAATCATTATATAAAAAACCTTTATTAAAATCGATTTTAATTAGAGATTAGATTAAGAAGTGAATTTTATGTTTGTAAGACTAAACCTGAGGGGGAGGGCTCTAATTGCGTGGAAGCCAGATCAAGGGTTGAGATTGTGAGTCAGCTTGACTGAAGGTATGAAAGTCCAAGGGTCCAGGTTTAAACTTATAAAACATGCGCAATCCAAAGGCTATTATTCAATCTGATTTAATTAATTAGGTTTTATTTTAATTAATTAAAATTAGGGTTAATGACTAATCTGAACTGTCCACTCCTTAACCTAATCAAGATCTAAGGGCTCACGTTCAATCTAGGCACCCTAACCCTAATCACTTTCAGATGACTGGAACAGTGCTCCAGTCATCTTCTCCGGCCAACCCAAAACCCTATCTTCTTCCCCAGGCCATCCCAAGACCTCTAACCTGCCCAAAAACACTCCCCACACTTCATGGAACACAAATCAACAATCAAACAACATTTATAACACACGAAGCAAGCAAATTAAAGCAAAAACCAAAACACGGGCAAACTTTCAGAACAACATGAAATGGTCATTTCTTGCTCATTTTCAATTCTAAACACATCTACATGATCAGTGCAATGTGAAGATTCATTTTGTAACAAGAAAATGAAGTTCTGAGAAAAACGTTCTTGAGCTATACCCGAGCTGGAGACCTTCGAAAGTGAGCTTTCAGAGCCTCCATCTTGTGCAAATGGCCTCCTTTGAACCTCCTGAGGCTAATGGAATGCTTGAATGGAGTTGAAAGTGGCTAGTTTGAGAGGTTAAGTTCTGATATGGTAGAAAATGAGGTTCTTGTGTGTTTTGTTTCAGGCCATTGTGAGGGGTGGGATTTGTTCTATGGGTGATGTGTGGTTGATTGGTGAAGGAATTTTTGAAGTTTGATGGCTGGATTGGGAGAATAGAAGAGAGGAAGTTTTTGGGAATTTTTGTGCAATCCGAGTGTGTGTGCTCCTGAGCTCTTGTGAGTTGTGTCTTATGATCCTTAGGCAATGCATAAACAATTGGAATGAGTCAGAAGAGTAGATATCCACTGTGGGAATGGCATGGCTCAATTGGCCAAAAAGTCAAAAGTTGTGTACTTGAGGTATGGGCCATGGAAAGCTGATTTGAGGGCCTGAGCTGCCTCAACTGGCTTCAAGGAGCACCCTAGGATCAAATGTTATGAGCTGTATGGCTTGGATCAAGAGTTTGCATAGGTTTTGCAATTTTGCAACTTTGTGATTTCTTGATAAACAAGTCATGGAATCCTTTGGTTCAAGGCTCAATTCTGACTTTGAGAGGTTGTTTGATCATGCCATGATGTATTTTAGTGGATTAGAAGTCATGTAGAGGCCTAAAATTCACTTTTGCACATTTCCCTCTTTGACATGAACTTGAAAATTATAAGATTTTTCCCAACTTTGACTTGCCATATCTTGAGTTCTAGGATGACTCAAGAGGAGTTCTTGTACTTTTTGAAAATGGGAAGATCCAATCTATAACTTTCATGTTTGAAGAAAATTCATTTGAATCCTTTTTGATCAAGAAAGAGGAGGTTGAAAATCTTTCCCAAAATGGAAAGTTTTCATTACAAGTCATGTCCAAAAATGGAAACTTTTGCAATGGCTCAAAATTCTTCAATCTTGTGATCTTTCAAACATTCCTAAGACCAAATAAAGGTCATAGGACCTCAAATTGATGATGATGACCCTTTGGGACCCTTGTTGGAGGCCTCAAATGCCCTAATCCTGACTTTTCTTGCACAACAAGTCACAACTTGATCAGATGATTTCCTCAATGAATTCTTGCATCAAACTTCATACACAAGCTCCTTATATCATATAAAGACCAATGGAATCAAGAATGACCAAAAAAATTGGTTGTAAAGGCTTCAAACCCAAAACCCTAATTTCAGGTCATCTATGTAGGATCCTTGATCCTGCCTGGGTGACTCTGCAATCTCTTGTGATATTTTGACTTTCAAGAACTCTTGGGGGTATAATATGACCTTAGAACACTCAAGGACCTTCTTGTCATATTTCATGGTCTCTGAGATACCTCATACTCTCTTCAAGATTTATCTGATCACAAACCCTAACTGTGCAGAGATGTAATGAGATGTTAAAGGTGAATATGCAATGTAAGATGTAATGATATGTTGTGCAACATGTATGATCATAAGCCAAGACATGAGAAAGTGAGAGGGTAAATTTGGGGTGTTTACAACTACCCCTATTCAAGCATGAGTTAGTTGTGGGATGTAAGCGCCAGGCTTAGCAGACGAACAAGATAACTTGTGGTTGAATACCAAGACAATCCAAAATTTGTGCTCTCTGGTATAAGAAGAAAATGGATATAAATTGTTATTTACAAAACCAGACAATATAGCATGAACATCGAATGATAGCGATGGAGGTCGACCATCGAGCAAAGGACGACTGCTGGGGATAAAAAGTTGAGAAATGCACTGACGGGGACGGCCATCAGGCTAAAGAATAAAGAATCTACGATGGGGACGACCATCAGTCATCAAAAGGTGCAAGACGATCACCGAGCAAGGGACGGCTGCCGAAAATATCACGACATAGGGCGAATGTCAGATAGAAAGATCAACGATGGGGACGGTCATCAGATAAATGATGAGGGACGGTCATCAAAAGGTGAAGGTCGATTACCTAGCAGGGGACGGCTGCTGAAAATATCACGACATAGGATGAATGTCGGATAGAAAGATCAACGATGGGGACGACCATCAGATAAATGATGAGGGACGGTCATCAAAAGGTGAAGGACGATCACCTAGCAGGGGACGACTGTTGAAAATATCACGACATTGGACGAATGTCGGATAGAAAGATCAACGATGGGGACGACCATCGGATAAAATGATGAGGGACGGTCATCAAAAGGTGAAGGATGATCACCTAGCAGGGGACGACTGCTGAAAATATCACGACATAGGACGAATGTCGGATAGAAAGTAATTTTGATGTGGGAAGAGATAAACACGGACGAGTGTTTAAGCCCTAAAATAAAACAGTATAAGTGTTTCGACAATGTGTATAGACTAAAGATACGAACGAGTATCTTTAGGACCACGATACGGACAAGTATTGATAGGAACAAACGCTGACACGTGTTTAGGGATGATGATACGAACGAGTATCAATTGGTTAAGCAGGGAACACGAACGAGTGTTTGGTCTGCTGGAGAATAGTATAAGGGTATTTGTATTGAGAGTGCGAAAGGGTATTCTGGAGACTGCTGGGGAGAGGTGTTTTTGTTTGTACACTACTGGGGGAGTGACTTCTGTACATACAGGTGAATGGTCGAACCTGACTTATGATCATGCAAATGCATGTTTGATTTTTACCGTAATGCTCCGTATTAGATGGAATGATATGTTCTGCTTGGGGAAGATGATGTGAATGCTATGATTATGCAAATGGGAGAACCGATCCGAGATTTGAACTATGCAGGGAGAAAGGATCTCTGGGCGATTTTTCTGGAGAACTCTGTGGGGAAACTCAAGCCGGGGATGAGAGAAAACCCCAATGTGCTGGAAATTGTATCTGTTGGGGAAGAAAGCAAATTCAATTTATTGCTCGGGAGGTCCCACTCGGGGAGGAAAGAACTTCTGAGAGGTAATTTGTTGTAATGCTTTCACTCAGGCTGTATCCTGGGGGAATGATGAGCTTCGTGGGGGATGCTTTTGTCGAGTGATTCTGTCGATGATGTGACTGCTGACTTGGCTGGGGATATAGTGCCTGATATGCCCCATGCTGCAAAATATTATCTGTCTTGAGTACCTGCAACATATTAAACAAAGGAAACACACAAGTGTCCTGAGGCATCCTCAACCGGATTCTGTCATAGGAGTTAGATTTGCTTAAGAGTACATATTTCCTGCAAGCATTTATTGAAAATGGCTTATATGTTTTCATGCAAATGTTGTATTACGAACTTTGGACATTTTTGCAAATAAAACAAAAAGGTACAAAATAGAGTATGAGTGAATATTGATTTTATTGATTTGTGTGCCCTGAACAGGCGAGTACATTTGAAGAAGCTAATCCCTAGAATGAGGAGATTGCTATAAAATTGAGAAAATAAAAGTATTCTATTTGGCTATGCTGAAGTTGATGCTCCAATCTTCCTTTTGCTATGACTTGTATGACTTTGAACGCTCTTCTTATCTTGCTTTCTGAAGAAAGTTGATTCTGATCGACACTTTGTCCTTTCGAAGCTTGCCAGGTTACGTAAGTGTAATACAGACGAATTCAAATTGCAATTGTTCGCTTATTCCCTGATTTTGTGTGGATCGCCCTTTCGGGTTTTCAATCCACCGGGATACCCATTTTTGCCTGAGCTGTCCGATGTGGCTTTTCAACTCAACGGGTGTACACATTTTTTTTAATAAAAAAATTTCCCTTATTTTTGCCCGAGTCTTTTATTCTGTTTTTGACTCGCCGGGATGCCCACTTTTTTGCCTGGACATACATTCTGTTTTTATGTCCAGCGGGTCATATATGCGAAGTATTTTTTAACTGCATCTGAATTCACAGGAGATGGAAAATTTTCGCCATCCATGGTTGCGAGCATCAGTGCTCCGCCTGAAAAGACTTTAGTTATCACATAGGGACCTTCATAGTTTGGCGTCCACTTGCCCTTGTGGTCTGTATGAGGAGGAATGATCCTTTTCAGTACAAGCTCTACCACTTGATATTCTCGAGGTCTCACCTTTTGGTCGAAGGCTCTTTTCATTCGTTTATGATATAACTGACCATGACAAATAGCTGCTAATCTCTTTTCCTCAATCAGGCTCAGTTAATTATAACGAGATCGGACCCATTCTGCTTCGTCCAGTTTGACATCCATTATTACCCGCAAGGAGGGCAATTCAACTTCAACAGGTAGAACGGCTTCCATACCATACACTAGCTGATAAGGCGTTGCCCCGGTAGATGTCCTGATGGAAGTTCGGTACCCATGTATGGCGAACGATAACATTTCGTTCCAGTCTCTGTATGTGACTACCATCTTCTGCACAATCTTCTTAATGTTCTTGTTAGCTACCTCAAAACACCATTCATCTTTGGCCTATAAGGAGAAGAGTTGTGATGTTGGATCTTAAAATCCTGGCATAGCTCTGTCATCATTTTGTTGTTAAGGTTTGAACCATTATCAGTAATGATTCGCTCGGGAACTCCATATCGACAAATGATATACCTTTTTAGAAATCGGGTGTCGCTCCCCCGAAAAGAAACATGGTCAGATAGGGTACACACGCGAACGGTCGGCGAGAGGAAGAAATGAAATGAAGGTGAATAGAGTCGCCAACTAGGCATTTTTATCCCGAAGGAAAGGTAATGCTGCATAAACCTAGAAAGAGATGGATAAGACGGTTGCGAACCAAAGAAACTGAGAAAGGGGGTTGGTTACAACCTGGGAAGGTATTAGCACCCAGATCGTCCGTTGTACTCGACGCGATCCACGCTTACTTGATTGTGTTTAAAAGGGGTAGTGTATGTGCTGACTGTGTGTGGAAAGCTAGGAATGAAAGTACAAAGTGTCAGTGCAAGAAAGTGAAGTGAGGTGCTCAAGAATGAGCCTTAAAAAGAAAACTGAAAGAGGGGGGAAGAAGCAGAGACTTTTGTTCGATAACGGTTAAGTTATGCCTACGTATCCTCTCGTGCAATGAGGAAGTCAGAACACCGTAGTTCGACTCAAAGAGACTGAAAGATAAATTGACTGATGAACTGCTTGCTTGCCTATGCTCAAGTGTATGACTCGCCTGGCTCGAGTGCTAACTGTCTTGCCTTAGACGGAAGAAGCAAGTTCTCGTTTGTGAGTGAAGATGATGAGAAAAGAATCCCGGAGGAGACGATTATTGTTTGTTTTTGTGTTTTCAATCTTTTATTGCTTTTTGTGTTTGTCATAAGTTAATGAGCTTAAGCCTAAACTAAGAGTTAGTAAACTCATCATATCCTCCCTTTGATTAGGGATAATGAGAATACCTTAAGTATGAGATAAACACCTCAAAATTAATTACCATGATGTAGGATTAAGATCATTAACCTACTTGTGATTATTTAGATGTTTTTGAGTTTTTTTGTTTAGTGTTAAGTAATGAGTTTAAGCTATAATCAAGGATTAGTGAACCCATTACACCATCCTAATAGAAGGATAATAGATGAGCACACTTAAGCTGAGGAAGATACCTCAACTTAATCCATGATTAGGGATTAACCTCATGATAAAACAAACCTTCATTAAAGTGGATTTTAATTAAGGGTGAGATTAAGAGGTGAGCTTTATGGTTTGTAAGACAACTTGAGGAGGACTTGTCCATTAACACTAGGGTTAGTCCTTCTTAACCAATAAAGGAAGAATTAGAACCCTAATGCAAGGCCCAAGTTACAAGCTATTGTCTTAGTGATTATTAATATGGATTTATTAAGAGGTTTAAACAAATTAAGGGTTTAACACTTAAGATTGAAGTTATACACTCCATCCTAAGAGAAGGATGCAGGCATAACCCTAACCACAAAGTCTTAAGACCTTAAAGGTTTAGTCTCTGATTATGAGATGAGAAGAGAGACACAAATAAGACACAAGGGTAAAAACTAAAGGGGGACTAATCAGAACCCTAATTATTGTCATGCTTGGAAGTTCCTATGGTTTGTAAGGCTTGCAAGAGGTCTTTAGAGAAGCCACCAATGGAAGAAGCAGATGAAAGGAGGAGAAGCAGAAGAAACAAGTTACTTACTTCACTAAAGAAGATAAGTAACTTGGAGAAAGAAAGTGAATGATGAACATGAATGAGCAAGCACACTCTAAAGCAAAGAAAAAATGCAGCAATGATTCATAAGAAGAATGAGAAGAGAAGTGAGAAGTGAAGGCAAATTCACTTCTCAAATTACTTACCACCTGAAAAGATTAGCATAGAGGAAATGAATGAAATGAAAATGAAACATATGCAAAGATGCAAACCAAAACCAGAAGCATATACATGATGCAAATGATTCCATGAGATGATGCAAAAGCATGTCAAATGTTATGAATGATCATACAAGAGATGGAATGCAATGAAAGTATGCTTAGAAGTTTGAAGGTTCATGAAAGTTCATGGAATGATATGAATGCATATCATGGAAAATGGATGAAGAAATGATCAAGCATGGTTCTAATGTGTCCTATGATGTCTAATATGACATGTTAATGCATGAAATGTCATGGCAAGTTCATGAATGGATGCATATGCAAGATGTATGCAAATGAACATGAGATATTAGGGTTTTAAGGCAACATGAGATGCAAAAGTCAAAAACAGAAGCAAATCATAAGATAAAAAATTGTAAATGAACTCAAAGGAACCCTAACCCCATATGATATCACACCCCAAAGGAGGAGTTCTAACTCTTAACCTAAAGAAAGTTGTGAATTTTCTAAGTTATCTAGGGTTTTAAGGCACCTTAAGAGGGAAAATGCAAATCAAATGGAAAATGCAAGATAAATTTATGACAAAAATATTCTAGATACTACACGCTATATGAAGATCAATGCAAAAAGAACCAATGTCAAACCCTTCATGGTTAGGCAGAAAAGAATTCTTGAAGTTAGGGTTCAAAAATGAGATTTTTATGAACCCTAAATTCAAGAAAAATGTCAAAGTTGGATCAAAACCAAAAAGAAATTTGTATGAATGGTTTGACAATGTTTCTAAATGTCCTAAGATGCAATGTGAATTTGTTTTGGGATTTTTAGAAACCTAAATGGTATTTTAATTAATTAATTTCCATTAATTAATTAAAATAAACATTTAAATATTTTTAAAATGGTTTTTTAATGCAAAAAATAAAAATAAAAATGATTTTGGTTGGAGAAAAATATTTGAATTAAAAATGCAGAAGGAAAATATTTTTGGAAATTTTTAAGTATTTTAAATAAATTATGCAAGAAAAATGATAAAAAATGAAATAAAAATATGAATAAAAGAAAGTCAACTGATCCAATGGACCAGGTTTGAATCTGGGCTGACTGCGCGCGCATATGGGTGGACAGGATTGGATCTGATTTAATTATATAATTAACCTAATTAATTAATAATTAATCTTAAGTGAAATGATCTGGACCATCCACACGCGCGGGAACTAAGATCCTATGGCTGACATTTAAACCTGGCCACTAAACCCTGATTAGGGTTCTAACCACTTTCAGGTGACCGGAGCTAGCTCCGGTCATCTTCTCCGGCCACTCAATCTTGCTATCTCTCTCAAAACGCAAAATAAACTCACCAAACTCTCCAGAAATGATCCCCACCTCATTCTAAACAAGAATCAACCAACAAATTTCATTTATTTCATATGAACATCAAGATTCGAAGCAAAACGGAAAATCACAGAAATTTAAGAAGCTTCATACATGCTTGTTTCTCACTCATTTTCAAAACAAAATAAATCATGATGATCAGAAAAGCATACAGAACATTTATATAACCTAAAATTACATTTCTGGAAAATTTGTTCTTGAGGATACCTGAAGTGGAGCTTTCTCAATCTGAGCTATCTGGCCTCCTTTTTGGTTCAAAACGACTTCAATGATCCTCCTGGTGATGCTTTGATGCTTGGAGGAAGTTTATAATGGCTGGTTTGAGGGCTTGCAACTCAACTGGCCAGAAATCGTATTTTTGTTTTGGGTGTTTTTAGGCTGCAGTGAAGGGTGGGAAATGATCCTCTTGTGATGCTGAGTTGTTTGATGAAAAACGTATGGAGTTTGAGTGTGTGAGCCATGAGTTTCGAAAGCTTTTGCTTTTGGGGTGATTTTTGAGAGCTTGATGATTCTGAGCATTCAGGCCGGCTTGTGTTGTGTTATGGCTTTCATTTTGTCCACATAACAATGTTTGATAGGTCAGAGGAGTTGTTGTGGACTGTGGTGATTGGTATGGGCAAATTGCCAAAATGTCAACATGAATTGTACCTGAGGTATGGGCTCATGTTGCAGCTGGCTTTTGGCTTGTCCTGGCTCAGCAAAGATCAAGGAGAGCCATGGAATTGGTTTTGTGGTGATTCAGCAAGTGGAAGCATGGTTGTGTATCATTTTGCAATTTTTATGAAGTTTGGCCCCTTTGTGATTTCTTCATGTGCAAGGCATAGAATGAGATGATTCTTGGGCCAATTCTGATTTTTAGGCAATGCACTATGTTTGTATGATGCATAGAAGTGTATTAGAAGTCACGAAATGGCTTGGTATGTGAATTTGCACAAAATCCTCTTTGGTGTGAAAGTGAAAATTATGTGATTTTTGCCAACTTTGCCAAGCCATAACTTGAGTTCCACAATGAATTAGAACTTGTTCTTGTACTTTTTGAAAAGGGAATGATCCAACCTACAACTTTCATGACCAACAATTTTTCATTTGAAGCATTTTTGGTTGAGAAAGAGGAGGTTGAAATACTTTCCCAAAATGGAAAGTTTCCATTACAAGTCATTTCCATTTTTGGCAACTTTTGGTTTAGCTCAAATTTCTTCAATTTTTTGAACTTCCAAGCACTTCAATGATCAAATAAAGATCATATAACTTCAATTTGATGAAAAGTCCACTTTGGTTCCATTGTTGGGGGTCTCAGATGCCCTAATTTTGCTCTGACTTGCTCAAGAAGTTACCCAATGAACAAATGACTTCCACAATGAATTTCTTCATCAAACTTGGTACACATGATCCTTATAACATATTGAGACCATTATAAACAAGAATGACCAAAAAATTTTGGGTTATGGCCTCTGAAACCAAAACCATAATTTCAGGTCATCTGTGTAGTGAAACCCTAGCCCTGCTTCCATGCTTTCCAAGTTCTTGTGATTTTTTGACTTCCTTGATATTTGAGGGACATAATATGATGGTATAACACACATGGAATCTCTTGGAGTGATTGGAGGCCTTTGGAGTGGCTCAAATGGATCCTTGGATTGCTCAGATCACAAACCCTAGATGCAGATGAACTTGGACTATGCAGATGAAACAAAAATGCAATGTGATGATATGCTTAAACTTATACAAACATGAAAGATCATAAGCCATGGTGTGAACTTAGTGAGGGCAAATTTGGGGTGTTTACAGCTGCCCCTATTCAAACATGAGTTAGCTGTGCAGGATGTAAGCGCATGGCTTAACAGACAAACAAGATAACTTGTGGTTGAATACCAAAGACAGTCTGAAATTTGCACTCACTGGGGAGAAGAAGAAAAGGGATATAAATTGTAAAAGAAAACATAATATGATTTATAAAATGCGGGCGATGGAGAACGACCATCGAGCAGAGGACGACTGCTGGGGATAAAGCAATGACGGGGACGGCCGACAAGCTGGGGAAATAAGAAATCATGATGGGGACGACCATCAAGTAAAGTAACAAGGTTCTCTGGGGATTAAAGTAAAGGAAATGATGGGGACGGCCATCAGGTTTGCAAAGTAAGATAAACAATGATGGGAACGGCCATCGGTTCAAAGAATAAATGAAATAATGATGAGAGACGGTCATCAAAGGTGAAGGACGATCACCTAGCAGGGGACGACTGCTCTTTATCACAACATAGGACGAATGTAGGATAGAAAAGGGTCGACCATGGGGACAGCCATCAGATAAGCATGATGAAGGACGATCATCAAGAGGTGAAGGACGATCACCTAGCAGGGGACGACTGCTCTTGGGGTTGTATCATGACATAGGATGAATGTCAGATAACAAGATCAACGATGGGGACGACCATCAGATAAAAATGATGAGGGACGGTCATCAAAAAGGTGAAGGGCGATCACCTAGCAGGGGACGACTGCTAAATATCACGACGTAGGACGAATGTCAGATAGAAAAGGGTTCCAATAAGGGAGACTCCGCTGGGGAAAGGATGAGGGACGATCATCCCTAGGTGAAGGACGATCACCTGGCAAGGTACGACTGCCGAAAGTATCATGACATAGGACAAATGTCAGATAGAAGAAAAATTACTTTTACCGGGGAATGGCAAACACGGACGAGTGCTTACGCTTAAGAAGCAAAGGTATAAGTGTTTGACGCTATGTATAAATTAAAGATGCGGACGAGCATCCTTAAGACCGTGATACAGATGAGTATCGGTAGAAACAAACGTCGACGCATGTTCAGAGATGATGGTACGGACGGGTATCAACTAGTTAACAAAGAACACGGACGAGTGTTGAATCTGCGGGGAATAATATATATATATATATATATATATATATATATAAGATACAGACGAGTATCTGTATAAGTATGAGTAAGTATTGTAAAGTATGAGCAAGACACAGACGAGTGTTCAGCTTGCTGGAGAAAGGTGACACGGACGGGTGTCAGAAGAGAAAGTGTATAAATTATGAACAATCATTCGTATATGAGAGCATAAAAGGTATTCTGGCGACCTGCGGGGATAGGATGACACGGACGAGTGTCGAAGGGAGTATATTATAAACAGGTACTTGGTTTGCAACAAGTGTTTAGGCAACCATGCTGGGGAGTGGTGACACAGACGGGTGTCAAGAGAGTGTGTATAGGTTTCTGAATGCAAAAAGGGTGTTTTGGCTTATCTGCGGGGGATGATATGACACAGACGAGTGTCGAAAGAGTATGTATAAACAGGCATTTGTGTTGGTGAGTGCAAAGGGGACGCTTTGACTTTTATTTGCAATGGACGTGTTTTGTATATTGCTGATGAGGTACTGTTGGTATTTACAGGTGACTGGTTCGAACCTGACTTATGATCATGCAAATGTTTGATTTTTGCCGTAATGCTCCGTATTATCCGGAATGCTACGCTTTGTGGGGAGAAATGATGCGAATTCTATGATTATGCAAAAGATACTAATCCAGGATTCGGATCCCGCCACTGTGAAGATCTTTGGCTGATCTGCTTGAAGGATATCCCAGCTGGGGATGAGATCATTGGTAGATCTGATAAAATATATAGCTCTGCTTGGGGAAAAAAAGATCACTGATAGACCTATCCTGCAAGGAGATAACCCAGCTGGGGATGAAGAAGCTTCCGTCACTTTGTTGTGTGAGTATTTCACACATTTCTCTTCTGGGTAGAGGCTAGAACTCTGTGGGGAGATGGTTCCCTTGTCCTTGGGAGACCTGGTACTCTGTTCGGGGGAGAAAAGATCACTGGATGATCTTCCTAGAGCTTTCTGTGGGGATCCCGGCTGAGGATGAGGATGCTTTGACAACTCTGTTGGGAAAAAGCATTTCGGATGCTGCTTGGAGAAGATGTGCTGGGGAAGTGATGCTTGGCATGCCCCATGTTTGAATACCTGCAACCTGTTAAGACAAAGAAATGCACGAGTATCCCGAGGTATCCCTTATCGGTTTTCGTCATAGGAGTTAGATATTCCTGAGAGTAAATACATTTCCTGCAAGCATTCAATTAGAAAGGCACATCTGTTTTATGCAAATATTATATCATGGATATTGGACATTTTGCAAACGAAACAAAAGTGTACGAAACGAAGTGTGACTGAAAATATAATTTTATTGATCTGGGTGCTCTGAATTGGCAAATACAGTCAAATAAACATATCCCCTGGAATGAGGAGATTGTTATAAATTGAAAAAACGATAAAGGTACTGGCAATGTTGACGACGCTTTGGCGAGCTTCCTTTGCTATAACCCGTATTACCTTGACGTTCTTCTCATCTTGCTTTCTGAAGAAAGTTGATTTTGACCGATGCTTTAATCCTTTCGAAGCTTGCCATGTTGTAAGTGATACAGATGAATTCAGAATGCAGTTGTTCGCTTATTCCCTGATTTTGCGTGGATCGCCCTTTCGGGTTTTCAATCCACCGGGATACCCATTTTTGCCTGAGCTGTCCAAAGCGGCTTTTCAACTCAGCGGGTGTACATTTTTTTATATTTTCCCTTATTTTTTCCCGAGTCTTTTATTTTGTTTTTGACTCGCCGGGATGCCCTATTTTTGCCTGGACTTACATTCTGTTTTTATGTCCAGCGGGTCGTTTTATGCGAAGTATTTTTTAACTGCATCTGAATTCACAGAGGATAAGAAATCATCACCATCCATAGTGGTGAGCATCAGTGCTCCACCCAAGAAAAATTTCTTTACTATGAATGGACCATCGTAATTCGGAGTCCACTTGCCCCTGTGGTCTGTATGAGGAGGAATGAGTCTTTTCAGCACAAGATCTCCTACTTGGTATTCCCGAAGCCTGACTTTCTGATCGAAGGCTTTCTTCATTCTCTTCTGATATAACTGCCCATGACAAATTGCAGCTAATCTCTTCTCTTCGATCAGATTCAGTTGATTGTACCGAGAACGGACCCATTCTGCTTCGTTTAGCCTGACATCCATCAGTACCTGTAAAGAGGGTAATTCAACTTCAACAGGTAGGACAACTTCGATACCATACACAAGTTGATACGGTGTTGCCCTAGTGGATGTTCTGATTGAGGTACGGTACCCATGCAAGGCAAATGGTAGCATCTCATGCCAGTCTTTGTAAGTAACCACCATCTTTTGCACAATCTTCTTGATGTTTTTGTTAGCTGCCTCAACAAAGCCATTCATCTTCGGCCTGTAAGGAGAAGAGTTGTGATGTTGAATTTTGAAGTCCCGGCGTAGTTCTGCCATCATTTTGTTGTTCAAATTGGAACCATTATCAGTAATGATTCGCTCGGGTACTCCATATCGACAGATGATGTCTCTTTTCAGAAATCTGGCTACCACTTGCCTGGTGACATTTGCATACGAAGCTGCTTCAACCCATTTGGTGAAGTAATCAATGGCTACCAGGATGAATCTGTGGCCATTTGAAGCAGTCGGTTCGATCTTTCCAATCATGTCAATGCCCCACATGGCAAAGGGCCAAGGTGAAGACATCACGTTCAACGGATTCGGAGGCACATGTACCTTGTCTGCATAAATCTGGCATTTATGACACTTCCTGGCATAGACGCAATAGTCTGCATCCATGGTGATCCAGTAGTAACCTGACCTTAACAATTTCTTAGCCATTGCATGTCCTCCGGCATGGGTATCGAAAAATCCTTTATGCACCTCGTGCATCAGCAAGTCTGCTTCTTTCTTATCAACACATCTGAGAAGAACCATGTCAAAGTTTCGCTTGTACAAGGAACCATCTGCATTAAGGAAGAAACTACCAGCCAACCTTCTTAATGTCTTCTTGTCATTGGATGATGCCCCAGGTGGGTATGTTTGATCCTCTAAGAAGCTTTTGATATCATGGAACCAAGGCTTGTCATCATTAGCAATGTCCACGGAGAATACGTATGCTGGTCGGTCTAGTCTGGATACCGAAATCCGAGGCACATAATTGGCAGTCTGAACCTTGATCATGGAGGAAATGGTAGCTAAGGCATCTGCGAACTGATTTTCGTCTCGAGGGATGTACTCAAGTTTGACTGTTGTGAAGAAAGTCAATAATCTCCTCGTATAGTCACGGTATGGAATCAGATGCTCTTGGTGAGTGTACCATTTTCCGTTAGTCTGATTGATTACCAAAGTTGAATCCCCGAATACAGTTAAAGTCTTGATCCTGAGGTCAATGGCTTTCTCAAGACCCATGATACAGGATTCGTATTCAGCTTCGTTGTTAGTGCAGGCAAAGGTGAGTTTTGCCGAGAAAGGCATGTGAACTCGTTTAGGTGTAACGACCACTGCACCAACTCCACGACCATTCATATTGATAGCCCCATCAAACATCATTGTCCATTCTTCTTATGGGTCAGGCCCTTCAGTGTGAACAGGATCTTCATGATCTTTTGCTTTCAGGAACATGATGTCTTCATCAGGGAAGTCAAATCTCATGGGTTAATAATCATCAATGGGTTGCTCAGCTAGATAGTTAGACAATACACTGCCCTTGATGGCCTTTTGAGATGTGTACTGAATGTCATATTCTTTCAGAATCATTTGCCATCTTGCAACCCTTCCGGTAAGTGCTGGCTTCTCAAATATGTACTTGACTGGATCCATCTTTGAGATCAACAAAGTAGTGTGAGTCAACATATACTGTCTTAGTCGGCGAGCAGCCCACGCTAAAGCACAACAAGTTTTCTCGAGCAGTGAATAACGTTGTTCACAGTCAGTAAACTTTTTGCTTAGGTAGTATATTGCATACTCTTTTCGACCAGACTCGACATGCTGGCCCAACACACACCCCATTGATTCTTCTAATACTATCAGGTACATTATTAGAGGTCTTCCTTCAACTGGAGGCATAAGAATCAGAGGTTCTTGTAGGTACTCCTTGATCTTGTCAAAAGCCTTCTGACAATGTTCATTCCACCTGACCATTTGTTCCTTTCTTAACAATTTGAACATGGGTTCACAGGTTGCTGTAAGATGAGATATGAACCTTGAAATGTAGTTCAATCTACCTAAGAACCCCCGAACTTCCTTTTCAGTCCTAGGTGCAGGCATCTCCTGAATGGCTTTGACTTTGTCAGGATCAACTTCAATTCCTTTTTCACTTACAATGAATCCCAGCAGTTTACCGGATCGCACCCCGAATGTGCATTTGTTGGGGTTTAGCTTCAGCTGATACTTTCTCAGGCGCTTGAACAACTTCAGCAGATTTACCAGATGATCTTCTTCAGTGAGGGACTTGTCAATCATGTCATCCACGTAGCATTCAATTTCTTTGTGGATCATGTCGTGGAATAACGTTACCATAGCCCGTTGTTAAGTAGCACCGACATTCTTCAGTCCAAACGACATTACCTTATAACAAAATGTGCCCCAAGGTGTGATGAAGGTAGTCTTCTCCATGTCTTCGGGTGACATCCTGATCTGATTATACCCAGAAAAACCATCCATGAAGGAAAACACCGAGAACTGAGATGTGTTGTCAACTAATACATCAATGTGAGGTAAAGGGAAATCATCCTTCGGGCTAGTTCTATTCAGATGCCGGTAATCCACACACATCTGTACTTTGCCATCCTTCTTAGGCACTGGTACAATGTTAGCAACCCACGGCGGGTAACTAGTTACAACAAGGAAGCCGGCATCCCACTGTTTTTGTACTTCTTCCTTTATCTTCATGGCCATATCTGGGCGAGTACGGCGTAGCTTTTGCTTCACTGGAGGACAATCTTCCTTCAAAGGCAGCTTGTGCATAACAATATTCGTATCCAGACCTGGCATGTCTTGATAGGACCAAGCAAAGACGTCAACGTATTCTCGAAGCATGTCAACAAGCTGTTCCTTCACTGAATCTTGCAGACTGGCCCCAATCTTCACTTATTTCAAGTCTTCTTCGGTACCAAGATTAACTGTTTCAACCTCCTCCTGATGAGGGGTGATCTCTTTCTCTTCTTGCCTCAACAACCTAGCTAACTCTTTAGGTAACTCATAGTCTTCTTCAACCCCTTCATCATCTTGATTAATCGGATTGTCGAAGTCATACAAGGTCATAGCGGTGCTGTTGTCGGTGCAATCTGGAGGATAATCTTTGCAAGGGTTGAGATTTGTTCGTTTTAGTGATCAATTTTAATCTTGTTTAGAAAAAGTGAAAATGAAGTTATTTATTTTGAAAACATTGCCATTTTATTGTTTTGTACAAAAGTGAAAAATGAAAAGACAGTGAGCGAAAAAAAGAGACTCGTTTGCAAAAGATGTCTGATATTCATTGATTAATCATTTGCACAAAATTACAATATGCCCCTATTACAAAATGAGTCCTGACACCTTGGGCAAGATGCAGGACTTGATGCATGCTAAAAAGACAGGAAATAATAATTACTCTGCAGGAGTAACCCTTATAATTTCCTGGGAAGACCAGTTAAGGACTTGGTTCCCCGGGATCCTTGGACGTATCTAGTTCTCCAGGTTGCAGTCGCTTTCCTCCTCGTCTTCCAGATTCCTCACAGCATCCGGGGTGAGCATCCCCCTACTGACAAATTTGGACTCCTTTGCAGCCTCTGATTGATCTTGCCGGAATGGTCTGTAACCCAAACCGAATCTATCTTCCTTCTTTTCCACTGGCAGCAACTTGCCCTAGCCTTGAGCAGTACCTTCTTCAAGAACCTTCCGGGCTTGCTGATAAGAGATGATTGAAGTACCCATCCTGTCTTCCTGGGATGCAGCCAATACTCCAGTAGCCTCATTAACATTTAGGGCCTCAAACCCTTGGCTCATTGTCTCATGGATTTCACCATCCATCTCAATATATTTGTATGTAGCCAGATGGCTAACAAATGTGTCTTCCTCACCACAGATGGTGATAATTTGTCATTCCCATTCATACTTTAGTTTCTGGTGAAGGGTCGACATTACTGCGCCTGCGGCGTGAATCCAGGGTCGACCTAGCAAACAGCTGTATGTCGGCTATATGTCCATCACATAGAAAATGGTCTTGAAGACTTGTGGACCGATTATCACTGGCAACTCCACCTCCCCCAGAACAGATCTTTTGGAGCCATCAAAAGCTCTGACCACAAGGTTACTTGGCCGAAGAGCTATCCCATCATAATCAAGCTTGACAAGAGCTTTCTTGGGTAAGATGTTGAGTGAGGACCCAGTGTCTACAAGCACATGAGATAAGACATCTCCTTCGCATTCCAAGGTTATATGCAAAGCTTTGTTGTGGAGACGTCCTTCTGTTGTCAAATCAGCATCAGTAAAACCTAGCCCATGGCTAGTGTTGACATTTGATACTACTGTTTCCAGCTGATTTACAGTGATCTCTTCTGGCACGTAGGCAGCATGCAAAACTTTGAGAAGTGCATCCCGATGGGCTTCGGAACACAACAACAGTGATAGGATTGAGATCTTTGAAGGAGTCTGGTGGAGCTGGTCCATAACTTTATAGTCACTTCTTTTAATAATTCTCATGAAATCATCCACATCTTGATCGAAGGATGACTTATGAGTTTCGTTCGGCACAAATTCTTCCGGTATCACACTCTTCCCTTTGGCTCTGGTAGCGGCCTCTGCCTCAGTGTTGGTTCTAGGGACTTGTGATGCGAAGAGACGTCCGCTTAGGGTGAAGCCTCCGCCTCCCCCAACATTATCCACTTGGGGAGTGAGAACTGGAGAATCAAGAAGGACTTTTTCTCCGTTGCAGTATAGATCAGCACTATAATGCCATGGTATAGCACTGTCTTTATCATATGGGATTGGTCCGGGCACTGTGATAGTGACTGGGCTTACTGCTGCAATTGTTGGGACTATAATAGTCCGTGGGTCATAAAAAATTGTTACAGGACCTCTAGTGGATGTAGGTGAAGGTGAATTGAAGCTTTGTTGAGACTGTTGTTGATGTTGTTGTTGATTTTGCTGAAAGTTGTTGGAATTCGGGACCGTTGCCGGGTCATAGTAAATTGTGACAGTGGAAACATCATTGTTGGTTGTTGAAGTTGTAGTAGCTGGTGCAAACAAATTGTTGTGTGTTGATGTGACAGATGGAATGATTACTGAAGTTGTAGCTGAATCAGTTGGAACAATGGTTGTTGCAGTTGTAGAAGAAACACTTGGACAGATGGTTGTTGCATTTGTAGAAGATTCACTTGTTGTTGATAAAAGAGTTGCTGGTGTTGTAGAAGCTGTGGTTGTAATCTGCAGAATGCCTTCTTTGATTAAGCCAATAATTCCACTCCTCAAGCTGGCACACCCGTTCCCAGAAAGTTTGCATGATTCACAACAGGCCTCACAACCTGGAAACACTTGGCATTTCAAAAGCTGGGCTTTAACCTCTGCCAAAGGTGTCTGAATACATGCAATGTCTTCTATTAAACTCAGGGGTGATCCATCCTCTACAGCATTAATCCTTGGCCCATTGTGGCTTGGCATAGGATTTTTCATCACATTTGGAGGAGGTGTAAAGTTCAGGGCTTTTGAATCTACTAGATCCTGAACCTTCATATGCAGAGCTCTGCATTTTTCCGTAGAGTGACCAGGTGCGTTGGAATGAAAAGCACACCTAGCATTGACATCATAGTTTCTTGGAAGGTTTTGAGGATCAGGTGGAGCCAATGTCCTCAACTCAACTAGATTGATCTTTAGGAGTTGTGGCAGTAGTGT
Organism: Lathyrus aphaca; assembly: GCA_963966055.1. Classification (NCBI taxonomy): domain Eukaryota; kingdom Viridiplantae; phylum Streptophyta; class Magnoliopsida; order Fabales; family Fabaceae; genus Lathyrus; species Lathyrus aphaca. The sequence continues at coordinate 113,706,115 of OZ014520.1, forward strand.
AGCATACAGTATTGGAATGGGATCAATTACCCGATTGACCTGAGATGGCCGCTGTTGAAACGAGCGTTGTTGTTGATTGTTGTTGTTATTGTTGTATGATCTTTGTTGCGGAAACTGTTGTTGTTGTGGAAAGTGTTGTGGTTGTTGAGTATATTGAGGAGGTGGAGCAGGAATAGTAACAGCAGCAACTGTTCTGGGTAAATATTGGGGTCTCCCTCTTCCCATGTGCACAAAGTTTGTCTCACCAGATCAGCGGGGCCCAGCAAATGGTTTTCTTGTACTGCTTGAACTGACACCGTTATCGGAGATCTTTCCCATCTTCAATAGGCTCTCTATTCTTTCCCCAGCTATCACCACATCTGCAAAGCTGGTAGAAGAAAATGCAGCCAATCTGTCAATATATGTTCCTTCAAGAGTATTCATGAACATGTCTGCCATTTCCCTTTCAGACATAGGGGGTTGAACTGCAGCAGCAAGTTGCCTCCTCCTTTGGGCATATTCCTTGAAGCTTTCACGGGAAGATTGAGACATCCCCATTAGGAGGGTCCTGTTTGGAGCCATGTCCAAGTTGTATTGATACTGACGGATAAAAGCTTCAGCCAAGTCTTTCCAGCTTCTCACTATGGCTCTAGTCAAATGGGAATACCATTCTCGGGATGCCCCTGTTAGACTATCCTCGAAGTAAAACATCCACAACTTCTCGTCCATGGTGTATGCTTTTAACCTTCCCAAGAATGATTGAAGGTGGGTGCGTGGGCAGGATGTGCCATTATACCTTTCAAAACACGGGGGTTTGAACTTGTGAGGAATTCTCACCCCTTCCACCAGTCCCATGTCCATTACATCAAAACCTAGGGAATTCTGGGATTCAAGAGACCTCAGCTTCTTTGCAATTTCATCCAGCCTACGGTCGTAAACTTCATCCCCAGCCCCAACAACTGTAAACTGCTCTTCTTGAGGATCCTCTTGCAAGATCCTTCCTCCAGCAGTGTTACCCTGAGTATTCCTTATGTCATTAACTTCTGGGTTTAGATGAGGCCCAAACTCTGGTGGATCAGTGCGAGGTTGCACGTGATCATTGTTACTGGTACCTCCTGTACCTGGATGGTGTTATTCAGGAGTTTGTCTCTCAACTAACTCCCTCAGTCTTTCTTGGCTCTGAGCTAAGCCAGTCATTACAGTCATGAATTGGGTCATATGATTCCTCATCTCAACCCTCTCATTATCCATTTGGGTCCTTACTTCATTCAAGTCTTGCTGAACTTGATCCATCTGGAGTCCCAGAAGGTTGTTTCGCGTCGGGTATCGGTGTATTCTGTTGACAGGGAACACTCTTCTGCGAGCAATGTTTCCTGAAACCACAACAAAGTGAGAAACAACAATAAAACAAAAACCTACAAAACAAAGAAAATGTTAGTATGCAATGCAGGATGCTTATTTGTCTTCCAAGGGTATCCGGTTTGGTTCTTTGGTTTTGACCTTTCCAGACCTCGAGGAAATGCTGATGATGTTGATAGATAAAGCCCACCAAAAATAGTACAAACTGATATATTACAAAGCGGTGAAAATACATAGTTTGATTACAATACATGCTCATGGTGGGTCAAAATACATCAACAAAAGAAAAAGTACAACAAAGAAAAAAGTGCAAGCAAAAGAATCAGACATCCAATCCAAAATCATCCTCCCTGACTTCCTTCAAGAGGGTCTCAGTCACTGGACCCACTGGGTGCTCTGTAATAGTCCTGATGAGGAGGTTCCTAGTAGCAATGGCACTGGTTAACTTCTTATGCTTGTCCTGATCCTTTGACCACTTCAACCCCGCCCGGAGTTTCAATTCAGATATCTCCCTCTGAGATGCCAACAAAGCCTCCTGATGCTTCTTCTCACTAGCCTCCAACTGCTCTATCTTAGCATGAGTCCTTTGATCTTCTTGTGCACGGGCTTCAGTGATCCTGATCCACCTAGCCTGGCTCTCCTCTAGATAATGCCATGCCCTAGCTTTCTGAGTCTTTGCTTCTTTGCAAGCATTCTTCAGTACTAACTCCCCTGCTTTTGCCTTTCTGATGTAGTCATCCGTCTTCTCAATCTTGGTCAAGTGCTCGATCCTGAGCCTTTCCAATATCTCATTATCTAGACGACTGTCATTTCTCTCCCAGAGAGTCTTCTTCAAGGCTTCAGCTAGCTGAGTGTTCCTCTCTTTCAGCTTTTCAAACTCTTCCAAACTGACAGTAGCTGCAGGTTGTACTGTAGAAGGTCCAGGTACATCCTCCAAGGTAAATGGCATCCGGGTGATCTGAGCTCTGGTACGGGACCAATCAGAATACTGTGCTGAAGAAATGTTGTTGCACTTGCCAAGGATGGCTGTTCCCTTGGTCTGAATGTCATCCCAAGCCCAGACAGCTTGTTTGACAATAGCAGAGTTAGGTTGGACTTCACAGTAGAGGGTCTCAGCCAAATCTTATCCTCTGGGAGGATGAACCAAAGCATATCCCAATTGTCTCTTAAGTAGTAAAGGGTGTTAGTTGATGCAACCTTTCACTCCTATCAAAGGCACATTAGGATATTGCCCACAACTAGTAATGATGTCCTTGCCCTTGGTGCTCTGAGTGCACCATCTAATGTCATCTGATGTCAAGGCAATGAATCTCTTAGCCCAGTTCTTCTGCTGATGGGGGTTCAGGAAAGTATCTGACTTTGGCAAATGTCTTAGCAGCCAAGAGTAATAGAGAGGAGCACAACATTAGACTAGTCCTCCTCTTTGCTTCTCATTCCTCTGATGTATGTAACACCCCAAAATTTGCCCTCTTATTTATTACCATCTAACCGACTTTTTCACAATCATCCACATGCATCTTCCATTAGGTTTTCTATAATATGTCATGTATCCATTGTCATAGGCTTTTATTTGGGTCAAAAGCTTGAAGAATCAGGGTTTTGCGGTACCCTGTGATTTATCTCTTCAGGCACGGTTCATTGGGAAATACGAAGATCAGTGATACTCATCATCAACATTCGATCATCTGGCCATCAAAAGTTTCTTTATGAAGAAATGGCACTAGGACGTCTTGTCACCCAATGGATTCCATCGTTGTTTAAAGTGAAAGTTTCAAAAGAAATATTAGATTCTACATTTTTAATAAGGTTTAGCATTTTATCAATTGAGGATCGTTGGGTACCCAAGTGTTCTTCTGAGGCTCTATCCTTATCATGTCAAAGGATTCTAAGTTATGATGGGAGTGAGCAAGGCCATTGGCAATATCTTTTGGTAATTGTGAGAGATTGATACAGATTAGAGAGTCGCACGAAAGACGTGGCTCTTGAAAAAGTTAACTTGGGATTATAGATTTCAGTGCAATTAGAAGTGTTCATGTGGTTTGTTTGAGTTCAAGTCATCGAAGTAAATACTACATCACTTTTTTCTATCCATTTTATTTTCTCAACCTATATCCATATCCATTTATAAACCTTTTTCTTATCCATTTTCAAATACAATCCATAAACCAATATACAATTCATCTCTAACCACTCATCTTAAACCAAAAACGTTACCTTTTTATCCAATGACCAAAATATGTTAATTAATTCAATAACCTTCCAATCCAAGTATTCATTTCTTAATAACCAGTCAATTTGTTTGACATTCAATTCAAATCCAAGTCTTCTGTGTTCGTTTTCATCCAATATCATAATCCAACCTTCCTCATTTTGAATATGTAATTATGTTATTTCATCCTTTGTTGATCGCGTCCCTTATTAATTCATTTTATTTTATTTTACAAGATCGCATTGCTCTTGGAATTTGTTCTTCCAAGGATGGATCGTATAAGCAATGAAGCTATAGTTGATCTTTTTTCCAATCGGCCCTTCAGGAATTCTTGGCCGTGCAATTGCTTTTAGTTTTCTTTTCTGTAAATTCATTTCACATTTCAGATATCAGTTATTTTTTAGGTTTAGGAGATTTTGGGAACCCATACTATCATGGTTGCATCCGCGAAACCCTCGAGGGATATTAGCCATGGTGACAATTCTTGCTTTCTTATTGAAATGTTATAGTAATGTTAAGGTTAAGGCTGAATTAGCATATAGGAGAAAATATTGAAAATCTCAGAAAAATAAATCTCATTCTTCAAAGACAAACTCTTAACATAAAAATCAGTTTTAGAAAAGGAAGCAAAATATAAAGTAAGCAGAAAATTCAGATGAGGAAAAAAGGACGAACGAGAAAGGTGCAAATGTTATCATGGAAACAAATTTCAGTTGGGATCAATAATAGAAAATCTCAGAATAAGTTACAATAAACTCAATACAAAAGAAATACAGCAGAAAATCATAAAAGGAGAAATTGCAAAATCCTGAAAACTCAGAAGAAGAAACAGGTTGAAGATTCAGTTACGAAATATCTAACTGAATCGGTTAGAAATTCCTACATGTTCTAACTGAAGAGTTCCAGAAGCTTCAAATTTACCACTCTATATATCATACCACACTCTCCATTGGGCTAGACTCTTGAAGCCTCATTCATACACATCTTCATCCTCATTATTGCTTCCCCATTTTCCTTTGATTCTGCTTCTCCTTCATCCCTTCAATCCCTACTCACCATTTCTCCATAACTCTTCTCCATTGGGCTTCAGTTTTCTTCATCATTAATCTCGCCAGCTTCGAATTAATATCTTCTTCATTCATCTCCAGCCCCTTTCGATCATCTGCAACCTAACAATTCTGAATGTCAATCCAAATCTTCATCAATTCTGCAATCGACTCCTCACCAATATCAATCATCTACCTCAGCTGCGGCATCATCATGACCATTATTCATCCTCAAACCTGAAATCATCAAGGAAATATAATCAGGGAATCGGTTTGTATTCAAGGAGAAGAGTTTCAATATACGTCATTGATCACTAATCATTCGTCGACACCGATCAATCACCACCTCCATCGCACCTCAGCATCACGCAACAACGTCTTCTTCTTCATCTTCACCCTTAAATTACCTTCAAAGTTCTCTAATCCATCACCAATCTTTCACTGTGAATATTGCAAGAAGAGGAATCAAGAACCTGGTAAATTCAGTAATCAAGACTTCTACAACAACAAACTCAGAAGTAGAACAATTCCGGGAAGAATTGTGAAGAAAAAGATAAAACTCAGAGGTTAAAATAACTGTCCATACCTTCTCCAACGTCTCCTCACTTCAACCTTCATACTCTCTCGACGATCTTCCGCGTCAATCCACGCATCAACGAGAACCTTCAATTTTTAGCCCTGCATCATCAATCGCGCCTCTCATTCGATACCATCAATCATCTTCAACACGCATCACCAATCAATATTTTCACAAGACATTTCTTCCGTCACCAAACCTGCAAAATCAATCAAAGACAAGAATTTAACAACATTTTCTTCGAGCCACATCAAGAAGCTGCAAGGGTTTGATCACAGAAAGCGTAACAAGAAAGAGAGGACGAGAAGGGAGGTCGAAGTGAATACCTTGACGAAATCTCGCGACATTCTTCTTCGCACCATCGACATCTTCACCTTCGTACCTTCGTCGTTCTGCAAGCGGAGTTGCCGTCGATCTCGCAACAGCATCAACAACATCTTTTCGACTTTAGGAATATAAACGTGACTTCGATTTAAGGTATGCGCCTGCGTCTCGCACATAAGATCGTTGTTGAATCTGTTCTTGGTTTGTGATTTCAAAAAGGTTTTTGTGTGTTATTTGGTCGCGGATTAGAAGAATGAGGTTTGGCTTAGGTCGTGTAAGGATTGTAGGTTAGGTTGCCTAAGCATCACTTCCTATGGTTTTATCGTCGGTGGTGTTGAGAGGTTGAAGAGGTAAGGGGTGGCGGCGCTGTGAAGAGGGAGAATACGGCCGTTAGGGTTTTGGGAGTAGGAAATAGAGTGAAGAGGAAGAACGTGTTATAAGGTCTGAGCTTTTGATTTTAATATTAGGAATTGATTTTGTTTTTTTTTTGTTTTTTTGATTAATTAGAAATTAAAACTCATTAATTTAGTTTAATGTTACCATAATTTATTAGTAAAAACTCATAAAGATCCATCTTCCCACCGCCAATTCAAATGAAGAGATAAGATTCTCTTTTTGGGGGTCCATTCCGGCGGTGACACTTGTCACCGTCCGGTTGGACCACCCATTTCAATCCTATGCGTCACCCCCACTACAACCACCATACACCCTCAGGAGATTTGTGATAGTGGGCTTTGGGAGTTTTCTGTCCGCACCCCCCAATGCAGGCCCAGTTCGTTTCTTAACTATTAAATATTGCTTTTCATCACCCCCTCCTCCATTTCTCTCATTTGCAATTTTGTTTTAATACCATTTCAAATTAATTCTATAAAAAATACTAAAATACTTAATAAAAATTCCCAAAAATTATAGTAGGATATTAATTCAATTTAGAAGTTTTCTCAATTTTTACTTTCTGAATTTAATCATTTTTCAATTTAATTTCGATTTTTTATTTGATTGATTTTATATTGAATTCTCACATGAACGCATAAATTTGTACATTTTATTTCTGCCAATTCCTATAACAATTTTGATCCATTTATTTTGCTATGATTAGAGGACAAATAATAGAATCCAGAATATTTTTGTCATATTTTTTAGGTCATTTTATCCACTGTTTTGGTAGTGTAATTTGTGCAAAATTATGATTGAACCTTAGATAAGTTTAAGTAACCATTTGACATAGTTAGACTTTGAATTTTTAAGAGATTTTTAACACAATGTTATAATCAGGTTTAAAATCCTAGGGAATTAATTTCACATTTTTTCCATGACTTTCGATATTTTTGGCATTTTAATTCATTTCCATCATATTATTGCATATTCATGTTCATTTCATTTACTAACAATTTCCCTTTTGTGCAAGGTATTTTCCGAGGATTTGCTTATAGACTTGGATTATGATTTATTATGCCTCGATTATTGTGTTTTCACTTTGTGATGTAATAGCTTAGAGCTTGTATGCTTGTATAGTTTCTATAATTAGGATAGAAAAGATAAAACAAATCGATAGAAAACCAAAATCTCAAAAAGCAAAATAAGATACTCGATCTAACGTCGAGTAAATTTTCAAATAAATAAACAAAGTTGCATGTGACTTTAGGATTCCTCGATTACCATTGTTCCACTCCATTGCACCCAAAAGAAAGCCTTGTATGTTATTGTAACACGGTGGGAGAACTGACTTTAGTTAAATGTTGCGGATAGCAAGAGTCGCCACCGACTTTTATTTTATCCAAAGGAAAGGGCATAAAAGAACAGGAAAGACCTTAAAAGATTTTGAGTTCGGGGGGTAAGTTATGTAAAGGGAAGGTGTTAGCACCCTTTACATCCATGGTTATCCATGGGCTCTTAGTTACTTAGCTCACTTTAAAATGTTTTGAAAAGTGTAGTGTGTGATTAGAGATTTTCTTAAGTACTTTATAATGATCCTTGTACGGATATATATAAAGACTTTGTTTTGAAAATTGTTTGAAAATGTGAAGTGTTTATGAAATGTTTTTGAATGAGTGAGCAAGTACTTAAGAGGAACCTACCCTAAGTTAAGTCTTTTCTGTTCTTAAATATCCTTTTAATGGTAAGACTATCCCTATTATTAAGGAATAGGTAGTCATTACCTTGGATGTATGAGGGACAAGTGAAGGGACAATTGTGATTAGGCAACTGTAAGGTGTATTTTAGCAATTCGAAGGGACTTATCATCTTTATTCGAAAGGGACAAGATCATTTACGAAGGCAACCATGAAGGGACTCGATCTTTTTATTTTTTAAGGGACTAGATGATATAAATAAATGAAGGGACTTTGCTTTATACACCTTACTTGACCTTTTTCTTTAGGCAACATGAGAGGTAACCCTTAAGAAGTGAGATGGCGATCCAGGATCGACTTACGTGTGTGCGTGTACAAATTCATATATTTATCTTGAGATTAATGATCTAAATTCAATTTTAAATACAAACATGTTTTACACTCCCTATTTTACTAACCATGGCATTTTACAATAAATAATAAGAAATTCTACAACTATTACATAGTGGGTAAAATTACATTATAATAATTAAAATAATTAAAATAAATAAGCAAATAAATAAATAATTAAATGGGTTAGTAATAATAAACAAAAAAATAAGTATAAGATGGTTAGTATAACAACATAATATAGAAACAAATAAAAGTTCAAAATTAAATAATTATTTTTAAGAATTTTAATAAAAGAAATAAATAATAAATATTATATAGTCATAAATATGACTAACAATTCTAATAATTTAATTTTATATACATATTATAAAAATATTTGTTAATTTTAATTAAGTAAGCATATAAAAATAATAAATTAAACTCATAAAATAAAGTTAGGGTTTTTAATTGTTTAGAGAAAATAAATTAGGGTTTACTGCTTAATTAAATTATTTAAATTATTTATATAAAAACTACATATAATATGAACAAATTATAAAATTAAAATCTAAAAACAAATAAATTAACATTTACAATATAATTAGGGTTTATAAAAAAATTAGGTTTTTTTTTACATGTAAAATTCTAGGGTTTATAAATTAATCTAAATATAATTAAATTATTTGTACAAAAACATATAATATATACAATAAAATAAATATTAAATAATTTTATTAATAAAGTTTAATTTTTTTGAAAATATAAGTTTTGAATTATATACAAGAAAATAATATAACAATTTTATTTTTAATATTTATCATTTATTAAATTAATTAAAATATAAACAAAAATCAAATAGAATGAAAAAAATGAGAAAAAAGAACTTACCTGGGGCTGGGATTCGAACCCAGGCCCTAGGCTTTGTATCTTTGAGACCAGCAAGCTCTCCACCAGGCCAGCGCGCGTTTGGTGATAGGGAATGAGGATGAATCATTATATTTTAAACCTGACAAATTAGATGGATAAAACACAAAAAATTGGTGAAGCTGGGATTTGATCCCTGGACCCTTGCCTCATACGCGCATGACTCTTACCACTGGGCTAGCCATTGTTAGCTGAAATAATACAGAAACATAACAATAAAATATTATTCTCAATTTTTAAATTCCAGCTTTGGCGCCATCGTCTTCAACCTCCAGACCTGGGGGTTTTCCTGCGAAATTTGTTACAAAATTTGCTGCGAATTTTTGTTTGTAGCAAAACCTACGAATCTCAATCATCATCAAAACAGTAAAATTTCATTAAATTAAAAGTACAAACAAGATCCAGAGGCTGTTTAGAATTGATCTATGGTTTTAGATTTCATTTATCATTGATGAATCATGAAACCCTAAACCTTGGCCGAAACCCTAAAAATGGTGGATCTTGATACCTGCATGGAAAACTCAATTAAACAGCCCAGAATCAATCTATGGTTCATCACAAACATCATCAAACAATCAAAAACAGATTAAAATAAGCCAATCAATGGAATCGAAAAACAAAAATAAGCTTGAAGAACATGATTCGGTTTATGCGATATAGGGTGTTTTTGATGTTGTTTATGATCCAAATATGTTAGATGAACATCATAGAGTGCATTGCAATCCTTAAAACACCTTGAAACCTCCTCTACCTTAAAATCCGAAAGTGAGTTTTTGAATGAAATTTTGAAACTTGAATATGCACTTGGAGGCAGAATTTTCGTGTCCCTATGCTTGCAATCTCTTCACATATATGTAGTCAATGTAATTAGGTCATAACTTTGTGGATTTGTGGGCTTTATCTTGATTACTTGATCATGAAGTTTCCTCCTTTCAAATATTGAAAAATATCTTATCTAACCTTGCCAAATCAAGCTAGCACCAAATTGGATCAGAACAATCATCTTTAAATAGTGTTTATGACTTTCTAGAATCACAATCTCATCCAAATATTTGATTTATATATTTTATTTTGATTTAATTTGCATTTTAATGAATAAAATTCAAATAAATACTAAATAAAAAATACAAAATCTGAAAATACTTGGATTGGGTCGTGCTTGATGATATTATGAAGATTGGGTGGCAATTTGGTGGGCTCATTTAGCAAAATTTTGATTTAAGGCCTTATTTGCTTCATAAACTTCCCCAAAATTTCCCAACTTTGCAAGGGCACAAATCCTTCAATTTTAATGCTATGAGGGTGTTATTGGACATTTTGGAAAGCTTAAAGAGTCCTCTAACCAACCCAATTGGTTTCATGTCCATATCTTTTACCATTCTCAAGTTATGCTCTTTTGAAGTTGTTGACTTTTTGTTGACTTTCAAAAGGACCTATAATGTCTTAGCTCATACCTTTCGAATGAAGCATTTTTGGGATTGGCTTGTGAGACACAAAGTTGTAGAGAATTCAATTTCCTTCAAAATGAGCTTTAGATGGGAAAAATTTGATGAAGCATGTGAAAGTTATAGCTGGTCAAAGTTCAGTTGACTTTTCCTGAGGAAACCCTAATTTAGAAACCCCTGATTCTTGATGATCTGAAATCTCCTTGATGAATCATGATCAACCCTTGATCAAATGATGAATTTTACTTCGTATAATTGATGTTGGCAAAAAATCATGAAGTTTGACTTTGGTTTGACCACAGTTGACCTCAGTTTGACTTTTTAACTGCTTTGACTGATTTTAACCTATCTGATCATCTGACTGAGCAAACCTTTGAGAAAAGTCTTGAAACTTGTCATGGGGATTCTTGAACATATATAAGATGTCATGAAGCTCACTTGAAGTCTTGGAAGTCCATTTAGCCTGATTAAAGTCAAAACCCTAGTTTAGGATGCATTGCTTAGGAGGATGCATTGTCTGAGGGAAATGTCAAATCTTCTGACTAATTGTGAACTTTGTGAACCTCATGAACCTCATGAGATGTCTTGTGAACCTTGTGAACCTCTTAGTACATAAATTATTGTCTTGTGAGGGAAAATTTTGGGGTGCAACAGGTGCCCCTGTTCAATTTTCTGAAACCTGAGGGGTTAGATTGGTATATGTGCCATTCGTGACTTGGAAGGTTGAAGGGGATTGAACACAAAAGCCCAAAAATTTGCACTCACCAGTGCATAGAGTAATATTGATGATTAATTGTATATACTTGAGTGGGCTTAAAGATGCCACTTGGAGGAACTGGAGATGGGGCTTAGAGATGCCATCAGGATGAACTGGAGATGGGCTTAAAGATGCCATCTAGAGTATTAGAATATGATGATGTCTTTATGTTGATATTGGATATCAGTACTAGGTCTTTGTATAGGCCGTCTCTGAATCAACATGATTTGAGTTGTTGAATGGACCAGTAGAAATAAATCTTCATGGCGATTATCTCTTCTGAAAAATATCTTGAACCAGGGAATGGATCTTTTTACAGACCATTTGCCTGCTATTCAAGGGGCCAAAAGAACGTCAGGATTTGTTCTTAAGGGTCAAAAGAACGTCAGGATTTGTTCTTCTGAAAAAGTCTTGAACAAGGGGCCAAAAGAGCGTCAGGATTTGCTCTTAAGGGTCAAAAGAACGTCAGGATTTGTTCTTCTGAAAAAGTCTTGAACAAGAGGCCAAAAGAGCGTCAGGATTTGCTCTTAAGGGTCAAAAGAACGTCAGGATTTGTTCTTCTGAAAAAGTCTTGAACAAGAGGCCAAAAGAGTGTCAGGATTTGCTCTTAAGGGTAAAAAGACCGTCAGGATTTGCTCTTCTGAGAAAGTCTTGAACAAGGGGCCAAAAGAGTGTCAGGATTTGCTCTTAAGGGTCAAAAGAACGTCAGGATTTGTTCTTCTGAGAAAAATGTCTTGAACCAGGGAATGGATCTTTTTACAGACCGTTTTCCTGCTATTCGAGGACATCTTGAATAGTGTACGGATCATTTCTGACCCGTTGTAAGTTGTTGATATTGTTTTACCTGCATATGACTATCCTGCAAGGAAAATGTTAGTTTATGCAATATGTATGCGTGCATAGTAGGATGCACTTAAGTAATGTATTATGTACTTATGGATATGTATGTTATGGTATGATGTAAATGATGTATGTATGCATCATGCAGCTTGAAACGTCTGGATATCTTTTTATAACAACTGTTGGCCAGGGAAAATAAATCCCGATTTGTTGCTGAGGAATATGAGGAATTCGTCTTGTTTGATAATATAGTGAAGAATATGAGGAACTCGTTCCCGTCTCGTTTGATAACATAGTATTCATAACCTCCCATCTTCGTTTGATAGTATGGTATCCATAACCTCCCGTCTTCATTCGATAGTATGGTATCCATAACCTCCCGTCTTCGTTTGATAGTATGGTATCCATAACCTCCCGTCTTCGTTCGATAGTATGGTATCCATAACCTCCCGTCTTCGTTCGTCGTACTCCTATTGAAAGAATAGATTCCCGACTATCCGTCTGAGGATAAAAGAGATGGATATAAATTCCAGGGGAGATGTAACTCGAAGTATCTATGATGATAGATTTTCCCTACTGGGGGATTTGTAGCTGTCTGGTGGGGATGAACCGGCGAAGCTTCGTTGAATTCCTTCCCTCGTTCGTCCTTAGTAAATACTATTACTGCATTTCATGCATTTCTGGTAAACATCAATCATATTCAAAAGCATACATACATTCAAACACAACCAATGGATGTTTCGCTTATGTAAATAGGGTAAAAGTAAATCTGGATTCAAAAATGGAATTTTATTTATATCACAAAGTGACCTATACATAGGTAAGTTTGTACAAGGAGACAGAAATCCTAGTAAGAGGAATTTGTCATAAATTTTTTTACAAAACAAAGAAAATCAGTTATGTGGGAAATAATCCTATTGAGTTTCAATTCTACTATTGCCATTATCTTCAAGTATCTCATCTTCTGCTGTCGAGACGGAAATGATTGGATTGATCTTTATCTGTTTGAGCTTGAGTAAGTATCACAACTGGTTGTAGTTTCATGGGTGATCTAAACGAGACATAGTCATACGCTTTAATCCCTAACTTTTGCATGGATTGCCCTTTCAGGTTTTCAATCCACCGGGATACCCTTTTTTGCCCAAGCCGCCTTTTCAGGTTTTCGACTTGCCGGGTGTACATTTTTTTATATATATCCCTAATTTTTTCCCGAACCCTTTTGGTTCGCTGGGATGCCCTTATTTTTGCTTAGGCCAGTCAACCTAGCGGGTCTCTTTTTATGCGTAGTATTTTTTAACTATGTCTGCGTTTACAGGCTGCGGGAAGTCTTCACCATCCATAGTAGTAAGTATCATGGCACCTCCTGAGAATACTGTTTTGACCACAAATGGCCCTTCATATGTAGGAGTCCATTTGCCCCTAGGATCACCCTGTGGTAATATGATACGCTTGATTACCAAGTCACCAACCTGATATACATTTGGTTTAACCTTCTTATTAAAAGCTTTGATCATCCGTTTCTGGTACATCTGGCCATGACAAACAGCTGCTATGCTCTTCTCATCAATCAAATTTATCTGGTCAAGTCGAGTCTGAATCCACTCATCTTCATCCAAGCCTGCATCCTTCATGATTCTTAGGGAGGGTATCTGAACTTCAATGGGCAAAACTGCTTCCATACCATAGACTAAGGAGAATGGGGTTTCCCCTGTTGAAGTACATATTGTAGTACGATAACCATGAAGAGCAAATGGTAACATCTCATGCCAATCCTTATAAGTAACAGTCATCTTCTGTAGAATCTTCTTAATGTTCTTATTAGCAGCTTCTACTGCCCCATTCATCATCGGACGATACAGAGAAGAGTTGTGATGCTTAATCTGGAACTGCGTGCAAAGATCAGTAATCATAATGTTGTTCAAATTAGAACCATTGTCAGTAATAATCCTTTCAGGGATGCCATACCTACATATGAGATTATTCTTAATGAATCGAGCCACAACATTCTTGGTCACAGATGCAAATGAAGCTGCCTCCACCCACTTTGTGAAATAATCAATAGCAACCAAGATGAAACGATGCCTATTTGAAGCAGTAGGTTTGATCTCACCAATCATATCAATGCCCCACATTGTTGCACCCCAAAATTTGCCCTCACAATACAAGACTTTGTGTGCTAAGAAGGTTCACAAGGTTCACAAGACCTTTCATGAGGTTCATGAAGTTTACAAAACACTTTATGAGATTCACAAGGTTCACAATACTTACAAGACCTTTCATGAGGTTCATGAAGTTTACAAGACACTTTATGAGGTTCACAAGGTTCACAAGACCTCCCATGAGGTTCATAAGACCTCCCATGAGGTTCACAAGACATATTATGAGGTTCACAAGGTTCACAAAGTTCACAATTGGTCAGAAGATTTGACAATTCCCTCAGACAATGCACCTCCTAAGTAGTGCATCCAAAACTAGGGTTTTGACTTTAATCAGGCTAAATAGACTTCCAAGACTTCAAGTGAGCTTCATAACATCTTATATGTGTGTAAGAACCCCCATGACAAGTTTCAAGACTTTTCTCAGAAGTTTGCTCAGTCAGATGATCAGATAAGTCAAAATTAGTCAAAGCAGTTAAAAAGTCAAACTGAGGTCAACTGTGGTCAAACCAAAGTCAAACTTCATGATTTTTTGCCAACATCAATTATATGAAGTAAAATTCATCATTTGATCAAGGGTTGATCATGATTCATCAAGGAAGTTTCAGATCATCAAGAATCAGGAGTTTCTAAATTAGGGTTTCCTCAGGAAAAGTCAACTGAACTTTGACCAGCCATAACTTTCACATGCTTCATCACCAATTTTCCATCCAAAGCTCATTTTGAAGGAAATTGAATTCTCTACAACTTTGTGTCTCACAAGCCAAGCCCAAAAATGCTTCATTTGGAAGGTATGAGCTAAGACATTATAGGTCCTTTTGAAAGTCAACAAAAAGTCAACAACTTCAAAAGGGCATAACTTGAGAATGGTAGCTGATTTTCTTTGTTTTGTAAAACTTTTATGACAAAGTCCTCTTACTAGGACTTATGTCTCCTTGTACAAACTTACCCATGTATGGGTCACTTTTTATGAATAAAATTCCATCTTTGAATCCAGATTTACTTTTACCCTATTTACATAAGCGAAACGTCCATTGGTTGTGTTTGAATGTATGTATGCTTTTGAATATGATTGATGTTTACCAGAAATGCATAAATGCTTAATATGATTGATGTTTACCAGAAATGCATGAAAATTCAGTAATAGTATTTACTAAGGACGAACGAGGGAAGGATTTCAACGAAGCTTCGCCGGTTCATCTCTACAAGACAGCTACAAAACCCCCAGTAGGGCAAATCCATCTTCATAAATACTTCAAGTCACATCTCCCCTGGAATTTATATCCATCTCTTTTATCCTTATACGGATAGCCGGGAATTTATTTTTTCCAATAGGAGTACGACGAACGAAGACGGGAGGTTATGTATACCCTACTATCGAACGAAAACGGGAGGTTATGTATACCTTGCTATCCCCAGCAGACGGAAGGTTATGTATACCCTACTATCAGACGAAGACGGGAGGTTATGTATAATATATTATCAAACAAGACGGGAACGAGTTCCTTATATTCTCCAGTAACGAATCGGGATTTATTTTCCCTGGCCAGCAGTTGTTATACGAAGATATCCAGACGCTTCAGGCAGCATCATATCATACATACATCATTTACATCATACCATAACATACATACACATAAATATATAATACATTACTTAGGTGCATCACATTATACATGCATACATAATGCATAGACTAATATTATCATACAGAATGCTACCTTGTTTTCAGGTTAATTCTCCAGCAGACAAATTTCGTCAACAAATTGTGACTATTGGGCCGTTGTTTATCTTCCCGAAAGTTATCATTTCCTCAGGACGTTGTTTATCCTCCTGAAAGCTTCTTATACCTCAGGACGTTGTTTATCTTCCTGAAAGCATATCCTGACCTTGGGCCGTTGTTTATCTTCCCAAAGGTTACATCATTATACCTCAGGACGTTGTTCATCCTCCTGAAAGCATATCATTTCCTCAGAACGTTGTTTATCCTTCTGAAGGCATATTATTTCCTCGGGACGTTGTTTATCTTCCTGAAAGCTATCATGACCTTGGGCCGTTGTTTATCTTCCCAAAGGTTACCATTTCCTCAGGACGTTGTTTATCCTCCTGAAAGCATATCATGACTATTAGGCCGTTGTTTATCCTCCCAAAAGTTATACTTATACCTCAGGACGTTGTTTATCCTCCTGAAAGCATATCATTTCCTCAGAATGTCGTTTATCCTTCTGAAAGCATACCACCACCTCGGGATGTTGTTAATCTTCCTGAAGGCTATCACCACTACCTCAGGACGTTGTTTATCCTCCTGAAAGCTATCATTATATCTTCATATTTTGGACTGCTATATCCTCCAAGAAATGTATTTGAAGAACTTGTCTCCAAGTGGCATCTTTAAGCCCACTCAAGCATATACAACCAGTCATCAATACTACTTTACGCACCGGTGAGTGCAAATTTTTGGGCTTTTGTGTTCAATCCCCTTCAACCTTCCAGGTCACGACTGGCAAATATACCAATCTAACCCCTCAGGTTTCAGAAAATTGAACAGGGGCAGCTGTTGCACCCCAAAATTTGCCCTCACAATACAAGAATTTGTGTGCTAAGAAGGTTCACAAGGTTCACAAGACCTTTCATGAGGTTCATGAAGTTTACAAAACACTTTATGAGATTCACAAGGTTCACAAGGTTCACAATACTTACAAGACCTTTCATGAGGTTCATGAAGTTTACAAGACACTTTATGAGGTTCACAAGGTTCACAAGACCTCCCATGAGGTTCACAAGACATATTATGAGGTTCACAAGGTTCACAAAGTTCACAATTGGTTAGAAGATTTGACAATTCCCTCAGACAATGCACCTCCTAAGCAGTGCATCCAAAACTAGGGTTTTGACTTTAATCAGGCTAAATAGACTTCCAAGACTTCAAGTGAGCTTCATAACATCTTATATGTGTGTAAGAACCCCCATGACAAGTTTCAATACTTTTCTCAGAAGTTTGCTCAGTCAGATGATCAGATAAGTCAAAATCAGTCAAAGCAGTTAAAAAGTCAAACTGAGGTCAACTGTGGTCAAACCAAAGTCAAACTTCATGATTTTTTGCCAACATCAAGTATATGAAGTAAAATTCATCATTTGATCAAGGGTTGATCATGATTCATCAAGGAAGTTTCAGATCATCAAGAATCAGGAGTTTCTAAATTAGGGATTCCTCAGGAAAAGTCAACTGAACTTTGACCAGCCATAACTTTCACATGTTTCATCACCAATTTTCCATCCAAAGCTCATTTTGAAGGAAATTGAATTCTCTACAACTTTGTGTCTCACAAGCCAAGCCTAAAAATGCTTCATTTGGAAGGTATGAGCTAAGACATTATAGGTCCTTTTGAAAGTCAACAAAAAGTCAACAACTTCAAAAGGGAATAACTTGAGAATGGTAAATGACATGGACATGAAACCAGTGGGGTTGGTTAGAGGACTCTTCAAGCTTTCCAAAATGTCCAAGAACACCCTCATAGCATTAAAATTGAATGATGTGTGCCCTTGCAAAGTTGGGAAATTTTTGGTTGGTTTATGAAGAAAATGGAGGTTTAAAACCAATTTTTTCTAAATGGGCTTGCCATATGATGACCCAATCCATACCAATATCTCATGCACGACCCAACCATCAAATATTCAGATTTTTTTATTATTTTATTTTATTTATTTTGATTTAATTCATTTAAAATCATTTTAAATTAAAATAAAATAGAAAAGTCAAATATTTAAATGAGATTTTGTTTCTAGAAATTCATAAAAAGTGATTTGGATCAAATTGGTATGAGAATCATGGTAATTGGCTTGAAATAGAAAGGCTTAATTCTCAAATATTTGAAGTTTAAAGCTTGATCTTTTTCAATCTTTTTCAATCAATTTCTTCACATAACAATCAAGTTTTCTGACCTAGATTCATTCCACTATAAGTACATAACACAAACCTAATGCATTGGGACAAATTCCTGCCTCCAAGAACAAGAGTAAGCTTCCAATTTTTCACAAAAAATATCAAATCGGATTTTTACCTACAGGCCAAATCAGGACATTCTAAAGGTTGCAATACGTTTATAGATGATCATTAAAGGATTCTGGACCATTTGCAGCATCAAAAGCATTGACATAAGCATGAACCGAATCATGTTTTCATCAATTTATGCATTTTTTCGTTTTTATACTTTTAACCATTATTGATCAAATTTGATGTATGATTTGTGTTTGTTATGACCCTAGGATCGTTTCTGGATTAATTTCTTGAAGTTTCGTGACCTATAACGCATTTCACCATAACTAGGGTTACAAGCTTCAGTTTGGGGTTTTACGATTTAACTAATATCAATGACTTCTAATGACATAGACGAATCGTATAAGTCATGGGGAATTCATTGGTGTTATTAATTTGAGGAAATTGTACCTATTGCATAACATTTGAAATTCACAGGTTTTATGGGCAAGAAAATTCGCAGCAAATTTCGTTTGAAAATTCGCAGGTAAATTCGTGGGGCTGGAGGAAGAAGATGATCCCCTGGCGCGAATTTCAAATTTTGAATATTTGAGATAATATTTTTTTTGTTTTGTTTTGATATTGTTTCACAGCCATGTGGTTGGTTCAGTTGGTTGTGAATGCGCGCGTATTGCTTGAGGGTCTGGGTTCGATTCCTGGACCAAACCACTTTTTCTTGTTTTTTTTTCATTTAATTAGCAATTTGAATATATTATGAATTGTGATGAGTCCATTGCCAGATGCGCCCTCCCGGCTGGAATGGTAAGTGTGTGTGTGTGATTTGTGAAGGTCCTGGGTTCGATCCCCCCCCAGGCCTTTTGTTTTGTTTATTTTTCATGATTTTTCAGGAACAAACAACAAAACCAATTGGATCCTCTTCCTTGTCACCTGCGCGCAGGCTAGCCCAGTGGATGGAAGCTTCTTCAGGTATTGGGAGGTCCTGGGTTCAAAACCAGGCCTCCCCTTTTCTTTTACTTCATTATTTTGTTTTTTTATTTGTTTATTATTATTATTATTAATTTGAATTAAAATTATAATCCTAATTAACAAATCTTAATATGTTTTCATAAACCAAGGTTAACTATAATTTTCTATAACACCTAATTATTTTATAAAACCCTAATGGTAAATATTAATTTATTTGTTAGTTATAATTTCTAAGTTATTTATTTATAAAACTTAATTATGTAATTTGTTTATAATTATGCTTTAATATAATTCTTGTATGCTAATAATTTTTTTTTTAATATGCTTAAAATAATTAGAATTCTTAATTTAATTTTTTGTAAATATAATAATATGACTATTTAATTATAATATGTAAATATTCTTTAAATTGTTATATATTTTTAATTTTGTATGTAAATAATTGTTAATATATGTTTAAAAAATAGTTAAAAATTGCTAATTTAATTTTTGTAATTATAATTTTATTTTCATAATATTTTCATAATTAACTTAATTTTTATATAACTTAAAACTTTATAATAATTAGTATAATTGTTTATATTTTAATATTAAATAATAATTGTTTATAAAATTGAACTTTTAATTATTATAATATTCTTGTTTATTTCATTATTATTATTAATTATATTCTTATGATATTTATTTATTACTAACCCCTTTTAACTTTATATTATTTTTATTATTATTATTTTACTAACCCAATTATTATTATTATTTAATATTTTGCTTATTTATTTAATTTGCTTTTATTATTATTATGTAATTGTTCCTTGGTGTAATATTTAGTAATAATATTTATTGTTTATATTTTTATGCTATGGTTAGTAAAATAGGGAGTGCAAAAACATACTTGTAATATAAAATTAGTTTAGATCACAAATTTAAAGATAAATATTAAAATTGTACACTCATACACGTAAGTCGATCTTTGATCGCCATCTCACTTCCTTAGGGATACCTCTCATGTTGCCTAATCAAAAAGGTCAAGTAGGGTGTATAAAGCAAAGTCCCTCAAATTCACATCATCTAGTCCCTTAACAAATCAAAGATCAAGTCCCTTTCGAATGTTGCCTTCGTAATGATCTTGTCCCTTTCGAATAAATATGATAGTCCCTTCAAAATTGCTTATACACCCCACAGTTGCCTAAATAAACAGATGTCCCTTCACTTGTCCCTTACATCCAAGGTAATGACTACCTATTCCTTAATAATAGGGATAGTCTTACCATTTAAAGGATTCAAGAACATAAAAGACTTAAACTTAGGGTAGGTTCCACTTAAGATACTTGCTCACTCTTTAAAACATTTCAAACTCTTCACACATTTTAAACAATTTTCAAAACAAAGGTTTTTTTACGCATCCGTACATGGATCATTATGAAACTCTTAAGAAAATTTTTATTCACACACTTCACATTTCAAAAACATTTTAAAGTGAGCTAAGTAACTAAGAGCCCATGGATAACCATGGATGTAAAGGGTGCTAACACCTTCCCTTTACATAACCTACCCCCCGGACCCAAAAATCTTTTAAAAAGGTCTTTCCTATTCTTTTATGCCTTTCCTTTGGATAAAATAAAAGTCGGTGGCGACTCTTGCTATCCGCAACATAACTAAAGTCAGTTCTCCCACCGTGTTACAGAACTGGCGACTCTGCTGGGGAATTAATAAAAGAGGGGTACCCTTAGGAATTAGATCACTTTAAATTGTTTGCCTTGTTTGCTTTATACTTATATTGTTGGGTGCTCTTATGTGTGAAAGATCCTAACCCGGATCTAGTGTACCTTTGGTAAATGGCAATAGACCAAGGAAACTGTACGGCGTATACCGATATGGTTGATCTGGTGGCCATAGTTAGTGTGACTTCTTGGTTGGTGCTTATGTTCCTTAAGTCAAGTTGAGGATAATATGAGGCTGCCATATGTTGTCAATGCACTAACTAACTTTTAGAACCCTAGTTATCCCATCTTGGCCCTTAGAAAAGTAGTGAGGTAACCGGCTTTGGTGAAGACTGAAGTTGGTTGATACTCGATACTACGCTCATTGAGATTCTAAACTTGGAGGGTTTTGGTTGGCAAGTAAGTTGCCTACTGAACAACCACCCTTGTGAAGGATCAGTGATATTGAGATCCCTTAGAACTTGGTTACTTTGTAGGACAGGATGAACCAACTAACTTCAGGGGAGGGTACTTACCTTTGAACCTCATGCAAGCCTTTAAACCTAGGGCTATGGTGTGACTTGTTTGTGTGTGCCACATGTTTGTGATTGAGCATAACATCATGACATCATCATGCATCATAAGCATAGCATTTTCACTAACCATTTCAAGGACCAAAGGATTTATCTTTGTTCTTTGTTGCAGGTCATGGCTTCTGCTCGTAGAAACACCATCAGGATCAACTTTGTAGGCATACCTCTTAAGCTTAAAGAGTTGGTTTCTCAAATTTCTGATCACTCCCAGTTCATCAAGAGACATGGTCACCTATTGGATCTAGTTACCTCAGGGTTCAATGAAGACATGATGAGTGTTCTGTTTCAGTTCTTTGATCCTAAACACCATTGCTTCACATTCCCCGACTACCAGCTGGTTCCAACCATGGAGGAGTTCTCTAAACTTCTGGGTATACCAGTTCTTGATCAAAAACCATTCACCGGCTTGGAAAAAGAGCCTAAACCTGAGGTTATTGCTGCAGCTCTACATCTGAAGAAGTTTGACATTGTTCTAGAAACGAGAAGCGGAGTTAAGGGTATTCTTGCTAAGGTGTTGATAGAGAAGGCTCAGTTGTTCTTGAAGGCTATGAGCTATGATGCCTTTGAGGAGATCTTAGCCTTGTTGATTTATGGCTTAGTGTTGTTCCCCAATCCAGATCAGTTCGTAGACGTTCACGCCATCAACATATTTCTGACTCATAATCCAGTGCCTACATTACTTGGAGACATCCTACATTCTCTTCACACCCGTACTACAAGGGCAAGAGGAACTTTGATGTGTTGCATACCTTTGCTATCTAGGTGGTTTATTTCTCACCTTCCTCGTTCAGTAATGAAGAATGAACAAGGGTTCAGGTGGTCCAAAAGGATCATGTCACTCTCGCATTCAAATATTCATTGGTGCTCCAGATCTATGGAGAATGTCACTATTATTAACCGTTGTGGGGAGTTTCCTAATGTGCCACTTCTAGGCATAAGAGGAGGCATTACCTACAACCCTTCACTAGCTTTACGACAGTTTGGTTATGCTCGGAGTGATGGTCCACATGACATGTTGATTCAGGGTATTGTATTTGACTACGACAACGATCTTCAAGGTTACCGTCAGAGATTCATACGAGCATGGGGAAAAGTGAATAAGGTTGACAGCCAGACTCTGGAACCTAAGTACACTATTCCTATGGAAGCTTATCTCAGATGGGTGCGATCTCGTGCTCAGACTCTCATGATGCCATATCCTGCTATCCTGCCAGTTACCATGGAACCTGTTGCTGAAGGGGATACTCCTTATACCATCCTTCACCCAGACATGCCTACTGACATGGAAGATTTACAGAGATCCTGGATCCAGTTGAAGGAGCAAAGGGATACTTTCGAGGCTCATTACAAAGCAAGCCAAGAAAGAATCCTGGAACTAACAAAGCAACTTCACGAGGAACGGAATCTCAACTCATACCTCAACACAAAGAGGAAACGTCCATGGGAGACTTAAAACCCCATCTCTTGTATTTATTGCATTTTATTTTCTGTAAGCCCAAGAGGCAAAACAAATTTATTACTAATAAAAGTTTACCTTCTTGTTTGTTTAAGCAAATTTAAATCCTGCGGTCCTTGAAAACATTGCATATACATTTACATTCCATATCATTGCATCACAGGTTTATTGTGCACAGGTTTCTCATCTTCTCGCTGTTTATTTCAGCAATGGCTCTTGAACAAACAGTTAAGGATCTCCAGGCACAAAATGCACAGTTCCAAGAGCTGATTCTGAACCTGTCCAAGGGGCAGGATGAATTGAAGACACTGCTGGACAAGAAGACTAAGAAGACTAGTAGGTCAGGTGGCCTGATCAACATGGGAAGAAGGTTCAAAGGTCTTGCCAAGACCAAAGAACCAGTTGAAGATTATGAGTCTGAAGAGTCTGAAAAAGAGGGAGGCAGTCTCCATAATACAATGGGGGACTCTGATTCTGAAGCTAACTACTATCATGAGCCTAATGAAGATAAATTCAAGATGCTGGTGGATAGAATGGATGCTATGGAATTGCAAAAGTCTTCTGGGCTGGATTTTGAAGACCTGAGTTTGATATCTGGGGTGGTCATACCCATTGGTTTCAAGGTTCCTACTTTCGTAGTTTATGATGGTGTCTCTTGTCCCAAGATGCATCTGAGGTCTTATGTCCGGAGAATCCAACCCCATACTGCTGATAAGAAGTTGTGGATCCATTTCTTCCAAGAGAGCTTGTCTGGGGCTCAATTGGAATGGTATTATCATCTGGAGAGTGTCAACATCTGTGATTGGAATGATCTTGCTGAAGCCTTTTATAAGCAATATCAATACAATGCTGATCTAGCCCCTACTCGCATGCAACTTCAGAGCATGTCTATGGGTGCTAAAGAGAGCTTCAAGGAGTATGCCCAGAAGTGGAGAGATTTGGCTGGAAGAGTGCAACCACCTCTAACTGACAGGGAGTTAGTTGATATGTTCATGTGTACGTTGAATGGTCCTTTTTACAGTCATCTCATTGGAAGCTCATCATCTGGCTTCACTGAGTTGATAATGACAGGAGAGCGTGTAGAAAGTGGTATCAGGAGTGGCAAGATTCAAGTGGGTGCTTCTTCATCAGGTGCTGCAAAGAAGCCTCCCACTGGGAAGAGAGAGTCAAATGCTGTTTATGGTCAACCTGATCGTAATAGAAGGCATCAGTCTGTGAGTACAGTTCACATCTCAAATCCAACTCCTACAACACCAGAGCAGCCACAGGGCAACCAACAGAGGGCTAGAAGACAGTTCACTAAGATCAACATGTCAATGGCTCAGGCATTGCAACACTTGTTGAAGGCTGAACTTATCACTCTGAAAGATGCTCCTCAGAATCCTAATGTTACCTCTCCCAGGTACAATCCTAATGCACGATGTGCATATCATTCAAACTGCCAGGGACATGATACCAATAGTTGCTGGGTGTTGAAGAACAAAATTCAAGATATGATTGAGGCTGGAGAAATTGAGTTTGACTCTCCGGGTACTCCAAATGTGATTACTACTCCCATGCCAAATCATGAGAAGACTGTCAATGCAATTGATGAAGATTTACATATTTATTCAGTTGCAGAGTTGACCACACCATTGTCTGTTATCAAGAAGAAGCTAGTACAAGCTGGGTTCCTTCCAGGTTGTCGTGAAGATTGTCTGTATTATACCTATAAGCCGGATAGTTGCTGGAGGTTGAGAGATGGGATTCAACGTCTCATGGATAAATATACCATAGTGTTTGAGAGGACTCCATCTTCTGTAGAGAGTATGGTGGATCATATTACTAAAGGTAGGAAGACTGAAGAGGTTGATATGGTTGATAAAGTACCGGTAAGGATCACTTCCAAGGGACCTGTTAAAATCACTCATAAGGGTCCAATTAAGATTACTGCTGAAGGCCCTGTGAAGATTGTTGCTGAAGCTAGAGTGGCTCCTATGGTCATTACCACTCCTGGTCCTATTCCGTATACTTCTGACAAAGCTGTGCCTTGGCATTATGGGTCTGATGTTTATATCCATGGTGTTAAGCAGGAACCTTTAGCTGATATGCCTGTTGATGTTGATAATATTGCTGGATCTAGTAAGATCACACGAAGCGGAAGAGTTTTCTCTCCTCCAGTTACCTCCAAGAATGCAGTTACTCCAGCTGCTACCTCCACCACTGATGCTCGGGGCAAAGGTCCTGTTATTGAACCTATACCTACTGATGTGCCAGCTGCTGATGATCTCTCTAAGCAGATGGAAGAAGTATTGAAAATCATTCGCAAGAGTGATTATGACATTGTTGATCAATTGGGGCATACTCCCTCCAAGATTTCTATGCTGTCTTTGTTGTTATGTTCTGAGGCTCATGCCAAGGCCTTGATCAAATTTCTGAAGACTGCTCATGTACCAAATGAAATTTCTGTTGACCAGTTTGAGAATTGTGTTGCACACTTGACCTATGATAATGGGTTAGGTTTCTCTGATGCTGATTTGACTCCTGCCAAGAGGGATCATAACAGGGCTCTGCATATCTCAATTGAATGCAGGGGCACTACCCTGTCACATGTATTGATAGACAATGGTTCCTCTCTGAATGTGTTGCCCAAAGAAGTCCTGAATAAGCTGAGTCCTGAAGATGCTGTGTTGAAACCCAGTAATATAGTGGTGAAGGCTTTTGATGGTTCGAGAAGAGTGGTGCATGGAGAAATTGATCTCCCAATCAAAATTGGTTCTCAGGTTTTCAATGCTACCTTTTATGTTATGGATATTCGTCCGTCATATTCTTGTTTGCTTGGGCGTCCCTGGATCCATGGGGCAGGTGCTGTAACCTCTACATTACATCAGAAGCTAAGATATCCGGTAGAAGGGAAGGTTATTACTGTCTACGGAGAGGAAGAATATTTTGTTAGCCATGTAAACACCTTCAAGTATCTGGAAGTGGAAGGTGAATATGTTGAAACTCCGTGTCAGACATTTGAAGTGGTTCCTTGGATTGTTAATGATTATGAAGCTCCTCCTGTTGTCAAGAAAGTTCCTGTGGTCACCAGAATACCTCCAACAATGGCCTCCCTTAAAGATGCTAGAGCTATGGTGGATGAAGGTGGTTGTACTATTTGGGGTCAGCTTCCTGATATCCCGTACAAGTCTGACAAATTTGGTTTGGGTTTCACTGCAGAGTCCCAGAAGGCTGTTCGTCGTGCTCGTGCTGTTCGTATCACCAATCAGGGGATTATGAAGAACCAGATCAATGCTGTGGGTGACTATGATGAAGACTACAACTTGGATGCTTGGATTTTTCCTACTGTGGGTGCTGGGCTCAATAATTGGAAAGCTGAAGATGTTATTCCTATCTCCTTTAGTCAGGAGTAAATACTATTACTGTGTTGTTACTTTTAAGTTTGTAATTTCTTGAACAATTAAAACTCTCAAGCCTTGTGCCTCACCCGGGGCACAATGGTGTGCTTGTTACGGGCTGTCATTTCATTTGAATACTTCATTCAATAAAAATCAGTGGACGTTTCGTTTTCGTAAATATTGTGTTCCTTGTTTTTCTTTTATTATTTTTGCTTTATCAGCTATGTGTTCTTACACACACCCACATCACTAAAATGCAGATCCTCATCCACTCTGGATCCTGTTGATAACAGTTCTACTATTGCCAATTATAATTTCGAGAATCCGATCTATCAAACTGAAGACGGAAATGAGGACGATTGTGAAGTACCTGTAGAGCTTGCTAGGTTGTTACAACAAGAAGAGAAAGCCATACAGCCACATGAAGAGCCAGTCGAAGTTGTGAATCTGGGAACTGAAGAAAACAGGAAAGAAGTCAAGATAGGGGCTGAATTAGAGGATAGTGTCAAGAGCAGATTGATTCAGATGTTACGTGACTATGTGGAGATCTTTGCTTGGTCTTATGAAGATATGCCAGGATTGGATACAAACATTGTGGTTCACCGTTTACCAGTGAAAGAAGATTGTTGTCCAAAGAAGCAAAAGGTTCGTCGTATGCGTCCTGAAATGTCAGAGAAGATCAAAGCAGAGGTAATGAAATAGTTCAATGCAGGGTTCTTAGCAGTGACTTCTTATCCTCAGTGGGTTGCAAATGTGGTACCGGTACCTAAGAAAGATGGTAAGGTACGTATGTGTGTGGACTACAGAGATTTGAACAAGGACAACCCCAAGGATGACTTTCCACTTCCTCATATTGATGTTCTAGTAGACAATACTGCTCAGCATAAGGTATTCTCTTTTATGGATGGTTTCTCTGGTTACAATCAGATCAAGATGGCACCTGAAGATATGGAGAAGACAACATTTGTTACACAGTGGGGCACCTTTTGCTATAAGGTGATGCCATTTGGTTTGAAGAATGCAGGGGCAACATATCAGCGTGCTATGGTGGCTTTGTTTCATGATATGATTCATCACGAGATAGAGGTATATGTGGATGATATGATAGCCAGGTCCCATAATGAAGAGCAACATCTTGATCATTTACATAAATTGTTTGAGAGGTTGAAGAAATACAAGTTGAGATTGAACCCAAACAAGTGTACTTTTGGAGTTAGGTCTGGTAAGCTCCTGGGTTTCATTGTCAGTGGAAAAGGTATTGAAGTGGATCCTGCAAAAGTGAAAGCTATACGAGAGATGCCAGCTCCCCGTACTGAGAAGGAAGTTAGAGGTTTCTTGGGACGATTGAATTACATTGCAAGATTTATTTCCCAATTAACAGCTACCTGTGAACCAATCTTCAAGTTGTTGAAGAAAGATCAGGTAATGGAGTGGAATGATGAGTGCTAGACTGCCTTTGATGAAATTAAGAAATATCTGCTAGAACCACCAATCTGATGCCACCAGTTGATGGAAGACCCTTGATTATGTACTTAACAGTGTTAGACAATTCAATGGGGTGTGTGTTGGGGCAACATGACGAGTCTGGTCGAAAAGAGCAGGCAATATACTACCTTAGCAAAAAGTTTACCGACTGTGAAACAAGATACTCACTGCTCGAGAAAACTTGCTGCGCTTTGGCATGGGCTGCTTGCCGACTAAGACAGTATATGTTGACCCATACTACTTTGTTGATTTCGAAGATGGATCCAATCAAGTACATATTCGAGAAACCTGCTCTCTCCGGAAGAATTGCAAAATGGCAAATGATCTTGACAGAATATGATATACATTATACTACTCAGAAGGCCATTAAAGGAAGTATTGTGGCAGATCATTTGGCTCATCAAGCAGTAGATGATTACCAGTCAATGAGTTTTCAGTTCCCCGATGAAGACATTATGATTATTACCAAGGAACCTGGACAATATGACGGACCTGAACAAGGATCCCGATGGACTATGGTTTTTGATGGTGCTTCCAATGCACTTGGTAATAGTGTTGGTGTTGTGATTAGTTCCCCTGAAGGTTGTCATACCCCAATCACTGCCAGACTTTGTTTCTATTGTACTAATAACATGGCTGAGTATGAGGCATGTATCCTGGGTATTAAAGCTGCTATTGATAAGAAGATTCAGTTCCTTGATGTGTATGGAGATTCAGCCTTGGTAGTTAGTCAAATCAAAGGAGATTTGGATACCAAGCATGATAATCTCATTCCTTACAGAGAGCATGTGTTGTCTTTGATCCCACATTTTAAAGAGATTACCTTTGGACATATTCCACGGAGAGAGAATCAGTTGGCAGATGCCTTAGCCACCATGGCATCCATGTTTGAGATCAGCTGGGATGATGAAGCTCCCAAGATTACTATTGATAGATTTGAAAAGCCTGCATACTGCAATGAGATTGGCACTGAAGAAACAAAAGAAAAGCCTTGGTTCTATGAGGTAAAAAGATATCTTGAAGCTCAAGAGTTCCCTGAAGGGGCATCTGTCAAGGATAGGAAGTTTCTGAGGAGGTTTTCTGCTAAGTTCTTTCTGAGTAATGGGATTTTGTACAAGCGCAATCATGATGGGATCTTTGGCACTCATTCTAGTGGTCATACTATGGCAAAGAAGATATTGAGAGCAGGTTACTATTGGTCTACCATGGAAGCTGATTGCTATCAACATTCCAGAACATGTCATAAGTGTCAAATCTATGCTGATAAAGTGCATATACCTCCATCACCATTGAATGTGTTGACTGCTCCTTGGCCTTTTGCCATGTGGGGCATTGATATGATTGGTGAGATCAAACCTACTGCTTCTAATGGGCATCGCTTCATCCTGGTTGCTATTGATTACTTCACGAAGTGGGTGGAGGCAGCTTCATTTGCATCTGTTACCAAGAATGTTGTGGTTCGATTCATTAGGAATAATCTTATATGTAGGTATGGCATCCCTGAAAGGATTATTACTGACAATGGCTCTAATCTGAACAACACTATGATTACTGATCTCTGCACGCAGTTCAAGATTAAGCATCACAACTCTTCTTCGTATCGTCCAAAGATGAATGGGGCAGTTGAAGCTGCTAATAAGAACATCAAGAAGATTGTACAGAAGATGACTGTTACTTACAAGGATTGGCATGAGATGTTACCATTCGCTCTTCATGGTTATCGTACTACAATACGCACTTCAACAGGGGCAACCCCATTCTCCTTAGTCTATGGTATGGAAGCAGTTCTGCCTATTGAAGTTCAGATTCCCTCCTTAAGAATTATGAAGGATGCAGGTTTGGATGAAGATGAGTGGATTCAGACTCGACTTAACCAGATAAATTTGATTGATGAAAAGAGGTTAGCAGCAGTTTGTCATGGCCAGATGTACCAGAAACGAATGATCAAAGCTTTTAATAAGAAGGTTAAGCCAAAGGTATATCAGGCTGGTGACTTGGTAATCAAGCGTATCATATTACCACAGGGTGATCCTAGGGGCAAGTGGACTCCAACGTATGAAGGACCATTTGTAGTCAAGACAGTATTTTCAGGAGGCGCCATGATACTTACTACTATGGATGGTGAAAACTTCCCACAACCTGTAAACACAGACATAGTTAAAAAATACTAGGCATAAAAAGAGACCCGCTAGGTTGACTGGCCTAAGCAAAAATAAGGGCATCCCGGCAAACCAAAAGGGTTTGGGCAAAAATTAGGGATATATATATAAAAAAGATGTACACCCGGCAAGTCGAAAACCTGAAAGGGCGGCTTGGGCAAAAAAGGGTATCCCGGTGGATTGAAAATCTGAAAGGGCAATCCAGGCAAAAGTTAGGGATTAAAGCGTATGACTATGTCTAGTGTGGATCACCCATGAAACTGCAACCAGTTGTGTTACTTACTCAAGCTCTAACAGATAAAGCTCAATCCAATCGTTTCCGTCTCAACAACAGAAGATGAGATACTTGAAGATAATGGCAATAGTAGAATTGGAACTCAATAGGATTATTTCCCGCATAGCTGATTTTCTTTGTTTTGTAAAACTTTTATGACAAAGTCCTCTTACTAGGACTTATGTCTCCTTGTACAAACTTACCCATGTATGGGTCACTTTTTATGAATAAAATTCCATCTTTGAATCCAGATTTACTTTTACCCTATTTACATAAGCGAAACGTCCATTGGTTGTGTTTGAATGTATGTATGCTTTTGAATATGATTGATGTTTACCAGAAATGCATAAATGCTTAATATGATTGATGTTTACCAGAAATGCATGAAAATTCAGTAATAGTATTTACTAAGGACGAACGAGGGAAGGATTTCAACGAAGCTTCGCCGGTTCATCTCTACAAGACAGCTACAAAACCCCCAGTAGGGCAAATCCATCTTCATAAATACTTCAAGTCACATCTCCCCTGGAATTTATATCCATCTCTTTTATCCTCATACGGATAGCCGGGAATTTATTTTTTCCAATAGGAGTACGACGAACGAAGACGGGAGGTTATGTATACCCTACTATCGAACGAAAACGGGAGGTTATGTATACCTTGCTATCCCCAGCAGACGGAAGGTTATGTATACCCTACTATCAGACGAAGACGGGAGGTTATGTATAATATATTATTAAACAAGACGGGAACGAGTTCCTTATATTCTCCAGTAACGAATCGGGATTTATTTTCCCTGGCCAGCAGTTGTTATACGAAGATATCCAGACGCTTCAGGCAGCATCATATCATACATACATCATTTACATCATACCATAACATACATACACATAAATATATAATACATTACTTAGGTGCATCACATTATACATGCATACATAATGCATAGACTAATATTATCATACAGAATGCTACCTTGTTTTCAGGTTAATTCTCCAGCAGACAAATTTCGTCAACAAATTGTGACTATTGGGCCGTTGTTTATCTTCCCGAAAGTTATCATTTCCTCAGGACGTTGTTTATCCTCCTGAAAGCTTCTTATACCTCAGGACGTTGTTTATCTTCCTGAAAGCATATCCTGACCTTGGGCCGTTGTTTATCTTCCCAAAGGTTACATCATTATACCTCAGGACGTTGTTCATCCTCCTGAAAGCATATCATTTCCTCAGAACGTTGTTTATCCTTCTGAAGGCATATTATTTCCTCGGGACGTTGTTTATCTTCCTGAAAGCTATCATGACCTTGGGCCGTTGTTTATCTTCCCAAAGGTTACCATTTCCTCAGGACGTTGTTTATCCTCCTGAAAGCATATCATGACTATTAGGCCGTTGTTTATCCTCCCAAAAGTTATACTTATACCTCAGGACGTTGTTTATCCTCCTGAAAGCATATCATTTCCTCAGAATGTCGTTTATCCTTCTGAAAGCATACCACCACCTCGGGATGTTGTTAATCTTCCTGAAGGCTATCACCACTACCTCAGGACGTTGTTTATCCTCCTGAAAGCTATCATTATATCTTCATATTTTGGACTGCTATATCCTCCAAGAAATGTATTTGAAGAACTTGTCTCCAAGTGGCATCTTTAAGCCCACTCAAGCATATACAAACAGTCATCAATACTACTCTACGCACCGGTGAGTGCAAATTTTTGGGCTTTTGTGTTCAATCCCCTTCAACCTTCCAGGTCACGACTGGCAAATATACCAATCTAACCCCTCAGGTTTCAGAAAATTGAACAGGGGCAGCTGTTGCACCCCAAAATTTGCCCTCACAATACAAGACTTTGTGTGCTAAGAAGGTTCACAAGGTTCACAAGACCTTTCATGAGGTTCATGAAGTTTACAAAACACTTTATGAGATTCACAAGGTTCACAAGGTTCACAATACTTACAAGACCTTTCACGAGGTTCATGAAGTTTACAAGACACTTTATGAGGTTCACAAGGTTCACAAGACCTCCCATGAGGTTCACAAGACATATTATGAGGTTCACAAGGTTCACAAAGTTCACAATTGGTCAGAAGATTTGACAATTCCCTCAGACAATGCACCTCCTAAGCAGTGCATCCAAAACTAGGGTTTTGACTTTAATCAGGCTAAATAGACTTCCAAGACTTCAAGTGAGCTTCATAACATCTTATATGTGTGTAAGAACCCCCATGACAAGTTTCAATACTTTTCTCAGAAGTTTGCTCAGTCAGATGATCAGATAAGTCAAAATCAGTCAAAGTAGTTAAAAAGTCAAACTGAGGTCAACTGTGGTCAAACCAAAGTCAAACTTCATGATTTTTTGCCAACATCAAGTATATGAAGTAAAATTCATCATTTGATCAAGGGTTGATCATGATTCATCAAGGAAGTTTCAGATCATCAAGAATCAGGAGTTTCTAAATTAGGGTTTCCTTAGGAAAAGTCAACTGAACTTTGACCAGCCATAACTTTCACATGCTTCATCACCAATTTTCCATACAAAGCTCATTTTGAAGGAAATTGAATTCTCTACAACTTTGTGTCTCACAAGCCAAGCCTAAAAATGCTTCATTTGGAAGGTATGAGCTAAGACATTATAGGTCCTTTTGAAAGTCAACAAAAAGTCAA
Organism: Lathyrus aphaca; assembly: GCA_963966055.1. NCBI lineage: Eukaryota > Viridiplantae > Streptophyta > Magnoliopsida > Fabales > Fabaceae > Lathyrus > Lathyrus aphaca. The sequence continues at coordinate 113,738,846 of OZ014520.1, forward strand.
CAACTTCAAAAGGGCATAACTTGAGAATGGTAAATGACATGGACATGAAACCAGTGGGGTTGGTTAGAGGACTCTTTAAGCTTTCCAAAATGTCCAAGAACACCCTCATAGCATTAAAATTGAAGGATGTGTGCCCTTGCAAAGTTGGGAAATTTTTGGTTGGTTTATGAAGAAAATGGAGGTTTAAAACCAATTTTTTCTAAATGGGCTTGCCATATGATGACCCAATCCATACCAATATCTCATGCACGACCCAACCATCAAATATTCAGATTTTTTTATTATTTTATTTTATTTATTTTGATTTAATTCATTTAAAATCATTTTAAATTAAAATAAAATAGAAAAGTCAAATATTTAAATGAGATTTTGTTTCTAGAAATTCATAAAAAGTGATTTGGATCAAATTGGTATGAGAATCATGGTAATTGGCTTGAAATAGAAAGGCTTAATTCTCAAATATTTGAAGTTTAAAGCTTGATCTTTTTCAATCTTTTTCAATCAATTTCTTCACATAACAATCAAGTTTTCTGACCTAGATTCATTCCACTATAAGTACATAACACAAACCTAATGCATTGGGACGAATTCCTGCCTCCAAGAACAAGAGTAAGCTTCCAATTTTTCACAAAAAATCTCAAATCGGATTTTTACCTACATGCCAAATCAGGACATTCTAAAGGTTGCAATACGTTTATAGATGATCATTAAAGGATTCTGGACCATTTGCAGCATCAAAAGCATTGACATAAGCATGAACCGAATCATGTTTTCATCAATTTATGCATTTTTTTCGTTTTTATACTTTTAACCATTATTGATCAAATTTGATGTATGATTTGTGTTTGTTATGACCCTAGGATCGTTTCTGGATTAATTTCTTGAAGTTTCGTGACCTATAACGCATTTCACCATAACTAGGGTTACAAGCTTCAGTTTGGGGTTTTACGATTTAACTAATATCAATGACTTCTAATGACATAGACGAATCGTACAAGTCATGGGGAATTCATTGGTGTTATTAATTTGAGGAAATTGTACCTATTGCATAACATTTGAAATTCACAGGTTTTATGGGCAAGAAAATTCGCAACAAATTTCGTTTGAAAATTCGCAGGTAAATTCGTGGGGCTGGAGGAAGAAGATGATCCCCTGGCGCGAATTTCAAATTTTGAATATTTGAGATAATATTTTTTTTGTTTTTTTTTGATATTGTTTCACAGCCATGTGGTTGGTTCAGTTGGTTGTGAATGCGCGCGTATTGCTTGAGGGTCTGGGTTCGATTCCTGGACCAAACCACTTTTTCTTGTTTTTTTTTCATTTAATTAGCAATTTGAATATATTATGAATTGTGATGAGTCCATTGCCAGATGCGCCCTCCCGGCTGGAATGGTAAGTGTGTGTGTGTGATTTGTGAAGGTCCTGGGTTCGATCCCCCCCCCCAGGCCTTTTGTTTTGTTTATTTTTCATGATTTTTCAGGAACAAACAACAAAACCAATTGGATCCTCTTCCTTGTCACCTGCGCGCAGGCTAGCCCAGTGGATGGAAGCTTCTTCAGGTATTGGGAGGTCCTGGGTTCAAAACCAGGCCTCCCCTTTTCTTTTACTTCATTATTTTGTTTTTTTATTTGTTTATTATTATTATTATTAATTTGAATTAAAATTATAATCCTAATTAACAAATCTTAATATGTTTTCATAAACCAAGGTTAACTATAATTTTCTATAACACCTAATTATTTTATAAAACCCTAATGGTAAATATTAATTTATTTGTTAGTTATAATTTCTAAGTTATTTATTTATAAAACTTAATTATGTAATTTGTTTATAATTATGCTTTAATATAATTCTTGTATGCTAATAATTTTTTTTTTAATATGCTTAAAATAATTAGAATTCTTAATTTAATTTTTTGTAAATATAATAATATGACTATTTAATTATAATATGTAAATATTCTTTAAATTGTTATATATTTTTAATTTTGTATGTAAATAATTGTTAATATATGTTTAAAAAATAGTTAAAAATTGCTAATTTAATTTTTGTAATTATAATTTTATTTTCATAATATTTTCATAATTAACTTAATTTTTATATAACTTAAAACTTTATAATAATTAGTATAATTGTTTATATTTTAATATTAAATAATAATTGTTTATAAAATTGAACTTTTAATTATTATAATATTCTTGTTTATTTCATTATTATTATTAATTATATTCTTATGATATTTATTTATTACTAACCCCTTTTAACTTTATATTATTTTTATTATTATTATTTTACTAACCCAATTATTATTATTATTTAATATTTTGCTTATTTATTTAATTTGCTTTTATTATTATTATGTAATTGTTCCTTGGTGTAATATTTAGTAATAATATTTATTGTTTATATTTTTATGCTATGGTTAGTAAAATAGGGAGTGCAAAAACATACTTGTAATATAAAATTAGTTTAGATCACAAATTTAAAGATAAATATTAAAATTGTACACTCATACACGTAAGTCGATCTTTGATCGCCATCTCACTTCCTTAGGGATACCTCTCATGTTGCCTAATCAAAAAGGTCAAGTAGGGTGTATAAAGCAAAGTCCCTCAAATTCACATCATCTAGTCCCTTAACAAATCAAAGATCAAGTCCCTTTCGAATGTTGCCTTCGTAATGATCTTGTCCCTTTCGAATAAAGATGATAGTCCCTTCAAAATTGCTTATACACCCCACAGTTGCCTAAATAAACAGATGTCCCTTCACTTGTCCCTTACATCCAAGGTAATGACTACCTATTCCTTAATAATAGGGATAGTCTTACCATTTAAAGGATTCAAGAACAGAAAAGACTTAAACTTAGGGTAGGTTCCTCTTAAGATACTTGCTCACTCTTTAAAACATTTCAAACTCTTCACACATTTTAAACAATTTTCAAAACAAAGGTTTTTTTACGCATCCGTACATGGATCATTATGAAACTCTTAAGAAAATTTTTATTCACACACTTCACATTTCAAAAACATTTTAAAGTGAGCTAAGTAACTAAGAGCCCATGGATAACCATGGATGTAAAGGGTGCTAACACCTTCCCTTTACATAACCTACCCCCCGGACCCAAAAATCTTTTAAAAAGGTCTTTCCTGTTCTTTTATGCCTTTCCTTTGGATAAAATAAAAGTCGGTGGCGACTCTTGCTATCCGCAACATAACTAAAGTCAGTTCTCCCACCGTGTTACACACATGGCAAAAGGCCAAGGAGCAGTCAACACATTCAAGGGTGATGGAGGTATATGTACTTTATCAGCATAGATTTGACACTTGTGACATGTTCTGGAATGTTGATAGCAGTCAGCTTCCATGGTAGACCAATAGTAACCTGCTCTCAATATCTTCTTTGCCATAGTATGACCACTAGAATGAGTGCCAAAGATCCCATCATGCATATCTTCCATAATCTCGGTTGCTTCCTTCTTATCCACACAGCGAAGCAAGGTTGAATCATGATTGCGCTTGTACAAAATTCCATTACTTAAGAAGAACTTAGCAGAAAACCTCCTCAGAAACTTCTTATCTTTGACAGATGCCCCTTCAGGGAACTCCTGAGCTTCAAGATATCTTTTCACTTCATAGAACCAAGGCTTCTCCTCTGCTTCTTCAGTGTCAATCTCATTGCAATATGCAGGCTTCTCAAATCTATCAATAGTAATCTTGGGAGCTTCATCATCCCAGCTGATCTCAAACATAGATGCCATGGTGGCTAATGCATCTGCCAACTGATTTTCTCTTCGTGGAATATGTCCAAAGGTAATCTCTTTAAAACATGGGATTAAAGAAAACACATGCTCTCTGTAAGGAATGAGATTATCATGCTTGGTATCCAAATCTCCTTTGATCTGACTCACTACCAAGGCTGAATCTCCATATACATCTAGGAACTAAATCTTCATATCAATGGCAGTTTTGATACCCAGGATACATGCCTCATACTCAGCCATGTTATTGGTACAATAGAAACAAAGTCTGGCAGTAATCGGGGTATGACAACCTTCAGGGGAAATGATCACAACACCAACACCATTACCAAGTGCATTAGAAGCTCCATCAAAAACCATAGTCCATCGGGATCCTTGTTCAGGTCCGTCATATTGTCCAGGTTCTTTGGTAATAATCATAATGTCTTCATCGGGGAACTCAAAACTCATTGACTGATAATCATCCACTACTTGATGAGCCAAATGATCAGCCACAACACTTCCTTTAATGGCCTTCTGAGTAGTGTACTGTATGTCATATTCTGTCAAGATCATTTGCCATCTTGCAATTCTTCCGGAGAGAGCAGGTTTCTCAAATATGTACTTGATTGGATCCATCTTTGAAATCAATAAGGTAGTATGAGTCAACATATACTGTCTTAGTCGGCGAGCAGCCCATGCCAAAGCGCAACAAGTTTTCTCGAGCAGTGAGTATCTTGTTTCATAGTCGGTAAACTTTTTGCTAAGGTAGTATATTGCCTGCTCTTTTCGACCAGACTCGTCATGTTGCCCCAACACACACCCCATTGAGTTGTCTAACACTGGTAAATACATAATCAAGGGTCTTCCATCAACTGGTGGCATCAAAATGGGAGGTTCTAGAAGATATTTCTTGATTTCATCAAAGGCTGTTTGGCACTCATCATTCCACTCCATTACCTGATCTTTCTTCAACAACTTGAAGATTGGCTCACAGGTAGCAGTTAATTGGGAAATAAATCTTGCAATGTAATTCAATCGTCCCAAGAAACCTCTTACTTCCTTCTCAGTACGGGGAGCTGGCATCTCTTGTATAGCTTTCACTTTTGCAGGATCCACTTCAATACCTTTTCCACTGTCAATGAAACCCAGGAGTTTACCGGACCTAACTCCAAAAGTACACTTGTTTGGGTTCAATCTCAACTTGTATTTCTTCAACCTCTCAAGCAACTTATGTAGATGATCAAGATGTTGTTCTTCATTTTGGGACCTGGCTATCATATCATCCACATACACCTCTATCTCATGATGAATCATATCATGAAACAAAGCCACCATAGCACGCTGATATGTTGCCCCGACATTCTTCAAACCAAATGGCATCACATTATAGCAAAAAGTGCCCCACTATGTAACACATGTTGTCTTCTCCATATCTTCAGGCGCCATCTTGATTTGATTGTAACCAGAGAAACCATCCATAAAAGAGAATACCTTATGCTGAGCAGTGTTGTCTACCAGAACATCAATATGAGGAAGTGGAAAGTCATCTTTGGGGCTGGCCTTGTTCAAATCCCTGTAGTCTACACACATACGAACCTTACCATCTTTCTTAGATACCGTCACCACATTTTCAACCCATTGAGGATAAGAAGTCACAACTAAGAACCCTGCATCAAACTGTTTCATTACCTCTGCTTTAATTTTCTCTGACATTTCAGGACGCATACGGCGAACCTTCTGCTTCTTTGGACGACAATCTTCTTTTACCGGTAATCGTTGAACCACAATGTCTGTATCCAACCCTGGCATATCTTCATAGGACCAAGCAAAGATCTCCACATAATCATGTAACATTTGAATCAGTCTACTCTTGACACCATCCTCTAATTCAGCCCCTATCTTGACCTCTTTCCAGTTTTCTTCAGTTCCCAGATTCACAACTTTGATTGGCTCTTCATGTGGCTGTATAGCTTTCTCTTCTTGTTGTAACAACCTAGAAAGCTCTACAGGTACTTCACAATCGTCCTCGTTTCCATCTTCAGCTTGATAGATCGGATTCTCGAAATTATAATTGGCAATAGTATAACTGTTATCAACAGGATCCAGAGTGGATAAGGATATGCATTTTAGTGATGTGGGTGTGTGTAAGAACACATAGCTGATAAAAGAAAAATAATAAAAGAAAGACAAGGAACACAATATTTACGAAAACGAAACGTCCACTGATTTTTATTGAATGAAGTATGCAAATGAAATGACATCCCGAAACAAGCATACCATTGTGCCCCGGGTAAGGCACAAGGCTTAAGAGTTTAATTGTTCAAAAATTACAAACTTTAAAAGTAACAACACAGTAATAGTATTTACTCCTGACTAAAGGAGATAGGAATAACATCTTCAGCTTTCCAATTATTGAGCCCAGCACCCACAGTAGGAAAAATCCAAGCATCCAAGTTGTAGTCTTCATCATAGTCACCCACAACGTTGATCTGATCTTTCATAATTCCCTGATTGGTGATACGAACAGCACGAGCACGACGGACAGCCTTCTGGGACTCTGCAGTGAAACCCAAACCAAATTTGTCAGACTTGTAAGGGATGTCAGGAAGCTGACCCCAAATAGTACAACCACCTTCATCCACCACAGCTCTAGCATCTTTAAGGGAAGCCATCGTAGGAGGTACTCTGGTGACCACAGGAACTTTCTTGACAACAAGAGGAGCTTCATAATTATTAACAACCCAAGGAACTACGAATGTCTGGCACGTAGTTTCAACATATTCACCTTCCACTTCGAGATATTTAAATGTGTTCACATGGCTGACTATATATCCTTCCTCTCCGTAAACAGTGACAATTTTTCCTTCTACTGGATATCTCAGCTTCTGATGTAAGGTGGAGGTTACAACACCTGCCCCATGGATCCAGGGACGCCCAAGCAAACAAGAATACGAAGGACGAATATCCATTACATAAAAAGTGGCATTGAAGACTTGAGAACCTACTTTTATTGGGAGATCAATTTCTCCATGCACCACTCTTCTCGAGCCATCAAAAGCCTTCACCACTATATTACTGGGCTTCAACACAGCATCTTCAGGACTAAGCTTATTCAGAACTTCCTTGGGCAACACATTCAACGAGGAACCATTGTCTATTAATACATGTGACAGGGTAGTGCCCCTACATTCAATAGAGATATGTAGAGCCCTATTATGATCCCTCTTGGCAGGAGTCAAATCAGCATCGGAGAAACCTAACCCATTATCATAGGTCAAGTGTGCAACACAATTTTCAAACTGGTCTACAGAAATCTCATTTGGTACGTGAGCGGTCTTCAAAAATTTAATCAAGGCTTTGGCGTGAGCCTCAGAACACAGTAATAAAGACAGCATAGAAATCTTGGAGGGAGTATGCCCCAATTGGTCAACAATGTCATAATCACTCTTGCGAATGATCTTCAATACTTCTTCCATCTGCTTAGAAAGATCATCAGCAACTGGTACATCAGTTTGCACAGGTTCAATAATAGGACCTTTGCCCCGAGCATCAGCAGTAGAGGTAGTAGTTGGAGTAACTGTATTCTTGGAAGTAGCCGGAGAAGAGAAAACTCTTCCACTTCGTGTGATCTTACTAGATCCAACAATATTGTCAACATCCAGATTTTCACCAACAACAGGTGCATCAGCTAAGGATTCCTGCTTGAGACCATGGATATAAACATCAGACCCATAATGCCAAGGCACAGCTTTATCAGAAGTATATGGAATAGGACCAGGAGTGGTAATGATCATAGGAGCCACTCTAGCTTCAGCAACAACCTTCACAGGGCCTTCAGCAGTAATTTTAATTGGACCCTTACGAGTGATTTTTACAGGTCCCTTGGAAGTAATCCTTACCGGCACTTTATCAACCATATCCACCTCTTCAACCTTTGCACCTTTAGTTATATGCTCCACCATGCTCTCCACAGAAGGTGGTGTCCTCTCAAACAATATTGTGTAATTGTCCATGAGGCGTTGAATTCCGTCCTTCAATCTCCAGCAATTATCCGGCTTATAAGCACAATAGAAACAATCTTCATGACAACCTGGAAAGAATCCAGCTTGTACCAACTTCTTCTTGATAACAAATAATGGTGTAGTCACATCTGCAACTGAGGAAATACGTGAAACTTCATCAATGGCATTGACAGTCTTTTCATGATTTGGCATGAGAGCAGTAATCACATTTGGAGTACCCGGAGGGTCAAACTCAATCTCTCCAGCATCAATCATATCCTGAATTTTATTCTTCAATATCCAGCAACTATTGGTATCATGTCCCTGACAATTTGAATGATATGCACATCGTGCATTAGGATTGTACCTGGGAGAGGTAACATTGGGATTCTGAGGAGGGTCCCTCAAAGTGATGAGTTCACCCTTCAACAAGTGTTGCAAAGCTTGGGCCAGTGACATATTGAGCTTAGTGAACTGCCTTCTAGGCCTCTGTTGATTGCCCTGTGGTGGCTCTGATGTTGCAGGAGTAGGATTGGAGATATGAACTGCACTCACAGATTGATGCCTTCTATTACGATCAGATTGACCATAAACATCATTCGACTCTTTCTTCCCACTAGGGGGCTTCTTTGTAGTACTGGTTGAAGAAGCACCCACTTGGATCTTGTCACTCCTTATACCACTTTCTACGCGCTCTCCTGTCATTATCAACTCAGTGAAGCCAGATGATGAGCTTCCAATGAGATGACTATAAAAAGGACCATTCAACGTACACATGAACATATCCACTAACTCCCGGTCAGTTAGAGGGGGTTGCACTCTACCAGCCAAATCTCTCCACTTCTGGGCATACTCCTTGAAATTTTCTTTTGCACCCATAGACATGCTCTGTAGTTGCATGCGAGTAGGGGCTAGATCAGCATTGTATTGATATTGCTTATAAAAGGCTTTAGCAAGATCATTCCAATCACGGATGTTGACACTCTCCAACTGATAGTACCATTCCAATTGAGCTCCAGACAAGCTCTCTTGGAAGAAATGGATCCACAACTTCTTATCAGCAGTATGGGGTTGGATTCTCCGGACATAAGACCTCAGATGCAGCTTGGGACAAGAGACACCATCATACACTACAAAAGCAGGAACCTTGAAACCAATGGGTATGACCACCCCAGATATCAAACTCAGGTCTTCAAAATCCAGCCCAGAAGACTTTTGCAATTCCATAGCATCCATTCTATCCACCAGCATCTTGAACTTATCTTCATTAGGCTCATGATAGTAGTTAGATTCAGAATCAGAGTCCCCCATTGTATTATGGAGACTGCCTCCCTCTTTCTCAGACTCTTCAAACTCATAATCTTCAACCTGTTCTTTGGTCTTGACAGGACCTCTGAACCTTCTTCCCATGTTGATTAGGCCTCCTGACCTTCTAGTCTTCTTAGTCTTCTTGGCCAGCAGTGTCTTCAATTCATCCTGCCCCTTGGACAAGTTCAAGATCAGTTCTTGGAACTGTGCATTTTGTGCCTGGAGATCTTTAACTGTTTGTTCAAGAGCCATTGCTGAAATAAACAGCGAGAAGATAAGAAACCTGTACATAAGAAACCCGTGATGCAATGATATGGTATGCAAATGCGTATGCAATGTTTTCAAGGACCGCAGGATTTAAATTTGCTTAAACAATTAAGAAAGTAAACTTTTATTAGTAATAAATTTGTTTGCCCCTTGGGCTTACAATAATAATGAAATAAATACAAGAAATGGGGTTTTAAGTCTCCCATGGACGTTTCCTCTTTGTGTTGAGGTATGAGTTGAGATTCCGCTCCTCGTGAAGTTGCTTTGTTAGCTCCATGATTCTTTATGGACTTGCTCTGTAATGAGCCTCGAAAGTATCCCTTTGCTCCTTCAACTAGATCCAGGACCTCTGTAAGTCTTCCATGTCAGTGGGCATGTCTGGGTGAAGGATGGTATAAGAAGTATCTCCTTCAGCAACAGGCTCCATAGTAACTGGCAGGATGGCAGGATATGGCATCATAAGAGTCTGAGCACGAGATCACACCCATCTGAGATAAGCTTCCATAGGAATAGTGTACTTGGGTTCCAGAGTCTTGCTGTCAACCTTGTTCACTTTACCCCATGCTCGTATGAACCTTTGACGGTAACCTTGCAGATCATTGTCGTAGTCAAACACAATACCCTGAATCAACATGTCATGTGGACCATCACTCTGAGCGTAACCAAACTGTCGTAAAGCTAAGGAAGGGTTGTAAGTAATGCCTCCTCTTATGCCTAGAAGTGGCACATTAGGAAACTCCCCACAACGGTCAATGATAGTGACATTCTCCATAGATCTAGAGCACCAATGAATATCTGAATGAGAGAGTGACATGATCCGTTTAGACCACCTGAACCCTTGTTCATTCTTCATCACTGAGCGAGGAAGGTGAGAAATAAACCACCTAGATAGCAAAGGTATGCAGCACATCAAAGTTCCTCGTGCCTTTGTAGTACGAGTATGAAGAGAATGTAGGATGTCTCCAAGCAATGTAGGCACTGGATTGTGACTCAGAAATATGTTGATGGCATGAACGTCTAAGAACTGATCAGGATTGGGGAACAAAACTAAGCCATAAATCAACAAGGCTAAGATCTCCTCAAAAGCATCATAGCTCATAGCTTTCAAGAACACTTGAGCCTTTTCTATCAACACCTTAGCAAGAATACCCTTAACTCCGCTTCTCGTTTCTAGAACAATGTCTGACTTCTTCAGATGTAGAGCTGCAGCAATGATTTCAGGTTTAGGCTCTTTTTCTAAACCTGTGAAAGGTCTCTGATCAAGAACAGGTATACCCAGAAGTTTGGAGAACTCCTCCATGGTAGGAACCAGCTGATAGTCGGGGAATGTGAAGCAATGGTGCTTAGGATCAAAGAACTGAAATAGGACACTCATCATGTCTTCATTGAACCCTGAAGTGACTAAATCCAGTAGGTGACCATGTCTTTTGATAAACTGGGAGTTTTCAGAAACCTGGGAGACCAATTCCTTAAGCTTAGGAGGTATTCCCACAAAGTTGATCCGGATAATGTTTCTATGAGCAGAAGCCATGACCTGCAACAAAGAACAAAGATAAATCCTTTGGTCCTTGAAATTGTTAGTGAAAGTGCTATGATTATGATGCATGATGATGCTATGATGTTATGCTCAATCACAAACATGTGGCACACACAAACAAGTTACACAATGGACCTAGGTTTGAAGGCTTGCATGAGGTTTAAAGGTAAGTACCCTCCCCTGAAGTTTAGTTGGTTCATCCTGTCCTATAAAGTAACCAGGTTCTAAGGGATCTCAATATCATTGATCCTTCACAAGGGTGGTTGTTCAGTAGGCAACTTACTTGCCAACCAAAACCCTCTAAGTTTAGGATCTCAATGAGCGTAGTATCGAGTATCAACCAACTTCAGTCTTCACCAAAGCCGGTTATCTCACTACTTTCTAAAGGCCAAGATGAGATAACTAGGGTTCTAAAAGTCAGTTAGTGTATTGACAACATATGGCAGCCTCATATTATCCTCAACTTGCTTAAGGAACATAAGCACCAACCAAGAAGTCACACTAACTATGGCCACCAGATCAACCATATCGGTATACACCGTACAGTTTCCTTGGTCTATTGCCATTTACCTAAGGTACACTAGATCCGGGTTAGGATCTTTCACACATAAGAGCACCCAACAGATAAGTATAAAGCAAACAAGGCAAACAATTTTAAAGTGATTTAATTCCTAAGGGTACCCCTCTTTTATATTTTCCCCAGCAGAGTCGCCAGTTCTGTAACACGGTGGGAGAACTGACTTTTGTTAAATGTTGCGGATAGAAAGAGTCGCCACCGACTTTTATTTTATCCAAAGGAAAGGGCATAAAAGAACAGGAAAGACCTTAAAAGATTTTGAGTTCGGGGGGTAAGTTATGTAAAGGGAAGGTGTTAGCACCCTTTACATCCATGGTTATCCATGGGCTCTTAGTTACTTAGCTCACTTTAAAATGTTTTGAAAAGTGTAGTGTGTGATTAGAGATTTTCTTAAGTACTTTATAATGATCCTTGTACGGATATATATAAAGACTTTGTTTTGAAAATTGTTTGAAAATGTGAAGTGTTTATGAAATGTTTTTGAATGAGTGAGCAAGTACTTAAGAGGAACCTACCCTAAGTTAAGTCTTTTCTGTTCTTAAATATCCTTTTAATGGTAAGACTATCCCTATTATTAAGGAATAGGTAGTCATTACCTTGGATGTATGAGGGACAAGTGAAGGGACAATTGTGATTAGGCAACTGTAAGGTGTATTTTAGCAATTCGAAGGGACTTATCATCTTTATTCGAAAGGGACAAGATCATTTACGAAGGCAACCATGAAGGGACTCGATCTTTTTATTTTTTAAGGGACTAGATGATATAAATAAATGAAGGGACTTTGCTTTATACACCTTACTTGACCTTTTTCTTTAGGCAACATGAGAGGTAACCCTTAAGAAGTGAGATGGCGATCCAGGATCGACTTACGTATGTGCGTGTACAAATTCATATATTTATCTTGAGATTAATGATCTAAATTCAATTTTAAATACAAACATGTTTTACACTCCCTATTTTACTAACCATGGCATTTTACAATAAATAATAAGAAATTCTACAACTATTACATAGTGGGTACAATTACATTATAATAATTAAAATAATTAAAATAAATAAGCAAATAAATAAATAATTAAATGGGTTAGTAATAATAAACAAAAAAATAAGTATAGGATGGTTAGTATAACAACATAATATAGAAACAAATAAAAGTTCAAAATTAAATAATTATTTTTAAGAATTTTAATAAAAGAAATAAATAATAAATATTATATAATCATAAATATGACTAACAATTCTAATAATTTAATTTTATATACATATTATAAAAATATTTGTTAATTTTAATTAAGTAAGCATATAAAAATAATAAATTAAACTCATAAAATAAAGTTAGGGTTTTTAATTGTTTAGAGAAAATAAATTAGGGTTTACTGCTTAATTAAATTATTTAAATTATTTATATAAAAACTACATATAATATGAACAAATTATAAAATTAAAATCTAAAAAATAAATAAATTAACATTTACAATATAATTAGGGTTTATAAAAAAATTAGGTTTTTTTTTACATGTAAAATTCTAGGGTTTATAAATTAATCTAAATATAATTAAATTATTTGTACAAAAACATATAATATATACAATAAAATAAATATTAAATAATTTTATTAATAAAGTTTAATTTTTTTGAAAATATAAGTTTTGAATTATATACAAGAAAATAATATAACAATTTTATTTTTAATATTTATCATTTATTAAATTAATTAAAATATAAACAAAAATCAAATAGAATGAAAAAAATGAGAAAAAAGAACTTACCTGGGGCTGGGATTCGAACCCAGGCCCTAGGCTTTGTATCTTTGAGACCAGCAAGCTCTCCACCAGGCCAGCGCGCGTTTGGTGATAGGGAATGAGGATGAAGCATTATATTTTAAACCTGAAAAATTAGATGGATAAAACACAAAAAATTGGTGAAGCTGAGATTTGATCCCTGGACCCTTGCCTCATACGCACATGACTCTTACCACTGGGCTAGCCATTGTTAGCTAAATAATACAGAAACATAACAATAAAATATTATTCTCAATTTTTAAATTCCAGCTTTGGCGCCATCGTCTTCAACCTCCAGACCTGGGGGTTTTCCTGTAAAATTTGTTACAAAATTTGCTGCGAATTCTTGTTTGTAGCAAAACCTACGAATCTCAATCATCATCAAAACAGTAAAATTTCATTAAATTAAAAGTACAAACAAGATCCAGAGGCTGTTTAGAATTGATCTATGGTTTTAGATTTCATTTATCATTGATGAATCATGAAACCCTAAACCTTGGTCGAAACCCTAAAAATGGTGGATCTTGATACCTGCATGGAAAACTCAATTAAACAGCCCAGAATCAATCTATGGTTCATCACAAACATCATCAAACAATCAAAAACAGATTAAAATAAGCCAATCAATGGAATCGAAAAACAAAAATAAGCTTGAAGAACATGATTCGGTTTATGCGATTTAGGGTGTTTTTGATGTTGTTTATGATCCAAATATGTTAGATGAACATCATAGAGTGCATTGCAATCCTTAAAACACCTTGAAACCTCCTCTACCTTAAAATCCGAAAGTGAGTTTTTGAATGAAATTTTGAAACTTGAATATGCACTTGGAGGCAGAATTTTCGTGTCCCTATGCTTGCAATCTCTTCACATATATGTAGTCAATGTAATTAGGTCATAACTTTGTGGATTTGTGGGCTTTATCTTGATTACTTGATCATGAAGTTTCCTCCTTTCAAATATTGAAAAATATCTTATCTAACCTTGCCAAATCAAGCTAGCACCAAATTGGATCAGAACAATCATCTTTAAATAGTGTTTATGACTTTCTAGAATCACAGTCTCATCCAAATATTTGATTTATATATTTGATTTTGATTTAATTTGCATTTTAATGAATAAAATTTGATCTTACCTGATCAGGAGGGCCTTCCAAGGATTTGAAGACTAGGCCAGAGAATGAGATGAGTGAGGGGGTGTACCTGCAAAGTGCTCCAATGCTTAAGTCAGGAGAGGTACAGTAAGTTAAGGTTATTTCAGAGTGAGTTAGAATACCTGACCCTTTGTTATGAAAGGGTATTTATATTGAGCCCCCAGCGCTGGGCCAAGGCTCCTAATGGGCTTGATCTAGCTAGGCCCAAGGAGGAGCTGCCAGGGAACGCGTAAGAAGCATGAAGACCTAGACCAAAGGTCTGCTCCCTGGTCCAACTGCCCCTATCCCTCAGGAGATAATGCAGGGCAGTTGGGTGACGTGACAGATGAGGTGGCAGACATAGTTTCTGCCCGACATAGCTCATGTGCCTGTGGTATAGGTAGGTGACATGTGAAGGAAGGTCAGCTGGTGGGGTGCGCGTGTCTCTGCCCGACACGCAGTAGGATGTCGAGGTGGAGTGTCATTAACTCGGATGTCTAGGGCTTTTGCCCGACGCGTTCATCAGCCCGGACGTTTGGGCCCATGCCCGACAAGTATTGGGCCGTGCCGTGCATGTCGTCATGGCCCAGTCCAGAACAGGAGCCCCCCAAGTCGAGTCTCTGAGTTAGAGTGATGACTTGTATTGCAACCGGGATTCCCGTGTCGAGGAAGAAACGCGGACGTATGGCATGGAAGATTCCAATAGACTTGCTCGCAACGCTCCTCTTTCCACGGTAGTGTCGGGGATGGAAAGTAATCGACGGGTGCGCACCTTCCTCGTAATGGCCGAGGGCTTGATGCGGGGATAGGATGTCTTGATGAGTCGGGGAGATGGGCAGATGTTCGGCGTCGCTTCAGTTTCTTTTTGGATAGACGTGTTTCAGACTTAATGGCGTCGCTTCGTTTTGTGTGCAAAGGCGGCGTAGGCAGTAGGCAATGATGACCTAGCGCGTTGGCCCACGCGCCTGGGACTTATAAAATGAAGTTGAGTGACTTCATTTTCACTTTTTCGCTCCTACGTTCACCGGAAGCTCTGAAGAATCCTCCTGCGTCTGCCTGTCTCGCCGCCTGAACCACCGTCTCTGCCCGTCTCGCCGCCTGAACCACCGTCTCTGCCCGTCTCGCCGCCTGAACCACCGTCTCTGCCCGTGCGCCACCGTCTCTTTCTCAATTCCACATATGTCAGGTACCATTTTGCTTCTTTAATCCATTATTTTTCCCTCTTTTTGTGTCAAATATCCGCAAATCTATGTTATATCCATAGTAGGTTGGTTAGATTTGACTTAGGAATAGTAAAATGGACTATAGATGGTAAAATATAGGGTTAGGGTTAGACTGTCCCGGGCAGAAATTTCATATGCTGGGCAATATTTGCATAAGCGTATATGAACTTTCTGCCCGGTCTCTCAAGAGCACGTGTATCCTTGCGTCGAACACGTTGTCAGTGTCCGCTGCTGCTACGCCCTTTCACTTGACCTGCGGTGGAAGGGTGGATTTGATATGACGTCGAATTCACTCTTTCTGTCTGCGTTTCAGGTGCTACCGGGCGTTTACGACCGAGGAGGGAAGACTCCGGGTCCTCGTCTGAAGATGCGGCCATCGCTCGTTTACCCGTCGGGGATGGGAGTGCCAGGGATGGTACTGAGCACGCCTCGTCTTCCGGGCAGGTTGATCTCTCCTGGGTTGCGGATGAACCTTTGGAGGAGGAGTCCTATTTCTGTGACGAGGCTATCCCCGCTTACGCCGTGGTCGAAGACAGAAGCCGGGAAGATCCGGAGAATTGGTATTGCTGTGCCCCTAAGGAGGAGGACCGTATATGTCATTATTTCCCGGGGAAGCAGTTCACGATGTACGAGTTCGTTTTCCGGGAGGCGGGCATCAGGCTGCCCTTTAATTCCTTCCAAATGTCCATCTTTAAATGGCTTCGGCTGACGCCGTCCCAACTGCATCCCAACGCCCTTGCTTTTATGCGGGCATTCGAGTTGGTCTGCCGTTTCCTCGGCATTGGGTGCACTCGAGCCCTTTTCTTTCACGTCTTCCATCTCCAGCGGTCCGGTCTCCGTGGCCGCCATAGTTGGGTTTCTTTTAAGCAGCCCGTGCGTTTGTTCAAGACGTACGTGGACTCTGCCCGTCATTTCAAGGGTCGTTGGTATGTGGTGAGACCGATCACCCGTGCCGCCCTTCATTCCCTTTACTATTATCAACGAGCATCAAACGGGGAGGAGAAATTGATGTCGAAGATACCGCTGAGGTGGCAGCGCGATCATTTCGACCTCACCACCGCTCACTATAGGGTCAAATTTGCGATGCTCGGCGTTGAGGATAGGCTCGCATATAAGAAGCTGGTTGATTACGTGCAGAGTTTCAATCAGGGGGTCTGGACGGATCGACAGGGCGTGCCCTATCTTGACGAGGCCGGAATGCCAATCACTGAGACCCGTATTATTAATACGAAAGCCTTGCTCGAGTGCAGGACCGAGGAGAAGGCTTTAGAATTATTGAGTAGGCAGACTTTTTCCTGATCTTTTGTTTTTGTCTATGTTTTCGCTCGCTAATGTTTGCGTGTAATGTTTTGCAGGTGCTATGCCCACTACGCGTGACCGGGTCCTTAAGCTGGCCAACCAGGTCGGTGCGTCGGACCGGGTACCGAAGAAGAAGAAGAAAACCGTGGCCCGTGTTCAGGTGGCCGCTGCTGATGCTGGGGTTGGGACTTCGAACACAGCGAGTCCGACACCTTCCTCTCCTCCTCGGGCGTCGACGATAAATATTCCTGACAACCCACCTCAATCGGCCTCTCCTCTTCACAAACGGAAGCGTCCGGCGGGGACTCTTTCGTGGTCATCACTGGGAAGTGGGAGTCCGGGTGGACCGGGCAGCTATTTATTACCCCCGTGCTATGTGGAGCGGTCTTTCTTCAAAGTTGAGGATGCGATCGCGGTGCCGGCGCCTGAGGCAAGGGCTATCCTGGACCAAGAGGCTGGTGTCCGACGCAAGGAGCTGGCAAGAGACCTGGCAGCTGTCATCCGGGTGATGGAGACGGCCATGGTCTTAACTGATACTTCAGTCTCTACTGCCTCCCTGGAAGACGCTCTCGCGCAGGTTCGGTCGGAGAAGGACAAGCTGTCCAAAGATCTGTCGGACTACAAGGAGGAGCATCAGCTGCAGGAGGGGTTGAACAAAAAATTGGAAGAGGTAGAAAAGGAATGGGATCAGCTGAAGGCGGCCAAGGTGAGCTTGGAGGAGCAGGTGGACGGGCACCAGAAGCTGATCGAGGATAATGCTGGACTGCGGGCTCAGCTTGCATCTCTCGAGGAAAAGGTTCGTCCTTTGGCTGATGAAAATGAGGAGGAGCTCGCGCTCGGTTCACGTGGGGAGCTGCTAGGGCACATACGTTCCCTTAACCAAGACCTCGTAGCTGTGTTCAAGGAGGGTTTTGACAATGCCGTCGAACAGCTGAGGCTTCTGAATCCTGAGTTGGTGACGGAGGGATCGGCTCACAACTACTGTGTCCGAGAGGGGGAAATCGTGTGCCCTTTCGAAGCTGAGGAGGAGCTAGGGGATGACGAGGACGAGCTGGAAAATGTTGAAGAGGAGCTCCGGGCGGAGTCTTGATTAATTTTAGATTTGTTTTTCTTATGGCCTGCGTGCCTTGTTGTGTGGCCTGCGTGCCCTTTATGTATTTTGGCCTTCGGGCATATGTAATTTGGCCTTCGGGCGTACTTGGCCTCGGCCGTTGTTTTGTTTT
The DNA here is from genome assembly GCA_963966055.1 of Lathyrus aphaca. NCBI lineage: Eukaryota > Viridiplantae > Streptophyta > Magnoliopsida > Fabales > Fabaceae > Lathyrus > Lathyrus aphaca. Next base: position 113,756,934 of record OZ014520.1, read on the forward strand.
TTTTTAAATATATGAATGTTTTCTTTTGTCATTCTTTATGTTCGGTTATGTACCATATTTGCTTGTTTATGAACTTATATTCTGCTCGACCTGGTTAGTCTCCTCGGTTTAGGGAACCGATGAAGTGTCGGGCGTCGTGCCCGTTTGGATCGAAGCCCGGGTTCGTTGTTCGGGACTCCGGCTTCGAGGCTTGGGCTTTCCCATCACGAGTTGGGCGCCCTGCCTGTTGTGGTACTTCGACATTGGTGCTCTATCGAGATCCCAATCGTCGGGGAGGGTTGTGTTCGCTGGAGGGGTCGGTTTGTCCCCGGGTCTTACGGTTCCTCTCTGTCGTTTTGCAGACGAAGAGCGTGGTCGTACCTCCCACGTCTCTCCGTGATGTATTTAGCTATAATATTGTCTAAGTTTCTCTGCGTTCCATGGTCGAGCGATTTCTTCCCCTTGTAGGTTTTCTAGGTAATAGGCCCCGTTGCTCGTCTTGTCGCGGACGCGGTAGGGGCCTTCCCAGTTGGCGGTCAGTTTACCCTCTTTTGGGTTTTTCTGGTTTCTTCTGAGGACCAGGGTGCCCACCTGGAACTCTCTTCTTATGACCTTCGCGTCGTGGCGTAGTGTTATTTTTTGTTTGAGGGACATTTCCCTGAGGGCTGCTTCGGAACGGATTTCGTCGACTAGGTCGAGCTCGGCTCTAAGAGCCTCGTCGTTCATTTCTTCGTCTAGGGGTTCCTCTACGCGCCTCGTCAGTTCTCGTATTTCCACCAGGATGACCGCTTCGGTGCCGTAAGTCAGTCGGAATGGGGTCTCCCCGGTGGTGGAGTGGGGTGTCGTGCGGTAAGCCCATAGGACGCTATGTAGCTCCTCGACCCATGCCCTCTTCGCCTCGCCGAGTCTGCGTTTAAGGCCACGTAAGATTACCCTATTGGCCGCCTCCGCTTGCCCGTTCGTCTGTGGATGTTCGACAGACGTGAAATGCTGTTTAGTACCTAGGCTGGCGACGAAGTCTTGGAATCCTTCGTCCGTGAATTGTGTCCCATTGTCCGTGATGAGGGCCTGGGGTACGCCGAACCGAGCGAGGATGTTGCATTTAAAGAACCGGAGAATGTTCTATGCGGTTATTTTAGCCAATGCCTCTGCTTCAATCCATTTCGTAAAATAATCCACCCCGACGATGAGGTATTTATTCTGGTACGATCCGGTGACAAAAGGTCTGAGGATGTCCATGCCCCACCATGCGAAGGGCCACGGGGAAGACAGTGATTTTAGGTTATTCGGGGGTGCGAGGTGCATGTCGGCGTGTCGCTGGCATTTATCGCATTTTTTTACGTGCTCCTTTGAGTCGTGTTGCATGGTCGGCCAGTAGTAGCCTGCTCGAAGGGCTTTTCACGCGAGTGATCGCCCGCCGAGGTGTTGTGCGTTAATCCCCCGGTGTATTTCTCCAAGTATGTCGGGAACTTTCTCTTCCTCGACACACTTAAGTAACGGGATGGAGAACCCCCTACGGTAGAGTTTCCCTTCGAGGAGTACGTATGAGCATGCCCGTCGTTTGGTGGTGGCCGCCTCCTTTGGGTCGACGGGGAGTTCGTCCTTTGTTAGGTAATTGTAGATGGGTGTCATCCAACAGTGAGCATCCCCGATCGCGTTGACCTCGAATGGAGGAGGTAGTTTTTCGATGCTAGGTCGAGGGAGGATTTCTTGAATTACGGATTTGTTTCCGCCCTTTTTCCTCGTGCTGGCTAGTTTTGAGAGGATATCTGCCCGTGTGTTCTGCTCGCGAGGTACGTGTTGAACTTCCCACTTCTCGAATTTTTCAAGTTTTTCTTTGACAAGGGACAAGTATTCGACAAGGTTGTCGTTCTTGGTTTGGTACTCTCCTCGCACTTGTGAGGCCACAAGCTGGGAGTCTGTGGATATTTTTACTTCTTTTGCTCCCAGGTCCTCGGCTAACCTCAGACCGGCGATAAAAGCCTCGTATTCGGCTTGGTTGTTCGACGTTGGGAAAGCCAGTGCTAATGAGACCTCGATCAGGAGCCCGTCCTCATTCTCGAGGATGATCCCGGCTCCGCTGCCTGATGTGCTGGAGGCGCCGTGGACGAAGATCGTCCACTTGTGGGCGCCGTCCGCCGGTGTTGAGCAGTGAGTCATTTCCGCGACGAAGTCGGCTAGTGCTTGGGCTTTCAAGGCCTTTCTATTTTCGTATTGTACGTCGAATTCGGAGAGTTCCAGTGACCACTTGAGCATTCTGCCGGCCATATCTGGCCGCCCAAGCAACTGTTTGATTGGCTGATCGGTTCTTACTTTTATCGTATGTGCGAGGAAGTAATGGCGTAGTCTCCTCGCCGCATTTATGAGGGCCAAGGCGACCTTTTCAATTTGCTGATATCGGAGCTCAGGGCCTTGGAGTGCTTTGCTCGTAAAATAGATGGGTTTCTGTCCCTCGTCGGTCTCCCTTATTAGGACGGCGCTGACGGCCTCGGTCGCCACGGACAGATACAGGTATAGGGTTTCCTTTTCCAATGGTCGTGATAAGACCGGGGGTTCGGAGAGAACTTTCTTTAGATGGAGTAACGCCTACTCGCACTCGTCGATCCAGTCGAAGCTGGCCTCTTTGCGAAGGAGTCTGAAGAATGGCAGCGCATGCTGAGCGGACTTGGCGATGAAACGGGAGAGTGAGGCGAGCACTCCGTTGAGGGATTGGATTGATTTTTTGGTCCTCGGGGTCGGAAATTCCGAGAACGCCCGACATTTGTCGGGGTTGGCTTCGATCCCCCTTTCGGTGAGGTAGAAACCCAGGAATTTTCCTGCCCGTACCCCGAACGTGCATTTTTCAGGGTTGAACCTCATTTTGCACTGCCTCGCCTGTTCGAAAACTTTGGATAGGTGCCGAGCATGGTTAACTTCCTCGTGTGACTTGACGATCATGTCGTCCATGTATACTTCGAGCATGTCCCCTATTTCTTCCTTGAAGACTTTGTTCATCATGCGTTGGTACGTGGCACCGGCGTTCTTGAGCCCGAACGGCATTACGTTGTAATAGTAATTGCCCGTTGGGGTCATGAATGCCGTGTGTCTCTTGTCTGTGGGCGACATAGGGATTTGGTTGTATCCACTATATGCGTCCATGAAGGACAAGAGTTTAAAACCTGCATAATTGTTTACGAGCATGTCTATATTAGGGAGGGGGAAAGCATCTTTCGGGCAAGCCCTATTAAGATCAGTATAATCAACACACATGCGCCATTTTCCATTATTTTTCTTAACGAGGACTACATTAGAGAGCCAGGTTGTGTACTGAGCTTCAGAAATAAAATTTGCCTCTAAAAGGTCTTTTACAGCTAGCTCGGCAGCCTCCGCCTTTTCGGGGGATTGTTTGCGCCTACGCTGTGCTATGGGCTTGACTGCCCGATCTAAAGCTAGCTGGTGACACGCGATCTCAGGATCCAGGCCGGGCATTTCCGCGGCATTCCAGGCGAAGAGGTCGGAGTTCTCTTTGAGGCATGCCACGAGCTTCTCCCTTGTTCCCTCGGGCAATCCCTTGCCTATCTTTACTGTCCTTTCTGGATCGTCCCCAAGAGGGATGAGTTCGAACTCTCCGTCGGGGATTGGTCGGAACGGGTGTTCGGGAGATCGTTCCTCGGTGGGCTTCCCTTCTTCAGTTTCGTCTAGCCCAATGCGGCAGTCGAGGTCGATGGCGTTAACTCCCCGGGGGGGAGGATCCTCGGTCCTGAGTTTCTTGTTGCTACTTTTTGTGTTGACCGTGGCTTGCCCATTTATCGCGGCGTCGTAGCACCGTCGGGCAGCTTCGATGTCACCGTGGACGGTGACCACGCGGCCCAATTTGGTGTAGTATTTCATCTTCAGGTGGACGGTGGATGGGACCGCGGTGAGTTCGGCCAATGTCGGGCGTCCGAAGATGCAATTGTAAAGGGATGGACAGTCCACGACCACGACCAGGAATTGGATTTTGATTTCCCTGGCCGTTTCCTGCTCTCCGAAGGTGACGAGGAGCTCGACATATCCCCACGGCCTTGTTGTTGCTCCGTTGAATCCCTGGAGGTCGGATCCGACGTAGGGGGCCAGGTTGGTCTTGTCTAATTTCAGAGTCTTGAAGAGGTGGACGTACATGATATCCACCGAGCTGCCCTGATCGACCAAGATGCTCCTGACGTCGAACTGGGCCATCTTTGCCCTGATCAATAGTGGGATGCCCGAATTCGGGGATCCGCCCTGAAGTTCCTCCAAAAAGAAGGATATTGGGTTGGATTTACCCCGATATTTTGTCAGCGTCGCCTTTTGCTCGGGTGCAGTCAGTAGGAGTTCGTCAAACTTGCGTTTGACTAAGAGGGCAGCGGCTTCACCGTTAATCCCTCCACCTGATATAACTAGGGCGGTCGGGAAGTCTTCCCAGGGGCTGAGTGCAGTGATTCTACCTTCGGGCAATGGCTCGGGGAGGATGAAATCTTCCGGGCGTGACACGCAGAGAGCCACTTGATAAGGAGAGTTGTCGGGGGGTGTGTCCTCCCGTGGTATCTTCTTTTCTGCCTCGTCATGCTTGGGGGTTTCGTTCCTCCACGTATACTGTTTTAGGTGCCCTTCTTGGATTAAAATCTCTATTGCATCCTTCAGTTGGACACAGTCTTCGGTCACGTGCCCGTGGCTCCTGTGGAACCGGCAGTACTTGGATTTGTCGGTGTGAGGCTTTGGCGCAGATGGTTTTGGGAACCTTACTCTGCCCTGTTTGAACTCAGAGTTGATGCATTCCGCGAGGATGCGCTCTCGTGGAGCTGTCAGTAAGGTGTACTCGCTGTATCGGCCTGCGGGGCCTCTTCCTTCTCGAAGCTCGCGGGGTCTTTCTTCCCTTCGCTTGTCCCCGTTGCGACGCGGGATGTTTGGATCTTCGCGCTTGGGGTGATCGGTATCCCCAGCACTACGGCCGCTGCGGGCATTGTGGGCTACCTGTTTTTCCTCGTATCTGATATAGGCTTGGGCCTTGTGCAGAAGTTCATTCAAGGTGCGGGGAGGCTCGATCCCGACGGCTCTGCTGAGTTCACTGCCGGGCAAGAGCCCCCTTTCGAGGAGGTATTTCTTCATGTGTTCGGTGGTATCCACCTCGACAGCTTCCTGGTTGAATCGCTCGATGTACGAGCGCAGTGTTTCATTTTTCTTTTGTACTATGGCTTCAAGGGTTGCCTCTGTCTTGGGGTGATGACGAGAAGCCGTGAAGTGCCTTGTGAACATGGACCTCATGACTCTCCAAGACGTGATGGATTCGAGGGCCAAGCTTTTGTACTAGGCCATGGCCCCTTTCCTGAGGGTTGTTGAAAACAGCCGGCATTTGAGGTGACCGGTGATGTCATTGCGGTAGTCGAGCATCGCGTTGACGTTGTCGACGTGGTCGTCGAGATCGGTAGTCCCGTCGTACACAGCTAGATTGGGCGGTTTTTCCATGCCTTTGGGGAGCGGGGCTTCCATTATTGCCCGTGACAGGGGACAGTGCAAGTCTTCCTCGTCGCTCCTCAATGGAGATAGTTCATTGTTGTCGGGGCTGCGCCCGCGCCTTGCTGATGTTCCTGATCGATCATTGTCGCGGTGGGCGCGTGCCCTGCTGACGTGAGGTTCTGGAGAGCGACGTCCTCACTTCTTTGTTGGCTCTGGACGTTGTTGTGTCCTCCTCCCCTGCTGGGGTCGGACCTCCTGCCGCTCAGCTTCGAGGGCCATGATTCTCTCGTGCTGCTGGTAGAGCATAGAACCGGCCTGGTTGAGGGCGTTCACCATGGCAATCATGGTGGCGTCTCCTTCGACGGGGACGGGGATGGGATGAAATGCCTGACCTTGGTTTTGAGCGTGAGAGGCATCCCCGTTATTTTGGGGCTCAGGAGACGGGGTAGCTGGACGACCGTCTCGAGCGTCTGCTTCATGGGACTGTGGGCCGTCGTCCATAGTGTAGTCGACGAGGGGACGGTTGCGCTCGCTAGGTTGTTCTCCGGCCATGTTGAAAGGACAGGAATGAATGAGCTTTGATCCTCTGTTGGTGAAGATGGGGATAGCTAGTTTCCCACAGACGGCGCCACTGATCTTACCTGATTAGGAGGGCCTTCCAAGGATTTGAAGACTGGGCCAGAGAATGAGATGAGTGAGGGGGTGTACCTGCAAAGTGCTCCAATGCTTAAGTCAGGAGAGGTACAGTAAGTTAAGGTTATTTCAGAGTGAGTTAGAATACCTGACCCTTTGTTATGAAAGGGTATTTATATTGAGCCCCCAGCGCTGGGCCAAGGCTCCTAATGGGCTTGATCTAGCTAGGCCCAAGGAGGAGCTGCCAGGGAACGCGTAAGAAGCGTGAAGACCTAGACCAAAGGTCTGCTCCCTGGTCCAACTGCCCCTATCCCTCAGGAGATAATGCAGGGCAGTTGGGTGACGTGACAGATGAGGTGGCAGACATAGTTTCTGCCCGACATAGCTCATGTGCCCGTGGTATAGGTAGGTGACATGTGAAGGAAGGTCAGCTGGTGGGGTGCGCGTGTCTCTGCCCGACACGCAGTAGGATGTCGAGGTGGAGTGTCATTAACTCGGATGTCTGGGGCTTTTGCCCGACGCGTTCATCAGCCCGGACGTTTGGGCCCATGCCCGACAAGTATTGGGCCGTGCCGTGCATGTCGTCATGGCCCAGTCCAGAACAAAATTCAAATAAATACTAAATAAAAAATAAAAAATCTGAAAATACTTGGATTGGGTCGTGATTGATGATATTATGAAGATTGGGTGGCAATTTGGTGGGCTCATTTAGCAAAAATTTGATTTAAGGCCTTATTTGCTTCATAAACTTCCCCAAAATTTCCCAACTTTGCAAGGGCACAAATCCTTCAATTTTAATGCTATGAGGGTGTTCTTGGACATTTTGGAAAGCTTAAAGAGTCCTCTAACAAACCCAATTGGTTTCATGTCCATATCGTTTACCATTCTCAAGTTATGCTCTTTTGAATTTGTTGAATTTTTGTTGACTTTCAAAAGGACCTATAATGTCTTAGCTCATACCTTTCGAATGAAGCATTTTTGGGATTGGCTTGTGAGACACAAAGTTTTAGAGAATTCAATTTCCTTCAAAATGAGCTTTGGATGGGAAAAATTTAATGAAGCATGTGAAAGTTATGGCTGGTCAAAGTTCAGTTGACTTTTCCTGAGGAAACCCTAATTTAGAAACCCCTGATTCTTGATGATCTGAAATCTCCTTGATGAATCATGATCAACCCTTGATCAAATGATGAATTTTACTTCGTATAATTGATGTTTGCAAAAAATCATGAAGTTTGACTTTGGTTTGACCACAGTTGACCTCAGTTTGACTTTTTAACTGCTTTGACTGATTTTAACCTATCTGATCATCTGACTGAGCAAACCTTTGAGAAAAGTCTTGAAACTTTTCATGGGGATTCTTGAACATATATAAGATTTCATGAAGCTCACTTGAAGTCTTGGAAGTCCATTTAGCCCGATTAAAGTCAAAACCCTAGTTTAGGATGCATTGCTTAGGAGGATGCATTGTCTGAGGGAAATGTCAAATCTTCTGACTAATTGTGAACTTTGTGAACCTCATGAACCTCATGAGATGTCTTGTGAACCTTGTGAACCTCTTAGTACACAAATTCTTGTCTTGTGAGGGCAAATTTTGGGGTGCAACAGGTGCCCCTGTTCAATTTTCTGAAACCTGAGGGGTTAGATTGGTATATGTGCCATTCGTGACTTGGAAGGTTGAAGGGGATTGAACACAAAAGCCCAAAAATTTGCACTCACCAGTGCATAGAGTAATATTGATGATTAATTGTATATACTTGAGTGGGCTTAAAGATGCCACTTGGAGGAACTGGAGATGGGCTTAGAGATGCCATCAGGATGAACTGGAGATGGGCTTAAAGATGCCATTTAGAGTATCAGAATATGATGATGTCTTTATGTTGATATTGGATATCAGTACTAGGTCTTTGTATAGGCCGTCTCTGAATCAACATGATTTGAGTTGTTGAATGGACCAGTAGAAATAAATCTTCGTGGCGATTATCTCTTCTGAAAAATATCTTGAACCAAGGAATGGATCTTTTTACAGACCATTTGCCTGCTATTCAAGGGGCCAAAAGAACGTCAGGATTTGTTCTTAAGGGTCAAAAGAACGTCAGGATTTGTTCTTCTGAAAAAGTCTTGAACAAGGGGCCAAAAGAGCGTCAGGATTTGCTCTTAAGGGTCAAAAGAACGTCAGGATTTGTTCTTCTGAAAAAGTCTTGAACAAGAGGCCAAAAGAGCGTCAGGATTTGCTCTTAAGGGTCAAAAGAACGTCAGGATTTGTTCTTCTGAAAAAGTCTTGAACAAGAGGCCAAAAGAGTGTCAGGATTTGCTCTTAAGGGTCAAAAGACCGTCAGGATTTGCTCTTCTGAGAAAGTCTTGAACAAGGGGCCAAAAGAGTGTCAGGATTTGCTCTTAAGGGTCAAAAGAACGTCAGGATTTGTTCTTCTGAGAAAAATGTCTTGAACCAGGGAATGGATCTTTTTACAGACCGTTTTCCCGCTATTCGAGGACATCTTGAATAGTGTACGGATCATTTCTGACCCGTTGTAAGTTGTTGATATTGTTTTACCTGCATATGACTATCCTGCAAGGAAAATGTTAGTTTATGCAATATGTATGCGTGCATAGTAGGATGCACTTAAGTAATGTATTATGTACTTATGGATATGTATGTTATGGTATGATGTAAATGATGTATGTATGCATCATGCAACTTGAAACGTCTGGATATCTTTTTATAACAACTGCTGGCCAGGGAAAATAAATCCCGATTTGTTGCTGAGGAATATGAGGAATTCGTCTTGTTTGATAATATAGTGAAGAATATGAGGAACTCGTTCCCGTCTCGTTTGATAACATAGTATTCATAACCTCCCGTCTTCGTTTGATAGTATGGTATCCATAACCTCCCGTCTTCATTCGATAGTATGGTATCCATAACCTCCCGTCTTCGTTTGATAGTATGGTATCCATAACCTCCCGTCTTCGTTCGATAGTATGGTATCCATAACCTCCCGTCTTCGTTCGTCGTACTCCTATTGAAAGAATAGATTCCCGACTATCCGTCTGAGGATAAAAGAGATGGATATAAATTCCAGGGGAGATGTAACTCGAAGTATCTATGATGATAGATTTTCCCTACTGGGGGATTTGTAGCTGTCTGGTGGGGATGAACCGGCGAAGCTTCGTTGAATTCCTTCCCTCGTTCGTCCTTAGTAAATACTATTACTGCATTTCATGCATTTCTGGTAAACATCAATCATATTCAAAAGCATACATACATTCAAACACAACCAATGGACGTTTCGCTTATGTAAATAGGGTAAAAGTAAATCTGGATTCAAAAATGGAATTTTATTTATATCACAAAGTGACCTATACATAGGTAAGTTTGTACAAGGAGACAGAAATCCTAGTAAGAGGAATTTGTCATAATTTTTTTTACAAAACAAAGAAAATCAGTTATGTGGGAAATAATCCTATTGAGTTTCAATTCTACTATTGCCATTATCTTCAAGTATCTCATCTTCTGCTGTCGAGACGGAAATGATTGGATTGATCTTTATCTGTTTGAGCTTGAGTAAGTATCACAACTGGTTGTAGTTTCATGGGTGATCTAAACGAGACATAGTCATACGCTTTAATCCCTAACTTTTGCATGGATTGCCCTTTCAGGTTTTCAATCCACCGGGATACCCTTTTTTGCCCAAGCCGCCTTTTCAGGTTTTCGACTTGCCGGGTGTACATTTTTTTTATATATATCCCTAATTTTTGCCCGAACCCTTTTGGTTCGCCTGGATGCCCTTATTTTTGCCTAGGCCAGTCAACCTAGCGGGTCTCTTTTTATGCGTGGTATTTTTTAACTATGTCTGCGTTTACAGGCTGCGGGAAGTCTTCACCATCCATAGTAGTAAGTATCATGGCACCTCCTGAGAATACTGTTTTGACCACAAATGGCCCTTCATATGTAGGAGTCCATTTGCCCCTAGGATCACCCTGTGGTAATATGATACGCTTGATTACCAAGTCACCAACCTGATATACCTTTGGCTTAACCTTCTTATTAAAAGCTTTGATCATCCGTTTCTGGTACATTTGGCCATGACAAACAGCTGCTATGCTCTTCTCATCAATCAAATTTATCTGGTCAAGTCGAGTCTGAATCCACTCATCTTCATCCAAGCCTGCATCCTTCATGATTCTTAGGGAGGGTATCTGAACTTCAATGGGCAAAACTGCTTCCATACCATAGACTAAGGAGAATGGGGTTTCCCCTGTTGAAGTACATATTGTAGTACGATAACCATGAAGAGCAAATGGTAACATCTCATGCCAATCTTTATAAGTAACAGTCATCTTCTGTAGAATCTTCTTAATGTTCTTATTAGCAGCTTCTACTGCCCCATTCATCTTCGGACGATACAGAGAAGAGTTGTGATGCTTAATCTGGAACTGCGTGCAGAGATCAGTAATCATAGTGTTGTTCAAATTAGAACCATTGTCAGTAATAATCCTTTCAGGGATGCCATACCTACATATGAGATTATTCTTAATGATTCGAGCCACAACATTCTTGGTCACAAATGCAAATGAAGCTGCCTCCACCAACTTTGTGAAATAATCAATAGCAACCAAGATGAAACGATGCCTATTTGAAGCAGTAGGTTTGATCTCACCAATCATATCAATGCCCCACATTGTTGCACCCCAAAATTTGCCCTCACAATACAAGACTTTGTGTGCTAAGAAGGTTCACAAGGTTCATAAGACCTTTCATGAGGTTCAAGTGGCATCTTTAAGCCCACTCAAGCATATACAACCAGTCATCAATACTACTCTACGCACCGGTGAGTGCAAATTTTTGGGCTTTTGTGTTCAATCCCCTTCAACCTTCCAGGTCACGACTGGCAAATATACCAATCTAACCCCTCAGGTTTCAGAAAATTGAACAGGGGCAGCTGTTGCACCCCAAAATTTGCCCTCACAATACAAGACTTTGTGTGCTAAGAAGGTTCACAAGGTTCACAAGACCTTTCATGAGGTTCATGAAGTTTACAAAACACTTTATGAGATTCACAAGGTTCACAAGGTTCACAATACTTACAAGACCTTTCATGAGGTTCATGAAGTTTACAAGACACTTTATGAGGTTCACAAGGTTCACAAGACCTCCCATGAGGTTCACAAGACCTCCCATGAGGTTCACAAGACATATTATGAGGTTCACAAGGTTCACAATTGGTCAGAAGATTTGACAATTCCCTCAGACAATGCACCTCCTAAGCAGTGCATCCAAAACTAGGGTTTTGACTTTAATCAGGCTAAATATACTTCCAAGACTTCAAGTGAGCTTCATAACATCTTATATGTGTGTAATAACCCCCATGACAAGTTTCAAGACTTTTCTCAGAAGTTTGCTCAGTCAGATGATCAGATAAGTCAAAATCAGTCAAAGTAGTTAAAAAGTCAAACTGAGGTCAACTGTGGTCAAACCAAAGTCAAACTTCATGATTTTTTGCCAACATCAATTATATGAAGTAAAATTCATCATTTGATCAAGGGTTGATCATGATTCATCAAGGAAGTTTCAGATCATCAAGAATCGGGAGTTTCTAAATTAGGGTTTCCTCAGGAAAAGTCAACTGAACTTTGACCAGCCATAACTTTCACATGCTTCATCACCAATTTTACATCCAAAGCTCATTTTGAAGGAAATTGAATTCTCTACAACTTTGTGTCTCACAAGCCAATCCCAAAAATGCTTCATTTGGAAGGTATGAGCTAAGACATTATAGGTCCTTTTGAAAGTCAACAAAAAGTCAACAACTTCAAAAGGGCATAACTTGAGAATGGTAAATGATATGGACATGAAACCAGTGGGGTTGGTTAGAGGACTCTTCAAGCTTTCCAAAATGTCCAAGGACACCCTCATAGCATTAAAATTGAAGGATGTGTGCCCTTGCAAAGTTGAGAAATTTTTGGTTGGTTTATGAAGAAAATGGAGGTTTAAAACCAATTTTTTCTAAATGGGCTTGCCATATGATGACCCAATCCATACCAATATCTCATGCACGACCCAACCATCAAATATTCAGATTTTTTTATTATTTTATTTTATTTATTTTGATTTAATTCATTTAAAATCATTTTAAATTAAAATAAAATAGAAAAGTCAAATATTTAAATGAGATTTTGTTTCTAGAAATTCATAAAAAGTGATTTGGATCAAATTGGTATGAGAATCATGGTAATTGGCTTGAAATAGAAAGGCTTAATTCTCAAATATTTGAAGTTTAAAGCTTGATCTTTTTCAATCTTTTTCAATCAATTTCTTCACATAACAATCAAGTTTTCTGACCTAGATTCATTCCACTATAAGTACATAACACAAACCTAATGCATTGAGACGAATTCCTGCCTCCAAGAACAAGAGTAAGCTTCCAATTTTTCACAAAAAATCTCAAATCGGATTTTTACCTACAGGCCAAATCAGGACATTCTAAAGGTTGCAATACGTTTATAGATGATCATTGAAGGATTCTGGACCATTTGCAGCATCAAAAGCATTGACATAAGTATGAACCGAATCATGTTTTCATCAATTTATGCATTTTTTCGTTTTTATACTTTTAACCATTATTGATCAAATTTGATGTATGATTTGTGTTTGTTATGACCCTAGGATCGTTTCTGGATTAATTTCTTGAAGTTTCGTGACCTATAACGCATTTCACCATAACTAGGGTTACAAGCTTCAGTTTGGGGTTTTACGATTTAACTAATATCAATGACTTCTAATGACATAGACGAATCGTACAAGTCATGGGGAATTCATTGGTGTTATTAATTTGAGGAAATTGTACCTATTGCATAACATTTGAAATTCACAGGTTTTATGGGCAAGAAAATTCGCAGCAAATTTCGTTTGAAAATTCGCAGGTAAATTTGTGGGGCTGGAGGAAGAAGATGATCCCCTGGCGCGAATTTCAAATTTTGAATATTTGAGATAATATTTTTTTTGTTTTGTTTTGATATTGTTTCACAGCCATATGGTTGGTTCAATTGGTTGTGAATGCGCGCGTATTGCTTGAGGGTCTGGGTTCGATTCCTGGACCAAACCACTTTTTCTTGTTTTTTTTTCATTTAATTAGCAATTTGAATATATTATGAATTGTGATGAGTCCATTGCCAGATGCGCCCTCCCGGCTGGAATGGTAAGTGTGTGTGTGTGATTTGTGAAGGTCCTGGGTTCGATCCCCCCCCCCCCCCAGGCCTTTTGTTTTGTTTATTTTTCATGATTTTTCAGGAACAAACAACAAAACCAATTGGATCCTCTTCCTTGTCACCTGCGCGCAGGCTAGCCCAGTGGATGGAAGCTTCTTCAGGTATTGGGATGTCCTGGGTTCAAAACCAGGCCTCCCCTTTTCTTTTACTTCATTATTTTGTTTTTTTATTTGTTTATTATTATTATTAATTTTGAATTAAAATTATAATCCTAATTAACAAATCTTAATATGTTTTCATAAACCAAGGTTAACTATAATTTTCTATAACACCTAATTATTTTATAAAACCCTAATGGTAAATATTAATTTATTTGTTAGTTATAATTTCTAAGTTATTTATTTATAAAACTTAATTATGTAATTTGTTTATAATTATGCTTTAATATAATTCTTGTATGCTAATAATTTTTTTTTAATATGCTTAAAATAATTAGAATTCTTAATTTAATTTTTTGTAAATATAATAATATGACTATTTAATTATAATATGTAAATATTCTTTAAATTGTTATATATTTTTAATTTTGTATGTAAATAATTGTTAATATATGTTTAAAAAATAGTTAAAAATTGCTAATTTAATTTTTGTAATTATAATTTTATTTTCATAATATTTTCATAATTAACTTAATTTTTATATAACTTAAAACTTTATAATAATTAGTATAATTGTTTATATTTTAATATTAAATAATAATTGTTTATAAAATTGAACTTTTAATTATTATAATATTCTTGTTTATTTCATTATTATTATTAATTATATTCTTATGATATTTATTTATTACTAACCCCTTTTAAGTTTATATTATTTTTATTATTATTATTTTACTAACCCAATTATTATTATTATTTAATATTTTGCTTATTTATTTAATTTGCTTTTATTATTATTATGTAATTGTTCCTTGGTGTAATATTTAGTAATAATATTTATTGTTTATATTTTTATGCTATGGTTAGTAAAATAGGGAGTGCAAAAACATACTTGTAATATAAAATTAGTTTAGATCACAAATTTAAAGATAAATATTAAAATTGTACACTCATACACGTAAGTCGATCTTTGATCGCCATCTCACTTCCTTAGGGATACCTCTCATGTTGCCTAATCAAAAAGGTCAAGTAGGGTGTATAAAGCAAAGTCCCTCAAATTCACATCATCTAGTCCCTTAACAAATCAAAGATCAAGTCCCTTTCGAATGTTGCCTTCGTAATGATCTTGTCCCTTTCGAATAAAGATGATAGTCCCTTCAAAATTGCTTATACACCCCACAGTTGCCTAAATAAACAGATGTCCCTTCACTTGTCCCTTACATCCAAGGTAATGACTACCTATTCCTTAATAATAGGGATAGTCTTACCATTTAAAGGATTCAAGAACAGAAAAGACTTAAACTTAGGGTAGGTTCCTCTTAAGATACTTGCTCACTCTTTAAAACATTTCAAACTCTTCACACATTTTAAACAATTTTCAAAACAAAGGTTTTTTACGCATCCGTACATGGATCATTATGAAACTCTTAAGAAAATTTTTATTCACACACTTCACATTTCAAAAACATTTTAAAGTGAGCTAAGTAACTAAGAGCCCATGGATAACCATGGATGTAAAGGGTGCTAACACCTTCCCTTTACATAACCTACCCCCCGGACCCAAAAATCTTTTAAAAAGGTCTTTCCTGTTCTTTTATGCCTTTCCTTTGGATAAAATAAAAGTCGGTGGCGACTCTTGCTATCCGCAACATAACTAAAGTCAGTTCTCCCACCGTGTTACAGAACTGGCGACTCTGCTGGGGAATTAATAAAAGAGGGGTACCCTTAGGAATTAGATCACTTTAAATTGTTTGCCTTGTTTGCTTTATACTTATATTGTTGGGTGCTCTTATGTGTGAAAGATCCTAACCCGGATCTAGTGTACCTTAGGTAAATGGCAATAGACCAAGGAAACTGTACGGCGTATACCGATATGGTTGATCTGGTGGCCATAGTTAGTGTGACTTCTTGGTTGGTGCTTATGTTCCTTAAGTCAAGTTGAGGATAATATGAGGCTGCCATATGTTGTCATGCACTAACTAACTTTTAGAACCCTAGTTATCCCATCTTGGCCCTTAGAAAAGTAGTGAGGTAACCGGCTTTGGTGAAGACTGAAGTTGGTTGATACTCGATACTACGCTCATTGAGATTCTAAACTTGGAGGGTTTTGGTTGGAAAGTAAGTTGCCTACTGAACAACCACCCTTGTGAAGGATCAGTGATATTGAGATCCCTTAGAACCTGGTTACTTTGTAGGACAGGATGAACCAACTAACTTCAGGGGAGGGTACTTACCTTTGAACCTCATGCAAGCCTTTAAACCTAGGGCTATGGTGTGACTTGTTTGTGTGTGCCACATGTTTGTGATTGAGCATAATATCATGACATCATCATGCATCATAAGCATCGCATTTTCACTAACCATTTCAAGGACCAAAGGATTTATCTTTGTTCTTTGTTGCAGGTCATGGCTTCTGCTCGTAGAAACACCATCAGGATCAACTTTGTAGGCATACCTCTTAAGCTTAAAGAGTTGGTTTCTCAAATGTCTGATCACTCCCAGTTCATCAAGAGACATGGTCACCTATTGGATCTAGTCACCTCAGGGTTCAATGAAGACATGATGAGTGTTCTATTTCAGTTCTTTGATCCTAAACACCATTGCTTCACATTCCCCGACTACCAGCTGGTTCCAACCATGGAGGAGTTCTCTAAACTTCTGGGTATACCTGTTCTTGATCAGAAACCATTCACTGGCTTGGAAAAAGAGCCTAAACCTGAGGTTATTGCTGCAGCTCTACATCTGAAGAAGTTTGACATTGTTCTAGAAACGAGAAGCGGAGTTAAGGGTATTCTTGCTAAGGTGTTGATAGAGAAGGCTCAGTTGTTCTTGAAGGCTATGAGCTATGATGCCTTTGAGGAGATCTTAGCCTTGTTGATTTATGGCTTAGTGTTGTTCCCCAATCCAGATCAGTTCATAGACGTTCACGCCATCAACATATTTCTGACTCATAATCCAGTGCCTACATTACTTGGAGACATCCTACATTCTCTTCACACCCGTACTACAAGGGCAAGAGGAACTTTGATGTGTTGCATACCTTTGCTATCTAGGTGGTTTATTTCTCACCTTCCTCGTTCAGTAATGAAGAATGAACAAGGGTTCAGGTGGTCCAAAAGGATCATGTCACTCTCGCATTCAGATATTCATTGGTGCTCCAGATCTATGGAGAATGTCACTATTATTGACCGTTGTGGGGAGTTTCCTAATGTGCCACTTCTAGGCATAAGAGGAGGAATTACCTACAACCCTTCACTAGCTTTACGACAGTTTGGTTATGCTCGGAGTGATGGTCCACATGACATGTTGATTCAGGGTATTGTATTTGACTACGACAACGATCTTCAAGGTTACCGTCAGAGATTCATACGAGCATGGGGAAAAGTGAATAAGGTTGACATCCAAACTATGGAACCTAAGTACACTATTCCTATGGAAGCTTATCTCAGATGGGTGCGATCTTGTGCTCAGACTCTCATGATGCCATATCCTGCTATCCTGCCAGTTACCATGGAACCTGTTGCTGAAGGGGATACTCCTTATACCATCCTTCACCCAGACATGCCTACTGACATGGAAGATTTACAGAGATCCTGGATCCAGTTGAAGGAGCAAAGGGATACTTTCGAGGCTCATTACAAAGCAAGCCAAGAAAGAATCCTGGAACTAACAAAGCAACTTCACGAGGAACGGAATCTCAACTCATACCTCAACACAAAGAGGAAACGTCCATGGGAGACTTAAAACCCCATCTCTTGTATTTATTGCATTTTATTTTCTGTAAGCCCAAGAGGCAAAACAAATTTATTACTAATAAAAGTTTACCTTCTTGTTTGTTTAAGCAAATTTAAATCCTGCGTTCCTTGAAAACATTGCATATACATTTACATTCCATATCATTGCATCACAGGTTTATTGTGCACAGGTTTCTCATCTTCTCGCTGTTTATTTCAGCAATGGCTCTTGAACAAACAGTTAAGGATCTCCAGGCACAAAATGCACAGTTCCAAGAACTGATTCTGAACCTGTCCAAGGGGCAGGATGAATTGAAGACACTGCTGGCCAAGAAGACTAAGAAGACTAGAAGGTCAGGTGGCCTGATCAACATGGGAAAAAGGTTCAAAGGTCTTGCCAAGACCAAAGAACCAGTTGAAGATTATGAGTCTGAAGAGTCTGAAAAAGAGGGAGGCAGTCTCCATAATACAATGGGGGACTCTGATTCTGAAGCTAACTACTATCATGAGCCTAATGAAGATAAATTCAAGATGCTGGTGGATAGAATGGATGCTATGGAATTGCAAAAGTCTTCTGGGCTGGATTTTGAAGACCTGAGTTTGATATCTGGGGTGGTCATACCCATTGGTTTCAAGGTTCCTACTTTCGTAGTTTATGATGGTGTCTCTTGTCCCAAGCTGCATCTGAGGTCTTATGTCCGGAGAATCCAACCCCATACTGCTGATAAGAAGTTGTGGATCCATTTCTTCCAAGAGAGCTTGTCTGGGGCTCAATTGGAATGGTATTATCAGCTGGAGAGTGTCAACATCCGTGATTGGAATGATCTTGCTGAAGCCTTTTATAAGCAATATCAATAAAATGCTGATCTAGCCCCTACTCGCATGCAACTTCAGAGCATGTCTATGGGTGCTAAAGAGAGCTTCAAGGAGTATGCCCAGAAGTGGAGAGATTTGGCTGGAAGAGTGCAACCACCTCTAACTGACAGGGAGTTAGTTGATATGTTCATGTGTACGTTGAATGGTCCTTTTTACAGTCATCTCATTGGAAGCTCATCATCTGGATTCACTGAGTTGATAATGACAGGAGAGCGTGTAGAAAGTGGTATCAGGAGTGGCAAGATACAAGTGGGTGCTTCTTCATCAGGTGCTGCAAAGAAGCCTCCCACTGGGAAGAAAGAGTCAAATGCTGTTTATGGTCAACCTGATCGTAATAGAAGGCATCAGTCTGTGAGTGCAGTTCACATCTCAAATCCAACTCCTACAACACCAGAGCAGCCACAGGGCAACCAACAGAGGGCTAGAAGACAGTTCACTAAGATCAACATGTCAATGGCTCAGGCATTGCAACACTTGTTGAAGGCTGAACTTATCACTCTGAAAGATGCTCCTCAGAATCCTAATGTTACCTCTCCCAGGTACAATCCTAATGCACGATGTGCATATCATTCAAACTGCCAGGGACATGATACCAATAGTTGCTGGGTGTTGAAGAACAAAATTCAAGATATGATTGAGGCTGGAGAAATTGAGTTTGACTCTCCGGGTACTCCAAATGTGATTACTGCTCCCATGCCAAATCATGAGAAGACTGTCAATGCAATTGATGAAGATTTACATATTTATTCAGTTGCAGAGTTGACCACACCATTGTCTGTTATCAAGAAGAAGCTAGTACAAGCTGGGTTCCTTCCAGGTTGTCGTGAAGATTGTCTGTATTATACCTATAAGCCGGATAGTTGCTGGAGGTTGAGAGATGGGATTCAACGTCTCATGGATAAATATACCATAGTGTTTGAGAGGACTCCATCTTCTGTAGAGAGTATGGTGGATCATATTACTAAAGGTAGGAAGACTGAAGAGGTTGATATGGTTGGTAAAGTACCGGTAAGGATCACTTCCAAGGGACCTGTTAAAATCACTCATAAGGGTCCAATTAAGATTACTGCTGAAGGCCCTGTGAAGATTGTTGCTGAAGCTAGAGTGGCTCCTATGGTCATTACCACTCCTGGTCCTATTCCGTATACTTCTGACAAAGCTGTGCCTTGGCATTATGGGTCTGATGTTTATATCCATGGTGTTAAGCAGGAACCTTTAGCTGATATGCCTGTTGATGTTGATAATATTGCTGGATCTAGTAAGATCACACGAAGCGGAAGAGTTTTCTCTCCTCCAGTTACCTCCAAGAATGCAGTTACTCCAGCTGCTACCTCCACCACTGATGCTCGGGGCAAAGGTCCTGTTATTGAACCTATACCTACTGATGTGCCAGCTGATGATGATCTCTCTAAGCAGATGGAAGAAGTATTGAAAATCATTCGCAAGAGTGATTATGACATTGTTGATCAATTGGGGCATACTCCCTCCAAGATTTCTATGCTGTCTTTGTTGTTATGTTCTGAGGCTCATGCCAAGGCCTTGATCAAATTTCTGAAGACTGCTCATGTACCAAATGAAATTTATGTTGACCAGTTTGAGAATTGTGTTGCACACTTGACCTATGATAATGGGTTAGGTTTCTCTGATGCTGATTTGACTCCTGCCAAGAGGGATCATAACAGGGCTCTGCATATCTCAATTGAATGCAGGGGCACTACCCTGTCACATGTATTGATAGACAATGGTTCCTCTATGAATGTGTTGCCCAAAGAAGTCCTGAATAAGCTGAGTCCTGAAGATGCTGTGTTGAAACCCAGTAATATAGTGGTGAAGGCTTTTGATGGTTCGAGAAGAGTGGTGCATGGAGAAATTGATCTCCCAATCAAAATTGGTTCTCAGGTTTTCAATGCTACCTTTTATGTTATGGATATTCGTCCGTCATATTCTTGTTTGCTTGGGCGTCCCAGGATCCATGGGGCAGGTGCTGTAACCTCTACATTACATCAGAAGCTAAGATATCCGGTAGAAGGGAAGGTTATTACTGTCTACGGAGAGGAAGAATATTTTGTTAGCCATGTAAACACCTTCAAGTATCTGGAAGTGGAAGGTGAATATGTTGAAACTCCGTGTCAGACATTTGAAGTGGTTCCTTGGATTGTTAATGATTATGAAGCTCCTCCTGTTGTCAAGAAAGTTCCTGTGGTCACAAGAATACCTCCAACAATGGCCTCCCTTAAAGATGCTAGAGTTGTGGTGGATGAAGGTGGTTGTACTATTTGGGGTCAGCTTCCTGATATCCCGTACAAGTCTGACAAATTTGGTTTGGGTTTCACTGCAGAGTCCCAAAAGGCTGTTCGTCGTGCTCGTGCTGTTCGTATCACCAATCAGGGGATTATGAAGAACCAGATCAATGCTGTGGGTGACTATGATGAAGACTACAACTTGGATGCTTGGATTTTTCCTACTGTGGGTGCTGGGCTCAATAATTGGAAAGCTGAAGATGTTATTCCTATCTCCTTTAGTCAGGAGTAAATACTATTACTGTGTTGTTACTTTTAAGTTTGTAATTTCTTGAACAATTAAAACTCTCAAGCCTTGTGCCTCACCCGGGGCACAATGGTGTGCTTGTTACGGGCTGTCATTTCATTTGCATACTTCATTCAATAAAAATCAGTGGACGTTTCGTTTTCGTAAATATTGTGTTCCTTGTTTTTCTTTTATTATTTTTGCTTTATCAGCTATGTGTTCTTACACACACCCACATCACTAAAATGCAGATCCTCATCCACTCTGGATCCTGTTGATAACAGTTCTACTATTGCCAATTATAATTTCGAGAATCCGATCTATCAAACTGAAGACGGAAATGAGGACGATTGTGAAGTACCTGTAGAGCTTGCTAGGTTGTTACAACAAGAAGAGAAAGCCATACAGCCACATGAAGAGCCAGTCGAAGTTGTGAATCTGGGAACTGAAGAAAACAGGAAAGAAGTCAAGATAGGGGCTGAATTAGAGAATAGTGTTAAGAGCAGATTGATTCAGATGTTACGTGACTATGTGGAGATCTTTGCTTGGTCTTATGAAGATATGCCAGGATTGGATACAGACATTGTGGTTCACCGTTTACCAGTGAAAGAAGATTGTCGTCCAAAGAAGAAAAAGGTTCGTCGTATGCGTCCTGAAATGTCAGAGAAGATCAAAGCAGAGGTAATGAAACAGTTCAATGCAGGGTTCTTAGCAGTGACTTCTTATCCTCAGTGGGTTGCAAATGTGGTACCGGTACCTAAGAAAGATGGTAAGGTACGTATGTGTGTGGACTACAGATATTTGAATAAGGACAGCCCCAAGGATGACTTTCCACTTCCTCATATTGATGTTCTGGTAGACAATACTGCTCAGCATAAGGTATTCTCTTTTATGGATGGTTTCTCTGGTTACAATCAGATCAAGATGGCACCTGAAGATATGGAGAAGACAACATTTGTTACACAGTGGGGCACCTTTTGCTATAAGGTGATGCCATTTGGTTTGAAGAATGCAGGGGCAACATATCAGCGTACTATGGTGGCTTTGTTTCATGATATGATTCATCACGAGATAGAGGTATATGTGGATGATATGATAGCCAGGTCCCAAAATGAAGAGCAACATCTTGATCATTTACATAAATTGTTTGAGAGGTTGAAGAAATACAAGTTGAGATTGAACCCAAACAAGTGTACTTTTGGAGTTAGGTCTGGTAAGCTCCTGGGTTTCATTGTCAGTGATAAAGGTATTGAAGTGGATCCTGCAAAAGTGAAAGCTATACGAGAGATGCCAGCTCCCCGTACTGAGAAGGAAGTTAGAGGTTTCTTGGGACGATTGAATTACATTGCAAGATTTATTTCCCAATTAACAGCTACCTGTGAACCAATCTTCAAGTTGTTGAAGAAAGATCAGGTAATGGAGTGGAATGATGAGTGCCAGACTGCCTTTGATGAAATTAAGAAATATCTGCTAAAACCACCAATTCTGATGCCACCAGTTGATGGAAGACCCTTGATTATGTACTTAACAGTGTTAGACAATTCAATGGGGTGTGTGTTGGGGCAACATGACGAGTCTGGTCGAAAAGAGCAGGCAATATACTACCTTAGCAAAAAGTTTACCGACTGTGAAACAAGATACTCACTGCTCGAGAAAACTTGCTGCGCTTTGGCATGGGCTGCTCGCCGACTAAGACAGTATATGTTGACCCATACTACTTTGTTGATTTCGAAGATGGATCCAATCAAGTAGATATTCGAGAAACCTGCTCTCTCCGGAAGAATTGCAAGATGGCAAATGATCTTGACAGAATATGATATACAGTATACTACTCAGAAGGCCATTAAAGGAAGTATTGTGGCAGATCATTTGGCTCATCAAGCAGTAGATGATTACCAGTCAATGAGTTTTGAGTTCCCCGATGAAGACATTATGATTATTACCAAGGAACCTGGACAATATGACGGACCTGAACAAGGATCCCGATGGACTATGGTTTTTGATGGTGCTTCCAATGCACTTGGTAATGGTGTTGGTGTTGTGATTAGTTCCCCTGAAGGTTGTCATACCCCAATCACTGCCAGACTTTGTTTCTATTGTACTAATAACATGGCTGAGTATGAGGCATGTATCCTGGGTATTAAAGCTGCTATTAATAAGAAGATTCAGTTCCTTGATGTGTATGGAGATTCAGCCTTGGTAGTTAGTCAGATCAAAGGAGATTGGGATACCAAGCATGATAATCTCATTCCTTACAGAGAGCATGTGTTGTCTTTGATCCCACATTTTAAAGAGATTACCTTTGGACATATTCCACGGAGAGAGAATCAGTTGGCAGATGCCTTAGCCACCATGGCATCCATGTTTGAGATCAGCTGGGATGATGAAGCTCCCAAGATTACTATTGATAGATTTGAAAAGCCTGCATACTGCAATGAGATTGGCACTGAAGAAACAGAAGAAAAGCCTTGGTTCTCTGAGGTAAAAAGATATCTTGAAGCTCAAGAGTTCCCTGAAGGGGCATCTGTCAAGGATAGTAAGTTTCTGAGGAGGTTTTCTACTAAGTTCTTTCTGAGTAATGGGATTTTGTACAAGCGCAATCATGATTCAACTATGCTTCATTGTGTGAATAAGAAGGAAGCAACAGAGATTATGGAAGATATGCATGATGGGATCTTTGGCACTCATTCTAGTGGTCATACTATGGCAAAGAAGATATTGAGAGCAGGTTACTATTGGTCTACCATGGAAGCTGATTGCTATCAACATTCCAGAACATGTCATAAGTGTCAAATCTATGCTGATAAAGTGCATATACCTCCATCACCATTGAATGTGTTGACTGCTCCTTGGCCTTTTGCCATGTGGGGCATTGATATGATTGGTGAGATCAAATCTACTGCTTCTAATGGGCATCGCTTCATCCTGGTTGCTATTGATTACTTCACGAAGTGGGTGGAGGCAGCTTCATTTGCATCTGTTACCAAGAATGTTGTGGCTCGATTCATTAGGAATAATCTTATATGTAGGTATGGCATCCCTGAAAGGATTATTACTGACAATGGCTCTAATCTGAACAACACTATGATTACTGATCTCTGCACGCAGTTCAAGATTAAGCATCACAACTCTTCTCCGTATCGTCCAAAGATGAATGAGGCAGTTGAAGCTGCTAATAAGAACATCAAGAAGATTGTACAGAAGATGACTGTTACTTACAAGGATTGGCATGAGATGTTACCATTCGCTCTTCATGGTTATCGTACTACAATACGCACTTCAATAGGGGCAACCCCATTCTCCTTAGTCTATGGTATGGAAGCAGTTCTGCCTATTGAAGTTCAGATTCCCTCCTTAAGAATTATGAAGGATGCAGGTTTGGATGAAGATGAGTGGATTCAGACTCGACTTAACCAGATAAATTTGATTGATGAAAAGAGGTTAGCAGCAGTTTGTCATGGCCAGATGTACCAGAAACGAATGATCAAAGCTTTTAATAAGAAGGTTAAGCCAAAGGTATATCAGGCTGGTGACTTGGTAATCAAGCGTATCATATTACCACAGGGTGATCCTAGGGGCAAGTGGACTCCAACGTATGAAGGACTATTTGTAGTCAAGACAGTATTTTCAGGAGGCGCCATGATACTTACTACTATGGATGGTGAAAACTTCCCACAGCCTGTAAACGCAGACATAGTTAAAAAATACTACGCATAAAAAGAGACCCGCTAGGTTGACTGGCCTAGGCAAAAATAAGGGCATCCCGGCAAACCAAAAGGGTTTGGGCAAAAATTAGGGATATATATATAAAAGATGTACACCCGGAAAGTCGAAAACCTGAAAGGGCGGCTTGGGCAAAAAAGGGTATCCCGATGGATTGAAAACCTGAAAGGGCAATCCAGGCAAAAGTTAGGGATTAAAGCGTATGACTATGTCTAGTGTGGATCACCCATGAAACTGCAACCAGTTGTGTTACTTACTCAAGCTCGAACAAATAAAGCTCAATCCAATCGTTTCCGTCTCAACAACAGAAGATGAGATACTTGAAGATAATGGCAATAGTAGAATTGGAACTCAATAGGATTATTTCCCGCATAGCTGATTTTCTTTGTTTTGTAAAACTTTTATGACAAAGTCCTCTTACTAGGACTTATGTCTCCTTGTACAAACTTACCCATGTATGGGTCACTTTTTATGAATAAAATTCCATCTTTGAATCCAGATTTACTTTTACCCTATTTACATAAGCGAAACGTCCATTGGTTGTGTTTGAATGTATGTATGCTTTTGAATATGATTGATGTTTACCAGAAATGCATAAATGCTTAATATGATTGATGTTTACCAGAAATGCATGAAAATGCAGTAATAGTATTTACTAAGGACGAACGAGGGAAGGATTTCAACGAAGCTTCGCCGGTTCATCTCTACAAGACAGCTACAAAACCCCCAGTAGGGCAAATCCATCTTCATAAATACTTCAAGTCACATCTCCCCTGGAATTTATATCCATCTCTTTTATCCTCATACGGATAACCGGGAATTTATTTTTTCCAATAGGAGTACGACGAACGAAGACGGGAGGTTATGTATACCCTACTATCGAACGAAAACGGGAGGTTATGTATACCTTGCTATCCCCAGCAGACAGAAGGTTATGTATACCCTACTATCAGACGAAGACGGGAGGTTATGTATAATATATTATCAAACAAGACGGGAACGAGTTCCTCATATTCTCCAGTAATGAACCGGGATTTATTTTCCCTGGCCAGCAGTTGTTATACGAAGATATCCAGACGCTTCAGGCAGCATCATATCATACATACATCATTTACATCATACCATAACATACATACATATAAATATATAATACATTACTTAGGTGCATCACATTATACATGCATACATAATGCATAGACTAATATTATCATACAGAATGCTACCTTGTTTTCAGGTTAATTCTCCAGCAGACAAATTTCGTCAACAAATTGTGACTATTGGGCCGTTGTTTATCTTCCCGAAAGTTATCATTTCCTCAGGACGTTGTTTATCCTCCTGAAAGCTTCTTATACCTCAGGACGTTGTTTATCTTCCTGAAAGCATATCCTGACCTTGGGCCGTTGTTTATCTTCCCAAAGGTTACATCATTATACCTCAGGACGTTGTTCATCCTCCTGAAAGCATATCATTTCCTCAGAACGTTGTTTATCCTTCTGAAGGCATATTATTTCCTCGGGACGTTGTTTATCTTCCTGAAAGCTATCATGACCTTGGGCCGTTGTTTATCTTCCCAAAGGTTACCATTTCCTCAGGACGTTGTTTATCCTCCTGAAAGCATATCATGACTATTAGGCCGTTGTTTATCCTCCCAAAAGTTATACTTATACCTCAGGACGTTGTTTATCCTCCTGAAAGCATATCATTTCCTCAGAATGTCGTTTATCCTTCTGAAAGCATACCACCACCTCGGGATGTTGTTAATCTTCCTGAAGGCTATCACCACTACCTCAGGACGTTGTTTATCCTCCTGAAAGCTATCATTATATCTTCATATTTTGGACTGCTATATCCTCCAAGAAATGTATTTGAAGAACTTGTCTCCAAGTGGCATCTTTAAGCCCACTCAAGCATATACAACCAGTCATCAATACTACTCTACGCACCGGTGAGTGCAAATTTTTGGGCTTTTGTGTTCAATCCCCTTCAACCTTCCAGGTCACGACTGGCAAATATACCAATCTAACCCCTCAGGTTTCAGAAAATTGAACAGGGGCAGCTGTTGCACCCCAAAATTTGCCCTCACAATACAAGACTTTGTGTGCTAAGAAGGTTCACAAGGTTCACAAGACCTTTCATGAGGTTCATGAAGTTTACAAAACACTTTATGAGATTCACAAGGTTCACAAGGTTCACAATACTTACAAGACCTTTCATGAGGTTCATGAAGTTTACAAGACACTTTATGAGGTTCACAAGGTTCAAAAGACCTCCCATGAGGTTCACAAGACCTCCCATGAGGTTCACAAGACATATTATGAGGTTCACAAGGTTCACAAAGTTCACAATTGGTCAGAAGATTTGACAATTCCCTCAGACAATGCACCTCCTAAGCAGTGCATCCAAAACTAGGGTTTTGACTTTAATCAGGCTAAATATACTTCCAAGACTTCAAGTGAGCTTCATAACATCTTATATGTGTGTAAGAACCCCCATGACAAGTTTCAAGACTTTTCTCAGAAGTTTGCTCAGTCAGATGATCAGATAAGTCAAAATCAGTCAAAGTAGTTAAAAAGTCAAACTGAGGTCAACTGTGGTCAAACCAAAGTCAAACTTCATGATTTTTTGCCAACATCAAGTATATGAAGTAAAATTCATCATTTGATCAAGGGTTGATCATGATTCATCAAGGAAGTTTCAGATCATCAAGAATCAGGAGTTTCTAAATTAGGGTTTCCTCAGGAAAAGTCAACTGAACTTTGACCAGCCATAACTTTCACATGCTTCATCACCAATTTTACATCCAAAGCTCATTTTGAAGGAAATTGAATTCTCTACAACTTTGTGTCTCACAAGCCAAACCCAAAAATGCTTCATTTGGAAGGTATGAGCTAAGACATTATAGGTCCTTTTGAAAGTCAACAAAAAGTCAACAACTTCAAAAGGGCATAACTTGAGAATGGTAAATGATATGGACATGAAACCAGTGGGGTTGGTTAGAGGACTCTTCAAGCTTTCCAAAATGTCCAAGGACACCCTCATAGCATTAAAATTGAAGGATGTGTGCCCTTGCAAAGTTGGGAAATTTTTGGTTGGTTTATGAAGAAAATGGAGGTTTAAAACCAATTTTTTCTAAATGGGCTTGCCATATGATGACCCAATCCATACCAATATCTCATGCACGACCCAACCATCAAATATTCAGATTTTTTTATTATTTTATTTTATTTATTTTGATTTAATTCATTTAAAATCATTTTAAATTAAAATAAAATAGAAAAGTCAAATATTTAAATGAGATTTTGTTTCTAGAAATTCATAAAAAGTGATTTGGATCAAATTGGTATGAGAATCATGGTAATTGGCTTGAAATAGAAAGGCTTAATTCTCAAATATTTGAAGTTTAAAGCTTGATCTTTTTCAATCTTTTTCAATCAATTTCTTCACATAACAATCAAGTTTTCTGACCTAGATTCATTCCACTATAAGTACATAACACAAACCTAATGCATTGGGACGAATTCCTGCCTCCAAGAACAAGAGTAAGCTTCCAATTTTTCACAAAAAATCTCAAATCGGATTTTTACCTACAGGCCAAATCAGGACATTCTAAAGGTTGCAATACGTTTATAGATGATCATTGAAGGATTCTGGACCATTTGCAGCATCAAAAGCATTGACATAAGCATGAACCGAATCATGTTTTCATCAATTTATGCATTTTTTCGTTTTTATACTTTTAACCATTATTGATCAAATTTGATGTATGATTTGTGTTTGTTATGACCCTAGGATCGTTTCTGGATTAATTTCTTGAAGTTTCGTGACCTATAACGCATTTCACCATAACTAGGGTTACAAGCTTCAGTTTGGGGTTTTACGATTTAACTAATATCAATGACTTCTAATGACATAGACGAATCGTACAAGTCATGGGGAATTCATTGGTGTTATTAATTTGAGGAAATTGTACCTATTGCATAACATTTGAAATTCACAGGTTTTATGGGCAAGAAAATTCGCAGCAAATTTCGTTTGAAAATTCGCAGGTAAATTCGTGGGGCTGGAGGAAGAAGATGATCCCCTGGCGCGAATTTCAAATTTTGAATATTTGAGATAATATTTTTTTTGTTTTGTTTTGATATTGTTTCACAGCCATGTGGTTGGTTCAGTTGGTTGTGAATGCGCGCGTATTGCTTGAGGGTCTGGGTTCGATTCCTAGACCAAACCACTTTTTCTTGTTTTTTTTTCATTTAATTAGCAATTTGAATATATTATGAATTGTGATGAGTCCATTGCCAGATGCGCCCTCCTGGCTGGAATGGTAAGTGTGTGTGTGTGATTTGTGAAGGTCCTGGGTTCGATCCCCCCCCCCAGGCCTTTTGTTTTGTTTATTTTTCATGATTTTTCAGGAACAAACAACAAAACCAATTGGATCCTCTTCCTTGTCACCTGCGCGCAGGCTAGCCTAGTGGATGGAAGCTTCTTCAGGTATTGGGAGGTCCTGGGTTCAAAACCAGGCCTCCCCTTTTCTTTTACTTCATTATTTTGTTTTTTTATTTGTTTATTATTATTATTAATTTGAATTAAAATTATAATCCTAATTAACAAATCTTAATATGTTTTCATAAACCAAGGTTAACTATAATTTTCTATAACACCTAATTATTTTATAAAACCCTAATGGTAAATATTAATTTATTTGTTAGTTATAATTTCTAAGTTATTTATTTATAAAACTTAATTATGTAATTTGTTTATAATTATGCTTTAATATAATTCTTGTATGCTAATAATTTTTTTTTTAATATGCTTAAAATAATTAGAATTCTTAATTTAATTTTTTGTAAATATAATAATATGACTATTTAATTATAATATGTAAATATTCTTTAAATTGTTATATATTTTTAATTTTGTATGTAAATAATTGTTAATATATGTTTAAAAAATAGTTAAAAATTGCTAATTTAATTTTTGTAATTATAATTTTATTTTCATAATATTTTCATAATTAACTTAATTTTTATATAACTTAAAACTTTATAATAATTAGTATAATTGTTTATATTTTAATATTAAATAATAATTGTTTATAAAATTGAACTTTTAATTATTATAATATTCTTGTTTATTTCATTATTATTATTAATTATATTCTTATGATATTTATTTATTACTAACCCCTTTTAAGTTTATATTATTTTTATTATTATTATTTTACTAACCCAATTATTATTATTATTTAATATTTTGCTTATTTATTTAATTTGCTTTTATTATTATTATGTAATTGTTCCTTGGTGTAATATTTAGTAATAATATTTATTGTTTATATTTTTATGCTATGGTTAGTAAAATAGGGAGTGCAAAAACATACTTGTAATATAAAATTAGTTTAGATCACAAATTTAAAGATAAATATTAAAATTGTACACTCATACACGTAAGTCGATCTTTGATCGCCATCTCACTTCCTTAGGGATACCTCTCATGTTGCCTAATCAAAAAGGTCAAGTAGGGTGTATAAAGCAAAGTCCCTCAAATTCACATCATCTAGTCCCTTAACAAATCAAAGATCAAGTCCCTTTCGAATGTTGCCTTCGTAATGATCTTGTCCCTTTCGAATAAAGATGATAGTCCCTTCAAAATTGCTTATACACCCCACAGTTGCCTAAATAAACAGATGTCCCTTCACTTGTCCCTTACATCCAAGGTAATGACTACCTATTCCTTAATAATAGGGATAGTCTTACCATTTAAAGGATTCAAGAACAGAAAAGACTTAAACTTAGGGTAGGTTCCTCTTAAGATACTTGCTCACTCTTTAAAACATTTCAAACTCTTCACACATTTTAAACAATTTTCAAAACAAAGGTTTTTTACGCATCCGTACATGGATCATTATGAAACTCTTAAGAAAATTTTTATTCACACACTTCACATTTCAAAAACATTTTAAAGTGAGCTAAGTAACTAAGAGCCCATGGATAACCATGGATGTAAAGGGTGCTAACACCTTCCCTTTACATAACCTACCCCCCGGACCCAAAAATCTTTTAAAAAGGTCTTTCCTGTTCTTTTATGCCTTTCCTTTGGATAAAATAAAAGTCGGTGGCGACTCTTGCTATCCGCAACATAACTAAAGTCAGTTCTCCCACCGTGTTACACACATGGCAAAAGGCCAAGGAGCAGTCAACACATTCAAGGGTGATGGAGGTATATGTACTTTATCAGCATAGATTTGACACTTGTGACATGTTCTGGAATGTTGATAGCAGTCAGCTTCCATGGTAGACCAATAGTAACCTGCTCTCAATATCTTCTTTGCCATAGTATGACCACTAGAATGAGTGCCAAAGATCTCATCATGCATATCTTCCATAATCTCAGTTGCTTCCTTCTTATCCACACAGCGAAGCAAGGTTGAATCATGATTGCGCTTGTAAAAAATTCCATTACTTAAGAAGAACTTAGCAGAAAACCTCCTCAGAAACTTCTTATCTTTGACAGATGCCCCTTCAGGGAACTCCTGAGCTTCAAGATATCTTTTCACTTCATAGAACCAAGGCTTCTCCTCTGCTTCTTCAGTGTCAATCTCATTGCAATATGCAGGATTCTCAAATCTATCAATAGTAATCTTGGGAGTTTCATCATCCCAGCTGATCTCAAACATAGATGCCATGGTGGCTAATGCATCTGCCAACTGATTTCTCTTCGTGGAATATGTCCAAAGGTAATCTCTTTAAAACATGGGATTAAAGAAAACACATGCTCTCTGTAAGGAATGAGATTATCATGCTTGGTATCCCAATCTCCTTTGATCTGACTCACTACCAAGGCTGAATCTCCATATACATCTAGGAACTGAATCTTCATATCAATGGCAGTTTTGATACCCAGGATACATGCCTCATACTCAGCCATGTTATTGGTACAATAGAAACAAAGTTTGGCAGTAATCGGGGTATGACAACCTTCAGGGCAAATGATCACAACACCAACACCATTACCAAGTGCATTAGAAGCTCCATCAAAAACCATAGTCCATCGGGATCCTTGTTCAGGTCCGTCATATTGTCCAGGTTCTTTGGTAATAATCATAATGTCTTCATCGGGGAACTCAAAACTCATTGACTGATAATCATCCACTGCTTGATGAGCCAAATGATCAGCCACAACACTTCCTTTAATGGCCTTCTGAGTAGTGTACTGTATGTCATATTTTGTCAAGATCATTTGCCATCTTGCAATTCTTCCGGAGAGAGCAGGTTTCTCAAATATGTACTTGATTGGATCCATCTTT
This sequence comes from Lathyrus aphaca, assembly GCA_963966055.1. Classification (NCBI taxonomy): domain Eukaryota; kingdom Viridiplantae; phylum Streptophyta; class Magnoliopsida; order Fabales; family Fabaceae; genus Lathyrus; species Lathyrus aphaca. The sequence continues at coordinate 113,788,526 of OZ014520.1, forward strand.
GAAATCAATAAGGTAGTATGAGTCAACATATACTGTCTTAGTCGGCGAGCAACCCATGCCAAAGCGCAACAAGTTTTATCGAGCAGTGAGTATCTTATTTCACAGTCGGTAAACTTTTTGCTAAGGTAGTATATTGCCTGCTCTTTTCGACCAGACTCGTCATGTTGCCCCAGCACACACCCCATTGAGTTGTCTAACACTGGTAAATACATAATCAAGGGTCTTCCATCAACTGGTGGCATCAAAATGGGAGGTTCTAGAAGATATTTCTTGATTTCATCAAAGGCTGTCTGGCACTCATCATTCCACTCCATTACCTGATCTTTCTTCAACAACTTGAAGATTGGCTCACAAGTAGCAGTTAATTGGGAAATAAATCTTGCAATGTAATTCAATCGTCCCAAGAAACCTCTTACTTCCTTCTCAGTACGGGGAGCTGGCATATCTTGTATAGCTTTCACTTTTGCAGGATCCACTTCAATACCTTTTCCACTGTCAATGAAACCTAGGAGTTTACCAGACCTAACTCCAAAAGTACACTTGTTTGGGTTCAATCTCAACTTGTATTTCTTCAACCTCTCAAACAACTTATGCAGATGATCAAGATGTTGTTCTTCATTTTGGGACCTGGCTATCATATCATCCACATACACCTCTATCTCATGATGAATCATATCATGAAACAAAGCCACCATAGCACGCTGATATGTTGCCCCGACATTCTTCAAACCAAATGGCATCACCTTATAGCAAAAAGTGCCCCACTATGTAACAAATGTTGTCTTCTCCATATCTTCAGGTGCCATCTTGATTTGATTGTAACCAGAGAAACCATCCATAAAAGAGAATACCTTATGCTGAGCAGTGTTGTCTACCAGAACATCAATATGAGGAAGTGGAAAGTCATCTTTGGGATTGGCCTTGTTCAAATCCCTGTAGTCTACACACATACGAACCTTACCATCTTTCTTAGATACCGTCACCACATTTGCAACCCATTGAGGATAAGAAGTCACAGCTAAGAACCCTGCATCAAACTTTTTCATTACCTCTGCTTTAATTTTCTCTGACATTTCAGGACGCATACGGCGAACCTTCTGCTTCTTTGGACGACAATCTTCTTTTACCGGTAATCGGTGAACCACAATGTCTGTATCCAACCCTGGCATATCTTCATAGGACCAAGCAAAGATCTCCACATAATCATGTAACATTTGAATCAGTCTACTCTTGACACCATCCTCTAATTTAGCCCCTATCTTGACCTCTTTCCAGTTTTCTTCAGTTCCCAGATTCACAACTTCGATTGGCTCTTCATGTGGCTGTATAGCTTTCTCTTCTTGTTGTAACAACCTAGCAAGCTCTACAGGTACTTCACAATCGTCCTCGTTTCCATCTTCAGCTTGATAGATCGGATTCTCGAAATTATAATTGGCAATAGTAGAACTGTTATCAACAGGATCCAGAGTGGATAAGGATATGCATTTTAGTGATGTGGGTGTGTGTAAGAACACATAGCTGATAAAAGAAAAATAATAAAAGAAAGACAAGGAACACAATATTTACGAAAACGAAACGTCCACTGATTTTTATTGAATGAAGTATGCAAATGAAATGACATCCCGAAACAAGCATACCATTGTGCCCCGGGTAAGGCACAAGGCTTAAGAGTTTAATTGTTCAAAAATTACAAACTTTAAAAGTAACAACACAGTAATAGTATTTACTCCTGACTAATGGAGATAGGAATAACATCTTCAGCTTTCCAATTATTGAGCCCAGCACCCACAGTAGGAAAAATCCAAGCATCCAAGTTGTAGTCTTCATCATAGTCACCCACAACATTGATCTGATCTTTCATAATTCCCTGATTGGTGATACGAACAGCACGAGCACGACGGACAGCCTTCTGGGACTCTGCAGTGAAACCCAAACCAAATTTGTCAAACTTGTAAGGGATGTCAGGAAGCTGACCCCAAATAGTACAACCACCTTCATCCACCAGAGCTCTAGCATCTTTAAGGGAAGCCATCGTAGGAGGTACTCTGGTGACCACAGGAACTTTCTTGACAACAAGAGGAGCTTCATAATTATTAACAACCCAAGGAACTACGAATGTCTGGCACGTAGTTTCAACATATTCACCTTCCACTTCGAGATATTTAAATGTGTTCACATGGCTGACTATATATCCTTCCTCTCCGTAAACAGTGACAATTTTTCCTTCTACTGGATATCTCAGCTTCTGATGTAAGGTGGAGGTTACAACACCTGCCCCATGGATCCAGGGACGCCCAAGCAAACAAGAATACGAAGGACGAATATCCATTACATAAAAAGTGGCATTGAAGACTTGAGAACCTACTTTTATTGGGAGATCAATTTCTCCATGCACCACTCTTCTCGAGCCATCAAAAGCCTTCACCACTATATTACTGGGCTTCAACACAGCATCTTCAGGACTAAGCTTATTCAGAACTTCCTTGGGCAACACATTCAACGAGGAACCATTGTCTATTAATACATGTGACAGGGTAGTGCCCCTACATTCAATAGAGATATGTAGAGCCCTATTATGATCCCTCTTGGCAGGAGTCAAATCAGCATCGGAGAAACCTAACCCATTATCATAGGTCAAGTGTGCAACACAATTTTCAAACTGGTCTACAGAAATCTCATTTGGTACGTGAGCGGTCTTCAAAAATTTAATCAAGGCTTTGGCGTGAGCCTCAGAACACAGTAATAAAGATAACATAGAAATCTTGGAGGGAGTATGCCCCAATTGGTCAACAATGTCATAATCACTCTTGCGAATGATCTTAAATACTTCTTCCATCTGCTTAGAAAGATCATCAGCAGCTGGTACATCAGTTTGCACAGGTTCAATAATAGGACCTTTGCCCCGAGCATCAGCAGTGGAGGTAGTAGTTGGAGTAACTGTATTCTTGGAAGCAGCCGGAGAAGAGAAAACTCTTCCACTTCGTGTGATCTTACTAGATCCAACAATATTGTCAACATCCAGATTTTCACCAACAACAGGTGCATCAGCTAAGGATTCCTGCTTGAGACCATGGATATAAACATCAGACCCATAATGCCAAGGCACAGCTTTATCAGAAGTATATGGAATAGGACCAGGAGTGGTAATGATCATAGGAGCCACTCTAGCTTCAGCAACAACCTTCACAGGGCCTTCAGCAGTAATTTTAATTGGACCCTTACGAGTGATTTTTACAGGTCCCTTGGAAGTAATCCTTACTGGCACTTTATCAACCATATCCACCTCTTCAACCTTTGCACCTTTAGTTATATGCTCCACCATGCTCTCCACAGAAGGTGGTGTCCTCTCAAACAATATTGTGTAATTGTCCATGAGGCGTTGAATTCCGTCCTTCAATCTCCAGCAATTATCCGGCTTATAAGCACAATAGAAACAATCTTCATGACAACCTGGAAAGAATCCAGCTTGTACCAACTTCTTCTTGATAACAAATAATGGTGTAGTCACATCTGCAACTGAGGAAATACGTGAAACTTCATCAATGGCATTGACAGTCTTTTCATGATTTGGCATGAGAGCAGTAATCACATTTGGAGTACCCGGAGGGTCAAACTCAATCTCTCCAGCATCAATCATATCCTGAATTTTATTCTTCAATATCCAGCAACTATTGGTATCATGTCCCTGACAATTTGAATGATATGCACATCGTGCATTAGGATTGTACCTGGGAGAGGTAACATTGGGATTCTGAGGAGGATCCCTCAAAGTGATGAGTTCACCCTTCAACAAGTGTTGCAAAGCTTGGGCCAGTGACATATTGAGCTTAGTGAACTGCCTTCTAGGCCTCTGTTGATTGCCCTGTGGTGGCTCTGATGTTGCAGGAGTAGGATTGGAGATATGAACTGCACTCACAGATTGATGCCTTCTATTACGATCAGATTGACCATAAATAGCATTCGACTCTTTCTTCCCACTAGGGGGCTTCTTTGTAGTACTGGATGAAGAAGCACCCACTTGGATCTTGTCACTCCTTATACCACTTTCTACGCGCTCTCCTGTCATTATCAACTCAGTGAAGCCAGATGATGAGCTTCCAATGAGATGACTATAAAAAGGACCATTCAACGTACACATGAACATATCCACTAACTCCCGGTCAGTTAGAGGGGGTTGCACTCTACCAGCCAAATCTCTCCACTTCTGGGCATACTCCTTGAAATTTTCTTTTGCACCCATAGACATGCTCTGTAGTTGCATGCGAGTAGGGGCTAGATCAGCATTGTATTGATATTGCTTATAAAAGGCTTCAGCAAGATCATTCCAATCACGGATGTTGACACTCTCCAACTGATAGTACCATTCCAATTGAGCTCCAGACAAGCTCTCTTGGAAGAAATGGATCCACAACTTCTTATCAGCAGTATGGGGTTGGATTCTCCGGACATAAGACCTCAGATGCAGCTTGGGACAAGAGACACCATCATAAACTACAAAAGCAGGAACCTTGAAACCAATGGGTATGACCACCCCAGATATCAAACTCAGGTCTTCAAAATCCAGCCCAGAAGACTTTTGCAATTCCATAGCATCCATTCTATCCACCAGCATCTTGAACTTATCTTCATTAGGCTCATGATAGTAGTTAGATTCAGAATCAGAGTCCCCCATTGTATTATGGAGACTGCCTCCCTCTTTCTCAGACTCTTCAAACTCATAATCTTCAACCTGTTCTTTGGTCTTGACAGGACCTCTGAACCTTCTTCCCATGTTGATTAGGCCTCCTGACCTTCTAGTCTTCTTAGTCTTCTTGGCCAGCAGTGTCTTCAATTCATCCTGCCCCTTGGACAAGTTCAGGATCAGTTCTTGGAACTGTGCATTTTGTGCCTGGAGATCTTTAACTGTTTGTTCAAGAGCCATTGCTGAAATAAACAGCGAGAAGATAAGAAACCTGTACATAAGAAACCTGTGATGCAATGATATGGTATGCAAATGCGTATGCAATGTTTTCAAGGACCGCAGGATTTAAATTTGCTTAAACAATTAAGAAAGTAAACTTTTATTAGTAATAAATTTGTTTGCCCCTTGGGCTTACAATAATAATGAAATAAATACAAGAAATGGGGTTTTAAGTCTCCCATGGACGTTTCCTCTTTGTGTTGAGGTATGAGTTGAGATTCCGCTCCTCGTGAAGTTGCTTTGTTAGCTCCAGGATTCTTTCTTGACTTGCTCTGTAATGAGCCTCGAAAGTATCCCTTTGCTCCTTCAACTAGATCCAGGACCTCTGTAAGTCTTCCATGTCAGTGGGCATGTCTGGGTGAAGGATGGTATAAGAAGTATCTCCTTCAGCAACAGGCTCCATAGTAACTGGCAGGATGGCAGGATATGGCATCATAAGAGTCTGAGCACGAGATCACACCCATCTGAGATAAGCTTCCATAGGAATAGTGTACTTGGGTTCCAGAGTCTTGCTGTCAACCTTGTTCACTTTACCCCATGCTCGTATGAACCTTTGACGGTAACCTTGCAGATCATTGTCGTAGTCAAACACAATACCCTGAATCAACATGTCATGTGGACCATCACTCTAAGCGTAACCAAACTGTCGTAAAGCTAAGGAAGGGTTGTAAGTAATGCCTCCTCTTATGCCTAGAAGTGGCACATTAGGAAACTCCCCACAACGGTCAATGATAGTGACATTCTCCATAGATCTAGAGCACCAATGAATATCTGAATGAGAGAGTGACATGATCCGTTTAGACCACCTGAACCCTTGTTCATTCTTCATCACTGAGCGAGGAAGGTGAGAAATAAACCACCTAGATAGCAAAGGTATGCAGGACATCAAAGTTCCTCGTGCCTTTGTAGTACGAGTATGAAGAGAATGTAGGATGTCTCCAAGCAATGTAGGCACTGGATTGTGACTCAGAAATATGTTGATGGCATGAACGTCTATGAACTGATCAGGATTGGGGAACAACACTAAGCCATAAATAAACAAGGCTAAGATCTCCTCAAAAGCATCATAGCTCATAGCTTTCAAGAACACTTGAGCCTTTTCTATCAACACCTTAGCAAGAATACCCTTAACTCCGCTTCTCGTTTCTAGAACAATGTCTGACTTCTTCAGATGTAGAGCTGCAGCAATGATTTCAGGTTTAGGCTCTTTTTCTAAACCTGTGAAAGGTCTCTGATCAAGAACAGGTATACCCAGAAGTTTGGAGAACTCCTCCATGGTAGGAACCAGCTGATAGTCGGGGAATGTGAAGCAATGGTGCTTAGGATCAAAGAACTGAAATAGGACACTCATCATGTCTTCATTGAACCCTGAAATGACTAAATCCAGTAGGTGACCATGTCTTTTGATAAACTGGGAGTTTTCAGAAACCTGGGAGACCAATTCCTTAAGCTTAGGAGGTATTCCCACAAAGTTGATCCGGATAATGTTTCTACGAGCAGAAGCCATGACCTGCAACAAAGAACAAAGATAAATCCTTTGGTCCTTGAAATTGTTAGTGAAAATGCTATGCTTATTATGCATGATGATGCTATGATGTTATGCTCAATCACAAACATGTGGCACACACAAAAAGGTCACACAATGGACCTAGGTTTGAAGGCTTGCATGAGGTTTAAAGGTAAGTACCCTCCCCTGAAGTTTAGTTGGTTCATCCTGTCCTATAAAGTAACCAGGTTCTAAGGGATCTCAATATCATTGATCCTTCACAAGGGTGGTTGTTCAGTAGGCAACTTACTTGCCAACCAAAACCCTCTAAGTTTAAGATCTCAATGAGCGTAGTATCGAGTATCAACCAACTTCAGTCTTCACCAAAGCCGGTTATCTCACTACTTTCTAAAGGCCAAGATGAGATAACTAGGGTTCTAAAAGTCAGTTAGTGTATTGACAACATATGGCAGCCTCATATTATCCTCAACTTGCTTAAGGAACATAAGCACCAACCAAGAAGTCACACTAACTATGGCCACCAGATCAACCATATCGGTATACACCGTACAGTTTCCTTGGTCTATTTCCATTTACCTAAGGTACACTAGATCCGGGTTAGGATCTTTCACACATAAGAGCACCCAACAGATAAGTATAAAGAAAACAAGGCAAACAATTTTAAAGTGATTTAATTCCTAAGGGTACCCCTCTTTTATATTTTCCCCAGCAGAGTCGCCAGTTCTGTAACACGGTGGGAGAACTGACTTTAGTTAAATGTTGCGGATAGCAAGAGTCGCCACCGACTTTTATTTTATCCAAAGGAAAGGGCATAAAAGAACAGGAAAGACCTTAAAAGATTTTGAGTTCGGGGGGTAAGTTATGTAAAGGGAAGGTGTTAGCACCCTTTACATCCATGGTTATCCATGGGCTCTTAGTTACTTAGCTCACTTTAAAATGTTTTGAAAAGTGTAGTGTGTGATTAGAGATTTTCTTAAGTACTTTATAATGATCCTTGTACGGATATATATAAAGACTTTGTTTTGAAAATTGTTTGAAAATGTGAAGTGTTTATGAAATGTTTTTGAATGAGTGAGCAAGTACTTAAGAGGAACCTACCCTAAGTTAAGTCTTTTCTGTTCTTAAATATCCTTTTAATGGTAAGACTATCCCTATTATTAAGGAATAGGTAGTCATTACCTTGGATGTATGAGGGACAAGTGAAGGGACAATTGTGATTAGGCAACTGTAAGGTGTATTTTAGCAATTCGAAGGGACTTATCATCTTTATTCGAAAGGGACAAGATCATTTACGAAGGCAACCATGAAGGGACTCGATCTTTTTATTTTTTAAGGGACTAGATGATATAAATAAATGAAGGGACTTTGCTTTATACACCTTACTTGACCTTTTTCTTTAGGCAACATGAGAGGTAACCCTTAAGAAGTGAGATGGCGATCCAGGATCGACTTACGTGTGTGCGTGTACAAATTCATATATTTATCTTGAGATTAATGATCTAAATTCAATTTTAAATACAAACATGTTTTACACTCCCTATTTTACTAACCATGGCATTTTACAATAAATAATAAGAAATTCTACAACTATTACATAGTGGGTACAATTACATTATAATAATTAAAATAATTAAAATAAATAAGCAAATAAATAAATAATTAAATGGGTTAGTAATAATAAACAAAAAAATAAGTATAAGATGGTTAGTATAACAACATAATATAGAAACAAATAAAAGTTCAAAATTAAATAATTATTTTTAAGAATTTTAATAAAAGAAATAAATAATAAATATTATATAATCATAAATATGACTAACAATTCTAATAATTTAATTTTATATACATATTATAAAAATATTTGTTAATTTTAATTAAGTAAGCATATAAAAATAATAAATTAAACTCATAAAATAAAGTTAGGGTTTTTAATTGTTTAGAGAAAATAAATTAGGGTTTACTGCTTAATTAAATTATTTAAATTATTTATATAAAAACTACATATAATATGAACAAATTATAAAATTAAAATCTAAAAACAAATAAATTAACATTTACAATATAATTAGGGTTTATAAAAAAATTAGGTTTTTTTTACATGTAAAATTCTAGGGTTTATAAATTAATCTAAATATAATTAAATTATTTGTACAAAAACATATAATATATACAATAAAATAAATATTAAATAATTTTATTAATAAAGTTTAATTTTTTTGAAAATATAAGTTTTGAATTATATACAAGAAAATAATATAACAATTTTATTTTTAATATTTATCATTTATTAAATTAATTAAAATATAAACAAAAATCAAATAGAATGAAAAAAATGAGAAAAAAGAACTTACCTGGGGCTGGGATTCGAACCCAGGCCCTAGGCTTTGTATCTTTGAGACCAGCAAGCTCTCCACCAGGCCAGCGCGCGTTTGGTGATAGGGAATGAGGATGAATCATTATATTTTAAACCTGAAAAATTAGATGGATAAAACACAAAAAATTGGTGAAGCTGGGATTTGATCCCTGGACCCTTGCCTCATACGCGCATGACTCTTACCACTGGGCTAGCCATTGTTAGCTGAATAATACAGAAACATAACAATAAAATATTATTCTCAATTTTTAAATTCCAGCTTTGGCGCCATCGTCTTCAACCTCCAGACCTGGGGGTTTTCCTGCGAAATTTGTTACAAAATTTGCTGCGAATTCTTGTTTGTAGCAAAACCTACGAATCTCAATCATCATCAAAACAGTAAAATTTCATTAAATTAAAAGTACAAACAAGATCCAGAGGCTGTTTAGAATTGATCTATGGTTTTAGATTTCATTTATCATTGATGAATCATGAAACCCTAAACCTTGGCCGAAACCCTAAAAATGGTGGATCTTGATACCTGCATGGAAAACTCAATTAAACAGCCCAGAATCAATCTATGGTTCATCACAAACATCATCAAACAATCAAAAACAGATTAAAATAAGCCAATCAATGGAATCAAAAAACAAAAATAAGCTTGAAGAACATGATTCGGTTTATGCGATTTAGGGTGTTTTTGATGTTGTTTATGATCCAAATATGTTAGATGAACATCATAGAGTGCATTGCAATCCTTAAAACACCTTGAAACCTCCTCTACCTTAAAATCCGAAAGTGAGTTTTTGAATGAAATTTTGAAACTTGAATATGCACTTGGAGGCAGAATTTTCGTGTCCCTATGCTTGCAATCTCTTCACATATATGTAGTCAATGTAATTAGGTCATAACTTTGTGGATTTGTGGGCTTTATCTTGATTACTTGTTCATGAAGTTTCCTCCTTTCAAATATTGAAAAATATCTTATCTAACCTTGCCAAATCAAGCTAGCACCAAATTGGATCAGAACAATCATCTTTAAATAGTGTTTATGACTTTCTAGAATCACAATCTCATCCAAATATTTGATTTATATATTTGATTTTGATTTAATTTGCATTTTAATGAATAAAATTTGATCTTACCTGATCAGGAGGGCCTTCCAAGGATTTGAAGACTAGGCCAGAGAATGAGATGAGTGAGGGGGTGTACCTGCAAAGTGCTCCAATGCTTAAGTCAGGAGAGGTACAGTAAGTTAAGGTTATTTCAGAGTGAGTTAGAATACCTGACCCTTTGTTATGAAAGGGTATTTATATTGAGCCCCCAGCGCTGGGCCAAGGCTCCTAATGGGCTTGATCTAGCTAGGCCCAAGGAGGAGCTGCCAGGGAACGCGTAAGAAGCATGAAGACCTAGACCAAAGGTCTGCTCCCTGGTCCAACTGCCCCTATCCCTCAGGAGATAATGCAGGGCAGTTGGGTGACGTGACAGATGAGGTGGCAGACATAGTTTCTGCCCGACATAGCTCATGTGCCTGTGGTATAGGTAGGTGACATGTGAAGGAAGGTCAGCTGGTGGGGTGCGCGTGTCTCTGCCCGACACGCAGTAGGATGTCGAGGTGGAGTGTCATTAACTCGGATGTCTGGGGCTTTTGCCCGACGCGTTCATCAGCTCGGACGTTTGGGCCCATGCCCGACAAGTATTGGGCCGTGCCGTGCATGTCGTCATGGCCCAGTCCAGAACAGGAGCCCCCCAAGTCGAGTCTCTGAGTTAGAGTGATGACTTGTATTGAAACCGGGATTCCCGTGTCGAGGAAGAAGCGCGGACGTATGGCATGGAAGATTCCAATAGACTTGCTCGCAACGCTCCTCTTTCCACGGTAGTGTCGGGGATGGAAAGTAATCGACGGGTGCGCACCTTCCTCGTAATGGCCGAGGGCTTGATGCGGGGATAGGATGTCTTGATGAGTCGGGGAGATGGGCAGATGTTCGGCGTCGCTTCAGTTTCTTTTTGGATAGACGTGTTTCAGACTTAATGGCGTCGCTTCGTTTTGTGTGCAAAGGCGGCGTAGGCAGTAGGCAATGATGACCTAGCGCGTTGGCCCACGCGCCTGGGACTTATAAAATGAAGTTGAGTGACTTCATTTTCACTTTTTCGCTCCTACGTTCACCGGAAGCTCTGAAGAATCCTCCTGCGTCTGCCCGTCTCGCCGCCTGAACCACCGTCTCTGCCCGTCTCGCCGCCTGAACCACCGTCTCTGCCCGTGCGCCACCATCTCTTTCTCAATTCCACATATGTCAGGTACCATTTTGCTTCTTTAATCCATTATTTTTCCCTCTTTTTGTGTCAAATATCCGCAAATCTATGTTATATCCATAGTAGGTTGGTTAGATTTGACTTAGGAATAGTAAAATGGACTATAGATGGTAAAATATAGGGTTAGGGTTAGACTGTCCCGGGCAGAAATTTCATATGCTGGGCAATATTTGCATAAGCGTATATGAACTTTCTGCCCGGTCTCTCAAGAGCACGTGTATCCTTGCGTCGAACACGTTGTCAGTGTCCGCTGCTGCTACGCCCTTTCACTTGACCTGCGGTGGAAGGGTGGATTTGATATGACGTCGAATTCACTCTTTCTGTCTGCGTTTCAGGTGCTACCGGGCGTTTACGACCGAGGAGGGAAGACTCCGGGTCCTCGTCTGAAGATGCGGCCATCGCTCGTTTACCCGTCGGGGATGGGAGTGCCAGGGATGGTACTGAGCACGCCTCGTCTTCCGGGCAGGTTGATCTCTCCTGGGTTGCGGATGAACCTTTGGAGGAGGAGTCCTATTTCTGTGACGAGGCTATCCCCGCTTACGCCGTGGTCGAAGACAGAAGCCGGGAAGATCCGGAGAATTGGTATTGCTGTGCCCCTAAGGAGGAGGACCGTATATGTCATTATTTCCCGGGGAAGCAGTTCACGATGTACGAGTTCGTTTTCCGGGAGGCGGGCATCAGGCTGCCCTTTAATTCCTTCCAAATGTCCATCTTTAAATGGCTTCGGCTGGCGCCGTCCCAACTGCATCCCAACGCCCTTGCTTTTATGCGGGCATTCGAGTTGGTCTGCCGTTTCCTCGGCATTGGGTGCACTCGAGCCCTTTTCTTTCACGTCTTCCATCTCCAGCGGTCCGGTCTCTGTGGGCGCCATAGTTGGGTTTCTTTTAAGCAGCCCGTGCGTTTGTTCAAGACGTACGTGGACTCTGCCCGTCATTTCAAGGGTCGTTGGTATGTGGTGAGACTGATCACCCGTGCCGCCCTTCATTCCCTTTACTATTATCAACGAGCATCAAACGGGGAGGAGAAATTGATGTCGAAGATACCGTTGAGGTGGCAGCGCGATCATTTTGACCTCACCACCGCTCACTATAGGGTCAAATTTGCGATGCTCGGCGTTGAGGATAGGCTCGCATATAAGAAGCTGGTTGATTACGTGCAGAGTTTCAATCTGGGGATCTGGACGGATCGACAGGGCGTGCCCTATCTTGACGAGGCCGGAATGCCAATCACTGAGACCTGTATTATTAATACGAAAGCCTTGCTCGAGTGCAGGATCGAGGAGAAGGCTTTAGAATTATTGAGTAGGCAGACTTTTTCCTGATCTTTTGTTTTTGTCTATGTTTTCACTCGCTAATGTTTGCGTGTAATGTTTTGCAGGTGCTATGCCCACTACGCGTGACCGGGTCCTTAAGCTGGCCAACTAGGTCGGTGCGTCGGACCGGGTACCGAAGAAGAAGAAGAAAACCGTGGCCCGTGTTCAGGTGGCCGCTGCTGATGCTGGGGTTGGGACTTTGAACACAGCGAGTCCGACACCTTCCTCTCCTCCTCAGGCGTCGACGATAAATATTCCTGACAGCCCACCTCAATCGGCCTCTCCTATTCACAAACGGAAGCGTCCGGCGGGGACTCTTTCGAGGTCATCACTGGGAAGTGGGAGTCCGGGTGGACCGGGCAGCTATTTATTACCCCCGTGCTATGTGGAGCGGTCTTTCTTCAAAGTTGAGGATGCGATCGCGGTGCCGGCGCCTGAGGCAAGGGCTATCCTGGACCAAGAGGCTGGTGTCCGACACAAGGAGCTGGCAAGAGACCTGGCAGCTGTCATCCGGGTGATGGAGACGGCCATGGTCTTAACTGATACTTCAGTCTCTACTGCCTCCCTGGAAGACGCTCTCGCGCAGGTTCGGTCGGAGAAGGACAAGCTGTCCAAAGATCTGTCGGACTACAAGGAGGAGCATCAGCTGCAGGAGGGGTTGAACAAAAAATTGGAAGAGGTAGAAAAGGAATGGGATCAGCTGAAGGCGGCCAAGGTGAGCTTGGAGGAGCAGGTGGCCGGGCACCATAAGCTGATCGAGGATAATGCTGGACTGCGGGCTCAACTTGCATCTCTCGAGGAAAAGGTTCGTCCTTTGGCTGATGAAAATGAGGAGGAGCTCGCGCTCGGTTCACGTGGGGAGCTGCTAGGGCACATACGTTCCCTTAACCAGGACCTCGTAGCTGTGTTCAAGGAGGGTTTCGACAATGCCGTCGAACAGCTGAGGCTTCTGAATCCTGAGTTGGTGACGGAGGGGTCGGCTCACAACTACTGTGTCCGGGAGGGGGAAATCGTGTGCCCTTTCGAAGCTGAGGAGGAGCTGGGGGATGACGAGGACGAGATGGAAAATGTTGAAGAGGAGCTCCGGGCGGAGTCTTGATTAATTTTAGATTTGTTTTTCTTATGGCCTGCGTGCCTTGTTGTGTGGCCTGCGTGCCCTTTATGTATTTTGGCCTTTGGGCATATGTAATTTGGCCTTCGGGCGTACTTGGCCTCGGCCGTTGTTTTGTTTTTTTTAAATATATGAATGTTTTCTTTTGTCATTCTTTATGTTCGGTTATGTACCATATTTGCTTGTTTATGAACTTATATTCTGCTCGACCTGGTTAGTCTCCTCGGTTTAGGGAACCGATGAAGTGTCGGGCGTCGTGCCCGTTTGGATCGAAGCCCGGGTTCGTTGTTCGGGACTCCGGCTTCGAGGCTTGGGCTTTCCCATCGCGAGCTGGGCGCCCTGCCTGTTGTGGTACTTCGACATTGGTGCTCGATCGAGATCCCAATCGTCGGGGAGGGTTGTGTTCGCTGGAGGGGTCGGTTTGTCCCCGGGTCTTACGGTTCCTCCCTGTCGTTTTGGAGACGAAGAGCATGGTCGTACCTCCCACGTCTCTCCGTGATGTATTTAGATATAATATTGTCTAAGTTTCTCTGCGTTCCATGGTCGAGCGAGTTCTTCCCCTTGTAGGTTTTCTAGGTAATAGGCCCCGTTGCTCGTCTTGTCGCGGACGCGGTAGGGGCCTTCCCAGTTGGCGGTCAGTTTACCCTCTTTTGGGTTTTTCTGGTTTCTTCTGAGGACCAGGGTGCCCACCTGGAACTCTCTTCTTATGACCTTCGCGTCGTGGCGTAGTGTTATTTTTTGTTTGAGGGACATTTCCCTGAGGGCTGCTTCGGAACGGATTTCGTCGACTAGGTCGAGCTCGGCTCTAAGAGCCTCGTCGTTCATTTCTTCGTCTAGGGGTTCCTCTACGCGCCTCGTCGGTTCTCGTATTTCCACCAGGATGACCGCTTCGGTGCCGTAAGTCAGTCGGAATGGGGTCTCCCCGGTGGTGGAGTGGGGTGTCGTGCGGTAAGCCCATAGGACGCTATGTAGCTCCTCGACCCATGCCCTCTTCGCCTCGCCGAGTCTGCGTTTAAGGCCACGTAAGATTACCCTATTGGCCGCCTCCGCTTGCCCGTTCGTCTGTGGATGTTCGACAGACGTGAAATGCTGTTTAGTACCTAGGCTGGCGACGAAGTCTTGGAATCCTCCGTCCGTGAATTGTGTCCCATTGTCCGTGATGAGGGCCTGGGGTACGCCGAACCGAGCGAGGATGTTGCATTTAAAGAACCGGAGAATGTTCTGTGCGGTTATTTTAGCCAATGCCTCTGCTTCAATCCATTTCATAAAATAATCCACCCCGACGATGAGGTATTTATTCTGGTACGATCCGGTGACAAAAGGTCCGAGGATGTCCATGCCCCACCATGCGAAGGGCCACGGGGAAGACAGTGATTTTAGGTTATTCGGGGGTGCGAGGTGCATGTCGGCGTGTCGCTGGCATTTATCGCATTTTTTTACGTGCTCCTTTGAGTCGTGTTGCATGGTCGGCCAGTAGTAGCCTGCTCGAAGGGCTTTTCGCGCGAGTGATCGCCCGCCGAGGTGTTGTGCGTTAATCCCCCAGTGTATTTCTCCAAGTATGTCGGGAACTTTCTCTTCCTCGACACACTTAAGTAACGGGATGGAGAACCCCCTACGGTAGAGTTTCCCTTCGAGGAGTACGTATGAGCATGCCCGTCGTTTGGTGGTGGCCGCCTCCTTTGGGTCGACGGGGAGTTCGTCCTTTGTTAGGTAATTGTAGATGGGTGTCATCCAACAGTGAGCATCCCCGATCGCGTTGACCTCGAATGGAGGAGGTAGTTTTTCGATGCTAGGTCGAGGGAGGATTTCTTGAATTACGGATTTGTTTCCGCCCTTTTTCCTCGTGCTGGCTAGTTTTGAGAGGATATCTGCCCGTGTGTTGTGCTCGCGAGGTACGTGTTGAACTTCCCACTTCTCGAATTTTTCAAGTTTTTCTTTGACAAGGGACAAGTATTCGACAAGGTTGTCGTTCTTGGTTTGGTACTCTCCTCGCACTTGTGAGGCCACGAGCTGGGAGTCTGTGGATATTTTTACTTCTTTTGCTCCCAGGTCCTCGGCTAACCTCAGACCGGCGATAAAAGCCTCGTATTCAGCTTGGTTGTTCGACGTTGGGAAAGCCAGTGCTAATGAGACCTTGATCAGGAGCCCGTCCTCATTCTCGAGGATGATCCCGGCTCCGCTGCCTGATGTGCTGGAGGCGCCGTCGACGAAGATCGTCCACTTGTGGGCGCCGTCCGCCGGTGTTGAGCAGTGGGTCATTTCCGCGACGAAGTCGGCCAGTGCTTGGGCTTTCAAGGCCTTTCTATTTTCGTATTGTACGTCGAATTCGGAGAGTTCCAGTGACCACTTGAGCATTCTGCCGGCCATATCTGGCTGCCCAAGCAACTGTTTGATTGGCTGATCGGTTCTTACTTTTATCGTATGTGCGAGGAAGTAATGACGTAGTCTCCTCGCCACATTTATGAGGGCCAAGGCGACCTTTTCAATTTGCTGATATCGGAGCTCAGGGCCTTGGAGTGCTTTGCTCGTAAAATAGATGGGTTTCTGTCCCTCGTCGGTCTCCCTTATTAGGACGGCGCTGACGGCCTCGGTCGCCACGGACAGATACAGGTATAGGGTTTCCTTTTCCAATGGTCGTGATAAGACCGGGGGTTCGGAGAGAACTTTCTTTAGATGGAGTAACGCCTACTCGCACTCGTCGGTACAGTCGAAGCTGGCCTCTTTGCGAAGGAGTCTGAAGAATGGCAGCGCATGCTGAGCGGACTTGGCGATGAAACGGGAGAGTGAGGCGAGCACTCCGTTGAAGGATTGGATTGATTTTTTGGTCCTCGGGGTCGGAAATTCCGAGAACGCCCGGCATTTGTCGGGGTTGGCTTCGATCCCCCTTTCGGTGAGGTAGAAACCCAGGAATTTTCCTGCCCGTACCCCGAACGTGCATTTTTCAGGGTTGAACCTCATTTTGCACTGCCTCGCCTGTTCGAAAACTTTGGATAGGTGCCGAGCATGGTTAACTTCCTCGTGTGACTTGACGATCATGTCGTCCATGTATACTTCGAGCATGTCCCCTATTTCTTCCTTGAAGACTTTGTTCATCATGCGTTGGTACGTGGCACCGGCGTTCTTGAGCCCGAACGGCATTACGTTGTAATAGTAATTGCCCATTGGGGTCATGAATGCCGTGTGTCTCTTGTCTGTGGGCGACATAGGGATTTGGTTGTATCCACTATATGCGTCTATGAAGGACAAGAGTTTAAAACCTGCAGAATTGTCTACGAGCATGTCTATATTAGGGAGGGGGAAAGCATCTTTCGGGCAAGCCCTATTAAGATCAGTATAATCAACACACATGCGCCATTTTCCATTATTTTTCTTAACGAGGACTACATTAGAGAGCCAGGTTGTGTACTGAGCTTCAGAAATAAAATTTGCCTCTAAAAGGTCTTTTACAGCTCGCTCGGCAGCCTCTGCCTTTTCGGGGGATTGTTTGCACCTACGCTGTGCTATGGGCTTGACTGCCCGATCTAAAGCTAGCTGGTGACACGCAATCTCAGGATCCAGGCCGGGCATTTCCGCGGCATTCCAGGCGAAGAGGTCGGAGTTCTCTTTGAGGCATGCCACGAGCTTCTCCCTTGTTCCCTCGGGCAATCCCTTGCCTATCTTTACTGTCCTTTCTGGATCGTCCCCAAGAGGGATGAGTTCGAACTCTCCGTCGGGGATTGGTCGAAACGGGTGTTCGGGAGATCGTTCCTCGGTGGGCTTCCCTTCTTCAGTTTCGTCTAGCCCAATGCGGCAGTCGAGGTCAATGGCGTTAACTCCCCGGGGGGGAGGATCCTCGGTCCTGAGTTTCTTGTTGCTACTTTTTGTGTTGACCGTGGCCTGCCCTTTTACCGCGGCGTCGTAGCACCGTCGGGCAGCTTCGATGTCACCATGGACGGTGACCACGTGGCCCAATTTGGTGTAGTATTTCATCTTCAGGTGGACGGTGGATGGGACCGCGGTGAGTTCGGCCAATGTCGGGCGTCCGAAGATGCAATTGTAAAGGGATGGACAGTCCACGACCAGGAATTGGATTTTGATTTCCCTGGCCGTTTCCTGCTCTCCGAAGGTGACGAGGAGCTCGACATATCCCTACGGCCTTGTTGTTGCTCCGTTGAATCCCTGGAGGTCGGATCCGACGTAGGGGGCCAGGTTGGTCTTGTCTAATTTCAGAGTCTTGAAGAGGTGGACGTACATGATATCCACCGAGCTGCCCTAATCGACCAGGATGCTCCTGTCGTCGAACTGGGCCATCTTTGCCCTGATCAATAGTGGGATGCCCGAATTCGGGGATCCGCCCGGAAGTTCCTCCAAAAAGAAGGATATTGGGTTGGATTTACCCCGATATTTTGTCAGCGTCGCCTTTTGCTCGGGTGCAGTCAGTAGGAGTTCGTCAAACTTGCGTTTGACTGAGAGGGCAGCGGCTTCACCATTAATCCCTCCACCTGATATAACCAGGGCGGTCGGGAAGTCTTCCCAGGGGCTGAGTGCAGTGATTCTACCTTCGGGCAATGGCTCGGGGAGGATGAAATCTTCCGGGCGTGACACGCAGAGAGCCACTTGATAAGGAGAGTTGTCGGGGGGTGTGTCCTCCCGTGGTCTCTTCTTTTCTGCCTCGTCATGCTTGGGGGTTTCGTTCCTCCGCGTATACTGTTTTAGGTGCCCTTCTTGGATTAAAATCTCTATTGCATCCTTCAGTTGGACACAGTCTTCGGTCACGTGCCCGTGGCTCCTGTGGAACCGGCAGTACTTGGATTTGTCGGTGTGAGGCTTTGGCGCAGATGGTTTTGGGAACCTTACTCTGCCCTATTTGAACTCAGAGTTGATGCATTCCGCGAGGATGCGCTCTCGAGGAGCTGTCAGTAAGGTGTACTCGCTGTATCGGCCTGCGGGGCCTCTTCCTTCTCGAAGCTCACGGGGTCTTTCTTCCCTTCGCTTGTCCCCATTGCGACGCGGGATGTTTGGATCTTCGCGCTTGGGGTAATCGATATCCCCAGCACTACGGCCGCTGCGGGCATTGTGGGCTACCTGTTTTTCCTCGTATCTGATATAGGCTTGGGCCTTGTGCAGAAGTTCATTCAAGGTGCGGGGAGGCTCGATCCCGACGGCTCTGCTAAGTTCACTGCCGGGCAAGATTCCCCTTTCGAGGAGGTATTTCTTCATGTGTTCGGTGGTATCCACCTCGACAGCTTCCTGGTTGAATCGCTCGATGTACGAGCGCAGTGTTTCATTTTTCTTTTGTACTATGGCTTCAAGGGTTGCCTCTGTCTTGGGGTGACGACGAGAAGCCGTGAAGTGCCTTGTGAACATGGACCTCATGACTCTCCAAGACGTGATGGATTCGGGGGCCAAGCTTTTGTACCAGGCCATGGCCCCTTTCCTGAGGGTTGTTGAAAACAGCCGGCATTTGAGGTGACCGGTGATGTCATTGCGGTAGTCGAGCATCGCGTTGACGTTGTCGACGTGGTCGTCGGGATCGGTAGTCCCGTCGTACACAGCTAGATTGGGCGGTTTTACCATGCCTTTGGGGAGCAGGGCTTCCATTATTGCCCGTGACAGGGGACAGTGCAAGTCTTCCTCGTCGCTCCTCAATGGAGATAGTTCATTGTTGTCGGGGCTGCGCCCGCGCCTTGGTGATGTTCCTGATCGATCATTGTCGCGGAGGGCGCGTGCCCTGCTGACGTGAGGTTCTGGAGAGCGACGTCCTCACTTCTTTGTTGGCTCTGGACGTTGTTGTGTCCTCCTCCCCTGCTGGGGTCGGACCTCCTGCCGCTCAACTTCGAGGGCCATGATTCTCTCGTGCTGCTGGTAGAGCATAGAACCGGCCTGGTTGAGGGCGTTCACCATGGCAATCATGGTGGCGTCTCCTTCGACGGGGACGGGGATGGGATGAAATGCCTCGGCCCCTTGGTTTTGAGCGTGAGAGGCATCCCCGTTATTTTGGGGCTCAGGAGACGGGGTAGCTGGACGACCGTCTCGAGCGTCTGCTTCATGGGACTGTGGGTCGTCGTCCATAGTGTAGTCGACGAGGGGACGGCTGCGCTCGCTAGGTTGTTCTCCGGCCATGTTGGAAGGACAGGAATGAATGAGCTTTGATCCTCTGTTGGTGAAGATGGGGATAGCTAGTTTCCCACAGACGGCGCCACTGATCTTACCTGATCAGGAGGGCCTTCCAAGGATTTGAAGACTGGGCCAGAGAATGAGATGAGTGAGGGGGTGTACCTGCAAAGTGCTCCAATGCTTAAGTCAGGAGAGGTACAGTAAGTTAAGGTTATTTCAGAGTGAGTTAGAATACCTGACCCTTTGTTATGAAAGGGTATTTATATTGATCCCCCAGCGCTGGGCCAAGGCTCCTAATGGGCTTGATCTAGCTAGGCCCAAGGAGGAGCTGCCAGGGAACGCGTAAGAAGCGTGAAGACCTAGACCAAAGGTCTGCTCCCTGGTCCAACTGCCCCTATCCTTCAGGAGATAATGCAGGGCAGTTGGGTGACGTGACAGATGAGGTGGCAGACATAGTTTCTGCTCGACATAGCTCATGTGCCCGTGGTATAGGTAGGTGACATGTGAAGGAAGGTCAGCTGGTGGGGTGCGCGTGTCTCTGCCCGACACGCAGTAGGATGTCGAGGTGGAGTGTCATTAACTCGGATGTCTGGGGCTTTTGCCCGACGCGTTCATCAGCCCGGACGTTTGGGCCCATGCCCGACAAGTATTGGGCCGTGCCGTGCATGTCGTCATGGCCCAGTCCAGAACAAAATTCAAATAAATACTAAATAAAAAATAAAAAATCTGAAAATACTTGGATTGGGTCGTGCTTGATGATATTATGAAGATTGGGTGGCAATTTGGTGGGCTCATTTAGCAAAAATTTGATTTAAGGCCTTATTTGCTTCATAAACTTCCCCAAAATTTCCCAACTTTGCAAGGGCACAAATCCTTCAATTTTAATGCTATGAGGGTGTTCTTGGACATTTTGAAAATCTTAAAGAGTCCTCTAACCAACCCAATTGGTTTCATGTCCATATCTTTTACCATTCTCAAGTTATGCTCTTTTGAAGTTGTTGACTTTTTGTTGACTTTCAAAAGGACCTATAATGTCTTAGCTCATACCTTTCGAATGAAGCATTTTTGGGATTGGCTTGTGAGACACAAAGTTGTAGAGAATTCAATTTCCTTCAAAATGAGCTTTGGATGGGAAAAATTTGATGAAGCATGTGAAAGTTATGGCTGGTCAAAGTTCAATTGACTTTTCCTGAGGAAACCCTAATTTAGAAACCCCTGATTCTTGATGATCTGAAATCTCCTTGATGAATCATGATCAACCCTTGATCAAATGATGAATTTTACTTCGTATAATTGATGTTGGCAAAAAATCATGAAGTTTGACTTTGGTTTGACCACAGTTGACCTCAGTTTGACTTTTTAACTGCTTTGACTGATTTTAACCTATCTGATCATCTGACTGAGCAAACCTTTGAGAAAAGTCTTGAAACTTGTCATGGGGATTCTTGAACATATATAAGATGTCATGAAGCTCACTTGAAGTCTTGGAAGTCCATTTAGCCTGATTAAAGTCAAAACCCTAGTTTAGGATGCATTGCTTAGGAGGATGCATTGTCTGAGGGAAATGTCAAATCTTCTGACTAATTGTGAACTTTGTGAACCTCATGAACCTCATGAGATGTCTTGTGAACCTTGTGAACCTCTTAGTACACAAAGTCTTGTCTTGTGAGGGCAAATTTTGGGGTGCAACAGTTGCACACCATAAGTCGTGCGTCTTAGCACCACGCAATCGACCCACCCGATCCATCGTTTCATCCCATTTATGTTTCATACACGTTTTGACCCACCATGACTTAGGAGGATCATATTGTTCACTATTAACTTTTTGTACTTGCATTTCTAGTCTTATATCTCTTAGGTAGATTTAATCTTTCAAACCTCACTAACCATAGGTCATCCTTAAATTCAACTAACTTAGGGTAAGTCTAGTTTCCCTTAGAATTTTTTCCTTTCTTAACTTGAGTCTCACTTCTCATCTTTAAGAAAAATCAAAACACTTAATAAAGGAAAATGTGTACAATGCGCCACGAGCCTTAAGCTATACGAGAAATGATTAATGGAGGTCTCCTTCACTCTTCTAGGATGCTTTACAAACGTTCCATTGGGGGCGATCTTGGAAAGTATTCGCTCTTGTGTCATAGTCTTTAGTGTTGTACATACAATAAACACAAACTCAAAACACGTATTCTAAAAGACAACAAACCAAGACATCACGTCTTCTCTTCTCATCTCATAATCTTTGCGGACGAACATGACTTGTCTCGACAGTTCAAACAGTGATACGGTAAACACCCTCGAGTCAGAGCCGGTAACACCTGAGCTAGAGCTAGGGCAACGTCATCCTAAAAATCACAAACAAGTTTCAGCCTTAGTTAGACGAACTACGGCGACTCTGATCCTCATTTATCCCGATGAGGTACGTAGGCAGTGGGGTAGGGCCCATTCGAGCACAATCTTTATTTTCCCTACATTTTTCCCCTTTCTTTCCATTTTTCAATTCCATTTGTTTTCTCAGTTTCATTCCATTCCAGATAGCCATTCTTTCATTCAACATCATATTATTTCTCACTCTTTGAAAACAGATTAACAAGCGTGGATCCCGTCGGGTACGGCAGACGGATTGGGGTGCTAATACCTTCCCAATTCGTAACCGACTTCCAGACCCAGATCTTTGGTTCGCAAGGCCTCGTCCTTTTCCTTCTTCCTTAGGTTTGTGCAACATTACCTTTCCCATTCCTTCGGGATAAAAAAGTCTGGCTGGCGACTCTAACTTTTCTGCGCCACTTTCGTGTTTGTACTAGGATGAAAATCCTGGGAGCGACAATGTACTGAGTAATAGAAGTCTCCTAGCAAGGTAGGAACTGGATTCCTCAATAAGAACAGGTGGATGGAATTCTTGCTCACAAACTTTGGCTCATCTGCAAACAAGATAACCCCATATATACTGAGGGCTAGAAGTGCACAGACAACCTTCCATTCTCCTATTGCAGTCTGCAGGGTAGCCTGGGAGATAAAGAAGTCTAGATGAAGGCCTGGAATTCCAGCCTTGGTTTTCATGTTCTGATCAATGAGGGCAGGCTCCAAGTGCAATGCCCTGGCTATGTCTTCATTTCTGGGAGCAACCATCTCAGGGTTGAAAGGAATCCCTCCCCTGATAGGAACTCCAAACAACAAGGAAAACTCTTCTAGCAAAGGTCCCAACTGGAAATCAGGGAATGTGAAACATCTGAGTGGAGGATCATAAAACTGCAAGCAAGTATGAATCATGCTCCTCTGAGATGCATCTAGATCCATAACCATGTCCAATATGCCTCCATAATGCTCTCTAAATAGTGGGATATGGTCAGGAGTAATGAGGGACTGGATCTGCCTGATGCCAGTCAGGGTGGGCTCAAAGAAGTGGTAAGTGATGTTGCTCTTTCTTGAAGTGTCCATACTGATAAGGGGTGCTGGTGAAGAAGCTGAGATAAACTCTGAGGAAGATAACTGCTGAAGACCGAAGAAGAGAACTGAAGGGGGTCTCTGGTGAAGACAAACTGATGAAAGTGTTGGAGAAGATAAATGAAGGAGTCTGAGCAGCAGAAGGGGTCAAAACCAAACCAAAGACAATAAGATGGATACCCTGTAAAACAAATAAGCAAATGTCAAATGATGCAAAAATGATGTATGCAAATGATATGCAAAGGGTTTGTGATCAAGTGCTGGATCTGTTCATCTGCCTTGGTAAAAGTCCATGTATGTTCATAAGTCTGGATGAAGGCTTAGAAAACCAGTAACCAGGTGGGGGACTCAAATAAAGAGTCACAAGTCCAGGGTTTCACAAGAACAGTCCAAATAATACAACCTTAACAAATCTAGTAACAAAGGGTATGAAGTGGTCAAGGGTTCCTGCAAACCTGCAAACATCCCAGCCCCCCTCACATGTAATGTTCTAGAACAAGAATCCTCAGACTTGGATCAGTTATGAGAAGTCTAAACACTTCTAACCCGGAGGCACAATGTTTACAATAACCATAAAAGATCCTCCTCTAATTCACCTCAGATGCTGAAGGTCATAAAAAAGGTCATCCAGACTTAGCAGGCTTCCTAGATAGCCCTAGTACTACAGGAAATCTGTAGCACAAAGTTCTCAAGAAGAAACCCATGTCTGAACCGTGTTTCATATTCCCGCACCAGACCGAAATGGAATGGGAAAGAATATGAAGCCACTCTAGCCTATGTGTCACTTAGGTCCCAGGTATAGGACCTTAATCACTCAATGAAACCCCACCCACCAAAGAAAAAAACAGATCCAGCACATGATAATGAAAGTATGAAGTATAAAAACTGTAAATGAAAGCAATAAATAAAGATGTACAGGAAGCAATAAATAAATAAGCACAAGTAGCATATAACACCCCCGTAAACACAAATCAAACAAGCGCTAGGAGGAACCCACAAAAAGAACCAGAAGCCCTGGTTGCAATATAAGGATCCCCAACAGAGTCGTCAAGCTGTCGCTCCCCCGAAAAGACACCTGGTCAGATAGGGTACAGACGCGAATGGTCGGCGAGAGGAAGAAATGAAATGAAGGTGAATAGTGTCGCCAGTTAGGCATTTTTATCCCGAAGGAAAGGTAATGTTGCATAAACCTAGAAAGAGATGGATAAGACGGTTGCGAACCAAAGAAACTGAGAAAGGGGTTGGTTACAACCTGGAAAGGTATTAGCACCCAGATCGTCCGTCATACTCGAAGGGATCCACGCTTACTTGATTGTGTTTAAAAGGGGTAGTGTATGTGCTGACTGTGTGTGGAAAGCTAGGAATGAAAGTACAAAGTGTCAGTGCAAGAAAGTGAAGTGAGGTGCTTAGGAATGAGGCTTAAAAAGAAAACTGAAAGAGAGGGGAAGAAGCAGAGACTTTTGTTCGATAATGGTTATGTTATGCCTACGTATCCTCTTGTGCAATGAGGAAGTCAGAACACCGTAGTTCGACTCAAAGAGACTGAAAGATAAATTGACCGATGAACTGCTTGCTTGCCTATGCTCAAGTGTATGACTCGTCTGACTCGAGTGCTAACTGTCTTGCCTTAGATGGAAGAAACAAGTTCTCGTTTGTGAGTGAAGATGATGAGAAAAGAATCCCGGAGGAGAAGATTATTGTTTGTTTTTGTGTTTTCAATCTTTTATTGCTTTTTGTGATTGTCATAAGTTAATGAACTTAAGCCTAAACCAAGATTTAATAAACTCATCATATCCTCCCTTTGATTAGGGATAATGAGAATACCTTAAGTATGAGATAAACACCTCAAACTTAATTACCATGATGTAGGATTAAGATCATTAACCTACTTGTGATTATTTAGATGTTTTTGAGTTTTTTTGTTTAGTGTTAAGTAATGAGTTTAAGCCATAATCAAGGATTAGTGAACCCATTACACCATCCTAATAGAAGGATAATAGATGAGCACACTTAAGCTGAGGAAAATACCTCAACTTAATCCATGATTAGGGATTAACCTCATGACAAAAAAAACCTTCATTAAAGTGGATTTTAATTAATGGTGAGATTAAGAGGTGAGTTTTATGGTTTGTAAGACAACTTGAGGAGGACTTGTCCATTAACACTAGGGTTAGTCCTTCTTAACCAATAAAGGAAGAATTAGAACCCTAATGCAAGGCCCAAGTTACAAGCTATTGTCTTAGTGATTATTAATATGGATTGATTAAGAGGTTTAAACAAATTAAGGGTTTAACACTTAGGATTAAAGTTATACACTCCATCCTAAGAGAAGGATGCAGGCATAACCCTAACCACAAAGTCTTAAAACCTTAAAGGTTTAGTCTCTGATTATGAGATGAGAAGAGAGACACAAATAAGACACAGGGTAAAAACTAAAGGGGGACTAATCAAAACCCTAATTATTGTCATGCTTGGAAGTTCCTATGGTTTGTAAGGCTTGCAAGAGATCTTCAGAGAAGCCACCAATGGAAGAAGCAGATGAAAGGAGGAGAAGCAGAAGAAACAAGTTACTTACTTCACTGAAGAAGATAAGTAACTTGGAGAAAGAAAGTGAATGATGAACATGAATGAGCAAGCTCACTCTAAAGCAAAGAAAAAATGCAGCAATGATTCATAAGAAGAATGAGAAGAGAAGTGAGAAGTGAAGGCAAATTCACTTCTCATATTACTTACCACCTGAAAAAATTAGCATAGAGGAAATGAATGAAATGAAAATGAAACATATGCAAAGATGCAAACCAAAACCAGAAGCATATACATGATGCAAATGATGCCATGAGATAATGCAAAGGAATGTCAAGTGTTATGAATGATCATACAAGAGATGGAATGCAATGGAAGCATGCTTAGAAGTTTGAAAGTTCATGAAAGTTCATGGAATGAAATGAATGCATATCATGGAAAATGGATGAAGAAATGATCAAGCATGGTTCTAATGTGTCCTATGATGTCTAAGATGACATGTGATGCATGAAATGTCATGGCAAGTTCATGAATGGATGCATATGCAAGATGTATGCAAATGAACATGAGAAATTAGGGTTTTAAGGCAACATGAGATGCAAAAGTCAAAAACAGAAGCAAATCATAAGATAAAAAATTGTAAATGAACTCAAAGGAACCCTAACCCCATATGATATCACACCCCAAAGGAGGAGTTCTAACTCTTAACCTAAAGAAAGTTGTGAATTTTCTAAGTTATCTAGGGTTTTAAGGCACCTTAAGAGGGAAAATGCAAATCAAATGGAAAATGCAAGATAAATTTATGACAAAAATATGCTAGACACTACATGCTATATGAAGATCAATTCAAAAAGAACCAATGTCAAACCCTTCATGGTTAGGTAGAAAAGAATTCTTGAAGTTAGGGTTCAAAAATGGGATTTTTATGAACCCTAAATTCAAGAAAAATGTCAAAGTTGGATCAAAACCAAAAAGAAATTTGTATGAATGGTTTGACAATGTTTCTAAATGTCCTAAGATGCAATGTGAATTTGTTTTGGGATTTTTAGAAACCTAAATGGTATTTTAATTAATTAATTTCCATTAATTAATTAAAATAAACATTTAAATATTTTTAAAATGGTTTTTTAATGCAAAAAATAAAAATAAAAATGTTTTTGGTTGGAGAAAAATATTTGAATTAAAAATGCAGAAGGAAAATATTTTTGGAAATTTTTAAGTATTTTAAATAAATTATGCAAGAAAAATGATAAAAAATGAAATAAAAATATGAATAAAAGAAAGTCAACTGATCCAATGGACCAGGTTTGAATCTGGGATGACTGCGCGCGCAGATGGGTGGACAGGATTGGATCTGATTTAATTATATAATTAACCTAATTAATTAATAATTAATCTTAAGTGAAATGATCTGGACCATCCACACGCGCGGGAACTAAGATCTTATGGCTGACATTTAAACCTGGCCACTAAACCCTAATTAGGGTTCTAACCACTTTCAGGTGACCGGAGCTAGCTCCGATCATCTTCTCTGGCCACTCATTCTTGCTATCTCTCTCAAAACGCAAAATAAACTCACCAAACTCTCCAGAAATGATCCCCACCTCATTCTAAACAAGAATCAACCAACAAATTTCATTTATTTCATATGAACATAAGATTCGAAGCAAAACGGAAAATCACAGAAATTTAAGAAGCTTCATACATGCTTGTTTCTCACTCATTTTCAAAACAAAATAGATCATGATGATCAGCAAAGCATACAGAACATTTCTATAACCTAAAATTACATTTCTGGAAAATTTGTTCTTGAGGATACCTGAAGTGGAGCTTTCTCAATCTGAGCTATCTGGCCTCCTCTTTGGTTCAAAACGACTCCAATGATCCTCCTGGTGATGCTTTGATGCTTGAAGGAAGTTTATAATGGCTGGTTTGAGGGCTTGCAACTCAACTGGCCAGAAATCGTATTTTTGTTTTGGGTGTTTTTAGGCTGCAGTGAATGGTGGGAAATGATCCTCTTGTGATGCTGAGTTGTTTGATGAAAAAGTTTGGAGTTTGAGTGTGTGAGCTATAAGTTTCGAAAGCTTTTGCTTTTGGGGTGATTTTTGAGAGCTTGATGATTCTGAGCATTCAGGCCGGCTTGTGTTGTGTTATGGCTTGCATTTTGTCCACATAACAATGTTTGATAGGTCAGAGGAGTTGTTGTGGACTGTGGTGATTGGAATGGGCAAGTTGCCAAAATGTCAACATGACTTGTACCTGAGGTATAGGCTCATGTTGCAGCTGGCTTTTGGCTTGTCCTGGCTCAGCAAAGATCAAGGAGAGCCATGGAATTGGTTTTGTGGTGATTCAGCAAGTGGAAGCATGGTTGTGTATCATTTTGCAATTTTTATGAAGTTTGGCCCCTTTGTGATTTCTTCATGTGCAAGGCATAGAATGAGATGATTCTTAGGCCAATTCTGATTTTTAGGCAATGCACTATGTTTGTATGATGCATAGAAGTGTATTAGAAGTCACAAAATGGCTTGGTATGTGAATTTGCACAAAATCCTCTTTGGTGTGAAAGTGAAAATTATGTGATTTTTGCCAACTTTGCCAAGCCATAACTTGAGTTCCACAATGAATTAGAACTTGTTCTTGTACTTTTTGAAAAGGGAATGATCCAATCTACAACTTTCATGACCAACAATTTTTCATTTGAAGCATTTTTGGTTGAGAAAGAGGAGGTTGAAATACTTTCCCAAAATGGAAAGTTTCCATTACAAGTCATTTCCATTTTTGGCAACTTTTGGTTTAGCTCAAATTTCTACAATTTTGTGAACTTCTAAGCACTTCAATGATCAAATAAAGATCATAAAACTTCAATTTGATGAAAAATCCACTTTGGTTCCATTGTTGGGGGTCTCAGATGCCCTGATTTTGCTCTGACTTGCTCAAGAAGTTACCCAGTGAGCAGATGACTTCCACAATGAATTTCTTCATCAAACTTGGTACACATGATCCTTATAACATATTGAGACCATTAGAAACAAGAATGACCAAAACATTTGGGGTTATGTCCTCTGAAACCAAAACCCTAATTTCAGGTCATCTGTGCAGTAACAGTGTCCACAGAGAAGACATATGCCGGTCAGTCCAGTCTGGATACTAAAATCCGAGGCACATAGTTGGCAGTTTGTACTTTGATCATAGATGAAATAGTGACCAAGGCGTCTGCAAACTGATTCTCATCTCGAGTGATGTATTCAAGCTTGACCGTTGTAAAGAAAGTCAATAATCTCCTCGTATAGTCACGGTAAGGAACCAGATGCTCTTGATGAGTATACCACTTGCCATTAGTTTGGTTGATCACCAAAGCCGAATCTCTGAATACATTCAAGGTTTTGATCCTGAGGTCAATGGCTTCCTCAAGACCCATGATACAAGCTTCGTATTCTGCTTCAATGTTAGTACATGCGAAGGTGGGCTTTGTTGAGAAAGTCAAATGGACTCCCTCGGGTGTAATAAGCACTGCACCAACCCCACGACCATTACAATTAACTTCCCCATCGAACATCATAGTCCATGCTTCTTCTGGATTTGGCCCTTCAGTATGAACATGCTCTTCACAATCTTTTGATTTTAAGAACATGATGTCTTCATCGGGGAAATCAAACCTCAAAGACTAGTAATCATCAATGGGTTGCTCATCCAGATAGTCAGACAATACACTGTCTTTGATGGCCTTTTTAGAGGTGTACTGAATATCATATTCTGTCAGAATCATTTGCCCCCTTGCAACCCTTCCGGTAAGTACTGGCTTCTCAAATATGTACTTGACTGGGTCCATCTTTGAGATCAACAAGGTAGTATGAGTCAACATATACTATCTTAGTCGGCGAGCAGCCCACGCTAAAGCACAACAAGTTTTCTCGAGCAGTGAATATCATTGTTCACAGTCGGTAAACTTTTTGCTTAGGTAGTATATTGCATACTCTTTTCGACCAGACTCGTCATGCTGGCCCAACACACACCCCATTGATTCATCTAATACTGTCAGGTACATTATTAGAGGTCTTCCTTCAACTGGAGGCATGAGAATCAGAGGTTCTTGCAGATACTCCTTGATTTTGTCAAAAGCTTTCTGACAATCATTGTTCCACCTGATTGTTTGTTCCTTTCTTAGCAGTTTGAACAAAGGCTCGCAGGTTTCAGTGAGGTGAGATATAAACCTTGAAATGTAGTTCAATCTACCCAAGAACCCTCAAACTTCTTTCTCAGTTTTAGGTGCAGGCATTTCCTGAATCGCTTTAACTTTATCGGGGTCAACATCAATTCCTCTTCCGCTCACAATGAACCCCAGCAGCTTACTAGAACGTACCCCGAATGTGCACTTGTTGGGGTTTAACCTCAGCTGATACTTTCTCAGATGCTTGAATAGTTTCAACAGGTTCACCAAATGTTTTTCCTCTGTTTGGGACTTGGCAATCATGTCATCCACGTGGCACTCAATTTCTTTATGGATCATGTCGTGGAATAATGTTACCATAGCCCGTTGATATGTTGCTCCGACGTTCTTCAAACCAAACGACATTACTTTGTAGCAGAACATGCCCCATGGTGTGATGAAGGTTGTCTTCTCCATGTCTTCAGGTGACATCTTGATCTGATTGTATCCAGAAAATCCGTCCATGAAGGAAAATACCGAGAACTGAGTTGTGTTGTCTACCAATACATCAATGTGAGGTAACGGGAAGTCATCTTTCGGGCTTACTCTGTTCAGATCCCGGTAATCGACACACATATGCACCTTGCCATCCTTCTTAGGTATGGGTACAATGTTAGCAACCCACAACGGGTAACTAGTTACAGCAAGAAAACTGGCATCCCGCTGCTTTTGTACTGCCTATTTGATTTTCATGGCCATGTCCGGGCGAGTACGACGCAAATTCTGTTTGACCGACGGACAATCCTCCTTTAATGGCAACCTGTGCATGACAATATCTGTAGCCAAACCTGGCATATCTTGATAAGACCAAGCGAAGACATCGACATATTCTCGCAGCATACTGATAAGTTGTTCTTTTACCGAAACTCGCAGACTGGCTCCAATCTTCACTTCTTTCACAACTTCCTCGGTACCAAGATTAATAGTCTCAACCTCCTCCTGATGAGGAGAAATCACCTTTTCCTCTTGTTTCTATAACCTGGCTAACTCTTCAGGTAAATCGTAGTCTTCTTCAACCCCTTCATCTGCTTGATTAATCGGATTATCAAAGTCACACAAGGTCATAGCAGTGTCGTTGTCAGTGCAATCTGGAGGACTATTTCTGCAAGGGTTGAGATTTGGTTCATTTTAGTGATTGATTTTATCTTATTTTAGAAAAAGAGTAAGTGAATGAAGTTTTTATTCAGAGAAACATTGCCATTTATTGCTTTGTGCGAAAATAACAAAAATGAAAAGACAGTGAGCGAAAAAGATTGTTTGCAAAAAGATGTCCACTGTTCATTAATATTCAATTTGCACAAATACATATGGCCCTATTACAAAATGAGTCCCGATATCTTGGGCAAGATGCAGGACTTTGATGCATGCTTAAAATAGGAAATAACAATTACTCTGCAGCAGTAACCCTTATAATTTCCTGGGAAGACCAGTTGAGGACTTGTCGGCCTGGGATTCTTGGACGAATCCAATTTTCCAGGTTGTAGTCGCTTTCAGCCTCGTCTTCCAAAGTGTTGACAACATCAGGGATCAGTATTCCCCCGCTTATGAACTTCGGCCCTCCAGCAGCCTCCTCTTGAACTTGTCGGGATGGTCTGTAACCCAACCCGAATTTGTCTTCTTTCATTTCCACTTTCAGCAGCTTGCCCCAGCCTTGGGAATTCCCTTCTTCCACAACCTTCCGAGCATGTTTATAGGAAGCAATTAAGGTACCCATCTTCTCCGTTTGGGATGCAGCAGACACCTCAGTTGTAGCTTCGTTGACATTCAAAGCTTCGATCCCTTGGCTCATGGTTTCATGGATTTCTCCATCCATTTCTATGTACTTGTACGTAGCCAGGTGACTGACAAAGATGTCTTCTTCTCCACATATAGTAATAATTTGATCTTCTCACTCATATTTTAACTTCTGGTGAAGGGTTGACGTTACCGCGATCTTAGATCGACTTACGTGTGTAAATATTTATTTTCAGATATTTATCTTATGATTAGTGATCTAAGTCCAAATTATTTTTCAATTATTCTTTGCACTCCCTAAATTACTAACCACGCAATTTAAATATTTACAGAATTTTAAAGACAAAAATTAAAAGTTCCTACGCTATTACATGGCTTCGGGGCAGTTACATAAGCAGTTACATAATAATATAGGCAAAAGAAAAGAAAACCTAAGCTATATAGGAAGCAGTTACATGATAAGAGCGAAAAATAAATTACATCAATTATGACCTATACAATTCTCTAAAAAATAAATAGAGTAATTTAAATTAAAAGAAAATAAATTATAATTTTTATGAAAAAAATGAATTAAGTTTAAGGTTTCTTTTTAGGTTTTTAAAAAAATTAGGCTTTGAAAAATCAGGGTTTAAAGTTTAATGAAAAAAAAGGTTTATGGTTTAGAGAAAATAACACGGTTAAAGTTTATAAGAAAATTTTAAGGTTTACATGAAAAATTAAGGTTTATGAAAATATATAAAAAAAAGTTTTGTTGTTAAAAAAACTATATTGAATTATTAATTTAATAAATAATTAATTAATATTATGAATGGATTATGAAGATAAGTAATTAAAAAAAAGTTAAGAGTTTTTTAGAAAATAAACAAATAAAATTAATCTAAATATTTAAGGTTAGTTAATTTCAGAAATTAGAGAATTAAAAAAAGAGAGGAAATTAGGAGAAATTAGGAAAGAGAAGATAAAATTCATGTTTCTTTGTCAAAATGCCCTCAAGATTACCAGCCTTGCCTTCTTGACACTAAGACACGCGCGCACATGTGAATGTACCTGGAAAATAGTTATTATATAATAAAACAAAACGTATAAAAAATGGTTGATGCAAAATCGTCAAGGTTTAGGAAAAAATCAGGGTAGTTAGTTATGAAAAAAAATATGCAGATCTAAATATATGTATATGAATTACATAAAAATAATATGAATTAAAAAAAGAACAACGACGTTGCTAACGCAAAATTGCGATCATCGCAACTGGATCAGATCAACACAAATGTCACGCCTCATACACACAAATGTACAAACGGTGTATCGACACGATCCGGTTCGAATAATCTAATCAAATTAAAAAATATATATTTAATAAACAAAAAATAAAAAATTATTTGTATAGATTAACAATATATATTATGTATTATATTATATTAACATTATTATAAATATTATATATTATAGATTAATATTATACTATATATATTATATACATATTATAAAC
This sequence comes from Lathyrus aphaca, assembly GCA_963966055.1. NCBI lineage: Eukaryota > Viridiplantae > Streptophyta > Magnoliopsida > Fabales > Fabaceae > Lathyrus > Lathyrus aphaca. The sequence goes on from OZ014520.1 coordinate 113,821,572, forward strand.
TGAATATATAATAAACGTTGACGTTAACTTTGAGTATAAACATTAACCTTGAATTTTCATATTATTAACATTGTTATAAACTATATATAAATCCAAACACAGTAAAATATAAAATTATATAATAATATGTGCAAAGTATAGTGTAGAAAACAAAATATGTATGTTAATAGATATGAAGAAAAGAAAAAAAAAAGTGCATCACTAAAGAACCGCAGGTGTACGTGTATCATGATAAAAACAAAAATAACTCATCAACTCGAGATATGATACAAATGGAATCCATCGGTTGTACCGGTACTATGCGTTGTCTCCCTTTTTTTCTTTCTCTTTTTTTTGTCCTACCCCCCTTTCTCATGGGTATGCTCCTTTTTATAGTGATCCTTGGAGTATTGAGAATGGAAAAAAAATTAAATGACCTCTTGATCCATAAATCCTTGAACATGCTCTCTTGCCAATTATGCCATGTCATCTATTTGAAATAAATTGACACAAGGAAAAGTATTGGGGTGTGAAAATGAAACACCATGAAGTTCATTTGAGGCATTGGAAATTCCAATTTCTTTAAAGAAAGCAAAACCATAATTGGAGGACCCTTGTGATCATTTTTTGAATTGCCTTGAACTTTTGAGATTCCCATGAGTGTGAGAAGACCTTTTGAATCAATTTGTCTCAAATATGTGAGGGCAAATTTTGGGGTACAACAGCTTCCCCTGTTCAATTTTCTGAAATCTGAGGAGTTAGATTGGCATGTACGCCATTCGTGACTTGAAGGTTGAAGAGGATTGAACACAAAAGCCCAAAAATTTGTACTCGCCGGTGCGTAGAATGATACTGTTGGTTGGTTGTATTGCTTGAATGGGCTTAAAGATGCCATTCGGTAAAAAATTCTTCAGATATATTTCTTTGAGAGGAAAGCAATCCCAAATATGAAGATCTAGCCTTTGGGTGGATAAACAACGGCCCAAGGTAATGATATAGCTTTTGAGAAGATAAACAACATCTCAAAATAGCCTTCGGGAAGATAAACAACGTCCCAAGATAATGAGATAACCTTCGGGTAGATAAACGACGTCCCAAGATAACAAGATAACCTTTGGGTAGATAAACGATGGCCCAAGGTAACAATATGGCTTTTGAGAAGATAAACGACGTCTCAAGATAGCCTTCGGGAAGATAAACGACGTCCCAAGATAATGATATGGCTTTTGAGAAGATAATCGACGTCTCAAGATAGCCTTCAGGAAGATAAACGATGTCCCAAGATAATGAGATAACCTTTGAGTAGATAAACGACGACCCAAGGTAACAATGTGGCTTTTGAGAAGATAAACGACGTCTCAAGATAGCCTTCGGGAAGAATAAACGACGTCCCAAAATAATGAGATAACCTTGGGGTGGATAAACGACGGCCCAAGGTAACAATATGGCTTTTGAGAAGAATAAACAACGTCTCAAAATAGCCTTTGGGAAGAATAAATGACGTCCCAAAATAATGAGATAACCTTCAGGAAGAATAAACGACGGCCCAAGGTAACAAAATGGATTTTGAGAAGAATAAACGACGTCTCAAAATAGCCTTTGGGAAGAATAAACGACGTCCCAAAATAATGAGATAACCTTCAGGAAGAATAAACGACGGACCAAGGTAACAAAATGGCTTTTGAGAAGAATAAACGACGTCTCAAAATAGCCTTTGGGAAGAATAAACGACGTCCCAAAATAATGAGATAACCTTCGGGAAGAATAAACGACGGCCCAAGGTAATAAAATGGCTTTTGAGAAGAATAAACGATGTCTCAAAATAGCCTTTGGGAAGAATAAATGACGTCCCAAAATAATGAGATAACCTTCAGGAAGAATAAACGACGGCCCAAGGTAACAAAATGGCTTTTGAGAAGAATAAACGATGTCTCAAAATAGCCTTTGGTAAGAATAAACGACGTCCCAAAATAATGAGATAACCTTCGGGAAGAATAAATGACGACCCAAGGTAACAAAATGGCTTTTGAGAAGAATAAATGACGTCTCAAAATAGCCTTTGGGAAGAATAAACGACGTCCCAAAATAATGAGATAACCTCCGGGAAGAATAAACGACGGTCCAAGGTAACAAAATGGCTTTTGAGAAGATAATCGACGTCTCAAAACAGCCTTTGGGAAGAATAAACGACGTCCCAAAATGAGTTAACCTTCGGGAAGAATAAACAATGGCCCAAGGTAACAAAAATGGCTTTTGAGAAGAATAAACGACGTCTCAAAATAACCTTTGGAAAGAATAAACAACTTCCCAAAATGAGATAACCTTCGGGAAGAATAAACGACGAGCCAAGGTATCAATATGGCTTTTGAGAAGAATAATCGACGTCTCAAAATAGCCTTTGGGAAGAATAATCGACGTCCCAAAATAACAAGAATGGCTTTTGAGAAGAATAAATGACGTCTCAAAATAGCCTCTGGGAAGAATAAACGACGTTCCAAAATAATGTTTTTGATGAAGTTTGTCTACTGGAGAATTAACCTGAAAAACAAGGTTAGTTCGATGCAAATATCAAGTTATATATAACATCCTGCAAGATAATATTTAATGTGAATGCGTATGATATGATATGATATGATGTATGTACAAATGAATTATGTAGTTGAAGCGTATAAGTAGCTTCGTAGAACAACTGCTGACTGGGGAAAATAAATTCTGATTCGTTGCTGAGGAGTATGAAGACTTCGTTCTCGTCTTGTTTTAAGAACATCGTACTTAGAACCTCCCGTTTTTCGTTCTTCGTACTTATTATTAAAGGATTAAGTTCCTAAATATCCTGACTGAGGATAAAAGAGATGGACATAGATCCGGGAGACTTATTCGGTCAAGCATTAATTCTTCGGAGGATATGAAACTGTTTGGAGACTTTGCAGAATTAGAAGTATAATATATTACTTGAAGTACTCCGTAAGAATATTCGTAGAGATTAATCTGTGGGGATGAACCGGCGAAGATTCGTTGAATTCCTACCTCCATTAGTTCTTAGTAAATGCTATTATTGTATTTTATGCATTTCTGGTAAACATCAATCATATTTAAAGGCATATATACATTCAAACATAACCAACGGACGCTTCTCGCTTTAGTAAAAAGGGAAAATAAATCTGGATTCAGAAAATAATTCTTCCTTGAATAAAGAGGGAAAAGTAAACCTGAACTTGAAAACAGAATCGTTTCAACTTTGAGAGTATATAACCAATTGGATTTAGAGCTTCTAAGGTTCTTAACTTTCCTGAATAATTTTCCAGAAATTCTCATGACTGGATCCGAAGACATGATACTGACACCATCTGATACTATTGGCGTAGACAATTAATTTCCACAATGGCTTCTGCTGAGAGTCTAATATCAAGGTAATACTATTTGTGATGGACCATATACACTCCGAGTATTAGATTTGGAAAGAGAGAATTGCCCCTTGGTTAAGGATGAATTGTCCCATAATGGAAGTATCTGAAAGGAGCTACCCCAAGAGAAATAAGCAGAATGGCCCACAATAATATGCCCCTGGCATCATGAACTCTGTAAAGTTACCCTTGGTAATTTAGATAGATGAGGAGATTTTCCCCTGGCTACTTAAACATGGCTGAATATTGACCTGATTGCCCCAAATAAATTGGGCAGTAACTTGGTATGCCCTAATGATTGGGAAATAATGACTACGCCCCTTGTATACATTGGCTTTGATCCAGAAAGCAACTTTGTTTGTTGGAAGGACTCTGGTTTATTGAACATTCATCATGTAAGCTCCTCTGTGTGTCAAACACTCAGTTATATTCAAACAAATATATTAAAAAATGCAATGTTTATGTCTGTCTTGAAGTTTTGAAAAAGATTTAGTAAAACAAGATTTATGAAAACTGTGATATTAACTCAAGTTTTATAATAAGCCCTAAAGGAGTCAGGATACCTTTTTGTGGCAATATGCTTTCAAACTAACCATGCTTCAGTTAGGACTTTTAAAGGGTTATAATGTGGCCTGGTTCACGGTTTAAGAAACAAAGGATAAAGGCTCAAATTTTTTTTGTACCCAACCCAAACTCCATGATGTTCTTCAGTCCTATGTTCGGTTAACTTATGCATTGAAGCTTCGAAGGAATTTATAATTGTAACACTGTTATTTGTGATTTTTCAAAAACCAAAAATTTATTTGAACATTCAATCATCTTTCTTTGTTGAGGATTCATAGTGACCTCTTTATTTTTTCTTTTGACATTATTATCCCTTCCTTTTGCCTGAACTGTTTGTTTCAAGATTACAGTCAGCGGGACATCTCAATTTTTACTAAGTCTCCTTTATAGGTTTTGACTTAGTGAGCTTTTCTTTTGCTAGATATTGGCTTGCATACTTTTAGTGATTACAGGGAACCATCATTAGTTGTGTACAACACAGACAATTGGCATAGTTGAGTTAACTGAGTAACTACCCTGCCCCAGGTTATGAATAAGGGTTTTAATTTGCATGAGAATGAAAACTCCTACTTCATAGGCTCAAAAGGGTTGACTAGGGATTAACTTCCTTATATCTCCACTGTTTAGGAATTGAAACAATGCTTGTACATCGTTAGCATAGTCTATTCAAAAGCATACTGCGTAGGATTATGGTATTGTTTTCGTCATCCTCCCTCTACAGGCTTATAGCTTTAACAGGAGTTAAATATCACAAAATAGAAATATGAAGCATAGTTCAAAATATAGTGAAACAAATGGATTAATTCAAGACAAACATATGCGATGCATTAATGAAAACAAAAGTTTGACATAATAGTAAGTGTTTAAACAAAAATAAATAAATTACAAATGAAAATTCAAATGTTCTCAAAGTCTCTCCCTCTAAACTGGTTACTCCAGATGTCTGGGCGCTTTGATGTTTGATGGGCGATAGAAGAACTCAATCTGGCCTTCTGGCGTAACCTCGAGGATTCCTTCGTCAATTAGGTCTTGAATCCTATTCTTCAATGCCCAACAACTATTAGTATCATGTCCGGGACAGTTGGAGTGATACATACACCTTGCCTTGGGATTATAGCGAGAAGAGGAAGTATTAGGATTTTGAGGGGGATTTTCCAAGGAAACTAGCTTCATCTCCAACAAGCATTGCAAAGTTTGCGACATTGGAGTGTTGAATTTGATAAACTGTCTTTTATATTCCTTGTGCTGAGATGGATTAACCTTACAAGGTGTTTTTCTTCAACTGAAGAACAATCAGTGGTAGCCTGTCTCTTTCCTTCTCTTAAACTTATCTTCTTTTCGACCAAGGCAGCTTGTTTTATCGGAGGTTGACTGACGATTAGATTCCCGACTCCATTACTTTGAAGTTTATGGACAAAGGTTATCAACTCTTCTTGCCCCTGAGCTAAACTTTGGATAAGAGCTACCTGGCCATTCATCTGGATCCTCATTTCTGCCATCTCAGCTTGTAATTGTTCCAACTGACCATTATTGTTATCCTCATGATTTTCAGAGAGGAGTGCTTTCAACTCTTCTTGCCCCTTGGACAAATTCAGAATCACTTCTTGGAACTGAGCATTTTGAGCCTGAAGGTCCTTGATAGTTTGTTCAAGAGCCATTTATGCTGAAATAAACAGCGAGAAAATTGAGAAACCTGCTATGGAAACCTGTCATGCAATGATATGGTATGTAGATGTATATGCAATGTTTTCAAGGACCGCAAGATTTAAATTTGTTTAAAAACAAAATTTTATTAGTAAGTGTTTAACATAAATTTTCCCCTTGGGCTTACAATGAAAGGAAATAACAATAAAGTACAAAAATAAATATATTGGGTTTTAAGTCTCCCATGGACGCTTCCTCTTTGTGTGGAGGTATGAGTTGAGGTTCTGCTCCTCGTGAAGTTGCCTTGTCAGCTCCATAATTCTTTCTTGACTAGCTCTGAAATGAGTCTCAAAAGTATCCATTTGCTCCCGCAACTGAACCCAGGACTTCTGCAACTCTTCCAAATTAGTGGTCATGTCTGGATGAAGGATGGTATAAGGAATATCTCCTTCAGCAACAGGCTCCATGGTAACCGGTAGAACAACAGGATACGGCATCATAAGAGTTTGAGCACGAGATCACATCCATCTGAGATAAGGCTCCATAGGAATAGAATACTTTGGCTCCAAAGTCTTGCTATCAATACTATTCATCTTGTTCCAAGCTCGTATAAACCTTTTGGCGGTAACCCTGAAGATCGTTGTCATAGTCGAACATAATACCCTGAATAAGCATGTCATGAGGACCATTACTCCGAGCATAACCAAACCGACGTAGAGCTAAAGAAGGGTTGTAGGTAATGCCCCCTCTTATGCCAAGGAGTGGCATATTAGGGAACTCCCCACAACGGTCAATGATAGTAATATTCTCCATAGATCGAGAGCACCAATGAATGTATGAATGAGAAAGTGACATGATCATCTTAGACCACCTTAACCCTTGGTCATTCTTCATCACTGATCGAGGAAGGAGAGAAATAAACCACCTAGATAGTAGAGGTACACAACACATCAGAGTTCCTCTCGCCTTAGTAGTACGAGTGTGAAGAGAGTGTAGGATATCTCCAAGTAATGTAGGCACTGGATTATGAGTCAGAAATATGTTGATGGCGTGTACGTCTATGAACTGGTATGGATTAGGGAATAGTACCAAGCCATAAATCAACAAGGCTAAGATATCCTCAAAATCATCATAGCTCATAGCCTTCAAGAACACTTGAGCTTTCTATATCAGTACCTTAGCAAGAATGCCCTTAACTCCGCTTCTCGTTTCTAGGACAATGTCTGATTTCTTCAAATGTAGGGCTGCAACAATGACTTCAGGTTTAGGCTCCTTCTCTAAGCCTGTGAAAGGTCTCTGATTAAGGATAGGTATACCCAGTAGTTTGGAGAACTCTTCCATTGTTGGAACCAACTGATAATCGGGAAATGTGAAGCAATGATGTTTAGGATCAAAGAACTGAAATAGGACACTCATCATGTCTTCATTGAACCCTGAAGTAACTAGATCCAGTAGGTGACCATGTCTCTTGATGAACTGAGAGTTTTTAGAAATTTGAGAGACCAATTCCTTAAGCTTAGAAGGTATCCCTACAAAGTTGATCCAGATTGTATTCCTACGAGCAGAAGCCATGACTTACAACAAAGAACAAAGATAAATCCTTTGGTCCTTGAAATGGTTAGTGAAAATGCTATGCTTATGATGTCATGATGTCATTATGTTATGCTCAATCACAAACATGTGGCCCACACAATCAAGTCACATAACAGCCTTAGGTTTGAAGGCTTGCATGAGGTTTAAAGGTAATTACCCTCTCCTGAAGTTTAGTTGGTTCATCCTGTCCTACAAAGTAACCAGGTTCTAAGGGATCTCAATATCGCTGATCCTTCCTAAGGGTGGTTGTTCAGTAGGCAACTTACTTGCCAACCAAAACCCTCCAAATTTAGGATCTCAATGAGCGTAACATCGAGTATCAACCAACTTTAGACTTCTCCAAAGCCGACTATCTCACTACTTTCTAAAGGTCAAGATGGGATAATTAGGGTTCTAAAGGCCAGTTAGTGTATTGACAACATATGGCAGCCCCATATTATCCTTAACTTACTTAAGGAACATAAGCACCAACCAAGAAGTCACACTAACTATGGCCACCAGATCAACCATATCGGTATACGCCGTACAGTTTCCTTGGCCTATTTCCATTTACCTAGGGTACACTAGATCCGGGTTAGGATCTTTCACACAAAAAGCCCAACAAGAAAGTAAAGCAAACAAGACAAACAATTACGTGATCTAATTCCTAAGGGTACCCCTCTTTTACTTAGTATTATCTCCAACAGAGTCGCCAGTTCTGTAACACGGTGGAAGAACTGACTTTCTATAAATGTTGCGGATAGCAAGAGTCGCTGTAACACCCTAATTTTTGCCCTAAGATTTCTTCTCATATCATCTATATTTTGCATACAAACAAGATCGCACTGGTTTCGAGTTTCTCCTCAGATGTAGGTCTATGCTTCGCAGGGGATCACCATTATTTTTATTTATTTATTTACTGGTTACTAACCAAATACCAAAAAAAAAATGTTGCAGTGTTCTTCTTCTTCTCTGTGTTGCAGGTTTGCGAAGATAAGACAGTGAATTCAATTCAGATGCGTTTGTTCAGTCACAATTCGATTTTAGATGGATGTTTGACCTAATATTGATCAAACTATCAAAAGATTGTGTCGACTGCAAGTTGTATGTGCTAAAGGTTCATTTCTCGGACAATGTGTTTCAAAGTACAAGTTGGGTTGTGTGATAAGTGTTCTGTGCGAAGTGTGGGTTGAATCTTCAGTGTTTATCGGTTCACCGGTTCTTCAGTTCATCAGCGATTCATCTGAGGGTTTATTTTCCTCAGTTTGGTTTCGAATTATCAGGGCATGAATCAGACAATTTTCAAATGACAGTTGGCTTAAGTTGTGAAATATCCAGTTGGGTCCGTGTTGGCTGTGTTCATTTTAGCAGAGGCTTGTGCAAGAAAAATCAGGATTTGTTGTGGGCTTGAAAACCAAATTCCATCCGTACACCCTTTTCATGACCATTCTTCATTATTCATTTTTTTCGATTTTTTACCAAACCATATTATCCAAATATTATCCATTTGTCGATATCCAATTTCATATCCATTCTCATCCGTTTACGGAATATATACCTCATTTTCTTTTCCGATTAAAACATTTTTATTTTTCATTTTTTATCCAGTTTATTCAATTTTCTTCCATTTTTTTTCTCGACTTATCCGATTCATACACTTTCTTTATTCAATTATCCAAATTACTTTTTTTTATATCCACAAAATCATCTTTTTTCTAAATCAATTCTATAATCCATAAATCATTTTCTTTCATAAAAAAAAACTATATTTTTTATTATTATCCCTATAATTCCTTTGTCTCCATTTTCTCTTCTATTATTATTCAAAGTCATTATTTTTATAAATCATCACCAAAAATCTACCATAAGGCCTATTATTTGTTTTTCCTATTTTTTCTAAACAAATTAAAAAAAGAGAAGTACAAAAAAAAAGGCCTTTGGCCCACACCAGCTTCATACTTTCCAGTCTCATTTTTGCCTGCTATCCGTACCAACACAATCCATCACGTTTTAGCCTAGCCCCTTGAGGCCCCACAAGCTTTCCAATTCCTCTCGCAAGCCCTCAAGCTATCGTACGCCCAAGCCTCACATCATAACAGCTGATTTTCCAAACACATGCCTTCCACCAGCCAGCTGCAAGCCTCCCAAATTTCTTTCCGCGCGTGCATCAAAGCTTGCCCAAGCCAAAAGCATCACCTCACGCTTAGCTCATCACAGCAGTACAAGCCAACAATGAATCCAAACGAAAGCCAACAAGCTAAAGCCCAATACGCCTTCACGCGTCCAGCTGCACAAGCCAAGTGCAAACTCCAGCAAGCCTTTTCGTACGGCCAAAACAATTACAAGAGCAAAACGCCAACAACACGTATCCTACAAGCTGACCCCACAACAACCTTCAGCTCTCCAAGCCAATGCTTCAAACTTCCCGCAGCTTCATGCCAACGTAACCGAAAAAAACTCCACAACAACTTCAGCCAACCTGTACAATCCAGCCGAAAACAAAACAAAACTCAAGCCAGAACAAAAGCCAATCCGTACCGCATTCCGCACGCACGAGAAATACACCTGAAAACCAATATCAAAACGCATCAACAATAATCAAAACGCAAACGGAGTGAAAATGAAATTGCAAACGAAATTGCAAACGAACACGAGAATTTCACACAATCAAAACGCTTACAAATCAGAACAAAACGCAACCCTCATTCTTCATCCTTCCCCTATAAAAGCAACCTCTCCCTCTCTTAAATTTCAAGCTTCAATAGCCCCTTAAACCCCTGTCAAATCCAATTCCGATTCATTTTTTCCCCAATTTCCAGAAATTCATTTCTCCTTTCATCATCAACACCTTCAGTTTTCCTCAATTCCATAACTATTTCATACCTTCAAATCCTCAAACCACCTTGATTTGAATTGAATCAAAAGGGAGAAAAGAAGATCCGCGGAAGTTGAAGAAGAAAAAAGAAGAGGAAGAGATTTAAAATCCGCGCTTGAGAAGGAAGAAGAAGCTTCGGTTTCGTTTGATTTTTGAGGTAGCCGCCGTGAGAAATTCTTGATGTTTTCGGTTTAGGAGCCGCCGTGAATTTGTTTTGTTTTCCCTGTTTTGCGCATAGAAGGAAGAAGAAGACCAGTTCTTCTGTTTTCTTATATTTTTTATATTTTCTTTTTTTTTAATTTGTTTTAATAATAAGAATAAGAGAGTTGAATTGGGCCTGTTTGGATCCGTTTGCTGCTCACCATTCACCAGGCCTGCGTCCTCCCTCCCCTTTGTTTTAATTCATTTTTTTATTTTGTTTTGTTCTATTTTGTTAAAGGATTTTTTAAAGTGAAGAATATTTTAATAATATTTTTTAGAATATTATTAAAATTCTTTAAGAAAAATATTTAGGAAAACAATTTAGAAAAGCATTTTAGAAATTATCTTTGAGAAAAGAATTTTTAGAGAGATGTTTAGAAAAAGATTTTTAAAGAGAATTTAAAAAAAATTCTAATTCTTTTATGGATCTACTTTTTGATCCATTGTTCTTCATCTTTTTCTCTTTTGGTCGATGACAATCTCCGATTCGTAGATTGTTGATTTCCGATTAAGTTTAACCTTCATTATTTCAAATCTATGGATGAATGATCATTTGGATCATTCTCCATACTTTGAGATCGTGATAGGTTGCTTTTCGATGAAATTCAAGGAAAATCTCGATTAAGATTAGACCATCCTTCTTCTTTTAGTGTGGCATGTTTTCGGAGAACGATCCATTATATCGTTTCTCTAACATGTATTAACACGAATATTTTCCACTTTAATTAGTGGTGGCCGGCCTCATTTGTAGGGTAATTACTTCGTAAATTACTCGGCGATTGCTTAACATAGACCTAAAGTTGTCCCGATTCGAATTAAAGATCCACTTGGATCCGGTTGCCTCGATTTTATTATTCCTTGTTGTGGTTGTGCTTGATTAAGTTCATCATATCACTTATATTGTAAATATTATAATATTGTGAATATAATTGTTTAAATTTAATCTCTCGCACCTTATCCTTTTATTTTAATCTCTTGCTCCTTTATCTCCTTTATTATGCTTTATCATCTTATATCATATATCATTTGTTTGTGTTTATATCTTTTGCTTGTTTTTTTAGTTTGTCCATTTGGATATCAAAACACTTAATAAAGGATTGAACACTTAAAAAACTTGTGACTTCTAATTTTGGACTAATGGTTACTATCCCTTGCTATGGAGAATGGACTTAGACTTTAAGAACTTCCCCCTTGCTCAAGTTGGAATGGATTAGAAACCTCGGCCTCAAGTTATGTCCTTAGCCTTTGAAGATGGAAGTCCGAACTTTGAAGAATTGTGCATATTATGGTTTGGTATCTCTTCTTTCAACTTTTAATTCAAGTACTAGGATTAGCCCCTTCATCTCTTCCCCATTCTTTAATTTTCAAAACTTCTTCCTATTTCAAAAACCTTCTTGTTTTCTAAACTTCAAACACTTTCATAAACAAACCTTGACTTCGGTCAAGCGATTTTAAACTTTTCGCTTTATTTTCTTAATCAATGTTAATTCATGTAAATATATCAAAACCACTTTTTCTTACATACCTTAAAAAACTCAAAACTCATTCAATTGTTTTTGTGCCTTTGTGCACCTTTTCTTTTCACATGTTTAGATATGATTCATCTTTTCTAGCGGAATTATTCGCTAAAGGATGACGACTTATCTCTACATTCTAAAATCAATTCAACTCATTTGTTCTTTTCAAATTTTGTACCACGAACTACGAGGTTTTGATCTCGCATTGCACTTTGTGGGTATGTAGGCATAAGGCGTTAAAACCTTATCAAACACAAAAATCATTAAAAAATATTCTTCTTCTCATCTCTTCCATCTTTTCAAGCAAACCAATTTCAGACCAAAAATCAATAAGTATTTCAAAGGGCTCCCGTGGAGTACCACGGACGAGTCGGGTGCCTAAAACCTTCCCGGTTCGTAACCAATCCCCTTACCCAATCTCTGTTTTGTTTATTTTAGCTTTTGCTTTTAGACTCCTAGGTTTTTATTTGTTCTTTTACCTTTTTCCTTTCGGAAATAAACAAAAGCGCGGTGGCGACTCTGTGTACATCGAGTTAAGTTAATCAATAGCTTACACTCACGATTTTACCGCTAAAGAAAAGTGGCGACTCTGCTGGGGAGTAATCTTTAAGCGGATTTAGCCTACTTTGATTTATTTACTGCTTTGGTTTGACTTGTTTTTTGGTTGTTCTGTTTCGGTTTTGGTGATCCTCTGTGTGAGATAGATTCTAACCCGGATCTGAGTGGAAACTTATGATAGGACGGCGATATTCGAAGCGATAAGCGATGGAGTAGTCCAAAGCTATATCAATTTGATAATCTCCACTCGGTTAGGCTCTCTTGGACTATCAATGTCATGACGAGTAATCGTACGTGGCATTATTTTCCGACCTTGAGCTGATCATACTGAGGACCGTAGAACCCTTAACCCATCTAAGCCAATTTAGGAACGTAGTGCGGAAACTGTCTGGGTGTAAATCTAAGGCGGTTGTCACGCGATACTACACTCGGACGAGGTCTATTTTAAGAATGTTATCGGTTGGGGAGTAATCCAACGTACCGATGATATTCTAAAGATGGCTGTTAACTCCGGGCACCTCTGTTAGCACCCTCTTGGTTTTCTGCAGGTACAATGAAGACAAAACCTTAGTACTTACCTGCTTGGGTTGGTGTTCTGTTACCTTGACTTCATGCTCGTGACTCGGAACCTAAGCCCGTGTGCCTTGTGTGATCTTGTTTGTGTTTGTTGCATACATGCCATCATACATTCATAAGCATTGTTCGTAAGATTTCAAAGGACTTATAAGGAACTTTTGCAAAATTTCAGATGTCCATGGCTATGACTTTTGAAAGGAGGAACACAAAGAAGTACACTTTCAAGAATCCTAATGTTGTAGAGTTGAGAAAGCTAGGAGCTTTGGTTGTTGATACCCAAGAGTTCCGAAGATGTCATGGGAAGCTTTTGTATATGTTGGATATTGATGTACCTGAGGGGATTCTCCCTACTTTAGCTCAGTTTTACGATCCGTTGCATCATTGTTTCACTTTTCCGGATTATCAGCTTGTTCCGACTTTGGAGGAGTATTCTCATTGGTTAGGCTTTCCTATTCTGGACAAGGAGTTTCTTTTCACTGGTTTAGAGAAGGAGCTTACTATCAAGGTCATCGCCAAAGCACTTTTTCTTAAGGAGTCTGATCTTAATGGGAAGTTTCTTCCAAAGGGGAGTGTTCGTGGTATTAATGCTAAGTTCTTGATGGGAAAGGCTTCTACTTCACTTACTTTGGGTCATAAGGATGCATTTGAGGCTATTCTTGCTTTGCTTATTTATGGGATTGTCTTGTTTCCGAACTTGGATGGTATTGTGGATGAGAATGCTATTCAGATCTTCTTGAAGAAGAACCCGATTCCTACTTTGCTTGGAGATATGTATCATGCTTTTCACTATAGGACCTCCAAAGGTGACAGAGAGATTGTATGTTGTGCGCCTCTACTTTATAGGTGGTTTATTTCGCACCTACCGAAGTCGGATGTATTCAAGGACAATAGAGAGAATTGAAGATGGTCTCAAAGGTTGATGTCGCTTTCTCATAAGGACATGACATGGTATAGCTCTCATTATGACACTGGAGTTCTTATTGACAGTTGTGGAGAATTTCCTAATGTACCTCTTCTTGGTACACGTGGGGGAATTAGCTACAACCCCATTCTGGCTAGACGACAGTTCGGTTATTGTTTGAAGGATGTTCCAAACAATCTTGCCTTATCCCGTTTCTTCTTTCTTAATGGTGCTGATCATATAGAGATGAAGAAAAGGATTGCTCATTCTTGGCATGCTGTTCACCAGAAAGAGAAAGGTCAATTGGGAAAGCAACACCTTCCTCCTTCCGAATGTTATATTCAGTGGGTTCGATCTAGAGCTTCCAAGCTCAAGATGCCTTATCCACCTGAGGAGCCTATGTTTCCCATATTGCCTTTGTCTGCTTTTCTTCCTCCCGTTGATGAGAAGGTGATTCTTCAAGAAGAGTTAGAGAAGATGAAGAAAGAGAAAGAGGAATGGCTACTTGAGAGGACTACTATGCAGGAGCAGCTTAAGGAGAAGGATGATCTTATTGAGCTACTTGAGCGGCGCGTCACGAAGAGACCAAGAGAGGATTTATTTTCCTCTAGTACTCCAGCTACTATTCCTCCTACTTCCGATGCTTGGAAGGCCATTGTCGACAAGTTGGTGAAGGATAAGGAAGATATGGAAGAGCGGTACAAGAATGAGATCAAGAGGATTCGTATGAAGTATCAGCCAGGATTCGGAGCTTCTTCGGATATGATTCCATAGGCTTAGTTTATTCTTGCTCTTATGTATTAGGATTATTGATGTTTGTACTTCATTTGTAATCCTCACTTTGATCTTAATGAGAATGAGTTTTTAAGTATTTCAAAAATGTTTCTTTATGAATATTGCAAGTTATCTTATAATCCTTTGAAATCTTTGCATTTGCATATGCATAGCATGCATCATACTCGCATTTTGTTTTGCTTTTTGAGTGTTCTCCAGGGATCTTATGTTGTTTCTTGGTCTTCATTCAGTTCTCCTGTCAAGATGACTCACCGCTTTGATACTCGAGCTAATCGAATAAGAGTGATGGAAACTTTGCAACAAGAGAATCGCGAGCTACGCGAAGAGGTTACTTATCTAAGGGAAAGCTTGGAAAGAGTGTCTGGTATGATGGAAAATTTGGTGGCTGCTCAGAATCAGCCACCTCCTTCTCCTGTTCAGAATACTGTCATCTCAGAGGTTGTTACTGCTTCAATTCCTGTTGAGACTGTTATTTCTCCTCGCTACCGTATACCTGCTAGCACACCTTGGGGCATGCCAGTTGACTTTTTTCCTGCTGGTTATCGTCCTCCTCATCATCAGGAGACTGTTGCATTTAATACTCTCCCACCACCAGTGTGGACTACTCTTCCTCCAATTGTGACTACTGTACCGCCTGTGGTGCACGCTATTCCGCACCATGATGAAATAATTTACCATGCTGAGCCTAGTGAAGGCGCTGGAGTAGCTGAAAGACTTGATGACTTCCCGGGACGCTTTGTTGAGATCCAGAGGGAGATGAGAGCTTTGAAGCATAAGGATTTGTTCGGAAAAGATTCTTATGATCTTTGTCTGGTTCCAAATGTTAAAGTTCCTTACAAATTCAAGCTGCCCGAGTTTGAGAAGTACAAAGGAAACACTTGTCCATTGAGCCATCTGACGATGTATGCAAGGAAGATGTCTGCTCAGATTGATAATGATAAGCTGTTGATTCACTATTTCCAAGACAGTTTGACCGGTGCGCCCATGAGGTGGTATATGAGTCTGGATAATAGCCAAATCAAGACCTTCAATGATTTAGGAGAAGCTTTTGTGAGGCAGTATAAGTACAATGTTGATATGGCTCCAGATAGAGATCAACTTCGTGCTATGTCCCAGAAGGATAAAGAGACTTTTAAGGAATATGCGCAGAGATGGAGAGAGCTGGCAGCCCAGATTGTTCCTCCGCTAGAAGAAAAAGAAATGACGAAGATCTTCTTGAAGACGTTGGGTTCTTTTTATTATGAGAGAATGATAGCAAGCGCTCCTTCCGATTTCACTGAGATGGTGAGCATGGGAATGCGTTTAGAAGAAGGTGTCCGTGAGGGACGGTTAACTCAAGAGAACAGTAATGGTTCAAGCTCTAGAAGGTTCAACTTTGGGAAAAAGAAAGAAAATGAGACTAATGCAGTATCCCGTGAAGGTTATAGAAGGCCTCACAGTCGTGGAAATCACCATTCGCAGCATGTGGCCTCTGTAACACCGATGATTAACGTGGCTCCAACTGTGCCAGCTGTTCCAAAGTATCAACCTCGTTATCAACAACCTTCTGTGCAACAAGGTGGTAATCAACAAGCTCGGGCTAAGCCAAGTTTTGATCCTATTCCAATGCCGTATGCGGACTTGCTTCCGTCTTTGATTTCAAAGAATCTTGTGCAAACGCGTCCTCCACCTCCAGTTCTAGAGACTATTCCATGGTGGTATAAGCCAGAGGCTCGTTGTGCTTTTCATCAAGGTGCCCCGGGGCATGATGTTGAGAATTGTTATCCATTGAAGTTCGAAGTACAGAAGTTGATGAGGAACAATGTTCTGTATTTCAATGATGTTAACCCGAATGTGCAGAAAAATCCGTTGCCGAAGCATGGTAACGCGTCTGTGAATATGGTTGATGGTTATCCTGGGTTGTTCAAGATCTATGAGGTCCGTCATATTCGAAGATCTTTGGTTGAGATGCATGCTTTCTTGAGTGAATATCACGATATTGATCATGACTATGCTGGATGTTGTATCTGCTCGGTGAATCCTCGTGGTTGCGTGATTGTTAAGAGGGATATTCAAAAGATGATGGACGATAAATTGATTGAAGTAACAGCAAAAAGAGATGAATATGAGAATGAAGTAAATGTTATTATGCCTCAGTTCAATCTTCCTGAGAGGGTTGCTCCTGAGAGGGTGGTTATTTCTTTTGATAGTCGCAAGACTGCTGTTACTCCATTGGTGATTAATGTGCCTGGTCCAATGCCATATGAGTCTGATAAAGCTGTTCCGTACCGGTATAATGCTATGATGATAGAGAATGGTAGGGAAGTTCCTCTTCCTACTCCAAAGTCTGTGGTTAGCATTGCTGATGTGACGAAGGTCACTCGAAGTGGTAGAGTGTATGCTTTAGACACTCCGAAGAGAGTTGAAGATACAAGTGCAAGTAAACAGATTATGGATACTGTTGCCCAATCGGGTCAAGCTGGTAATAGTGATGATGAGGTGCTAAAATTGATAAAGAAGAGTGAGTATAACATTACTGAGCAGTTATTGCAGACTCCCTCGAAGATATCAATTTTGTCTCTCTTGATGAGTTCTGAGGCTCATAGGCAGTCTTTGCAGAAAATTCTGGATCAAGCTTATGTTGATCATGATGTGACTGTTGATCAATTCGATAGTATTGTGGCAAATATCACGTCATGCAACAATTTGAGCTTCTGTGATGACGATTTGCCTGAAGAAGGAAGAAATCATAACTTGGCTTTGCACATTTCGGTAAATTGTCAAGAAGATGCTATGTCCAAGGTGCTAGTTGATACCGGATCGTCTCTGAATGTTATGACAAAGTCGACATTGTCAAAGCTTGCGTTTCAAGGTGCTCCCATGAGGCACAGCGGGATTATAGTGAAAGCGTTTGACGGGTCAAAGAAGACAGTGATTGGAGAGGTGGATCTTCCTATTCTTATTGGACCGTTTATATTCAAGATTACTTTTCAAGTAATGGATATACGTCCCGCATACAGTTGTCTCCTCGGAAGGCCATGGATCCACGAGGCTGGAGCTGTAACATCCACTCTTCATCAGAAGCTGAAGTTCGTGAGAAAGGGTAAATTGGTGACCATTGAAGGTGAGAGGGCGATGCTTGTGAGCAATTTGTCTTCTTTCTCTTATATTGATGCCGAAGAAGAAGTAGGAACTTCGTTTCAAGCTCTTTCTGTTGTGGATAATGTTGCTAAGAAGAATGCCATGCCCATGTCCTCTTTCAAGGATGCTCTGCGAGTGATTGAAGCTGGTCAGTCTGATGGTTGGGGGCGAATTATTGATGTTGTCGACAACAAGGAAGGTTTTGGTATCGGCTTTGCACCTGGTGCAGTTATCAAAGATCCAAAGACTATTCAAGAAGGTTTTCGAAGTGCTGGATTTATCAACGATCATTCTGTTGCTGCCATCATTCAGTCTGCACCAAAGCCGGTTACCTCACTACTTTCTAAAGGCCAAGATGAGTTAACTAGGGTTCTAGAAGTTAGTTAGTGCATTGACAACATATGGCAGCCTCAATATTATCCTCAACTTGACTTAAGGAATATAAGCACCAACCAAGAAGTCGCACTAACTATGGCCACCAGATCAACCGTAACGATATACGTCGTACAGTTTCCTTGGTCTATTGCCATTTACCTAAGGTACACTAGATTCGGGTTAGGATCTTTCACACATAAGAGCACCCCAACAATATAATAATAAAGCAAACAAATCAAACAATATTAAAGTGATCTTAATTCCTAAGGGTACCCCTCTTAAATTTAAATCCCCAGCAGAGTCGCCAGTTCTGTAACACGGTGGGAGAACTGACTTTAGTTATGTTGCGGATAGCAAGAGTCGCCACCGACTTTTATTTTATCCATAAGGAAAGGTTATAAAAGAACAGGAAAGACCTTAGAGATATTTTTAGGTCCGGGGGGTAAGTTATGAAAAGGGAAGGTGTTAGCACCCTTTTCATCCATGGTTATCCATGGGCTCTCAGGTACTTAAGCTCACTCTAAATTGTTTTTGAAAATGTAGTGTGTGAATAGAAAAATTTTCAGAATAGTTTAATAATAATCCATGTACGGATGTGTAAGAAACTTGTTTGAAAATTTGTTTAAGTTTGAAAATTTTTTGAAGTGAGCAAGTACATAAGAGGAACCTACCCTAATGTTTAAAGTCTTTCTTGTTCTTTTTCCTTTCCTTGGTAAGACTATCCCTACTATTAAGGAGTAGGTAGTCTTTACCTTGGATGTTAAGGGACATGAGAGGGACATCTTATTTTGTGAAGGCAACTGTGGGGTGTATTAAGCACATATAAGGGACTATCATCATTTTTCGAAGGGACTCGATTCGTATAGGCAACCATGAGGGACTTGATGATTTTCTTTTAAGGGACTTGCTTTATACACCCCACTTGACCATTATTCGTAGGCAACTTGAGGGATAACCTTAGAAAGTGAGACGGCGATTAAAATCGACTTACGTGTGTGTGAGTGTTTATTTTAATTATCTTATGATTAAAATTATCTAAATTTATTTTAATATAACATACATATTAGCACTCCCTAATTACTAACCATAGCAAAAATAATTAAAATAATTACAAAATTACATCCGGGAAACAATTACAAGAAATTATAATAAAAATAATAAGCAAAATAATAAAAATAAATAAAATATAACTAAGCAATAAATAATAAAAAATAAATGATAAGGGGTTAGTGATAATAATAATAAGCAAGAAAAGAGTTAGTAATAAAATAAGAAAGGTTAGTAAATAATAAAATTATAAAGTTAGTGAAATAATAAGCATAAAAATAATAATTAATGAGTTAATAATAATGTAAAATTAACCAAAACAAAATAAATAATATGATTAGTAATAATAAACAAAATTAATTAAGATATTATAAGAAATTAACAATTTTTAATATGAACAATTTAAAAAAAAACAAATATTGACAAACAATTACTTTAATTTTTAAATTATTAGATTATTCTTTAAATATATCATGACTACAAAATTTAATTATTATTAACATTTATTTATTAAATAATATATACATATCATAAAAAAACAGTAGATTTTAAATATCATATTTACAATATAAATCATGTTTATAAAACTTAATCCTATTAATTATTATACTTACAAATCATATACAAAAATTTAACTATTATAAATTAAATTGTTTCTAAACCTTACAAGAAAAATAATTTGGATTATAAATATATTTACAACATTAACTATATTAAAAATTATATACATGATAAAGAAAATTATTTTTTTTAAAAAAAAATAGAAATTAGGTTTTGTTTAGAAAAATATTTTTAGGGTTTATTTTATAATAGACAAAATTCTAAACTAATATACCTATATTTTTTAGAACAACATAATTTTTTTTAATTTATTTTAACATAAAATATTAATTAAATTGAAAAGAAAATAAAAGAAGAAAAAGAATGAGAAAGTAAAAACCTGGTGGGGCTGGGGTTTGAACCCAGTCCCCTATGCTTGCAGCCAAGAGATCACACCACTGGGCCATCCATACGCAGGCAAGAGATGAGAGAGTGAGATTTGTTTTGTTGCTTGTGTTGAGAAAATCCAGAAAATAATGAGAACCAAAAAGGCCTGGGGGAGGATTGAACCCAGGACCTTATGTATACAAGAATGCGCGCGCTACCACCCGGCTGGAAGAGCCAATCTGTTAATATGTTGGCTACAAACAATAATATATGAAACACAATTTAAATGGAAACATGTCACAAAAAATTGCTGGAGGCAGGATTCGAACCCCAGCCTTCACCAACACGCGCATGCACTTTTCCACCAGGCCAAACATACATTTGTGAAATAAATCCAGGATTAATTCATATTATTTTTTAAACAGAATTTGAATTTGAAAACAGGCGCGAACTGGTCTTCTTCTTCCTCCCATTACCTGCGAAATTTGTAACGATTTCTCCTGCGAATTTTCCTGGGAGTTCTTCACACTTCAAAACCTACGAAAACGAAACTTGCACCAAACAGTAATGATTCTTAAAATTAATTACAGTTTTATAATCCTTGTGTCTTATAGAACACTCCTATGTGTCCAGAATTTATTTATATTGGTTGAATCATCTAACCCTAAAATTGAGCTCTAAACCCTAATAATGGCGTATTTGGATTCCTGCAAGAAAAACGCAATTGAACAACCCAGAAATAATCCAAACAACATTATAAACCATGTTATGCAATCAAATTAAACAAAGAATCATCATATAGCCGAAATCAAATTTCAAAAAAATAAGAACAAAGCTGGAATCGGGTTGTATGATTTAGGGCATGAATGAATGTTTTTATGATTCAGGAACATTCTATGATCCTTCATGAACATGTTTAAACCTTCAAAAGTCTTTGAGAGAGCTTGAATGGTAGAATCCGAATTGAGTTTTTTGTGAAATTTTTTTGATATGGTGAACTCACTCTTTGGGCAGCCAACTCGTGAATGAAGATTAGGTTTGTGATCAGTATATATAAGTGAATGATTCTAGGTCAAAAGTTTGATTGATTTTGTGGAAGAATGGATTCAAAAAGATTGAAAAAGATGGTGTTGTAAAATTCAAATATTTGCTCTTGAATGCTTGCTATTTTGGGATAATTCACATGATTTCCTTCTCCTTCTAATTCAATCATCATTTAAGAATTTCTAGAAGCAATATCTTCACCCAAAAATAGATTTTCATATTTTATATTTATTTAAAATGATTTTTATGAATTAAATCAATAATAAATAAATAAAAAATAATAAAAATACTGAATTTTGGTCAATTGGGTCGTGCACCATGTTATGAGATGGATTGGGTCATAAATTAGGCAGCCCATTTGGAAAGAAATACTTCTAAGCCTCCATTTTCAACATAAACCATCACAAAATTGCCCAACTTTGCAAGGGCACATCTCCCTTAATTTTAAAGGTATGAGGGTGTTCTTGGACTTTTTGGAAAGCTTGAAGAGTCCTCTAAACAACCCCATTGGTTTCAGGTCCATATCATTTACCAATCTCAAGTTATGCCCTTTTGAAGTTGTTGACTTTTTGTTGACTTTTGAAATGACCTATAATGTCTTAGATCATATCTTTCAAATGAAGCATTTTTGAGCTTAACTTTCAACATCAAAGTTGTAGGGAATTCAATTTCCTTCAAAATGAGATTTGGATGGAGACTTGGTGATGAAGTATGTGAAAGTTATGCCTGGTCAAAGTTCGGTTGACTTTTACTGAGGAAACCCTAATTTAGAAACTCCTGATTATTGATGATTTGGAATCTCCTTGATGAATCATGATCAACCCTTGATCAAATGATGAATTTTACTTCATATACTTGATGTTGGCAAAAAATCATGAAGTTTGACTTTGGTTTGACCACAGTTGACCTCAGTTTGACTTTTTAACTGCATTGACTGATTTTGACTTATCTGATCATCTGACTGAGCAAACTTTTGAGAAAAGTCTTGAAACTTGTCATGGGGGTTCTTATACACATATAAGATGTTATTAAACTCACTTGAGGTATTGGAAGTCCATTTAGCCTGATTAAAGTCAAAACCCTAGTTTTGGATACACTGCTGAGGAGGTGCATTGTCTGAGGGAATTGTCAACTTCTTTGACCAATTGTGAACTATGTGAACCTTGTGAATCTTCATAAAATGTCTTGTGATACTCATGGGAGGTATTGTGAAGCTTGTGAACCTTTTGAACCTCATGAAGTGGCTTTGTAGACCTCATGAACCTCAGGAAAGCTTTATATTCATTGTGAATCTTGTGAACCTTGTGAACCTTCAAGAAGTGACTTGTAAACTTCATGAACTTCATGGAAGGTCTTGTAAATGTTGAGAAACTTGTGAACCTTGTGAACCTTCAAGAAGTGACTTGTAGACTTCATGAACCTCATGAAAGGTTATATAAGCATTGAGAAACTTGTGAACCTTGTGAACCTTCATAAAGTAACTTGTAGACTTCATGAACCTCATGAAAGGTTATGCAAGTGTTGGAGAACTTGTGAACCTTCTTAGAACACAAAGTCTTGTATTGTGAGGGCAAATTTTGGGGTGCAACAGCTGCCCCTGTTCAATTTTCTGAAACCTGAGGGGTTAGATTGGTATATTTGCCAGTCGTAACCTGGAAGGTTGAAGGGGATTGAACACAAAAGCCCAAAAATTTGCACTCACCAGTGCATAGAGTGATATTGATGGTTGGTTGAACATGATTGAGTGGGCTTAAAGATGCCACTAGGGGAAAGTTCTTCAGCAGTATAATGAGAGTTGTCAGGAGTCTGGAGTAATACTGATGTAACAGCATGTCTTCGTGAGGATAGAGCAATCAATAATGATAACCCTAAAGCAGTCTTGAAGAAATAATATGATTTCAGGAGGATGGAGCAATCAATAATGATAACTCTAAAGCAGTCTTGAAAATATGATTCAGGAGGATAGAGCAATGGATAGCTCTAAAGCAGTCTTGAAATAATGATATGACTCCAGGAGGATAGAGTAACGATAACTCTAAAGCAGTCTTGAAGTAATGATATGACTCCAGGAGGATAGAGCAATGGATAGCTCTAAAGCAGTCTTGAAGTAATGATATGACTCCAGGAGGATAGAGCAATGGATAGCTCTAAAGCAGTCTTGAAGTCATGAGAAGTTATCAGGAGGATAAAGTAACCCTGTGGTTACAATAAAGCAGTCCCAAAGTAATAAGAAGCTCATCAGGAGGATAAAGTGACCCTGAGGTTACAATAAAGCAGTCCTGGAGACCATAAGTTTGTTTGTTGGATAATTAACCTGAAACAAGGTAGCTTTTGTATAATAACATTAGTTTATGCTTTATGTGTGCATGTATGATATGATGCACTTAGGTAATGTTCTATATGTCTATGGATATGTATGCTATGGTATGATGTATATGATGTATGTATGATATGATAATGCCGGAAGCGTCTGGATATCTTCGTATAACAACTGCTGGCCAGGGAAAATAAATCCCGATTCGTTGTTGAAGAATATATAACCCTCCGTCTGCTGGGGATAACAGGGTATAGATAACCTCCCGTTGGTGGGGATGGCAAGGTATATATAACCTCCCGTTGTTGGGGATGGCAAGGTATATATAACCTCCCGTTGTTGGGGATAGTAGAGTATATATAACCTTCGTCTTCGTTTGATAGTAGGATAAGTATAACATCCCGTCTTCGTTCGTCGTACCCTTATTAGAAAGTAATTTCCCGAATATCCGTATGAGGATAAAAGAGATGGATATAAATTCCAGGGGAAATAAGACTTTACGAAGATGGATTAGTCCTACTGAGGGTTTATAACTGTCTTGTAAAGGTGAATCGGCGAAGCTTCATTGAAATCCTTCCCTCGTTCGTCCTTAGTAAATACTATTACTGCATTTTCATGCATTTCTGGTAAACATTAATCATATTAAAAGCATACATGCATTTTTGGTAAACATCAATCATATTCAAAAGCATACATACATTCAAACACAACCAATGGACGTTTCGCTTATGTAAATAGGGTAAAAGTAAATCTGGATTCAAAAGATGGAATTTATTTTTATCAAAAAGTGACCCATACACGGGTGAGTTTGTACACGGAGACATAAACCCTAGTAAGAGGTTTTTGTCATAAAGTTTTACAGAATAAAGAAAATCAGCTATGTGGGGAACAGTCCTATTGAGTTTCAATCCTACTATTGCCCTTCAAGTATCTCATCTTCTTGCTGTTGAGACGGAAATGATTGGATTGAGCTTTATCTGTTCGAGCTTGAATAAGTAGTACAACTGGTTGCAGTTTCATGAGTGATCCAAACGAGACATAGTCATACGCTTTAATCCCTAACTTTTGCCTGGATTGCCCTTTCAGGTTTTCAATCCACCGGGATACCCTTTTTTGCCCAAGCCGCCTTTTCAGGTTTTCGACTTGCCGGGTGTACATCTTTTTATATATATCCCTAATTTTTGCCCAAACCCTTTTGGTTTGCCGGGATGCCCTTATTTTTGCCTAGGCCTGTCAACCTAGCGGGTCTCTTTTTATGCGTAGTATTTTTTAACTATGTCTGCGTTTACAGGCTGTGGGAAGTCTTCACCCTCCATTGTAGTCAGTATCATGGCACCTCCTGAGAATACTGTCTTGACTACAAATGGTCCTTCATATGTTGGAGTCCACTTGCCCCTAGGATCCCCCTGTGGTAATATGATACGCTTGATTACCAAATCACCAGCCTGATATACCTTTGGCTTAACCTTCTTGTTAAAAGCTTTGATCATCCGTTTCTGGTACATCTGGCCATGACAAACTGCTGCTAACCTCTTCTCATCAATCAAATTTATCTGGTCCAGTCGAGTCTGAATCCATTCATCTTCATTCAAGCCTGCATCCTTCATAATTCTCAAGGAGGGGATCTGAACTTCAATGGGCAGAACTGCTTCCATACCATAGACTAAGGAGAATGGGGTTGCCCCTGTTGAAGTACGTATTGTAGTACGATAACCATGAAGGGCAAACGGTAACATCTCATGCCAATCCTTGTAAGTAACAGTCATCTTCTGTACTATCTTCTTAATGTTCTTATTAGCAGCTTCAACTGCCCCATTCATCTTTGGACGATACGGAGAAGAGTTATGATGCTTAATCTTGAACTGCGTGCAGAGATCAGTAATCATAGTGTTGTTCAGATTAGAGCCATTATCAGTGATAATCCTTTCAGGGATGCCATACCTACATATGAGATTATTCTTAATGAACCGAGCCACAACATTCTTAGTAACAGATGCAAATGAAGCTGCCTCTACCCACTTCGTGAAATAATCGATAGCAACCAGGATGAAACGATGCCCATTAGAAGCAGTAGGCTTGATCTCACCAATCATATCAATGCCCCACATGGCAAAGGGCCAAGGAGCAGTCAACACATTCAATGGTGATGGAGGTACATGGACTTTATCAGCATAAATTTGACATTTGTGACATGTTCTGGAGTGTTGATAGCAATCAGCTTCCATGGTAGACCAATAGTAACCTGCTCTCAAAATTTTCTTTGCCATAGTATGACCACTAGAATGAGTGCCAAAGGTCCCATCATGCATCTCTTCCATAATTTCTGTAGCTTCCTTCTTATCCACACAACGAAGCATAGTTGAATCATGATTGCGCTTATACAGAATGCCATTACTCAAGAAGAACTTGGCAGAAAATCTTCTCAGAAACTTCCTATCTTTGACAGATGCCCCTTCAGGGAATTCCTGAGCTTCAAGATATCTTTTCACTTCATAGAACCAAGGCTTCTCCTCTGCCCCTTCTGTGTCAATCTTATTGCAGTATGCAGGCTTTTCAAATCTATCAATAGTAATCTTGGGAGCTTCATCATCCCAGCTGATCTCAAACATGGATGCCATGGTGGCTAATGCATCTGCCAACTGATTCTCTCTTCGTGGAATGTGCTCAAAGGTAATCTCTTTGAAATGTGGGATCAAAGACAACACATGCTCTCTGTAAGGAATGAGGTTATCATGCTTGGTATCCCAATCTCCTTTAATCTGACTTACTACCAGGGCTGAATCTCCATACACATCAAGGAACTGAATCTTCATATCAATAGCAGCTTTAATACCCAGGATACATGCCTCATATTCGGCCATGTTATTGGTACAATGGAAACAAAGTCTAGCAGTAATCGGGGTATGACAACCTTCAGGGGAACTAATCACAACACCAACACCATTACCAAGTGCATTAGAGGCACCGTCAAAAACCATAGTCCATCGGGATCCTTGTTCAGGTCCGTCATATTGTCCAGGTTCTTTGGTAATAATCATAATGTCTTCATCAGGGAACTCAAAATTCATTGACTGGTAATCATCTACTGCTTGATGAGCCAAATGATCAGCAACAACACTTCCTTTAATGGCCTTCTGAGTAGTATACTGTATGTCATATTCTGTCAAGATCATTTGCCATCTTGCAATTCTTCCGGAGAGAGCAGGTTTCTCAAATATGTACTTGATTGGATCCATCTTCGAAATCAATAAGGTAGTATGGGTCAACATATACTGTCTTAGTCGGCGAGCAGCCCATGCCAAAGCGCAGCAAGTTTTCTCGAGCAGTGAGTATCTTGTTTCACAGTCGGTAAACTTTTTGCTAAGGTAGTATATTGCCTGCTCTTTTCGACCACACTCGTCATGTTGCCCCAACACACACCCCATTGAGTTGTCTAACACTGTTAAGTACATAATCAAGGGTCTTCCATCAACTGGTGGCATCAAAATTGGTGGCTCTAGTAGATATCTCTTAATTTCATCAAAGGCAGTTTGGCACTCATCATTCCATTCCATCACCTGATCTTTCTTCAACAACTTGAAGATTGGCTCACAGATGGTAGTTAATTGGGAAATAAATCTTGCAATGTAGTTCAATCGTCCCAAGAAACCTCTAACCTCCTTCTCAGTACGGGGAGCTGGCATCTCTCGTATAGCTTTCACTTTTGCAGGATCCACTTCAATACCTTTGCCACTGACAATGAAACCCAGGAGCTTTCCAGATCTAACTCCAAAAGTACACTTGTTTGGGTTCAATCTCAACTTGTATTTCTTCAACCTCTCAAAAACTTGTGCAGATGATCAAGATGTTGCTCTTCATTCTGAGATCTGGCTATCATATCATCTACATATACCTCTATCTCATGATGAATCATATCATGAAACAAAGCCACCATAGCACGCTGATATGTTGCCCCTGCATTCTTCAAACCAAATGGCATCACTTTATAGCAAAAAGTGCCCCACTGTGTCACAAATGTTGTCTTCTCCATATCTTCAGGTGCCATCTTGATTTGATTGTAACCAGAGAAACCATCCATAAAAGAGAATACCTTATGCTGAGCAGTGTTGTCTACCAGAATATCAATATGAGGAAGTGGAAAGTCATCTTTGGGGCTAGCCTTGTTCAAATCTCTGTAGTCCACACACATACGTACCTTACCATCTTTCTTAGGAACTGGTACCACATTTGCAACCCACTGAGGATAAGAAGTTACTGCTAAGAACCCTGCATTGAACTGTTTCATTACCTCTGCCTTGATCTTTTCTGACATTTCAGGACGCATACGACGAACCTTCTGCTTCTTTGGACGACAATCTTCTTTCACTGGTAACCGGTGAACCACAATGTCTGTATCCAACCCTGGCATATCTTCATAGGACCAAGCAAAGATCTCCACATAGTCACGTAACATCTGAATCAACCTGCTCTTGACACTGTCCTCTAAATCAGCCCCTACCTTGACCTCTTTTTTGTTTTCTTCAGTTCCTAGATTCACAACTTCGACTGGCTCTTCATGTGGCTGTATAGCTTTCTCTTCTTGTTGTAACAACCTAGCAAGCTCTACAGGTATTTCACAATCGTCCTCATTTCCGTCTTCAGTTTGATAGATCGGATTCTCGAAATTATAATTGGCAATAGTAGAACTGTTATCAACAGGATCCAGAGTGGATGAGGATCTGCATTTTAGTGATGTGGGTGTGTGTAAGAACACATAGCTGATAAAACAAAATAAAAGAAAAGAAAGACAAGGAACACAATATTTATGAAAACGAAACGTCCACTGATTTTATTGAATGAAGTATGCAAATGAAATGACAGCCCGTAACAAGCACACCATTGTGCCCCGGGTAAGGCACATGGCTTGAAAGTTTTATTGTTCAAGAAATTACAAACTTAAAAAAACATAACACAGTAATAGTATTTACTCCTGACTAAAGGAGATAGGGATAACATCTTCAGCTTTCCAATTATTGAGTCCAGCACCCACAGTAGGAAAAATCCATGCATCCAAGTTGTAGTCTTCATCTTGATCTCCCACAGCATTGATAACCCCTTGATTGGTGATACGAGCAGCACGAGCACGACGAACAGCCTTCTGGGACTCTGCAGTGAAACCCAAACCAAACTTGTCAGACTTGTACGGAATATCAGGAAGCTGACCCCAAATAGTACAACCACCTTCATCCACCACAGCTCTAGCATCATTGAGGGAGGCCATTGCCATTGTTGGAGGTTTTCTGATGACCACAGGAACTTTCTTCACAGCAGGAGGTGCTACACAATCATTAGCAACCCAGGGAACCACTTCAAATGACTGACACGGAGTCTCAATGTATTCACCTTCCACTTCCAGATACTTGAAAGTGTTTACATGGCTGACAAAGTATTCTTCCTCTCCAAAGACAGTAACAACCTTTCCATTCACCGGATATCTCAACTTTTGGTGTAATGTAGAGGTCACAGCACCTGCCCCATGGATCCAGGGACGACCAAGCAGACAAGAGTATGAAGGACGAATATCCATCACATAAAATGTAGCAGTAAACATCTGAGAACCAACTTTGATTGGAAGATCAATTTCCCCATGCACTACTCTTCTAGAACCATCAAAAGCCTTTACCACAATATTACTGGGCTTCAACACAGTATCTTCAGGACTCAGCTTATTCAGGACTTCCTTGGGCAACACATTCAGAGAAGAACCATTGTCTATCAGTACATGTGACAGGGTAGTGCCCCTGCATTCAATTGAAATATGCAAGGCCCTGTTATGATCCCTCTTGGCAGGGGTCAAATCAGCATCAGAGAATCCTAACCCGTTGTCATAGGTCAGGTGAGCAACACAGTTCTCAAATTGATCAACAGAAATTGCACTGGGCACATGAGCAGTCTTCAAAAACTTGATTAAGGACTTGGCATGAGCCTCAGAACACAGCAATAGAGACAACATAGAAATCTTTGAGGGAGTATGCCCCAACTGATCAACAATGTCATAATCACTCTTGCGAATGATTTTCAATACTTCTTCCATCTGCTTAGAGAGATCATCAGCAGCTGGCACATCAGTAGATACAGGCTCAATAACAGGACCTTTGCCCCGAGCATCAGTGGTGGTAGTAGCAGCAGGAGTAACTGCACTCTTAGAAGCAACTAGAGGAGAGAAGACTCTTCCACTACGAGTGATCTTGCTAGATCCAGCAATATTATCAATGTCAGCAGGCATATCAGGTAAAGGCTCCTGCTTGACACCATGGATGTAAACATCAGACCCATAGTGCCAAGGCACAGCTTTGTCAGATGTATAAGGAATAGGACCAGGAGTGGTAATAATCAGAGGAGCCACTCTGGCTTCAGCAACAACTTTCACAGGACCTTCAGCAGTAATCTTGATTGGGCCCTGATGAGTGATTTTGATGGGACCCTTTGAAGTGATTCTCACCGGTACTTTATCAACCATATCAACCTCTTCAATCTTCTTACCCCGAGTCAGATGATCCACCATACCTTCTACAGATGCTGGTCTTCTTTCAAACACTATAGTATACTTATCCATGAGACGTTGAATTCCATCTCTCAAAATGAAGCAACTATCCGGCTTATAGGTACAATACAGACAATCTTCACGACAACCTGGAAAGATCCCAGCTTGTATTAACCTCTTTTTGATAACAGACAATGGTGTGCTCAACTCCATAACTGAATAGACATGCAGATCTTCATCAATGTCTTCATCAATGGCATTGACAGTCTTCTCGTGATTTGGCATTGGAGCTGTAATCACATTTGGAGTACCTGGTGGATCAAACTCAATTTCTCCAGCATCAATCATATCTTGAATTTTGTTCTTCAAGACCCAGCAGTTATTAGTATCATGTCCTGGACAGTTTGAATGATATGCACATCGTGCATTGGGATTGTACTTGGGAGAGGTAACATTGGGATTCTGAGGAGCCTCCCTCAGGGTAATAAGTTCAGCCTTCAACAAGTGTTGCAATGCCTGAGCCATTGACATGTTGATCTTCGTGAACTGTCTTCTAGCCCTCTGTTGGTTGCCTTGAGGCTGCTCTGTTGTTGCAGGAGTTGGATTTGAAATATGAACTGCACTAACAGACTGATGCCTTCTGTTACGATCAGGTTGACCATAAACAGCATTGGATTCCTTCTTCCCAGTGGGAGGCTTCTTTGCAGCACCTGATGAAGAAGTGCCCACTTGGATCTTACCACTCTTGATACCATTTTCTACCCGTTCTCCTGTCATGATCAACTCAGTGAAGCCAGATGATGAGCTTCCAATGAGATGACTGTAAAACAGACCATTCAGCGTACACATGAACATATCAACCAATTCCCTATCAGTCAAAGGGGGTTGAACTCTTCCAGCTAAATCTCTCCACTTCTGAGCATACTCCTTAAAACTTTCTTTGGCACCCATAGACATGCTCTGAAGCTGCATGCGAGTGGGGGCTAAATCAGCATTGTATTGGTACTGCCTATAGAAAGCTTCAGCAAGATCATTCCAGTCTCTGATGTTGACACTCTCCAACTGATAATACCACTCCAACTGAGCTCCAGATAAGCTCTCTTGAAAGAAATGGATCCACAACTTCTTATCAGCAGTGTGGGGTTGAATTCTTCTAACATAGGACCTCAGATGCAGCTTGGGACAAGAGACCCCGTCATAGACAACAAATGTAGGAACTTTGAACCCAATGGGTATCACAACCCCAGATATCAAACTCAAATCCTCAAAATCTAACCCAGATGATTTCTGTAATTCCATAGCATCCATTCTATCCACCAGCATCTTGAATTTGTCTTCATTAGGCTCATGGTAGTAATTAGCCTCAGAATCAGAGTCCCCCATAGTGTTGTGGAGACTGCCTCTCTCTTTCTCAGATTCTTCAGATTCATAGTCTTCAACCTCTTCCTTGGTCTTGACAGGACCTTTGAACCTTCTTCCCATGTTGAGCAACCCAGCAGACCTTCTAGTCTTCTTAGTCTTCTTGGCCAGCAGTGCCTTCAAATCATCTTGCCCCTTGGATAGGTTCAAGATCAGCTCCTGGAACTGTGCATTCTGTGCCTGAAGATCCTTAACTGATTGTTCAAGAGCCATTGCTGAAATAAACAGCGAGAAGATGAGAAACCTGTGCACAATTATAAACCTGTGATGCAATGAAATGATATGGGAATGCATATGCAATGTTTTCAAGGACCGCAGGATTTAAATTTGCTTAGACAAACACGAAAGTAAACTTTTATTAGTAATAACTTGTTTTGCCTTTTAGGCTTACAAAAAATGAAAGTGAAATAAGTACAAAAGATGGGGTTTTAAGTCTCCCATGGACGTTTCCTCTTTGTATTGAGGTATGAGTTGAGGTTTCGTTCCTCGTGAAGTTGCTTTGTTAGCTCTAGGACTCTTGCTTGGCTTGTTTTGTAATGAGCCTCGAAAGTATCCCTTTGCTCCTTCAGTTGGATCCATGATCTCTGCAAGTCTTCCATATCAGTAGGCATGTCTGGGTGAAGGATGGTATAAGCTGTGTCTCCTTCAGCAATAGGTTCCATGGTAACTGGTAAGACGGCAGGATATGGCATCATGAGTGTCTGAGCACGAGATCGTACCCATCTGAGATAAGCCTCCATAGGAATAGTGTACTTAGGCTCCAGTGTTTTGCTGTCAATCCTGTTTACCTTTCCCCAAGCTCGTATGAATCTCTGACGGTAACCCTGAAGATCGTTGTCGTAGTCAAATACAATGCCCTGAATCAACATGTCATGTGGACCATCACTCCGGGCGTAACCAAACTGTCGTAAAGCTAGAGAGGGGTTGTAGGTGATGCCTCCTCTTATGCCTAGAAGTGGCACATTAGGAAACTCCCCACAACGGTCAATGATGGTGACATTCTCCATAGATCTGGAGCACCAATGGATATCTGAGTGAGAAAGTGACATGATCCTCTTGGACCATCTGAACCCTTGCTCATTCTTCATTACTGAGCGAGGAAGATGAGAAATAAACCACCTAGAAAGCAAAGGTATGCAGCACATCAAAGTTCCTCTTGCCCTTGTAGTACGGGTGTGAAGAGAATGCAGGATGTCTCCAAGCAATGTAGGCACTGGATTGTGACTCAGGAATATGTTGATGGCATGAACGTCTATGAACTGATCTGGATTGGGGAACAATACTAAGCCATATATCAGCAAAGCTAAGACCTCCTCAAAAGCATCATAGCTCATGGCCTTCAAGAACATCTGAGCTTTATCCATTAATACCTTAGCAAGAATACCCTTGACTCCACTTCTCGTTTCTAGAACAATGTCAGATTTCTTCAGATGTAGAGCTGCAGCAATAATCTCTGGTTTGAGCTCTTTCTCCAAGCCTGTGAATGGTCTTTGATCAAGAACAGGTATATCCAGAAGTTTAGAGAACTCCTCCATGGTTGGGACCAGCTGATAATTAGGGAATGTAAAGCAATGGTGCTTAGGGTCAAAGAACTGAAACAGCACACTCATCATGTCTTCATTGAACCCTGAAGTGACTAGATCTAGTAGGTGACCATGTCTCTTGTTGAACTGGGAATGATCAGGCACTTGGGAAACCAACTCTTTAAGCTTAGCAGGTATGCCCACAAAGTTGATCCTGATGGTGTTTCTACGAGCAGAAGCCATGACCTGCAACAAAGAACAAAGATAAATCCTTTGGTCCTTGAAATGGTTAGTGAAAATGCTATGCTTATGATGCATGATGATGTCATGATGTTACGCTCAATCACAAACATGTGGCACACACAAACAAGTCACACAATTGCCCTAGGTTTAAAGGCTTGCATGAGGTTCAAAGGTAAGTACCCTCCCCTGAAGTTAGATGGTTCATCCTGTCCTACAAAAGTAACCGGGTTCTAAGGGATCTCAATATCATTGATCCTTCACAAGGGTGGTTGTTCAGTAGGCAACTTACTTGCCAACCAAAACCTTCCAAGTTTAAGATCTCAATGAGCGTAGTATCGAGTGTCAACCAACTTCAGTCTGCACCAAAGCCGGTTACCTCACTACTTTCTAAAGGCCAAGATGAGTTAACTAGGGTTCTAGAAGTTAGTTAGTGCATTGACAACATATGGCAGCCTCAATATTATCCTCAACTTGACTTAAGGAATATAAGCACCAACCAAGAAGTCGCACTAACTATGGCCACCAGATCAACCGTATCGATATACGTCGTACAGTTTCCTTGGTCTATTGCCATTTACCTAAGGTACACTAGATCCGGGTTAGGATCTTTCACACATAAGAGCACCCCAACAATATAATAATAAAGCAAACAAATCAAACAATATTAAAGTGATCTTAATTCCTAAGGGTACCCCTCTTAAATTTAAATCCCCAGCAGAGTCGCCAGTTCTGTAACACGGTGGGAGAACTGACTTTAGTTATGTTGCGGATAGCAAGAGTCGCCACCGACTTTTATTTTATCCATAAGGAAAGGTTATAAAAGAACAGGAAAGACCTTAGAGATATTTTTGGGTCCGGGGGGTAAGTTATGAAAAGGGAAGGTGTTAGCACCCTTTTCATCCATGGTTATCCATGGGCTCTTAGGTACTTAAGCTCACTCTAAATTGTTTTTGAAAATGTAGTGTGTGAATAGAAAAATTTTCAGAATAGTTTAATAATAATCCATGTACGGATGTGTAAGAAACTTGTTTGAAAATTTGTTTAAGTTTGAAAATTTTTTGAAGTGAGCAAGTACATAAGAGGAACCTACCCTAATGTTTAAAGTCTTTCTTGTTCTTTTTCCTTTCCTTGGTAAGACTATCCCTACTATTAAGGAGTAGGTAGTCTTTACCTTGGATGTTAAGGGACATGAGAGGGACATCTTATTTTGTGAAGGCAACTGTGGGGTGTATTAAGCACATATAAGGGACTATCATCATTTTTCGAAGGGACTCGATTCGTATAGGCAACCATGAGGGACTTGATGATTTTCTTTTAAGGGACTTGCTTTATACACCCCACTTGACCATTATTCGTAGGCAACTTGAGGGATAACCTTAGAAAGTGAGACGGCGATTAAAATCGACTTACGTGTGTGTGAGTGTTTATTTTAATTATCTTATGATTAAAATTATCTAAATTTATTTTAATATAACATACATATTAGCACTCCCTAATTACTAACCATAGCAAAAATAATTAAAATAATTACAAAATTACATCCGGGAAACAATTACAAGAAATTATAATAAAAATAATAAGCAAAATAATAAAAATAAATAAAATATAACTAAGCAATAAATAATAAAAAATAAATGATAAGGGGTTAGTGATAATAATAATAATAAGCAAGAAAAGAGTTAGTAATAAAATAAGAAAGGTTAGTAAATAATAAAATTATAAAGTTAGTGAAATAATAAGCATAAAAATAATAATTAATGAGTTAATAATAATGTAAAATTAACCAAAACAAAATAAATAATATGATTAGTAATAATAAACAAAATTAATTAAGATATTATAAGAAATTAACAATTTTTAATATGAACAATTTAAAAAAAAACAAATATTGACAAACAATTACTTTAATTTTTAAATTATTAGATTATTCTTTAAATATATCATGACTACAAAATTTAATTATTATTAACATTTATTTATTAAATAATATATACATATCATAAAAAAACAGTAGATTTTAAATATCATATTTACAATATAAATCATGTTTATAAAACTTAATCCTATTAATTATTATACTTACAAATCATATACAAAAATTTAACTATTATAAATTAAATTGTTTCTAAACCTTACAAGAAAAATAATTTGGATTATAAATATATTTACAACATTAACTATATTAAAAATTATATACATGATAAAGAAAATTATTTATTTTTTTAAAAAATAGAAATTAGGTTTTGTTTAGAAAAATATTTTTAGGGTTTATTTTATAATAGACAAAATTCTAAACTAATATACCTATATTTTTTAGAACAACATAATTTTTTTTAATTTATTTTAACATAAAATATTAATTAAATTGAAAAGAAAATAAAAGAAGAAAAAGAATGAGAAAGTAAAAACCTGGTGGGGCTGGGGTTTGAACCCAGTCCCCTATGCTTGCAGCCAAGAGATCACACCACTGGGCCATCCATACGCAGGCAAGAGATGAGAGAGTGAGATTTGTTTTGTTGCTTGTGTTGAGAAAATCCAGAAAATAATGAGAACCAAAAAGGCCTGGGGGAGGATTGAACCCAGGACCTTATGTATACAAGAATGCGCGCGCTACCACCCGGCTGGAAGAGCCAATCTGTTAATATGTTGGCTACAAACAATAATATATGAAACACAATTTAAATGGAAACATGTCACAAAAAATTGCTGGAGGCAGGATTCGAACCCCAGCCTTCACCAACACGCGCATGCACTTTTCCACCAGGCCAAACATACATTTGTGAAATAAATCCAGGATTAATTCATATTATTTTTTAAACAGAATTTGAATTTGAAAACAGGCGCGAACTGGTCTTCTTCTTCCTCCCATTACCTGCGAAATTTGTAACGATTTCTCCTGCGAATTTTCCTGGGAGTTCTTCACACTTCAAAACCTACGAAAACGAAACTTGCACCAAACAGTAATGATTCTTAAAATTAATTACAGTTTTATAATCCTTGTGTCTTATAGAACACTCCTATGTGTCCAGAATTTATTTATATTGGTTGAATCATCTAACCCTAAAATTGAGCTCTAAACCCTAATAATGGCGTATTTGGATTCCTGCAAGAAAAACGCAATTGAACAACCCAGAAATAATCCAAACAACATTATAAACCATGTTATGCAATCAAATTAAACAAAGAATCATCATATAGCCGAAATCAAATTTCAAAAAAATAAGAACAAAGCTGGAATCGGGTTGTATGATTTAGGGCATGAATGAATGTTTTTATGATTCAGGAACATTCTATGATCCTTCATGAACATGTTTAAACCTTCAAAAGTCTTTGAGAGAGCTTGAATGGTAGAATCCGAATTGAGTTTTTTGTGAAATTTTTTTGATATGGTGAACTCACTCTTTGGGCAGCCAACTCGTGAATGAAGATTAGGTTTGTGATCAGTATATATAAGTGAATGATTCTAGGTCAAAAGTTTGATTGATTTTGTGGAAGAATGGATTCAAAAAGATTGAAAAAGATGGTGTTGTAAAAGTCAAATATTTGCTCTTGAATGCTTGCTATTTTGGGATAATTCACATGATTTCCTTCTCCTTCTAATTCAATCATCATTTAAGAATTTCTAGAAGCAATATCTTCACCCAAAAATAGATTTTCATATTTTATATTTATTTAAAATGATTTTTATGAATTAAATCAATAATAAATAAATAAAAAATAATAAAAATACTGAATTTTGGTCAATTGGGTCGTGCACCATGTTATGAGATGGATTGGGTCATAAATTAGGCAGCCCATTTGGAAAGAAATACTTCTAAGCCTCCATTTTCAACATAAACCATCACAAAATTGCCCAACTTTGCAAGGGCACATCTCCCTTAATTTTAAAGGTATGAGGGTGTTCTTGGACTTTTTGGAAAGCTTGAAGAGTCCTCTAAACAACCCCATTGGTTTCAGGTCCATATCATTTACCAATCTCAAGTTATGCCCTTTTGAAGTTGTTGACTTTTTGTTGACTTTTGAAATGACCTATAATGTCTTAGATCATATCTTTCAAATGAAGCATTTTTGAGCTTAACTTTCAACATCAAAGTTGTAGGGAATTCAATTTCCTTCAAAATGAGCTTTGGATGGAGACTTGGTGATGAAGTATGTGAAAGTTATGCCTGGTCAAAGTTCGGTTGACTTTTACTGAGGAAACCCTAATTTAGAAACTCCTGATTATTGATGATTTGGAATCTCCTTGATGAATCATGATCAACCCTTGATCAAATGATGAATTTTACTTCATATACTTGATGTTGGCAAAAAATCATGAAGTTTGACTTTGGTTTGACCACAGTTGACCTCAGTTTGACTTTTTAACTGCATTGACTGATTTTGACTTATCTGATCATCTGACTGAGCAAACTTTTGAGAAAAGTCTTGAAACTTGTCATGGGGGTTCTTATACACATATAAGATGTTATTAAACTCACTTGAGGTATTGGAAGTCCATTTAGCCTGATTAAAGTCAAAACCCTAGTTTTGGATACACTGCTGAGGAGGTGCATTGTCTGAGGGAATTGTCAACTTCTTTGACCAATTGTGAACTATGTGAACCTTGTGAATCTTCATAAAATGTCTTGTGATACTCATGGGAGGTATTGTGAAGCTTGTGAACCTTTTGAACCTCATGAAGTGGCTTTGTAGACCTCATGAACCTCAGGAAAGCTTTATATTCATTGTGAATCTTGTGAACCTTGTGAACCTTCAAGAAGTGACTTGTAAACTTCATGAACTTCATGGAAGGTCTTGTAAATGTTGAGAAACTTGTGAACCTTGTGAACCTTCAAGAAGTGACTTGTAGACTTCATGAACCTCATGAAAGGTTATATAAGCATTGAGAAACTTGTGAACCTTGTGAACCTTCATAAAGTAACTTGTAGACTTCATGAACCTCATGAAAGGTTATGCAAGTGTTGGAGAACTTGTGAACCTTGTGAACCTTCTTAGAACACAAAGTCTTGTATTGTGAGGGCAAATTTTGGGGTGCAACAGGTGGCCAATATCGTTCCAGTTCCGAAGAAAGACGGAAAAGTCCGAATGTGCGTTGATTACAGAGATTTAAACAAAGCCAGTCCGAAAGATGATTTTCCATTACCACACATTAATATGTTGGTAGATAATACGGCTAAGTTTGATGTGTTCTCTTTTATGGACGGATTTTCCGGTTATAATCAAATAAAGATGGCACCCGAGGACATGGAAAAACCACATTTATTACACCATGGGGAACATTCTGCTACAGAGTGATGCCCTTTGGATTGAAGAATGCTGGTGCGACGTACCAAAGAGCTATGACTACACTTTTCCATGATATGATGCACAAAGAAATCGAAGTATATGTTGATGATATGATCGCCAAGTCGAAGACTGAAGAGGATCATGTTGAGCATTTCCTGAAGTTGTTTCAAAGGTTAAGAAAGTATAAGCTTCGTCTGAATCCGAACAAGTGCACATTTGGTGTACGTTCTGGAAAATTGCTAGGTTTCATGTCAGCCAAAGAGGTATTGAAGTTGATCCTGATAAAGTGAAAGCTATTCAGGAAATGCCTACTCCAAGAACCGAAAAGCAAGTAAGAGGATTCTTGGGCCGCTTGAATTATATCTCAAGGTTTATTTCTCACATGACTGCCACATGTGCTCCGATTTTCAAGTTGCTTCGGAAAGATAAAGGTTGTGTCTGGACGGATGATTGTCAGAAGGCATTCGAAAGTATCAAAGAATATCTGCTTGAACCTCCTATCTTGTCTCCTCCGGTGGAAGGTAGACCGATGATCATGTACTTGACTGTGTTGGAAGATTACATGGGTTGTGTGCTTAGTCAGTAAGATGAAACTGGAAGAAAAGAACATGCAATTTACTACTTGAGTAAAAAATTCACTGATTGTGAGTCTCGGTACTCCATGCTTGAAAAAACTTGTTGTGCCTTAGCTTGGGCTGCAAAGCGTCTTCGCCAGTATATGCTGAATCATACGACTTGGTTGATCTCTAAAATGGATCCAATCAAGTATATCTTTGAAAAGCCTGCTTTAACTGGGAGGATTGCTCGTTGGCAAATGTTATTATCAGAATATGATATCGAGTACCGAACTCAAAAAGCTATAAAAAGTAGTATCTTGGCTGACTATTTGGCACATCAACCGATTGATGATTACCAACCTGTCAAGTTTGATTTTCCAGATGAAGATGTGATGTTCCTGAAAGTGAAAGATTGTGATGAACCTTTGATTGAGGAAGGGTCGGAGCCTGGATCTCGATGGGGTTTAGTTTTTGATGGTGCTGTGAATGCACGTGGATGAGGAATTGGGGCAATGATCATTACTCCCCATGGTTCACATATTCCTTTTGCCGCAAGATTGACTTTTCCTTGTACCAACAATGAAGCTGAGTATGAAGCCTGCATTATGGGTCTTGAAGAAGCTATTGATTTGAGAATTAAACATCTTGATGTGTATGGAGATTCTACCTTGGTAATTAATCAGATCCAGGGTACGTGGGTAACTCATCAACCCCACTTGACCCCCTATAGAGATTATGCCAGGAAGATATCAACTTTCTTCACCAAAGTTGAGTTCCATTATGTTCCCCGTGATGAGAATCAGATGGCTGATGCCTTGGCAACCATAGCTTCTATGATAAAGGTGCACCAGTGGAATGATGTTCCCATGATCAGTGTGATGCGACTTGAAAGACCAGCTCATGTGTTTGCAGTTGAAGAGGTCCATGATGACAAGCCTTGGTATCACGATATTAAATGTTTTCTCCAGAGTCAAGACCGCTTGGGGCATCCGATAAAGATAAGAGGACTTTGAGGAGATTGGCAGGCAATTTCTTCTTGAATGGAAATGTGCTTTACAAGAGAAATTTTGACATGGTCTTGCTCAGATGCGTGGATAGACACGAAGCAGACATGTTAATGAAAGAAATTCATGAAGGATCTTTTGGCACTCATGCTAATGGGCATGCAATGGCTAAAAAGATGTTGAGAGCAGGTTACTATTGGCTGACAATGGAATCTGATTGTTGCAAGTATGTGAAAAAATGCCATAAGTGTCAGGTGTATGCTGATAAGATTCACGTGCCACCAGCTTATCTCAATGTGATTTCTTCCACATGGCCTTTCTCCATGTGGGGAATTGATATGATTGGCATGATTGAACCCAAGGCTTCGAATGGACATCGTTTTATTCTTGTGGCAATTGACTACTTCACCAAGTGGGTTG
Organism: Lathyrus aphaca; assembly: GCA_963966055.1. Taxonomy (NCBI): domain Eukaryota; kingdom Viridiplantae; phylum Streptophyta; class Magnoliopsida; order Fabales; family Fabaceae; genus Lathyrus; species Lathyrus aphaca. The sequence goes on from OZ014520.1 coordinate 113,861,960, forward strand.
AAGCGGCATCGTATGTTAATGTGACCAAGCAAGTTGTGGTTCGGTTTATCAAGAATAATCTTATCTGCAGATATGGTGTTCCGAATAGAATCATTACTGATAATGGTTAGAACTTGAATAATAAGATGATGAAAGAGCTTTGTGAAGATTTCAAGATTCAACACCATTATTCGTCTCCTTATAGACCGAAGATGAATGGGGCTGTTGAAGCTGCAAACAAGAATATTAAGAATATCATTCAGAAGATGGTTGTGACGTACAAGGACTGGCATGAGATGCTCCCTTTTGCTTTGCATGGGTATCGTACATCTGTCCGCACTTCAACAGGGGCAACCCCTTTCTCACTTGTTTATGGTACAGAAGCAGTGCTCCCCGTCGAAGTTGAGATCCCATCAATGAGAGTTTTGATGGAAGCCAAGTTGACTGAGGCTGAATGGTGTCAGAGTAGATTTGATCAGTTGAATTTGATTGAAGAAAAGAGAATTACAGCTTTGTGTCATGGTCAGTTGTACCAGCAAAGAATGAAGAAAGCTTTTGACAAGAAGGTCAAACCTCGTGTATTCAGAGAAGGCGACCTCGTGCTCAAAAAGATTCAGTCTTTCCTTAAAGATTCTCGGGGCAAGTGGACTCCGAACTATGATGGCCCATATGTTGTTAAGAAAGCCTTCTCTGGAGGTTCATTAATTCTTGCAACTATGGATGGTGAGGAGATCACTCGCCCTGTGAATGCGGATGCAGTCAAGAAATACTTCGCCTAAAAAAATAAAAGAACAGCTCGCTAAGTTGAAAACCCGAAAGGGCGGCTTAGGCAAAAATGAGCGTCTCGGTGGATTGAAAACCCGAAAGGGCGGTCCAGGCAAAAATTAGAGACAAAAACAGAAATAATTATCCTGGTAGATTGAAAACCCGAAAGGGCAATCTAGGCAAAAGTTAGGAATCATGGCAAGTAACTGCGTCGACAGACTGAATCACCTGTAGCAACCGAGGATTTCAGATTCTATCCCTCAGAAGAATTATTCATCAAAGATTCTTATTCACTCATCCTTGACTAAAGTTTTGGACATAGTGGAGTTCAAAGTTGATAGGGAGAATAGTGATCATTGTATCTCAATGTAGCCCTTTTCCATGTATTTACCATTTTTCAAATTTGTAATGATCCATGGAGTCATGCCATTTGCTGACTACCATTCTATCAATGAATTTGAGCTTTTATCCAATTGTTTGCAATTCTTTATATTGTTTCTATTTACAAAATTTCAATTTATTGTTGATGATGATTTTTTTAAAAAAATTAATAAATTTTAATTTTTGAAGATTTTAAAAACATTGTTCTTTTGATATATGAACAAAGAAAGGTTATCAACAGTGATTCCAAGAATGGTAAAGTCTGGATGTGTGTAACTTGTCTCTCCCAAAGCAGGGTTTGATTCGGTTGTGTCCATGCGAAGTTCCTGGATAGTCTTGACAGACTGATGTTAATGATATTTTGTTCCCCAACAATAAGCATGAACGGAGATTGTATGTATCCCCCAGAGGAGTTGTTGGAAAGAATGTTCTTAAGAATCCCTAGCTGAGTGTTGATCTCTTCCTCAACATGTTATCTTTGAATTGAGAAGTATTGGGAATCCCCAGCTGAGTTCATGTTCCTCAGTTTGATTGTTTGCATCCTTGAATATAGAAGTATTGATATAGCAGTCAGTTTAGAGGTTTTCTTTTACCTGATGTTGGGTATTGATTTAAAATCCCTCGTAACTGTGCTTTGGCTATGATGTTAACTTCTGATATCCCCATATGGATCCCCAGTAGGTCTGCATGTGTTGATTTCCAGCAGGTTCCTATGTGATTTTTAACAGGTCTTGCACTCTGTCCCCAGGTGGAGCAGGAGTGATATGACCGTTATTCCTCGTGAAGTTTGATTTTTATCAAGAATATTTCCATCCTCAGCAGATTATTACCTTTCCTCAGCAGGATGATTTTCCTAGCAGATGTTGTCTTATCATGATTTGAGCCTTGTAGTAGGATTTTATTCCTTTCATGGCTTATGATATTCCCCTACAGATTTCAAGTTGAAACCCCAACATGTTTCCCTGCATTGTTGCCTTGGGATTAGCCAAGTATCTGGTTGTTGTGGTGTTCATGTCACCTATTTCTTATCTTTATGTCTGTTTTGTCAGCATATTCATAAGCATGTTCATACGCATAAGCATATCATTTTTTGCTTGCATTCTTGTGTTTATCATTGTTATCTGCTCTTTGGTGTGGACTTTCCCCACAGAGTGTGTGTGTCGTCTTCCTCTCAAGTTTAGAGTGTCGACCATTAAGCAGAAAGTGTTAATCCTTTCTAATTCCCCACTGAGTTTGTTTCTCGTGGATGATGTTGATTAAGTTTCCATCCCAGTTCATTATCTGGATGGAATTTTCCCCAGTTGAGATATTTCCTCCTCGGGATGAGTCTTGTTTGACCGTTTCTTTCCAATTTGTTCTTGGATTGAACTTTGGTCCTCTTTTGTGGATATATTGCTTTGGAATTAAGCTATCAGTAATCGATAGTGGGTAATATTACCAGATTCGATCAAGTTCTTTTACTTGTGCTCCTACCCAGTAAATTCGGTAGTCGAGATTTCTGTCTCTTACCCAGTAAAAAGGTAATAGAGTTTGTTTTCATTTGTTTAAGCTCCTACCCAGTAAATCAGGTAGTTGAGAATTTTGTTCTACCCAGTAAAAAGGTAATAGAATCAAATATTTTCATCTTACCCAGTAAAAAGGTAATTTGATTGAGTTCCTACCCAGTAAATCAGGTAGACGATTTTGCTCCTATCCAGTAAATTGACAGTCGAGTCTCTTGTATTCTCTACCCAGTAAATCAGGTAGTCTAGAATATCTTAACCAGTAAAAAGGTAATTGAGGTTATCCCTCCGTATTTTGCTCCTATCCAGTAAATCGATAGTCGAGTCTGTTATATTTCCTACCCAGTAAACAGGTAGTTGATGATTTCTTTTCCAACTCAGTATTTCTCCATTCTTGGATTCAAATATTTTGTGTGGTTGATGTTCCTGGCAGGGTGTTTATCTTTCCCTGGTTGAATTTTGTTCCTTGAATATTGATGGGCTAAAGACGTATCTAATTATGTGTCTAGCGGTATCTTAACTGCAAGTGCACAGCCTATCGAAGTAATATTTAAGATTATCGATCCATAGGGACTCTATGGTTACTTAGTGCTAGATGAACTTCTAGTTTAGCTAAGGCGAAGGGTTGTCACGATTTTTTTTTTGTTTTTAAAGATTAAAAGCGGGAATTAAATTTAAGTTTTAATAAAATAATACTAAGGCGGTCGGTATGTAATTATGCTAACTTAGGCGGGTCAATCTAACCTAGGCTTATAAAGGTGGTTCGCTTAATCTATTCTGTAGAGGTTACCAGTTTAAATACCTTTAACTCACACTCTCGTGGTCTTATCTCAGATCTTACCCCTAAAGCCCTATGCCTGCTCTCGCTAGCCCATAAGTGTTTAGAGATAATTTTTGGAAACTTAGTAATTCTAATTTATTTTAAAGCGCTCTCGCTGTGTTTAATTTAAATGCCTAACTTTAGCTATCTGGTTAAAATCTCACACTCTCGTGGTCTTGACCTAACTGTAAACACCCCAAATTTTCCCTCACCCATTCACACCATGGCTTATGGTCATCTCATATGCATAAACACAATCATATCATCTCACATCTCATTTTTGATTCACTGGATAGTTTCTAAGTCATCTGCACCTAGGGTTTGTGATCTGAACAATCCCAAAGCTTCTTGAGGCACTCCAAAGGCCACCAATCAATTCAAAGTGGTCCATGTGTGTTCTTATATCATATTTCATCTCCTCAAAGTCAAAATTGCAGAGGAATCACAAGAACTAGGGTTTGAGGTGATGCAGAGCCAGTTTGAACTGCACAGTTGACTGAAAATTAGGGTTTTGGTTTCAGAGGCCATAACCCCAAATTTTTTGGTCATTCTTGTTTCCATTGGTCTATATATGGTATAGGGAGTATGCATATCAATTTTCATGAAGAAATTCCATGGGGAAGTCATCTGATCAAGGGTTGACTTTTCAGACAAGTCAGTGTAAAATCAGGGCATCTGAGGCCCCCAATGACCCAACCAATGGGTGATCTTCATCATTTTGAGTGTATATGATCTTTATTTGATCATGGAAGAAGGTTGAAGTTCATAGAAATCAAGAATTTAGGGTTTTTGCAAATGTTGACTTTTTGGGCATAGTTGACTTTTCAAGAATGCATCATTTTAGGTCATTTTTCAAGCCTTGATTCTTGATCCAAAAAGGCTTCAAATGGAAAAACTTTGGTCATGAAAGTTGTAGATCTCATCTTTCCCTTTTCAAAAAGTACAAGAACATGATCAAATTCTTTTTGGATCAAAAGTTATGGTGTGGCAAAGTTAGCAAAAATCACTAAATTTCAAGTTATGCACTAAATGGAAATTTTGCAAAGTCATGAACCAATGCATTATGTGACCTCTAATTCATTTGAAACCCTTACACAAACATTCTATGAGCCTTAAAAATCAGAATTGGATCAAGTTTCTGCATAGTTTGGTTTATGTAACAAGACTTTCTTCACATGTGAACCATAAAGCCACAAGTTGCAAAACTCATGATCATGTTTCACCAACTTGCTGCCTTGAATGCTGGACCAAGCCTAGCCTTTCCCTTCACTTTGCTGCGCCAGAACCAGCCCATGTACTTGCCTAGCACTTCACCATACTTCTCTTACACATTAGTTGACCTTTTTGCAAAAGTTAACTTACCAATCAATAAAGCACAAGTCACATCCTCTGACCAATGAGAGAGGTTTTTGTGGACAATTTGCAAGCTAAACATAACACAAGGCAAGGCTGAAACACATTCATTCATCACATACACAAAAACACACCACATTGCATTTTCTATCGAATCTCTCTCCACAGCCACAAAACACTCAAGCCAACTTCACTAATCATCTTACCTTGCTCCATAGACCACAAAGCATCAAGGACACAAGCCTGAAACAGCAAGAATCCCCCATTTCCATTCTTTACCTCAGCCTGCATTTTCTATCGAATCTCTCTCCACAAGCCATGAACACTTAAACAAACCCCACACACCAACTCACCTTGCATCACTGACCAGAAACCACCCTTTGTTTTGGCCTGAAACACCCTATATCCCAAATACGACTTTCATCCTCCCTTGGTCAGAGCTGCTGCAAACTCACTCAGGAGGTTGTTTAAACTCCAACTAAGCATCCAAAGCTTCAAAGGTGGACCATTGGGACCAGATTGAGCCAAAGGACCATCCAAAAAGCTCCTGAATCAGAAGTTCAACCTCAGGTGACTCCATGAACTTTTTTCCCAGAACTCATTTCTCTTGTTAAAATCTTGTTGTGTATGTTACACTGACCATTGGGATCTCTTTACTTTTGAAAATAAGCCAGAAATGAGTATGTAATGCTGTTCTGAAAGTTTGACCTAAAAATTTCATTGCTTCGATTCTTGTTTGTGTGTGAGTTTAAATGTGATTTGATGCTGGATTCGAGTTTAGGGTGAGTGGAAGGTGATTTCTGGAGAGTTAGAGCCTTTGAAATGGCCTAGGGAGAGAGATTGATTCTGGGGATGGCCGGAGAAGACGACCGGAACACTGTTCCGGTCGCCTGATTGTCATTAGGGCACAATTAGGGTTTAATCAGGGTGATTAGCAAGTTTGAATTTGGGCCGTGAGATGTGGCGGGGAGTCAATGCGCGCGCTGGCCAGTTTAAATCTCCACCCTAGGATTTGAATACTTTTCATTAAATCAGATTTAATTCATTTATTTTCCTTTATTTTTCTTTTGTTTTGCATAATTATTTAAAAATAGCAAAAATATCTTAAAAATTATGAAACTTTTTCTTTAAAGTTTTATTAATTTTTAAGACCCAAAAATATTTTTATTTTATTTTTTATCATTAAAAAAATTATTTTTAAATATTTAAAAGATTATTTTTAATTGATTAATAGGAATTAATTAATAAAAAATACTTTTAGGTATTTAAAAATTACAAAAAATTCATGAAATGTTCTAAGACATTTAGAAACATTGTCCAACCTTCAAACCAAATTTCTTTTTTGATCTTGATGCATTTTAAGAATTTTTCATTGAATTAAATCATTTTTTATGCATTAATTTGATCCTAAGTTCAAAAATTCATTTCTGCCTATTGGAGAAGGTTGAGACATTGATTCTTCTTGCATTGTTTTGTGTTTGGCATGTAGTTTCTAGGGAAAAATGGCCATGATTTGATCTTGCATTTTCCAATTGTTTGACATTTCTTTTGTTAAGAACCCTAAAAAACCCTAATAATTTGTGAAAATCATATCTTGAGTTTGGTTAAGAGTTGGGAGTTCCCCTTTGGGCAGTGGTTCATTATAGGTTTAGGGTTTCTTTGGGTACCATTTTCCATTTTTTATCTTAGGGTTTGCTTCTGTTTTGAGTTTTTGTTTGATGTTTGATCCATGAACCCTAATTTGGGCTTCCATTTGCATCCTTCTTGCATTTCCTTGCATAACATGACTTGTCTTTGCATTTTGTGCATTCTTGTGATTCATTTGACATCTTAAGACATATAGAAAGCATGTTTGATCATTGCATTACATATTTGCCATGTCATTTGTCTTGTATGCTTCATAACTTTCCATGCTTGTTCATGCTCCTTAACCTGCATCATTTGCATTCATGATCTTGTATGAACATCTCCATGCCTTGTCTCATGTTTGCAGCACCTCATAACATCATAATCATCATCAACATGCTTCTGGTTTTGCTTAGCATCATACCATTTCATCTCATCTTGCATTGCATTGCACTTTCTTTCTAACATTTCAGGTGGTAAGTAAACTTGAGAAGTGAATTTGCCTTCACTTCTCATAACTTTTCTTTTCATCTCTCTTGCATCCATTGCTGCATTTCTATTTGTGTTTGAGTTTGAGCTTGCTCATTCTTCTTCCTCCCACTTTCTTTCTTCAAGTGACTTGACTTCTTGAATGAAGCAAGTCACTTTGCCTCTCTTGATCCTGTTCATCTGCTTCCTGGTGGTTCTTCTGAAGATTGTCCTTGAAAACCTCACAAACCTTAGGATCATCCAAGCATGACAATGAATTAGGGTTTTGATTAGTCCCCTCATAGTTTTACCTTTGTGTTTCTCTTTGAGTCCTCTCTTCTCACCTCATAATCAGAGACTAAACCCTAAAGGCTTTAAGACTTTGTGATTAGGGTTATGCCTGCATCCTTCTCTTAGGATGGAGTGTATAACTTTAATCCTAAGTGTTAAACCCTTTGTTTGTTTAAATCTCTTAATCAATTCATTTAATAAATATCAAGACATCACACTTGTAACTTGGGCCTTGCATTAGGGTTCTAATTCTTCCTTAAGTGGTTAAGAAGGACTAACCCTAGTGTTAATGGACAAGTCCCCCTCAAGTTGTCTTACAAATCATAAAAAACACTTCATCATCATATCATTAACTAAAATCCACTTAATAAAGGCTTTGTTTTGTCATGAGTTTAATCCCTAATCATGGATTGAGTTGAGGAGCTTTCCTCAGCTTAAACATTCTCATCTATCATCCTTCTTTTAGGATGGTGTAATGAGTCTGTTTAATCCCTGATTATGGCTTAACCTCATTACTCAACACTAAACAAAAACACTAAAAACATCTAAATAATCACAAGTAGGTTAATGATCTTAATCCTACACCAAAGGTGATTAAGTGTGAGAATCTGACTTCGCACTTAAGGTAATCTCATTACCCCTAATCAGAGGGAAGATGTGATGAGTTTACTAAATCCATTGGTTTAGGCCTAAGCTCATTATCCTATGACAAACTTCAAAAAGCAATAAAAGACTGAAAACTCCAAAACAAACAATAATCGTCTCCTCCGGGATTCTTTTCTCATCTCATTCACTCACAACCGAGAACTCGCTTCTTCCGTCTAATGCAAGACAGTTAGCACCTGAGCCAGACAGGTCATACACTTGAGCATAGACAAGTAAGCAGTTCACAAGTCAATTCATCTATCAGTCTCTTTGGGTCGAACTACGGTGTTCTGACTTCCTCATTGCACGAGAGGATACGTAGGCATAACTTAACGGTTATCGAACAAAAGTCTCTGTACATTCCTCCTCCTTCTAGCTTCATTCTTTAGCCTCATGGTCTTGAGCAATTCATTCTCATTCCTACACTGACACATCATTTATACACTTCACTTCTTTTACACTGACACCTGTACATCTCTTTCCATCTCATTTATACACAGATTGCACTGACACTACCCCTTTTAAACACAAATCTTTTAAGCGTGGATCCCGTCGAGTACGACGGACAATCTGGGTGCTAATACCTTCCTAGGTTGTAACCAACCCCCTTTCTCAGTCTCTCTGGTTCGCAACCGCCTTATCCGTATCTTTCTAGGTCTATGCAGCATTGCCTTTCCTCCGGGATAAAAATGCCTAGCTGGCGACTCTATTCATCTCCAGTGAGTTCACGGCTGTGTGTTCTCATTGTCCCTCTCGCCGACCGTTCGCGTCTGTACCTTCATCTGATCCAGTTTCATTTGTTGGGAGCGACAGCTTGGCGACTCTGCTGGGGAACCTTATATTGCAACCAGGGCTTCTGGTTCTTTTTGTGGGTTCCTCCTAGCGCTTGTTTGATTTGTGTTTACTGGGGTGTTATGTGCTTGTTTGTGCTTGTATTTATTTTTGTTTATTGCTTTATGTACAGTTACTTTACTGCTTTCTTTACTGCATTTATATATCATACTGTCATTGTTGCTGGCTGGATCTGGTTTTTTGCTTTGGTGGGTGGGGTTCCATTGAGAGTTAAGGTCCTATACCTGGGACCTGAGTGACACCTAGGCTAGAGTGAATCATATTCTTTCCCATTCCATTTCGGTCTGGTGCGGGAATATGAAACACGGTTCAGATATGGGTTTCTTCTTGAGAACTCTGTGTTGCAGATTTCCTGCAATGCTAGGGCTATCTGGGAAGCCTGCTAAGTCTGGATGACCTTTTAGTATTGACCTTCAGAAACTGAGGTGAATTAGAGGAGGAATTGTTATGGTTATTGTAAACACTGTACCTCCGGGTTAGAAGTGCTTACACTTCTCATAACTGATCCAAGTCTGAGGATCCTTGTTCTAGATCACCACCTGTGAGGGGGTTGGGTTGTTTACAGGTTTGCAGGTACCTTGACCTCAGAATACCCTGTCACTTTGACTTTGTTAAGAATGCTCCATGTTGGATAGTTCTTGTGATTCTAAACCCTGGACATGTGGCTCTTTATTTGAGTCCCCCACCCTGGTTACTGGATTTATAGGCCTCCATCTGGAATTCTTGAACACACATGGATCTATACCAAGGCAGTTAATCAGATCCGGCTCAGTCACAAACCCTTGCATTTCATTTGCATACATACTCATTGCATCATTTTAACATGTGCTTATTTGTGTTTCAGGGTATCCATTTTTCATCTGGTTTTGGTTTTGACCCCATCTGCAGTTTTGACCTGTCTCCACCAGCACTTGCTTCAGCTTGTCAGCCATATACTTCAGTTACTTGCACAAGCCAGCCAGTGGCCCGCTTCTTAACCTCTTCATCAACACTTATTCTACTCAGTCTCAGCATCATGGCTCCAAAGAAAAGCAACATCACCTATCATTTCTTCCAACCGGACTTATCAGACATCAGGAGGATCCAAACCCTGATCACTCCAGATCACATGCCTTTGTTCAGGGAGCATTATGGGGATATACTTGACTTGGTCATGGATCTGGACCCATCTCAGAGGAGCCTGATCCATACCTGTATTCAGTTCTATGACCCCCCATTGAGATGTTTCACCTTTCAAGACTTTCAGTTGGGTCCTCTTCTGGAAGAATACTCATCATTGACTGGTCTGCCCATCAAGAGGGAAATCCCTTTTAACCCTGAAATGGTCTTTCCCAGCAATGGAGAGATAGCAAAAGCTTTGCACCTGGAGCCTGTTTTGGTTGAGCAACACATGACCTCTAAAGCTGGGATCCCTGGATTTCATCTGGACTTCTTAATTTCTCAAGCTAGTCTGAAGGCCACCTTGGGGGAGTGGAAAGCTGTTCGTGCTTTGTTGGCCATAAGTGTATATGGAATTGTGTTGTTTGCAGATGAGCCTCGATTCATCAGCAAGAATGCAATCCATTTGTTCATCCTGAAGAACCCAGTGCCAACTTTACTGGGTGATCTCTATTACTCAGTACATCAGAGAAATGAGAAGCAGAGGGGAAGATTAGTGAGGATTTGTGCTCCATTATTCCATGCTTGGCTTCTCAGGCATCTACCCAGGACAGATGCATTTCTAAATCCTCATCAGCAAAGCAACTGGGCTAAGAGGCTCACTACTCTCACTTCAGCAGACATCAGATGGTGTACTCAAAGCACCAAGGGCAGAGATATGATCACCAGCTGTGGGCACTTTCCCAATGTGCCTTTGATAGGAGTTAAGGGAAGTATCAACTACAACCCTCTGCTGTTCAGGAGACAATTGGGCTATGCACTGGTCCACACTCCTAGGGTACAGGATTTGGTTGAGACCCTCTACTGTGAGTACAAGATTAGTCTGGCAACTGTTAGGCAGGCTGCCTGGGCCTGGGATCATGTTCAAACCAAGGGAATCACCATTTTGGGGAAGTGCAATAATGTGGCATCAGTCCAATATTATGAGTGGTCCCATGCTAGGGCCCAATTCTCTGGAATGCCCTTTACCATAGAAGACATGCCTGAGTCATCTTCAGCACCACCCCCTGCCACTATCAGTTTGGAGGAGTTTGAGAGCTTGAAGGAAAGAAATGGGAAGCTAACCCAGGCTTTGCAGAAGACCCTCCGGGAGAGGAGTGAAGGTGTGAGGGAGATTGAGAGATTGGAGAAATTGAAAGTGGAACACTTGACCAAGATTGAGAAGTCTGGAGATTATATCAACAAGTCTAAGGCTGGCGAGCAGATTCTGAAGAATGCTTGTAAAGAAGCCCAGTTTCAGAGAGCGAGAACAGACTTGTATTTGAAAGAGAGTCAGGCCAGGTGGGTCCGGATCACTGAGGCCCGTACTCTAGAAGACAAGAGAGCTCAAGACAAGATGGAGCAAATGGAAAAAGCCCTGGCAGCAGCCCAGAAGGAAATATCAGAGCTAGAAATCAGAGCTGGAGTGAAGAGGTCTAAGGACCAAAGTCATAACAAGAAGTTGACTGCAGCTGTTGCAACAAGAAACCTTCTCATCAGAAATCTTACGGAGCATCCGGCTGATCCTGTGACCGAAGCACTTCTCAAGGAAGTTCGTGAGGATGAGTTTGGCCTTGGAGTTTGATCATTTGCTTGTTGTTATCCCTATTCCATGTACTTTTGCTTTTTGTGATGTATTTTGACCCCTTTGAGGGCTTGTGTTGTAAAATGAACAAATTGTATTATTTCACATTTTTTGTAATATATTTGTGTTAGTTTCCATCTGGGTTACTTCAAAAGCAACTTCAACAGCAGCATCTTCAAGGGTCTGGAAGGGTCAAAGCTGAAGGCCAAACCGGATACCTTGAGAACAAATAAGCATAACTGCATTGCATGCTAACCCTTTTGTTTGTTTTGTAGGTTTTTGTTTTGTTGTTGCTAACCTCTGTTGTGATGTTCAGGAATTATTGCTCGCCGCCGGGTATTTCCCCTCAACAGGCCACACAGGTACCCAACTAGAAACAACCTTCCGGGAATTCAGATGGACCAGATGCAACAAGACCTTACGGAGGTCAGAAACCAGATGGCCAACGAAAGGCTGGAGATGAGAACCCAGATAACACAGTTCATGGAAGTGATGAACAACTTAGCTCAAAGCCAGGAGAGGCTCAGAACTTTGGTAGAAGGGAGGAATCAAGAGGAGCCCCATGTGGGGACTGCAGGCACAAGTAACAATGAACGGGTGCAACCACATGTTAACCCCCCTGTGTTTGGTCCACATCTACATCCTGAGATTAATATTCCTGCAAACATTCAAGGAACAGCTACTGCAGCCAGAGTACTTCAAGAAGATCCTCAGGAGGACCAATTTACAGTAATGGGTGCTGGAGAGGAAACATATGATAGACGATTGGAAGAGATAGCTGAGAAGTTAAGGTCCTTAGAATCTCAAAATTCTTTGGGTTTCGACGTCATGGACATGGGGCTGGTAGACGGGGTCAGGATCCCCCATAAGTTCAAGCCTCCTTGCTTCGAAAAGTATAATGGGACTTCATGCCCCCGGACTCATTTGCAATCATTTCTGGGAAGGCTAAAAGCCTATACAATGGATGAGAAACTTTGGATGTTCTACTTCGAAGACAGCTTGACTGGAGCATCAAGGGAATGGTATTCCCATTTGACAAGGGCAACTGTGAGATGCTGGAAGGACCTGGCAGAAGCCTTCATCCGACAGTATCAATACAATTTAGATATGGCACCCAACAGGACTCTCCTAATGGGAATGTCACAGTCGTCGAGGGAAAGTTTCCGAGAGTATGCCCAAAGGTGGAGGCAATTGGCTGCTGCTGTTCAACCACCAATGTCTGAGAGAGAAATGGCAGACATGTTTATGAACACTCTCCAGGGAACGTATATTGACAGGTTAGCTGCTTTCTCTTCCACCAGCTTCGCAGATGTTGTCATAGCTGGGGAGAGAATTGAAAGCCTGTTAAAAATGGGAAAGATCTCAGACAACGGTGCAAGCTCGTCCAGTAATACAAGAAAGCCTTTTGCAGGCCCGAGAAGAACTGGCGAGACTAATGCCATTCACACCAACAGGGGTAGGCCCCAATATGCTCAGAGGTCAATAGCAGCAGTCACTATCCCTGCTCCAGCTCATCCACAGCCAGTCTATCAACCTCCTCAACAAAACTTCCAACAACAACCTCAGTATCATCAGAATCAGTATCCTCCAAGAAACTACAACAACAACAACTCCAACAACAACAATCAATAGAGGCCATTCCAACAAAGGCCATCCCAAGCTAACAGAGTGATCGACCCGATCCCAATGCCGTATGCTGCCTTGCTGCCACAACTTCTGAAACTCAACCTGGTTGAGCTAAGAACGTTGGCACCTCCGGATCCCAACAGTCTACCAAGAAACTATGACTCCAACGCTAGGTGTGCTTTTCATTCAAACGCACCTGGTCACAGTACAGAAAAATGCAGAGCTCTGCATATGAAGGTACAAGACTTGGTAGACTCCAAGGCTCTGAATTTTGCACCTCCTCCCAATGTCAATAAAAACCCAATGCCAAATCATGGTGGTCCCCGAATTAACGCTATTGAAGAAGACCAACCGTCTTATTTAATAACAAGTGTGGATCAGATCCGGACGCCATTGGTGGAAATCAAAGCTCAACTCCGTGAAAACCAAATATTTCCGGGGTGTGAACTAGGGTGTCCCTACTGCAATATTTCATGGAATGGGTGCGGGGACCTGAGGAATGGCATTAACAGCCTTATTCAGAGTGGCTTGCTACAGATCACTACATCATTTCCGACAAATCCAGCAGCTTCATCAACAACGGTTTCAGACCCTCCTACACCTGCAGCAACTATTGTTCCCGACAATTCATCAGCACCATCAACAAGTACTTCGCCTGTCCTTCCAAATGATCAGTTTTCAACAGTTTCTCCTACTACAACTTCAGCTTCATTCCATCTCGAATCTCCATCAACAACAACAACAACAGTCCTTCCAACAGTACCTCCTACAACACCAGCAATCAATCATGAAGATGTCTCTACTGTTACCATATTCTATGATCCTGAAAATAATTCCGCCTACCAGTCAGAAGGTGCTGCTCCCACCAGAGCACCAGTTACAATCTTTTATGATCCACAAACAATTACAGTCCCTTCAGCAGCAGCAATCAGTCCAGTCACTGTCACGGTGCCTGGACCAGTACCATATGAAAGCAATAGGGCCATCCCTTGGCACTATGGCTCTGACGTATACTGCGAAGGAAAAAGAATCACTCTTGAAACATCAACACCTGCACCACAAGTAGATAATGTGGGGGGAGGCGGAGGCTTCACTCGAAGCGGACGTCTCTTTGCTTCACAAGTTCAAAGACCCACTGCCGAAGCAGAAGCTGCTGCCAAGGCAAAAGGAAAAGGCCCGGTGCAGGAAGATCCAGCTGCCAAAGAAGCCCTGAAGACTCCATTCGATCAGGAAGTTGATGAGTTTATGCGAATCATCAAGAAGAGTGACTACAAAATTGTGGATCAACTTCACCAGACGCCATCCAAAATCTCCATCCTCTCACTGCTTATGTGCTCCGAAGCCCATCGGAATGCACTACTTAAAGTCCTGCACGCAGCTTACGTGCCTGAGGAGATTACTGTCAACCAGTTGGAAACCGTGGTTGGAAACGTTACTGCTAGCAATGGGCTAGGGTTTACCAATTCTGACTTGACAGCGGATGGCCATAATCACAACAAAGCCTTGCACATAACCATGGAATGCAAAGGAGCTGTCCTTTCTCATGTGCTGGTGGACACAGGTTCTTCCCTGAATGTCTTACCGAAGAAGGCTCTGGTGAAGCTTGAATATGATGGATTGGCATTGAGACCCAGCAACCTAGTGGTAAGAGCCTTTGATGGTTCGAAGAGATCGGTTCTGGGAGAGATTGAGCTGCCTGTGACAATTGGCCCGCAGACCTTTAAAACTATCTTTTATGTGATGGACATTCAGCCCGCCTACAGCTGTTTGTTGGGTAGACCCTGGATTCACGCCGCCGGCGCAATAACGTCTACCCTTCACCAAAAGTTAAAATTCGAGTGGGAAGGTCAAGTTGTCACAATCTGTGGGGAAGAGGATATTTTCGTTAGCCATCTGGCTACCTACAAGTACATAGAGATGGATGGAGAGATCCATGAGACAATGAGCCAAGGTTTTGAAGCCTTGAATGTCAATGAAGCATCTGCTGTGTCGGGGATCTCCATGTCGTCTTATCAACAAGCCCGGAAGGTTGTTGAAGAAGGAACTGCCCTAGGCTGGGGCAAGGTCTTAGCTGTGGAGGAGAAGAGGGACAAATTTGGGTTGGGTTACAGACCAACTCAACATCAAGCAAAGGCTGCTGCAGAGCCTGGTTTTGTCAGTGGGGGGATGCTTACCCCCGATGCTATCAACTGTCTGGAAGACGAGCTGGAAGAGGAGCGCAATCTGGAGAATTGGATTCGTCCGAAGATCCCGGGGAGCAGTATCTCGAACTGGTCTTCCCAGGAAATTATAAGGGTTACTCATGCAGAGTAATTATTATTTCCTGTATTTTTTATAGCATGCATCAAAGTCTTGCATCTTGCCCAAGATGACAAGACTCATTTTGTAATCAGGGCCATCTGTACTTTTGTGCAAAGAAGATTAAATTAATGAAATATCAGACATCTTTTTGCAAGCGAGTCTTTTTCTTTTCTGTTCACTGTTTTTCCATCTTTATTTTTGTACAAAGAATAAATGGCGGTGTTTTCAAAATGATAACTTCATTTCACTTTTTTCTAAAGCAAGATTAAAATCAATCACTAAAATAAACAAACTTAACCCTTGCAGAGAGTGCCTTCCAGACAGCACCGACAACAGCACGGCTATGACATCGTATGACTTTGACAATCCAATCAATCAAGCTGATGAAGGGGTTGATGAAGAATATGAGCTTCCTGAAGAGCTAGCCAGGTTGTTAAGGCAAGAGGAAAAGGTTATTACCCCTCACCAGGAGGAGGTTGAAGTGATCAATCTTGGTACGGAGGAAGACGTGAAAGAGGTTAAAATCGGGGCCTGCCTGCAAGACTCAGTGAAGAGACAACTGATAGATCTGCTTCAAGAGTATGTTGATGTGTTTGCTTGGTCGTATCAAGATATGCCAGGGTTGGATACCGACATTGTTGTGCACAAGCTGCCTTTGAGGGAAGAATGCCCACCGGTCAAACAGAAGCTGCGCCGAACTCGCCCAGACATGGCTATGAAAATCAAAGAAGAGGTACAAAAGCAATGGGACGCCGGGTTCCTTGCTGTGACTAGCTATCCGCCGTGGGTTGCTAACATAGTACCCGTGCCTAAGAAGGATGGCAAAGTAAGAATGTGTGTTGACTACCGGGATCTGAACAAGGCCAGCCCGAAAGATGATTTCCCTCTACCTCACATTGATGTATTGGTCGATAATACGGCTCAGTTCTCGGTATTCTCCTTCATGGACGGATTTTCAGGATATAATCAGATCAAGATGTCACCTGAAGACATGGAGAAGACAACATTCATTACACCTTGGGGCACATTCTGTTACAAAGTGATGCCATTCGGACTGAAGAATGCTGGTGCCACATATCAACGGGCTATGGTGACATTATTCCACGTTATGATCCACAAAGAAATAGAATGTTATGTGGATGACATGATTGCCAAGTCCCTTACTGAGGAAGATCATCTGATGAATCTGCTGAAGTTGTTCAAGCGTCTGAGGAAATACCAACTAAAGCTGAACCCCAACAAGTGCACATTCGGGGTGCGATCCGGTAAACTGCTGGGCTTTATTGTAAGCGAGAAAGGGATTGAGGTTGACCCTGATAAAGTCAAGGCTATACAAGAAATGCCTGCACCAAAAACTGAGAAAGAAGTTCGAGGGTTCTTAGGTCGATTGAACTACATCTCACGGTTCATATCTCACCTCACAGCAATCTGTGAACCCTTGTTTAAGCTGTTAAGGAAGGAACAAACGGTCAGGTGGAACGAAGATTGCCAGAAGGCTTTTGACAAGATCAAGGAATATCTGCAAGAACCTCCAATCCTCATGCCGCCAGTTGAAGGAAGACCTCTGATTATGTACTTGAAAGTGCTAGAAGAGTCAATGGGGTGTGTACTAGGTCAGCATGACGAGTCTGGTCGAAAAGAGTATGCAATATACTACCTAAGCAAAAAGTTTACCGACTGTGAACAGCGTTATTCACTGCTCGAGAAAACTTGCTGTGCTTTAGCGTGGGCTGCTCGCCGACTGAGACAGTATATGTTGACCCACACTACCTTATTAATCTCAAAGATGGACCCAGTTAAGTACATATTTGAGAAGCCAGCTCTTACCGGACGGGTTGCAAGATGGCAGATGATTCTCACAGAATACGACATACAGTACACTTCTCAGAAAGCCATCAAGGGCAGTGTACTATCTGAATATCTTGCTGAGCAACCCATTGATGACTGCCAGCCAATGAGGTTTGACTTCCCTGATGAGGACATCATGTTCATTAAAGCAAAAGATCACGAAGAGCCTATTCACACTGAAGGGCCTGACCCGGAGGAAGAATGGACTATGATGTTTGATGGGGCTGTTAACATGAACGGCCGTGGTGTTGGTGCAGTACTCATTACACCTAAAGGAGTTCACATGCCTTTCTCGGCAAAACTCACTTTCAACTGCACTAACAACGAAGCTGAATACGAAGCTTGCATTATGGGTCTTGAGGAAGCCATTGACCTCAGGATCAAAATTTTGACTGTATTCGGAGATTCAGCTTTGGTAGTCAATCAAACCAACGGGAAATGGTACACCCACCAGGATCATCTGATACCTTACAGGGATTATACAAGAAGGTTATTGACTTTCTTCACAACAGTCAAGCTTGAGTATATCCCTCGGGACGAGAATCAGTTTGCAGATGCTCTTGCTACCATTTCATCCATGATCAAAGTTCAAACGGCTAATTTTGTACCCCAGATTTCAGTGTCAAGACTTGATAGACCAGCATATGTATTTGCAGCGGATGTTGTAAAAGATGATAAGCCTTGGTTTCATGACATTAAGTGCTTCTTGGAGGATCAAACATACCCACCTGGGGCATCTTCCAATGATAAGAAGACTTTGAGAAGGCTTGCTGGTAGTTTCTTTCTAAACACTGATGGGTCTTTATACAAGAGGAACTTTGACATGGTACTCCTCAGATGTGTTGAAAAGACGGAAGCAGATTTGTTGATGCATGAAGTGCACGAAGGATCTTTTGGTACCCACGCAGGAGGGCATGCCATGGCTAAGAAATTGCTAAGATCAGGCTATTACTGGATCACAATGGATGCAGACTGTTGTGCTTACGCCAGAAAATGCCATAAATGCTAGATCTATGCAGATAAGGTGCATGTGCCTCCCAATCCTTTGAACATCATGTCTTCACCATGGCCCTTTGCTATGTGGGGCATTGATATGATTGGCAAGATTGAGCCAACTGCTTCGAATGGTCACAGATTCATCCTGGTCGCCATTGATTATTTCACCAAGTGGGTTGAAGCAGCCTCATATGCAAATGTTACAAGACAAGTGGTAGCCCGATTTCTGAAGAGAGATATCATCTGTCGGTATGGAGTTCCCGAGCGAATCATTACTGATAATGGTTCCAACTTAAACAACAAAATGATGGCAGAGCTGTGCCGGGACTTCAAGATCCAACATCACAATTCTTCTCCTTACAGGCCAAAGATGAACGGCGCTGTTGAGGCAGCAAATAAGAATATTAAGAAGATTGTGCAGAAGATGGTAATCACATACAAAGACTGGCACGAAATGCTACCATTTGCTTTGCATGGGTACCGCACATCGATCAGAACATCCACTGGGGCAACACCGTATCAGCTTGTGTATGGTATGGAAGCAGTCCTACCTGTTGAAGTTGAATTACCCTCCTTGCGGGTACTAATGGATGTTAAACTGAGTGAAGCAGAATGGGTTCGGACCCGATACGAACAACTGAGTCTGATCGAAGAGAAAAGATTGGCTGCAATCTGTCATGGACAGCTATATCAGAAGAGAATGAAGAGAGCCTTCGATCAGAAAGTCAGGCACCGAGAGTACCAAGTAGGAGATCTTGTGTTGAAGAGAATCCTCCCTCCTCATACAGACCACAGGGGCAAATGGACTCCAAATTATGAAGGACCATTTGTTGTAAAGAAAGTTTTCTCCGGTGGAGCACTGATGCTCAGCACCATGGATGGTGAAGACTTCCCGTCCCCTGTGAATTCAGATGCAGTTAAAAAATACTTCGCATAAAATGACCCGCTGGACATAAAAACAGAATGTAAGTCCAGGCAAAAATAGGGCATCCCGGCGAGTCAAAAACAGAATAAAAGACTCGGGCAAAAGTAAGGGAAAATGAATAAAAAATGTACACCCGCTGAGTTGAAAAGCCGCATTGGACAGCTCAGGCAAAAATGGGTATCCCGATGGATTGAAAACCCGAAAGGGCGATCCATGCAAAACAAGGGAATAAGCGAACAACTGCATTCTGAATTCGTCTGTATCACCTACAACTTGGTAAGCTACAAAGGATCAAGCTTCAATCAGAATTAACTCTCTCCGGAAAGCAAGACGAGAAGAACGTCATTGTCATACGAGTCATAGCAGGAGAGGAAGCTCCTCAAAGCGTCACCAACATCGCCAGCACTTTATTTCTCAATTTGTAACAATCTCCTCATTTCAGGAGATATGTTTCTTTGACTGTATCTTGCCAATTCAGGGCACAGGAATTAATAAAATCAGATTTTCGGTCATGTTTCGTTTTTACATTTATGTTTTGCAAAGAGTTGTCTGATATCTCTAAAATACAATTGCATAAGTACAGATGCCTTTCTCTAAAAATAAAAGAGAAAAGAACACATGCTTACAGGGAATGTGATTATTCTCGAAAGTACTTAACTCCTATGACGGAATCCAGTAAGGGATACCTCGGGACCTTTTGTACGTTTCCTTACCTTTGCAGGATTGCAGGTATCCAGAACGCAACCTGGGGCATGCAGGTTACGTCTCAGCAAGTTGGCGAATCATTATCAACTCGATCTATCTTCCACGTGGCACGGGAGAGTGCCCACTTCCCCAGCAAAGTTGCCAAATCAACAAACAGGCTTAACACTCCGGATGCTTTCTCCCCAGCCGAGTTGCCTCTCATTACTCTCCCCAGCTGAGTTGCCAACAGCATTCCCCGGCTGTAGTACCAACCATTCTTCCTCAACAGGATGCAAAGTCAGGGAATTATCTCCCCACAGAATCCCCGGCCTTTATTCAGAAGAGCAACGCACGGAGAAATCACAACAGAGTACAGAAAGCTTCTACAAACCCCAGCTGGGTTTCTCATTTATAAGGATATGTCAATCAGTGACCTATATCCCCAAACAGATACGTCACTAGATCTACCAATGATCTCATCCCCAGCTGGGATGTTCACTTCAAGCAGATCATCCAGAGATCTTCACAGCAATGGGATCCAAATTCCGGATCGGTGCCTCTTTGCATAATCATAGCATTCGCATCATATTATACCCTCAGAGCGTAGCATTCCGTCTAATACGGAGCATTACGGCAAAAAAATCAAATACATAGCATAATCATAAGTCATGTTGTGAATCGAACGCTTGTGATTAGTAACCATTCATCAGAATACAGATTACTTTCCCCCAGAGTCCCCACCAGAGTCCCAGCAAAAGCAGCTGCCTCTCAAATCACAAACACCAGTATATACACCTTTTGGCACCCGTCCGTGTCATCTTTCCCCAGTAAAGTCGCCTGAACACTCTTTACAAACAAATCACCCTTATTACAGATACGTCCTGACACCCGTCCGTGTCATATCCCAGCAGAAAGCCAAAGAGGTCCTCTTTGCACTCACATATACCTATACATACACTTTTCTTGACACCCGTCCGTGTCATATCCCCAGCACAGTCGCGTACACTTTCATCAACTCATATACTTGTTAATATTATACTCTTCTCCTTTTGACACCCGTCCGTGTCACTCTCCCCAGCAATACCAAACACTCATCTATACAATACAATACTCACTACTCATGGTACGCTTATACAGATACTCGTCCGTATCTTGTATACATCATCACTCATAACTCCACAGATTCGGCAGTAGTCCTTGTTCTTTGTTAACCAGTTGGTACTCGTCCGTACCATTATCTCAGAACATTGCGTCTAGTGTTTGTTTCTACATGATACTCGTCCGTATCATAGTCTTAGGGATGCTCGTCCGCATCATTAATCCATACACCGTGTCAAACACTTATGTCTTCTTGAGTATAGATACTCGTCTGTGTCTATCATTCCCAGAAAGATTCTTTCAGATGCAACACTCGTCCGTGTTCTCTGTTAACCAGTTGATACTCGTCCGTATCATCATCTCAGAACATGTGTCAGTTTGTTTCTACATGATACTCGTCCGTATCATAGTCTTAAGGATGCTCGTCCGCATCTTTAATCTATACACAATACCAAACACTCATACTTTCCTTTCTTGGTTGTGAACGCTCGTCCGTGTTTACTATATCCCCAGTAGATCGCCAACAAATTTTCCTTTATCTAACACTCGTCCTGTGTTATGATAACTCTGAGAGCAGCCGTACCCTGCTAAGTGGTCGTCCTCCACTTCTTGATGGTCGTCCTCCATCATGCTCATCCGATGGCCGTCCCCATCGTTGATTTTTAGCAGCCGTCCCCTGCTAGGTGGTCGTCCTCCACCCTTTGATGATCGTCCTTCATCACTTTATCCAATGGCCGTCCCCATTGTTGATTTTGGTTATCTGACATTCGTCCTATGTCATGACAAACCTCGAGAGCAGCCGTCCCCTGCTGAGTGGTCGTCCTCCACTTCTTGATGGTCGTCCTCCATCATGCTCGCCCGATGGCCGTCCCCATCGTTGACCTTTATCCGATGGCCGTCCCCATCGTTGATATTTTCGGCAGCCGTACCCTGCCAGGTGGTCGTCCTCCACCTTTGATGGCCGTCCCCATCATATTTCTTTTATCTCCAACAGAGCAGCCGTCCCCTGCTAGGTGATCGTCCTTCACCTTTGATGACCGTACCCCATCAACTGTTTATTTCATTTATTCTTTAACCCGATGGCCGTCCCCGTCGTGGTCCCTTTTCCTTTTTAACCCGGTGGCCGTCCCCATCGTTGGTTGCCTTTATGAACTTGATGGCCGTCCCCGTCATGTTTCATTCGATCCCCAGAAAATTTTATAACTTTATCTTGATGGCCGTCCCCGTCATATTATCATTTTCCCTAGCTAGTCGGCCGTCCCCGTCTTAGCTCTACCTTTTATCCCCAGCATGTCGGCCGTCCCCGTCATTGCTCTTTACCCAGCAGTCGTCCTCTGCTCGACGGTCGTCCTCCGTCGCCTACACTTTACAATATACTTTATTTTTCATTTACAATCTATATCCCTTTTCTTCTTCATTCTGTGAGTGCAAATTTTGGACTGTCTTTGGTATTCAACCACAAGTTATCTTGTTTGTCTGTTAAGCCGTCGCTTACATCCTGCACAGCTAACTCATGTTTGAATAGGGGCAGCTGTAAACACCCCAAATTTTCCCTCACCCATTCACACCATGGCTTATGGTCATCTCATATGCATAAACACAATCATATCATCTCACATCTCATTTTTTATTCACTGGATAGTTTCTAAGTCATCTGCACCTAGGGTTTGTGATCTGAACAATCCCAAAGCTTCTTGAGGCACTCCAAAGGCCACCAATCAATTCAAAGTGGTCCATGTGTGTTCTTATATCATATTTCATCTCCTCAAAGTCAAAATTGCAGAGGAATCACAAGAACTAGGGTTTGAGGTGATGCAGAGCCAGTTTGAACTGCACAGTTGACTGAAAATTAGGGTTTTGGTTTCAGAGGCCATAACCCCAAATTTTTTGGTCATTCTTGTTTCCATTGGTCTATATATGGTATAGGGAGTATGCATATCAATTTTCATGAAGAAATTCCATGGGGAAGTCATCTGATCAAGGGTTGACTTTTCAGACAAGTCAGTGTAAAATCAGGGCATCTGAGGCCCCCAATGACCCAACCAATGGGTGATCTTCATCATTTTGAGTGTATATGATCTTTATTTGATCATGGAAGAAGGTTGGAGTTCATAGAAATCAAGAATTTAGGGTTTTTGCAAATGTTGACTTTTTGGGCATAGTTGACTTTTCAAGAATGCATCATTTTAGGTCATTTTTCAAGCCTTGATTCTTGATCCAAAAAGGCTTCAAATGGAAAAACTTTGGTCATGAAAGTTGTAGATCTCATCTTTCCCTTTTCAAAAAGTACAAGAACATGATCAAATTCTTTTTGGATCAAAAGTTATGGTGTGGCAAAGTTAGCAAAAATCACTAAATTTCAAGTTATGCACTAAATGGAAATTTTGCAAAGTCATGAACCAATGCATTATGTGACCTCTAATTCATTTGAAACCCTTACACAAACATTCTATGAGCCTTAAAAATCAGAATTGGATCAAGTTTCTGCATAGTTTGGTTTATGTAACAAGACTTTCTTCACATGTGAACCATAAAGCCACAAGTTGCAAAACTCATGATCATGTTTCACCAACTTGCTGCCTTGAATGCTGGACCAAGCCTAGCCTTTCCCTTCACTTTGCTGCGCCAGAACCAGCCCATGTACTTGCCTAGCACTTCACCATACTTCTCTTACACATTAGTTGACCTTTTTGCAAAAGTTAACTTACCAATCAATAAAGCACAAGTCACATCCTCTGACCAATGAGAGAGGTTTTTGTGGACAATTTGCAAGCTAAACATAACACAAGGCAAGGCTGAAACACATTCATTCATCACATACACAAAAACACACCACATTGCATTTTCTATCGAATCTCTCTCCACAGCCACAAAACACTCAAGCCAACTTCACTAATCATCTTACCTTGCTCCATAGACCACAAAGCATCAAGGACACAAGCCTGAAACAGCAAGAATCCCCCATTGCCATTCTTTACCTCAGCCTGCATTTTCTATCGAATCTCTCTCCACAAGCCATGAACACTTAAACAAACCCCACACACCAACTCACCTTGCATCACTGACCAGAAACCACCCTTTGTTTTGGCCTGAAACACCCTATATCCCAAATACGACTTTCATCCTCCCTTGGTCAGAGCTGCTGCAAACTCACTCAGGAGGTTGTTTAAACTCCAACTAAGCATCCAAAGCTTCAAAGGTGGACCATTGGGACCAGATTGAGCCAAAGGACCATCCAAAAAGCTCCTGAATCAGAAGTTCAACCTCAGGTGACTCCATGAACTTTTTTCCCAGAACTCATTTCTCTTGTTAAAATCTTGTTGTGTATGTTACACTGACCATTGGGATCTCTTTACTTTTGAAAATAAGCCAGAAATGAGTATGTAATGCTGTTCTGAAAGTTTGACCTAAAAATTTCATTGCTTCGATTCTTGTTTGTGTGTGAGTTTAAATGTGATTTGATGCTGGATTCGAGTTTAGGGTGAGTGGAAGGTGATTTCTGGAGAGTTAGAGCCTTTGAAATGGCCTAGGGAGAGAGATTGATTCTGGGGATGGCCGGAGAAGACGACCGGAACACTGTTCCGGTCGCCTGATTGTCATTAGGGCACAATTAGGGTTTAATCAGGGTGATTAGCAAGTTTGAATTTGGGCCGTGAGATGTGGCGGGGAGTCAATGCGCGCGCTGGCCAGTTTAAATCTCCACCCTAGGATTTGAATACTTTTCATTAAATCAGATTTAATTCATTTATTTTCCTTTATTTTTCTTTTGTTTTGCATAATTATTTAAAAATAGCAAAAATATCTTAAAAATTATGAAACTTTTTCTTTAAAGTTTTATTAATTTTTAAGAGCCAAAAATATTTTTATTTTATTTTTTATCATTAAAAAAATTATTTTTAAATATTTAAAAGATTATTTTTAATTGATTAATAGGAATTAATTAATAAAAAATACTTTTAGGTATTTAAAAATTACAAAAAATTCATGAAATGTTCTAAGACATTTAGAAACATTGTCCAACCTTCAAACCAAATTTCTTTTTTGATCTTGATGCATTTTAAGAATTTTTCATTGAATTAAATCATTTTTTATGCATTAATTTGATCCTAAGTTCAAAAATTCATTTCTGCCTATTGGAGAAGGTTGAGACATTGATTCTTCTTGCATTGTTTTGTGTTTGGCATGTAGTTTCTAGGGAAAAATGGCCATGATTTGATCTTGCATTTTCCAATTGTTTGACATTTCTTTTGTTAAGAACCCTAAAAAACCCTAATAATTTGTGAAAATCATATCTTGAGTTTGGTTAAGAGTTGGGAGTTCCCCTTTGGGCAGTGGTTCATTATAGGTTTAGGGTTTCTTTGGGTACCATTTTCCATTTTTTATCTTAGGGTTTGCTTCTGTTTTGAGTTTTTGTTTGATGTTTGATCCATGAACCCTAATTTGGGCTTCCATTTGCATCCTTCTTGCATTTCCTTGCATAACATGACTTGTCTTTGCATTTTGTGCATTCTTGTGATTCATTTGACATCTTAAGACATATAGAAAGCATGTTTGATCATTGCATTACATATTTGCCATGTCATTTGTCTTGTATGCTTCATAACTTTCCATGCTTGTTCATGCTCCTTAACCTGCATCATTTGCATTCATGATCTTGTATGAACATCTCCATGACTTGTCTCATGTTTGCAGCACCTCATAACATCATAATCATCATCAACATGCTTCTGGTTTTGCTTAGCATCATACCATTTCATCTCATCTTGCATTGCATTTCACTTTCTTTCTAACATTTCAGGTGGTAAGTAAACTTGAGAAGTGAATTTGCCTTCACTTCTCATAACTTTTCTTTTCATCTCTCTTGCATCCATTGCTGCATTTCTATTTGTGTTTGAGTTTGAGCTTGCTCATTCTTCTTCCTCCCACTTTCTTTCTTCAAGTGACTTGACTTCTTGAATGAAGCAAGTCACTTTGCCTCTCTTGATCCTGTTCATCTGCTTCCTGGTGGTTCTTCTGAAGATTGTCCTTGAAAACCTCACAAACCTTAGGATCATCCAAGCATGACAATGAATTAGGGTTTTGATTAGTCCCCTCATAGTTTTACCTTTGTGTCTCTCTTTGAGTCCTCTCTTCTCACCTCATAATCAGAGACTAAACCCTAAAGGCTTTAAGACTTTGTGATTAGGGTTATGCCTGCATCCTTCTCTTAGGATGGAGTGTATAACTTTAATCCTAAGTGTTAAACCCTTTGTTTGTTTAAATCTCTTAATCAATTCATTTAATAAATATCAAGACATCACACTTGTAACTTGGGCCTTGCATTAGGGTTCTAATTCTTCCTTAAGTGGTTAAGAAGGACTAACCCTAGTGTTAATGGACAAGTCCCCCTCAAGTTGTCTTACAAATCATAAAAAACACTTCATCATCATATCATTAACTAAAATCCACTTAATAAAGGCTTTGTTTTGTCATGAGTTTAATCCCTAATCATGGATTGAGTTGAGGAGCTTTCCTCAGCTTAAACATTCTCATCTATCATCCTTCTTTTAGGATGGTGTAATGAGTCTGTTTAATCCCTGATTATGGCTTAACCTCATTACTCAACACTAAACAAAAACACTAAAAACATCTAAATAATCACAAGTAGGTTAATGATCTTAATCCTACACCAAAGGTGATTAAGTGTGAGAATCTGACTTCGCACTTAAGGTAATCTCATTACCCCTAATCAGAGGGAAGATGTGATGAGTTTACTAAATCCATTGGTTTAGGCCTAAGCTCATTATCCTATGACAAACTTCAAAAAGCAATAAAAGACTGAAAACTCCAAAACAAACAATAATCGTCTCCTCCGGGATTCTTTTCTCATCTCATTCACTCACAACCGAGAACTCGCTTCTTCCGTCTAATGCAAGACAGTTAGCACCTGAGCCAGACAGGTCATACACTTGAGCATAGACAAGTAAGCAGTTCACAAGTCAATTCATCTATCAGTCTCTTTGGGTCGAACTACGGTGTTCTGACTTCCTCATTGCACGAGAGGATACGTAGGCATAACTTAACGGTTATCGAACAAAAGTCTCTGTACATTCCTCCTCCTTCTAGCTTCATTCTTTAGCCTCATGGTCTTGAGCAATTCATTCTCATTCCTACACTGACACATCATTTATACACTTCACTTCTTTTACACTGACACCTGTACATCTCTTTCCATCTCATTTATACACAGATTGCACTGACACTACCCCTTTAAAACACAAATCTTTTAAGCGTGGATCCCGTCGAGTACGACGGACAATCTGGGTGCTAATACCTTCCCAGGTTGTAACCAACCCCCTTTCTCAGTCTCTCTGGTTCGCAACCGCCTTATCCGTATCTTTCTAGGTCTATGCAGCATTGCCTTTCCTCCGGGATAAAAATGCCTAGCTGGCGACTCTATTCATCTCCAGTGAGTTCACGGCTGTGTGTTCTCATTGTCCCTCTCGCCGACCGTTCGCGTCTGTACCTTCATCTGATCCAGTTTCATTTGTTGGGAGCGACACTAACCTAATACACTTTCCTTACTCTCGTAACAAAAAGGTCGATTTTAAATAAAAAGTATCAGCCAGGATATTAAGCTATTAATTATTCTAAGCCTATAGTTGATTTTACCGATTTAGTTTGTTTTAATTACATACCGCCCTAAGGTAATTAGCTACTCATTCTTGTTGAACCAGACAGAGGCAGAGAAACAATAAACGAAATATTCATGGCAGAAAAATAAATATTCAACATAAATATAAAATTGCAAATTAAAATAAACCTGGTTAACAATAAAATGGCAGACTCCTTCTTCCACAGACCGGAAAGCTCGGAGTATTTGGCGGAATCGAAAATAAACTAAAAATTCTGAAGGCTTTGAAACAAATAAATTTTATAACAATTTCCTGATGTTGGAAATTGTTATAGTTTGGGTTTGGATACAATAAAAATAGAGCAATGAAAATAATGCTGAAACAATAATAAGGGTGTAAAATAATTCGGCAGAGCTTCCGCAAGAAATTGATAAAAAAATACTCTTTGTATTGTTCATAAAATTTAAGCTATTTATAGAAGATTTAATGGGCTGGTGGTTGAACTTGTTTGCTTGGGCCTCGTAGAGCTTTGAGAAAATCCAGGAACGTGGATACAGGAGGGTCAGCTGGAAAATAGGCAGATCATGTGCAGCGTGACGTTGTGACCAATTCTTTAGTCAAATGACCTATATTTCCCTTGTCACGGTCGTGACAAGGTCATCACGTTCGTGTCCCTTGTAAAATAAGTGTCACGGTCGTGAGTGATATATCACGGTTGTGATTGCTCCTTTTGGGGTGTCACGGTCGTGACAACTAGGTGACGACCGTGAGTGCAACAAAATATGCAGGTTTTTGCAGGTTTCTTCATTTCTTCATCTTTTTATGGTTGTTTTCGCTCCTTTTGCTCTTGGCTCATGATTTAGCTCTGTATACGATGTACCTGCAAAATGGTAAGGAAAACTCGAGGAATCGGGTGTTAAAACGATGATTATGCGATAAAACGGTAATGAAACTTAGCAATATAATCGATACATTTTCTCGTTATCAAACTTCCCCAAACTTAAACCTTTGCTTGTCCTCAAGCAAATAGTCGGTTGAAAATTGTCGGGCAAGTTTTTATCGACGCACACACATAACAAACCGTACGAGGGATCGTTTTGTCGGATAAACCGATACTTTGATAAAACACTAACGATACACTAATGACACAAGCAACAAGCTAAGTCGTCGACTTCCCGTTAAACGAAACATTCGGCAATCGCTTTACGATTTCACCTAGAGTTTTTCGATCTTATTTCGCCCGGTT
Source organism: Lathyrus aphaca (assembly GCA_963966055.1). Classification (NCBI taxonomy): domain Eukaryota; kingdom Viridiplantae; phylum Streptophyta; class Magnoliopsida; order Fabales; family Fabaceae; genus Lathyrus; species Lathyrus aphaca. Next base: position 113,890,702 of record OZ014520.1, read on the forward strand.
TCATTCTAGCGCAATCACATTAAGCCCTTTGCCTTAGCACGCACGTAGTGGAGTAGCCGGTTAGCGACTTTGATCCTTTTTAAGCACGGGGTTTGGTACACGAGTGCGGTAACCCTACATACATTATCCGATTTGGAGGTTGTGGGGGATCGAGCCGTAGCACGCCCTACCGAGTTCAGAACCAGTACCTCTGAACCAACCCGCAATGGACTCCTTCTCATATTTCTCGTTTCTTATATGCGACCGTGTACTTTGGTGCAATTTCTTTTCATTTGCATCGAGATATGAAGGATTATTTTAGATTAGGCATCAAACGCTTATATTCATCGGCTCCCCACGTGGTTTGTGTTCAGACGGTGCTGACTGCTAGTATAAACTACTAGGGGTTACTTTTGAACTGAAACTTAAGGTGTACTCGTAACGATAATCGGAACGGAATCGCTTAAGTGGGAAGTCTAAGGTGTCAAGACTGTATTGATCTTGTTGAATCGTTCTCAGCTTCCTAATTATGATTTCGTAGGTAAGTCGGGTAATGCGAATAATTAAAGATTTTTTTCGGTATGGCTAAATAAACGGGGAAAGTTCGAAACTAAAGAAAATAGCACAAAACATCGCTCGTTTCATTAACTTACGAAAAGGAAAATACAACGGAATGGAAAAGTGCGAAAAAGGGAAAATGCGGAAAATGAAAGGTACCACTCCCACACTATATCAGACATTGTCCTCAATGTTGTGATATAATAGCGGTAAAAGTACAATACAAACTATGAAAATGAAAAACAAACATAAACAAAAAACTAAAACTAAGGCTGCTGATTGCCGCGACCTCGGCTTCTGGTACGGGAGCGTCTGGTCGGAGTCGCTTCAGGATCAGAACTGGTACCGGTAATAGCAGTGATGTCAATGCGTAAAGCCTCTAGCTCGCTAAAAATTTCTCCGAGCTTCGCATCAGTAGCTGACTGGTTGGTTGCAATAGTGCGGAGTAAAGCATCATGCTGCTCCTTCTGCCTTCGCTCCAGTGCGGCGTTCATCTGGTTTTGCTGATGAATCGCACGGAGGACTTCCTCAAGTGTATATTCCTGTGCAGGAGGCTGTCGGGTGGATGTCTCGGGAATGTCCTGGACAGGCTCAGCTGCATCCATCGCGTCCTGAATCTCATCCGCTGGAGGATCGGCCTGATCATCATGAATGGGGGCGTGGCCGGCAGCATCCGGTAAAGCAAAGAGCCAATTGGCTCGGCTAGATGGATCGATGCGGTCACGGGACGGCAGAATGATGTGGTGATAAACAGTGTCGTGGATAACAGGGCTATACCTGCCATCCTCTCTCTGCGCAATCAAGTGTGCGGACCTGCAATAGTTCTTGGTGAGGAACTCGGCGTCTCTGAAAGGCTGATTTACGACCAAGTCACGAAGCCCCAACTGAATGGCGAGGGTGGTGACAATGCCGCCTATGAAAAATGGGGTTGAGCCTCTTTGCGCAATGGCCTGGATGTGAGATAACATGAACGGGGCAGCGTTGATTGGCTCGTCATTTAGAGCGCAGTACAAGAACAGAAGCTCCTTGGAGTTGAGCTTATGGTTACTCTCTCGTGCAAAGATGGTGTTGCAAATGATTCGGTGAAAATATCTGATTGCCGGGTTGTGGATGTGTGTAGCATTAAGGCTCTGAAAGGCTGAGGCACGGGTGTTGGTTATGTCGTGCCATAAAGTGAAAGCGGTTTCACTGAAATTATCCGGCACGCGGAGGTGAGCTTCATTCCCGTGATCGAAGCCTAGCAACTCGGCTATCCTGTTTTGCGAAAGTTCGAACTCCTAGCCATGCAATCTGAATTTAGCGAAACCGGTAAGCTGGCTCTGAGAACCGGTACCGGTGATATAATGGAAGGAGCTTAGGAATTCCAATGTCAGAAGCTCGAATGTGGGCTGGGGCTGACTGCAAAGATCCCACATACCGACTTTTTGAAGCAGGCTCTTGACACTGGTAAGCATTCCGAGTTCTCTCAAACAGACAGTGTCGATATAACGCGTGGGTTGCACACCGCGGTTCTGGAATCGGATGAATCTTTCTCTCTGGTTTTCTCCATTCTGTCGCTCCCGATAAATGGGACTGGCCCAAATAAAGGTACAGACGCGAACGGTCGACGAGAGGAGGATGTGAGAACACACGGGAGTGAACTCACAGGAAATGAATAGAGTCGCCAGCTAGGCATTTTTATCCCGGAGGAAAGGTAATGCTGCATAAACCTAGGAAAGAGATATGGATAAGACGGTTGCGAACCAGAGAGACTGAGAAAGGGGGTTGGTTACAACCTGGGAAGGTATTAGCACCCAGATTGTCCGTCGTACTCGACGGGATCCACGCTTAAGAGATTTGTGTTTTAAAGGGGTAGTGTCAGTGCAGTCTGTGTATAAAAGGGCTGGAAGAAAATGTACAGGTGTCAGTGTAAAGGAAGTGTAAAGTGTAATATATACAGTGTCAGTGTAAGGACAAGAGTGAAATGCTCATGATAATGAGGCTAAGAAAATAATGCTGAAAGATGGGGGAATATACAGAGACTTTTGTTCGATAACAGTTAAGTTATGCCTACGTATCCTCTCGTGCAATGAGGAAGTCAGAACACCGTAGTTCGACCCAAAGAGACTGAAAGATAAATTGACTGATGAACTGCTTACTTGTCTATGCTCAAGTGTATGACCTGTCTGGCTCAGGTGCAAACTGTCTTGCATTAGACGGAAGAAGCAAGTTCTCGTTTGTGAGCGAATAAGATGAGAAAAGAATCCCGGAGGAGACGATCATTGTTTGTTTTTGATGTTTTCAATCTTTTATTGATTTATGTGTTTGTCATAAATTAATGAGCTTAAGCCTAAACCAATGGGTTAGTAAACTCATCACATCTTCCCTCTGATTAGGGGTAATGAGAATGCCTTAAGTGTGAAGTCAGCTTCTCACACTTAATCACCATGATGTAGGATTAAGATCATTAACCTACTTGTGATTATTTAGATGTTTTTGTTGTTTTTGTTTAGTGTTAAGTAATGAGATTAAGCCATAATCAGGGATTAAACAGACTCATTACACCATCCTAATAGAAGGATAATAGATGAGAATGTTTAAGCTGAGGAATGCTCCTCAACTTAATCCATGATTAGGGATTAAACTCATGACAAAACAAGGCCTTTATTCAGTGGATTTTAGTTAATGATATGATGAAGAAGTGATTTTTTAGGGTTTGTAAGACAACTTGAGGGGGACTTGTCCATTAACACTAGGGTTAGTCCTTCTTAACCAATTAAGGAAGAATTAGAACCCTAATGCAAGGCCCAAGTTACAAGCTTGATGTCTTGATGATTACTAAGTGAATTGATTAAAGGATTTAAACACATTAAGGGTTTAACACTTAGGATTAAAGTTATACACTCCATCCTAATAGAAGGATGCAGGCATAAGCTTAATCACAAAGCCTCAAAGCCTTTAGGGTTTAGTCCTTGATTATGAGGTGAGAAGAGAAGACTCAATGAGACACAAAGGTAAAACTAAGTGGGGGGACTAATCAAAACCCTAATTATTGTCATGCTTGGTTGTTCCTAAGGTTTGTGAGGTTTACAAGAGAAATCTTCAGAGGAACCACCAGGAAGCAGATGAAAGGAGCAAAGAGAATCAAAGTAACTTGCTTCACTTAAGAAGACAAGTCACTTGAAGAAAGAAAGTAAGAAGAAGAAGAAAGAGCAAGCTCAATCTCAAACACAAGATAAAATGCAGCAATTATGCATAAGAGAGATGAAAAGAAATTGTGAGAAGTGAAGGCAAATTCACTTCTCAAAGTGACTTACCACCTGAAAAGTTAGCAAAGGAATGGAATGCAATGCAAATGGAATGCAATGTGATGATGCAAACCAAAACCAGAAGCATATGTGTGATGATAATGATGCTATGAGATGATGCAAACATGAAACAAAGCATGGGGATGATCATACAAACCTATGGATGCAAATGAAGCAAGTTTAGAACCATGAATATACATGAAAAGTTATGAAAGGTAAATGACATACAACATGACAAATGAAAGATGCAATGATCAAACATGAATCTAACATGTCTTAAGATGTCTAATGAATCAAATGGATGCATAAAAATGTCATGGCAAGTCATGGTATGCAAGCAAATGCAAGATGAATGCAAAAGGAAGCCCAAATTAGGGTTTATGATCAATGCACCAAACAAAAACCAAAACCAGAAGCAAACATCAAGATAAAAAATTGAAAATGCATTCAAAGGAACCCTAAACCTATACAAACTCACTGCCCAAAGGAGGGGTTCTAACTCTTAACCTAATGAGGGTTATGAATTTCTTAAGAATGCTAGGGTTTTAAGGTACCTTGCCAAGAAAAATGTCAAACAAATAGGAAATGCAAGATCAATTCATGCCAATTTAAACCTACAAACTACATGATATGCAAGACACAATGCAAAAATAATCAAAGTCCAACTCTCAATGGTTAGGTAGAAATGAATTTTGGAAGTTTGGAACAAAATATTGCCTTGAAATGAAATTAATTCCATGAAAAATTGTCAAAAGACATCAAGATCAAAAAATAAATTTGGTTTAAAAGTTGGACAATGTTTCTAAATGGTTTTAAAGGTTTCATGAATTTTTTGGTGATTTTTAAATACCTAAAAGTATTTTTAATTAATTAATTCTCATTAATTAATTAAAAATAAACTTTTAAATGATTTAAAAATATTTTTTAATGCAAAAAATAAAAATAAAAATGTTTTTGGTTTCTGAAAATTAATAAAAGCTTGTATAAAAATTTTCAGAATTTTTAAATGATTTTTGCTATTTTTTATAAAATGAACAAATTAAATGAATTAATACATAAAATAAAATGAATTTAAACTTAAAATGGGAAAGTATGCGCATCCAAGGGCCAGGATTCAAATACCAGGGGGCGGGAGTTGACTACGCGCGCGTTTAGACGGCTCACATTAAAACTCACATAATTATGATTAAGCCCTAATTAAATGCCCTAATTACTTTCAGATGACCGAAACAGTGTTCCGGTCATCTTCTCCGGCCAACCAAAAACACAATCTCACTCTCCAGGCCACTTCAGAAGCTCTAACTCTCCAGAAATCATCTCCTACCCACCCCAAACACGAATCAAGCACAAAATCATGTTTAACTTCAAACACAAACACGAATCGAATCAAAGAAGTTTTTAGGTCAAACTTTCAGAACATCATAACATGCTTGTTTCTGGCTCATTTTCAAAAATAAATAGATCCCCATGATCAGGGCAACATACAGAACAATATTCTAACAAGAAATTAAAGTTCTGGAAAAATTGTTCATCATGCTACCTGGGATTGAGCTTTCGATTCAGGAGCTTTCTGGCTGTTTCTTTGGCTCAAACAAGTCCCAATGATCCTCCTTAGAAGCTTTTGACACTTAGTTGGAGTTTATGTGGCCTCTAGAGAAAGTTGGCAGAAGTTCAGGTCAAGTGTATGTTGAAATCGTGTTTTTGATTCAGGGAGTTTCAGGCTATGGTGAGGGGTGGTTTGTGATCAGTGAAGTGTGTTGAGATTGTTTGTGAAGTTTGTTTGTGTGTTTGAGGCTTGTGCAATCAGTTTCGAATGAAAATGCAAGTTGGAGCATAAACTTGGAACTAGGGCTTGGGTGTGTTTCAGCATGAAGTGTTGTGTGCTTTGGCTTGCTTTTGATTTGTATAAACAATTGTGATAGGTCAGAGAGTTGGTGCTGGCCTATTGTGATTGGTATGGGCAAGTTGCCAAAATGTCAACTTGACTTGTACTTGAGGTATGGGCAATGGTACAACTTGATTTTTGGCATGCTTGGGCTCAACTGAGTTTAGGGAGAGCCATGGAATGGTTTATGAGGTGATTCAGCAAGTTGATCAAGGTTTGTGTAGTGTTTTGCAAATTTCACAAGGTTTGGCCCCTTTTGTGAATTCTTGAGTTTCAAGGCATGAAATGAGATGATTCTTGGGCCAATTATGATTTTTAGAGGTTATGCAATCATGTTGTGAAGAAATTGTACACATTTGAGGTCTTTAGAACACTTGATCAAGTCATTTTGCAAAATGCCTCTTTGGTAGAAAACTTCAAATTTTGTAATTTTAGCCAACTTTGACAAGCCATAACTCTTGATCAAAAATGAATTAGGTCATGTTCTTGTACTTTTTGAAAAGGGAATGATTCATTCTACAACCTTCATGACCAAAGTTTTTCCATTTGAAGCATTTTTGAATCAAAAAGCAAGGGTTGAAAAAGTTTCCCAAAATGGCAATTTCATTAAAAAGTCAACTTTCCCAAAAAGTCAACTTTGCAAAAGACTTGAAATTCTTCAATTTTGTGAACTTCCAACTTCTTCTATGATCAAATAAAGATCATACACAATCAAAATGATGAAGAACACCTTTTGGTTGGGTCATTGGGGGCCTCAGATGCCCTGATTTTACACTGACTTGCTTGAAAAGTCAACCCTTGATCAGATGACTTCCCCAAGGAATTTCTTCATGAAAATTGATATGCATACTCCCTATACCATATAGAGACCAATAGAAACAAGAATGACCAAAAAATTTGGAGTTGTGGCCTCTGAAACCAAAACCTTAATTCTAGGTCAACTGTGCAGTCAAACCTGGCTCTGCTTCCATACCATTCTCAGTTCTTGTGATTTTTTGACATTCTTGACTTTGAGAGGATATAATATGATGTTTGAACATACATGGATCCCTTTGAAGTGATTGATGGCTTTTGGAGTGGCTCAAGAAGCTCTTGGATTGCTCAGATCACAAACCCTAGATGCAGATGACTTTGAATCTATGCAGTGGATAAAAAATGTGATATGAGATGCTATGATTGAGTTTATGCATATGAAATGATCACAAGCCATGGTGTGAATGGGTGAGGGCAAATTTGGGGTGTTTACAGCTGCCCCTATTCAAACATGAGTTAGCTGTGCAGGATGTAAGCAACGGCTTAACAGGCAAACAAGATAACTTGTGGTTGAATACCAAAGACAGTCCAGAATTTGCACTCACAGAAAGAAGAAGAAAAGGGATATAGATTATAAAAGGAAAATAAAGTATAATATGAAGTGTGGGCGACGGAGGACGACCGTCGAGCAGAGGACGACTGCTGGGGAAAGAGCAATGACGGGGACGGCCGACATGCTGGGGATATAGGAGATTATGATGGGGACGACCATCAAGTAAAGCTATAAGATTCTCTGGGGATTAATGAAAAATGATGGGGACGACCATCAAGTTCATAAAGTAAGGTAACCAACGATGGGGACGGCCATCGGGCTAAACTGATGAAGGACGATCATCAGGAAAAGGAAAAGGGGCCACGACGGGGACGGCCATCGGGTTAAAGAATAAATGAAATAATGATGAGGGACGGTCATCAAAGGTGAAGGACGATCACCTAGCAGGGGACGGCTGCTCTGTTGGGGATAAGATGAGGGACGGTCATCTAAGGTGAAGGACGATCACCTGGCAGGGTACGGCTGCCGAAAGTATCGCGACATAGGACGAATGCCGGATAAAAGGTCAACGATGGGGACGGCCATCGGACGAGCATGATGAAAGACGATCATTAAGAGGTGAAGGACGATCACCTAGCAGGGGACGGCTGCTCTCAAGGCTTATCATGACATAGGACGAATGTCAGATAAGAATATCAACGATGGGGACGGCCATCGGATAAAATGATGAAGGACGATCATCAAAAGGTGAAGGACAATCACCTAGCAGGGGACGGCTGCTAAATATCACGACATAGGACGAATGTCGGATAAAAGGTCGACGATGGGGACGGCCATCGGACGAGCGTGATGAAGGACGATCATCAAGAGGTGAAGGACGATCACCTAGCAGGGTACGGCTGCTCTCAGGGTTTATCATGACATAGGACGAATGTCAGATAAAAAAGAAAATTTGCTTTGCGGGCGATCTATTGGGGAATAGTAAACACGGACGAGTGTTTATATCCAAGAAATAAAAGGTATAGGTGTTTGGTGTTGTGTATAGATTAAAGATGTGGACGAGCATCCTTAAGACTATGATACGGACGAGTATCAGGTAGAAACAAATACTGACACGTGTTCAGAGATGATGATACAGACGAGTATCAACTGGTTAACAAGGAACACGGACGAGCGTTGATTCTGAGGGGACTCTTCTGGGGAAAAGTAGACACAGACGAGTGTCTAATTTTAAGAAGACAAAAAGTTTTTTTGACACAGTGTATGGATTAAAGATGCGGACGAGTACCAGGTAGAAACAAACGCTTGACGCATGTTCAGAGATGATGGTACGGACGAGTACCAACTGGTTAACAAAGAACACGGACGAGTGTCGAATCTGCGGGGATATAAATGGTGTATATAAGATACAGACGAGTATCTGTATAAGTAAGATAAGTATGAGTGGTGTATAGATGAGTGTTCAACCTGCTGGAGAGAGTGACACGGACGAGTGTCAAAAGGAGAAGAGTATAGTATAAACAAATATCTGATATACAAAGTGTTTAGGTAATTATGCCGGGGAAAGTGACACGGACGGATGTCAAGAAAACTATATATATACGTATCTGTGAGTACAAAGAGGATGCTTTGGCCTTCTGCTGGGGATATGACACGGACGGGTGTCACAAGGAGTATGTACTGATGTGTGTGAATGTAAGGCAACTGCTTTAGCTTTAGCTCTCTGTTGGGGAATCTAGGGAGCATTTTGTATATTGTTGATGGATTGTCATTATTCACAAGTGTTTGATTCAGAAAATGGCTTATGATTATGCAACATGTTTGATTTTTGCCGTATGCTCCGTATTAGACGGAATGCTACGCTTTGTGGGGTGAATATGATGCGAATGCTATGATTATGCAAAGATATCAATCCGGGATGCGGATCCCGTTGCTGCGAAGATCTCTGGCTGATCTGCTTGAAATGGACGTCCCAGCTGGGGATAATATCATTGGTAGATCTAGTATATATGACTCTGCTTGGGGATATAGGTCACTGATAGACCCACCCTTGTAATGAGGGACCCAGCTGGGGTTTGTAGAAGTCTTTGTCACTCTGTTGTGATCCTTTCGTGCGTTGCTCTTCTGGATAGAGGCTGAAACTCTGTGGGGAGTTGGTTCCCCAGCTCTTGTATTTGGCTGAGGAGGAAGAATGATTGGTACCTCGGCTGGGGAGAAAATAACAAGTGGCAACTCAGCTGGGGAGAAAACACTTTGGGTGCTAAGACTGAGTGTTGATTTGCCAGCTTGCTGGGATGAAACTTTCATGCCTCATGTTGTGCTTTGAATGCCTGCAATCCTGAAAAGATAGAGAAACGTACAAGTAATCCCGAGGTATCCCTTATCGGATTCCATCATAGGAGTTCAGACACCCCCGGGAGTAAGTATATTTCCTGCAAGCACGTGTTCTAAGAGAAGCATTTGTATTTATGCAATCAGTATCTTAAGGACATCGGACATTTTGCAAATGAAAATAAAATGTACGAGACAAAACATGACTGAAAGTCTGATTTTATTGATTTATACGCCCTGAATTGGCGAGATACAGTCAGAGAAACAGATCCCCTAAAATGAGGAGATTGTTACAAATTGAGAAACAAAATGTTGGCAATGTTGACGACGCTTCAAGGAGCTTCCCCTTTTGCTATGACTCGTATGAATTTTGACGTTCTTCTCGTCTTGCTTTCTGAAAAAGGTTGATTCTGACCGGAGCTTGATCCTTTTGAAGCTAACCAAGTTGTAAGTGATACAGACGAATTCAGAATGCAGTTGTTCGCTTATTCCCTTATTTTGCATGGATCGCCCTTTCGGGTTTTCAATCCGGCGGGATTCCCATTTTTGCCTGAGTTGTCCAATGCGGCTTTTCAACTCAATGGGTGTACATTTTTATTTATTTCCCTTATTTTTGCCCGAGTCTTTCATTCTGTTTTTGACTCGCCGGGATGCCCTATTTTTGCCTGGACTTACATTCTGTTTTTATGTCCAGCGGGTCATTTTTTATGCGAAGTATTTTTTAACTGCATCTGAATTCACAGGGGACGGGAAGTCTTCACCATCCATGGTGCTGAGCATCAGTGCTCCACCAGAGAAAACTTTCTTTACCACGAATGGTCCTTCATAGTTTGGGGTCCATTTGCCCCTGTGGTCTGTATGAGGAGGGAGGATTCTTTTCAGCACAAGACCTCCTACTTGGTACTCTCGGAGCCTGACTTTCTGATCGAAGGCTTTCTTCATTCTTTTCTGATACAACTGCCCATGACAGATTGCAGCCAATCTTTTCTCTTCGATCAGACTTAGTTGTTCGTATCGGGATCGGACCCATTCTGCTTCGTTCAGCTTAACATCCATCAGTACCCGCAGGGAGGGTAACTCAACTTCAACCGGTAGGACTGCCTCCATACCATACACAAGCTGATAAGGCGTTGCCCCATGGATGTTCTGATTGACGTGCGGTACCCATGCAAGGCAAATGGTATCATTTCATGCCAGTCTTTGTAGATGACTACCATCTTCTGCACAATCTTCTTGATATTCTTATTAGCCGCCTCTATAGCGCCATTCATCTTTGGCCTGTAAGGAGAAGAATTGTGGTGTTGGATCTTGAAGTCCCGGCATAGCTCTGCCATCATTTTATTGTTTAAGTTGGAACCATTATCAGTAATGATTCGCTCGGGAACTCCGTATCGGCAGATGATATCTCTCTTCAGAAATCTGGCTACCACTTGCCTTGTAACGTTGGCGTAGGAAGCTGCTTCGACCCACTTGGTGAAATAGTCAATGGCAACCAGGATGAATCTGTGGCCATTCGAAGTAGTCGGTTCAATCTTGCCAATCATATCAATGCCCCACATGGCAAAGGGCCAGGGTGAAGACATCACATTCAAAGGATTGGGAGGCACATGCACCTTATCTGCATAAATCTGGCATTTATGGCATTTTATGGCATAGGCACAACAGTCGGCATCCATTGTGATCCAGTAATAACCTGATCTTAGCAATTTCTTAGCCATGGCATGCCCTCCTGCATGGGTACCAAAGGATCCTTCGTGCATTTCGTGCATTAACAAGTCTGCTTCTGTTCTATCAACGCATCTGAGGAGTACCATATCAAAGTTTCTCTTGTACAGGGAACCATCAGTGTTCAGGAAGAAACTACCAGCAAGCCTTCTTAAAGTCTTCTTGTCATTGGAAGATGCCCCAGGTGGGTATGTTTGATCCTCCAAGAAGCACTTAATGTCATGGAACCAAGGCTTATCATCTTTTACGGCGTCTGCTGCAAATACATATGCTGGTCTGTCGAGTCTGGACACTGAAATCCTAGGCACAAAGTTGGCAGCTTGAACTTTGATCATGGATGAAATGGTAGCCAGAGCATCTGCAAACTGATTCTCGTCCCGAGGGATATACTCAAGCTTAACCGTTGTGAAGAAAGTCAATAACCTTCTTGTATAATCCCTGTAAGGTATCAGATGATCCTGGTGGGTGTACCATTTGCCGTTGGTTTGATTAACGACCAGAGCTGAATCTCCGAATACAGTCAATGTCTTGATCCTGAGGTCAATGGCTTCCTCAAGACCCATAATGCAAGCTTCGTATTCAGCTTCGTTGTTAGTGCAGTTAAAGGTGAGTTTTGCCGAGAAAGGCATGTGAACTCCCTTGGGTGTAATGAGTACTGCACCAACACCACGACCATTCATATTAACAGCCCCATCAAACATCATAGTCCATTCTTCTCCCGGGTCAGGCCCTTCAGTGTGAATAGACTCTTCATGATCTTTCGCTTTTATGAACATGATGTCTTCATCAGGGAAGTCCAATCTCATAGGCTGGTAATCATCAATAGGTTGCTCAACAAGATAATCAGACAATACACTGCCCTTGATGGCTTTCTGAGATGTGTACTGGATGTCATATTCTGTGAGGATCATTTGCCATCTTGCAACCCGTCCGGTAAGGGCTGGCTTCTCGAAAATGTACTTAACTGGGTCCATTTTTGATATCAATAAAGTGGTGTGGGTCAACATATACTGTCTCAGTCGGCGAGCAGCCCACGCTAAAGCACAACAAGTTTTCTCGAGCAGTGAATAACGTTGTTCACAGTCGGTAAACTTTTTGCTTAGGTAGTATATTGCATACTCTTTTCGACCAGACTCGTCATGCTGGCCCAGCACACACCCCATCGACTCTTCTAATACTGTCAAGTACATTATCAGAGGTCTTCCTTCCACTGGAGGCATAAGGATTGGAGGCTCTTGCAAGTACTCCTTGATCTTGTTAAAAGCCCTCTGGCAGTCTTCGTTCCACCTGACCGTTTGTTCCTTTCTTAACAGCTTGAACAAGGGTTCACAGGTTGCAGTAAGGTGAGATATGAACCTTGAAATGTAGTTCAATCTGCCTAGAAACCCTCGAACTTCTTTTTCAGACTTTGGTGCAGGCATTTCTTGGATGGCTTTAACTTTATCAGGGTCCACTTCAATCCCTTTCTCGCTTACAATAAAGCCCAGCAGCTTACCAGATCGCACCCCGAATGTGCACTTGTTGGGGTTCAATTTCAGTTGGTACTTCCTCAGACGCTTGAATAGTTTCAGCAGATTTACCAGGTGGTCTTCTTCTGTGAGGGACTTGGCAATCATGTCATCCACGTAGCACTCGATTTCTTTATGGATCATATCGTGGAATAATGTTACCATAGCCCGTTGATATGTTGCACCAGCATTCTTCAGTCCGAATGGCATCACCTTGTAACAGAACGTGCCCCAGGGTGTGATGAAAGTTGTCTTCTCCATGTCTTCAGGTGACATTTTGATCTGATTGTACCCTGAAAATCCGTCCATGAAGGAGAACACCGAGAACTGAGCCGTATTATCAACCAATACGTCAATGTGAGGTAATGGGAAATCATCTTTCGGGCTGGCTCTGTTCAGGTCTCGGTAGTCAACACACATTCTCACTTTGCCGTCTTTCTTAGGTACAGGTACAATATTAGCAACCCACGGTGGATAGCTAGTTACAGCAAGGAACCCGGCGTCCCACTGCTTTTGTACCTCTTCTTTGATCTTCATTGCCATATCTGGGCGAGTACGGCGCAGTTTCTGTTTAACTGGTGGGCAGTCTTCTTTTAATGGCAGCTTGTGCATGACGATATCGGTGTCCAATCCTGGCATATCCTGGTAAGACCAAGCAAACACATCCGCATACTCCCGAAGCAGATCAATCAGTTGTTCTTTCACTGAGTTTTGTAGGCAGGCCCCGATCCTAACCTCTTTCGTGTCTTCATCCGTACCAAGATTAACTGTTTCAATTTCCTCCTGATGAGGAGTGATAACCTTCTCCTCTTTCCTTAACAACCTGGCTAGCTCTTCAGGAAGCTCATAATCTTCTTCAACCCCTTCATCAGATTGATTGATTGGATTGTCAAAGTCATACGAAGCCATAGTTGTGCTGTTGTCGGTGCAGTCTGAAAAGCATTCTCTGCAAGGGTTTAGATTGTTCATTTTAGTGATTGATTTTAACCTTGTTTAGAAAAAGTGAAATGAAGTTATCATTTTGAAAACATTGCCATTTATTTTTTGTACAAAAAGAAAAATGGAAAACAGTGAGCGGAAAAGAAAAAAGACTCATTTGCAAAAGATGTCTGATTATCATTGATTGATCTGTTTGCACAAAATTACAGATGGCCCGATTACAAAATGAGTCTTGTCATCTTGGGCAAGATGCAAGACTTGATGCATGCTTAAAATATACAGGAAATAATAATTACTCTGCAGGAGTAACCCTTATAATTTCCTGGGAAGACCAGTTTGAGATACGGCTCCCCGGGATCCTTGGACGTATCCAGCTCTCCAGGTTGCGCTCATCTTCCGACTCATCTTCCAAGTTGTTTACTGCATCGGGGGTGAGCATCCCCCCACTGACAAAGTTGGGCTTCTTAGCAGCCTCTGCTTGATCTTGTTGAGTTGGTTTGTAACCCAACCCAAATCTGTCCTCTTTCTTTTCCACAGGCAACAGCTTGCCCCAGCCTTGAGCGTTCCCCTCCTCAACAACCTTCCTGGCTTGTTGGTAAGATGTCATGGAAGTCCCAAGTACAACAGATGTTTCATTAATGTTTAGGGCTTCAAATCCCTGACTCATGGTTTCATGGATCTCCCCGTCCATCTCAATATATTTGTATGTAGCCAGATGGCTAACAAAAATATCTTCCTCTCCACAAATAGTAACGACTTGGCCCTCCCACTCGAATTTTAACTTCTGGTGAAGGGTTGATGTCACGGCGCCAGCGGCGTGTATCCATGGTCTACCCAATAGACAGCTGTAGGCAGGCTGTATATCCATCACGAAGAAGGTCGTTTTGAAAGTCTGTGGACCAATCGTTATAGGCAACTCAATTTCTCCCAGAACTGATCTCTTAGAACCGTCAAAGGCTCTTACTACCAAGTTGCTGGGGCGTAATTCCAACCCTTCATACTCCAGCTTCACAAGGGCTTTCTTAGGTAGGACATTGAGGGATGACCCTGTGTCCACCAATACATGAGAAAGAACTGCACCCTTACACTCTAGGGTAATGTGCAAAGCCTTGTTGTGATTGCGGCCTTCCGTTGTCAAATCAGTGTTGGTAAATCCTAGTCCATGACTAGCGTTAATATTTCCAACTACAGCTTCCAACTGATTGACGGTAATCTCCTCTGGCACATAAGCTGCGTGCAAGACTTTTAATAGTGCGTTCCGATGAGCCTCGGAGCACATTAGCAATGATAAAATGGAGATCTTGGAAGGTGTCTGGTGAAGCTGGTCCACTATCTTGTAATCACTTTTCTTGATGATTCTCATGAATTCATCAACCTCTTGATCAAAATGGGTCTTTAAAACTTCTTTAGTAACTTGTTCTTCTTGCACCATGCTCTTCCCTTTTGCCTTGGCAGCAGCTTCTGCTTCAGCAATGGGTCTTGGAATTTGTGGGGCAAAAAGACGTCCGCTTCGAGTGAAGCCTCCGCCTCCCCCCACATTGTCTATTTGTGGTGAAGAAGTTGATGATTCAAGAGTGATTTTCTGCCCTTCGCAGTATAGATCTGAGCCGTAATGCCAAGGGATGGCATTACTGCTTTCATATGGAACAGGCCCAGGTACCGTGATGATAACCGGGCTGACTGCAGCAGAGGAGGGTGTTGCAATAGTATGTGGATCATAGTAGATAGTGACCGGTGATATGGCAGGAGATGCCACTGCTTGCTGTTGAAAATTGTTGTTCGGAGGAATACTTGACGGATCATAATAAATAGTGACTGCTGAGATGTTTGCTGGTGTTGTAGGAGAAGATTCTGAATAGAGGGGTGCTGATGTTGTAGAAGTAACGTTTGTTGATAGGTGGCTTGTTGAAGTGATATTTGAAGCATTTGTTGATGAAACTGAAGAATTGTTTGGAATAATTGTTGTTGCAGTTGTAGGAGACTCTGGAACTGTTGTTGGAGAGATTGCCGGATTTGAAGGTATTGATGTTGTGATTTGAAGTAGACCATTCTGGATAAGACTGTCTATGCCGCTTCTCAAATTGTCACATCCATTTACCGAAATGTTGCAATAACCGCACCCAAGTTCACACCCAGGGAATATCTGGCATTCAAGGAGTTGAGCTTTAATCTCTACTAGGGGTGTCCGTATCTGCCCAACACTGGTTATTAAGAAAGACGGCATGTCTTCCTCAATAGCATTAATTCTGGGCCCTCCATGGTTGGGCATGGGGTTTTTGTTAACATTTTGCGGAGGTGCAAAGTTTAGAGCCTTAGAATCTACCAGGTCTTGCACCTTCATCTGTAAAGCTTTACACTTCTCTGTACTGTGGCCAGGTGCGTTAGAATGAAAAGCGCATCTGGCGTTGGCGTCGTAATTTCTTGGCAAACTGGAAGGATCTGGTGGTGCCAACGTCCTTAACTCAACCAGGTTGAGCTTCAGGAGCTGTGGCAGTAAAGCGGCATAGGGCATAGGGATTGGATCAATCACCCTATTGGCCTGAGATGGTCTCTGTTGGAATGGTCTTTGCTGACTGTTGTTGTTGTTGTTGTAGTTTCTCTGAGGAGGGTACTGAGTTTGTTGCTGGTAATGGGGTTGTTGTTGTGGTTGATATACTGGTTGCTGAGGCATTGGAGAGGGAATGGTGACTGCTGCCACTGACCTATGAACATATTGTGGTCTACCCCTGCTGGCCTGAATAGCATTGGTCTCACCGGTTCTTCTTGGACCTACAAAAGGTTTTCTGGGGTTGCTGGACGAGCTTGCACCGTTGTCAGAAATCTTGCCCATCTTTAATAGGCTCTCAATTCTTTCCCCGGCTATGACCACGTCAGCAAAGCTAGTGGAAGAAAAGGCAGCTAGCCTGTCAATGTATGTCCCCTAGAGGGTGTTCATAAACATATCAGCCATTTCCCTCTCTGACATGGGTGGCTGGACAGCAGCAGCAAGCTGTCTCCACCTCTGGGCGTACTCCCGGAAGCTTTCCCTGGATGATTGAGACATTCCCATCAGGAGGGTCCTGTTGGGAGCCATATCCAAGTTATACTGGTATTGTCTGATAAAGGCCTCAGCCAGGTCCTTCCAGCATCTAATGGTTGCTCTAGTCAAGTGAGAGTACCATTCCCTTGAAGCTCCTGTTAAGCTATCTTCAAAATAAAACATCCATAGCTTTTCATCCATGGTATACGCCTTCAGCCTCCCTAGAAAGGACTGTAAATGGGTTCGGGGACAGGACGTTCCGTTGTACTTCTCAAAGCACGGAGGTTTAAATTTGTGGGGAATCCTGACCCCGTCCACTAGACCCATGTCCATAACATCAAAGCCCAAGGAATTCTGAGACTCCAGGGATCTCAATTTTTCAGCAATCTCATCTAGCCTCCTGTCATAGGCTTCATCCCCAGCTCCCATCACAGTAAATTGATCTTCCTGGGGGTCTTCTTGTAGTACTCTGCCTGCAGTGGCATTCCCTTGCACATTAGCAGGGATGTTGATCTCTGGATGAAGGTGGGGGCCATACACTGGAGGATTAACATGAGGTTGAACCCTCTCATTATTGCTCGTTCCCCCAGTCCCTAGATGGGGTTCCTCCTGGGTCTGCCTTTCTACTAGTGCCCTTAATCTCTCTTGGCTCTGTGCCAATCCATTCATTACCTCCATAAACTGGGTCATCTGATTTCTCATTTCCAGTCTCTCATTGGCCATTTGAGTCCTGACCTCTGTAAGGTCCTGCTGTACTTGGTCCATTTGTATGCCCGGAAGGTTGTTGCGGGTGGGATATCTGTGTGGACGGTTGAGTGGGAACACCCGTCGTCGAGCAATAGTTCCTGAACCACAACAGAGTTAGTAACAACAAAACAAAAACCTACAAAACAAAACAAAAGTTAGTATGCAATGCAGCATGCTTATTTGTTTCCAAGGTATCCGGCTTGGCACTTGGTTTTGACCTTTCCAGACCCCTGAGGAAGATGCTTTTGATGTTGCTTGAAAGAACTCAGATAAAAACAAACTAGTAAATATATTACAAAAAGAAAAACATACATAGTTTGTTTTTTACAATACATGCCCTCTGAGGGGTCAAAAATACAACATAAAAGAAAAGGTACATGAAAATGAAAGCAACAGCAAGCAAAAGTCAAACACCAAGACCAAACTCATCCTCCTGGACCTCCTTCAAAAGTGCTTCAGTCACAGGGTCAGCTGGATGCTCTGTGAGGTTCCTGATGAGGAGATTCCTGGTGGCAATAGCTGCAGTTAGCTTCTTGTGTCTGCCCTGGTCTTTTGACCTCTTTACACCAGCTCTGAGTCTCAACTCTGAGATCTCCCTCTGGGCTGCTAATAGGGCTTCCTGTTTCTCCTTTGCATTAGCCTCCAACTGCTCAATCTTGTCCTGGGTTCTCTTATCCTCCTGAGTGCGAGCTTCAGTGATCCTGATCCACCTAGCTTGCTCTCCTTCAGATAAAGATCAGTCCTAGCTCTCTGGAACTGGGCCTCTTTGCAGGCATTCTTCAAAATCTGTTCTCCAGCCCTTGACTTCTTGATGTAGTCTTCTGACTTTTCAATCCTGGCTAGATGCTCCACCTTAAGCTTTTCTAACCTTTCAATGTCCAGACGACCATCACTCCTCTCCCAGAGGGTTCTCTTCAAGGCTTCAGACAAATTCTCATTCCTCTCTTTTAACTTTTCAAACTCCTCCAGGCTGACAGTTGCTGGAGGTGGTGCTGCGGAGGGTCCAGGTACATCTTCAATGGTGAAGGGCATCCCAGAAATTTGAGCCCTGGCATGAGACCACTCATAATACTGAGCTGAGGCCACATTGTTGCATCTCCCAAGAATGGTTACCCCTTTAGTCTGGACATTGTCCCAAGCCCAGGATGCTTGCCTGACAATAGCCAGATTAGGCTTGATCTCACAATAAAGGGTCTCAGCCAGATCCTGTACTCTAGGAGGGTGGACCAATGCATAGCCCAATTGTCTTTTGAATAGCAGAGGGTTGTAGTTGATGCAACCCTTCACTCCTATCAGAGGTACATTGGGAAATTTCCCACAACTAGTAATGATGTCCCTGCCCTTGGTGCTCTGGGTGCACCACCTGATATCATCTGAGGTCAGAGCAACAAGCCTCCTAGCCCAATTTTTCTGCCGGTGAGGGTTCAAGAATGCATCAGTCTTGGGCAGGTGTTTGAGCAACCAGGTATGGAATAAGGGAGCACAGCATCTCACCAATCTTCCCCTTTTCTTTTCATTCCTTTGGTGAACAGAGTAGTAGAAATCTCCCAGTAAGGTGGGCACTGGGTTCCTCAGAATGAAAAGATGGATTGCATTCTTGCTAATAAACTTAGGCTCATCTGCAAATAATATAACCCCATATATGCTTAGGGCTAATAATGCACAGACTGCCTTCCACTCTCCCAAGGAGGCTTTCAGGATAGCCTGAGAGGTCAAGAAATCCAAGTGCAGACCAAAGATTCCAGCCTTTGCTGTCATGTTTTGCTCAATCAGAATTGGTTCCAAACACAATGCCTTTGCCACCTCTTCTTTACTAGGAAAAGCCATTTCAGGGTTGAAGGGGACTCCACCCCTGATAGGTACACCAATCAGTGATGAATACTCTTCTAACAAGGGTCCCAACTGAAAATTCTGGAAGGTGAAGCACCTCAGAGGGGGATCATAGAACTGCAGGCAAGTATGAATCAAGCTCCTCTGTGAAGGGTCCAAATCCATAACCACATCAAGGATTCCCCCATAATGTTCTCTGAATAGTGGTATATGGTCTGGAGTAATCAGGGCCTGGACCTTCCTGATGCCAGCTAGCTCAGGCTCAAAGAAATGATAGGAGATGTTGCTCTTCTTAGGTGCCATGTTGCTGAAGAACAGGTGCTGATGATGATGACTGATACTAGCAGATGGGCCACTGACAGGCTGAGACTGGTGATGCAGGTGACTGAAGTAGGTAGCTGATGAGGAATAGCTGAAACAGGCACTGGTGAAGATAGGTCTATGCAGATGAAGGGGTCAAAACCAAGCCAAAATACAGTATGGATACCCTGAAAAACAAATAAGCAAATGTCAAATGATTCAATGATGATGTATGCAAATGATATGCAAGGGTTTGTGATCAAGCTGGATCTGATTAACTGCCTTGATATAGGTCCATGTATGTTCAAGAAATCCAGATGGAGGTTCATAAGTCCAGTAACCAAGGTGGGGGACTCAAATAAAGAGTCACATGTCCAGGGTTAAAAATCACAAGAACTGTTCCAAAATGGAGTACTCTTAATCAACAAAGTAACAGGGTATGCTGAGGTCAAGGGTACCTGCAAACCTGTAAACAACCCAACCCCCTCACAGGTGATGTTCTAAAACAAGGGTCCTCAGACTTGGATCAGTTATGAGAAGTGTAAACACTTCTAACCCGGAGGTACAGTGTTTACAATAACCATAAAAGATCCTCCTCTAATTCACCTCAGTTTCTGAAGGTCAATACTAAAGGTCATCCAGACTTAGCAGGCTTCCCAGATAGCCCTAGCACTACAGGAAATCTGTAGCACAGAGTTCTCAAGAAGAAACCCATATCTGAACCGTGTTTCATATTCCCGCACCAGACCGAAATGGAATGGGAAAGAACATGAACCACTCTAGCCTAGGTGTCACTCAGGTCCCAGGTATAGGACCTTAAACTCTCAATAGAACACCCGCCCACCAAAGCAACAAAACCAGATCCAGCCAAAACAGTATGATAGTATGATGTATATAAAGCTGTAAAGAAAGCAATAAAACAACTGTACATAAAGTAATAAACAAAACAAATATACAAACACAGACAGCACATAACACCCCAGTAAACACAAATCAAGCAAGCGCTAGGAGGAACCCACAAAAAGAACCAGAAGCCCTGGTTACAGTATAAGGTTCCCCAGCAGAGTCGCCAAGCTGTCGCTCCCGATAAATGGGACTGGCCCAAATAAAGGTACAGACGCGAACGGTCGGCGAGAGGAGGATGTGAGAACACACGGGAGTGAACTCATAGGAAATGAATAGAGTCGCCAGCTAGGCATTTTTATCCCGAAGGAAAGGCAATGCTGCATAAACCTAGGAAAGAGATATGGATAAGACGGTTGCGAACCAGAGAGACTGAGAAAGGGGGTTGGTTACAACCTGGGAAGGTATTAGCACCCAGATTGTCCGTCGTACTCGACGGGATCCACGCTTAAGAGATTTGTGTTTTAAAGGGGTAGTGTCAGTGCAGTCTGTGTATAAAAGGGCTGGAAGAAAATGTACAGGTGTCAGTGTAAAGGAAGTGTAAAGTGTAATATATACAGTGTCAGTGTAAGGACAAGAGTGAAATGCTCATGATAATGAGGCTAAGAAAATAATGCTGAAAGAGGGGGGAATATACAAAGACTTTTGTTCGATAACAGTTAAGTTATGCCTACGTATCCTCTCGTGCAATGAGGAAGTCAGAACACCGTAGTTCGACCCAAAGAGACTGAAAGATAAATTGACTGATGAACTGCTTACTTGTCTATGCTCAAGTGTATGACCTGTCTGGATCAGGTGCAAACTATCTTGCATTAGACGGAAGAAGCAAGTTCTCGTTTGTGAGCGAATAAGATGAGAAAAGAATCCCGGAGGAGACGATCATTGTTTGTTTTTGATGTTTTCAATCTTTTATTGATTTATGTGTTTTTCATAAATTAATGAGCTTAAGCCTAAACCAATGGGTTAGTAAACTCATCACATCTTCCCTCTGATTAGGGGTAATGAGAATGCCTTAAGTGTGAAGTCAGCTTCTCACACTTAATCACCATGATGTAGGATTAAGATCATTAACCTACTTGTGATTATTTAGATGTTTTTGTTGTTTTTGTTTAGTGTTAAGTAATGAGATTAATCCATAATCAGGGATTAAACAGACTCATTACACCATCCTAATAGAAGGATAATAGATGAGAATGTTTAAGCTGAGGAATGCTCCTCAACTTAATCCATGATTAGGGATTAAACTCATGACAAAACAAGGCCTTTATTCAGTGGATTTTAGTTAATGATATGATGAAGAAGTGATTTTTTAGGGTTTGTAAGACAACTTGAGGGGGACTTGTCCATTAACACTAGGGTTAGTCCTTCTTAACCAATTAAGGAAGAATTAGAACCCTAATGCAAGGCCCAAGTTACAAGCTTGATGTCTTGATGATTACTAAGTGAATTGATTAAAGGATTTAAACACATTAAGGGTTTAACACTTAGGATTAAAGTTATACACTCCATCCTAATAGAAGGATGCAGGCATAAGCTTAATCACAAAGCCTCAAAGCCTTTAGGGTTTAGTCCTTGATTATGAGGTGAGAAGAGAAGACTCAATGAGACACAAAGGTAAAACTAAGTGGGGGGACTAATCAAAACCCTAATTATTGTCATTCTTGGTTGTTCCTAAGGTTTGTGAGGTTTACAAGAGAAATCTTCAGAGGAACCACCAGGAAGCAGATGAAAGGAGCAAAGAGAAGCAAAGTAACTTGCTTCACTTAAGAAGACAAGTCACTTGAAGAAAGAAAGTAAGAAGAAGAAGAAAGAGCAAGCTCAATCTCAAACACAAGATAAAATGCAGCAATTATGCATAAGAGAGATGAAAAGAAATTGTGAGAAGTGAAGGCAAATTCACTTCTCAAAGTGACTTACCACCTGAAAAGTTAGCAAAGGAATGGAATGCAATGCAAATGGAATGCAATGTGATGATGCAAACCAAAACCAGAAGCATATGTGTGATGATAATGATGCTATGAGATGATGCAAACATGAAACAAAGCATGGGGATGATCATACAAACCTATGGATGCAAATGAAGCAAGTTTAGAACCATGAACATACATGAAAAGTTATGAAAGGTAAATGACATACAACATGACAAATGAAAGATGAAATGATCAAACATGAATCTAACATGTCTTAAGATGTCTAATGAATCAAATGGATGCATAAAAATGTCATGGCAAGTCATGGTATGCAAGCAAATGCAAGATGAATGCAAAAGGAAGCCCAAATTAGGGTTTATGATCAATGCACCAAACAAAAACCAAAACCAGAAGCAAACATCAAGATAAAAAATTGAAAATGCATTCAAAGGAACCCTAAACCTATACAAACTCACTGCCCAAAGGAGGGGTTCTAACTCTTAACCTAATGAGGGTTATGAATTTCTTAAGAATGCTAGGGTTTTAAGGTACCTTGCCAAGAAAAATGTCAAACAAATAGGAAATGCAAGATCAATTCATGCCAATTTAAACTTACAAACTACATGATATGCAAGACACAATGCAAAAAGAATCAAAGTCCAACTCTCAATGGTTAGGCAGAAATGAATTTTGGAAGTTTGGAACAAAATATTGCCTTGAAATGAAATTAATTCCATGAAAAATTGTCAAAAGACATCAAGATCAAAAAATAAATTTGGTTTAAAAGTTGGAAAATGTTTCTAAATGGTTTTAAAGGTTTCATGAATTTTTTGGTGATTTTTAAATACCTAAAAGTATTTTTAATTAATTAATTCTCATTAATTAATTAAAAATAAACTTTTAAACGATTTAAAAATATTTTTTAATGCAAAAAATAAAAATAAAAATGTTTTTGGTTTCTGAAAATTAATAAAAGCTTGTATAAAAATTTTCAGAATTTTTAAATGATTTTTGCTATTTTTTATAAAATGAACAAATTAAATGAATTAATACATAAAATAAAATGAATTTAAACTGAAAATGGGAAAGTATGCGCATCCAAGGGCCAGGATTCAAATTCCAGGGGGCGGGAGTTGACTACGCGCGCGTTTGGACGGCTCACATTCAAACTCACATAATTATGATTAAGCCCTAATTAAATGCCCTAATTACTTTCAGATGACCGAAACAGTGTTCCGGTCATCTTCTCCGGCCAACCAAAAACACAATCTCACTCTCCAGGCCACTTCAGAAGCTCTAACTCTCCAGAAATCATCTCCTACCCACCCCAAACACGAATCAAGCACAAAATCATGTTTAACTTCAAACACAAACACGAATCGAATCAAAGAAGTTTTTAGGTCAAACTTTCAGAACATTATAACATGCTTGTTTCTGGCTCATTTTCAAAAATAAATAGATCCCCATGATCAGGGCAACATACAGAACAATATTCTAACAAGAAATTAAAGTTCTGGAAAAATTGTTCATCATGCTACCTGGGATTGAGCTTTCGATTCAGGAGCTTTCTGGCTGTTTCTTTGGCTCAAACAAGTCCCAATGATCCTCCTTAGAAGCTTTTGAAACTTAGTTGGAGTTTATGTGGCCTCTAGAGAAAGTTGGCAGAAGTTCAGGTCAAGTGTATGTTGAAATCGTGTTTTTGATTCAGGGAGTTTCAGGCTATGGTGAGGGGTGGTTTGTGATCAGTGAAGTGTGTTGAGATTGTTTGTGAAGTTTGTTTGTGTGTTTGAGGCTTGTGCAATCAGTTTCGAATGAAAATGCAAGTTGGAGCATAAACTTGGAACTAGGGCTTGGGTATGTTTCAGCATGAAGTGTTGTGTGCTTTGGCTTGCTTTTGATTTGTATAAACAATTGTGATAGGTCAGAGAGTTGGTGCTGGCCTATTGTGATTGGTATGGGCAAGTTGCCAAAATGTCAACTTGACTTGTACTTGAGGTATGGGCAATGGTACAACTTGCTTTTTGGCATGCTTGGGCTCAGCTGAGTTTAGGGAGAGCCATGGAATGGTTTATGAGGTGATTCAGCAAGTTGATCAAGGTTTGTGTAGTGTTTTGCAAATTTCACAAGGTTTGGCCCCTTTTGTGAATTCTTGAGTTTCAAGGCATGAAATGAGATGATTCTTGGGCCAATTCTGATTTTTAGAGGTTATGCAATCATGTTGTGAAGAAATTGTACACATTTGAGGTCTTTAGAACACTTGATCAAGTCATTTTGCAAAATGCCTCTTTGGTAGAAAACTTCAAATTTTGTGATTTTAGCCAACTTTGACAAGCCATAACTTTTGATCAAAAATGAATTAGGTCATGTTCTTGTACTTTTTGAAAAGGGAATGATTCATTCTACAACCTTCATGACCAAAGTTTTTCCATTTGAAGCATTTTTGAATCAAAAAGCAAGGGTTGAAAAAGTTTCCCAAAATGGCAATTTCATTAAAAAGTCAACTTTCCCAAAAAGTCAACTTTGCAAAAGACTTGAAATTCTTCAATTTTGTGAACTTCCAACTTCTTCTATGATCAAATAAAGATCATACACAATCAAAATGATGAAGAACACCTTTTGGTTGGGTCATTGGGGGCCTCAGATGCCCTGATTTTACACTGACTTGCTTGAAAAGTCAACCCTTGATCAGATGACTTCCCCAAGGAATTTCTTCATGAAAATTGATATGCATACTCCCTATACCATATAGAGACCAATAGAAACAAGAATGACCAAAAAATTTGGAGTTGTGGCCTCTGAAACCAAAACCTTAATTCTAGGTCAACTGTGCAGTCAAACCTGGCTCTACTTCCATACCATTCTCAGTTCTTGTGATTTTTTGACATTCTTGACTTTGAGAGGATATAATATGATGTTTGAACATACATGGATCCCTTTGAAGTGATTTATGGATTTTGGAGTGGCTCAAGAAGCTCTTGGATTGCTCAGATCACAAACCCTAGATGCAGATGACTTTGAATCTATGCAGTGGATAAAAAATGTGATATGAGATGCTATGATTGAGTTTATGCATATGAAATGATCACAAGCCATGGTGTGAATGGGTTAGGGCAAATTTGGGGTGTTTACACATTCTCACCCTCTCTGAATTGTATAGCATCCATTGCATGCAAGAACTAGAGTGAGAGATGAGGATTTTGGATTTTATGAAAAAGTGATAAAATGAGAGAAATAATGGTTCGGATAAATATTGGAAGGTGAGAATGTGATAGGTGTAGTGATAATGGAGATGTTAATGGGTTTTAATTTGGTAATGGGAGGTTACGGAAGTTGGGGGAGATAATGGGTGGTTTTGAAAGTTATGGAGGAAGAAGAAGAAGAGGTTTCGAAAGAGAAACAGTTATGTTTCTCACGAATTCTATATTTAGGGTTGTCACGGTCGTGACAAGGAGATGACGGTCGTGACACGCTAAATTAGCACGTCACGATCGTTAGGGGGGTGTGACGACCGTGAGGGTTGAATTCCTTGAATAATTTCCAGAAAGCATTATCTCTCACGCTTCATATACTTTATATTATAGTTTTGGATCACTTCTCACTCATATTAAATAGAAACACCATATAATAAATAATTTCAACATAGTACTTGTAAATTGCATCACACGAGAGATTTCTATAGAATATGAATCAATTCAAGCATAACAGCATATAGATTGAAAACATATAAATTGATTAAAATGGAAAAATTTGGAAACTAGAAGTGCTTTGCATATGGTAATTGAAATGAAATTACATTAATGAAAATACGGTACGAAATTGTTTGCGAAAAGTAAAACTAACTAGAAACGAAAACAAAAAGTAAAATAAACTAGATCACTTTAGCATTTTCAAAAGTGTTTCTTCAAATCTTCGATTGCGGAGTTCAGGTGATAGAATTGTTCACAGGTTATGTCAGTTAGACCTATAATGTCCAATCGCATGCTCTTAATCTCATCCTTAACAGTATTTATGTCAGTTTGGTAAGCTTCAAGAGTGTTCATGATAATCTGTAAGTTATTAGCATAATCTACTTGATTCACTTCAGGGGTTTCAATCACTTCGTCAGTGTGGTCAATGTCATGGTAACCAGGAGGTGTCTCAGGGTCACTTTCGACATCAGTCATTATATCATCTTTTATCTTGTAAGACTGAGGTGTGTCAGGAGTAGATGGATAGTCAGGTGGGGTTAACTCATAAAGCCAGTTATCCTTATTGTGAACACTTACTCTAGCATGGTTTGGTAGTGTGAACAGGGTTACTACCTCATTCCGGATTAGGTACTCGAAAGGTGGATTTCCTAAATTCCTTATGATATGGCGATTGAAGCAAAAGTTAAGATTCATAGGACGGATGGTGCCTAAACAGTTGGATCTGTGCAATTGGTATCTAAGTCCTAAGGCATCAGCAATCATGGTTACAAGACCTCCTACTAATATAGGTAATTCAGGTTCTTCTTGGATTCGGGTGAAGGTTTGCATCATGAAAGGCACACCATTGACAGGCTGTCCATTAGTGAAACATGACATAATGAATATCTCATCTTTAGATACTCCGGTAAGGTTTTCTTCTTTTCCAAAGAAGGTGTGGGCAAGGATCTTATGGAAGTAACGGAGAGCAGGGTTATGTATCTCATCATTGTTCATGCTATTTGGTTCAGGGTGGTAGTTTCCGGTTAAAGTTCCCCAAAAGAAATCCAGTTCAATGTCCATCAATTCTACCTGTGTGGTAGTAAAAGCAAAGGGTCCACTAGGGAATCCTAATAAGTCAGCTAGTTCTTTATGGTTAAAGTCATATTCTATTCCAAATAGGCGGAAACTGATAAATCCTTTCCTGAATCCAAAACCACGCTCGGGTAGGTAAACTAAGGAGCTAAGGAACTCAAGGGTGAGCTCGCGGTAAGTCACAAACTTATGTTGAATCAGTGCATTCTCCCATCCAATTCGGTTAAACAAGTACATGATGCTATTATGTATACCTAGGGTTTCCATAGTCAGATCATCCGGGTACAGGGTCAAATCCATTGGCCTCTGTGATAACTCTTCAAATTTCATTCTTTGGTTCCTACCTCTAAATTTGGTCTCTAAATGGTTTATCGGTTGGTTAGCCATGGTCAGTGCAAATACGGAGGAAACAAATCAGGGGGAGAAGGAAAGTGGAAAAGACTTTTAGAAAATATGTAAAAGTGATTTAAAATTAAAATAAGGAAAGATAAGAAAATAAAATGCATAAATTAAAAGCAATAATAATAATATTGAAATAAAACTATAAAATGACAAAACAATTAAATGAATAATAAAACGATAAATGACAAAAATAATAGAATGATAAAAATGATTTAAATAATTAAACTAGTAAATGGGTTGCCTCCCACTAAGCGCTGTTTTTATCGTCTAAAGCCTGACGTAATACTTAGGTGTAGATTAATCAGGGGAATTAGTGGACAACTCTAAAAGCCTTAGACTATTCGCATAATCTCTATTTTCAACTTTATGATAATGTTTTAAACGTTGTCCGTTTACTGTGAATGGTTCACTATTCCTACCCTTAATTTCTATTGCTCCACTTGGGAACACTTTAGTTATTTCAAAGGGTCCTGACCATCTAGATTTTAATTTTCCAGGAAAGAGCCTAAGTCTTGAATTAAAGAGGAGTACAACGTCTCCCACACTAAATTCTTTCCTAGAGAGGCGTTTATCATGCCATCGCTTAGTTCTTTCTTTATATATCTTAGCATTCTCATAAGCATCTAGCCTTAATTCTTCTAATTCGTTAATATCTAGGATTCGCTTTTCTCCTGCAGCATTATAGTTTATATTGAGAGTTTTGATCGCCCAATAAGCTTTGTGTTCTAGTTCTACCGGGAGATGACAAGATTTTCCATAAACTAATTTGAAAGGTGTAGTTCCTATGGGTGTCTTGTAAGCGGTCCTATAAGCCCATAAAGCTTCATTAAGTTTAGATGACCAATCTTTCCTAGAGATGGCGACAGTCTTTTCTAAGATTTGTTTGATTTCTCTGTTTGAGACTTCGACTTGTCCACTTGTTTGTGGGTGATATGGTGTTGCCACACGGTGTCTTACTCCATACTTAGATAGTAATTTGTCAAAGATTTTTGAAATGAAGTGCGAGCCACCGTCGCTTATGACGAGTCTAGGCACACCAAATCTGGGAAAGATTATATTTTTGAAAAGCTTTATTACTACTCGTGTGTCATTTGTAGGAGAAGCTATAGCTTCAATCCATTTTGAAACATAATCAACGGCTACGAGTATGTAATTGTTACAGAAAGATGATGGGAATGGTCCCATGAAATCTATTCCCCAGACGTCAAAGATTTCTACTTCTAATATTCCTTTTTGAGGCATTTCATCTCTTCTTGAAATATTGCCGGTGCGTTGACACCGATCGCAATTTATAACAGCGATGTGGACATCTTTCCATAGATTGGGCCAGAATAAGCCGGCTTGCAAGATTTTTGCACAAGTCTTGGAAGTGCTTGCATGTCCACCATAAGGAGATGAATGGCATTGAGCAATGACATCTTCTATTTCTTCTTCGGGAATACATCGACGAAAGATTCCATCGGGTCCTCTTTTGAACAATAATGGTTCATCCCAATAATAATGTTTGAGATTGTGAAAGAATTTATTTTTCTGCTGATAGGTTAAATCAGGTGGAAGAGCTCCTGCAGCTAGGTAGTTGACAATGTCAGCGTACCATGGCAGTCCTACAGTTGTCTGGATTGTTTCCACGGGTTCTGGTTCATTTATGTCTAACTGAACTGGGTCGCTTCCTATTTGTGCTATCAGCTGTTCATACGGAAAATCATCGTTAATCGGTACTTGTTCGGGTTTAATACCTTCTATTCTAGATAAATGGTCCGCTACGACGTTCTCAGTACCTTTTTTATCTTTTATTTCGAGATCAAACTCTTATAAGAGTAAAATCCATCTCAAGAGTCTCGGTTTAGCATCTTTCTTAGTCAATAGATATCAGATAGCAGCATGGTCTGTGTAAACTATTATTTTCGCTCCTACTAGGTAAGAATGGAATTTGTCAAGCGCAAAGACAACTGCTAACAGTTCTTTTTCAGTAGTGGCGTAGTTCATCTGAGCAGAATCTAAGGTTCTACTGGCATAGTAAATCGCATGAAGTTTCTTTTCCTTTCTCTGGCCTAGAACTGCGCCTACAGCATAGTCACTCGCATCGCACATGATTTCGAAAGGTAATCTCCAGTCAGGGGGTTGCATGATTGGTGCGGTGATGAGGGCTGTTTTTAGAGTTTCGAATGCTTTAAGACAATCTTCATTGAATATGAACTCAGCATCTTTCATTAATAAACCAGTAAGAGGTTTAGTGATTTTCGAGAAATCTTTGATGAATCGTCGGTAGAAACCGGCATGTCCTAAAAAGCTTCGTATTTCTCTAATGGTTTTAGGGGGTTGAAGATCTTTTATGACTTCTATCTTAGCTTTATCTACTTCAATTCCCTTGTCGGATATAACGTGGCCTAATACGATTCCTTCTCTGACCATAAAATGACATTTTTCCCAGTTAAGCACGAGGTTTACTTTTACACATCTTTCTAACACCATTTCTAAATTTGATAGGCATCCTTCAAAACTTTGCCCGCATACAGAGAAGTCGTCCATGAACATTTCCATGATGTTGTCTATAAAATCTGCGAAGATTGACATCATACATCTTTGAAAGGTTGCAGGAGCGTTGCATAATCCAAAGGGCATTCGTCTATAAGCGAACGTTCCATATGGGCATGTGAATGTAGTCTTCTCTTGATCATCTGGATGGATAGGGATTTGGAAAACTCCTGAGTAACCATCAAGATAACAGAAATAAGAATGCTTGGCTAATCGTTCTAACATTTGATCTATAAAAGGTAGTGGGAAATGATCTTTTCGAGTGGCTTTGTTTAGTTTACGATAATCGATGCACACTCTATGTCCCGTCACTACTCTTTGCGATATCGATTCGCCTTGTGCGTTTTTCACAACAGTGATACCTCCTTTCTTTGGCACTACATGTACTGGACTAACCCATTTACTATCAGAGATTGGATAAATTATTCCGGCATCTAGTAGTTTTTTAACTTCTTCTTTTACTACAGTGCTAAGGATTGGGTTAATTCTTCTTTGAGATTCTCTGGAGGTTTTGCAATCTTCTTCTAGCAGAATACGATGCATACAGATTGAAGGGCATATTCCTTTGAGATCAAATATGTTATATCCTAATGCAGTTGGATATTTCTTTAAGACATCTAAAAGTTTCTTTGTTTCGATTGTTCCTAAACTGGAATTTATTATAACTGGTCTTTTACATTCAATGTCTAAGAATTCGTACCTTAGGTTATTAGGTAAAGTTTTTAATTCTAATGTAGGTTTATCTTTACTTGGCATGGGATCCGGTGTAAGTGCTAAACTTTCGCTTAGACTATCATCCTGATATGGTTTATGCCAATTATCATCTTCGAAAATCGGAGGGATTTGAATTTTCATAATTTCAGAATAGGTAGTTTCTTTCAGTTCCATTTCTCTTACACATTCGTCAATTACGTCCAATAGATAGCATGTATCCTCTATAGCTGGTGATTGTAAGAATTGTGTTAAAATAAATTCAACTTTCTCTTCACCTACTTCAAAGGTTAGCTTTCCTCTCTTTACGTCTATTATAGCTCCGGCGGTAGCTAAGAATGGTCTTCCTAGTATGATAGGTGTAGTGGAGTCTTCAGAGATGTCCATGATTATGAAATCAGTAGGGATGTAGAATTGTCCTATACGAACTGGGACGTTTTCTAGTATGCCTACAGGATATTTAACAGAGCGATCGGCTAGTTGAACAGACATTTTAGTTGGTCTTAGGTCTCCCATGTCTAGCCTTTTGCAAATCGTTAAGGGCATAACACTGATACTGGCTCCTAAATCGCATAGATCTTTGTCAATGACGAATTTTCCTATTACACAGGGTATAGAGAAACTTCCTGGATCTTTTAGCTTAGGAGGCATATTATTCTGAATTATGGCGCTACACTCAGCAGTAAGTGTAACTGTTCCGTTATCCTCTATCTTTTTCTTATTAGATAAGATCTTTTAAAAACTTAGCATACGAGGGCATTTGAGTGATAGCTTCTGTAAACAGAATAGTAATATTCAACTGTTTCAGAAGTTCGACAAATTTCTTAAACTGACCCATCGTCTTGGAATTGGTTAATCTCTGAGGGTATGGAATTGGTGGTTTATAGGGTGGTGGAGGCACATAAGGCTTTTCTTTCTCCACTGCCTTTTGATTATCATCTTCCTTTTCTTCTGGATCATTCACCACTTCAGTCGGTTTATCCGGTTTTTGGTACATGGCTGGATTGTCAAGTCTTGGATCGGCAGGTCCGTCAAGTTCTTTGCCACTTCTTAATATCACAGCATTTGCATGTCCTTTCGGATTAGGTTGAGGTTGTCCAGGAAATACTCCAGCTGGTGCAGCGGTAGGTGCTTGTTGTTGAGCTACTTGTGAAATCTGAGTTTCAAGCATTTTGTTATGTGTAGCTAATGCATCTACTTTGCTTACTAATTGCTTAATCTGCTCACTAGTGTGAATGTTTTGGTTTAAGAAGTCCTTGTTTGTTTGAGATTGGTTAGCTATAAAGTTCTCCATCATCAACTCAAGGTTCGATTTTCTAGGGACATTAGGAGCAGTCTTTTGATATCCTGGTGGTGTAGCTGGTGCTTGACCTGGTGCGTATAAAGCATTGTTATTCTTATAGGAGAAGTTCGAATGATTCTTCCAACCTGGGTTGTATGTGTTTGAGTATGGGTTCCCTTGAGCATAATTCACTTGATCAGTGGGAATTCCTGTCAATAGTTGACAATCAGAAACTTCATGTCCTGGAACTCCACATAACTCACAGTTAGGTGTTACTGCAGCCACGGTGGCTGTTGGTGTTATGGCCAAGTTGTCGATCTTTTGGCTTAGTTGGTCAAACTTTGCATTGACTTGGTCCATACTACTCACTTCGTACATACCTCCTTTTGTTGGTTTCTCAGTTGCGACTCTCTCGCTTCCCCATTGGTAATGGTTTTGAGCCATACTTTCGATAAGTGCATAAGCATCATTATATTCTTTGTCCATCAATGCACCGCCCGCGGCAGCGTCAATTGTCATTCTTGTATTGTACAAGAGTCCATTATAGAAGGTATGGATAACCATCCATTCTACTAATCCGTGATGTGGACAAAGCCTCAACATATCCTTATAGCGTTCCCAAGCTTCGAATAGTGATTCGCTTTCCCTTTGCTTAAATTCGTTGATCTGAGCTCTCAGCATAGCTGTCTTGCTAGGTGGGGAATATCTGGTCAAGAAAACTCTCTTTAGTTCCTCCCACGTGGTTACTGAGTTCGAAGGCAGAGATTGAAGCCAGGCTCTTGCTCTGTCTCGAAGTGAAAAAGGAAACAAACGTAGTCTAATAGCTTCTTGGGTAACTCCATTGGCTTTTACGGTATCTGCATATTGCACAAAGATCGAAAGATGAAGGTTCGGATCCTCGGTAGGATTTCCGGCGAATTGATTTTGTTGCACGGCTGATATCAACGAAGGTTTTAGTTCGAAATCGTTTCGGTTGATAGCCGGTGCGGCAATGCTTGAATGCGGTTCAGCTTGCGAAGGACTAGCGTAATACTTGAGTGGGTGATTCTGTTCTTCAGCCATCTCTGCGTCCTTTGATGTTACGACTGGTTTAGGTGGATCTGATTGAAGATCTGGAATATTGAAATTTTGTTTGTAATCGAATATCCGTCTTCTTACGTGTAAGAAGTGTTCCGATTCTGGGATTAGAGGTTGCAAGTCTTCGCCCTTAGAGCGAGTACTTGGCATACACTCGGAAATTTAGAAAGTAAATAGAAAATAGTTGTTACCTTAGTCTAGACAATGCTACCTAAAGTGCACTAGTAACTAAATTAAGGTCCCCGGCAACGGCGCCAAAAACTTGATGGGCTAAAGACGTATCTAATTATGTGTCTAGCGGTATCTTAACTGCAAGTGCACAGCCTATCGAAGTAATATTTAAGATTATCGATCCACAGGGACTCTATGGTTACTTAGTGCTAGATGAACTTCTAGTTTAGCTAAGGCGAAGGGTTGTCACGATTTTTTTTTTTTGTTTTTAAAGATTAAAAGCGGGAATTAAATTTAAGTTTTAATAAAATAATACTAAGGCGGTCGGTATGTAATTATGCTAACTTAGGCGGGTCAATCTAACCTAGGCTTATAAAGGTGGTTCACTTAATCTATTCTGTAGAGGTTACCAGTTTAAATACCTTTAACTCACACTCTCGTGGTCTTATCTCAGATCTTACCCCTAAAGCCCTATGCCTACTCTCGCTAGCCCATAAGTGTTTAGAGATAATTTTTGGAAACTTAGTAATTCTAATTTATTTTAAAGCGCTCTCGCTGTGTTTAATTTAAATGCCTAACTTTAGCTATCTGGTTAAAATCTCACACTCTCGTGGTCTTGACCTAACCTAATACACTTTCCTTACTCTCGTAACAAAAAGGTCGATTTTAAATAAAAAGTATCAGCCAGGATATTAAGCTATTAATTATTCTAAGCCTATAGTTGATTTTACCGATTTAGTTTGTTTTAATTACATACCGCCCTAAGGTAATTAGCTACTCATTCTTGTTGAACCAAACAGAGGCAGAGAAACAATAAACGAAATATTCATGGCAGAAAATTAAATATTCAACATAAATATAAAATTGCAAATTAAAATAAACCTGGTTAACAATAAAATGGCAGACTCCTTCTTCCACAGACCGGAAAGCTCGGAGTATTTGGCGGAATCGAAAATAAACTAAAAATTCTGAAGGCTTTGAAACAAATAAATTTTATAACAATTTCCTGATGTTGGAAATTGTTATAGGTTGGGTTTGGATACAATAAAAATAGAGCAATGAAAATAATGCTGAAACAATAATAAGGGTGTAAAATAATTCGGCAGAGCTTCCGCAAGAAATTGATAAAAAAATACTCTTTGTATTGTTCATAAAATTTAAGCTATTTATAGAAGATTTAATGGGCTGGTGGTTGAACTTGTTTGCTTGGGCCTCGTAGAGCTTTGAGAAAATCCAGGAACGTGGATACATGAGGGTCAGCTGGAAAATAGGCAGATCATGTGCAGCGTGACGTTGTGACCAATTATTTAGTCAAATGACCTATATTTCCCTTGTCACGGTCGTGACAAGGTCATCACGTTCGTGTCCCTTGTAAAATAAGTGTCACGGTCGTGAGTGATATATCACGGTCGTGATTGCTCCTTTTGGGGTGTCACGGTCGTGACAACTAGGTGACGACCGTGAGTGCAACAAAATATGCAGGTTTTTGCAGGTTTCTTCATTTCTTCATCTTTTTATGGTTGTTTTCGCTCCTTTTGCTCTTGGCTCATGATTTAGCTCTGTATACGATGTACCTGCAAAATGGTAAGGAAAACTCGAGGAATCGGGTGTTAAAACGATGATTATGCGATAAAACGGTAATGAAACTTAGCAATATAATCGATACATTTTCTCGTTATCAAATATATCATATATTTTCCCAAGTGGAGTCTGTTATCCAGTGATTTATTTTCCTGGTAACTCTTTGGTTGTCTGTTGTTTCCCCAGCGGGATTTTCTTCTGTGTCCCCAAGTTTTTGCTTTTCTCTAGTGGTCATATTTTCCCACAGAGATCTTGAGTTTGCATATCATATTCATATCATATCATTGTTCTCTTAGGACAAAAATTGGGTATTCTGTATTTAAGTCTCTCCCATCTTGTAGAGACGAAGATGTCAATCTTCATATCTCCGGATTGAAGAAACTTAAATAGGGGCAGCTGTAACACCCTAATTTTTGCCCTAAGATTTCTTCTCATATCATCTGCATTTTGCATACAAACAAGATCGCACTGGTTTCGAGTTTCTCCTCAGATGTAGGTCTATGCTTTGCAGGGGATCACCATTATTTTTATTTATTTATTTGCTGGTTACTAACCAAATACCAACAAAAAATATGTTGCAGTGTTCTTCTTCTTCTCTGTGTTGCAGGTTTGCAAAGATAAGACAGTGAATTCAATTCAGATGCGTTTGTTCAGTCACAATTCGATTTTAGATGGATGTTTGACCTAATATTGATCAAACTATCAAAAGATTGTGTCGACTGCAAGTTGTGTGTGCTAAAGGTTCATTTCTCGGACAATGTGTTTCAAAGTACAAGTTGGGTTGTGTGATAAGTGTTCTGTGCAAAGTGTGGGTTGAATCTTCAGTGTTTATCGGTTCACCGGTTCTTCAGTTCATCAGCGATTCATCTGAGGGTTTATTTTCCTCAGTTTGGTTTCGAATTATCAGGGCATGAATCAGACAGTTTTCAAATGACAGTTGGCTTAAGTTGTGAAATATCCAGTTGGGTCCGTGTTGGCTGTGTTCATTTTAGCAGAGGCTTGTGCAAGAAAAATCAGGATTTGTTGTGGGCTTGAAAACCAAATTCCATCCGTACACCCTTTTCATGACCATTCTTCATTATTCATTTTTTTTCGATTTTTTACCAAACCATATTATCCAGATATTATCCATTTGTCGATATCCAATTTCATATCCATTCTCATCCGTTTACGGAATATATACCTCATTTTCTTTTCCGATTAAAACATTTTTATTTTTCATTTTTTATCCAGTTTATTCAATTTTCTTCCATTTTTTTTCTCGACTTATCCGATTCATACACTTTCTTTATTCAATTATCCAAATTACTTTTTTTTATATCCACAAAATCATCTTTTTTCTAAATCAATTCTATAATCCATAAATCATTTTCTTTCATAAAAAAAACTATATTTTTTATTATTATCCATATAATTCCTTTGTCTCCATTTTCTCTTCTATTATTATTCAAAGTCATTATTTTTATAAATCATCACCAAAAATCTACCATAAGGCTTATTATTTGTTTTTCCTATTTTTTCTAAACAAATTAAAAAAAGAGAAGTACAAAAAAAA
The DNA here is from genome assembly GCA_963966055.1 of Lathyrus aphaca. NCBI lineage: Eukaryota > Viridiplantae > Streptophyta > Magnoliopsida > Fabales > Fabaceae > Lathyrus > Lathyrus aphaca. The sequence goes on from OZ014520.1 coordinate 113,927,003, forward strand.
AGGCCTTTGGCCCACACCAGCTTCATACTTTCCAGTCTCATTTTTGCTTGCTATCCGTACCAACACAATCCATCACGTTTCAGCCTAGCCCCTTGAGGCCCCACAAGCTTTCCAATTCCTCTCGCAAGCCCTCAAGCTGTCGTACGCCTAAGCCTCACATCATAACAACTGATTTTCCAAACACATGCCTTCCACTAGCCAGCTGCAAGCCTCCCAAATTTCTTTCCGCGCGTGCATCAAAGCTTGCCCAAGCCAAAAGCATCACCTCACGCTTAGCTCATCACAGCAGTACAAGCCAACAACGAATCCAAACGAAAGCCAACAAGCCAAAGCCCAATACGCCTTCACGCGTCCAGCTGCACAAGCCAAGTGCAAACTCCAGCAAGCCTTTTCGTACGGCCAAAACAATTACAAGAGCAAAACGCCAACAACACGTATCCTGCAAGCTGACCCCACAACAACCTTCAGCTCTCCAAGCCAATGCTTCAAACTTCCCGCAGCTTCATGCCAACGTAACCGAAAACAACTCCACAACAACTTCAGCCAACCTGTACAATCCAGCCGAAAACAAAACAAAACTCAAGCCAAAACAAAAGCCAATCCGTACCGCATTCCGCACGCACGAGAAATACACCTGAAAACCAATATCAAAACGCATCAACAATAATCAAAACGCAAACGGAGTGAAAACGAAATTGCAAACGAACACGAGAATTTCACACAATCAAAACGCTTACAAATCAGAACAAAACGCAACCCTCATTCTTCATCCTTCCCCTATAAAAGCAACCTCTCCCTCTCTTAAATTTCAAGCTTCAATAGCCCCTTAAACCCCTGTCAAATCCAATTCCGATTCATTTTTTCCCCAATTTCCAGAAATTCATTTCTCCTTTCATCATCAACACCTTCAGTTTTCCTCAATTCCATAACTATTTCATACCTTCAAATCCTTAAACCACCTTGATTTGAATTGAATCAAAAGGGAGAAAAGAAGATCCGCGGAAGTTGAAGAAGAAAAAAGAAGAGGAAGAGATTTGAAATCCGCGCTTGAGAAGGAAGAAGAAGCTTCGGTTTCGTTTGATTTTTGAGGTAGCCGCCGTGAGAAATTCTTGATGTCTTCGGTTTAGGAGCCGCCGTGAATTTGTTTTGTTTGCCCTGTTTTGCGCATAGAAGGAAGAAGAAGACCAGTTCTTCTGTTTTCTTATATTTTTTATATTTTCTTTTTTTTAATTTGTTTTAATAATAAGAATAAGAGAGTTGAATTGGGCCTGTTTGGATCCGTTTGCTGCTCACCATTCACCAGGCCTGCGTCCTCCCTCCCCTTTGTTTTAATTCATTTTTTATTTTGTTTTGTTCTATTTTGTTAAAGGATTTTTTAAAGTGAAGAATATTTTAATAATATTTTTTAGAATATTATTAAAATTCTTTAAGAAAAATATTTAGGAAAACAATTTAGAAAAGCATTTTAGAAATTATCTTTGAGAAAAGAATTTTTAGAGAGATGTTTAGAAAATGATTTTTAAAGAGAATTTAAAAAAATATTCTAATTCTTTTATGGATCTACTTTTTGATCCATTGTTCTTCATCTTTTTCTCTTTTGGTCGATGACAATCTCCGATTCGTAGATTGTTGATTTCCGATTAAGTTTAACCTTCATTATTTCAAATCTATGGATGAATGATCATTTGGATCATTCTCCATACTTTGAGATCGTGATAGGTTGCTTTTCGATGAAATTCAAGGAAAATCTCGATTAAGATTAGACCATCCTTCTTCTTTTAGTGTGGCATGTTTTCGGAGAACGATCCATTATATCGTTTCTCTAACATGTATTAACACGAATATTTTCCACTTTAATTAGTGGTGGCCGGCCTCATTTGTAGGGTAATTACTTCGTAAATTACTCGGCGATTGCTTAACATAGACCTAAAGTTGTCCCGATTCGAATTAAAGATCCACTTGGATCCGGTTGCCTCGATTTTATTATTCCTTGTTGTGGTTGTGCTTGATTAAGTTCATCATATCACTTATATTGTAAATATTATAATATTGTGAATATAATTGTTTAAATTTAATCTCTCGCACCTTATCCTTTTATTTTAATCTCTTTCTCCTTTATCTCCTTTATTATGCTTTATCATCTTATATCATATATCATTTGTTTGTGTTTATATCTTTTGCTTGTTTTTTTATTTTGTCCATTTGGATATCAAAACACTTAATAAAGGATTGAACACTTAAAAGACTTGTGACTTCTAATTTTGGACTAATGGTTACTATCCCTTGCTATGGAGAATGGACTTAGACTTTAAGAACTTCCCCCTTTCTCAAGTTGGAATGGATTAGAAACCTCGGCCTCAAGTTATGTCCTTAGCCTTTGAAGATGGAAGTCCGAACTTTGAAGAATTGTGCATATTATGGTTTGGTATCTCTTCTTTCAACTTTTAATTCAAGTACTAGGATTAGCCCCTTCATCTCTTCCCCATTCTTTAATTTTCAAAACTTCTTCCTATTTCAAAAACCTTCTTGTTTTCTAAACTTCAAACACTTTCATAAACAAACCTTGACTTCGGTCAAGCGATTTTAAACTTTTCGCTTTATTTTCTTAATCAATGTTAATTCATGTAAATATATCAAAACCACTTTTCTTACATACCTTAAAAAACTCAAAACTCATTCAATTGTTTTTGTGCCTTTGTGCACCTTTTCTTTTCACATGTTTAGATATGATTCATCTTTTCTAGCGGAATTATTCGCTAAAGGATGACGACTTATCTCTACATTCTAAAATCAATTCAACTCATTTGTTCTTTTCAAATTTTGTACCACGAACTACGAGGTTTTGATCTCGCATTGCACTTTGTGGGTACGTAGGCATAAGGCGTTAAAACCTTATCAAACACAAAAATCATTAAAAAATATTCTTCTTCTCATTTCTTCCATCTTTTCAAGCAAACCAATTTCAGACCAAAAAGCAATAAGTATTTCAAAGGGCTCCCGTGGAGTACCACGGACGAGTCGGGTGCCTAAAACCTTCCCGGTTCGTAACCAATCCCCTTACCCAATCTCTGTTTTGTTTCTTTTAGCTTTTGCTTTTAGACTCCTAGGTTTTTATTCGTTCTTTTACCTTTTTCCTTTCGGAAATAAACAAAAGCGCGGTGGCGACTCTGTGTACATCGAGTTAAGTTAATCAATAGCTTACACTCACAATTTTACCGCTACAGTCGCCACCGACTTTTATTTTATCCAAGTGGAAAGGACATAAAAGAACATGAAAGACCTATTTTAAAAGACTTGAGTTCGGGGGGTAGGTTATATAAAGGGAATGTGTTAGCACCCTTTATATCCATGGTTATCCATTGGCTCTTAGTTACTTAACTCACTTCAATTGTTTTTGAAAAGTGTAGTGTGTGATTAGAAATTTTCTAAGTACTTTGTAATGATCCTCGTATGGATGTATACAAAGCCTTGTTTGAAAATGTTTGAAAATAGTGAGGTGTGAAAAGTATTTTTTACAGATGTGAGCAAGTAACTATGAGGTACCTACCTTAGACTAAGTCATTCATGTTCTTATATGTTCTTTCAAGAGTAAGACTATCCCTATTATTAAGGATAGGTAGTCATTACTTTGGATTTGTATAAGGGACGGGCGTAGGGTCATCGTATGGTCAATGAAGGCAACTTAAGGGGTGTCTTTAGCAATTCGTAGGGACTATCATCATTTATTCGAAGGGACAAGATCATTATTCAGTAGGTAACCTCGAAGGGACTTGATCTTTTAAATCTGTAGGGACTTGATGATTTATACGTGAAGGGACTTTGCTTAAGACACCCCTATATTCTAGGGACTTGACCATTTAAAGAAGACAACCAAGAGGGATACCCTAGGAAGTGGAGACAGCGATCTTAGATCGACTTACGTGTGTGAATATTTATTTTCAGATATTTATCTTATGATTAGTGATCTAAGTCCAAATTATTTTTCAATTATTCTTTGCACTCCCTAAATTACTAAGCACGCAATTTAAATATTTACAGAATTTTAAAGACATAAATTAAAAGTTCCTACGCTATTACATGGCTTCGGGGCAGTTACATAAGCAGTTACATAATAATATAGGCAAAAGAAAAGAAAACCTAAGCTATTACATATAGGAAGCAGTTACATAATAAGAGCAAAAAATAAATTACATCAATTATGACCTATACAATTCTCTAAAAAATAAATAGAGCAATTTAAATTAAAAGAAAAGAAATTATAATTTTTATGAAAAAAATGAAATAAGTTTAAGGTTTCTTTTTAGGTTTATAAAAAAATTAGGCTTTGAAAAATCAGGGTTTAAAGTTTAATGGAAAAAAAAAGTTTATGGTTTAGAGAAAATAACACGGTCAAAGTTTATAAGAAATTTTTAAGGTTTACATGAAAAATTAAGGTTTATGAAAATATATAAAAAAAAGTTTTGTTGTTAAAAAAAACTATATTGAATTATTAATTTAATAATTAATTAATTAATATTATGAATGGATTATGAAGATAAGTACTTAAAAAAAAGTTAAGAGTTTTTTAGAAAATAAACAAATAAAATTAATCTAAATATTTAAGGTTAGTTAATTTAAGAAATTAGAGAATTAAAAAAAGAAGAAGATGAAATTAGGAGAAATTAGGAAAGAGAAGATAAAATCCATGTTTCTTTGTCAAAATGCCCTCAAGATTACCAGTCTTGCCTTCTTGACACTAAGACACGCGCACACATGTGAATGTACCTGGAAAATAATTATTATATAATAAAATAAAACGTATAAAAAAATGGTTGAGGCAAAATCGTCAAGGTTTAGCAAAAAATCAGGGTAGTTAGTTATGAAAAAAAATGTGCATATCTAAATATATGTATATGAATAACATAAAAATAATATGAATTAAAAAAAAGAACAACGACGTTGCTAACGCAAAATTGTGATCATCCCAACTGGATCAGATCAACACAAATGTCACGCCTCATACACACAAATGTACAAACGGCGTATCGACACTATCCGATCCGAATAATCTAATCAAATTACAAAATATATATTTAACAAACAAAAAACAAAAAATTATTTGTATAGATTAACAATATATATTATGTATTATATTATATTAACATTATTATAAATATTATATATTATAGATTAATATTATAATATATATATATTATATACATATTATAGACTGAATATATAATAAACGTTGACGTTAACTTTGAGTATAAACATTAACCTTGAATTTTCATATTATTAACATTGTTATAAACTATATATAAATCCAAACACAGTAAAATATAAAATTATATAATAATATGTGCAAAGTATAGTGTAGAAAATAAAATATGTATGTTAATAGATATGAAGAAAAGAAAAAAAAAGTGCATCACTAAAGAACCGCAGGTGTACGTGTATCATGACCTCTTGATATGATACAACCATAAAAGTGAGGAAGGTGGGATTCGAACTCATGACCTCTTGATCCAAGAACCCATGCTCTCTTGCCAATTATGCCATGTCATCTATTTGAAATAAATTGGCACAAGGAAAAATATTGGGGTGTGACAATGAAACACCATGAAGTCCATTTGAGGCCTTGGAAATCCCAATTTCTTTAAAGAAAGCAAAACCATAATTGGAGGACCCTTGTGATCATTTTTTGAATTTCCTTGAACTTTTGAGATTCCCATGAGTGTGAGAAGACCTTTTGAATCAATTTGTCTCAAATATGTGAGGACAAATTTTGGGGTACAACACCAGACATGAAATTATTTGATAATGACGACATACATCCTATTTCAAATTAGATAAATTTCAAACAGGTATTATGTTACTTTTACTTAGGAAATAATAATAATAATAGTTACCTCTTATATTTGTCTTCCGTCTTTGTTTATGGAGAATACCGTTGGATAACGTCTTCCAAGCCTTTTCCCAAACATGACGCATTCTATTCACTGTACCAGATAGCAACATCGTAACAAATAACTTTCTCAAAAAGTGTCAAGAACCCCAATCTTTTGCTTCATTTATGGCTGCAACATATTCATTGTCATCGTTAAGAAATCTCATTTTGAAGCATGCATCCCTAAAAGTATCCTGAACCTTTCCATTCACGAATTTTATATCCTCATAGAAAGTTGGACCCTTGACAACTGTTAGTATCATTCTCAAATAATACAACTCACCGGTACTTGGAGGAACCCAAATTAGGCGACCAATAGTATGCCCCCTTTTACGTGGTCTCCATCTTCGGTATCTTTTATCATAAATAAACTTCGAAAGAAATTGAGAGTAAGTTAAAGATTTGGCTTCTGGATATGTTTTGTTTGCTTTCATCCATGCAGTAAACATAGAATATTTTACACTTGGTTTATCAAGAACCTCGTGTAGAAATTCATAATCCGTATAGTAAACAGAGTTGTCACCCTCAAGATGGAAGTACAACCTTTCAACAGCAGGTGACCTACTGTCGCTCCCACCAAAATGACACCTCAATGTCATAAGGGGTACAGACGCGAACGGTCGGCGAAAGAGGGATGAGAACACACAGGAGTGAACTCAAGAGAAAAGAAAGAGTCGCCAGCTAGGCATTTTTATCCCGTAGGAAAGGTAATGCTGCATAAACCTGAGAAAGATATGGATAAGACGGTTGCGAACCAGAGAGACTGAGAAAGGGGGTTGGTTACAACCTGGGAAGGTATTAGCACCCAGATTGTCCGCCGTACTCGACGGGATCCACGCTTAAAAGATTTGTGTTTTAAAGGGGTAGTGTCAGTGCAATTTGTGTGCAAAAGAGCTGGAAAAGGATGTACAGGTGTCAGTGTAAAAAGAAAGTGAAGTGAGATATGTGAAGTGTCAGTGTAAGAACAAGAGTGAAATGCTCAAGACTATGAGGCTAAAAGAATAATGCTAGAAGGAGGGGGAATGTACAGAAACTTTTGTTCGATAACTGTTAAGTTATGCCTACGTATCCTCTCGTGCAATGAGGAAGTCAGAACACCGTAGTTCGACCCAAAGAGACTGAAAGGTGAATTGACTTGTGAACTGCTTGCTTGCCCATGCTCAAGTGTATGACCTGTCTGGCTCAGGTGCAAACTGTCTTGCATTAGACGAAAGAAGCGAGTTCTCGTTTATGAGTGAATGAGATGAGAAAAGAATCCCGGAGGAGACGATTATTGTTTGTTTTTAAGTTTTCAGTCTTTTATTGCTTTTGGAGATTTGTCGTAAGTTAATGAGCTTAAGCCTAAACCAGTGGATTAGTAAACTCATCACATCTTCCCTCTGATTAGGGGTAATGAGAATACCTTAAGTGTGAAGTCAGCTTCTCACACTTAATCACCCTGATGTAGGATTAAGATCATTAACCTACTTGTGATTATTTAGATGTTTTTGTTGTTTTTGTTTAGTGTTAAGTAATGAGATTAAGCCATAATCAGGGATTAAACAGACTCATTACACCATCCTAATAGAAGGATAATAGATGAGAATGTTTAAGCTGAGGAAGACTCCCCAACTTAATCCATGATTAGGGATTAACCTCATGACAAAACAAAGCCTTTATTAGATGGATTTTAGTTAATGATAAGATGAAGAAATGATTTTTATGGTTTGTAAGACAACTTGAGGAGGACTTGTCCATTAACACTAGGGTTAGTCCTTCTTAACCAATTAAGGAAGAATTAGAACCCTAATGCAAGGCCCAAGTTACAAGCTTGATGTCTTGATGATTATTAGATGGATTGATTAAAAGAGTTAAACACATTAAGGGTTTAACACTTAGGATTAAAGTTATACACTCCATCCTAATAGAAGGATGCAGGCATAAGCTTAATCACAAAGCCTTAAAGCCTTTAGGGTTTAGTCCCTGATTATGAGATGAGAAGAGAAGACTCAAAGGAAAAACTAAAAGGGGGACTAATCAATCCTAAAAAGTTATCATGCTTGGAAGTCCTAGGGTTTGTGAGGCTTAAGAGAAAGATCTTCAAAGAGCCACCAAGGAGAGAAGCAGATGAAAGGAGCAAAGAGAAGCAAAACAACTTGCTTCACTTAAGAAGTCAAGTTGCTTGAAGAAAGAAAGTGAGATGAACAAGAATGAGCAAGCTCAATCCAATACACATATAAGAATGCAGCAATGATGCATAAGAGAGATGAAAAGAGATTGTGAGAAGTGAAGGCAAATCCACTTCTCAAAACAACTTACCACCTGAAAAGTTAGTGAAAGAAATGAAATGCAATGCAAATGAGATGAAATGTGATGATGCAAACCAAAACCAGCAGCATGAATATGATGCTAATGTTGCTAAGAGATGATGCACACATGAGGCAAGGCATGGGAATGATCATACAAACATGTGGATGCAAATGAGGCATGCTTAGAACCATGGATGTATATGAAAAGTTATGAAGTGCAAATGGCATACAACATGGAAAATGAATGATGCAATGATCAAGCATGATTCTAACATGTCCTAAGATGTGTTATGAATCAAATGAATGCACAAAATGTCATGGCAAGTCATGATATGCAAACAAATGGAAGATGGAGGCAAATGAAGGCATGAATTAGGGTTTATGATCAATGCACAAAACAAAATTCAAAACCAGAAGCAAACATCATGATAAAAATTTGAAAATGCAATCAAAGATACCCTAGACCTACACAAACTCATTGCCCAAAGGAGGGGACACAACTCTTAACCTAGTGAGAGTTATAAATTTCCTAAGATTGTTAGGGTTTTAAGGTACCTTATAAAAAAATGCCAAACAAATTGAAAATGCAAGATCAATTCATGCCAATTTTATCTTATAAACTACATGTTATGCAAGATGCAATGCAAAAAGAATCATGATCCAACTCTCAAAGGTTAGACAGAAATGAATTTTTGAAGTTTGAAACAAAATATTGCCTTGAAATGGAATAAAATCCAAAGAAAATTATCAAAAGGCATCAAGAACAAAAAATAAATTTGGTTTGAGAGTTGGACAATGTTTTTAAATGTTTTTAAAGGTTACATGAATTTTTTTGTGATTTTTAAATACCTAAAAGTATTTTTAATTAATTAATTTTCATTAACTAATTAAAAATAAACTTTTAAATGATTTAAAAATAATTTTTGATGCAAAAAATAAAAATAAAAATATTTTTGTGTTCTGAAAATTAATAAAAGGTTTGACAAACATTTTCAGAATTTTTAAACATTTTTTGCTATTTTTAATAATTCGTGCAAAATAAATATGAAACAAATAAAAATAAAATGAATTTAATGAGAAAATAGGAAAGTCAGCAGATCTAAGGGCTAGGGTTCAAACTGGGACGCGCGGGAATTGACTATGCGCGCATCTGGACGGCCAGAATTCAAATTTCCTTAATTATGATTAAAGCCCTAACCTGAACCCTAATGACTTTCAGATGACCGGAACAGTGTTCCGGTCATCTTCTCCGGCGGCTCTCTCACTCAATCTCTCTCAAAACGCCATGAAAACTCACCAAACTCTCCAGAATCAATCCTTAACTCATTCTAAACAAGATTCAGCCAGCAAAAATCATTTATTTCACATGAGCAACAAGATTCGAAGCAAAACGGAAAATTATTCAGAAATTTCAGAAGCTCATGAAATGCTTATTTCTCAGCTATTTTCAAAACTAAACACATCATGGCAATCAGTGAAGCATGTAGAATCATTCTATAACATAAAATGAGAGTTCTGGAAAAATAAATGCCATGGCTACCTGAGCTTGAGCTTTCGAATCAGGGACTTTCTGGCCAGTTCTTTGCTTCAAAACCACTCCAATGAACCTCCCAAGAAGCTTGCAATGCTTGGTTGGAGTTTAAATGGCCTCTGGAGAGAGTTTGCAGAATCTCAGTTCATGAAATGTGAAAATCGTGTTTTTGATTGTGGAGGTTTTAGGGCAAAATGAGGGCAGGGAAATGATCAGTGAGGTTTATGGAGTTGAATGGTGAAAAAAGTTTGAAGGTTTGATGGCTGAATCAAGAGATTCGAAGGCTTTTGCAAATGAGAGGATTTTTGAGTGTGTTGTGTTCTTGGAGTTTTCAGGCTTGTGTGTCTTATGAAAATGAAGCCTTGGGGTGTGTTTGTAAAGTCTGGATTGGGCAGAGAGTTGTTGGTGGCCTGCTGTGATTGGTATGGGCAAGTTGCCAAAATGTCAACTTGACTTGTACTTGAGGTATGGGCAATGGTATAGCTAGCCTTTTGGCTTGTCTTGGCTCAGCTGAGTTTAGGGAGAACCATGGAATTGTTTATGAGATAAATCAGCAAGTGGATCAAAGCTTATGAGATGTTTTGCAATTTTCACAAAGTTTGGCCCCTTTTGAAATTCATGAAATTCAAAGCATCAAAATGCAATATTCTTGGGCCAATTCTGATCTTTAGAGGTCATGTGATCATGTTGTGAAAAGTTTGTACACATTTGAAGCCTTTAGAACACTTGATCATACCATTTTGCAAAATGCCTCTTTGGTAGAAAACTTCAAATTATGTGATTTTGGCCAACTTTGACAAGCCATAACTTTTGATCCAAAATGAATTAGAATGAGTTCTTGTACTTTTTGAAAAGGGAATGATCCATTCTACAACTTTCATGACCAAAGTTTTTTCATTTGAAGCATTTTTGAATCAAAAAGCAAGGGTTGAAAAAGTTTCCCAAAATGGCAAGTTTCCATTATAAGTCATTTACCCAAAAAGTCAACTTTGCAAATGGCTTGAAATTATTTGATTTTGTGAACTTCTAACATCTTCTAAGATCAAATAAAGATCATATACATTCAAAATGATGAAGAACACCCTTTGGTTGGGTCATTGGGGGCCTCAGATGCCCTGATTTTGCACTGACTTGCTCAAAAAGTCAACTCTTGATCAGATGACTTCCCCATTGAATTTCTTCATGAAAATTGATATGCATGATCCCTATACCATATAGAGACCAATAGAAACAAGAATGACCAAAAAAATTGGAGTTATGGCCTTTGAAACCAAAACCCTAATTCTAGGTCATCTGTGCAGTTAAACCTGGCTCTGCTTCCATGCCATTCCCAGTTCTTGTGATTTTTTTTGACATTCTTGACTTTGAGAGGATATAATATGATGCTTTAACATACATGGACCCCTTTGAAGTGATTGATGACCTTTGGAGTGGCTCAAGAAGCTCTTGGATTTCTCAGATCACAAACCCTAGATGCAGATGACTTAGAAACAATGCAGTGTACTAAAAATGTGGTATGAGATGCTATGATTGAACTTATGCATATGAAGATATCACAAGCCATGGTGTGAATGGGTGAGGGAAAATTTGGGGTGTTTACACCTACCATGAATTGGAAATGAAAAAATCCTCCAACACGCTTCAGTTGGTGATTGTAACACGGTGGGAGAACTGACTTTAGTTAAATGTTGCGGATAGCAAGAGTCGCCACCGACTTTTATTTTATCCATAAGGAAAGGACATAAAAGAACAGGAAAGACCTTTAAAATATTTTGAGTTCGGGGGGTAGGTTATGTAAAGGGAAGGTGTTAGCACCCTTTACATCCATGGTTATCCATGGGCTCTTAGTTACTTAGCTTACTTTAAATTGTTTTGAGAAGTGTAGTGTGTGATTAAAAATTTTCTTAAGTACTTTATAATGACCCTTGTACGGATATATATTGTCGTACCTCGAAAAATACGATCCTAAAAACAAAACAACAGAGCCGCCACCTAATTCTATTTATTCTACGAGAGAAAAGGAAGATATAGATACAACCTAAAGGAAGGATAAGAAATGGTCAACGAAACCAAATTCTAAGTTCGGGAGTCGGTTACGCAAGGGGAAGGTATTAGCACCCCTCACGTCCGTTGTACTCAACGGGAACCTCTTAGCTAAATATGCGATTAAATGTTTGATCTTAGGTCTTTGTCTTCTAAATGATTATTAATATGTTTGTTCTAAGGAAATTAAAGTTTTGAATTATTATTATGAAGATGACGGAGAAGAGATTAAGATTTTTTATTATTGTGAAATAGTTAAATTTTTTATTAGGGTGCTCACGAAGGATTAAAATCCCCGTGCCTACGTATTCCCTTGTGCAATGGGAAAGTCAGAGCTCCGTAGTTCGTGCTACTACGGTTTGTGGTTTTTATTGAACAGTTGTTTAAAACGCATTCTACTGTTAAGCATTGGCTTATACTCGCGGTGGAGGCTGAAGCACTAGCTTGTTCGAGAGATAGAATGATTTAAACAATGTTCATTTTAGAAGAAAGTGTTTGACTTTGTTAAGATGTTTTAAACGAAAGGGCGATTGAACACATCGCGTGGGGCTAGCCCATGTTGCGGTCCAATCCAGAACGTGCGGAATGCTAGACTCCGGAATTCTGTCTTTCGATAATTAATTATGAAAATGATTTAAATTTGTTGGTATACGAATGATGATTGAACCATCGCGTGAGGCTAGCCCATTTGCGGTTCAATCCAGAACATGCGGAATGCTAGATTCCGGAGTTCCTTCTTTCGTAATTTTAATTAATTAAGATTTGAATATTTTGATATACGAATGGTGATTGAACCATCGCGTGAGGCTATCCCATTTGCGGTTCAATCCAGAACGTGCGGAATTCTAGACTCTGGAGTTCCTTTTTCGTAATTTAAATTAAATAGATTTGAATATTTTAATATACGAATGGTGATTGAACCATCGCGTGAGGCTAGCCCATTTGTGGTTCAATCCAGAACGTGCGGAATGCTAGACTCCAGAGTTCCTTCTTTCGTAATTTAAATTAAATAGATTTGAATATTTTAATATACGAATGGTGATTGAACCATCGCGTGAGGCTAGCCCATTTGCGGTTCAATCCAGAACGTGCGAAATGCTAGACTCCGGAGTTCCTTCTTTCGTAATTTTAATTAATTAAAGATTTGAATAATTTTTTAGACGTTTTAGAATCGATGCGATTAATTAATAACGAAGGATTGAACGAACAAAACGCGTGGGGCTAGCCCAGTTGCCGTTCGTTCTAGAACGTGCGGAATGCTAGACTCCGGAGCTTTATTCCTTGTTAAAGAAAACACGAAACGTGCAGATGGCGATCATAAGACCGACTTACGTGCGTGCGAAGTGTAGACGGAAATATTTAAAAGTGTTTATTTGGTGTTGGACCAAGAAATTTTATATTTGAAAAGGTTTAGTCTTAATGTGATTATGTTTATTTTTACTTAGCATTTTATGGTCATGTGAGTATAAACTAAACAAGGTTGAATGAGGCATACAATCGATCAACAACCAACAATAACACAAGCATGCAAGTAATCACGGATTTAAACAGGGAATAAACATATCAAACTGCGCAAGCAATATAGGAAAGGACCAACCGCACATCAAACCAACATTTATCATGAGTTTTAAAATGCAAACCCTAGAATATTTATTTCCAAAAAGGATCTAAAAAAGGAAGTCCTTTTTTAAGAACTAATTTCATAAGAGTTTTATAATTAAAGCTTGACGAAAAGCCTTTTTTTTATAAAAGATTTAACTAAATAATGCAATGGTGGGACATTTTAATCAAAAAAAAAGAAGTGAGGCCTGCCAATATTAAACCAAGCGGATGAAATCCATGTCATGAAGGGTTCGGTTTACCCCATGGTAAACCAATGGTACCAGTAAATAGGGAAAGCAAGGCGCTATTGATGAAAGACAACACAACCATGATTACATGCATTGGGTAATGATTTGTCAAGAGTATAGGGAAGGCCATCAATTAAAAACGCATTTGAAAATAAAATAAAAGAAACTTATTGACTCATTAAAAGAAAAGAAAAAGAACACAGTAAATCACGCCTATTCTCTTTTCGTTCATTCTCACTCAGAGCGTCTCCCTCTCAACCCCAGACTCTTTCACTCTTTTCGTTCTCAAGCGATCCGTTCGTCAACAGAAATGAAAACCCACAAAAACGTAGAGTGGGTTCAACGTTCGTAAATTAACAACACCAAACAACCCAGATCATGAACAGATGCAAATAACAAACAAGAAACTCAAAAGTTCAGAGAAATCAATCAAGCGACAAGGCACAAATCCGAAACCCTAATCTCAAGAAAAATTCCCAATTTCAACATGTTTCCAATACCTATGTTTACGACAATAGAGGAAAGAAAACAAATGTAACAATACAAAGAGGTTCGAAAATCTACCGACGATCAGATTCTTGGTGATTCGTTGATAGGTATGACCTTATTGCTTGAATCCTCTTCTCTTCCCGTTGTTCTCCTTCTATTTCTTTGGCCTGTGTCGTCGTTGTTGTTGTTGAACGCTGAAGGATCGTTGTTCTTGATGGTGTGAATTTAGGGTTATATGCGGCTAGGGTTTTTTTGTGTCCTTTGATGCGGCTCCCTGGTTCCTCTTTTATAACATGAAATTAGGGTTTTTTATCTTTAGAAAACTTGCTGAGAAAATGAAATTTGAATAGGTCTGTCATCCCTTTTTGCGTCAAACCTGCTTTTTACCAAATTTGTGAAACATTGGGTCTTGCATCTTCTGACTTTTTGTCTATTAATGCACCTTGGTTAGCCTAGCTTCAAACTGATTTTTTTGAAATGAACTTCATAAGTTAAACCTGGACTGGATTCGTTATTTCCTTTTAACTGCTGTAAACCCTCTTTTTTACAGTTTGTTCTCCTCTTTTAACTGCGGTAAAAATCTTTGCAGGGTGCAGTCAACGAGCAAGTTAATGAGCAAGGCATTTCTGTTTGGAGTTTCGAGTAGCATATTATCGAGTTTGCGAAGAGCTGGACGATTGATACAAATATATGTCCTAGGCCTGCAAGTCATTACTTCGAGTTTCCTTCCATCCGGAGATATTTGCCAAGAAGGTATCAATTCAACAATGTTATCACTAATGCTAACAAGCCATTTCATCTCTCTCTGCCACATTTCTTCTCTTTTTCTATCCACTGATTGCTAGAAACAATTAAAGTTTTCAAAAACGGTTCCTGTATTCTTTTGAATTTGTTTGCTGATTTCTGGGAATTTTGCAGGTTGGAAATGATGGCGCAAAGGTGACGGAAGTGAGAAGGTTGGGAGCTTGAACATAAGAAATCCCGAGAGCACTCCTTAAAACAAACAATTGACACTTGAATATCCAATTAATGGGAGCAAACGAACAAGAGCATCGGTCTTTCTTTGTGGGATTGCTGCTGCTTTGGGTTGACGGATGTAGCTGCTGAAGGTAAGCAGAATGCTCTTGCTGCTGTAGTTGCTGTTGCTGATTTTTTTTTATAATTCTTACTGGTGATGTTTCTGCAATGTGCCGTCTCAGGCTTCTTTTGTGAATCCCCTTTTGGTGATGTCTATTGGTATTGTTTTCAAAACTCCCTTGCTGACCTGCGGCTCACGTTTTAATTCTGTGATTTTTATCTCAATTTCATGTTTACCGCGGCTGGAGCTTGGGATTGGGAACCAGAGAATACTCGGATGGACGAGCTGATATGAAGGATGCATTTGTGGAAGATGTTGCTGTTGCATTTGTTGCTGCTGCTGACTGGATAATTGTGGCTTAAGCATTTGTGGAAGATGTTGCTGTTGCACTCGTTAATTAATCCTTCGGCTGAATTAATTTAGAGCACAAATGTCAACTACCCCCCTTTTTATGTTGTAACCAACTATTATGTCATGAAGAAATGAAAAGGTCTTTTGTATTCATTCGTCTTAAATTGGACTTTGTAGGATTTTACGTAAAAACGTGGCAAGGTCATCCCCCTTCTTTTTCAAAAGAAATTGTAACAGGTGTATTATCTATGCAACTCTGAATATAATAAGATCTCCTTTGAAGCTCATTCTAGAAACTCTTTCCTTGTAACTTAAATACAACATGATCATGATTTCTCTAAAAAAAATTGGCCTTAAGACCGAAGCCCAATATGCACCCTTGAAGTTCATCTCGTACCATAATCTTTAAACTTGGAAAAGAATGAATTTAGAGATGATTCCCACCAATTATAGAATAGCTTAACAAACATTTTGAGAAAAGCTTGAAAATGACCCTACGTCGTCCTGAACCAAATCATGTATTTGTAACTTGAAATTAATCTAAAACCAAATGATTGAGTTTTAACATCTCCATCCCAAATCCTTTGATTATGGCATAATCTTAATTCGGATCTCCAACCCAATCCGAACTCGTATATTGAGTAGCAAGAGAAATAAAAGGCCTTGGTCATAATAAAACTCCGACCATGACTTATACCACAGCCCGATCCTTCAAAATATTAAATGTCAAAACCCTCAACCTGGTGATCAGGTTATCCTCTTGATATTGAGGAAAAACACATTCACCTTAGTATTTGACGAAGCGTGCTACACATATTGTGATGACAAGAACTCGCACCTTGGCTTCCAAACTTGAATAAAGTAGTCTCGCACGTTGCTGAAAACTGCCCCTTGCGGACCCTCTGACTTCACGCCTTCGACAGATAAAACCAATGATATGTATGATATGAAAAGTTAGGGGTAAAATTTGGGGTGTGACAGTTGCCCCTATTTAAATAACTTCACCAGATAAGATGAGTGATGTTAATCCTCATAAAGTCGGAGTGAAAGGTATTTAAATATAGAAATAACCGAAAATTTTGCCCCTAAATGCACAGACATGCTATGAACTTATGAGGGACTCCTATTGGACTGGGGATATGATATGCGAGATGCAATGGCCTAACATGCTGATCTTTAATGATGAATATGCTGGGTATGGTATGATGCAGACAAATGCAACGGTGACCCACAAAACGAAAATCGAGGATGAAGACTCACTGGGGATGACAAAATGCTGGGGATGACAGGACAGAAACAAGGTGTATCCAAAGTGATAAATCAGCAGGTTCAAGTGTAACTGCTGGCACTAAGAACAACAAAAGACGGAAAACAAAGCATATATTAAAGACAGACCATCTGGAGTGATGATTTAGCAAGCTCAAAGTGGTTGCTGGGGATTTCAATATAGCGATTCGGTGATTGAGAAAGATAGAAAAATACCTCGACTCGGCAGCCAGGAGAATCGAAATAACAGACATTAACACGGTGGTATGGAAATAAAAATAACAGGCAAAGACGCGGTGGTCTGGAAATAAAAGACAGGTAGAGACGTGGTGGTCAGGAAATAAAAGACAGGCAAAGACGCGGTGGTCGGGAAATAAAGGACAGGCAAAGACGCGGTGGTCTGTAAATAAAATAACAGGCAAAGACGAGGTGGTCTGGAAATAAAATAAACAGGCAACGACACGGTGGTCAGGAAATAAAAGACAGATAGAGACGCGGTGGTCAGGAAATAAAATAATAGACAGATAGAGACGCGGTGGTCAGGAAATAAAATAATAGACAGAGACGTGGTGGTCTGAAAATAAA
Organism: Lathyrus aphaca; assembly: GCA_963966055.1. Taxonomy (NCBI): domain Eukaryota; kingdom Viridiplantae; phylum Streptophyta; class Magnoliopsida; order Fabales; family Fabaceae; genus Lathyrus; species Lathyrus aphaca. The sequence goes on from OZ014520.1 coordinate 113,944,410, forward strand.
ATAACAGGCAACGACACGGTGGTCTGGAAATAAAATAACCGATAGAGACGCGGAGGTCTGGAAAATAAAATTTCAGGTAATGACACGGTGGTTAGGAAATAAAATAGTAGGCAAAGACGCGGTGGTCTGGAAATAAAATAACCAATAGAGACGCGGTGGTCGGTAATAAAATAACAGGTATTGACGCGGTGGTCAGTAAATAAAATAGCAGGCAAAGACGCGGTGGTCTGGAAATAAAATAACCGATAGAGACGCGGTGGTCGGTAATAAAATAACAGGTATTGACGCGGTGGTCAGTAATAAAATAACAGGTATTGACGCGGTGGTCTGGAAATAAAATAACCGATAGAGACGCAGTGGTCTGGAAATAAAATAATAGACAGAGACGCGGTGGTTTGAAAATAAAATAACAGGCAACGACACGGTGGTCAGGAAATAAAAGACAGATAGAGACGCGGTGGTCAGGAAATAAAAGACAGGCAAAGACGCGGTGGTCTGGAAAATAAAATTTCAGGTAATGACACGGTCAGGGAAATAAAATTCAACACGGTGGTTGGAGAAATAAATAACTGGCATAAGTCTAAAATAATAAATCAACGGGTTCAAGTGTAGCCGTTGAAACCAAGGATTGGAAAATGACAATAATATTCAGGCAGTGTCTCTGTGCATTCACATTGACACTGGGAGTAGAATGCGAAGCGTTTAAAGATGAATCGAATGGCTCTAAGCGACCAAGCTGGAAAATAAGAATAAATGTTGGGATTTTCAACGAGATAAACGACCAACCTCAGGAAATTCTTAAAACGAAGAACTTTTTAGAAGAACTTTTAGGAACTATCAGGGAGACACAGATGCATTTGAATTAGACAGTTCTATGTTTTAAGCAAACAGCTTGAAGGATTCATGCCAATGATAATTGGGCTAAAAAGAAGTATTGGTTGTACCAAAGTACATCAAGGAGGGCCTCTGCAGGGGATACCAGTGTTGCTGGGCAAACAGACTCGGTTAACCGCACTGTGGTGTACCAACAAACAGTGGACTTAAAATAACAAAAGACAGTAATCTGGATCTGGGGGTTAGACAGACGACAACTGGGGATAGACAGATGATTATGTCAAATGAGTATGCGATGAACATGATGCGGATGACCATGATATGCAAATGCTGACTCTATGGAGAGACAAGAGAATTTTGATAAAGCAGGAAGAGTAGGATCTCAGCGCAAATACTCAGACGAGCAATAAGAAAGATGCTGGGGAGATGTCTTCAAACTTGGAAATCAATGTTTGGTCCAAGGATCCATCCAAGAGTGCTACCAGCTTTTTATTCTCTGTGGGGAACTTCTGTAATAATGGCATGAGAGTGTTGTCACCAGCCAAAGGTTTTTTAGAAGACAGAGAATCTTTTAATTTTTCTAAAGTCAAAGAAATTTGAATGTTTTCCCGTACGTTTTCAAAACTGTTTCTAAATTTTTTTGTCATTTTCAAAGTTAAATTGCAACTCAGTAAAGGCATTTCGCATAACAAAGAAAATAAGAACTGAAAGACGGAGTTTAAAGACAAAGGTTGTATTTCATTCAAGAATGGTAGCTTGCCAATAGCAAAAGCTCCATGGAAGATTACAATTTGAAAACGGCAATGGGGAAAGGTCTACATTGAATCCAACGACCACTATAATCCCTAATAACTAAAACCGCCCAACACCTTGCTTCTGACAAGAGCGACTGGATTGGTCTTCAAGTAATGATCTTCAATGATAAACACCAACTGATACAGTCAAATGCCTTTGTCCCTAACTTTTGCCTGGACCGCCCTTTCGGGTTTTCAATCCACCGGGACGCTCTTTTTTGCCTAAGCCGCCCTTTCGGGTTTTCAACTTAGCGAGCTCTAATTTTTCGTTTTTATCCCTAACTTTTGCCTGGATCTCCTTCATAGGTTTTGATCCACCAGGATACCCATTTTTGCATAGGTCGCCATTTCTGGTTTTCGACCTATCGGGCTTTATTTAGGCATAATATTTTTTGACTGCATCAGAATTCACCGGGTGTTTCAGTTGTTCACCATCCATAGTTGTGAGGATTAGGAAACCTCCGGAGAATGCCACTCTCACAACATATGGGCCTTCATAGTTAGGACTCCATTTCCCACGCATGTCTTTGTGGACTGGCAAGATTTTCTTGAGTACAAGGTCTCCTTCTTTGAATTCTCGGAGATGGACTTTCTTGTCAAATGCTCTCTTGATGCGCTTCTGGTACAACTGGCCATGGCACATGGCGGTCATTCTCTTCTCATCAATAAGGTTCAGCTGGTCATATCTACTTTGGACCCACTCAGCTTCCTCCAGTTTGGTTTCCATCAAGATCCTCAAAGATGGTATCTCTACTTCGATAGGGAGAACTGCATCCATCCCATACACCAAAGAGAAAGGGGTTGCCCCTGTTGAAGTGCGAACTGATGTTCTATATCCGTGTAAGGCATACGGTAACATCTCGTGCCAGTCTTTGTAAGTCTTCACCATCTTCTGCAAGATCTTTTTGATGTTCTTGTTCGCAGCTTCAACAGCTCCGTTCATCTTCGGACGGTAAGGAGAAGAATTATGATGTTCAATCTTGAATGTGTCGCACAACTCCTTCATCGTCTTGTTGTTCAAATTAGTCCCATTATCTGTGATGATTCGGCTTGGGATCCCATAGCGGCAGATAATTTGGTTCTTGATGAAACGGGCGACTACTTGCTTTGTCACGTTGGTGTAGGAAGCTGCTTCTACCCATTTGGTAAAGTAATCGATCGCAACCAAGATAAACCGATGACCATTGGAAGCTTTAGGCTCAATTGCCCCTATCATGTCAATGCCCCACATTGAGAAAGGCCAAGGTGATGACAGCACATTCAAAAGGGTTGGAGGTACGTGCACCTTGTCGGCATAAATCTGGCATTTATGACACTTCCTGGCGTATTTGAAACAATCTGATTCCATGGTCAACCAGAAATATCCAGCTCTCAAAATCTTCCTGGACATGGCATGTCCATTGGCATGTGTTCCAAATGATCCTTCATGAATTTCCCTGATTAATAAGTCTGCTTCGCGCTTGTCCACACATCTGAGCAGAACCATATCGTGATTTCTCTTGTAAATCACATCGTTGCTGAGGAAGAACTTGGATGCCAATCTCCTCAGAGTCTTCTTGTCTAGAGTTGTTGCATCAGCTGGGTACTCCTGATTTTGCAAGTAGTTCTTGATGTCGTAGAACCACGGTTTCTCATCAGTTTCTTCCTCGACCAGTAGACAGTAGGCTGGTGAGGTTTTTCGCTCGATTGTAATGAGTGGAGCTTCATTAAGAAATCTGACTTGAAACATAGATGCCAACATAGCTAAAGCGTCTGCAATTTGATTCTCTGCCCTTGGAACATGATGGAAAGTGACTTCATCAAAGTATTAGATTAATTCCACAATGTGGGCACGATAAGGGATTAACTTCTCATCACGGGTCTCCCATTCACCTTTAACTTGGTAGATTACTAAGGCTGAGTCTCCATACACTTCAAGGATCTTGATTCTGGTATCGATTGCAGCTTCGATACCTAAAACACATGCTTCATACTCAGCAAGGTTGTTTGTACATTCAAAGCATAATCTAGCCGTGAAAGGAGTGTAACCACCATCAGGGTTCATCAAGACAGCTCCCACACCATGCCCCATGTAGTTAGAGGAACCATCAAACATCATCTTCCAACGAGAACCTGGCTCGGGACCTTCATTTGGTCCTGGAACTTCACAATCTTTTATCAACATAATGTCTTCGTCCGGGAAATCGAATTTCAAAGGTTCATAATCTTCGACAGGATGATCAGTAAGGTATTCAGACAAAACACTGCCTTTAATAGACTTCTGGGTTACATACTGGATGTCATATTCGGATAACAACATGTGCCAACGGGCGAGTCTTCCAGTCAAAGCAGGCTTTTCAAAGATGTACTTTATTGGATCCATTTTCGAGATCAACAAAGTAGTGTGACAAATCATATACTGCCTGAGACGTTTGGCCGCCCATGCCAAGGCACAGCAAGTTTTCTCTAAAAGCGAATATCTGCTTTCACAGTCTGTGAACTTCTTGCTTAGGTAATAAATGGCATGCTCCTTACGACCAGTTTCGTCTTGTTGGCCTAATACGCAACCCATAGATCCCTCGAGTACAGTCAGGTATATGAAGAGAGGTTTCCCTGGAGTAGGTGGGATCAAGATAGGAGGTTCCTGTAGATAAACCTTAATCTTCTCAAAAGCCAGTTGACAATCAGGACTCCACTCAATTGCTTGATTCTTTCGAAGCAACTTGAATAAAGGCTCACAAGTAGCAATCATGTTGGAGATGAATCTGGAGATGTAGTTTAATCTCCCAAGGAATCCTCTGACTTGCTTTTCTGTTTTTGGAGCTGGCATCTCTTGAATTGCTCTGACCTTATCTGGATCTACCTCAATTCCTTGCTGGCTAACAATAAAACCGAGTAACGTCCCTGATCGGACCCCAAAGGTACACTTAGCTGGATTCAGACGCAGTTGGAACTTTCTGAGACGCTCAAATAACTTCAGGAGATGATTCAAATGATCCTCCTCACTCTGTGATTTGGCAATCATATCATCCACATAAACTTCTATCTCCTTATGCATCATATCATGAAAAAGGGTAACCATTGCCCTTTGATACGTGGCTCCCGCATTTCTAAGAGCAAATGGCATAACTTGGTAACAATACGTGCCCCATGGTGTGATAAAAGTGGTCTTTTCCATGTCATCAGGATCCATCTTGATTTGGTTATATCCTGAAAATCCATCCATGAAAGAGAAAACAGCAAACTTAGCAGTGTTGTCAACCAATGTATCAATATGCGGAAGAGGAAAATCATCCTTTGGACTGGCTTTGTTCAAATCTCTATAGTCCACGTACATCCTAACCTTGCCATCCTTCTTGGGGACGGGCACAATGTTAGCTACCCACTCAGGGTACTTTGCAACTGCGAGGAATCCAGCATCGAACTGCCTTTTGACCTCTTCTCGAATCTTCAAAGCCATGTCTGGTCTTGTTCTTCGGAGTTTTTGCTTTACTGGAGGACAATCCGGTCGAAGCGGCAACTTATGAACAACTATGTCTGTGTCCAAACCGGGCATATCCTGGTACGACCACGCAAACACATCCACATACTCTTTGAGAAGCTTGACCAATCTTTCTCTGACGTCTGCCCCAAGTGTTGTACCAATCTTGACTTCCTTCTTATCTTCATCGGTGCCAAGGTTGATGGTCTCAACCTGCTCCTTATGGGGCTGAAGATATGTGTGCTCATCCTCAACTAATCTTGCCAGTTCTTCAGGAATGTCACAATCTTCCTCACTTTCATCTTCCGCTTGGTAGATGGGCGAATCGAAGTTAGGAGGGAATATAGAGTCATTGGATTCAACAGGGTTTTCATTTGTTCTACATATGGGAATGATTTGCTTTTATTAAAAGTGAAAAACAGAGGAATGCAAGAAACTTTTTTTATTAGCTTTGAAAGATTGCCATTTTCTTTTTAAAAGTGAAAAGAGAAAAACAGTAAATAAAAACAAAGTAAGAATTTAACAAAATGCCTTCATTGATTGATTAACTTGAAAATGAGAAGGGGCCCTAAAAAATGATCCCATAGCCTTGGGCAGAGCTAGGGAACTTTGAAAACACTTAAAGAAAACAAATAAATTACTTTGACAATGGAAAAAATTCTGGGATCTCAACTGCCTCCCAATTGCCCAAAGCTGCTTCACACTGATAAACCAAATGATCCACATCTTCATCTTCAGTATCCCCATTAATTGCATTGATCTGATAGCCGGCGCTGGAAAACACCTATTGAATGGTCTTTGGACGTCCTTTGACGGAGGTTGACGCTCCTTCCTTCACATGAGTTGGTTTGTAACCCAACCCGTATCGATCTAGCTTTTGCTTGACTTCAATGACATCACCCCAACCTTGGTAGCTTCCTTCTTCAATTGTGGAAATGGTACTTTTCAATGATGCAAAAGATGGAATACCTTTCTCCTTTGGTTCCTCTACTTCCATAAGGACGACATTGGCTATCTCTAGAGCTTGGAAAGCAGTTTCCAAAGCATCTCCATCAGCCTCAATGTAGCTAAAGGAGGAAAGGTTGCTGACCATGAGATCTTCTTCACCAGACACAGTTACCAGTTTATTATCGACTACAAACTTCATTTTCTGGTGTAAGGTAGAAGTGACTGCCCCAGCAGCATGGATCCAAGGTCTTCCCAACAAACAACTGTAATTTGGGTTAATGTCCATAACCTGGAAAGTGATCTTGAACACCTGTGGTCCAATCAAGATTGGCAAGTCGACTTCTCCAATAACAGTACTCCTTGACCCATCAAAAGCTTTCACAATCAGTGCACTAGGCCTCATCTCTGCCCCTTGATAAGATAACTTGGCAAGCGTTCTTTTCGGCAAAACATTCAATGAAGATCCTGTATCCACAAGAACTCTCTCTAAAGTATCCTCCTGACATTTTACAGATATGTGGAGAGCACGGTTATGATCTAAGCCATCCTTTGGAAGATCCTCCATACTGAAGCTGAGATTGTTACATGCAGTGATATTGGCAATGACTCCATCAAACTGATTCACAGTTATATCATGCGTAACATGAGCTTGGGCTAGTAATTTCTGGAGAGCACCTCGATGGGCCGGTGAATGCATAAGAAGTGATAAGATAGATATTTTGGAAGGTGTTTGATGTAGCTGATCAATAACCTAGTAATCACTCTTCTTAATGATTCTGAGAAACTCTGCATCTTCTTCTTCCAAGACCACCCCTTTATCCTGGTTGACAACAGCGGGAATTACTTCTTTAAGTGGAACTGTATTGGCTTGCTGAGTATAAACACGACCACTGCGAGTTAAACGACCTGTACCCGTTATGTCAGCACTTGCCACTTTTGAACCTTCCTTCTGACTAGCTAGTTCAAACTTCTGATGAACTCTCCCTGTATCATACTTCCACGAAACTGCTTTGGTATCTTCATAAAGGAAAGGGTTCCTCCTCTGCTTAATTCTTGGTTCAGGTATATTGAAAATGGGCACCACAGGTTCTGGCATATTAAATATAGGTTGAACCCTGGAGGACTCAGGCAGATTGAACATTGGTACCAAGGTAGAATCAGATTCTGGCAAGTTGAAAATAGGTTCAATCATTGCCACTTCATTCCTCTTTACACGACCACTCACTTGTAAAACACCCAGATTAATCAAACTTTGAACATCTTTCAAGACCAATTCACATCCCTTTGGATCATTCGCACAAGCTTCACAATTCTTATGACAGTTCTCCAACATACCCACCTCTACTAACTTCGCATGGAAGTCTCTAAGCGGGGTTTTAATCTCTGTGGCGTTGAAAATTAAATCTTCGTCAGACTCGTCAACAATGGCATTTATGGACCCATGCTTAGGTAAAGGATTATTTTTAACATTCGGACCAGTATCTCCAAATGATAAAATGTTCTTATCCATTAGATCCTTCACAGCATACCTCAAAGCAATACAATTTTCCAGATCGTGCCCCGGAGCACCTTCATGGAACAAACAGTGGGCACTTGAGTTGTAACCTGGTGGGAGCGGATCTGGTGGAGGACCCAAAGGCCTTGGAGTAACCAAGCCTTTCTTCAATAGTGAGGGATACAATTCAGTATAGGTCATAGGGATCCGAGGATGAGGAGGCCTTCCTCCTGGTCTTCTATTCTGAAAGTTGGAATTCAAATGAGGAGCTGGAGTCCTCTGCTGGTAGGCTGGAGCATTGGGCGCTCGTTGATAGCCTGAATTGTTGAGCATTGGTTGATAAGCTGGAATCACTGGAGCCACTTGCTGATACTCGGTACTGCTTGAGTTGGCCGATATATCGGGACTTGTGGATTGTATGACGGTTGAACTGCCGCCTCATAAGGATGTTGAACAAATTGCGGGGGGTAGACAAACTGGGGTTGAGCCACAGGTGGAGGCCTCTGCCAAAGCGGATTTCTCCTTTGACTTGTCATTATTGCGTTTGTCTCACCCTCTTTCTTCTTGTGGAAGTTACTGGTAAGTTTCTTGACATTATTTCCACTACCATTGCTGGAACTGCCAGACGCACCACTCATCTTTCCACTTTTCAGTCCAAGTTCAACCTTAATTCCCACAGCTACAAGGTCAGAGAAGCTAGCCGTTACGCTTCCCACCATCCTCTCGAAGAATTCTGGTCGCACCGTGTCAACAAACCAATCAGCTAACTCCTTTTCAAACAACGGGGGATCTACCTGAGAAGCGGTCCCTCTCCACCGCTGAGCATATTCTTTAAATGATTCGGAATCCTTCTGTGACATACTCAATAGCTGCCTCCTATCGGGAGAAAGGTCCATATTGTATTTGTACTGCTGGATGAAAGCATCTGTCAAGTCTTGAAAACTGCGAATCTTTGACTGGTCTAGCGTTAGATACCACTTGGAGGAGATTCCCCTCAAACTGTCCTGGAAGCAGTGGATCATTAATTTGTCATTGTCCACCTGCGCAGCCATTCTTCGATAATACATCAATAGGTGGTTCTTAGGACATGTCGCGCCCTCGTACATGTCAAAAGTGGGTATCTTGAACTTTGGAGGAATTACCAATCCGGACACCAGGCACATCTCTCTAGCAGCAGCCCCGAAGATCTGGTCGCCTTCAATTGCTCTTAACCTTTTCTCAATAGTCTCAAAATTCTCTTGCATCTTCTCATGTTTCTCATTTCCATTCTCCGACATATCTGGCGCGTCATACACCTGAGGGTCATTGAAGTATGGTTGGGCACGGGTGTGCACAATGTCTGGTGTAAAATTAGCAACCACATGGTTCTCTTCATTAGTCACAGGAATAGTCTGCTGAGCAGCAAATCCTTGAGGGGGAGGTATAAAACTTTGGGAAGTGAATGCAAAACCCTGAGAAGGAGGTGCGAGGCTTTGGGAAGCGAAACCTTGGGAAGGAGGGAAGAAACCCTGAGCAGTAAGTCCTTGAGAAGAAGGAATAAAACTTTGAGAAGCGAAACCTTGGGAAGGAGGGAAAAAACCCTGAGCAGTAAGTCCTTGAGAAGAAGGAATAAAACTTTGAGAAGCGAAACCCTGGGAAGGAGGGAAAAAACCCTGAGCAGCAAGTCCTTGGGAAGGAGGGATAAAACTTTGGGAAGCGAAACCCTGAGGAGGAGGTACAAACCCATGAGGAAGCCCAAAAGGAGGCCAAGTCACAGGAGTAGTGACTGATGACGTAGGCTCAGTCGTTGCAGTGACAATCTCTGACACTACAGTCTGTTGGGTGTCTAATTTTGCTCGGATGACCTGCAGCATTTCCATCATCTGACCCATATTTCCACGAAGGTCAGAAAGCTCTTCATTAACTTTGTCCATTTCGGGGTCCCTGTCAGCCATCTTTTTCTTGGCCTGGGCTCGGGTTGAATACTTGCGTGAGATCCTCAGTGTGACAGCTGGAAAGGAGTTGACGAGAATGAGTTTTGACAGAATGCAGATGCAGAGATGCAAACATGAGTAAAAAAATTTAGTAAATGCCTCAAGGGACTTAAGAAGTTGTTGCAAAATGTCGAAATGGGTAAAGTTTCTTGTTATTTCCCAAAACTAATGAACTGAAATCCATTCCCGGTAAAATTTATGAGGTTTGCAACAAAACTTCTTTGTTCCTTGAAGCATTTGCTAAAATGATGCATATGATGCTAAGATGCAAAGATGCAGGGATGTGAGGGTGCAGCGGGTAAATTTAGAACCTTCCTAACAGGTGGGCTGTAAGAGAGTTGTTCTACGTTTTACTACCCATAAGTCCCACTCACAGGATAGTTTCTATGGTGATGGTTTAAGGAAACTCAAGGTCACGGACGTTTATCGTACTAACGCCCCGCCGCAGGCTAGCTGCATTGTGACGATAATAACGATAAGGTCTACCTTGAGTGGAGTTCTCATGCTAGGCGTGCAAGGAGCGAGTCCTTGGAGCCTAACATTACACAACTACCAATATTGAAACAGGTTCTAAGGGGTCCCAGAATCACAGCCCTTTCGTGAATCAGGTCACGCGAGAGGCTAGCTGCGTTGCGACAAGATCTACGAAAAGTCTAACTATCTGGGGGAGCTTTCATGTTAGGCGTGCAAGGAGCGAGTCCTTGGAGACTAACACTAATAACATCCAATTCTAAACTTAGGTGTTCCCTCTGCTTTTTCCACCACTCAAAATTACTTGCAATGTGACCCCGAGAAACCACAGACAAACATATTGAGCAATAAAGTAAAGCGGTAAAAGAACAGATAAACAAACATAAATAATAAACATAGAGAAGAAAAGAAAAGACAAGATCCAACAAATAAACACACAAAGCTAAGTTAGGCTCGACTCTCTCTAGCATGGAGCTATTCCCCAGCAGAGTCGCCAACTGTCGTACCTCGAAAAATACGATCCTAAAAACAAAACAACAGAGCCGCCACCTAATTCTATTTATTCTACGAGAGAAAAGGAAGATATAGATACAACCTAAAGGAAGGATAAGAAATGGTCAACGAAACCAAATTCTAAGTTCGGGAGTCGGTTACGCAAGGGGAAGGTATTAGCACCCCTCACGTCCGTTGTACTCAACGGGAACCTCTTAGCTAAATATGCGATTAAATGTTTGATCTTAGGTCTTTGTCTTCTAAATGATTATTAATATGTTTGTTCTAAGGAAATTAAAGTTTTGAATTATTATTATGAAGATGACGGAGAAAAGATTAAGATTTTTTATTATTGTGAAATAGTTAAATTTTTTATTAGGGTGCTCGCGAAGGATTAAAGTCCCCGTGCCTACGTATTCCCTTGTGCAATGGGAAAGTCAGAGCTCCGTAGTTCGTGCTACTACGGTTTGTGGTTTTTATTGAACAGTTGTTTAAAACGCATTCTACTGTTAAGCATTGGCTTATACTCGCGGTGGAGGCTGAAGCACTAGCTTGTTCGAGAGATAGAATGATTTAAACAATGTTCATTTTAGAAGAAAGTGTTTGACTTTGTTAAGATGTTTTAAACGAAAGGGCGATTGAACACATCGCGTGGGGCTAGCCGATGTTGCAGTCCAATCCAGAACGTGCGGAATGCTAGACTCCGGAATTCTGTCTTTCGATAATTAATTATGAAAATGATTTAAATTTGTTGGTATACGAATGATGATTGAACCATCGCGTGAGGCTAGCCCATTTGCGGTTCAATCCAGAACGTGCGGAATGCTAGATTTCGGAGTTCCTTCTTTCGTAATTTTAATTAATTAAGATTTGAATATTTTGATATACGAATGGTGATTGAACCATCGCGTGAGGCTAGCCCATTTGCGGTTCAATCCAGAACGTGCGGAATGCTAGACTCCGGAGTTCCTTTTTCGTAATTTAAATTAAATAGATTTGAGTATTTTAATATACGAATGGTGATTGAACCATCGCGTGAGGCTAGCCCATTTGCGGTTCAATCCAGAACGTGCGGAATGCTAGACTCCGGAGTTCCTTCTTTCGTAATTTAAATTAAATAGATTTGAATATTTTAATATACGAATGGTGATTGAACCATCGCGTGAGGCTAGCCCATTTGCGGTTCAATCCAGAACGTGCGGAATGCTAGACTCCGGAGTTCCTTCTTTCGTAATTTTAATTAATTAAAGATTTGAATAATTTTTTAGACGTTTTAGAATCGATGCGATTAATTAATAACGAAGGATTGAACGAACAAACCGCGTGGGGCTAGCCCAGTTGCCGTTCGTTCTAGAACGTGCGGAATGCTAGACTCCGGAGCTCTATTTCTTGTTAAAGAAAACACGAAACGTGCAGATGGCGATCATAAGACCGACTTACGTGCATGCAAAGTGTAGACGGAAATATTTAAAAGTGTTTATTTGGTGTTGGACCAAGAAATTTTATATTTGAAAAGGTTTAGTCTTAATGTGATTATGTTTATTTTTACTTAGCATTTTATGGTCATGTGAGTATAAACTAAACAAGGTTGAATGAGGCATACAATCGATCAACAACCAACAATAACACAAGCATGCAAGTAATCACGGATTTAAACAGGGAATAAACATATCAAACTGCGCAAGCAATATAGGAAAGGACCAACCTCACATCAAACCAACATTTATCATGAGTTTTAAAATGCAAACCCTAGAATATTTATTTCCAAAAAGGATCTAAAAAAGGAAGTCCTTTTTTAAGAACTAATTTCATAAGAGTTTTATAACTAAAGCTTAACGAAAAGCCTTTTTTTTTATAAAAGATTTAACTAAATAATGCAATGGTGGGACATTTTAATCAAAAAAAAAAGTGAGGCCTGCCAATATTAAACCAAGCGGATGAAATCCATGTCATGAAGGGTTCGGTTTACCCCATGGTAAACCAATGGTACCAGTAAATAGGGAAAGCAAGGCGCTATTGATGAAAGACAACACAACCATGATTACATGCATTGGGTAATGATTTGTCAAGAGTATAGGGAAGGCCATCAATTAAAAACGCATTTGAAAATAAAATAAAAGAAACTTATTGACTCATTAAAAGAAAAGAAAAAGAACACAGTAAATCACGCCTATTCTCTTTTCGTTCATTCTCACTCAGAGCGTCTCCCTCTCAACCCCAGACTCTTTCACTCTTTTCGTTCTCAAGCGATCCGTTCGTCAACAGAAATGAAAACCCACAAAAACGTAGAGTGGGTTCAACGTTCGTAAATTAACAACACCAAACAACCCAGATCATGAACAGATGCAAATAACAAACAAGAAACTCAAAAGTTCAGAGAAATCAATCAAGCGACAAGGCACAAATCCGAAACCCTAATCTCAAGAAAAATTCCCAATTTCAACATGTTTCCAATACCTATGTTTACGACAATAGAGGAAAGAAAACAAATGTAACAATACAAAGAGGTTCGAAAATCTACCGACGATCAGATTCTTGGTGATTCGTTGATAGGTATGACCTTATTGCTTGAATCCTCTTCTCTTCCCGTTGTTCTCCTTCTATTTCTTTGGCCTGTGTCGTCGTTGTTGTTGTTGAACGCTGAAGGATCGTTGTTCTTGATGGTGTGAATTTAGGGTTATATGCGGCTAGGGTTTTTTTGTGTCCTTTGATGCGGCTCCCTGGTTCCTCTTTTATAACATGAAATTAGGGTTTTTTATCTTTAGAAAACTTGCTGAGAAAATGAAATTTGAATAGGTCTGTCATCCCTTTTTGCGTCAAACCTGCTTTTTACCAAATTTGTGAAACATTGGGTCTTGCATCTTCTGACTTTTTGTCTATTAATGCACCTTGGTTAGCCTAGCTTCAAACTGATTTTTTTGAAATGAACTTCATAAGTTAAACCTGGACTGGATTCGTTATTTCCTTTTAACTGCTGTAAACCCTCTTTTTTACAGTTTGTTCTCCTCTTTTAACTGCGGTAAAAATCTTTGCAGGGTGCAGTCAACGAGCAAGTTAATGAGCAAGGCATTTCTGTTTGGAGTTTCGAGTAGCATATTATCGAGTTTGCGAAGAGCTGGACGATTGATACAAATATATGTCCTAGGCCTGCAAGTCATTACTTCGAGTTTCCTTCCATCCGGAGATATTTGCCAAGAAGGTATCAATTCAACAATGTTATCACTAATGCTAACAAGCCATTTCATCTCTCTCTGCCACATTTCTTCTCTTTTTCTATCCACTGATTGCTAGAAACAATTAAAGTTTTCAAAAACGGTTCCTGTATTCTTTTGAATTTGTTTGCTGATTTCTGGGAATTTTGCAGGTTGGAAATGATGGCGCAAAGGTGACGGAAGTGAGAAGGTTGGGAGCTTGAACATAAGAAATCCCGAGAGCACTCCTTAAAACAAACAATTGACACTTGAATATCCAATTAATGGGAGCAAACGAACAAGAGCATCGGTCTTTCTTTGTGGGATTGCTGCTGCTTTGGGTTGACGGATGTAGCTGCTGAAGGTAAGCAGAATGCTCTTGCTGCTGTAGTTGCTGTTGCTGATTTTTTTTTATAATTCTTACTGGTGATGTTTCTGCAATGTGCCGTCTCAGGCTTCTTTTGTGAATCCCCTTTTGGTGATGTCTATTGGTATTGTTTTCAAAACTCCTTTGCTGACCTGCGGCTCATGTTTTAATTCTGTGATTTTTATCTCAATTTCATGTTTACCGCGGCTGGAGCTTGGGATTGGGAACCGGAGAATACTCGGATGGACGAGCTGATATGAAGGATGCATTTGTGGAAGATGTTGATGTTGCATTTGTTGCTGCTGCTGACTGGATAATTGTGGCTTAAGCATTTGTGGAAGATGTTGCTGTTGCACTCGTTAATTAATCCTTCGGCTGAATTAATTTAGAGCACAAATGTCAACTACCCCCCTTTTTATGTTGTAACCAACTATTATGTCATGAAGAAATGAAAAGGTCTTTTGTATTCATTCGTCTTAAATTGGACTTTGTAGGATTTTACGTAAAAACGTGGCAAGGTCATCCCCCTTCTTTTTCAAAAGAAATTGTAACAGGTGTATTATCTATGCAACTCTGAATATAATAAGATCTCCTTTGAAGCTCATTCTAGAAACTCTTTCCTTGTAACTTAAATACAACATGATCATGATTTCTCTAAAAAAAATTGGCCTTAAGACCGAAGCCCAATATGCACCCTTGAAGTTCATCTCGTACCATAATCTTTAAACTTGGAAAAGAATGAATTTAGAGATGATTCCCACCAATTATAGAATAGCTTAACAAACATTTTGAGAAAAGCTTGAAAATGACCCTACGTCGTCCTGAACAGAATCATGTATTTGTAACTTGAAATTAATCTAAAACCAAATGATTGAGTTTTAACATCTCCATCCCAAATCCTTTGATTATGGCATAATCTTAATTCGGATCTCCAACCCAATCCGAACTCGTATATTGAGTAGCAAGAGAAATAAAAGGCCTTGGTCATAATAAAAACTCCGACCATGAATTATACCACAGCCCGATCCTTCAAAATATTAAATGTCAAAACCCTCAACCTGGTGATCAGGTTATCCTCTTGATATTGAGGAAAAACACATTCACCTTAGTATTTGACGAAGCGTGCTACACATATTGTGATGACAAGAACTCGCACCTTGGCTTCCAAACTTGAATAAAGTAGTCTCGCACGTTGCTGAAAACTGCCCCTTGCGGACCCTCTGACTTCACGCCTTCGACAGATAAAACCAATGATATGTATGATATGAAAAGTTAGGGGTAAAATTTGGGGTGTGACATATATAAAGACTTTGTTTTTTAAAATTGTTTAAAATGTAAAGTGTAATGAAGTAATTTGATGAAAAAAGTGAGCAAGTACTTAAGAGGAACCTACCCTAAGTTAAATCTTTACTGTTCTTAAATGTTCTTTCAATGGTAAGTCTATCCCTATTATTAAGGAATGGGTAGTCATTACCTTGGATGTTAAGGGACAAACGAAGGGTCATCTGTGATTAGGCAACTGTAAGGTGTCTTAGCAATTTTGAAGGGACTTATCATCTTTTATTCGAAAGGGACAAGATCATTCACGAAGGCAACATTCGAAGGGACTTGATCTTATAATCGTAAAGGGACAAGATGATATTAATGGAGAAGGGACTTTGCTTTTAAACACCTTACTTGACCATTTGGTTTAGGCAACATGAGAGGTAACCTTAGAAAGTTAGATGGCGATCCAAGATCGACTTACGTGTGTGCGTGTACAAGTTCATATATTTATCTTAAAATTAGTGATCTAAATTGATTTTTAAACACAAACATGTTTTCACTCCCTAATTTACTAACCATAATAATTTATAAATAAATAAGCAATTAAAATACTACAACTATTACGCGGCATATACAGTTACATTATAAGAAAATAATTTAAATAATAAGCATATAAATAAATAAATAAAAGATTAGTAATAAAGATAAATATAAGAGAAAAGAGGTTAGCACAATAATATACAATATAGAAATAAACAATTTTTTTAAAGAATTTGAGATGAGAATAATAATAATAATTATATACTAATTTATTTACAAAAATAAACATGATTAATAATTTAATAATTTAATTATATATATATTAGAAATATTTATTAAGTATGATTAAACAAGAATAATAAAAATGAGAAATTGAAATTGTAAAAGAAAATTAGGGTTTTGAATTATTAGAAAATAAATTAGGGTTTAAAAATAATTAGGGTTTTATATATAAAAATATTAGGGTTTCTAATTTTAATTTACATTATTAATCTAATAGTTAAATAAATATATACATATAAATAAATATTATTAAAAACATATAAAGAAATAAACATACTAATTTAAGTTTTTTTATTTGAGAAAATAATATAAATTTGACAAGAGAATAAGTTTAATTAAAAAAATGATTTTTGATATTTTTAGAAATTATTTTTAATTAAAGAATAAAATAAAGAATTAATAAAACAAATAAAACAAACAAAAGCCAAAAAAAACAGGACCTGGGATTTGAACCCAGGTCCTTTACCTGAATGAACAAGAGCACAACCGCTGGACTAGCGCGCGCTGGCTGATAGTATATTGCCTCCATTTGGTTTTATTCTTGTTATTGAAAATAAAACAAATTGAACAAAAAAATGTGTTGGGCTGGTTTCGAACCCAAGCCCTTCAGTTCACCATACGCTCACCAAAACCAACTGAGCTGCACGCTCACTTGTGAAACATAATCAGAATAAAAACATAATAAAATAAACCTAATTTTTGAATTGTATTTTCGCGCCAGACTGCTTCATCTCCTACCTCTGGACCTGCGAATCTTCCTACGAATTTTGCCACAAGTTTTCCTGCGAATTTCACCATGTACAGTACCTACGAACTTCAAACATCAACAAAACAGTAAAATTTCACAAAATTGAGAACATCATTGAATTCCTAATGATATTTGCAACTACTCTACGTCTTTATAAATCATTTATATTCATTAAATCATTGAACCCTAATTTGGCCGAAAAAACCCTAGTAATGGTGAAATCCACATTAGGTGATGGTTCTTCATGAAACCTGTCCAGAATCGATCTATAACTCATCATAAACAAGAAAATTAAGTCAAAATTCATTGAAAACCAATAAATATTCAGAATCGAAAATCAACAAGAACATGAATATAATGAATCGGTTTATGCATATGAGCTTGAATTGGATGTGTTTGAGAGTTGGTTTCGACTTAGTGAAGTCCAAGGATCCTTCTTGTGTGTTTAAAATACCTTAAAACCCTTTGTAATGAAGAAACCGAAAATTGAATTTTGATGAATTTTGTGAAGTTTGAAGATGACTTTGGAGGCTGCCAATTCGTGTTCTCTTGCTTGCTAAAGGTTGTATATATATGATACAATTGAATTAGGTCAGAAAATTGCATCACACTTTGGATATTTGGATAGTTTGAGATTGAAAAGATTAGCCTTTAAATTTTGAATATTCTTGATATAAGCTTGCTATTTTAGGATGATCTTCATAACTCTTGTATCAATCAAATCCAAATAAACTTTATGACATTCTAGAAGACAAATCATTTTAAATTTTCACCATTTTATATTTTATTTGAATTTAAAATGATTTTTAATATAAAAAATCATAATAAATAAAAATAAAATGAATAAAATTATGAAAATATTAAGTTAATTTCGTGCATGATGTCATGGAACCAATTGGATCACAAAAAAGTCAGCCCATTTGAAGAATTATGGTTTTAAGACCCCATTTACTTCATAAACCTCTCAAAAATTTCCCAACTTTGCAAGGGCACAAATCCTTCAATTTTAATGCTATGAAGGTGTTATTGGACATTTTGGAAAGATTAAAGAGTCCTCTAACCAACCTCTTTGGTCTCATGTCCATATCTTTTACCATTCTCAAGTTATGCTCTTTGGAAGTTGTTGACTTTTTGTTGACTTTTAAAAGGACCTATAATGTCTTAGCTCATACCTTCCAAATGAAGCATTTTTGGGCTTAGCTTGTGAGACACAAAGTTGTAGAGAATTCAATTTCCTTCAAAATGAGCTCTGGATGGAAAAAAATTTGATGAAGCATGTGAAAGTTATGGCTGGTCAAAGTTCAGTTGACTTTTCCTGTGAAAACCCTAATTTAGAAACTCCTGATTCTTGATGATCTGAAATCTCCTTGATGAATCATGATCAACCCTTGATCAAATGATGAATTTTACTTCATATAATTGATGTTGGCAAAAAATCATGAAGTTTGACTTTGATTTGACCACAGTTGACCTCAGTTTGACTTTTTAACTACTTTGACTGATTTTAACCTATCTGATCATTTGACTGAGCAAATCTTTTGGGAATGTATTGAAACTTGACATTGGGATTATTGAACACATATAAGATGCTATGAAGCTCACTTGAAGTCTTGGAAGTCCATTTATCCTGATGAAAGTCAAAACCCTAGTTTAGGATGCATTGCTTTAGGAGGATGCATTGTCTGAGGGAATTGTCAAACTTTCTGACTAATTGTGAACTTTGTGAACCTTGTGAACCTTATGAGATGTCTTGTGAACCTTGTGAACCTTGTGAACCTTGTGATTCTCTTAGTACACAATGACTTGTCTTGTGGAGGGCAAATTTTGGGGTGCAACAGCTGCCCCTGTTCAATTTTCTGAAACCTGAGGGGTTAGATTGGTATATGTGCCAGTCGTGACCTGGAAGGTTGAAGGGGATTGAACATAAAAGCCCAAAAATTTGCACTCACCGGTGCGTAAAATAACACTGATGATTAGTTGTATATGCTTGAGTGGGCTTGAAGATGCCACTTGGAAGAATTGGAGATGGGCTTAGAGATGCCATCTGGAGATGGGCTTGGAGATGCCATCTAAAGTATCAGGATGTGATGATGTCTTTATGTTGATATTGGATATCAGTACTAGGTCTTCGTATAGGCCATCTCTGAATCATTTATGCAACATGATTTGAATTGTTGAATGGACCAGTAGAAATAAATCTTCGTGGCGATTATCTCTTCTGGAAGTATCTTGGATTAGGGAATGGATCTTTGTACAGACCGTTTGCCTACTCTCCAAGGTCAAAAGAACGTCAGGATTAGTTCTTCTGAAAAAATATCTTGAACCAGGGAATGGATCTTTGTACAGACCGTTTTCCTGCTATTCAAGGGCCAAAAGAACGTTAGGATTAGTTCTTTTGCAAAATATCTTGAACCAGGGAATGGATCTTTTTACAGACCGTTTGCCTGCTATTCAAGGTCCAAAAGAACGTCAGGATTTGTTCTTCTGAAAAATATCTTGAACCAGGGAATGGATATTTTTACAGACCGTTTGCCTGCTATTCAAGGGCCAAAAGAACGTCAGGATTTGTTCTTCTGAAAAACATCTTGAACCAGGGAATGGATCTTTTTAGACCGTTTGCCTGCTATTCAAGGGCCAAAAGAACGTCAGGATTTGTTCTTCTGAAAAATATCTTGAACCAGGGAATGGATCTTTTTACAGACCGTTTGCCTGCTATTCAAGGGCCAAAAGAACGTCAGGATTTGTTCTTCTGAAAAATATCTTGAACCAGGGAATGGATCTTTTTACAGACCGTTTGCCTGCTATTCAAGGGTCAAAAGAACGTCAGGATCTGTTCTCCTGAAAAATATCTTGAACCAGGGAATGGATCTTTTTACAGACCGTTTTCCTGCTATTCAAGGGCCAGATAGATGAAATCTTCTGGAAATATCCTGGATTAGGGAATGGATCTTCTTACATACCGTTTGCCTACTCTCCGAGGACATCTTGAGTAATGTATGGATCATTTCTGACCTGTTATGGATTGTTGATATTGTTTTACCTGCATATAACTTTCCTGCAAGGAGAATGTTAGTTTATGCAATATATATGCATGCATAGTATGATGCACCTAAGTAAATGTATTATGCATTTATGGATATGTATGTTATGGTATGATGTAAATGATGTATGTATGAATCATGCAATCTGAAGCGTCTGGATATCTTTGTATAACAACTGCTGGCTAGGGAAAATAAATCCCGATTCGTTGCTGAAGAATATGAGGAACTCGTTCCCGTCTCGTTTGATAGTATAGTATTCATAACTTCCCGTCTTCATTCGTCGTATTTCTATTGAAGGAATAAGTTCCTAAGTATCCCGACTGAGGATAAAAGAGATGGACATAAATCCAAGGGGAGATGTATCTTGAAGTATCTATGATGGTAGATTTGACGTACTGGGGACTTGTAGTTGTCTTATGGGGATGAACTGGCGAAGCTTCGTTAAATTCCTTCCCTCGTTCGTCCTTATTAAATACTATTACTGCATTTTCATGCATTTCTGGTAAACATCAATCATATTCAAGCATTTATGCATTTCTGGTAAACATCAATCATATTCAAAAGCATACATACATTCAAACACAACCAATGGACGTTTCGCTTATGTAAATAGGGTAAAAGTAAATCTAGATTCAAAAATGAAATTTTATTTATATCACAAAGTGACCTATACATGGTCAAGTTTGTACAAGGAGACAGAAATCCTAGTAAGAGGAATTCGTCGTAAATTTTTACAAAACAAAGAAAACAGCTATGTGGGAAATAATCCTATTGAGTTTAAATTCTACTATTGTCATTATCTTCAAGTATCTCATCTTCTGCTGTTGAGACGGAAACGATTGGATTGAGCTTTATCTGTTTGAGCTTGAATTAAGTAGCACAACTGGTTGGAGTTACATGGGTGATCAAAACGAGACATATTCATACGCTTTAATCCCTAACTTTTGCCTGGATTGCCTTTTCAGGTTTTCAATCCACCGGGATACCCTTTTTTGCCCAAGCCGCCTTTTCAGGTTTTCGACTTGCCGGGTGTACATTTTTTTTATATATCCCTAATTTTTGCCCGAACCCTTTTGGTTCGCCGGGATGCCCTTATTTTTTCCTAGGCCAGTCAACCTAGTGGGTCTCTTTTTATGCGTAGTATTTTTTAACTATGTCTGTATTTACAGGATGTGGGAAGTCTTCACCATCCATAGTAGTAAGTATCATGGCACCTCCTGAGAATACTGTTTTGACCATAAATGGCCCTTCATATGTAGGAGTCCATTTGCCCCTAGGATCACCCTGTGGTAATATGATACGCTTGATTACCAAGTCACCAGCCTGATATACCTTTGGCTTAACTTTCTTATTAAAAGCCTTGATCATTTGTTTCTGGTACATCTGGCCATGACAGACAGCTGCTAACCTTTTCTGATCAATCAAATTATTTTGGTCAAGTCGAGTCTGAATCCACTCCTCTTCATCCAAGCCTGCATCCTTCATGATTCTTAAGGAGGGGATCTGAACTTCAATGGGCAAAACTGCTTCCATACCATAAACCAAGGAGAATGGGGTTGCCCCTGTTGAAGTACGTATTGTAGTACGATAACCATGAAGAGAAAATGGTAACATCTCATGCCAATCCTTATGAGTAACAGTCATCTTCTGTATAATCTTCTTAATGTTCTTATTAGCAGCTTCTACTGCCCCATTCATCTTTGGACGATACGGAGAAGAGTTGTGATGCTTAATCTTGAACTGTGTGCAGAGATCAGTAATCATAGTGTTATTCAGATTAGAGCCATTGTCAGTAATAATTCTTTCAGGGATGCCATATCTACATATGAGATTATTCTTAATGAATCGAGCCACCACATTCTTAGTAACAGATGCAAATGAAGCTGCCTCCACCCATTTTGTAAAGTAATCAATAGCAACCAGGATGAAACGATGCCCATTAGATGCAGTAGGTTTGATCTCACCAATCATATCAATGCCCCACATGGAAAAAGGCCAAGGAGCAGTCAACACATTCAATGGTGATTGAGGTATATGTACTTTATCAGCATAGATTTGACACTTGTGACATGTTCTGGAATGTTGATAGCAGTCAGCTTCCATAGTAGGTGTCGCTCCCGACAAATGAAACCGGGTCATATGAAGGTACAGACGCGAACGGTCGGCGAAGGGAACAGTGAGAACACACAGCCGTGAACTCACTGGAGAATGAATAGAGTCGCCAGCTAGGCATTTTTATCCCGGAGGAAAGGCAATGCTGCATAAGCCTGGAAAGATACGGATAAGACGGTTGCGAACCAGAGAGACTGAGAAAGGGGGTTGGTTACAACCTGGGAAGGTGTTAGCACCCAGATTGTCCGTCGTACTCGACGGGATCCACGCTTAAAAGATTTGTGTTTTAAAGGGGTAGTGTCAGTGCAATCTGTGTATAAAATAGCTGGAAAATATGTACAGGTGTCGGTGTAAAAGAAGTGAAGTGTGATATATATGATGTGTCAGTGTAGGAATGAGAAAGAATTGCTCAAGAATATGAGGCTAAGGAATGAAGCTGGAAGGAGGGGGAATATACAAAGACTTTTGTTCGATAACTGTTAAGTTATGCCTACGTATCCTCTCGTGCAATGAGGAAGTCAGAACACCGTAGTTCGACCCAAAGAGACTGAAAGATGGATTGACTGATGAACTGCTTGCTTTCCTATGCTCAAGTGTATGATCTGTCTGGCACAGATGCTAACTGTCTTGCATTAGACGGAAGAAGCAAGTTCTCGATTGTGAATGAGTGTGATGAGAAAAGAATCCCGAAGGAGACGATTATTGTTTGTTTTTGAGTTTTCAGTCTTTTATTGTTTTTGAGAGTTTGTCATAAGATAATGAGCTTAAGTCTAAACCAATGGATTTAGTAAACTCACCACATCTTCCCTCTGATTAGGGGTAATGAGAATACCTTAAGTGTGAAGTCAGCTTCTCACACTTAATCACCTTTGGTGTAGGATTAAGATCATTAACCTATTTGTGATTATTTAGATGTTTTTGGGATTTTTGTTTAGTGTTGAGTAATGAGGTTAAGCCATAATCAAGGATTAAACAGACTCATTACACCATCCTAAAAGAAGGATAATAGATGAGAATGTTTAAGCTGAGGAAGACTCCTCAACTTAATCCATGATTAGGGATTAAACCCATGACAAAACAAGCCTTTGATAAGTGGATTTTATTTAGATTAATGATATGATGATGAAGTGAATTTTATGATTTGTAAGACAACTTGAGGGGGACTTGTCCATTAACACTAGGGTTAGTCCTTCTTAACCACTTAAGGAAGAATTAGAACCCTAATGCAAGGCCCAAGTTACAAGTGTAATGTCTTGATATTTATTAGATGAATTGATTAAGAGATTTAAACACCTTAAGGGTTTAATACTTAGGATTAAAGTTACACACTCCATCCTAAGAGAAGGATGCAGGCATAAGCTTAATCACAAAGTATTAAAGCCTTTAGGGTTTAGTCCCTAATGATGAGGTGAGAAGAGAGGACTCAAAGAGAGACACAAAGGTAAAACTATGGGGGGACTAATAAAAACCCTAATTCATTGTCATGCTTGGATGATCCTAAGGTTTGTGAGGTTTTCAAGAACAATCTTCAGAGGAACCACCAGGAAGCAGATGAACAGGATTAAGAGAAGCAAAGAGACTTGCTTCATTCAAGAAGTCAAGTCACTTGAAGAAAGAAAGTGGGAGGAAGAAGAATGAGCAAGCTCAAACTCAAACACATATAAGAATGCAGCAATGGATGCAAGAGAGATGAAAAGAAAAGTTATGAGAAGTGAAGGCAAATCCACTTCTCAAGCTTACTTACCACCTGAAATGTTAGAAAGAAATGCAATGCAATGCAAGATGAGATGAAATGATATGATGCAAAGCAAGATCAGAAGCATGGTGATGATGATTATGATGTTATGAGGTGCTGCAAACATGAGGCAAGACAATGGGGATGTTCATACAAGATTATGAATGCAAATGATGCAAGCTAAGGAGCATGAACCAACATGAAATGTTATGAAGCATATAAGACAAATGACATGTCAAATATGTAATTCAATGATCAAAGATGCTTTATACATGTCTTAAGATGTCAAATGAATCATAAGCATGCACAAAATGCAAAGACAAACCATGTTATGCAAGAAAATGCAAGAGGGATGCAAATGAAAGCCCAAATTAGGGTTTATGGATCAAACATCAAACACAAACCAAAAACAGAAGCAAAACCCTAAAGTAAAAATGGAAAATGGCACCCAAAGAAGCCCTAGACCTATAACAAACCACTGCCCAAAGGGGAGCTCTCAACTCTCAACCAAACTCAAGTTATGATTTTTCTAAGTTATTAGGGTTTTTTAGGGTTCTCAACAAAACAAATGCCAAACAATTTGAAAATGCAAGAACAAATCATGGCCTTTTTATCTTTGAAACTACATGCTAAACACAAAACAATGCAAGAAGAATCAATGTCTCAACCTTCACCAATTGACAGAAATGAATTTTTGAACTTATGATCAAAATAATGCACAAAATATGATTTAATTCAAGGAAAAATTCTTAAAATGCATCAAGATCAAAAAAGAAATTTGGTTTGAAGGTGGGACAATGTTTCTAAATGTCTTAGAACATTTCATGAATTTTTTTTGTAATTTTTAAATACCTAAAAGTATTTTTAATTAATTAA
Organism: Lathyrus aphaca; assembly: GCA_963966055.1. Lineage (NCBI taxonomy): Eukaryota > Viridiplantae > Streptophyta > Magnoliopsida > Fabales > Fabaceae > Lathyrus > Lathyrus aphaca. Next base: position 113,969,035 of record OZ014520.1, read on the forward strand.
TTCCCATTAATCAATTAAAAATAATCTTTTAAATATTTAAAAATACTTTTTTAATGATAAAAAATAAAATAAAAATATTTTTGTGTCATAAAAATTAATAAAACCTTAAGGAAAAAGTTTTATAATTTTTATGAGTTTTTTACTATTTTAAATTAATTGTGCAAATTAAATGAAAGAAAAATGAATAAAATTAAATAAAATAAAAAGTCAAGCAAATGGAAGGATGAGATTGATCCAGAGTTTGAACATGTTGACTGCGCGCGCGATCTGAGGGTGGGGATTCAAACTCACTTAAACCTGATTAATTAAATATTAAATCAAAATTAGAACTTAATGAAACGATCCAAGCCTTTCATTCGCGCGCGGGAACCAGGATCCAAAGGCCCAGATTCAAACTCAGTGCCCTAACCCTAATTAATTATTAATCACTTTCAGGTCACCGGAGACGAGCTCCGGTCGTCTTCTCCGGTGACCTCCTCCCCTGAAAATTCCAAACTTCCTAAAAACGTATCAAAAATGAAAAACAAAAACAGGGAAATGATCCTCGCATCCTCACGAATCAAACCCCCATCCTAAAACACATTTATATTTCCTAAATGAGCTGAATCGAAGAAAAAGAAAACTAGGTCACGCAAGCTTCAGGCACAAATTAAATGCTCAAATCACATCCATTTTCAAAACCAATGGTACCAGAGTGATCAGCAAGACATGAAGAACAAATTTGCAACAAGAAAAGTCATTTCTGGAAAAATAAATTTCAGGATACCTGAGATGTGAAGCTTTCCACTTGAGGACTTTCTGGCCTTCTCTTTATGTGCAGTTTACTCCTTAGAACCCCTTGATGATGTTTGAATACTCAAAATGAATTTGTGCTGGCTGGATAATGAGTTTCGAAAGGAACTGCTTCAAGCTCAGTCAACAATGGCTATGGAGATTCTGGCTCTTTCAGGTCATTGTGAATGATGGTTTGAGGTCCAAATGATGTATGGAGAAGCTTTGCAAGGTTTGTTTGGCTGTTTGTGAGCTAGGGAAAGAGATTCGAAAGCAACTGCAGAAATGGAGTGAGAAATGGCAGTGAGGTTTCTTGGCTGTTTCAGGCTTGTGCTTTTGGTTTTTTGAGGTCTATGAAGCAAGATGAGATGATTAGTGAAGTTGGCTTGGATGTTTAGTGACTGTGGAGAAGAATTCGAAGCAAGTTGCAAGATGAGAGGTTTTTGTGTATGTTGTGAATGAGGAAGCTTCAGCCTTGTGTGTTTTATGTTTTGGCCAGCATTTGGATAGCATAAACAATTGCAAGTGGCTGGGAGATGTGACATGTCCTTTATTGATTGGGATGTTTGCTTTTGCCAAAAAGTCAACTTTTGTGTAAGTGAGGCATGGCTCAAAGTCTAGGCAAGTACAAGGCATGGGCTGGCGCAGCAAGGATGAGGGAGAGGTCTAGCAAAGCTCAGCAGCCAATGTATCAAGTTGGTGAAGTGATCATGATGGTTTTTTGCAAGTTGGGATATTTTGGTTCACATGTGATAAAGCCTTGTTACACAAACCAAGCCATGAGCAAATTCAATCCAATTCTGATTTTTAGGACTTAGAGAATGTTTGTGTAATGGTTTGAAATGAATTAGAGGTCACATGATGCATTGGTCCAAGATTTTGCAAAGTTTCCAAATGAGGCATGCCTTGAAAATTAATGATTTTAGCCAACTTTGCATGGCCATAACTTTTGATCCAAGAAGAGTTTGATCATGTTCTTGTACTTTTTGAAAAGGGAAAGATGAGATCTACAACTTTCATGACCAAAGTTTTTCCATTTGAAGCCTTTTTGGATCATGAATCAAGGCTTGAAAATTGACCTAAAATGATGCATTCTTGAAAAGTCAACTATGCCCAAAAAGTCAACCTTTGCAAAAACCCTAAATTCTTGATTTCTATGAACTTCAACCTTCTTCCATGATCAAATAAAGATCACATACACTCAAAATGATGAAGATCACCCATTGGTTGGGTCATTGGGGGCCTCAGATGCCCTGATTTTGCACTGACTTGTCTGAAAAGTCAACTCTTGATCAGATGACTTCCCCATGGAATTTCTTCATAAAAATTGATATGCCTACTCCCTATACCATATAGATATCAATGGAAACAAGAATGACCAAAAAATTTGGGGTTATGGCCTCTGAAACCAAAACCCTAATTTTCAGTCAACTGTGCAGTTCATCCTGGCTCTGCATCCACTCAAACCCTAGCTCTTGTGATTCCTCTGCACTTTTGACTTTGAGGAGATGAAATATGATATAAGAACACACATGGACCCCTTTGAGTTGATTGGTTGCCTTTGGAATGGCTCAAAATGCTTTGGGATTGCTCAGATCACAAACCCTAGGTGCAGATGCCTTAGAAACTATCCAGTGAATTAAAAATGAGATGTGAAATGATATGACTGTGTTTATGCATATGAGAATGATCACAAGCCATGGTGTGAATGGGTGAGGGCAAATTTGGGGTGTTTACAGCTGCCCCTATTCAAACATGAGTTAGCTGTGCAGGATGTAAGCGACGGCTTAACAGGCCAAACAAGATAACTTGTGGTTGAATACCAAAGACAGCCCAGAATTTGCACTCACAGAAAAAGGGATATAGATTGTAAAAGCAAAATAAAGTATATTGTAAAGTATGGGCGACGGAGGACGACCGCCGAGCAGAGGACGACTGCTGGGTAAGGAGCAATGACGGGGACGGCCGACATGCTGGGAAGAGTGCTGAAAATAAAGCAATGACGGGGACGGCCGACATGCTGGGGATAAAAGGTAAAGCTAAGACGGGGACGGCCGACTAGCTGGGGAAAATAAAATCATGATGGGGACGGCCATCACGATAAAACTGTAAGAAATTCTGAGGATTAATGAAACATGATGGGGACGGCCATCAAGTTCATAAAGGTAAAGCAACGATGGGGACGGCCATCGGGCTAAGAAGAGAAAAGGGACCACGACGGGGACGGCCATCGGGTTAAAAAGGAAAAGGGACCACGACGGGGACGGCCATCGGGTTAAAAAGGAAAAGGGACCACGACGGGGATGGCCATCGGGTTAAAGAATGAATGAAATAAACAGATGATGGGGTACGGCCATCAAAGGTGAAGGACGATCACCTAGCAGGGGACGGCTGCTCTGTTGGGGATAAAAGGAATATGATGGGGACGGCCATCAAAGGTGGAGGACGACCACCTGGCAGGGTACGGCTGCCGAAAATATCAACGATGGGGACGGCCATCGGATAGAAAAGGTCAACGATGGGGACGGCCATCGGACGAGCAAGATGGAGGACGACCATCAAGAAGTGGAGGACGACCACTCAGCAGGGGACGGCTGCTCTCGGGGTTTGTCATAACACAAGACGAGTGTTAGATAACCAAAATCGACAATGGGGACGGCCATTGGATAAAGTTGATGAAGGACGATCATCAAGAGGGTGGAGGACGACCACCTAGCAGGGGACGGATGCTAAAAACAACGATGGGACGGCCATCGGATGAGCATGATGGAGGACGACCATCAAGAAGTGGAGGACGACCACTCAGCAGGGTACGGCTGCTCTCAAAGGTATCATAACACAGGACGAGTGTTAGATAAAAAGAAAATTTGTTGGTGATCTACTGGGGATAATGTAAACACGGACGAGCGTTTACATCCAAGAAACAAAAGGGTATAAGTGTTTTGGGTATTGTGTATAGATTAAAGATGCGGACGAGCATCCTTAAGACTATGATACGGACGAGTATCATGTAGAAACAAACTGACACACGTTCAGAGATGATGATACGGACGAGTATCCACTGGTTAACAAGGAACACGGACGAGTGTTGCATCTGAAAGGACTCTTCTGGGGAAAAATAGACACGGACGAGCATCTATATTCAAGAAGACATAAGCGTTTGACACAGTGTATGGATTAAAGATGCGGACGAGCATCCTTAAGACTATGATACGGACGAGTATCATGTAGAAACAAACTGACACACGTTCAGAGATGATGATACGGACGAGTATCCACTGGTTAACAAGGAACACGGACGAGTGTTGCATCTGAAAGGACTCTTCTGGGGAAAAATAGACACGGACGAGCATCTATATTCAAGAAGACATAAGCGTTTGACACAGTGTATGGATTAAAGATGCGGACGAGCATCCTTAAGACTATGATACGGACGAGTATCATGTAGAAACAAACACTGGACGCAATGTTATGAGATGATGGTACGGACGAGTACTAACTGGTCAACAAAGAACAAGGACTACTGCCGAATCTGTGGGGTTACGAGTGATGATGTATACAAGATACGGACGAGTATCTGTATAAGTGTACCATGAGTATTGAGTATTGTATTGTATAGATGAGTGTTTATCTGCTGGGGGGGTGACACGGACGAGTGTCAAAAGAGAAAAGTATAATATTAACAAGTATCCAGGTGACTGCGCTGGGGATACGACACGGACGGGTGTCAAGAAAGTGTATATAAGGTATGTGAGTGCAAAAAGGATGTCTTTGGCTTTCTGCTGGGATATGACACGGACAGGTGCCAGAATATATCTGTAATGAGGGTGATTTGTTTGTAAAGGGTGTTCAGGCGACTTTACTGGGGAATGATGACACGGACGAGTGCCAAAAGGTGCATATACTGGTGTTTGTGATTTGAGAGGCAGCTGCTTCTGCTGGGATTCTGATGGGGATTTTGGGGGAAAGTAATCTGTATTCACAAGCGTTTAATTCACAACATGACTTATGATTATGCTATGCATTTGATTTTTGCCGTAATGCTCCGTATTAGACGGAATGCTACGCTCTAGGGGGTGAATATGATGCGGATGCCATGATTATGCAAAGAGGCACCGATCCAGGATTCGGATCCCGTTGTTGCGAAGATTTCTGGTTGATCTGCTTGAAGTGAACATCCCAGCTGGGGATGAGATTATTGGTAGATCCAATGATGTATCTGCTCGGGGATATATGTCACTGGTTGACATGACCTTGATAAAACGGGACCCAACTGGGGTTTGTAGAAGCTTTCCTCACTCCGTTGTGATCTCTTCATGCGTTGCTCTTCTGAATAAAGGCTTGAAGCTCTGTGGGGAGATGATTTCCTGTCTTCTGTATTCAACTGAGGATGACAAGGCAACTCGGCTGGGGAATTGTGAGAGGCAACTCAGCTGGGGAAAGCAATGGGGAGCAACTCAGCTGGGGAAAGAGCATCTCGGATGCTGAGATGGAGTGTATGCTGATTTGGCAGATCCGCTGGGGAAATGGGCATCCTCCAGTGCCATGTGGAAGATAGACCGAGTTGATAATGATTCGCCTACTTGCTGAGACGTAACCTGCATGCCCCTGGTTGCGTTCTGGATACCTGCAATCCTGCAAAGACAAAGGAACGTACAAAAGGTCCCGAGGTATCCCTTATTGGATTCCGTCATAGGAGTTAAGTACTTTCGAGAATAATCACATTCCCTGCAAGCATGTTTTATTTTTTTAGAGAAAGGCATCTGTACTTATGCAATTGTATTTTTAGAGATATCAGACAACTCTTTGCAAAACATAAATGTAAAACGAAACATGACTGAAAATCTGATTTTATTAATTCATGTGCCCTGAATTGGCAAGATACAGTCAAAGAAACATATCTCCTGAAATGAGGAGATTGTTACAAATTGAGAAATAAAGTGCTGGCGGTGTTGACGACGCTTTCAAGGAGCTTCCTCTTCTGCTATGACTCGTATGACAATGACGTTCTTCTCGTCTTGCTTTCTGGAGAGAGTTTATTCTGATTGAAGCTTGATCCTTTGGAAGCTTACCAAGTTGTAGGTGATGCAGACGAACTCAGAATGCAGTTGTTCGCTTATTCCCTTATTTTGCATGGATCGCCCTTTCAGGTTTTCAATCCATCGGGATACCCATTTTTGCCTGAGCTGTCCAATGCGGCTTTTCAACTCAGCGGGTGTACATTTTTTTTCAGTTATTTCCCTTACTTTTGCCCGAGTCTTTTATTCTGTTTTTGACTCACCGGGATGCCCTATTTTTGCCTGGACTTACATTCTGTTTTTATGTCCAGCGGGTCGTTTTATGCGAAGTATTTTTTAACTGCATCTGAATTCACAGGGGACTGGAAATCTTCACCATCCATGGTGCTGAGCATCAGTGCTCCACCAGAGAAAACTTTCTTTACAACGAATGGTCCTTCATAATTTGGAGTCCATTTGCCCCTGTAGTCTGTATGAGGAGGGAGGATTCTTTTCAACACAAGATCTCCTACTTGGTACTCTCGATGCCTGACTTTCTGATCAAAGGCTTTCTTCATTCTCTTCTGATATAACTGCCCGTGGCAGATTGCAGCCAATCTTTTCTCTTCGATCAGACTCAGTTGTTCGAATCGGGACCGAACCCATTCTGCTTCACTCAGTTTAACATCCATCAATACCCGTAAGGAGGGTAATTCAACTTCAACAGGCAGGACTGCTTCCATACCATATACAAGCTGATACGGTGTTGCCCCAGTGGATGTTCTGATTGATGTGCGGTACCCATGCAAGGCAAACGGTAGCATTTCATGCCAGTCTTTGTACGTGACTACCATCTTCTGCACAATCTTCTTGATATTCTTATTCGCTGCCTCAACCGCGCCGTTCATTTTTGGCCTGTAAGGAGAAGAATTGTGATGTTGGATCTTGAAGTCCCAGCACAGCTCTGCCATCATTTTGTTGTTTAAATTGGAACCATTATCAGTAATGATTCGCTCGGGCACTCCATACCGACAGATGATATCTCTTTTCAGAAATCTGGCTACCACTTGTCTAGTGACGTATGCATATGAGGCTGCTTCAACCCACTTGGTGAAATAGTCAATGGCGACCAGGATGAATCTGTGACCATTTGAAGCAGTTGGCTCAATCTTGCCAATCATATCAATGCCCCACATAGCAAAGGGCCATGGTGAAGACATGATGTTCAAAGGATTGGGAGGCACATGCACCTTATCTGCGTAGATCTGGCATTTATGGCATTTCCTGGCGTAAGCACAACAGTCTGCATCCATCGTGATCCAGTAATAGCCTGATCTTAACAACTTTTTAGCCATTGCATGTCCTCCTGCATGGGTACCAAAAGAGCCTTCATGCACTTCATGCATCAGTAAATCTGCTTCCGTCTTGTCAACACATCTGAGGAGTACCATGTCAAAGTTCCTCTTGTACAAAGACCCATCAGCATTCAGGAAGAAACTACCAGCAAGCCTTCTCAAAGTCTTCTTATCATTGGAAGATGCCCCAGGTGGGTATGTTTGATCCTCCAAGAAGCACTTAATGTCATGGAACCAAGGCTTATCATCTTTTACAACATCCGCTGCAAATACATATGCTGGTCTATCAAGTCTTGACACTGAAATCTGAGGTACAAAGTTAGCAGCTTGAACTTTGATCATGGATGAAATGGTGGCAAGAGCATCTGCAAACTGATTCTCGTCCCGAGGGATATACTCAAGCTTGACTGTTGTGAAGAAAGTCAATAACCTTCTTGTATAATCCCTGTAAGGTATCAGATGATCTTGGTGTGTATACCATTTTCCGTTGGTCTGATTGACTACCAAAGCTGAATCTCCGAATACGGTCAATGTCTTGATCCTGAGGTCAATGGCTTCCTCAAGACCCATAATGCAAGCTTCGTATTCAGCTTCGTTGTTAGTGCAGTTGAAAGTGAGTTTTGCCGAGAAAGGCATGTGAACTCCTTTAGGTGTAATGAGTACTGCACCAACACCACGGCCATTCATGTTAACAGCCCCATCAAACATCATAGTCCATTCTTCCTCCGGGTCCGGCCCTTCAGTGTGAATAGGCTCTTCGTGATCTTTTGCTTTAATGAACATGATGTCTTCATCAGGGAAGTCAAACCTCATAGGCTGGTAGTCATCAATGGGTTGCTCAGCCAGATATTCAGATAATACACTGCCCTTGATGGCTTTCTGAGATGTGTACTGTATGTCGTATTCTGTGAGAATCATCTGCCATCTTGCAACCCGTCCGGTAAGAGCTGGCTTCTCGAAGATGTACTTAACCGGATCCATTTTTGAGATCAATAAAGTAGTGTGAGTCAACATATACTGTCTCAGTCGGCGAGCAGCCCACGCTAAAGCACAGCAAGTTTTCTCGAGCAGTGAATAACGCTGTTCACAGTCGGTAAACTTTTTGCTTAGGTAGTATATTGCATACTCTTTTCGACCAGACTCGTCATGCTGGCCCAGCACACACCCCATTGACTCTTCTAATACTGTCAAGTACATAATCAGAGGTCTTCCCTCAACTGGAGGCATGAGGATTTGAGGTTCTTGCAGATATTCCTTGATCTTGTCAAAAGCCCTTTGGCAATCTTCGTTCCACCTGACCGTCTGTTCTTTTCTTAACAACTTAAACAAGGGTTCGCAGGTTGCTGTAAGGTGAGATATGAACCGTGAGATGTAGTTCAATCGACCTAAGAACCCTCGAACTTCTTTTTCTGTTTTAGGTGCAGGCATTTCTTGAATAGCCTTGACTTTATCAGGGTCAACCTCAATCCCCTTCTCGCTTACAATAAAACCCAGCAACTTACCAGATCGCACCCCGAATGTGCATTTGTTGGGGTTCAACTTCAGTTGGTACTTCCTCAGACGCTTGAATAATTTGAGCAGATTTACCAAGTGGTCTTCCTCTGTAAGGGACTTGGCGATCATATCATCCACATAACATTCTATTTCCTTGTGGATCATATCGTGGAATAATGTTACCATAGCCCGTTGATATGTGGCACCAGCATTCTTCAGTCCGAATGGCATCACTTTGTAGCAGAACGTGCCCCAGGGTGTAATGAATGTTGTCTTCTCCATGTCTTCAGGTGACATCTTGATCTGATTATATCCTGAAAATCCATCCATGAAGGAGAATACCGAGAACTGAGCCGTGTTATCCACCAATACATCAATGTGAGGTAATGGGAAGTCATCTTTCGGGCTGGCTCTGTTCAGATCCCGGTAGTCCACACACATTCTTACTTTGCCATCTTTCTTAGGCACAGGTACTATATTAGCAACCCACGGCGGATAGCTAGTCACAGCAAGGAACCCGGCGTCCCATTGCTTTTGTACCTCTTCCTTGATTTTCATAGCCATGTCTGGGCGAGTTCGGCGCAACTTCTGTTTGACTGGAGGGCATTCTTCCCTTAAAGGCAGCTTGTGCACAACTATGTCGGTATCCAACCCTGGCATATCTTGATACGACCAAGCAAACACATCAACATACTCTTGAAGCAGATCTATCAGCTGTCTCTTCACTGAGTCTTGCAGGCAGGCCCCGATTTTAACTTCTTTCACATTTTCTTCCGTACCAAGATTGATCACTTCAATCTCCTCCTGGTGAGGAGTAATAACCTTTTCCTCCTGTTTTAACAACCTGGCTAGCTCTTCAGGAAGCTCATATTCTTCTTCAACCCCTTCATCAGCTTGATTGATTGGATTGTCAAAGTCATACGATGTCATAGCCGTGCTGTTGTTGGTGCTGTCTGGAAGGCACTCTCTGCAAGGGTTAAGTTGGTTCCTTTTAGTGATTGATTTTAATCTTGCTTTTAGAAAAAGTGAAATGAAGTTATCATTTTGAAAACACCGCCATTTATTTTTGTACAAAAAGAAAAATGGAAAAACAGTGAGCATAAAAGAAAAAGACTCGTTTGCAAAAAGATGTCTGATATTTCATTAATTTAATCTTGTTTGCACAAAAGTACAGATGGCCCTGGTTACAAAATGAGTCTTGTCATCTTGGGCAAGATGCAAGACTTGGATGCATGCTATATAAAAATACAGGAAATAATAATTACTCTGCTCGAGTAACACTTATAATTTCCTGGGAAGACCAGTTCGAGACACTGCTCCCCGGGATCTTCGGACGAATCCAATTCTCCAGATTGCGCTCCTCTTCCAGCTCGTCTTCCAAACAGTTGATAGCATCGGGGGTAAGCATCCCCCCACTGACAAAACCAGGCTCTGCAGCAGCCTTTGCTTGATGTTGAGTTGGTCTGTAACCCAACCCAAACTTGTCCTTCTTCTCCTCCACAGCTAAGACCTTGCCCCAGCCTTGGGCAGTTCCTTCTTCAACAACCTTCCGGGCTTGTTGATAAGACGACATTGGGGTACCAGATACAGCAGATGCTTCATTGACATTCAAGGCTTCAAAACCTTGGCTCATTGTTTCATGGATCTCCCCATCCATCTCAATGTATTTATAAGTAGCCAGATGGCTAACAAAAATGTCCTCTTCTCCACAGATTGTGACAACTTGACCTTCCCACTCAAATTTTAACTTTTGGTGAAGGGTAGACGTTATTGCGCCGGCGGCGTGAATCCAGGGTCTACCCAACAAACAGCTGTAGGCGGGCTGAATGTCCATCACATAAAAGATAGTTTTAAAGGTCTGTGGGCCAATTGTCACAGGCAGCTCAATCTCTCCCAGAACCGATCTCTTCGAACCATCAAAGGCTCTTACCACCAGGTTGCTGGGTCTCAATGCCAATCCATCATATTCAAGCTTCACCAGAGCCTTCTTTGGTAAGACATTCAGGGAAGAACCTGTGTCCACCAGCACATGAGAAAGGACAGCTCCTTTGCATTCCAGGGTTATGTGCAAGGCTTTGTTGTGGTTGCGGCCATCCACTGTCAAGTCAGAATTGGTGAACCCTAGCCCATTGCTAGCAGTAACATTTCCAACCACGGTTTCCAATTGGTTGACAGTAATCTCCTCAGGCACGTAAGCTGCGTGCAGGACTTTAAGTAGTGCATTCCGATGGGCTTCGGAGCACATAAGCAGTGAGAGGATGGAGATTTTGGATGGCGTCTGGTGAAGTTGATCCACAATTTTGTAATCACTCTTTTTGATGATCCGCATAAACTCATCAACTTCCTGATCAAATGGAGTCTTCAGGGCTTCTTTGGCAGCTGGATCTTCCTGCACCGGGCCTTTTCCTTTTGCCTTGGCAGCAGCTTCTGCTTCGGCAGTAGGTCTCTGAACTTGTGAGGCGAAGAGACGTCCGCTTCGAGTGAAGCCTCCGCCTCCCCCCACATTACCTACTTGTGGTGCAGGTGCTGATGTTTCAAGAGTGATTCTTTTTCCTTCGCAGTACACGTCAGAGCCATAGTGCCAAGGGATGGCCCTATTGCTTTCGTATGGTATTGGTCCAGGTATCGTGACAGTGACTGGACTGATTGCTGCTGCTGAAGGGACTATTATTGTTTGTGGATCATAAAAGATTGTAACTGGTGCTCTGGCAGGAGCAGCACCTTCTGAATGGTAGGCGGAATTATTTTCAGGATCGTAGAATATGGTAACAGTGGAGACATCTTCGTGATTGATTGCTGGTGTTGTAGGTGGTTCTGTTGGAAGGACTGTTGTTGTCGTTGATGGAGAGTCGAAATGGACTGAAGCTGAAGTTGTAGCAGGAGAAACTGTTGAAAACTGATCATTTGGGAGGACTGATGAAGTACTTGTTGATGGTGCTGATGAATTGTCGGGAACAATAGTTGTTGCATTTGTAGGAGGATCTGAAACCGTTGTTGATGAAGTTGCCGGATTTGTCGGAAAGGATGTAGTGATCTGTAGCAGGCCACTCTGAATAAGGCTGTCAATGCCATTTCTCAAATCTTCACACCCATTCCATGAAATATTGCAGTATGGGCATCCTAGTTCACACCCCGGAAATATATTGCTTTCACGGAGTTGAGCTTTGATTTCCACCAATGGTGTCCTGATCTGATCCACACTAGTTATTAAATAAGACGGTTGGTCTTCTTCAATAGCATTAATTCGGGGACCACCATGGTTTGGCATTGGGTTTTTATTGACATTGGGAGGAGGTGCAAAATTCAGAGCCTTGGAGTCTACCAAGTCTTGTACCTTCATATGCAGAGCCCTGCATTTTTCTGTACTGTGACCAGGTGCGTTTGAGTGAAAAGCACACCTAGCATTGGAGTCATAGTTCCTTGGTAGACTGTTGGGATCCGGAGGTGCCAACGTTCTTAGCTCAACCAGGTTGAGTTTCAGAAGTTGTGGCAGCAAGGCAGCATACGGCATTGGAATTGGGTCGATCACTCGGTTAGCTTGGGATGGCCTTTGTTGGAATGGCCTCTGTTGATTGTTGTTGTTGGAGTTGTTGTTGTTGTAGTTTCTTGGAGGATATTGATTCTGCTGATGATACTGAGGTTGTTGTTGGAAGTTTTGTTGAGGAGGTTGATAGACTGGCTGTGGATGAGCTGGAGCAGGGATAGTGACTGCTGCTATTGACCTCTGAGCATATTGGGGCCTACCCCTGTTGGTGTGAATGGCATTGGTTTCGCCAGTTCTTCTCGGGCCTGTAAAAGGCTTTCTTGTACCACTGGACGAGCTTGCACCATTGTCTGAGATCTTACCCATCTTTAACAGGCTTTCAATTCTCTCCCCAGCTATAACAACATCCGCAAAGCTAGTGGAAGAGAAAGCAGCTAGCCTATCAATATAGGTTCCCTGAAGAGTGTTCATAAACATGTCTGCCATTTCTCTCTCAGACATTGGTGGTTGAACGGCAGCAGCCAATTGCCTCCATCTTTGAGCATATTCTCTGAAACTCTCCCTCGAAGACTGTGACATTCCCATTAGGAGGGTCCTGTTGGGTGCCATATCTAGATTATACTGATACTGTCTGATGAAGGCCTCTGCCAGGTCCTTCCAGCATCTAATAGTCGCTCTTGTCAGATGGGAATACCATTCCCTTGATGCTCCAGTCAAGCTATCTTCAAAATAGAACATCCACAGTTTCTCATCCATTGTATAGGCCTTCAGCCTTCCCAGAAATGACTGCAAATGAGTCCGGGGGCATGAAGTCCCATTATAATTTTCGAAACAAGGAGGTTTGAACTTATGGGGGATCCTGACCCCTTCTACCAGCCCCATGTCCATGACGTCGAACCCCAAAGAATTTTGAGATTCTAAGGACCTCAACTTCTCAGCTATTTCTTCCAATCGTCTATCATACGTTTCCTCTCCGGCACCCATTACTGTATACTGGTCCTCCTGAGGGTCTTCTTGAAGTACTCTGGCTGCGGTGGCTGTCCCTTGGATGTTTGCAGGAATATTAACCTCAGGATGTAGATGTGGACCAAACACAGGGGGGGTAACATGTGGTTGCACCCTTTCATTATTACTGGTGCCTGCAGTTCCTACATGAGGCTCCTCTTGATTTTGCCTCTCCACCATGGCCCTCAGTCTCTCCTGGCTCTGAGCCATGTTGTTCATAACTTCCATGAACTGCGTCATCTGCGTTCTCATCTCTAACCTTTCGTTTGCCATCTGGTTTCTGACCTCCGTAAGGTCCTGCTGCATCTGATCCATATGAATTCCCGGAAGGTTGTTTCTAGTTGGGTACCTGTGTGGCCTGTTGAGAGGAAATACCCGACGGCGAGCAATAATTCCTGAATATCACAACAGAGGTTAGCAACAACAAAACAAAAACCTACAAAACAAACAGAGGGTTAGTATGCAATGCAATTATGCTTATTTGCTCTCAAGGTATCCGGTTTGGCCTTCGGTTTTGACCCTTCCAAACCCTTGAAGATGATGCTGTTGTAGTTGCTTTTGAAGTAACCCAGATGGAAACTAACATAAATATATTACAAAGGTGAAATAATACAATTTGTTCATTTTACAACACAAACCCTCAAAGGGGCCAAAATACATCACAAAAGCAAAAGTACAAGGAAAAGGAACAACAACAAGCAAATGATCAAACCCCAAGGCCAAATTCATCCTCACGAACTTCCTTAAGAAGTGCTTCGGTCACAGGATCAGCCGGATGCTCCGTAAGACCTCTGATGAGAAGGTTTCTTGTTGCAACAGCTGCAGTCAATTTCTTATTCTGACTTTGATCTTTGGACTTCTTCACCCCAGCTTTGATCTTTAGTTCTGATATTTCCTCCTGGGCTGCTGCCAGGGCTTTTTCTATCTGCTCCATCTTGTCTTGAGCTCTCTTGTCTTTTAGAGTACGGGCCTCAGTGATCCGGACCCACCTGGCCTGACTCTCTTTCAAATACAAGTCTGTTCTTGCTCTTTGGAACTGGGCTTCTTTACAAGCATTCTTCAGAATCTGCTCACCAGCTTTAGACTTGTTGATATACTCCCCAGACTTCTCAATCTTGGTCAAGTGTTCCACCCTCAATTTCTCCAATCTCTCAATCTCCCTCACACCTTCACTCCTCTCTCGGAGGGTCTTCTGCAAGGCTTGAGTTAACTTCTCATTTCTTTCCTTCAAGCTTTCAAACTCTTCCAAACTGATAGTGGCAGGGGGTGGTGCTGAAGATGACTCAGGCATGTCTTCTATGGTAAAGGGCATTCCAGAGAATTGGGCCCTAGCATGGGACCACTCATAATATTGGACTGATGCCACATTATTGCACTTCCCTAGAATGGTGATTCCCTTAGTCTGAACATGATCCCAGGCCCAGGTAGCCTGCCTAACAACAGCCAAACTAATCTTGTTCTCACAGTAGAGGGTCTCCAACAAGTCTTGTTCCCTTGGAGTATGAACCAGTGCATAGCCTAATTGCCTTCTGAACAGCAGAGGGTTGTAGTTGATACTTCCCTTAACTCCTATCAAAGGCACATTGGGAAAGTGCCCACAGCTGGTGATCATATCTCTGCCCTTGGTGCTTTGAGTACACCATCTGATGTCTGCTGAAGTTAGGACAGTGAGTCTCTTAGCCCAGTTGCTTTGCTGATGAGGATTTAGAAATGCATCTGTCCTGGGTAGATGCCTGAGAAGCCAAACATGGAATAATGGAGCACAAATCCTTACTAATCTGCCCCTCTGCTTCTCATTTCTTTGATGGACTGAGTAATAGAGATCACCCAGTAAAGTTGGCACTGGGTTCTTCAGGATGAACAGATGGATTGCATTTTTGCTGATGAATCGAGGCTCATCTGCAAACAGCACAATTCCATATACACTTAAGGCCAACAGAGCACAAACAGCTTTCCACTCCCCCAAGGAGGCCTTCAAACTAGCTTGAGAAATCAGGAAGTCCAGATGAAATCCAAGGATCCCAGCTTTAGAGGTCAAGTGTTGTTCAATCAACAGAGGTTCCAGGTGCAAAGCTTTTGCTATCTCTCCATTGCTGGGAAAGACCGTTTCAGGGTTGAAAGGGATTTCTCTCTTGACAGGCAAACCAACCAAATATGAGTATTCTTCCAAGAGAGGACCCAACTGAAAGTCTTGAAAGGTGAAACATCTCAATGGGGGATCATAAAACTGAATGCAGGTGTGGATGAGGCTCCTCTGTGAAGGGTCCAGATCCATAACCATGTCCAGTATATCCCCATAATGCTCTCTGAACAAAGGAATGTGATCTGGAGTGATCAGGGTTTGGATCCTCCTGATGTCTGATAAGTCTGGTTGGAAGAAATGATAAGTGATGTTGCTTTTCTTTGGAGCCATGATGCTGAGGACTGAGTAGAGTGCTGATGAAGATGCTGAGGAGTGGGCCACTGACTGGCTAGTGCAAGTAAATGAAGTATGGCTGACAAACTGAAGCAAGTGCTGATGGAGATAGGTCAATACTGCAGATGGGGTCAAAACCAAAACCAGATGAATATGGATACCCTGAAACACAAATAAGCACATGTTAATATGATGCAATGAGTATGTATGCAAATGAAATGCAAGGGTTTGTGACTGAGCTGGATCTGATTAACTGCCTTGGTATAGATCCATGTGTGTTCAAGAATTCCAGAGGGAGGTCTAAAAGTCCAGTAACCAGGGTGGGGGACTCAAATAAAGAGCCACAAGTCCAGGGTTTTAGAATCACAAGAACTATCCAACATGGAGCATTCTTAACAAAGTCAAAGTAACAGGGTATTCTGAGGTCAAGGTACCTGCAAACCTGTAAACAGCCCAACCCCCTCACAGGTGGTGATCTAGAACAAGGATCCTCAGACTTGGATCAGTTATGAGAAGTGTAAACACTTCTAACCCGGAGGTACAGTGTTTACAATAACCATAAAAGTTCCTCCTCTAATTCACCTCAGTTTCTGAAGGTCAGTACTAAAAGGTCATCCAGACTTAGCAGGCTTCCCAGATAGCCCTAGCATTGCAGGAAATCTGCAACACAGAGTTCTCAAGAAGAAACCCATATCTGAACCGTGTTTCATATTCCCGCACCAGACCGAAATGGAATGGGAAAGAATATGATTCACTCTAGCCTAGGTGTCACTCAGGTCCCAGGTATAGGACCTTAACTCTCAATGGAACACCCACCCACCAAAGAAAAACCAGATCCAGCTAGCACAGTATGACAGTATGAAAAATATAAAGCTATAAAGAAAACAATAAATCAACTGTACATAAAGCAATAAACAAAATACAAATATACAAACACAAATAAGTACATAACACCCCAGTAAACACAAATCAATCAAGCGCTAGGAGGAACCCACAAAAAGAACCAGAAGCCCTGGTTGCAATATAAGGATCCCCAGCAGAGTCGCCAAGCTGTCGCTCCCGACAAATGAAACCGGGTCATATGAAGGTACAGACGCGAACGGTCGGCGAAGGGAACAGTGAGAACACACAGCCGTGAACTCACTGGAGAATGAATAGAGTCGCCAGCTAGGCATTTTTATCCCGGAGGAAAGGCAATGCTGCATAAGCCTGGAAAGATACGGATAAGACGGTTGCGAACCAGAGAGACTGAGAAAGGGGGTTGGTTACAACCTGGGAAGGTGTTAGCACCCAGATTGTCCGTCGTACTCGACGGGATCCACGCTTAAAAGATTTGTGTTTTAAAGGGGTAGTGTCAGTGCAATCTGTGTATAAAATAGCTGGAAAATATGTACAGGTGTCGGTGTAAAAGAAGTGAAGTGTGATATATATGATGTGTCAGTGTAGGAATGAGAAAGAATTGCTCAAGAATATGAGGCTAAGGAATGAAGCTGGAAGGAGGGGGAATATACAAAGACTTTTGTTCGATAACTGTTAAGTTATGCCTACGTATCCTCTCGTGCAATGAGGAAGTCAGAACACCGTAGTTCGACCCAAAGAGACTGAAAGATGGATTGACTGATGAACTGCTTGCTTGCCTATGCTCAAGTGTATGATCTGTCTGGCACAGATGCTAACTGTCTTGCATTAGACGGAAGAAGCAAGTTCTCGATTGTGAATGAGTGTGATGAGAAAAGAATCCCGAAGGAGACGATTATTGTTTGTTTTTGAGTTTTCAGTCTTTTATTGTTTTTGAGAGTTTGTCATAAGATAATGAGCTTAAGTCTAAACCAATGGATTTAGTAAACTCACCACATCTTCCCTCTGATTAGGGGTAATGAGAATACCTTAAGTGTGAAGTCAGCTTCTCACACTTAATCACCTTTGGTGTAGGATTAAGATCATTAACCTATTTGTGATTATTTAGATGTTTTTGGGATTTTTGTTTAGTGTTGAGTAATGAGGTTAAGCCATAATCAAGGATTAAACAGACTCATTACACCATCCTAAAAGAAGGATAATAGATGAGAATGTTTAAGCTGAGGAAGACTCCTCAACTTAATCCATGATTAGGGATTAAACCCATGACAAAACAAGCCTTTGATAAGTGGATTTTATTTAGATTAATGATATGATGATGAAGTGAATTTTATGATTTGTAAGACAACTTGAGGGGGACTTGTCCATTAACACTAGGGTTAGTCCTTCTTAACCACTTAAGGAAGAATTAGAACCCTAATGCAAGGCCCAAGTTACAAGTGTAATGTCTTGATATTTATTAGATGAATTGATTAAGAGATTTAAACACCTTAAGGGTTTAATACTTAGGATTAAAGTTACACACTCCATCCTAAGAGAAGGATGCAGGCATAAGCTTAATCACAAAGTATTAAAGCCTTTAGGGTTTAGTCCCTGATGATGAGGTGAGAAGAGAGGACTCAAAGAGAGACACAAAGGTAAAACTATGGGGGGACTAATAAAAACCCTAATTCATTGTCATGCTTGGATGATCCTAAGGTTTGTGAGGTTTTCAAGAACAATCTTCAGAGGAACCACCAGGAAGCAGATGAACAGGATTAAGAGAAGCAAAGAGACTTGCTTCATTCAAGAAGTCAAGTCACTTGAAGAAAGAAAGTGGGAGGAAGAAGAATGAGCAAGCTCAAACTCAAACACATATAAGAATGCAGCAATGGATGCAAGAGAGATGAAAAGAAAAGTTATGAGAAGTGAAGGCAAATCCACTTCTCAAGCTTACTTACCACCTGAAATGTTAGAAAGAAATGCAATGCAATGCAAGATGAGATGAAATGATATGATGCAAAGCAAGATCAGAAGCATGGTGATGATGATTATGATGTTATGAGGTGCTGCAAACATGAGGCAAGACAATGGGGATGTTCATACAAGATTATGAATGCAAATGATGCAAGCTAAGGAGCATGAACCAACATGAAATGTTATGAAGCATATAAGACAAATGACATGTCAAATATGTAATGCAATGATCAAAGATGCTTTATACATGTCTTAAGATGTCAAATGAATCATAAGCATGCACAAAATGCAAAGACAAACCATGTTATGCAAGAAAATGCAAGAGGGATGCAAATGAAAGCCCAAATTAGGGTTTATGGATCAAACATCAAACACAAACCAAAAACAGAAGCAAAACCCTAAAGTAAAAATGGAAAATGGCACCCAAAGAAGCCCTAGACCTATAACAAACCACTGCCCAAAGGGGAGCTCTCAACTCTCAACCAAACTCAAGTTATGATTTTTCTAAGTTATTAGGGTTTTTTAGGGTTCTCAACAAAACAAATGCCAAACAATTTGAAAATGCAAGAACAAATCATGGCCTTTTTATCTTTGAAACTACATGCTAAACACAAAACAATGCAAGAAGAATCAATGTCTCAACCTTCACCAATTGACAGAAATGAATTTTTGAACTTATGATCAAAATAATGCACAAAATATGAT
The DNA here is from genome assembly GCA_963966055.1 of Lathyrus aphaca. NCBI lineage: Eukaryota > Viridiplantae > Streptophyta > Magnoliopsida > Fabales > Fabaceae > Lathyrus > Lathyrus aphaca. The sequence goes on from OZ014520.1 coordinate 113,988,076, forward strand.
TTAATTCAAGGAAAAATTCTTAAAATGCATCAAGATCAAAAAAGAAATTTGGTTTGAAGGTGGGACAATGTTTCTAAATGTCTTAGAACATTTCATGAATTTTTTTTGTAATTTTTAAATACCTAAAAGTATTTTTAATTAATTAATTCCCATTAATCAATTAAAAATAATCTTTTAAATATTTAAAAATACTTTTTTAATGATAAAAAATAAAATAAAAATATTTTTGTGTCATAAAAATTAATAAAACCTTAAGGAAAAAGTTTTATAATTTTTATGAGTTTTTTACTATTTTAAATTAATTGTGCAAATTAAATGAAAGAAAAATGAATAAAATTAAATAAAATAAAAAGTCAAGCAAATGGAAGGATGAGATTGATCCAGAGTTTGAACATGTTGACTGCGCGCGCGATCTGAGGGTGGGGATTCAAACTCACTTAAACCTGATTAATTAAATATTAAATCAAAATTAGAACTTAATGAAACGATCCAAGCCTTTCATTCGCGCGCGAGAACCAGGATCCAAAGGCCCAGATTCAAACTCAGTGCCCTAACCCTAATTAATTATTAATTACTTTCAGGTCACCGGAGACGAGCTCCGGTCGTCTTCTCCGGTGACCTCCTCCCCTGAAAATTCCAAACTTCCTAAAAACGTATCAAAAATGAAAAACAAAAACAGGGAAATGATCCTCGCATCCTCACGAATCAAACCCCCATCCTAAAACACATTTATATTTCCTAAATGAGCTGAATCGAAGAAAAAGAAAACTAGGTCACGCAAGCTTCAGGCACAAATTAAATGCTCAAATCACATCCATTTTCAAAACCAATGGTACCAGAGTGATCAGCAAGACATGAAGAACAAATTTGCAACAAGAAAAGTCATTTCTGGAAAAATAAATTTCAGGCTACCTGAGATGTGAAGCTTTCCACTTGAGGACTTTCTGGCCTTCTCTTTATGTGCAGTTTACTCCTTAGAACCCCTTGATGATGTTTGAATACTCAAAATGAATTTGTGCTGGCTGGATAATGAGTTTCGAAAGGAACTGCTTCAAGCTCAGTCAACAATGGCTATGGAGATTCTGGCTCTTTCAGGTCATTGTGAATGATGGTTTGAGGTCCAAATGATGTATGGAGAAGCTTTGCAAGGTTTGTTTGGCTGTTTGTGAGCTAGGGAAAGAGATTCGAAAGCAACTGCAGAAATGGAGTGAGAAATGGCAGTGAGGTTTCTTGGCTGTTTCAGGCTTGTGCTTTTGGTTTTTTGAGGTCTATGAAGCAAGATGAGATGATTAGTGAAGTTGGCTTGGATGTTTAGTGACTGTGGAGAAGAATTCGAAGCAAGTTGCAAGATGAGAGGTTTTTGTGTATGTTGTGAATGAGGAAGCTTCAGCCTTGTGTGTTTTATGTTTTGGCCAGCATTTGGATAGCATAAACAATTGCAAGTGGCTGGGAGATGTGACATGTCCTTTATTGATTGGGATGTTTGCTTTTGCCAAAAAGTCAACTTTTGTGTAAGTGAGGCATGGCTCAAAGTCTAGGCAAGTACAAGGCATGGGCTGGCGCAGCAAGGATGAGGGAGAGGTCTAGCAAAGCTCAGCAGCCAATGTATCAAGTTGGTGAAGTGATCATGATGGTTTTTTGCAAGTTGGGATATTTTGGTTCACATGTGATAAAGCCTTGTTACACAAACCAAGCCATGAGCAAATTCAATCCAATTCTGATTTTTAGGACTTAGAGAATGTTTGTGTAATGGTTTGAAATGAATTAGAGGTCACATGATGCATTGGTCCAAGATTTTGCAAAGTTTCCAAATGAGGCATGCCTTGAAAATTAATGATTTTAGCCAACTTTGCATGGCCATAACTTTTGATCCAAGAAGAGTTTGATCATGTTCTTGTACTTTTTGAAAAGGGAAAGATGATATCTACAACTTTCATGACCAAAGTTTTTCCATTTGAAGCCTTTTTGGATCATGAATCAAGGCTTGAAAATTGACCTAAAATGATGCATTCTTGAAAAGTCAACTATGCCCAAAAAGTCAACCTTTGCAAAAACCCTAAATTCTTGATTTCTATGAACTTCAACCTTCTTCCATGATCAAATAAAGATCACATACACTCAAAATGATGAAGATCACCCATTGGTTGGGTCATTGGGGGCCTCAGATGCCCTGATTTTGCACTGACTTGTCTGAAAAGTCAACTCTTGATCAGATGACTTCCCCATGGAATTTCTTCATAAAAATTGATATGCCTACTCCCTATACCATATAGAGATCAATGGAAACAAGAATGACCAAAAAATTTGGGGTTATGGCCTCTGAAACCAAAACCCTAATTTTCAGTCAACTGTGCAGTTCATCCTGGCTCTGCATCCACTCAAACCCTAGCTCTTGTGATTCCTCTGCACTTTTGACTTTGAGGAGATGAAATATGATATAAGAACACACATGGACCCCTTTGAGTTGATTGGTTGCCTTTGGAATGGCTCAAAATGCTTTGGGATTGCTCAGATCACAAACCCTAGGTGCAGATGCCTTAGAAACTATCCAGTGAATTAAAAATGAGATGTGAAATGATATGACTGTGTTTATGCATATGAGAATGATCACAAGCCATGGTGTGAATGGGTGAGGGCAAATTTGGGGTGTTTACAGTAGGCCAATAGTAACATGCTCTCAATATCTTCTTTGCCATGGTATGACCACTAGAATGGGTGCCAAAGATCCCATCATGCATGTCTTCTATAATCTCAGTTGCTTCCTTCTTATCCACACAACGAAGCAAGGTTGAATCATGATTGCGCTTGTACAAAATTCCATTACTCAAAAAGAACTTAGCAGAAAACCTCCTCAGAAACTTCTTATCTTTGACAGATGCCCCTTCAGGGAACTCCTGAGCTTCAAGATATCTTTTCACTTCATAGAAACAAGGCTTCTCCTCTGCTTCTTCAGTGTCAATCTCATTGCAGTATGCAGGCTTCTCAAATCTGTCAATAGTAATCTTGGGAGCTTCATCGTCCCAGCTAATCTCAAACATAGATGCCATGGTGGCTAGTGCATTTGCCAACTGATTTTCTCTTCGTGGAATATGTCCAAAGGTAATCTCTTCAAAATATGGGATCAAAGACAAAACATACTCTCTGTAAGGAATGAGATTATCATGCTTGGTATCCCAATCTCCTTTGATCTGACTTACTACCAAGGCTGAATCTCCATATACATCTAGGAACTGAATCTTCATATCAATGGCAGTTTTAATACCCAGAATACATGCCTCATACTCAGCCATGTTATTGGTACAATAGAAACAAAGTCTTGCAGTAATTGGGGTATGACAACCTTCAGGGGAACTGATCACAACACCAACACCATTACCAAGTGCATTAGAAGCTCCATCAAAAACCATAGTCCATCGGGATCCTTGTTCAGGTCCGTCATATTGTCCAGGTTCTTTAGTAATAATCATAATGTCTTCATCAGGGAACTCAAAACTCATTGACTGATAATCATCCACTGCTTGATGAGCCAAATGATCAGCTACAACACTTCCTTTAATGGCCTTCTGAGTAGTGTATTGTATATCATATTCTGTTAAGATCATTTGCCATCTTGCTATTCGTCCGGAGAGAGCAGGTTTCTCGAATATGTACTTGATTGGATCCATCTTCGAAATCAATAAGGTAGTATGAGTCAACATATACCGTCTTAGTCGGCGAGCAGCCCATGCCAAAGCGCATCAAGTTTTCTCGAGCAGTGAATATCTTGTTTCACAGTCGGTAAACGTTTTGCTAAGGTAGTATATTGCCTGTTCTTTTCGACCAGACTCGTCATGTTGCCCCAACACACACCCTATTGAGTTGTCTAACACTGTTAAGTGCATAATTAAGGGTCTTCCATTAACTGGTGGCATCAAAATTGGAGGTTCTAGAAGATATCTCTTGATTTCATCAAATGATGTCTGGCACTCATCATTCCATTCCATTACCTGATCTTTCTTCAACAACTTGAAGATTGGCTCACAGGTAACAGTTAATTGGGAAATAAATCTTGCAATGTAATTCAATCGTCCCAAGAAACCTCTAACTTCCTTCTCAGTACGGGGAGTTGGCATCTCTTGTATAGCTTTCACTTTTGCAGGGTCTACTTCAATACCTTTTCCACTGACAATGAAACCTAGGAGTTTACCAGACCTAACTCCAAAAGTACACTTGTTTGGGTTCAATCTCAACTTGTATTTCTTCAGCCTTTCAAACAACTTATGCAGATGATCAAGGTGTTGCTCTTCATTCTGGGACCTGGCTATCATATCATCCACATATACCTCTATCTCATGATGAATCATATCATGAAACAAAGCAACCATAACACGCTGATATGTTGCCCCGACATTCTTCAAACCAAATGGCATCACTTTATAACAAAAAGTGCCCCAATGTGTAACAAATGTAGTCTTCTCCATATCTTCAGGTGCCATCTTGATTTGATTGTAACCAGAGAAACCATCCATGAAAGAGAATACTTTATGCTGAGCAGTGTTGTCTACCAGAACATCAATATGAGGAAGTGGAAAGTCATCTTTGGGGCTGGCCTTGTTCAAATCCCTGTAATCTACACACATACGTACCTTACCATCTTTCTTAGGTACCGGTACCACATTTGCAACCCATTGAGGATAAGAAGTCACAGCTAAGAACCCTGCATCAAACTGTTTCATTACCTCTGCTTTAATCTTCTCTGACATTTCAGGACGCATGCGACGAACCTTCTGCTTCTTTGGACGACAATCTTCTTTTACCGGTAAACGGTGAACCACAATGTCTGTATCCAACCCTGGCATATCTTCATAGGACCAAGCAAAGATCTCCACATAATCATGTAACATCTGAATCAATCTGCTCTTAACACCATCCTCTAATTCAGCCCCTATTTTGACCTCTTTCCTGTTTTCTTCAGTTCCCAGATTCATAACTTCGACTGGCTCTTCATGTGGCTGTATAGCTTTCTCTTCTTGTTGTAACAACCTAGCAAGCTCTACAGGTACTTCACAATCGTCCTCCTTTCCATCTTCAGCTTGATAGACCAGATTCTCTAAATTATAATAGGCAATAGTAGAACTGTTATCAACAGAATCCAGAGTGGATGAAGATCTGCATTTTAGTGATGTGGGTGTGTGTAAGAACACATAGCTGATAAAACAAAAAATAAAAGAAAAGAAAGACAAGGAACACAATATTTACGAAAACAAAACGTCCACTGATTTTTATTGAATGAAGTATGCAAATGAAATGACATCCCGAAACAAGCATACCATTGTGCCCCGGGTAAGACACAAGGCTTAAGAGTTTAATTGTTCAAAAATTACAAACTTAAGAAATAACAACACAGTAATAGTATTTACTCCTGACTAAAGCAGATAGGAATAACATCTTCAGCCTTCCAGTTATTGAGCCCATCACCCACAGTAGGAAAAATCCAAGCATCCAGGTTGTAGTCTTCATCATAGTCACCCACAGCATTGATCTGATCTTTCATAATCCCTTGATTGGTGATACGAACAGCACGAGCACGAAGAACAGCCTTCTGGGACTTTGTAGTGAAACCCAAACCAAACTTGTCAGACTTGTAAGGAATGTCAGGAAGCTGACCCCAAATAGTACAACCACCTTCATCCACCACATCTCTAGCATCTTTGAGGGAGGCCATTGTAGGGGGCACTCTGGTGACTACAGGAACTCTCTTGACAACAGGAGGAGCTTCAACATTAGGAACAACCCAAGGAACTACTTCAAACGTCTGGCACGGAGTCTCAACATATTCACCTTCCACTTCAAGATATTTAAATGTGTTCACATGGCTAATCATATATCCTTCCTCTCCGTAAACAGTGACAACCTTTCCCTTTACTGGATATCTCAGCTTCTGATGTAAGGTGGAGGTCGCAGCACCTGCCCCATGAATCCAGGGGCGCCCAAGCAAACAAGAGTACGAGGGATGAATATCCATTACATAAAAGGTAGCATTGAAGACCCGAGAACCTACTTTTATTTGGAGATCTATTTCTCCGTGCACCACTCTTCTTGAACCATCAAAAGCCTTCACCACTATATTACTGGGCCTCAGCACAACATCTTCAGGACTAAGCTTATTCAGAACCTCTTTGGGCAACACATTCAGCGAAGAACCATTGTCTATTAACACATGTGACAGGGTAGTGCCCCTACACTCAATAGAGATATGTAAAGCCCTGTTATGATCCCTCTTGGCAGGAGTCAAATCAGCATCGGAGAAACCTAACCCATTATCATAGGTCAAGTGTGCAACACAATTTTCAAACTGATGATCTACAGAAATCTTGTTTGGTACATGAGCAGTTTTTAAAAATTTAATCAAGGCTTTAGCATGAGCCTCAGAACACAACAATAAAGACAACATGGAAATCTTGGAGGGGGTATTCCCCAATTGATCAACAACATCATAATCACTCTTGCGAATGATCTTTAGTACTTCTTCCATTTTTTTAGAAAGATCATCAGCAGTTGGTGCATCAGTTTGCATAGGTTCAATAACAGGACCTTTTCCCCGAGCATCAGCAGTGGAGGTAGTAGTTGGAGTAACTGTATTCTTGGAGGCGATTGGAGGAGAGAAAATTCTTCCACTTCGTGTGATCTTACTAGATCCAGCAATATTATCAACAACAAGGTTTTCATCAGCAACAGGTGTATCAGCCAAGGGTTCCTGCTTAACACCGTGGATATAAACATCGGAACCGTAATGCCAAGGTATGGCTTTATCAGAGGTATACGGAATAGGACCCGGAGTGGTAATAATCATAGGAGCCACTCTAGCTTCAGCAACAATCTTCACAGGGCCTTCAGCAGTAATCTTAATTGGACCCTTATGAGTGATTTTGACAGGGCCCTTGGAAGTAATCCTCACCGGCACTTTATCAACCATATCCACCTCTTCAACCTTCGCACCTTGAGTTATATGTTCAACCATGCTCTCTACAGAAGGGGTCCTCTCGAACAATATGGTGTAATTGTCCATGAGGCGTTGAATACCGTCTTTCAACTTCCAGCAACTATCCGGTTTATAAACACAATAGAAACAATCTTCATTACAACCTGGAAAGAACCCAGCTTGTACCAACTTCTTCTTAATAACAGACAATGGTGTAGTCACATCTGCAACTGAGAAAATATGTGAAACTTCATCAATGGCATTAACAGTCTTTTCATGATTTGGCATGGGAGCAGTAATTACATTTGGAGTACTAGGAGGGTCAAACTCAATCTCTCCAGCATTAATCATATCCTGAATCTTGTTCTTCAATATCCAGCAATTATTGGTATCATGTCCCTGATAATTTGAATGATATGCACATCGTGCATTAGGATTGTACCTGGGAGAGGTAACATTGGGATTCTGAGGAGGGTCCTTCAAAGTGATGAGTTCACCCTTCAACAAGTGTTGCAAGGCTTGGGCCAGTGACATGTTGATCTTGGTGAACTGTCTTCTAGGCCTTTGCTGATTGCCCTGTGGTGGCTCTGGTGCTGCAGGAGTAGGATTGGAGATGTGAACTGCACTCACAGATTGGTGACTCCTATTACGACCAGGTTGGCCATAAACAGCATTTGACTCTTTCTTCCCACTAGGGGGCTTCTTTGCAGTATTGGATGAAGAGGCACCCACCTGTATTTTGCCACTTCTTATGCCACTTTCTACACGCTCTCCCGTCATTATCAGCTCAGTGAAGCCAGATGATGAGCTTCCAATGAGATGACTATAGAAAGGACCATTCAACGTACTCATGAACATATCCACTAACTCCCTATCAGTCAAAGGAGGTTGAAATCTACCAGCCAAGTCTCTCCACTTCTGGGCATACTCTTTGAAATTCTCCTTAGCACCCATAGACATGCTTTGGAGTTGCATGCGAGTAGGTGCCAGATCAGCATTGTATTGATATTGCCTATAGAAGGCCTCAGCAAGATCATTCCAATCACGGATGTTGACACTCTCCAATTGATAGTACCATTCCAATTGAGCTCCAGACAAGCTCTCTTGGAAGAAATGGATCCACAACTTCTTATCAGCAGTATGGGGTTGGATCCTCCGGACATAGGACCTCAGATGCAGCTTGGGACATGAAACACCATCATACACTACAAAAGCAGGGACCTTGAAACCAATGGGTATAACCACTCCAGATATCAAACTCAGGTCTTCAAAATCCAGCCCAGAAGACTTTTGCAATTCCATAACATCCATTCTATCCACCAGCATCTTGAACTTATCTTCATTAGGATCATGATAATAATTTGCTTCAGAATCAGAGTCCCCCATAGTATTGTGGAGACTGCCTCCCTCTTTCTCAGACTCCTCAGACTCATAATCTTCAACCTGTTCCTTGGTTTTGACAGGACCTCTGAACCTTCTTCCCATGTTGATTAGGCCTCCTGACCTTCTAGTCTTCTTAGTCTTCTTGGCCAGTAGTGTCTTCAATTCATCCTGCCCCTTGGACAAGTTCAGGATCAGCTCCTGGAATTGTGCATTCTGTGCCTGGAGATCGTTGACTGTTTGTTCAAGAGCCATTGCTGAAATAAACAGCGAGAAGATAAGATACTTGTACATAAGAAACCTGTGATGCAATGGTATGGTGTATAAATGCGTATGCAATGTTTTCAAGGAACGCAGGATTTAAATTTGTTTAAACAACCAAAAAGTAAACTTTTATTAGTAATAAATTTGTTTGCCCCTTGGGCTTACAATAAAAAATGAAATGAATACAAAAGATGGGGTTTTAAGTCTCTCATGGACGTTTCCTCTTTGTGTTGAGGTATGAGTTGAGATTCCGCTCCTCGTGAAGTTGCTTTGTTAGCTCCAGGATTCTTTCTTGACTTGCTTTGTAATGAGTCTCAAAAGTATCCCTTTGCTCCTTCAACTGGATCCAGGACCTCTGTAAGTCTTCCATGTCAGTGGGCATGTCTGGGTGAAGGATGGTATAAGAAGTATCTCCTTCAGCAACAGGCTCCATAGTAACTGGCAGGATGGCAGGATATGGCATCATAAGGGTCTGAGCACGAGATCGCACCCATTTGAGATAAGCTTCCATAAGAATAGTGTACTTGGGCTCCAGAGTCTTGCTGTCAACCTTGTTCACTTTCCCACATGCTCGTATAAACCTTTGATGATAACCTTGCAGATCGTTGTCGTAGTTGAACACAATACCCTGAATAAGCATGTCATGAGGACCATCACTCCGAGCGTAACCAAACTGACGTAGAGCTAAAGAAGGATTGTAGGTAATGCCCCCTCTTATGCCAAGGAGTGGCACATTAGGGAACTCCCCACAACGGTCAATGATAGTAACATTCTCCATAGATCTAGAGCACCAGTGAATATCTGAATGAGAAAGTGACATAATCCTCTTGGACCACCTGAACCCTTGTTCATTCTTCATCACTAATCGAGGAAGGTGAGAAATAAACCACCTAGATAAGAGAGGTATGCAGCACATCAGAGTTCCTCGTGCTTTCGTAGTACGAGTATGAAGAGAATGCATAATGTCTCCAAGTAATGTAGGTACTGGATTTGTGACTCAGAAATATGTTGATGGCGTGAACATCTAAGAACTGATCTGGATTGGGGAACAATACTAAGCCATAAATCAACAAGGCTAAAATCTCCTCAAAAGCATCATAGCTCATAGCCTTCAAGAACACTTGAGCCTTTTCTATCAACACCTTAGCAAGAACACCCTTAACTCCACTCCTCGTTTCTAGGACAATGTCTGATTTCTTTAGATGTAGGGCTGCAGCAATGACTTCAGGTTTAGGCTCTTTTTCTAAGCCTGTGAAGGGTCTCTGGTCAAGGACAGGTATACCCAGAAGTTTGGAGAATTCTTCCATTGTAGGAACCAGCTGATAGTCAGGGAATGTGAAGCAATGATGCTTAGGATCAAAGAACTGAAACAGGACACTCATCATGTCTTCATTGAACCTTGAAGTGACTAGATCCAGTAGCTGACCATGTCTCTTGATGAATTGAGAGTTTTCAGAAACTTGAGAGACCAATTCCTTAAGCTTAGGAGGTATTCCTACAAAGTTGATCCGGATAGTATTCCTACGAGCAGAAGCCATGACCTGTAACAAAGAACAAAGATAAATCCTTTGGTCCTTGAAATGGTTAGTGAAAATGCTATGCTTATGATGCATGATGATGCTTATGATGTTATGCTCAATCACAAACATGTGGCACACACAAACAAGTCACACAATAGCCCTAGGTTTAGAGGCTTGCATGAGGTTTAAAGGTAAGTACCCTCCCTGAAGTTTAGTTGGTTCATCCTGTCCTATAAAAGTAACCAGGTTCTAAGGGATCTCAATATCATTGATCCTTCACAAGGGTGGTTGTTCAGTAGGCAACTTACTTGCCAACCAAAACCCTCCAAGTTTAGGATCTCAATGAGCGTAGTATCGAGTATCAACCAACTTCAGTCTGCACCAAAGCCGGTTATCTCACTACTTTCTAAAGGCCAAGATGGGATTACTAGGGTTCTAAAAGTCAGTTAGTGTATTGACAACATATGGCAGCCTCATATTATCCTCAACTTGACTTAAGGAACATAAGCACCAACCAAGAAGTCACACTAACTATGGCCACCAGATCAACCATATCGGTATACGCCGTACAGTTTCCTTGGTCTATTGACATTTACCTAAGGTACACTAGATCCGGGTTAGGATCTTTCACACATAAGAGCACCCAACAAGTAAAGTAAAGAAAACAAAGCAAACAAGTTTAAAGTGATCTAATTCCTAAGCGTACCCCTCTTTTATTAAATCACCAGCAGAGTCGCCAATTCTGTAACACGGTGGGAGAACGGACTTTAGTTAAATGTTGCGGATAGCAAGAGTCGCCATCGACTTTTATTTTATCCATAAGGAAAGGACATAAAAGAACAGGAAAGACCTTAAAAAGATTTTGAGTTCGGGGGGTAGGTTATGTAAAGGGAAGGTGTTAGCACCCTTTACATCCATGGTTATCCATGGGCTCTTAGTTACTTAGCTCACTTTAAATTGTTTTGAGAAGTGTAGTGTGTGATTAAAAATTTTCTTAAGTACTTTATAATGACCCTTGTACGGATATATATAAAGACTTTGTTTTTGAAAATTGTTTAAAATGTAAAGTGTAATGAAGTAATTTGATGAAAAAAGTGAGCAAGTACTTAAGAGGAACCTACCCTAAGTTAAATCTTTATTGTTCTTAAATGTTCTTTCAATGGTAAGACTATCCCTATTATTAAGGAATAGGTAGTCATTACCTTGGATGTTAAGGGACAAACGAAGGGTCATCTGTGATTAGGCAACTGTAAGGTGTCTTAGCAATTTTGAAGGGACTTATCATCTTTTATTCGAAAGGGACAAGATCATTCACGAAGGCAACATTCGAAGGGACTTGATCTTATAATCGTAAAGAGACAAGATGATATTAATGGAGAAGGGACTTTGCTTTTAGACACCTTACTTGACCATTTGGTTTAGGCAACATGAGATGTAACCTTAGAAAGTGAGATGGCGATCCAAGATCGACTTACGTGTGTGCGTGTACAAGTTCATATATTTATCTTAAAATTAGTGATCTAAATTGATTTTTAAACACAAACATGTTTTCACTCCCTAATTTACTAACCATAATAATTTATAAATAAATAAGCAATTAAAATACTACAACTATTACACGGCTTATACAGTTACATTATAAGAAAATAATTTAAATAATAAGCATATAAATAAATAAATAAAAGATTAGCAATAAAGATAAATATAAGATAAAAGAGGTTAGCACAATAATATACAATATAGAAATAAACAATTTTTTTAAAGAATTTGAGATGAGAATAATAATAATAATTATATACTAATTTATTTACAAAAATAAACATGATTAATAATATAATAATTTAATTATATATATATTAGAAATATTTATTAAGTATGATTAAACAAGAATAATAAAAATGAGAAATTGAAATTGTAAAAGAAAATTAGGGTTTTGAATTATTAGAAAATAAATTAGGGTTTAAAAATAATTAGGGTTTTATATATAAAAATATTAGGGTTTCTAATTTTAATTTACATTATTAATCTAATAGTTAAATAAATATATACATATAAATAAATATTATTAAAAACATATAAAGAAATAAACATACTAATTTAAGTTTTTTTATTTGAGAAAATAATATAAATTTGACAAGAGAATAAGTTTAATTAAAAAAATGATTTTTGATATTTTTAGAAATTATTTTTAATTAAAGAATAAAATAAAGAATTAATAAAACAAATAAAAGCAAAAAAAAACAGGACCTGGGATTTGAACCCAGGTCCTTTACCTGAATGAACAAGAGCACAACCACTGGGCTAGCGCGCGCTGGCTGATAGTATATTGCCTCCATTTGGTTTTGTTCTTGTTATGGAAAATAAAACAAATTGAACAAAAAAATGTGTTGGGCTGGTTTCGAACCCAAGCCCTTCAGTTCACCATACGCTCACCAAAACCAACTGAGCTGCGCGCTCACTTGTGAAACATAATCAGAATAAAAACATAATAAAATAAACCTAATTTTTGAATTGTATTTTCGCGCCATACTGCTTCATCTCCTACCTCTGGACCTGCAAATCTTACTACGAATTTTGCCACACGTTTTCCTGCGAATTTCACCATGTACAGTACCTACGAACTTCAAACATCAACAAAACAACAAAATTTCACAAAATTGAGAACATCATTGAATTCCTAATGATATTTGCAACTACTCTACGTCTTTATAAATAATTTATATTCATTAAATCATTGAACCCTAATTTGGCCGAAAAAACCTAGTAATGGTGAAATCCACATTAGGTGATGGTTCTTCATGAAACCTGTCCAGAATCGATCTATAACTCATCATAAACAAGAAACTTAAGTCAAAATTCATTGAAAACCAATAAATATTCAGAATCGAAAATCAACAAGAACATGAATATAATGAATCGGTTTATGCATATGAGCTTGAATTGGATGTGTTTGAGAGTTGGTTTCGACTTAGTGAAGTCCAAGGATCCTTCTTGTGTGTTTAAAATACCTTAAAACCCTTTGTAATGAAGAAACCGAAAATTGAATTTTGATGAATTTTGTGAAGTTTGAAGATGACTTTGGAGGCTGCCAATTCGTGTTCTCTTGCTTGCTAAAGGTTGTATATATATGATACAATTGAATTAGGTCAGAAAATTGCATCACACTTTGGATATTTGGATAGTTTGAGATTGAAAAGATTAGCCTTTAAATTTTGAATATTCTTGATATAAGCTTGCTATTTTAGGATGATCTTCATAACTCTTGTATCAATCAAATCCAAATAAACTTTATGACATTCTAGAAGACAAATCATTTTAAATTTTCACCATTTTATATTTTATTTGAATTTAAAATGATTTTTAATATAAAAAATCATAATAAATAAAAATAAAATGAATAAAATTATGAAAATATTAAGTTAATTTCGTGCATGATGTCATGGAACCAATTGGATCACAAAAAAGTCAGCCCATTTGAAGAATTATGGTTTTAAGACCCCATTTACTTCATAAACCTCTCAAATATTTCCCAAATTTGCAAGGGCACAAATCCTTCAATTTTAATGCTATGAAGGTGTTCTTGGACATTTTGGAAAGCTTAAAGAGTCCTATAACCAACCTCTTTGGTCTCATGTCCATATATTTTACCATTCTCAAGTTATGCTCTTTGGAAGTTGTTGACTTTTTGTTGACTTTTAAAAGGACCTATAATGTCTTAGCTCATACCTTCCAAATGAAGCATTTTTGGGATTGGCTTGTGAGACACAAAGTTGTAGAGAATTCAATTTCCTTCAAAAAGAGCTTTGGATGGAAAAAATTTGATGAAGCATGTGAAAGTTATGGCTGGTCAAAGTTCAGTTAACTTTTCCTATGAAAACCCTAATTTAGAACTCCTGATTCTTGATGATCTGAAATCTCCTTGATGAATCATGATCAACCCTTGATCAAATAATGAATTTTACTTCATATACTTGATGTTGGCAAAAAATCATGAAGTTTGACTTTGGTTTGACCACAGTTGACCTCAATTTGACTTTTTAACTATTTTGACTGATTTTAACCTATCTGATCATCTGACTGAGCAAATCTAATGGGAAAGTCTTGAAACTTGACATGGGGATTATTGAACACATATAAGATGCTATGAAGCTCACTTGAAGTCTTGGAAGTCCATTTAGCCTGATGAAAGTCAAAACCCTAGTTTAGGATGCATTGCTTTAGGAGGATGCATTGTCTGAGGGAATTGTCAAACTTTCAGACTAATTGTGAACTTTGTGAACCTTGTAAACCTTATGAGATGTCTTGTGAACCTTGTGAACCTTGTGAGCCTCTTAGTACACAATGACTTGTCTTGTGGAGGGCAAATTTTGGGGTGCAACAGCTGCCCCTGTTCAATTTTCTGAAACCTGAGGGGTTAGATTGGTATATGTGCCATTCGTGACCTGGAAGGTTGAAGGGGATTGAACACAAAAGCCCAAAAATTTGCACTCACCGGTTCGTAAAATAACACTGATGATTAGTTGTATATGCTTGAGTGGGCTTGAAGATGCCACTTGGAAGAATTGGAGATGGGCTTAGAGATGCCATCTGGAGATGGGCTTGGAGATGCCATCTAAAGTATCAGGATGTGATGATGTCTTTATGTTGATACTGGATATCAGTACTAGGTCTTCGTATAGGCCGTCTCTGAATCATTTATGCAACATGATTTGAATTGTTGAATGGACCAGTAGAAATAAATCTTCGTGACGATTATCTCTTCTAGAAGTATCTTGGATTAGGGAATGGATCTTTGTACAGACCGTTTGCCTACTCTCCAAGGTCAAAAGAACGTCAGGATTAGTTCTTCTGAAAACATATCTTGAACCAAGGAATGGATCTTTGTAAAGACCGTTTGCCTGCTATTCAAGGGCCAAAAGAACGTCAGGATTAGTTCTTTTGCAAAATATCTTGAACCAGGGAATGGATCTTTTTACAGACCGTTTGCCTGCTATTCAAGGGCCAAAAGAACGTCAGGATTTGTTCTTCTGAAAAATATCTTGAATCAGGGAATGGATCTTTTTACAGACCGTTTGCCTACTATTCAAGGGCCAAAAGAACGTCTGGATTTGTTCTTCTGAAAAATATCTTGAACCAGGGAATGGATCTTTTTAGACCGTTTTCCTGCTATTCAAGGGCCAAAAGAACGTCATGATTTGTTCTTTGATACACGAGATATCCATCTTGATCAACAATGGTGACATGCTAAAAGTTTTTGGGAAAGTATTTAGAACACTTGCCATTTTTCATGCAAGGTGAAGACCTGTTTGCTAAACCATATGGACCATGGATCATATGTGTCTTTACCAAATGATATAACTGCTTATCATCTTGTTCCTTTGGTATCTCTGTTGAAATGATTTTGTTTATATCATCAGAAGTAGGATACTTACTTGACGAATGCAAGAATAGGATTATATGGACATGTGGTAAACCTCACTTTTGGAACTCGATGGTGTATATGTCTGCAATAACGTAAGTTAATAAAAAATGTTTGAACATCACATATTTAATAACAAATAAAAATGAACAACATGATAACTTACATGCAAGTACTCTCCCTAATACATGATTTTTTGTTAGATCGCACAACAACTCATCGAACTTAATTTTGAAGACCCGTGATATTATATATGGATGATCTTGAGAACTCAAGTTGGTTTTGCTCATCAATCTTTGAATTTCGGGTCAATTAGGATTGCAAGTAAATGTGATAAAAGGTTTGGAAAACCAAGATGACTACAAATTGTCATACCATTGAAATAAAGTTTTTCCATGAACCTCTGAATTCCAACATATATTGATGGTAAAACCACTCTTTTACCTTTGCTAGAACCTTGAGTATTTGCATTGGTCTCAGCTGAAGTCAAATGTTATACCTTGAAACACACAACTTTTTTTTATGTTTACGGATATAATTCAATCTCTATCATAGTAAATCCATCAACCAAAAATTGTTGAAACAACCTTCTTGACCGCAATAGTGTTTGCGCTTCATTATGTCTTGACTGAATACTAAAAGCAAGCCATTATCTAATAGTAATCTTATTCCTCTTCATTTTGTTTTTGGAATTAGTTTGCCTAAGAAGTACACCAAGTCTAAAACCATCTTCCCCATAAGGAAACAAAAGTGGATACTGGTAGGCCTGATAACTTGGATGAAACTCACTTATTCTTTTAAGTTTTCCACTTTGTCACTCAAGAAGAATATCCCTTATATGACTGGTATCAACATCCCCAACAATAATGGCGGCTACCTCTGAAACAGTTGGATGGTTATAAATCCTTCCATTTGTCGATCTATCACATATTAACTTCAACTTAAGATAGGGTAAAAGACAATTCTTAATTCTATCTGTTGCCATCCTAAATGATTTGGACTGTGTGTTGAACTCATCCAACATAAGCTTCAAATTGTTAACTGTATCTGGTATAATATTGGTATTACTCCTGCATATTGTAATAAAATAGTTTAAGATTAATACTAAAGTATGATGGAATGTATTATGATAAAAAAAATTAGGGAAGTTACAAAGCTAGTATAGACAGAGACATCACCCTATTCCTTCAATTCTATTTTGGATCTCATTGTTGGTGTCGTAAATGTATAGTTGAGAAAACTTTGGAGAATGTCCAAGTAATGGTAGCATGCTCCCAATTCTATGGCAAGATTGTCCATGTATTCTTAGATTAGGTGGTCCCACCCCCTTGAAATATGTTGTCTATTTTCAAACCTGAAGAGATAAAAGCAAACATCATGTTGTACAGTCTACAAAATTGTTGATAATTTATACTTTCTCTTTCAGTATTATCAAACAACAAACGTTGAAGTAAAAATGGTGGTGTCTTAAAAAGTGGCAAGACAAATTTCCCCTTTCCACAACATAGTTGGAAGTTAGGTACAATACAAATATTTACCTTCTTAGTTTTTTCTTGATACCACAATTTGTGCATTCAACATCAGGATCACCAATATCAGAATAGTCTATTAAATGAAATGTATTTCAGACATAAGCATGATCGAAATATAATATAAGCTATAAGCGAACCATAATGTAAATTGAAACATACCAATATTGGAAGAATAAATTGATGACAAATTGGAGTCACAAACCTCTTCTTCATCAAGGCTGGAAGCTGAGTTATAATTTCCCTCAGTATCATTAAATTCACACGAGTTATCGGTGAGTGAATCATCCGTCGATCTGTCGTCACCAGAATTTTCATTATTAATGCTGACATCAGGAGTAACATTAAAAGAACGGGTATCATGGATATTTTCGTTGGTTGTAGATGAAGACGTAGAATTATGATTAATGTAAGTTCTGTATTTTGAGGATTGACATTAATTTTGCAAAACAAATATAGCAGCAGTAAAAATGTACAGGATCTTTGCAAAATAAAGAACTTGTTAAGAAATGAGTCATATTGTACACCTAAACATGTTGTGTTGAAGTGTTTCAACATCTGGAGCAACATGTCAAATACAATGTCAAGACAGTTGATTCAACATCATGAACTGACAGAAGAAGATTGAAGATTCTGTTATGATTTAACAGAAAATTGAATAATCAGAAGCAATCCAATTGGTGTTGTTTTAAAAGATCTTGAAGACTTAAATTTACATTAAAGACAAATATCAAATATTGAATAGATATAGAGTTTCTACATTTAGAGATATTTTAGGAAGTTGTTTATTTGAAGATCTTTTTATTTGTAGCAGATTTTTCTGCATTATTGTAGCAGGTGCTATGCTGCATTTTTAGGCCCAAAATCTAGTTGGGATTAGGTTATAAAAAGAAACCATGTAACCTAGTTTTAGCAACCAACCAAAGATGTAAAATTTGTATCATTAGGGTTGAGTTGTTGTAGCAGCCGTATGCTAAAAGAAATAATCGTTAGGGTTGTTTATTTGTAAGCCTCGAAGCTGTTAAGTAAGAGGTATATTGTTCTTGGAGGAAGCTTTTAAGCAAACTCTAAGGTGTTGTCATGGAAGTGTGTCTTCTGTTTTGCCTTGTTGTTTAGGTAAAGAGCCGTCAATATCAACAACTGAGAGTTGGGACTGTGAGACATCATTACAGTGATTGGAAGTGAGATGAGTTTCTCATATTTAGGAGTTCCTAAGTAGAAGTTGCATTGGTAGTGATTAAGTGAAAAGACTATAAATTGTAGGTGTTTGTTGAAAAGTATTTGAATTGATACTACATAGTGCATTTCCTTCCTAGCTTGGTAGCCCCCAGAGTAGATGAGTTTACATCGAACTAGGTTAACAATTTGGATGTGTTCTTTACTTCTTTTTTGTTTTCTCTCTAACATGGTAGGAGAACTGACTTTGTCATTTTTGTTTTTTCAAAAACTATGTTGCGGATAACAATAGTCGCCACCGGCTTTTCTTTTATCAAAGTAGGAAAGGTGAAAAGAACAAGAAAGACCTAGGTTTAGATTTTGAGTTCGGAGGGTAAGTTATAAAAAGGGAAGATGTTAGCACCCTTTGTATCCATGGTTATCCATGGGCTCTTAACTACTTAGCTCACTTTAATTTGTTTGAAAATAGTGGTGGTGTATTTAGAAAAAGTCCATATTTGTAATGATTCTCGTATGAATGTATACAAATGGGATTTCTTGGAAAATTTTGAAAATGTGAGGTGTAAAGAGTATTTTTTTCTTTTGAAATGGTGAGCAAGCAGTTAAGGGCTTCCCCCCTACTCAAGGTCGTTCATGTTATTTTTGTTTCCTTAGGGATATAACTGTCCTTACGATTAGTTAGTAAGTAGTCTTATCCTTGGATGTAAGGGACATACGTATGATCATCGTATGGTCATAGAAGGCAACATGTAAGGGTATCTTAACAATTCGAAGGGATTGTCATCATTTTTCCGTAGGGTCATCGAGGGACGAGATCATTTATTTGTAGGCAACTCGAAGGGTCATAGAGGGACTATGAACTTTTTCGTAGGGACTTGATGAATTTTAGTTAGGAAACTTTGCTAAGACACCCCTACGTTCGAGGGACTTGACCATTTTTTCGTAAGGCAACAAGAAGGTATACCCTAGAGGTGCATGTGCGAAAAGTGTGTTGTATTCAATTATTTTATCTTTTAGATTAAATGGGCTAGGTCCATTTTTATTCGCATACAAGTCTTTTCACACCCTATTATTACTAACCACACAGTTTAATTTTTTTTGCGGAATTTAAATGCGGAATAGAAAACCCTAAACTATTACATCATGGGAAGGGGGATACATAATTTAAATCGGGGAGTGCGAAAAATAAATGTGCGGAAAATTAAATATTACAATATAAATAATAAACCTATAAACTTGTTCTAATAAATGACGAAAAATAAAATCGGGGACGAATCATGACGAAGAAAAGAAGAAATACTAAAAATCGATTAATTGAATTTTTTAATTAATTTTTTTTAATGATTTTTTGAAGTTTAAATCATTAATTAATTTAATTATGAAGAAAATATTTTTTTATGTGTATTTTATTTACAAAATAAAAAGAGACTTGATTAATTTATTTTGATATTTTCTTTATTTATACAAAACAAAAGTTAATTTGATTAAAATAAAAAGGGAACTAAATTAAAGTTTATTTACAAAATCACTTTATTTTATTATATATAAAAAACATATATTACATATTATACTTTTTATGAAAATAATTAATAGGTAAAAAAAATAGAAACTGATTTTTATTTGGTTGGTTTTTTAAAGGGGTTTTAATATTTAATTGAAATTGATAAAAATAAATAAATAAAAAGAAATAGAAAATAGAAAGAAAAAAAATATAAAGAAGGAAGAAAAACCAAAAAAAAAGAAAAAGGACGCCCTGGTGAAACGCTTTCCACCTTTCCACTGGGCCACCAGCCTTTGTTGTAAATTAGTCTGAAACGACAAGACAAAAAAATATTAAAACAAAGCAAATATGAAATAACGCGCGAAACTTAAAATAAACCAATAGATTCATGCCACGCATCATTGTCTCCCTCTTGTCATCGTTTCTACCCAGAAAATTAGCTATGAAATAGCTACCGTTTTGCTTGGGTTTAGCTACGATTTCTTTTGTATAAAAAAACCCGCAAATCAAAAAACTTAAAAAGAACACAGTGAATCACGAAACAATAAGCCTATTCTCCCTAAATCGACCCTCCTGATCATGATTATGGGGTTATTTCGTCTTGAAAATGCTTATATTTTGAGTTTCAGAATTTGTAAGATTTCGAGCCCTAGTAATGGCAAGTCACCTTTTCTGCACTGAAACTCAAAGAAGAATGATCAATAAACTTCTAAACATGATTATTAACATAAACACAATCATAAAACAGATTAAAATCTCGTGCAATGCATGCTTTGAATTAAAGAAGATTTTGCACAAACGACAAGTGATGGAAGTAAAGGTTCACGAGGCTGCAACTTTTCAAAGTGATATGGTTGGCTTCCTGGGGTCTTTTTTATCAAAAATTTTGTCCTTGATGCATGTGGGCATGTTGTATACTTATAGAGGAACAAATTAGGTCAATAATTTTGGGTTTGGGTGAAGAAAATTAGGTTGCTTTGGAATGAAGTTTTCTCCTTTCTATTTTGGTAAAATATTTGATATTAGGACCTTCTACTTTGGTGTGCACGAATTTGGGATCCATATTATGATCATAAACATCAAAATCTCATCCCAAAATAGTCCTAAGATCAAATATTTGATTTTTCAATATTTATTCTAATTAAAATAGAATTTAAATAAATTAAATCCAATAAAATATAAAATAAACATAAAAAATAAGAATATATGACTTATGGGTCGTGAATTATCTCATGATTAAGTTTGGGTTAGAAAAATATGGGCCCATTTGGAAAAAAACTTAAGTTTTGGTCATTATTTGCCTTATACACCTCCTCAAATTTTCCCAACTTCAACAATGCATAACTCTATCAATTTTTATCACATGTATGTATTCTTGGAAATTTTTAGAAAGCTTAGAGTGTACTCTAACTAATCCTTTTGGTACCATGTCCATTTGATCTTCCATGTTCAAGTTATGAGCTTTTGAATTTTTTTTACTTTTGTTGACTTTTTAAAGGATCTGTAATGTCTTGGCTCATATCTCTCAAATGAAGCATTTATGGTCTTGACTTATGAGATACAAAGTTGTAGGGAATTGAATTTCCTTCAAAATTAGTTTTGGATGGGAAAGTTTTGATGAAGCATGTGAAGGTTATGGCTGGTCAAAGTACAATTGACTTTTCCTACAAAAACCCTAATTTAGTAACTTCTGATTCTTGATGAATTTGAGGTTTCCTTGATGAATCATGATCAAACCATGATCAAATGATGAATCTTACTTCATAATCTTGATATTGACCAAAAATCTTGAAGTTTGACTGTATGTTGACCACAGTTGACTTTTTGACCAAGTTAATTGATTTTTGACTATCTGGGCATCTGACTGACCAAACTTGTAGGGCAAGCCTTGAAACTTGACATGAGGATCCTTTAAAGTATATGGGATATCATGAAGTCCACTTGAGGATTTGGAAGTCCAATTTTCCTTGGGAAACTCAAAACCCTAATTTAAGATCCATTGCTTAGGAGGAGGAATTGTCTTATGAAACTTTGAATCTCTTTGAGCAATTGAGAATCGTGTGAGTATTAGGAAACCTCTTGAGGCATTTTGTCTTGAAGATGTGAGGGCTAATTTTTGGGTACAACAACTGCCCCTATTCAATTTTCTGAAACCCGAGGAGTTAGATTGGCATATACGTCATTCGTGACCTGAAGGTAGAAGATGGATTGAACACTTAAGCCCAAAAATTTGCACTCGTCAGTGCACAAAGTAACATTGTTGATTGATTGTATTTATTGAATGGGTTTAAAGATGCCATTCGGAGTATTTGGAGATGGTCTTATAGATGTCATCCAAAGTATCTATTGATAGGATTATCATAAGGTGTCTACGTTTGACTTTATCTGAATGTTGTTCCTGAACTAAGTATCAAAACTAGATCTTCGTCTTGATTGTCTCTGAATTGTATCTGGAGAATACCCTGAACTAAGTATCAGAACTAGATCTTTATCTTGATCGTCTCTGAACTGTCTCTGGAGAATACCTTGAACTAAGTATCAAAACTAGATCTTCGTTTAGATCGTCTCTGAACTGTGTATGGAAAGTATCTTGAACTAAGTATCAAAAATTAGATATTCGTTTAGATCGTCTCTGAACTATCTCGAGAAAATATCATAACTAAGTATCAGAACTAGATCTTCGTCTCGATCGTCTTTGAATTGTCTCTGTAGAATACCCTGAACTAAGTAACAGAACTAGATCTTCGCCTCGATCGTCTCTTAACTATCTCTGGGAGGAAATACCCTGAACTAAGTATCAGAACTAGATCTTCGTCTCGATCATTTCTAAACTGTCTCTGGAGAATACCCTGAACTAAGTATCAGAACTAGATCTTTGTTTCGATCGTCTTTGAACTATCTCTGGGAAATATCTTGAACTAAGTATCAGAACTAGATTTTTGTCTTGATCGTCTTTGAATTGTCTTTGGAAAATATCCTGAACTAAATATCATAACTAGATCTTTGTTTTGATCATTTATTAACTGTCTCTAGAAAATATCCTGAACTAAGTATCAAAACTAGATCTCTGTCTTGATCGTTTCTGAACTAAGTATCCTGGACTAAGTATCAAAACTATATCTCTATCTTGATCGTCTATGTACTGTCTCTAGGAGTCGATAATGTTCCTCTGATCACAAACTATCCTAAAAAGGCAAAGTTAGTTTTATGCAAGGTCATTTGATGTTTGCATGGCATGACATTCTTAACGTAGATGAGAATGTCGTATGCATTATGGATGTGTATGCCATAATATGATGTGAATGATGTATGGATGAATTATGTAGTTGAAGCACATTAATAGCTTCGTATAACAAAATGCTAGCTGGGGAAAATAAATCCCGAATCGTTGTTGAGGAGTATAAAGACATCGTTCCCTTCTTGTTTCAGAATATTGTACTTAGGATTTTCCGACTTCCGTTCGTCGTACTTTTTATTGCAAGATTAAATTCCTAAATACACTAACTGGTGATAAAAGAGACGGACATTCCCCTAAGAAACTTATCCGACCAAGTGTCAATTCTTCTGAGGATATTAGGCTTGAGAGAAATCTGTCTAGGACTTTGTAGAGATGGAAGTACAAGAGGCTACCCGGAATACTTCGCTGGAATAAATCCGTAAGGATTACTCTGTGGGGATGAGCCTGCGAAGATCTGTTGGATATGAACTTTGCTGGGGATTTCAACCTCCAAGAGTCTTTAGTAAACTCTATTATTGTAATTTTGGTAAACATCAATCATATTTGAAAGCATATATTCATTCAAAGTAATCAATGGATTCAAAATTTCTGATATTCTCGACTTCCCCGAGTAATTTTCTAGGAATTATCATGACTTAATCCGAAGACATGATATCTGATACTATTGGCACATACAATCAATTTCCACAATGGCTTCTACTGAAACCAAGTATCAAGGAAATGTAATGAGAGGAATGTGTTTTTAAACTTCGGTGGATCGTGTGCGCATCGAGAAATGGTTAAGAAGTTTGCCACTGAATTTAATCTGATTAGATTTGAAAATAGAGAGTTGCTCCTAGCTGAGGATGATTTGTACTAGAATGGAAGTATTTGAAAGGAGTTGCCTCAAGATAAATAGACGGGATTCCCCATAATAACATGCCCCTGGCATCGTGAACTCGGTAATGTTACTTATGGCAATTCAAATTAGGAGATCTGCCTCTGGTTATTAAGCATTGTTGAATCTTGACCTGACTGCCCCAGATGAATTGGACAATAACATCGCATGCCCCCTTGATTGGAAGATAGTGATCGTGCCCCTTGTATATATTGGCTTTGATCCAACTGAGTCAGGCCCAGGAAGTAACTTTGTCTGCCAGGAGGACTTTGGTTTATTGAATGTTCATCATGTAAGCTTCTCTACTGTCAAACACTTAGTTATATGCAAAAAATGATATTCAAAATGCAACACTTATCTCTATCTTGAAGTTTTGAAAAAAAATTATTTTAGCAAAACAATGTTTGTAAAAACTGTGATATTAACTCAAGATTTATAATAAGCCCTAAAGGAGTCAGGATACCTTTTTGTAGCAGTACGCTTTCGAACTAACCATGCTTCAGTTAGGACTTTTAAAGGGTTCTTACGTGGCCTGGTTCACGGTTTAAGAAACAAAGGATAAAAGCTCAAATTTTATTTGTACCCAACCCATCCTTCGTGATGCTCTTCAGTCCTATGTTCAGTTAACTTATGCATTGAGGCTCCAAAAGAGTCTGGAATTGTAACACTGACAGAAGTTTAATTGAAAAGCCAATCATTTTTTTTTTGAGGATTTGTAGTGACTTCTTTTTCTTTTGACTTTGTTATCCCTTCCTTTTGCCTGAACTGTTTGTTTCAAGATTACAGTCAGCGGGATGTCTCAATTTTTACTAAGTCTCCTTCATAGGTTTTGACTTAGTGAGCTTTTCTTTTGCTAGATATTGACTGTCAGACTTAATGATTATAGGGAACCATCATTAGTTGTGTACAAAAGGGTCAACTGACATAAATGAGTTAACCGAGGAACTACCCTGCCCCAGGTTATGATTAAGGGTTTTAATTTGCATGAGAATGAAAAATCCTACTTCATAGGCTCAAAAGGGTTGACTAGGGATTACCTTCCTTATATCTCCACTGTTTAAGAATCGAATCAATGCCTGCACATCGTCAACATAGTCTGTTCAAAAGCATATTGTATGAAATTATGGTATCGTCTTCATCATCCTCCCTCTAAAGGATTACAACTTTAACAAGAGTTAAATATCACAAAAGAAGAGTAATAAACATAGTTTAAATATAGTGCAACGAATGGATTAATTCAAAATAAACATATGCAATGCATTATCGTGAAAACAAAAGTTTGACATAATAGTAAGTGTTTAAGCCAACAAAATAAATTACAAATGAAAATTCAAATGTTCTCAAAGCCTCCTCCTCTAAACTTGTCACGATGTCTGGCAGCGTTGATGTTTGATGGACGATAGAACAATTAAATCTAGTCTTCTGGAATAACCTCAAGGACTCCTTCGTCAAACATGTCTTGAATCTTATTCTTCAATGCCCAACAGTTATCAGTGTCATGTCCAGGACAATTGGAGTGATATGCACACCTTGCATTGGGGTTATAACGAGGAGAGGAAGTATTGGGATTCTGAGGAGGGTCCCTCAAGGTAATCAGTTTTCCTTTCAACATGTATTGCAGCGCCTAAGCCAATGACATATTGATTTTTGTAAATTGTCTCTTAGGCGCACCCTGCTTAGGCTGATTATTTTGTTGTTGATTTTGTTACGCAGGTGCAGGATTAGAGATCAGAACTGCCCCTACGGATTGGTTACGGTTGTTTTTATTACGACCCTGTTGGCCATACACAACATTGGATTCTTTCTTCCTATTAGAGGGTTTCTTAGTGGTACTTGAAGAGGCAACCATTTGTATTTTACCACTCCGTATTCCACTTTCCACATGTTCATCAGTCATTATCAGCTCAGTGAAACTAGACAACGAACTTCCAATTAGATGATTGTAGAAAGGACCAGTCAGTGTACTCATGAACATGTCAACCAACTCTTTGTCAGTTAAAAGAGGTTGAACCCTACTTGCGAGATCTCTCCATTTCTGAGTGTACTCTTTGAAACTTTCTTTAGAATCCATGGACATGCTTTGGAGTTCCATGCGAGTCGGCTCTAAATCAGAGTTATATTGATATTGCTTGTAGAAAGCCTCAACAAGATCATTCCAAGTACGAATGTTGGTATTCTCAAGTTGTTAGTGTCATTCTAGTTGAGCTCCAGATAAACTTTCTTGGAAGAAATGGATCCACAACTTTCTATCAGGTGTGTGTAGCAGGATCCTTCGGACATAGGACCTCAGATGCATCTTTGGACATGAAACACCATCATATACCACAAAAGTAGGAACTTTGAACCCAAAAGGAATGACAACTCCAGAAATAAGACTCAAATCTTCGACATCCAAAGCAAATGTTTTCTGCAACTCCAAGGCATTCAAACGGACATCTAATAATTTGTATTTCTTATCACCGGCTGAATCATAGTAATAATTCTCCTCTTGATCAGAATTCCCAATAGTACCACATTGATTATCTTCTTCTTTCGTAGAATCTTCATCTCCAGGATTTTCAACCTCATCATTTGTCTTGATTGGACCTTTGAACCTCCTACTCAGGTTGATGAAGCCAATTGGTTTTCTGGTCTTCTTCTTCTTGGTCAAGAGTGCCTTCAGCTCTTCTTGTCCCTTGGACAAGTTCGGGATCATCTCTTGAAATTGGGTGTTCTGAGCTTGAAGATCTTTGACAGACTATTCGAGAGCCATTTCTGCTTAAATAAACAGCGAGAAGATAAGAAACCTATCATGGAAACCTGTTATGCAATGGTATGGTATGTATATGCATATGCAATATTTTCAAAGACTAGGTAGGATTTAAATTTGTTAAAGGAAACAAAAACAAAAATTTTAATTAGTAGGTTTTAAAATATAATTGCCCCTTGGGCTTACAATGAAGGAAAAAGAAGAAAAAGTTACGAGGAAAATAAAAACATTTGAGACTAACTCCTTAAGCTTGGAAGGTATCCTTACAAAGTTGATTTGGATGGTGTTTCCGCGAACGGAATCCATGACATGCAGCAAAGAACAAAGATAAATCCCTTGGTCCTTGAAATGTTTAGTGAAAATGCTATGTTATGATGTCATTATATTATGATGTTATGTTCATGTTTAAAGCAAGAAAATGGCAAACACAAACAAGTAACACAAGAGCCTTGGGTTTAAGGGCTTGCATGAATTCCATAGGTAAGTACCCTCCCCACTGAAGTTAGTTGATTCAACATGTCCTATCAATAGTAACCGGGTTATAAGGAATCTCAATATCACTGATTCTTCTCAAAGGCTTTAGTTCAGTATGACAACTAACGTGCCCACCAAAACATCCCAAGATTAGAATCTCAATGAGTGTAGCATCGAGTATCAACCAACTTCATACTGCACCAAAGTCGGCCATCTCACTACTTTCTAATGGCCAAGATGGGTCAATTAGGGTTATAAAAGGAAGTTATTGTTAATGACACCATATGGCAGCTTGATGTTATCATCAACTGACTTGAAGAACATCATAACCAACCAAGATGTCACACTAATTGTAGCCACCATATCAACCATATTGGTATACGCCATACAGTTTCCTTGGTCTATTGCCACTTACCTAAGGTACACTAGATCCAGGTTAGCATCTTTCTCACAGTATCCCCAAGACAAGTATCCTTAAAAATAAAGCAATCAATTCAAACAAGTAAAGTATCCTAACTCTAAGGTAACCCCTCTTTTAAATAGTTCTCCCCCACAGAGTCGCCAGTTCTGTAACACGATGGGAGAACTAACTTTTTTGTTTTTATTTTTACAAAAACTAGGTTGTGGATAGCAAGAGTTGCCACCGACTTTTCTTTTATCCAAGTAGGAAAGGTGAAAAGAACAGGAAAGACCTTAGTTTAGATTTTGAGTTCGGGGGGTAGGTTATACAAAGGGAAGGTGTTAGCACCCTTTGTATCCATGATTATCCATGGGCTCTTAACTGCTTAGCTCACTTTACTTTGTTTGAAAATAGTGGTGGTGTATTTAGAAAAAAGTCCACCTTTGTAATGATTCTCGTATGAATGTATACAAATGGGTTTTCTTGGAAAATTTTGAAAATGTGAGGTATAAAGAGTATTTTTTGCTTTTGAAATGGTGAGCAAGCAGTTAAGGGCTTCCCACCTACTCAAAGTCGTTCATGTTATTTTGGTTTCCTTAGGGATAGAACTATCCTTACTATTAGTTAGTAAGTAGTCTTATCCTTGGATGTAAGGGACATGTGTAGGATCATCGTATGGTCATAGAAGGCAACATGTAAGGGTATCTTAACAATTTGAAGGGACTGTCATCATTTTTCCGTAGGGTCATCGAGGGACGAGATCATTTATTCGTAGGCAACTCGAAGGGTCATAGAGGGACTATGATCTTTTTCATAGGGACTTGATGATTTTTATTTAGGAAACTTTGCTAAGACACCCCTTCGTTCAAGGGACTTGACCACTTTTTCGTAAGGCAACAAGAAGGGATACTGATATTTATTTGGTTGGTTTTTTAAAGGGGTTTTAATATTTAATTAAAATTGATAAAATAAATAAATAAATAAATAAAAATAAATAAATACAAAATAGAAAAAAAAATATAAAGAAGGAAGAAAAACCAAAAAAAGAAAAAGGACGCTCTGGTGAAACGCTTTCCACCTTTCCACTGGGCCACTAGCCTTTGCTGTAAATTAGTCTGAAACGAAAAGACAAAAAAATACTAAAGCATAGTGGATATGAAATAACGCGCGAAATTTAAAATAACCCAATAGCTTCACGCCACGCGTCATCGTCTCCCTCTTGTCATCATTTCTACCCAGAAAATTAGCTACGAAATAGTTATTGTTTTGCTTGGGTTTAGCTACGATATCCTTTGTATCAAAAAAACTTGCAAATCAAAAAAACTTAAAAAGAACGCAGTGAGTCACGAAACAATAAGCCTATTCTCCCTAAACCGACCCTCCTGATCATGATTATGGGGTTATTTCGTCTTAAAAATGCTTATATTTTGAGTTTCGAAATTTGTAAGATTTCAAGCCATAGTAATTGCTAGTCACTGTTTCTGCACTGAAACTCAAAGAAAAATGATTAATAAACTTTTAAACATGATTATTAACATAAACACAATAATAAAAAAGAATAAAACCTCGTGCAATGCATGCTTTGAATTAAAGAAGATTTTTCACAAACGACAAGTGATGGAAGTAGAGGTTCATGAGGCTACAACCTTTCAAGGTGACATGGTTGGATTCCTGGGGTCTTTTTGATCAAAAATTTCGTCCTTGATGCATGTGGGGATTTTGTATACTTATAGAGGAACAAATTAGGTCAAGAATTTTGGGCTTGGGTGAAGAAAATTATGTTGTTTTGGAATGAAGTTTTCTCCTTTCTATTTTGTTAAAATATTTGATATTAGGACCTTCTACTTTGGTGTGAACGAATTTGGGATCCATATTATGATCATAAACATCAAAATCTCATCCCAAAATAGTCCTAAGATCAAATATTTGATTTTTCAATATTTATTCTAATTAAAATTGAATTTAAATAAATTAAATCAATAAAATAAAAAATAAACATAAAAAATAAGAATATATGATTTATGGGTTGTGGATTATCTCATGATTAAGTTTGGGTTAGAAAAATATGTGCCCATTTGGAGAAAAAAACTTAAGTTTTGGTCATTATTTGCCTTATACACCTCTTTAAATTTGCCCAACTTGAACAATGCATAACACTCTCAATTTTTATCCCATGTATGTGTTCTTAGACTTTTTAGAAAGCTTAGAGTGTCATATAACTACTCCTTTTGGTCCCATGTCCATTTGATCTTCTATGTTCAAGTTTTGAGCTTTTGAAAAAAGTTGACTTTTGTTGACTTTTAAAGGACCTGTAATGTCTTGGCTCATATTTCTCAAATGAAGCATTTCTGGCCTTGGCTTGTGAGATACAAAGTTGTAGGGAATTGAATTTCCTTCAAAATGAGCTTTGGATGGGAAATTTTGTATGAAGCATGTGAAAGTTATGGCTGGTCAAAGTACAGTTGACTTTTCCTGCAAAAATCCTAATTTAGTAACTTCTGATTCTTGATGAATTTGAGGTTTCCTTGATGAATCATGATCAACCCCTGATCAAATGATGAATATTACTTCATAATCTTTATGTTGACCAAAAATCTTGAAGTTTGACTGTATGTTGACCACAATTGACTTTTTGACCAAGTTAACTGATTTTTTACTATCTGAGCATCTGACTGACCAAACTTGTAGGGCAAGCCTTGAAACTTGACATGAGGATCCTTTGAAGTATATGGGATATCATGAAGTCCAATTGAGGCTTTGGAAGTCCAATTTACCTTGGGAAACTCAAAACCCTAATTTAAGATCCATTGCTTAGGAGGAGGCTTTGTCTGATGAAACTTTGAATCTCTTTGAGCAATTGAGAATCTTGTGACTATTAGGAGACCTCTTAAGGCATATTTTCTTGAAGATGTGAGGGAAATTTTTTGGGTACAACAATCTCTATGCAGTATTGTTGCTGAATGTCATATCAAATGTCTAAACATCCTGAAAGAGTGTTTGAATTTGGTATATTAGAATTTTATAATGTTGTTGTTTGTACTTTGCCATGTTTATTAGTAACAGATGAAATGTCTCAACATCATATTTGACATCTGAGTCTGTCATACCAGAATTTCAATTGGTATCAGAGTAGGCATCCTAGTCTGTTTCTGGATGAGATCCAAGGGGGATACTTTCTAGTTCATGGTCAAGGTGGAAGATCTTTTCTAAAAAGTTGTTTGTTGTGTGAATGGTCCCTAGAAGTGTAGGATAGACTGTTCTGTTGTTGCAGCATGGAGGTGAGATGTTGTTGTATGAGGTTTGATTTATTTTCAAACCTATTTTTGTTGGTGTCACTTGGAGAATATTTCTAGGGCTAATTTGTGACACTTGAAGTTCCCAAGGAGTGTATATCTGCTGCTTATCTAGCTGATGACTCCTATGTGAAGAGATTTGAAGATTGCTTTTAGCATACCTATCTCTAGTCTGTATATCTCTTGGTGTGTTCCTTGGAATGATATCATAAGTCAGGATGAAACATCACATTTGAATAATGCATAATTCTGTTGTCTAAAGGATTGGTTGAACAAATGCTTTGAGTGTTGAACTAATATGGTTGAATCACATGTGTTTGGAACCTACTCCTGATCTGAAAGAGAAGGCATCTGTGTGGTGTATCTGAGAAGTTTCTAGACCCGGAACTTATCTTTGTTGTGTGTGTTGGTCAAGGAGTGATCAACATGTTATGTTCTCCTGAGGACAGTTTATTTCTGGTCCTTGCTGCAGGAGAGATATACCTGAGCTTCAAGGAGTATTATTTTAGAGAGACTCATTGTACATGAAGGTCAAGTTGTATCAACTTGTGGAGTTGATTGATGTGGATATAGCTGATCAATTGTTATTTTGGGTTTGAAGACATCTCGAATCAGACAGTCTGAATACTGAGTCTGAAGGAGAAGTCTGTTGAAGTGTTCCAGCTGCTGCATATGTATGTGTTTTGGTCTGATAGTTTGTTCAACTACAAATGGTTGATTCCACTGTGTTCCCTTGTGTGTGCATTACTATGAAGGGTGCCTTGAAAGCCATAGCAATGTATGAATCTCTTTATGACTAAAACTAATGTCTGAAAAGATGTTAGAACATCATGTCAGTAAGTGTCAGACGCCTGTAGAAGATGAAGAAGAAGTCAGACTATTTGTCCTACCTTGTGTGAGAAGGTAATCGTATCTGACTAATAGTAAATACCTTGATGGGAGACTTAGTATTTATCTATTGTTGATGTGATACATAAAAGTGTATACTTTGACGGGAAACTTAGTATTTATCTGAAAATTATGCATATATGCAGTCTGAATCTTATGGTTCAAAAAGTTTATCGAGTAACTGATGCTCATCTTCACTAAGAGCTTTGGTTGTTCATGAAAGGGGGAGTTAAGGGTGCTATCTGTGGCCTAATGGTGGGTGCAGCTGAAGTGTTGTTTTTCCCATAACAAGGAAGGTGTGCAGGATCATGAAGTTAGAATTGATAGTATTATTAGAACTTTATGAATATTGCTTTACTCAAGGAAAAGTGTCATCCTTGGTATGGCTGTAAGGTGTAGTTTTGAACTATTCCTTCTGAAGTTTCAGGCAGTGGCAAGTTTGATGTCTTTGGAGAAACAT
This sequence comes from Lathyrus aphaca, assembly GCA_963966055.1. NCBI lineage: Eukaryota > Viridiplantae > Streptophyta > Magnoliopsida > Fabales > Fabaceae > Lathyrus > Lathyrus aphaca. The sequence continues at coordinate 114,020,205 of OZ014520.1, forward strand.
TGGCAGATTCTCATCAATGTCTGATATTGATAGGGACTACTGCAGAATCAACAGAATGGAGGTTGTTTACTCAAACTTGGTTGGTAAATCAAGTCTATGAGAGCATGGAACTCTTGTTCTGTTAACGGAGGATGTTCTTTTAAGTGGCAGAAGAAGGAGCTGAATTTAGCAGTTGGATGTGGACTCACAATGTTTTAACATCTAGTTCAACATCTGGATCTAAATTGGTGAAGTGGCACATTAATTTAAGATAAAATAATCTACAGGGATTGAATGCTTCAAAAGACTGTTATTTTGACAGCATGTTGGAGATCAATTTTATTGATTAGGATATCTTTGAAAGATTTCTGATAAACGTGAAGAAGACAAAGTGTGGCGGTTGGCTTTTTCAATATGAGGATTCATAATTGAGGTGAACAAACTATGGCAATTGGTTGGTCTCTATAGTGGATTCGAAGAATCAAGATAATCAGAGTGTGGCAGCTGGTTGGTCTTGAGGATTGTCTTGGAACAAGTTACTCTTGGGCAGAAGGGTGATGAGTTAAAGACTCAAGGAGATTTGTTCTTCTTGAAGGTGGATGAGAGTTTATCTCTCTTTCTGGATTTCTGATTCAAGCTGGTGGCACAATGTTGTTGAAGATTTTCAGTTCTTGGATTATTATGCTATAGTAAGTCCAGTTGGTGGAGCACATCAAGAATCTTAGTGATAAGGTCTTGGTGTATGTAAGATGTTCTAACTGGTGTTGGAACATTATCTGGGGTGTTTTTCTACATTATTTCTAATTTGTAGTCTACCTAATCATATGGGGGAATGATGAAGTAGATGATCTGTCTTAGAAGAAACAGGTAGAGTAGACTGAAGTAGATCAGATATCGATTGCCTGGAAGTCTGAATATGGATATTCATAAATTGATTCTCTTGTTAGAATTAGTTTGGATGAATGTTGTCTGGATTGTATGGTTATTGGTGTGTGAAAGACTAGTGTCAGGACCTGGTTGCAAGAAGATGTTCAACATTTATAGCTTGGGGTGACAACAAACCAAGAAGGGACCGGGTGTGCTTTGATACAAGAAGTGAACGTGTTCAATTGTGAATTGAACAAAGGGTGAGCTCTTGAAGACATGAATATACGTCTTATGTTTTCCTTTCATCAAAGTGAAAAGAATCATGGATTATCCGTGATAGGGGGTGTGTTACAATTTTGTACAGCTGGATTTGTGAATTTAAAGGGGAGTAGTACCTTAACCAGGTTTTGTGATGTTACACATCATATTGTGACATGTGATGCTAAGTATGGAAAATTATTTATCAGGTTGATATTTATTACTTAGTTGTTATGTGCTTCCATATGTATGATCCAGATGAGGAGCGTCTTGTGTGTCCAAAAGACTATATGGAATAAAGCTGCTTACTATAGTTTGTTTTGTGGATACTGAAGGGGGTATGAACCATGTTGTAGTGTTGCTAGAATACAACATATGGTTGGATGTTTTAACATATTTCATAACATGTATGTGCTGAGCCTAGCTAGGATTGTGTGTGGACGGTGCTAACTGTAAAGTGTGAAACACGAGCTTTTTTCATGCGTTTTTGTTATTGGCCCGTTTATTTTGGGAGAACAAGTCAGCTGGTCAAGGTTTGTTTGTGGATGATTCACATTTAATGGTGCATAAGTTTTTGCTCCTATCATAAAGACGTTGGACCAAGAACACTTCTTTATTCAAAGATAGTTTGTTACTATCTATGTCATAGCTCCCTATTTAAAGAAACGCATTTTCTCCTCCATCAACATGTAAGTATTCTCATTTTTCTTCTTTCTAATGGGGTTCATTTGTTTCTGGATGTGTAATACGTGGGTATGGTGTTGTGTGGGTTGTTTTTGCCAATTTTTGGCTAAAATATGGGAGAAAGATGTCATAACAGATGTTGTGTTTGGTGTGTTTGGAGTCGTTGTTACAATGTCTATGTCAGTCATGTGGTGGTGTGGTGGTTGGAAAGTTAAAAAGATATGTAGGGTAGTTTTTGTGACTTGTGTCCTGAGTTATTGAACACGGTTGTGACATGTTCTGAGTTACATAAGGGAAGGTGAGGAATTTTATCTTATGCCACCGTTGGTCTCCTAGACGGAGAATGTTCATCAGCCTAAGAAGAATGCTTCTGGGAACCTTAATGGATAGGGGTAGTGGTGGATTAGTTCGGTCAAGAGTTCATGACTTTCTACTCCTTTTCCACTGCTATTTCCACTGAAGGAATGAAAGGTTGCTGAGGAAGATGTCAAGCAACATGTCCTAACATGATAAAGAAAAGGTTGCTTTTGTTTTTTCAGTATTGTTGCTGAAATTTTTATTGTATTTTTAATTATTTGTTTTATCCAAAATTTGCCAAAGGGGGAGATTGTAAGTTCTGTATTTTTAGGATTGGCATTAATTTTGTAAAACAAATATAGCAACAATAAAAATGTACATGATCTTTGAAAAATAAAGAACTTGTTAAGAAAGGAGTCCTATTGTGCGTCTAAACATGTTGTGTTGAAGTGTTTCAACATCTGGAAGTCAAATACAATATCAAGACAGTGCATTCGACATCATGAACTAACAGAAGATGATTGAAGATTCTGCTATGATTTAATAGAAAATAGTATAATCAGAAGCAATCCAATTGGTGTTGTTTTAAAAGATCTTGAAGACTTAAATTTACATTAAAGACAAATATCAAATATTGAATAGATATAGAGTTTATATATTTAGAGATATTTTAGGAAGTTGTTTATTTGAAGATCTTTTTATTTGTAGCAGATTTTTCTGCATTATTGTAGCAGCTGCTATTCTGCGTTTTTAGGCCCAAAATCCAGTTGGGATTAGGTTATAAAAAGAAACCTTGTAACCTAGGTTTAGTAACCAACCAAAGATATAAAAGTTGTATCATTAGGATTGAGTTCTTGTAGCATCTGTATGCCAAAAGAAGTAATCGTTAGGGTTGTTTCTTTGTAAGCCTCGAAGCTGTTAAGTAAGAGGTATATTGTTCTTGGAGGAAGCTTTTAAGCAAACTAGGTGTTGTCATGAAAGTGTGTCTTCTGTTTTTCCTTGTTGTTTAGGTAAAGAGCCGTCAATATCAACAACTGAGAGTTGGGACTGTGAGACATCATTGCATTGATTGGAAGTGAGATGAGTTTCTCATATTTAGGAGTTCCTAAGTAGAAGTTGCATTGGTAGTGATTAATTGAAAAGATTGTAAATTGTAGGTGTTTGCTGAGAAGTCTTTGAATTGATACTACATAGTGGATTTCCTTCCTGGTTTGGTAGCCCCCAGAGTAGATGAGTTTGCATCGAACTGGGTCAACAATTTGGATGTATTCTTTACAACTTTTCTATTTTATCTCTATGTAGTATTCTTGCTAAATGTCATATCAGATGTCTAAACATCCTGAAAGAGTGTTTGAATCTGGTATATCAGAATTTTATAATGTTGTTGTTTGTACCTTGCCATGTTTATTAGTAACAAATCAGATGTCTCAACATCGTATTCGACATCTGAGTCTGTCATACCAGAATTTCAATTAGCATCGGCAAACTGATTAAAAAGGTTGCGACTCATTGATTGAAGTGTAATCACATTCAATAATATTTTGGATTTATAAATAGAACTACATGGTTGCGGACTAATGTTCATGTTTCTTGCAATAGACCAAAAGGATGTTATATCAGAAAGTGGTGTTTCGAATTGTGTAAACGATGGATGATTGTTCTTGAAACAGCCTGGACTTTTGGAGCTCAAGTTCTTGTTACGCATGTAAGACCGTGGAATTTTTCCTTCCAAAATTTGTTTTCTCCTACTTCGTGCCAAAGTCGCAAGGAGCTTTGTAGAAATACTTGAAGAATTCTTCATATAATTTGTGTTGCCGGATGAACTACCTGGTGTATTCGAATTCGTATTATTTGAATTGCTGAAAGCAGAAGTTATATTAGACAGTGGTGTTCTGATGTTTGGCCTGAACGGAGCATAGTAGTTATGAGAGCTTTCAATTATGATGTTACCGTTCTTTGTATTTAAGAATTTTTTCATCTTCTATCTTTGAGGATTTGCTTCCTCTTCCGTCGTGTTGATGTTGCGTCTTGTTTGTAAGTGTTAGAGAATGATTCCATTTTCTGGGTAAGCTTGAATGATAGTAGAGGTTGAAATCACTAGCTCTTACAACTATTCTTCTTCAAGTTGGTAAGCTTGAATGATTGCAGAGGTTGAAATCAATAACTCTTACAACTATTCTCTTTCATGTTAAAAGAGCATAATTGTTAGAGGATGCAACATCAACTTTACTTTAGACATAAACATAATATGAGTGACTTTTCTGTTTGTTTATCTTGGTAGTATTCGCAAAAAAGTTGAAGAGTCATATGTGTTATCTTTTGGATTCATAACTTATTTTCACAACTTTTATCTAATTTTCAATTATTATTGTAAACTTAAATAAAGACGCATTATTATATAATCATTTTTAATTATTATTGTAAACTTAATTTTTAATTATTATTGTAAAATTGTAAACTTAATTTTTAATTTTACAATTTTTAATAATATATTATTATTGTAAACTTATTATTATAATAATTTTTAATTATTATTGTAAACTTAATTTTTAATTATTATTGTAAACTTATTAATATTTGGACCAGTTTTCAAGGACAAATAATAGACAATAAGGGATGAGTAAAAGACACAATATGCATTAAAGATACATGTATCATCTTTTTTATGTTACTTGCCAAATTTTCAGTATTGTACAATGCATGCAACTCTTGGAAAGTGGAAACACTAATATTCATATCAAATAGGATGGATGGTTGTACACGCATGAATTTGTTTTTATAGCAACCACCATACAAATAATTGTATTAATTGTGCATGCAAAAGAAAGAGTTGCTACATTTCATGTAGGCTACATCATGGAGCAAGTCTACTACAAGTTATGCACACTTCAATTTGTAATATCAAATCAATGTCATCAACACTTTAACCAACATTGGAAGAAACATAGCTATTATTATACTTATAGTAGCAATATATAAACATTTTGAAGGATGAGTTTTAACACATTAAAAAAATGGATCAATCAATTGATAAATAACCTCATGAAAGGACGATAATTGATGAGGAAGAAATGGTGGATATGGAAGGTGGGTTAGCATCCGAAAAATTGATAAAAAAGTAAAACTGGAGCCTGAAGTAGGGAAATCTTCACACCATGAAAGGCTTGTAACCAATAGCCATTGGAATAAGTTGGTTGTGCGTCCTCAGAACATACAATCTCAAGTCATGGTTAGTTTAGATACATTTACAATATATTTTTCATACAATGTTTTGTTTAGTAAAATGTTTCAAAGTTTAATTAGTATGTATATTGATGTTATTAATTATATGCAGCATATTTCTCAAGAGGTAATCAAGACTTCTTTAAGACACGACACAACTTCATGTCCATTGATTGATATTGAGTCTGATATTTATCAGTGTGAGCTACTAAAATCAAATAGGGAATATCTGGAGATGCATCTTGGAAATGGTTGGTACTCTTACGCGGAAAAAAAATCAAGGCGGATGATAGAATTTTTTTAACTACAATTCTAAAGATGAAAGATTGTATGTAGGCGTGATGAGACATCAACGAAAGAAAATAACTTGAGGGAAGGTTGTTTTACGATGTAGTTATTAACAAATATTAAGGGATGGTTGATTTAACTTGAAGTTATTACCAATATTATAGAGAGGTTGTAGTAACTCATAATCCTATTATGGTTATTATGTAGTATGGTTCCAATATGATAGAGAGGTTGTAGTAACTCCTAATCCTATTATTCCATCTATATGGTTACTATGTAGTATGCTTCCAAGGTATTTTGAGTTTGATAAAGGCTGACAAATATCAATGTGGCCATATGGTGTCTAATGGTTGTGTACAATATCTATTTTAATGTTATTTATGTAATGATACCAGTTATTAGTGGCATTAGTTAGTATGTTCTTAAGTTATACAACTTTGAATTAATACCTCATAATAACCATTCATATGAATGTTCATATTTGTGTCTTTCTTTGAGATAAAATTCAAGTTGTCCTATTTTAATCATAACGAAGATGGTACATTGTTATCTTGTTAAAAATAATATAACAATAAATTTTGAATAAATAACTTTAGACTATTCATGAACAATACAACGACAGTGTTGCAGTTTCATCACCATTAGCTGAACATGATTATTGCATTAACTAATGAATCTATCTTCAGCCTTTCAATTTCAATAAAAGCGATATATATATATATATATATATATATATATATATATATATATATATATATATATATATATATATATATATATATATATATATATATAAGAAACATAAATCACAATCCTAAGTGAGTAATAACATTGTTAAGCAACATGATTGTATAGTATAATAATAATAATAATAATAATAATAATAATAATAATAACTCAGAATTTGTTTCGGAAAGTAATATGGCAGTTGAAACAGTTATAAAACATAAACAGTAATAAGACCTCCTATGTCTTATAGAATATATATCTTAAATAGTTAAACAAAATATCTATTTTTCAACTTGATTGGTTTCATCATCTTGGTAGAGGACAATTGAATACTCTCAACATCTTCGACAGCATCAGGATTTATGCGTTTTGAGGGAGTCAATACAGAAATTTCAGATGATGGGTCATAATCGACAGACGCAGATAACGGTTTCTGCAACCAAGTCAACAATAAAAATAAACTCAATTTTTCAGCAAGGTATATTGTTTAATTTATAGTAGATATATAATGAAATTACTAACCGAAATACTCATTAAATCATCTTGAGACGAAGGTTGAGAAATGCCAATATCCGATATAGCCTAAATAGAAGATATAGGAATTGGAAATTTTTAGAAAAAACTGATGAATAAGATATAAATGATGTAAAGAAAGAAAAAATGATAAAATGTCAAAGATGCCTCTTGACTTTTGAAACTGTCTCGAACTTTCGTACGAAAATCAGCATCCTCTTTGAATCCAATTATTGAAAGACGGTTAAATTTAGACTGGAAAACATCTCTAATGGCTAATTCTTTCTTCAACATTGAATCAAGTTCAAATGGAAATTCCAATGGATTGTCTTCACCTTGCTAAATGAATAAAGGGACTTAAGAATGATGTTAACTATTAACTACAATGATTGTAGAGCACTTTTGCCAATCAACTTAACACAGTCAACGTCCCAAAAAACAAAACGAGACTTGAATTTCTCATCGGTTCCCAAAACATCAAGCTTGTACCTATTTACATAAAGTAAAAACAAACACTAAACCAAATGCACAAAAAACAATGTTTTCATCCTTACATAGCTATATTTATAATATAACAATTCATCAAGTGCTACAATAAATCATTGTTTTAACTAATACCTTGGAACCAGTTCATAATTAACATGGTTTACATAACATTTCAGTTTTCCATCCTTTAGAGAGATGTTCTTGGTGCATTCACCACAACCTTCATAATACCACCATGTGTTTCCAACTTCAAAATTTTCCAATGTTGCAACAGTAACGCATGTTGTCTCCTATGAATTGAAAAATTACATATCGATTATGGCACATACAATGGTCACAATAGATGTAACAACCACAAAGTACTAACTTACTTGCTTAAGACATGCGATTTCAGCCAATGAGATAATATCAGTTTTCCATATAAACTTATCGAACTCAGAATATTGTGAGTTTTGGGTACTTTCATTTTGAAAAGTCGACGAAGATAACTTAGGCAATTCAACATCAAGACTGCAACATAATTGACAAAGGAGTCAATAATCATTTGATAAAAATAAGAAAATAATATAAAAACAGAGTCTACGCGTTTGATACGTTACAAACATATTTAGGTATGACCTTTCTTTTAGCTTATTAATATTAGGAATGTGAACAACATTTATGATCAACTTTGTCCCTATCCAAGCATTGGATACATTCATCGGAAAACCATATGCAATTGAAGATTTAACATTAGTAATAGAAAATGTACGACAGACAGGCTCATCAGTACCTTGGGCGATCTTTATCCTGGCATTTTGCAACAAACTGCATTGCAACATTTCATTCTTCAGTGTCACTCTTGTAATACTCAACAAACTGCATTGTAAGGTGACCCCATAGGGTACACTGAACAAAAGTTTTGCTAGTAAAATAGTTACAATTTAGTTCTTTGTTACAAAGCGAACAAAAACAAATAACGAAACAAACATGTAGACCCAAAACAAACAATGTAAAGTCTGATTAGATCGTACCTCATGTTGGTTAGCATAAAAACAACTTTACTTTTGTTGTTATCAGGAATTATTTATGTCTGCATTATCTCAGTAACTCCTCTAACAACGTCTACAATCATTCAAAGATACAAATTTCAGAATACACTCAAGAAGAGAATATAAATCACGATGAATAAGATCAATATGAACATACCAACTAAAACGTTAGACTGAAATTTCCCATCACATATTGATGCCAAACTAAGTATGTTGAAATAATTTTCAGGATGCCTGGTAGTTCAGCTTGCTTTACAAAAGTTGAACCACAAAAAATCAACTTGAACCCGTGAGTAGTAGACTTGAAGGAGAAATCATTCTTTGCAACTTTGAAATCCTGCATGATATATGAACTACCCACAACAAGCACATCAATGTATTTCGAGTACAAATGTGATGGTACAATGGCCTGAATCATATCAAGTTATAAAAACAAAACAAAAAAACGGCAAATGGTCATAATTAGGCATAGAGTTTAATAAAGTTTATACAAAAATTCAGTGAAAAAAAATCAAAGTATAAAGTTTCTACCTTTGAATCAAGCAATATCATTTCCAGGTGTGATTTGTTTGAAGAACTGGTTACCGTCCAAATATGTCGACAACGAACAACAATCTTCCACAGATCTTTCGAATCGTTTATGTCCCTCACATCTTCTATGGGTCTTGCCATTGTTGAGTCGAAAACTGAAAAATACAAATCCAGAAGAGGTTAGCGCATATGCAACAATGAGTTATAACAAATAAAATGATACAAAGAGAGATAGAGAAGAAGGATTACGACGAAGTACGATAATGATAGTTGCAGAACTTGAACATATTAGAGAAATGCAATTTGAAACCCATTAGGTTAATATTTAGGGATTAATACAACTTTCAATGAATCCACTTAATGTAGTAGTGGAAGATTCAAACGATTTTTTTTTTATTCTTCCATCTTCCCAATGTTTAACGGTGGAATATGAATTTTTGGAAAGCTAAACCGTCTATCATTTTGAAAGCTAAACGACAGAAAATGAATATCAATGAACCAACTGAATGTTTAACGGCGGTTTTTTTTGTTGTTGTAGGTTTTGATTGTGTAGGAACCAATTCCAATGATGTATTAAAGGAGATGTAGGTGGAAAAAAGGAAAAGCGTTTTAAAGTAAAAGCCGTGTGAATTTTATATTAACTATATAATTAACTATAATTAATTATATAATACAATTAATTAACCAAAATATTAAATGAGAGAAATAATATAAAAATTGTGTGTATGACACCTCACCAGAATTAAATGCTTGAGGGCTCACAATGAAGTAACAATTGAATTAGTCTTAATTGACCCTTTAATAAAGTTTAGTATGATATTTAGAAGAAGGGTAAAGTTGTTAATTCAGAAAGTTTCTTTTTAATAGATAGATTATAGATTATAGATTAAAGAAAGACATTAGAAATGTCTTATTTGAACTTTCTACTATTCTTTAAAAAAATTAGATATATTGATTTTAATGATAAAATTATTATCTTTTATTAAAATATTTTTATTTATTATATTTGTCTCATAATAAAGTATCTTATTTGAGTTATGAAGGGCTCTTAAGAAAATAATTAAATATATTAATTTTAACGATAAAATTAACATATTTTATTAAAATATATTTATTTATTATAATTATTACAATAATAAAAAAAACGTGAAAGTTAATAAATAGGGATATAATATTGAAAAAATAACACTCTCTCTTTCTCATAATAGATGTCTTCTTTGAGATTTTCACACTTTTTAAGATAATGATTAAGTATGTTGATTTCAATGGTAAAAAAATATCATTTACTAAAATAATCTTATTAATAATAGATAGTGGAATAGTTATATGAATTAAAATATAATAAATAGAGGTAAATTAGTGGAAAATAATAATAAATATTACATGGGTCTAAAGGGGCAAAAAATTTGCGACAAATAAAAATAAGAAAGAGAACACCTAATTGAAATAGAGGGAGTAATAAATATTGTATTGAGATTCTAAAGAGACGTTTATTTTAAAATATAGAAAAAAAATATAAATGTGACACTTTTTATAAGACGAAGAGAGTAATTAATAAACAATGTCAATATAATTTTTATTTACAAGGTAATGCTAACTTGTGTCTTTAAGGGCAAAGTGTTAACAAACCCACAAATAAAAAATTTAAATTGAAAAAATAAATAGTAAAAGAAGTAATTATAATACAATAGTTTTAAGATGATATTTTTATATTTAGTTTTTAACTTATAGCTCTAAGACAATTAGCATTACCCTTGTTTATGTTATTGAAAACATCACATTCAAGTCACTTGCGAAGCCAAACTATAAAGTTTGGGGTGATCACCAAATTAAGCTATGATTTATAAATTAAATTTTTGTATTATAATTTATATAAAATATTTAATTGTAATAAATACAAAATTGAATATGAAATAATTAAATAGTATTATTACTTTTCTTTTAGAGATTAAAGAGTATTATTTAAAATATATTAAAATAATGCTCCACGGTATTTGAGTTGTTTGAAATTATTAATAATAGTCCGAGAAATACTATTTGTAGTAATTTCTCTTCCAATGTTAATCATCATGACATCTCCTAGAAAATTAGCTTTCATTTTGATTCTCAATCTTGTCTTGATAATTTTCATTATGGAAATATATCTTTATATAGTAGTTGTAGATACTGATAGAGTCATGATAAGGCAGAGCAGTCTATCAATCAAGTAGTAAATTTTCTTCTTTCAGTTGAAATTAAAGATGAACATAATTCTTGGATAGTTGATAAATTGTTCAAACTCGATGCTTGACGAGCATTAATAATAAAATGTCGAAGTTGAAATTGAAAAATAATTCTCTCTTTCTCATTGAAGTACATAGGATAATATTTTTCAATTAGAATGCAAATAGTATCAAGGTTAAAAGCCTTGTATCTATCCTTGTGAGCCAGGCACACCTTAGAGTTAACAAATCAACATTTTGCTCATTAAATTTGATATTCAACTCTAAAATAATGCTCATGGTTACCTGGTTATCTTCAAGACCAGAACGAGCAAATCTTATTGTTGAATGAACATCATTAAGATAAAAAATTCCAATATCATGTTTTTTTTTTTACAAAAAAGACTTCACAGACCAAATATATAATATTAACAACATCTTGAGATTGTTGTTGTAAGGATTAACAAAAAATATTTGTGATCCCCGTAATTTCTTTCATCAAATGCAATATCAAAATGAAGTTAAATGACTTTAAATAATTGTAAGCATCATCGACATCTGCACGTGAAGTATAACTTAATCTCTCCTTTGCAAATTTTCTTGAAATAGGACAAGTTGCTTTGTAAATATTTATCAAGCTATAAATATAAGATAAGTGTGATCTGTGTCATACCCTAATTTTGTCATCCCTAATTTCTTTATTCACTTGCATATTGCATATATTGCATTTGAATAAGTACAAGTCTCATGATTCACTTTTGAGATTGAAGTTACATTTAGATTTTAACACATGATTTAACCAAAATTTGTTTATTTGGGATCTTTTTGGTTCATTAAATTGACAAAAGGTAGTTAAATTTGAGTTTGCATTTGCATTTTGTGTACAATTTGACATCATTTATTATATGTCATCAACTAAAATCAAGGCATCATTCAAGTGATATCATCATATGCACGCCAAACTAATCTCATTTTTATGTCTAAAATTTTACATTGCTTAATACCATCTTCTTAAAAGCACATGTAATTCAAAATTCCATTTTTCATTCATCACCCCATCATCCAAATAAATAAATAAAAATTAAAATGGAAAAGGAACAAAGGTGAACAAAACAAAGTAGTAGCATTACATTTCACATTTCATTCACCATCAAATACTATTATCTCATCATCATTCACCACCAATTGCTTTATGCGCCCTCACTCTCTTTTTCTTTTTTATTTTTGCTAAGTCTTTATTATGTTATTGATTTTTGGTGGGCCTTTAGCCCGTGTTCTTTTTATTTGTTCATCACCCTTTCCATTGCTTGCACCCGTTTCCCTCTTTATTTTTTTCTATTATTTCATTATGATTTTTTATTATTTGATTAATCATAAAAATATTTCAATAAATAAAACCAAATATTTTCCAACTAACAAATCTCGACCAATATTCAGATTTTCAAAATCAAATTCAAAATATTTTCCCTACCGAAATCAAACCATTTCCAAACCAAATGCAAACTAAACGCTTGGTCGATATCAAGTTCACTTTCAAATCAAATCAAAGACACTTAATCATTTCAAACATCTTTCATAATTTGGTATGAAAAAGGCCTAGTTTGGTGTATACCATTCTTTCCCTCAAATATTTGGATATGAGTCGTATAGCTCAACCATTCGAATATTTGTGACCCGCTTAAAACTTAATAACTCGATCCAATTCAAGTGATTTTCATCTTTGAAGACTTTTGACTTGATTCGTACCAAAACTCTTTTACAATCAAACCTTGAAGCAATCTCATTTTCATAACAATCAAATGAAAAAAGAATAATTAGGTGTATACTTTTTTCTTCCCCAGAGTATTTAAATACAAGTCATATAGCTTGACCATTCAAGTATTTGTCTTCCATTATTTATTAATTATTTATAAATATATGGCCTTGTGTGATTCATTGTGATGTTGTGGTGATGAAATTATTTTATTTGGTGGTGATATTAGAATAATTATGAATAATATTTAAATATTATTATTAAAATGAAATAAGGTAGTTAGAGGACTTAAGGATATATTGGTCTTTTGTGGGAATTAGTGAGGATAAATGTGGAATTGTCTAAATAAGGGTATTTGATAAAAGGTGTGAGAGAATTTTATTTTATTCATGAAATTGTGGAGAAAGAGACAAGAGGATAACTAAGAAGGAAGGATATGACTTGAAGTCTTGAAGAATCCAAGGAAATCATTGAAGGAATTTCATAAACCTAAGGTATGGGGAGTATTTTCTGTTCAATGTACATAATGTAGATATAGGTCTTATACGGAATGGGGTTTTGAGGGAAATCTTAGGGTTTAAGGGGATTTATGAGATGAGGTTGATTAAATGATGATGTTAGATGTTGTAGTTGATGAATACATGATGGTAGATGACTAATAGAGTGAATTCTGTGATTTTCTGTGGTTAGAACGTGATTTTTGGTGAGTTTTATCGCAGTAGGTTCGTGCAGAAATCGCAAGGTTTTTCTGCTAGAAATCGTCATCTCGCTTAGCGAGTCGTTGAAAATCTGGACTTTCCCCAACCCGAGAGGAGGCCGCTTAACGAGCCTGATGCTCGCTTAGCGAGACCTGACACTTTTTGAAAAATGTTTTATTCTTGAAAAATGATTTAAAATGACATGTTTTGTTGTCTTAAGTTGCCATGAGGTTGTTGTAAACTCTTGCCATGATGTAATATGCTAAATATGTAGGAATTTGTGATGAAATGATGTTGAGATGAGTTATGTTGTATTAGGATGATATGAAGCATTAAAGACATAAGTAGGTGAAGTATATTAGATGTGTGAATGACAAATGAGGAATGATGATGAATGCATATGCAATAATTGATGAGTTTTTATAATGTATGATTGTATTGCATCTTGCATTCATAGTATAATTATGATGGGGCCTGAGTCTGTTGGTAGCTTCAATCCTATTATGTGGAATGAAGTGATATGTGTCGCTCTCGGGATTTTCATCCTAGTAAAAACGCGAAAGTGGCGCGGAAAAGGTAGAGTCGCCAACCAGACATTTTTATCCCAAAGAAACAGGAAAGGTAATGTTGCACAAACCTGAGGAAGAAGGAAAGGATGAGACCTTGTGAACCAAAAATCTAGGTTCGGGAGTCGGTTACGACCTGGGAAGGTATTAGCACCCCAGACCGTCTGTCGTACCCGACGGGATCCACGCTTGCATGTTTGTTTCAAAGGGTGAGAAAATACGAGTGCTGCTGAATAAAACTGCTGACTGGAATAGGAATGCGAAAGGGAACTAGAAAAAAGAGAATGAAAAGAAAAAGGGAAATGTAGGGAAAATAAAGAATGTTCTCAAACGGGCCCTACCCCGCTGCTCAGGAAAATGAGGATCAGGTTCGACGTAGTTCGTCTAACTAAGGCGGGAACTTGTTTGTGTTTTTTAGGATGACGTTGCCATAGGTCTAGCTCAGGTGTTACCGACTCTGACTCGAGGGTGTTTACCGTATCGCTGTTTGAACTGTCGAGGCAAGTCACATTCGTCCGCAAAGAGTAGGAGATGAGAAGAGAAGACGCGATGTCTTTGTTGATTGTATTTTATGAGAAGTGTTTTGAGTTTATTGTTTGTGAACATCCTCATACTAAGACTTATACATCGTGGTAGATAACTTACACCTCTCCCCGAAACGGGACGTGTATAAGTACTCCAAAACAAAGTCTCATGTCGTATGAGAACATTCAACCTTTATTAGGTATTTTATTATTTTCTTTATGAGATGAGAAAGAAGGACTTAAGTGAAAAAAGGGAAAAACTAAGGGGACTAAGACACAACCCTAAGTTAGTTATCATATACAAAAGGGAGATCCTAATGGTTTGTGAGGCTTTCTGAATCTAATACAAAGAAAAGAGAGTTAGAAAGTAACTTACTTCCTAAGAAAGTTAAGTTGTTCTAAAGAGAGCAAAAGGGAAAGCCTATGATCAAAGAACAAGGTGCTAAGGCAAACACAACTAAAATGCATAAGAGATGAGAATGAAGTGATACTTACCTCAATCATCCCCCCTACAAAACAAATGTTAGCATGGTAAACATGACAAAAAATAAGGTAAACAAATACCAAATTAATTCCTAAGGGAACTAGGACTTATATTAGACTCAATCTACGGTTTAGTGAACCTAAAGGCAATGCAATGCAAAATTCAGCAACCTATAATATCTACCAAATGCAAAAACAACACTGAAATGCCATGTAACACACAATCAGCTTTTTACAGCACATACATAACATGCAAAGTAGGTGTAAGAAGTCACAAACAGCATGAACATCATAGCAAACAACATACATTTTACAGCTCCAATATGCAAAGACAGCTATGAAATGTAAAATGCAACTTTGATTATTTTCATTTTAATACACAAACTCAATCATGAAATGCTCAATTAACATGAATATGCAATATGAATATGGATCAAGCACATAATTGAATGTCATGATTATTTTTTGAGGGATTATGCAAGAATGCACCGCATGATTTGTTATGCATCAAGTATGCAAAATATGGCACATGAACATGGCATATGAACATAATGAACATTGATCATGAATATTCAACATGATACATCAACAAGAATGCCAAGCTTAATGTAAAATTCAGAATTGAATTGATGTGAATGATGTGATCAAACATGCAACTAAAATGCAACCAAATGCACATACATACATGGTTATGTGAAATGCAACATATATATTGATACAATGAAATGCAAATGAGTTAACGAAACATGCGAAAGATTCAAAAATAGAATGCAACATAATTATTTACATGACAAAAGGTGCATGGACATAACAACAATATGCAATAAGTCAATTCATGCACAATAAATGCGAAATGGACGGAAGCGTGTCGAAACGACTCGAAATGGAGGAATGAGATGTCGAAACTAATCTTGAAAATTCTCTAAAATCAGGACATCTCAATCTATGGTGGTAAAGGGAGAAGTAATTCTCAAGAAAATGAGGTAAAATCACTTCTTGCAATCGACTTATTTCCTAAAGCTCCTAATGCAACTATTATCTAGTGAGCACAAATTTTATACCTAAAAGCCATAATCTAAACTTAATGGCACCTAGAATAAGCTATAATTCTAACTACGAACAAACAAAGTGATCAAATCGTAATCAAGATGAAATTAAACGGTCAAGCACATACACAACGATATACACACGAAGAATGCCGTCATGGCGAGATGAAGAGAATAAGTTAAATCACGAAACGGATTTAGATCACCAACATACGAAGCAGACGATTGCTTCGATGAGTGTTGCAATGTAGATCAGAATGAAAATGGAGAAGAAAACCGGAGAGTCGAAGCTTCGATCCGCGAACGCGCAAAATAAATGTGGTTGATGATGCTTCTTGATGAACACTTGATCAATAACCTCCAATAAGCTCAAAACTCCTCCAAAATCAGAATTGATTCTTCAAATAAGCTTCACAATGAGATGATTAATGGAGGTTTTAGCTTCAAGTTCTTCAAATTCCTATGAAGAATTTGAAGAACTTCTAGGAAGAAGCTTTGGTGAGAGGTTAAAAATGGTGGAAAAGTTTGAGAGAAGAATGAAAGAGGTGAAGTGAAAATGAAGAAGAATAGTGAAAAAAAAGAGTGCCTTTAGCTTTGGGATGAAGTGGGTTTATATAATGTGTAGGCTTGGCATGAGGTTTAGGAATGGAGGTTGCTTAGGAGTTAGGTTAGGTTTGGAGTTAGTTAGGGCTCTAGAGAGTTCTAGAGTATTCTTTGGAATATTCCTTAGAATATTCCTTGGAAGGTTGTAGAAGACTCTAGAATGTGGTAGAGTAATCCAAAAGAAGAGTGTGGAACAAATGTGAAGAGTGTGGAATAAGGCAAAGGAAAGGAAAGGAAAAAAGTGGAGGAGAAGAAACTGAAAAAACAGCAAAAACAACTTATGTACCGATACGAAACTCCTATGTATCAATACATGTTAGTTTTATAACTGATATGTATCGATACGAAAATGTATGCATCGATACATACTGTTGCTTTGGTTATTTCCAGCAAATTAACTCACTTATGCATCGATACGAAACTCGTATGTATCGATACATACATGCTTATATATCGATACGAAATGAGCAATTTTTTTTGTTTTTTGTTTTATTTCTCCACCATTTCTTGATCAAAATGAGATGGCAAATTTTGGGGTGTTACAGCTGCCCCTATTCAATCACTGTAGACTTTATGATAGCAGTTGCTTTCAGACGTTTGAAGTATACATGGATTGAATACTAAAAACAACCGGAAAATTTCTACTCAGTGGCAGAAGAAAAGGGAAATAAACCCAACCATCTGAACTCTGCTTGGGGAGACCTCTAATGTGAAGAATAGTGAACTGGTGAATGTTTGGAATAACACTATGAGATTGCTGATTTTCCACACTACGGGTGGAATTTTGATGGGCTATTAATGACGTGCCACACAACGGGTCTTCTGAATGCTTTGCCACACTACGGGGGACTTCAATACCTTGCCACTCCACAAGGGCCACTGCTCGCTACGGGAGACTTTTGATACCTTACCACCCTGAGGATGGACTTTTGCTCATTCTACGGGGATACTCTGCCTGCTATGGGGGACCTTTGCTCGCTATGGGAGACTTTCAGAAATTTTGCCACACTACAGGGGCACATTGCTCAGCTACAGGAGACTTTCAGAAAATTTGCCACACTACGGGGGCACATTGCTCAGTTACAGGAGACTTCTGCTCACTACGGGAGACTTCAATATCTTGCCACACTACATGGCCTGCTGCTTGCTACTGGAGACTTTTGCTCACTACAAGAGACTTTTGCTCACACTACGGGGGACTTCAATTTCTTGCCACACTACGGGGGCTGTTGCTCGCTACTGGAGACTTTTGCTCACTACAGGAGACTTTTGCTCACTACGGGAGACTTTTGCCACACTACGGGGGACTTCAATATTTCGCCACACTACGGGGGACTTCAATATTTTGCCACACTACGGGGGCTTCTGCTCACTACTGGAGACTTTTGCTCACTACAGGAGACTTTTGCTCAATACGGGAGACTTTTGCCACACTACGGGGGACTTCAATTTCTTGCCACACTACGGGGGCTGTTGCTCGCTACTGGAGACTTTTGCTCACTACAAGAGACTTTTGCTCATTATGGGAGACTTTTGCCACACTACGTGAGACTTTAATATTTTGCCACACTACGGGGGCAGATTGCTCACTACGGGAGACTTTGGCCCACTACGGGAGACTTTGGCCCACTACGGGGGACTTTTGGAATTCGCCACCCGGAGGATGGACTTTGGCCAGTCTACGGATGGACTTTAAGAATTTGCCACCTAGAGGATGGACTTTGGCCAATCTACGGTTGGACTTTAAGAATTTGCCACCCAGAGGATGGACTTTGGATAGGTTGCCACGCTGCGGGTGGATTTTGGATATCAACCTTGGATTGAGCATGCATATGTTGAATTGCATGACATGATGCCCCATGACACTGGGGGATAAGTATAAAGGAAATTCCTGACGCAGAAATAACAAATCCTTGTTGACTCTGTGGGGAATACAAATGATTGCCGATATTTATGCTGGAGAAGAGTGTGACTAGTCTGTCTCGACTTATCACCTTGCCAAAAATAAATTGGACTTTAGATTTGAAGGCCCTGCTAGGGGATGCCTCAACTGCTGGGGATTGAATCTCACTCATAAGATTTCGCTGGTGAACTGCAACTTTTGACTTAGTTGGGGAAAGACCTGTCAAGGCTCTACTGAGGAGAACTGTATGTCTATCTGAATTTTCCAAACCTCTGTGGGGAAGGAAATCGTTCAGCTGACTGCCGGAAATACTTGAATTCTTATAAGAAGTTCCTCACTATAGGAAGACGACTCTTGCTAGGGATAATTCTTATTGTTCTGTTGGGAAAGAGAAGGATTTGATTTGAGATCTGCTGGGAAATAAGATCAAGGAAATCTGCTGAAGAAAAGTTTGACGACTTTATTGGGGATAACTTCCATATGTCTGTTGGGGATAACGAAGTTGAACCGCGTCCTGCTTGAGGAGGAAAGACTTCTCATCGTTTCGTGCTAGGGATCATTTTCTTTTATCTGGACTTTACCTTAAGAGGATTTTACAAAAGACTTGGTGTCTTTAAACTCTTCAGGAGTATAATTTCCCCGGTATTCTGAACTTCCGATTATGAATCCTCGTGCGATCGGGGTGGCTTTCCCCAGGATGAGTCTTTGACCAATTGCTATGGGGCTGATTCTTACCATGACTGGTTAGGAAAGTCGTTACTCAATGGAGCTTTCTCAAAAAAGTGCACCTTGACGTGACTGTCTTTCAGAAGTTTTAGACTTCTCAACTTGGCAAGCTTAACCTTCTGGACTGAATTTCCGCCTGTGAACTTTTTATGATGCCAAACAAATGTATGCAAGCAGAAAATGTTTATTCTTAGAATGAAAATTCTAATGCAACACACATGTTAATCTCAAAGTCTTTATTGAAAAGGTGTCGCAAACCTTTGTGAGAAAATCATTGGTTAAGATACGACATTGTTTTTGAATAAATGAAAGTATGTACATGCAATACCAACAAGGATCTTTTAGCACAATTCATAGGAGTCAGGAGCGCGGCCTCGTGGTAGTACGCTCTCAAAATAACCCTGCTTCAGTTAGGACTTTTGAGGGTTGTATTGTGGCGTGGTTCACGATTATAGAAACAAAGGATATAGGCTCGAAGTTTATATGTGCCCACCCCTCTTCGTGATGTTCTCCATTCCTATGTTCAGCTAATTATCACAAGCGCTCACCTTTCATAAGGGTTTTGTGATGGTTGAGGAACCATTGCTTCTATCGGTTCAAGCACCAATCAGTTTATTATTTGGAGTCAGTCACCCTTTTATCTTTCGTGCCGGTGTCACACAACTTTGTTCTTGTTTGAGGATCTTTCTTGTGTAATCCTTTTTATCTTTCGCTTTTTGCGTTCTTTTGCTAATCCCTAAATTTTGCCTGGACTGATTCTTGTGAATCTTTGATTGTAAAGTCCAACGGGATGCCCTAATATTTGCCTAAGTCGCTTGTTTTCAAGTTTCGACTTAGCGGGCTTTTAATTTCTCTTTTTTCTTGAACGAATCGTGTGACACTGTTTGTCTTGATTGCTTTTTGAGGGTTGTGACTGCCTCATTCTTTGGTCGATGAAGGATAACCATTGTGGCTTTCAGTCTTTGGACCTTTTGATTTGGATAACCATTGTGGTTTCTGATATTTGGACCTCTTGATTAGCATAGTGGAATGTAATGGATCCTTAAATACTCTCCTTTATGAAAGCCTGAACGCTTGGTCTGACTAGCTGACATCTACCCTGCCCCTGGGGTTAAACGTATGGGTTTTTTCATGCAAAAAGAAACTCCTACTTCAAGGCTCAAAGGGGTTAGCGATGGTCTATCTCCCTTATATCTCCAGTGTTTAGGGATTTGAAACAAAGTCTGTACATCGTCAACAAGGTCTTATTTGAGAGCACACAATTAAAGATTCTTGCGTTTTTGTTTCGTCATTCTCCTTCATAGAGTTTAAGCACGACAATTGGTATTGTGATGTAAACATGCAAAGTTATAAGTGAATGCGAATGAATTACTTCAAGAAAAACATGTGAGTTTTATTATTGCTAACATTCAAAAGCAAACAAATTTCATACATGTAGACAAATATTTAGCAAATAAAAGGGACTACAAATGGAAATGCAGTAAAGAAAATGAATATTGTCGTAGTTGAGGAGGCTTGACTCCGTCTGGACCTGTCAGTCTTGGATACTTTTATTGATCAATAGCTCTTTCACAGACTTGGTTGCATCCGTATACCCAACCATGGCAATCATACATCTTCTTCTAGCTATTCTGACTCTGACACGAGATGTCTGAAGGAAGGAGAGTAAAGTTGTCTTATAAGGTTGCTCGGAAAGACTTGACGATCTCTTGCCTACGTATCTCCATTGACCTATGACCAATGAAGAATCAGAGTGACGTAGTTCCCCTTAATAGGGAATACAATGCAGTTAAGAAAAACAAACAAACAGTTGCTATTGCCAAGAGTATCTGAATACTGATGGCTTTATTTGTTTCACGAAGATTCCAGCTTAATATGGACCATCTGGTAAAACAACCGTGACACCGGCTCCGTTGTGATTAGGCATTGGATTCTGGAGTACATTTTGGTTAGGAGCAAAGTTGATCGCCTTGGAGTCAATTAGGTCATGTACCTTGTTCTTAAAAGCCCAACATTTCTCAATATTGTGCCCCTAGGCACCCGAATGGAACTCACATCTGGCATTTGTATCAAAATTTGGAGGTATATTATCAGGAGAAGGAGCTCTCATGGTACGAAGCTCGACCATGTTCAACTTCAGAAGTTCTGGAAGCAATACAACATATAGGCATGGGATAGGATCAATCTTGCAGTCCCTCGCTCTTGTTCTTTGATGAAATGGCTTTTTTGCCTGTTGTTGCTAGCCCTGAGATTGTGGTTGAGCATTTTGTTGTTGATATTGCTTTGAGCGTCTAACATGCCCCTGCACTCTCTTGCTTATACTTGGCCGAGAAACGAATGACGATTGTCGAAGTAAGACCCTTGAAGACTTAGCCTGAGTAATGACTCTGGAAAAAGGAAACTTGACTAACTCTTCAGCATTCCCATGTGCCCTAACCTGTGACACTTTCAAACCATTCGGTCCAAAACTAATTATTCCTTCATCAACCAGGTCTTGCACTTGATTCATGAATACTCTACAATCATTGATATCATGTCCTCGGGCTCCCGAGTGAAAAACACAGTAAGCGTAGGGATTCCAACCTTGGGGAAGTTCCCCAGTAGGAGCAGATAGCTCGTGACTCTCAACCAATCCCATTTTGAGCAACTGTAAGCACAACTCAGCATAAGACATGGGCACAGGATCAATAACCCTTTCTTGCTTTTGTTAAAAACGGATTGTTTCCACTAGAGGAGATACACTTGACATCTGCTGAAATCTTTCTCTGGGAAGCCAAGGTGTAGGAGTTGAGGAACGTCCTTGATACAAGAAGAAAATGCTCACTTCTTTATGAACAATTGGTGTAGGATCAATTGACTTATTTGGATCAGACAAGTAGAGATTAACCTCTGTCTTGGGCTCTTTTGGATTACCAAGTAATGACTGCTGGTAAGGAAGCTCAGACTGTGGAAGGAATCCACCTAACAACTCTTGATTCAGTGGACATCCCAAAGAGATGGGAGAAACATGACCTTCTGGTTGAAAAGCAGACACATGGATATTTTCTTTCTTTAACATAGCATTCATGATTTCCGTAAGCAACTTCATCTGCATCTTCATCAAGTTGAATTCTTCTCTCAGCAGTTTCTGATCCTGGGACAATGCTCGAATATCCTCCATGAAATGCCCCAGTTGGGCCTTCATCTCGGTCACCTCCGCTCGGAGTTTTTCCATGCCCATACCCTGACAATCATGATTCTTGGCCATTTTTGCTCGGCTTCTGCGAGTCGGATATCGATGAAGGCGTTGGCCAACTATACTGCCTGAAGTTGAATAAGTTAGGAAGTCCGAATAACCTGTAAAAAAATGCAAAATATGCAAATCGTGCAGTAAATGCGTATGATATGTTCATGAGGATGCGACATGCGGCCCTGCAAATGAGTAAGCATGTGTTAGTAATGCAAGCATGCAGAGGATGTTATGCAATGCACTGGCATGTGATCAAATCAGGGAATCGGTTTGGCATTATGTACTAACCAGGGAGGTCTCAGCTGAGTATGGGGAAAACAAACATCCCTCATAAGTCCCCAGCTTCAAGCACTGAATCGAGAAACAATAGTACATTCATCCCGAAGGGTATAATACTATCGTCATATGAACAATTTTCCTTGACTGGGTTCCTATGAGAGAACCAGGCCATCCTGTGCGAGTTCCCAGTGGGCCCTCATATGCGACTGGGTTTGCCAATAAATGTGGTTTACCACTGTCATCCCTAGAGAGGGGTGCTTCCACTAAGGTCATCAATGATCGGTCTCCAGATGCACATAACTATCGAGGTCGTACCCTGAAGTGAGGAAGAACCCCCACATAGAATAGTTCCAAGACAGTCGTCGTCTGAGTGTGGAACACATCGCCACTCATCATGTAACCATACGAGTACAATGTCTGTCCATGCTAATCCTATAGTGCACTCAAGCCGGGTATTTGGCTTATCTCACAATAACTCCCATCCCACAGAAAAATGGAAAC
Organism: Lathyrus aphaca; assembly: GCA_963966055.1. Lineage (NCBI taxonomy): Eukaryota > Viridiplantae > Streptophyta > Magnoliopsida > Fabales > Fabaceae > Lathyrus > Lathyrus aphaca. The sequence goes on from OZ014520.1 coordinate 114,043,602, forward strand.
CAGCACAGTCCATACAATCCAATATATATATATGATGCATGTGAAAATAAATACTGAAAGCAGTAAATAAATGCTGTAAAGTAAAAAACTATAAATGAAAACAATAAATAAACATACAACAACACACACATAAACACCCAAGTGAAACAAAAAAAATAGGCACTTGGATTGAATCTACAAGGGAAACCAGGGATTCTGGGTTCGATCCCCAGCAGAGTCGTCAGCTGTTGCTCCCAGGATTTTCATCCTAGTACAAACGCGAAAGTGGCGCGGAAAAGGTAGAGTCGCTAGCCAGGCATTTTTATCCCAAAGGCACGGGAAAGGTAATGCTGCACAAACCTGAGGAAGAAGGAAAGGACGAGGCCTTGCGAACCAAAGATCTGGGTTTAGAAGTCGGTTACGACCTGAGAAGTTATTAGCACCCCAAACCATCTGCCGTACCCGTCGGGATCCACGCTTGCTTGTTTGTTTCAAAGGGTGAGAAAATACGAGTGCTGCTGAATAAAACTGCTGACTGGAATAGGAATGCGAAAGGGAACTGGAAAAAATAAAATGAAAAGAAAAAGGGAAATGTAGGGAAAATAAAGAATGTGCTCAAACGGGCCCTACCCCGCTGCCTACGTACCTCATCGGGAAAATGAGGATCAGAGTCGACGTAGTTCGCCTAACTAAGGCGGGAACTTGTTTGTGTTTTTAAGGATGACGTTGCCATAGCTCTAACTCAGGTGTTACCGGCTCTAACTCGAGGGTGTTTACCGTATCGTTGTTTGAACTGTCGAGGAAAGTCGCATTCGTCCGCAAAGAGTAGGAGATGAGAAGAGAAGACGCGATGTCTTTGTTGATTGTCTTTTATGATAAGTGTTTTGAGTTTATTATTTGTGAACATCCTCATACTAAGACTTATCCATCGTGGTAGATAACATACACCTCACCCCGAAATGGGACGTGTATAAGTATTCCGCAACAAAGTCTCATGTCGTATGAGAACATTCAACCTTTATTAGGTATTTTATTATTTTCTTTATGAGATGAGAAAGAAGGACTCAAGTGGAAAAAGCGAAAAACTAAGGGGACTAAGACACAACCCTAAGTTAGTTATCATATACAAAAGGGAGATCCTAATGGTTTGTGAGGTTTTCTAAACCTAATACGAAGAAAAGAGAGTTAGAAACTAACTTACTTCCTAAGGAAGTTATGTTGTTCTAAAGAGAGCAAAAGGGAAAGCCTATGATCAAAGCACAAGTTGCTAAGGTAAACACAACTAAAATGCATAAGAGATGAGAATGAAGTGATAGTTACCTCAATCATCCCCCCTACAAAACAAATGTTAGCATGGTAAACATGAAAAAAAGGGTAAACAAATACCAAATTAAATCCTAAGGGAACTAGGACCTAAATTAGACTCAATCTACGATTTAGTGAACCTAAAGGCAATGCAATGCAAAATTCAGCAGTATATAACATCTACCAAATGCAAAAACAACAATGAAATGCCATGTAACACACAATCAGGTTCTTACAGCATATACACAATATGCAAAGTAGGTATAAAAAGTCACAAACAACATGAACATCATAGCAAACATCATACATTTTACAGCTCCTATATGCAAAGATAGCTATGAAATGTAAAACGCAGCTTTGATTATTTTCATTTTAATGTACAAACTCAATCATGAAATGCTTAATTAACATGAATATGCAATATGAATATGGATCAAGTACATAATTGAATGTCATGATTATTTTTTGAAGGATTATGCAAGAATGCACCGCATGATTTGTTATGCAACAAGTATGCAAAATATGGCACATGAACATGGCATATGAACATAATGAACATTAATCATGAATATGCAACATGATACATCAACAAGAATGCCAAGCTTAATGCAAAATTCAGAATTGAATTGATGTGAATGATGTGATCAAACATGCAACCAAAATGCAACCAAATGCACATACATACATGGTTATGTGAAATTCAACATATATATTGATACAATGAAATGCAAATAAGTTAACGAAACATGCGAAAGATGCCAAAACATAATGCAACATGATTATTTACATAACAAAAGGTGCATGGACATATCAACAATATGCAATAAGTCAATTCATACACAAAATATGCGAAATGGACGAAAGCGTGTCGAAATGACTCAAAATGGAGGAATGAGATGTCGAAACTAATCTTGAAAATTCCCTAAAATCAGGACATGTCCATCTATTGTGGTAAAGGGAGAAGTAATTCCCAAGAAAATGAGGGAAAATCACTTCTTACAATCGACTTATTTCCTAAAGCTCCTATTGCAACTATTATCTTGTGAGCACAAATTTTACACCTAAAAGCCATAATCTAAACCTTAATGGCACCTAGAATAAGCTATAATTCTAACTACGAACAAACAAAGTGATCAAATTGTAATCAAGACGAAATTAAACGGTCAAGCGCATACACAAAGATAAACACACGAAGAATGCCGTCATGGCGGGATGAAGAGAATAAGTTAAATCAAGAAGCGGATTTAGATCACCAACCTACGAAGCGGAGGATTGCTTCGATGAGTGTTGCGATGTAGATCGGAATGCAAATGGAGAAGAAAACCGGAGAGTCGAAGCTTCGATCCGTGAACGCGCAAAATAAATGCGGTTGATGATGCTTCTTGATGAACACTTGATCAATAACCTCCAATAAGCTAAAAAATCCTCCAAAATCAGAATTGATTCTTCAAATAAGCTTCACAATGAGATGATTAATGGAGGATTTAGCTTCAAGTTATTCAAATTCCAATTAAGAATTTGAAGAACTTCTTGGAAGAAGCTTTGGTGAGAGGTTAAAAATGGTGGAAAGGTTTGAGAGAAGAATGAAAGAGATGAAGTGAAAAGGAAGAAGAATAGTGAAAAAAAGAGAGAGAGAGCCTTTAGCTTTGGGATGAAGTGGGTTTATATAATGTGTAGGCTTGACATGAGGTTTGGGAATGGAGGTTTCTTAGGAGTTAGGTTAGGTTTGGAGTTAGTTAGGCCTCTAGAGAGTTCTAGAGTATTCTTTGGAATATTCCTTAGAATATTCCTTGGAATATTCCTTGGAAGGTTGTAGAAGACTCTAGAATGTGGTAGAGTAATCCAAAAGAAGAGTGTGGAACAAATGTGAAAAGTGTGGAACAAGGCAAAGGAAAGGAAAGGAAAAAGTGGAGGAGAAGAAATTGAAAAAACAACAAAAACAGCTTATGTATCGATACGAAACTTCTATGTATTGATACATGTTAGTTTTATAACTGATATGTATCGATACGAAAATGTATGCATCGATACATACTGTTGGTTTGGTTATTTACATCAAATTAACTCACTTATGCATCGATACGAAACTCGTATGTATCGATACATACAGGCTTATGTATCGATACGAAATTTGTATGTATCGATACGAAATGAGCACAAAAAAAAATTGTTTTTGTTTTTTTGATTTCTCCACCATTTCTTGATCAAAATGAGAGGGAAAATTTTGGGGTGTTACAATATGATGTTTATGATGTGCTCCCTTGTGGAGGGTTGATGGCCCAATGTCCATCCGTGATGATGATTCAGTACCACATGCATACTATGAGGATTGCATTTCATTCTTGGTGGCATAACATGATTGAATTTGTGTTTTATGTGATAATGTGATATATTTTGTTGTATATGGGTGAAACTTTAATGATTTCTCGATTGATGCATGTTGACTTGTATTCCTTCTTTATATTATTTATATTGAATGTGAATTTACTCACCTCGCCTGCCTTTGGTGATTGTCTATTATGCCATCCTATAGATACTCAAGAATAAGCTTGGTGCGTGGATGTAGCTTGAAGTATTGTTTTTCGTTGCTTATTTATTTAGGTGTGGTGTCCTGCTCTGTGCCATGTAACATCGGGTTGGGAACGAATGTGGACCACCGAGTCCTTTTTTTTCTACATTGTTGAACTATTTGTTGTTTTTGGAATAACTAAGTTATTTTATGAATGAAGCATGAAGTTTAATTCCGCTGCATAGTAAACGTTAATATTTTGAAACATATTGTTAACCCGTGTTACGGGACATGAAATCTATAAAATGAATTGATTGTTATGAATGAAATGTGACACTCTATGTTGTTTGTACTCTGATTTAATTGTTTGTTTCGTATGTATTTTGATGTGGAGTAAAAGGGTGTTACATTAGTGGTATCAGAGCAGGTCATTTTGTCCGGCCAAGTGTCCTTGTTGTCGGTCTGTTGTCAGTCGTTACTTGTTAACAATTATTTCCTTTTCTGATGCTGTGAGTGTTTTGAAGAATGGCTGGAAACAACACACGTGATCTTGCTAAAGTTGTTGCGGCCCTTGCTCAGGATACGGTTCGAAACAATGAATAAGATGAGTTTCTTGCTTTAGAGAAGTTTCAGAGGAATAATTTGCCAGTTATTGAAGGAGATCATGATCCACAGAGCGCACAGAAGTGGCTCAAGGCGATTGAGAAGATTTTTAGAGTGATGGCGTGTGCGGATGCGCAAAAGGTATAATTTGGTACCCATATGTTATCTAAGGAGGCTAAAGATTTGTGAGATAATACTCATCAGCATTTGGAGGATGTCAGTACTGTGTTGACTTGGATAATGTTCAGGAGGGAGTTTTTGGGAAAGTATTTTCTCGAAGATGCTAGTGGTAAGATGGAGGTGGAGTTCCTTAAGTTGAAGCAAATAAATATGACGGTAGCTGAGTATGCTGCTAAGTTTGAGAGGCTCGTGAAGTTTTATCCTCACTACAACCGTGATGATACAGAACTTTCTAAGTGTCTCAAGTTGAAAATGGGCTGAGACTAGAGATTAAACATGGGATTGAATGTTAGTAGATCCGTGTCGCTCCCGGTATTTTCCTCCTAGTACAAACGTGAAAGTGGCGCGGAAAAGATAGAGTCACCAGCCAGACATTTTTATCCCGAAGGAAGGGGAAAGGTAATGCTGCACAAACCTGAGGAAGAAGGAAAGGACAAAGTCCTTCAAGTCAAAGATCTGGGTTCGGGAGTCGGTTACGACCTAGGAAGCTATTAGCACCCCAGATCGTCTGCCATTCCCGACGGGATCCACGCTTGTTTGTTGTTTCAAAGGGTGAGAAATAAGATGTTGCTGAACAAAAGAACAACTAACTGGAATTGGAAATGAGGAAGGGAACTAGAAAAAACAATGAAAAGAAAAAGGGGAAATGTAGGGAAAATAAAGAATATGCTCGAACGGGCCCTACCCCGCGCTGCCTACGTACCTCATCGGGAAAATGAGGATCAGAGTCGACGTAGTTCGCCTAACTAAGGCGGGAACTTTTTTTTTGTGTTTTTTATACGTTGGAACTGCTTATGTCTTTGCTCAGGTGTTGCAAGCTCGCCTTGAACGAGTGTGTTTACCGTCTTGCAAATGAGACAAGTCGTCACAAGTTCGCATTAAGAGTGAGTGAGGTGAGAAAAGTATTCCCGAAGGAAAAGACGATTCTTCTTTGTTGTTTTGTCTTTTAGAGAAGTGTTTTCTATTTATTGTTTGTGAACCTTCTCATACTAAGACTTGTTCATCGTGGTAGATGACTTACACCTCGCCCTAAAATAGGACGTGCATAAGTAACCCACGACAAAGTCTCATTAGGTGTTTTTGTACTTTTCTTTGTAGATGAGAAAGAGAAAGAAAAGCGAACCAAGGGCAAAAAGTCTAAGGGGAAGACTAAAATCCTAGTGTTATCATGCATGGATGAACCTAGGTTAGTGCGATTTCTATCCTAGTGAAAAGGAAAAGAAGAGGGAAGTTGAATGCAACTTACTTCCTAATGAAGTTAAGTTGATTCAAACAAGTGGATTAACATGAAGTTGTGAGAAAACCTAACAAACACAATTATATATGAAAGGTAAGGTAAAATGCAACTTAAATGCATAAAGAACTAAAAGGAAAAAGTTGTGAGGAACTTACCTTAACCTCCCTACAAAACAAAGGTTAGTGTTGCATATTATCTAAAATAATAAGGCAACCAAAGTACCAATTAAATCCTAATACGCCTAGGACCTAAACTAGACTCAATCCTAAGTCTAAAGGTACTAAAAATAATGCAAAGCAAAATTCAGCAGCCTATTACAACTCCTAAATGCACAAACAACAATGAAATGAAATGCACAATGCATACAACTTTTTACAGCTCACAATCAACATGTAAAACATGTGTAAAAAAATGTGTAAATGCCACAATCATCATACATTTTACAGCTATTGCACAAACAAACAGCTATGAAATGCCAAAAGGCAGATTTGTTTATTTTCATTTTTTATGCACAAAATCAATGGCAAAATGTACAATTAACATGCAACATGATTAAATGGAATCAATATACATGATTAAATGAACATAATTATTTTTAATGATGGATTATGAAAGGATGCACCAAATGATTAATATGCAACAAGTATGCATTTCAAATATGGCACACAAACACAATGATCATGGATCATGGTCACATATCACAAATCAATACAATGAATCATGCAACTTAATGCAAAAATTAGAATTGGATTAACATGAGAGTATGATCAAAATGCAAACCAAATGCAAGCATATACATTTTTATGATTATGGGAAATGCAACATAGAATATGTGATGCAATGATGCGTACGAGTTAACGAAACATGCAAGGGATGCAAAAACAGAATGTAGCATAATTGTTTACATGCTAAATGATGCATTGAACATAGCAACTATATGATCTCAATCACTTTATGCACGAATGAGCAAATTAGCACAAAATATGCAAAAGGAACGAAATCATGTCGAAACAACTCGAAACGATGGAATGAGATACCAAAAGCGATCTTAAAAATTCCCTAAATTCATTATCTATCACTACATGAAGGATCAAGACACAATGCAATGCAAACATGCAAAGAAACAAAAGCATTTTTCTAAGTTTCAACAACGTTAACTGGTTAACGCTATAGGTTAACCGATTAACGCCCAAACAAATTCAAATCTAGGGCATTTTTTAACGTATTAACTGGTTAACCAAATGCGTTAACCGGTTAACACTGAACAGAAAGGTTAAAAAAGGTTAGAAATAAGCACTTATGGTTACAAAATCACTTCTAAGGACCCCTAACACATACATGAACATGTTAACACGAATTTTCTATTTAGAGGAGGTATTCTAACACCTATTAAGACCTAGATTAAGCTACAGATCTAGCTTCTAACAATCGAAATGTGCAAATCGCAATCAAAACAAAATTGAACGGTAAAACACAATCGAAACGATAAACATGCAAAGAATGCCGCTACGGCGAGATGAAGGAAATAAGTTAAAGCGAAAAGCAATTTTAGATCACCAACCTACGAAGCGGAGGATTGCTTCGGTGAGTGTTGCGATGTGAATCGGAGTACAAGCGAAGAAGAAAACCGAAGATCCGCGAATGCAAAATAAATGTGATTCGTTCTTGATGCTTCTTGATTAATCACTTCCAATGCTCAAAAATCAACCCAAAAAACAAAACTGCTTCTTCAAATAAGCTTCACAATTGATGATTGATGAAGGTTTAGTTTCAAGTTCTTCAAATTCCAATGAAGAATTTGAAGAAATCCTATGAAAAAGCTCTTGGTGAAAGGTGAAAAAGTGGGAGAATTGTGAGAGAAATGAGAGATTGAAGATGAAAATGGTGAAAATGAGATTCCCCCTTGCTTTGGAATGATTAAGGTTTATATAGTGTGTAGGTTTGAAGTTAGGTTAGGTTGGGCGCTTGCTTGGGCATTAGGTTAGGTATGGAGTTAGGGTTGGAGTTAGTTAGGGTTAGTTGGAGTTCTAGAATATTCCTTGGAATATTCCTTAGAATATCCTAGAAGAGTCTAGAATGTGGTAGTGAATGGAGTGTAAATGAAATGTGAAGTGAAGTGGAAAATGTGAAGGAAAAAATGGAGGGAATAGAGAAAAACAACCAATTTTTGAAATATTTTTCCCATTTTCACGCCCGTTAACTGGTTAACCAAATGCGTTAACCGGTTAACGGAATTAAAATTCCAATTCCTCTTTTCTTTGGATGCACTTCATGGAATTGGCTTGGATTATTTGTGTAGTGTTATTTTTCTTCTCTCGATCTTCAATGCTTGACAAGCCTTGCCCAATCACATGCCTCATGCACATGTAGATGAACATGATTTATTATTATTTTATTATTTTTGGATGCAATGCGATGCTCGGACGATTATGTGAAATGGCGAAGCATAAACCACTTGAGGTTGGAAATAAATTAAGAGGGCAAATTTTAGGATATTACAACTGCCCCTATTCAATCATCTATAGACCTGAATGGATGATAGCAACGAATTTCAAACCATGCAACCACATGGCCCAATGAAAATCACATTCTGATTCGTGCATGAAATAGGAGTGATACATGACCATCACAACTCTCATGCACGTGCAAGAGCTCATGCGCACTTGAATTTGCATTTTTGCAAAATCACTCATAACACACTAACCACCCTTCCATTGGGTATTTAATCATGGTCAAGCCCAAAATCCACCACATGTAAGCTCCAATTGACTTTGGTTAAGGGGGAGAGCTCTCACATTTCCCAGATTTTGAATTTTTGCTCTCAACTTTCCTTTCTTCGAAACTCATAATCCTTAGGGTTTCATTGAATTTTTTTCACATATTCTTGATCCAGAAGCTTCATAGATCACAAATCCACCATTGGTTTAGGCTGAAAGAAAGGATTTCACCAAGTTCAGTTCAAGGAGGTTCAAGTTCAAAACTCAAAATCTAGCACGGATCCAAGCTCTAATTGCATTTATTTTGCAATTAGAGGTCTCAAGGAGTGGATCTGCAACTTGTTGATGGTTTTCTAGGAGTATTTGAGCTTGTTTAAGTTTTCAGGTAGGTCCAAATTCATCCTCATAGTTCTTGGTTTTAGTGTGTGCATTGTGTTCCTTATGTTGTGTTGGTTAATCTGATCTAGTTTATATGTGAAATGGACGTATAACATGGCTGTATTGTGGATCTGAATTTTTTTTGCTCAAACTTTGTTTGCTTCGATCTGAATTATACATGCATCTTTTGAGAATTTGAATGGCATATTCGTTATCAACATTGACTTTTGTGTGGAACTATGGTCTTGTTATTGATTTCTGGAGTTTTCATGGAGGATCTCCATTGATGTTCATCGAAAAAGACGACCGGAGCCCTAGCTCTGGCGTTTGGTTTTGTTTCACAGACGAGGTGTTACTTTGGAGAAGAAGCAATCATAGCCATTGATTTGTTAGATCTAATGGTCAGCGTGTTGACAACACATTAAAAGAGGATGATGGAGGTCGTATGTTTGAACTTTATATTTTTGAATCTGATGAGTTCAATGTTTGCCTCTCCACGCGTGTTAGTGTGATCCTAATATCCTGGATGTTCATTTTGTTTACTTTTTGATTTGTTGACTGATAATGTGTGTTGGATTGTTGGATGGCCTTGATTGGAGTGAATGTTTGACTGAAATGCATGATAATTTATTGACCAACACTAACTTGGTATTGGATTGGATCCTTGTTATTTGAACCCCTCCCTAAGCCCATTTGTTTGGTTTAAACGTGTGTTTTGCTTTCCTTACACCCCTGGCCCTTTTCCCATTTTATTTCATATTTTTTGCATAGTTTTTCATTTTGATTTTCTAAAAGTACTTTTATGCATTCAAAAGTCAAAAAAATATTCATGAGCATTATTTTAGCATTTAACTAACTTTTCATAGTTTTTATTTCTGGATTTCTTTATTTTTCATGATATTTTTAGAATTTCTTTTAATTTCTTTCTAGATTGACCTCTATTTGCATACATCAACTTTCAAGAATTATTTCTCATAGCATATAAACTATATTTGGTCCATTATTTTTGCATCCAATTAATGACATCCAAAACCTCTCAAAAATATTTTCATTTCATTTTTAAACTTTTTCTTAATTGCATTTCCCCCCTTAACATTGCATGTTGTTCTTTGGTCCCTATGTGCTCTTTGCTTGTTTATTTGAAGTCCTTATACTCTGATTTTTTGATTGAGCTTTTGATATGTGTTTGATCCCTGCGAGGTTAGTGAAAGAAAGGAAATAGGTAATTTCACAGCCATTATGCTAGCACGCTCCAGGGTTTGTTCAAATATATAAGTACCATAATCAAATTTGGTTTTGGTGCCCGCATCATAAATAAACCTCCCTAATTCAGTAGAAATGTTAGATGTGTGGTTAGTAGGAACCCAGTTGATTTCACCTATTCTATTTAACATATCATACTTAACACTAAGCATGCTGGTTGAAAGCTTTCCCTTTCTTGGCCAGTACTTAACTTGAGCAACAGTGAGGGTCTTACAAATTTGATTATTAGTGTCTTCTAACTCAGGGTAATTAGCAGCATCTCTACCTAGATAGGTATTTATCACAGCAGGAGAAAAGTTAATGCACTTAACTCTAACATACACTTTCTAGAAGTTCTTGGACTTCCCATCAGCACATTCTTCATAAAGGTTTACAATAAACTCCTTGACTAGAGTTTCATACCACTGTGAGAACCTGGCCACAATTTTGAGTAGACCTACAAAGTAGATTAGGTCCATAACTTCAATGCAGTTCAGAACAGGTGCAACAATCTCCCTTTCCAAGGCCATCCTTTTGTGGTAGACAAACTTCCATTTAGTAACATTGTTGATGCAGTGAAAAGAGATGTTGTCTAGAGGTGCATCAGGCACCCTAGAGGCAGGCTTGCTAGAAGCTAGTTTCTTTCTTGATGTGATGTCTGGAACATCACTTTCAACATTATTGTCAGACTCAGAAGCAACTCTGACCTTTCTCTTCTTAGTAACCACCTTACTCCAACCTTTGGAGGGACCAACAACAATCCTCTTGGGCGTGTCTTTTGGACTGTCTTTTTTAGACACATGCTTGCTTTGAGGAGAGCTTTGACCAACAACATTTTTCCATTTTTCTTGAGATCAATCTTTTAGCCACGCTAGGAATTATGTTGGCAATGGGCTCATTATCATATAGGTCATCAAGATCAATCACATCTTCAAGAGTATTATCTTTGTTGTTCTCAGTTTCAGGAAGATCATCAGCTACATGTGCACCTTCATCATCTTGGTTAGTAAACCAAACATCAGGTGTTACAACATCTACTTCAACATATTTGGAGCTTCCTTCAATAACATACATAGTAATATTTTCTTTAGCAGCCTCATTACTTGGTCCAGAATCTGGAATCTTCTGATTTTCATGAGAGACATATGCTTCAGCAAAGTCACTGTTTTCAGCCAGGATTGTTAAGATAAGGTTTTTAGTGGCTTCATCACCAAACTTAGTGCCTTGAGAGCCAAGCGATGGACATGCAAACTGATCCTTTGGTCTACGCACGTTAGGTGTTCTAAGTTTAGAAACCCTAGCAACATCATGAACGATCACGTTCAAAGGAGCAACATCTAGGACATCTTTAGAAAGATGATAAACCCTAGACTCAGGCTTGAAGGATGATCTCTTTGAAGGAGAAACATATGATTATTGATACATGTTGATAGGAATTTGCAGAGATAAAAGATAAGCAGATTTTGAATGGAAGATAGGAGAGAAAATGCGCGGTATGATGTAGTGAAGTGTTTGTGGAGTGATGAGCCTTTGAATGAGTTTTCTTCGAATAAGTGAATTAATAATGAAATCAAATATTCCGCGCCTCCACTTAAAGTGCATTAAACCCGATTCTCGAAAATACGCAATGTCCTTAAGAATGTTCCCACATGTCACTAATTGCCACAAACCCTCATAAAAACATATTCTCAAGCTTAATGTATTGGAATTTTTGAAGTACAATGTTATAACATTCTGTGTGACATTATATTTAGACATTCTTTGGTCCATCCACACAGGCTGAGAGCACTTGTCCTCAACAGATACACATCCTCTTGAAATAATTTTTTCAGACAAGATATAATCACTCTCTTGAGAGTTCAGCATGTCACAATCACAGATCCCATCATTTTGAGTAATAATGTTCTCTACTTATGTCTCCCTTATTGAGCAAGCTGGATCTTGATTAACCAAGAGATAATAGTTATCTCCATACCTGACCCCCTTCATGATCACAACATTCTTTTCATTTGTGACAAGACATTCTGATTTTGTGAAATTGACATGAAATCCTTGATCACATAGTTTCCTGATGCTAATGAGATTAGCAGTTAATCCTTCCACAAGAAGTACATCATCAAGATTTGGAATACCTGATCCTTCAAGTTTTCCAACTCCTTTGATTTCTCTTCTAGCTCCATCACCAAAAGTCACATAATTGGTAGGATGAGGTTTGATATCAGTCAACTAATTTTTTATTCCACTCATATGTTTAGAGAATCCACTATCAAAATACCAGTCCTCTTTAGCTAATACTTTAAGTGAAGTACAAGCTAGTAAGGCAACATGCTTAGGAACCCATTGTTGATTCTTGATAATAATGTTTTGCTTAGGTTTGGACTGAGGATTCTGATCAGGGTATCCATGGAGTTTGAAACATAAAGGTTTTATGCAACCAAACCTACCATAGTAGTGACACCTCCATCTTTGATATCTTCTCCTTTGATGAGTGGGTCTTCTTATTTCATGATGTTGAGGCACTGGTTTCAACATCTGTTCAGTAACATCCTTTTTGAACTCAGGTTGGCTACTCCTTACAAAACCATCAAATCCTATCCCAGATAGGTCTCATTCACTTCTCCCCGTCTGAAGAATGTCATCAAGAGTTTCAGATCCATTGTTAAGCATATTGATGGATTTGGTCATTTGATCAAGCTTGGAATTCATCATGATGACTTCATCATTCAAATGTGATATTCTTAATAAATTCTATTTATTTTCATCCTCCAAGGTTGCTATGATCTTCTTCTGATTCTCTCCTTCTTGTACCACTTGAGCACACCTTATACATAGCTTTTGATAAGTATCAGCAAGTTCCTCAAAAGTTAACTCATTTTCACTAGAGTCTTCATCAGACACACATGTCCCTGTCAAAGCAGTTATATGTTTAGTTGATTCTTCTTCAAAGTCACTCTCAGCATCTTCATCAGACCATGTTATAGATAATCCATTCTTTTGTCCCTTCAGATAGGTAGGACATTCAGCTCTAATATGGCCAAAACCATCACACCCATGACATTGAACTTTTTTGCTTTGACTTGACTTCTCTTCAGGTTTTGTACTTGACTCATTTGATCTTCTGATGTCGGATAAAGTGTTCTTGATATTTGATCTTTAGCTAAAATTCATCCTCTTCATGACCTTGTTGAATTGTCTTCCCATCATGGCAACAACTTATTTCATATTTTCCTCATTATCTACCTCACCTCTCTCTACTTCCTTCTCAGAATTTGACACAAGAGCTATGATTTTGTTCTTCTTTTCAGGCACATTACTGAGTCCCATTTCAAAAGTCTGAATGGATCCAATAAGGTCTTCCACCTTCATGTTGAAAATGTCATGCGCTTCTTCTATGGCAGTCACCTTCATAGCAAATCTCTTGGGAATAGATCTGAGAATTTTCCTCACAAGATTTTCATCATACATCTTTTCTCCTAAGGCTCACGAGGCATTAGCAATATTAATAATATTCATGTGAAAGTTATGAACAGTCTCATCTTATTTCATTCTCAGATTTTCAAATTTGGTGGTAAGCATTTGAAGTCTTGACATCTTGACTTTAGAGGTTCCTTCATGAGTGGTTCTGATAATATCCCAAACTTCTTTGGCATTTTGACAGTGATGCACAAGTATTAATATGTTTTTATCAATTCCATTGAACAAGGCATTCAAGGCTTTATAATTCCATAGTGCCAGCTCATCCGCATCTTTGTTCCAATCCTCCTCATGCTTCAGAGTTTTATTGCCATCTTTATCACTAATGGCAGGATGTTCCCATCCTCTATCAACATCTTTCTAATCCTTCTTGTTCAGAGACTTTAAGAAGGAAACCATGTGAGGTTTCCAATAATCATAGTTAGAACCATCTAGAATGGGTGGTCTGTATCCAAATCCTTCTTCCTTGTCCATGGTACCAGAATAATGCCCCTAGATCTCACCCAGAAAAACAAGCAGGGTGCCTGCTCTGATACCAATTAAAATTCTAGAAACTGATATACAATGTTGAACACAATGTCATGACACCAATAACAACAAGTTTAAAACACAATAAAAGACAAAGACAGAATTAAAGAACACAGAGAGTTGTTAACCCAGTTCAGTGAAATCACACCTACTTTGGGGACTACCAAGCTAGGAAGGAACTTCATTATTAGTAGTATCAATTCAAAGATCCACAGCAAACACCCAAGTTTGCAATATTTTCACTTAATCCCTACCCAATGACAGTTCTACCTAGGAACTCCTAGATATGAGACCCCTCTCTCTTCCCCTCAATCAAAGCAGTGATCTTAAACAAACAACTCAGAAAATGCAAAGATACTCTTCAAAACAATCTTCGGCCTTGCTTAAAAGCTTCAATCAAATACAAACACTCTTGCTTAAAAGCTTTGAGTGGAAAAAATACAAATGTATACCTAGTCCAGAACAATCATCAAAAGACAATTGCTCTGCTCACAAGAAAACTAAATCACACACACGTGAAAAATGCTGAATATCAATCCTTATTTTCCACACGTTCACATTAGGGTAAATTAGCCTTAAGTAGAACCTTGAATAGGGATTGGGCCTGCTGAACTTGCATAAATCAGATAAAATAATTCCTTAAATAAAGGAACAAAAATAGCAAGAACAGATGTTCTGCTAAAATAACTCCAAGCTGAATCATTCTATTCCTTATGATAAACTGTGCTAAAACCACAATAAAATCTTAGTTTTAATGATAGCAAGATGCGCGTATAAAATATGATTCACTTAGGTCTTCAGGCCCAGTCAGAGATGTCATGACATCAGTTTTGACATCCTGATAAAAACAGCTGCACACATAAACTTCACACCTCCATAATGCTTAAATCACGTGTCATAACATTGCTTATGACATCCAGAAACAAACAAAGTTTACCATAAAATGTAGCCAATCTAAAACATCTACAAACTCCCCATTTGGAATTTTTTTGCCTAAAACAATTTAAGCATTATCAGAACATCATAAATCAGAAAGCAAACAGCAGCAACAGAATCTTGAATAATGCCTATGTTTCGCAAGAGATGTCTGTGAATCATCTCGAGATGGTTGTTGCCAGCGTAAATGCCAGTCACGGGTTGGGATTTACAGATTTTGATCTGACTACAGAATGGTGCAATCACAATAGAGCTTTGCACATTTCAATGGAGTGTAAAGGGGTTGTGCTTTCCCATGTACTCGGTGTAACACCCTAATTTTTGCCCTAAGATTTCTCGGCATATCATCTGCATTTTGCATACAAACAAGATCGCACTGGCCATCGAGTTTCTTCTCAGATATAGGGTCTGCGCTTCGCAGGGGATCACCATTGTTTTTATTTCTTTATATTTGTTTATATTTACTGACTTCTAACCAAAATACCAAAAAATATGTTGCAGTGTTCTTCTTCTTCTCTGTGTTGCAGGATTTCAAAGACAGGGTAATAATTTCATTCAAATGCGTTTGTTCAGTCCCAATTCGATTTCAAGTGGATGTTTGACCTAATATTGGTCAAACTATCGGATAAATTGTTTTGACTGCCAGTTGTGTGTGCCAGTAGTTCATTCATCAGGCAATGCGTTTTCAAAGTTCAGGTGGTGTTGAGTGTGAAAGTCATCAGTTATCAGACAGTGTTTTGTGCGAAGTTTGGTTTGAATCTTCAGTGTTTATCAGTTCATCGGTTCATCAGTTCATCAACGATTCATCTGAGGATTTATTTTCCTCAGTTTGGTTTCGAATCATCAGGGAAGTTTTCAGACGATTTCAGTGGCTAGGGTTGAATTGGCAAATTGATCAGTGGTTCTGTGATTGGCTGTATTCATTTTTCATCAGTGGCTTGTGCAAGAAAAATCAGGATTCGTTGTGGGCTTGAAAATCAAATTCCATCCATTATCCATTTTCTTTCCGATTAAACCATTTATCCATCCGTATACCCTTTTATGACCATTTTTCATTATCCATTTTTTTTCGATTGTTTACCAAAACATATTATCCAAAATACTATCCATTTGTCGATATCCAATTTTCTACCGATTATCCGAATATTCCATAACCATTTTCATTCCATTTTCCCCGATTAAATCATTTCATTTTTTTATTATCCATATATCATTTTCTCTTTATCGTTTCTTTTAAGATCAATTCAATTTTAATGTTTCATTTTTAATCCATTTCCTAAACCAATTTTCCATGTCCAAATTATATGTCCAAATCACATTTTAAATGTCCATCCATTCAATTATCCATTTTTTTGTCCAAATTTTCATGTGCAACAATTTCTCCAAATTATCCATTTAACCAAATTTATCCATTTTTCTTATTCATTTTTTTTATCCATTTTTTTTGTTCATATCAACTTCATTATTAAATTTTACACTAAGGACTATTAATACCACATTATAGTATACATTACTACAAACCATAATCCATACAAGTTAGGCACACATTATAACCACACCAATTAAAAAAAAAGAAAAAAACAAAGCCAATATCCAAGCCTATGCGCACGGCTTCCCAGCAAATGCCCAAGCTTTACCAACCCCTTTAGCCTCATACATAACCAAAACACTCCCACATGCCAAAAGCTGCAAGCAAACGACCCAGCTGAACAAAACAGATTAAGTCACTTGCAGCAAGCCGTATGCCTTGCCCGCGCGTGCAACAAAGTACTTCTCGCATCCAAACCAAGCCAAACAAGCTTCTTAGCTCATAAATCAACAGCCATCAAAGCAAGCTGCAGCAGGCCCAAACCAATAACAAACTCCAAGCCCAGCATGTTGTGCAAGCCGTACTTGCAGCCTTCCCACAATCCAAGCCTCAACGCCCTCAGCCGTACCGCATCCAACAACGTCACCAGCTACACGCTTCAGCTCAATACCACACGCGGACTGCACTTTCCCAATTGGACATGAAACGCAAACACAGTCAAGCCTAATGCACTTGAAAAAGCATAAAACGCAGCAGCAAATTGAAACGCAAAGGACAGCTTCGAAACGCGGGGAAAAATAGAACAAAACGCAAAACGAATTTCAGTTGAACACATGAAAATTCCGTGACTCCAAAAACGCATATCTCGTGAATCAAAACGGCAACACCGAATCTCCTTCTCCCTTCTATTTAAAGAGCTTCATCTCTCTCATTTTACCAAGCTTTCATAGCCTCATAAACCTCTGCCTAAATCTAATCCCAATTCAAAACCCTAACCTTCAATTCCCCCTTTCTCCATCCTTCATCTTTTACCTCCATTTATGACCAAATTCGAAAATATTTTGTAGAGTGGAAAGAAGAAGAAATTGAAATTGAGAGAAACTGAGAGAAAGAGTTGCGATTGAGAGGAAGAAGAATTGGGAGATTCCGTGAGAATTGAAGAAGAAGGAAACGAAACTTGCGATTGAGAGAAGAAGAAAGTTTCGAAGAAGAAGAACGTTTCTGGATTCTTTTTTTTTTTAGGGTGAGGGTTCCATGTTTACCCTGTTTATGGCTCTGTTTCGCGCATTGAGAGAAGAAGATGTTATCTCTTCCTTTTGTTTTTTTTCATTCTTTTTTTTAATTTTTTAATAAACTGAATGTTATGATTGGTTTGGGCTTGGATCACTTGGATCCATTTCTAAATCCTACCCGCGGGTTGCTCATCCCCTCCCCTTCTATTTGTTTTTTTTTTATTTTCTATTTTCTTTAGTTTCTTCATATTTTTTTTAAATATTATTTTATTATATAGTTTATTTTGATATAGCAATTTCTTTAGGAAGTATTTTAGAAATTAAATGTTTTAGAAAAAGATTTTAAGAAAAATGTTTAGAAACAATGTTATAAAAAGTATTTTAAAAAAAGAATGTTTAGAAAAAGATTTTTGAAAAGAATTTAAAAAATATTTCAATTCTTTTTATGGATCTATTTTTAGATCCATCTTTTCTCCATCTTTTTATTTGGTCGATGACAATCTCCGATTCGGGATTGTTGATTTCCGATTAAGTTTAATCTTCATTATTTCAAATCTATGGATGAATGATCATTTGGATCATTCTCCATACTTTGAGATCGTGATAGGTTGCTTTTCGATGAAATTCAACGAAAATCTCGAATAAGATTAGACCTTCCTTTTTCTTTTAGTGTGGCATGTTTTCGGAGAACGATTCATTATATCGTTTCTCTAACATGTATTAACACGAATATTTTCCACTTTAATTAGTGGTGGCCGGCCTCATTTGTAGGGTAATTACTTCGTAAATTACTTGGCGATTGCTTAACATAGACCTAAAGTTGTCCCGATTTGAATTAAGATCCACTTGGATCCGGTTGCCTCGATCTTATTTTTCTTTTCGTGGTTGTGCTTGATTAAGTTCATCATACCACTTTATCTTGTAAATATTATAATATTGTGAATATAATCCGTTTAAATTTAATCTCTCGCACCTTATCCTTTTATTTTAATCTCTTGCTCCCTTATCTCTTTATTATGCTTTATCATATAATATCATATATCATTTGTTTATGTTCATATTGTGCTTGTTTTTTTTATTTTGTCCATTTGGATATCAAAACACTTAATAAAGGATTGAACACTTAAAAGACTTGTGACTTCTAATTTTGGACTAATGGTTACTATCCCGAGCTTTTTGGAGCATGGACTTAGACCTTAAAATCTCCCCCCTTGCTCAAGTTGGAATGGATTAGAAACCTCGGCCTCAAGTTATGTCATTAGCCTTTGAAGAGGGAATTCCGAACTTTGAAGAATTGTGCATATTATTGGTTTGGTAAACTCTTTTCTTAACTTTTAATTCAAGCATTAGGATTAGTCCCTTCATCTCCTCCCCATTCTTAAATTTTCAAAACTTCTCCCTATTTCAAAAACCTTCTTGTTTTCTAAACTTCAAACACTTTCATAAATAAACCTTGACTTAGGTCAAGCGATTTTTAATCTTTTCATTTTATTTTTCTTAATCAATGTTAATTCATGTAAATATATCAAAAACCATTTTCTTACATACTTTAAAAAAATGCAAACCCACTCAATTGTTTTTGTACCTTGGCGCACCTTTTCTTTTTTTCACATGTTTAGATATGATTCATCTTTTCTAGCGGAATTATTCGCTAAAGGATGACGACTTATCTCTACATTTTAAAATCAATTCAACCCATTTGTTCTTTTCAAATTTTGTACCACGAACTACGAGGTTTTGATCTCGCATTGCACTTTGTGGGTACGTAGGCATAAGGCATTAAAACCTTATCAAACACAAAATCATTAAAAAATATTCTTCTCCTCATCTCTTCCATCATTTTAAAACAAACCAATTTCAGACCAAAAAGCAATAAGTATTTCAAAGGGCTCCCGTGGAGTACCACGGACGAGTCGGGTGCCTAAAACCTTCCCGGTTCGTAACCAATCCCCTTACCCAATCTCTGTTTATTTCTTTTAGCTTTTGCTTTTAGAATCCTAGGTTTTTATTCGTTCTTTTACCTTTTTCCTTTCGGAAATAAAGAAAAGCGCGGTGGCGACTCTGTGTACATCGAGTTAAGTTAATCAATAGCTTACACTCACGATTTTACCGCTACACTCGGTGATATGTGGTCCTCATTAAATATGCTCCCTAAAAAGGCCTTGATTAATTGGACTATGACGGAGTGGTGCTCCGGCCTAGTGATTTGGTAGTCAAAGTGTTCAATGGTTCGAAGAGATTCGTCTTTGGAGAGTTGGAATTACCGATCAAGGTGGATCCTCAAGTTTTTAACACGACGTTCTACGTAATGGATATTCAGCCTACCTACAGTTTCCTGCTGGGACGTCCTTGGATTCATGCGGCTGGGGCAATATCATCTACTATATATCAGAAGTTGAAGTTCTTCATGGATGGACAGATTGTCACGGTATGTGGAAAGGAAGACATCTTTATAAGCCATCTCTCTTCCTTCAAGTACGTGGAAATGGATGGTGAGATATACGAGACTCCGTGCCAAGCATTCGAGCTGGTCAAAACTGAAGCAACATCATCATCATCATCATCCATTTTTGAGGAGAAGAAGAAGGGGGTGTCCATTGCATCCTACAAACAAGCTCTCAAGATGATCAAATCAGGAAACAATGAAGACTGGGGCAAGATGGTCGAGGTCCCCAAAAAGGAAGATATGTTTGGAATTAGTTATAACCCTTCTCAAGCAACAGGAGCACATAATGCTAGAGGTAGTAAAGTCCCAATTACATTCTCCAGTGTTGGATTGGTGGATCACATCCGTATCTGTGTCATTCAAGAAGATGCAATTGACAGCGACTGTGAAATTGACGATTGGATCAAGCCGAATGTCCCAGGAGTGGAGCTCAATAACTGGTCATTTGAAGAGATCATCATTGTTATGCCATATCAAGATTAATTGTCTTGTGTTCTTATTTTTGTGTGAAAGTTCTACGCATCGCCCAAGGCGTAATAGTTCATTATAAGGGCATCGTTGTTTCAATTTGCAATGTTTAATCATCAATACAATAGACGATTTTTGCATTCATTCATGGTGTTCCCTGTCTTTCATTTTTATTTTCTTGTAATAAATGGAAATGTACTTTTTCATGTTTCATTTTTTCTCACGCTCTTTCTAAAACCAAGCATAAATCATCATTCATACAGATGCCCCCCATTGGGTCTCATCGATGACAATCTTACTATGACTCGTTATGACTTCGACAATCCAATTTACCAAGCCGACGAGGAAGGTGAAGAAGATTGTGAATTTCCTAAAGAGTTAGCCAGGTTGTTAAAGTAAGAGGAGAGGGTGATTCATCTGCACAAATAGGTTATTGAGATCGTAAATATGGGCACTAAAGAAGCGAAGAAAGAGGTTAACATCGTGGATTCATTAGAAGAAACCGTGAAGGGCCGACTGATTGCCATGCTCTGTGAGTACATCGATGTCTTTTCCTGGTCTTACCAAGATATGCCAGGACTTGACACTGATATTGTAGTACACATACTACCTCTTCGAGAAGACTGTCCGCCGGTGAAAGAAATTGTGTAGAACTCGACCTGATATGGAAATAACGATCAAGGAAAAGGTTCAAAAACAATTTGATACTGGGTTTTTGGTTGTTATGAGTTATCTACCATGGGTTGCCAACATCATGCCAGTACTGAAGAAGGTGGTAAAGTTGAGATGTGTCTTGACTATCGAGATTTGAACAGAGCTAGTCCCAAAGACGATTTCCCATTGCCTCACATTGATGTGTTGGTCGAAAACACAACTCAATATTTGGTGTTTTCCTTCATGAATAGCTTTTTGGGCTACAACCAAATCAAAATTTCTCCAGATGACATGGAGAAAACTACATTCATCACCCCTTGGGGAACTTCTATTATAAAGCGATTTCGTTCGGTCTAAAGAATGCTAGAGCAACCTACCAATGAGCAATGGTTACTCTCTTTCATGATAAGATTCATCATGAGATTGAAGTCTATTTTGATGACATGATTGCGAAGTCACAAACAGAGGAAGAGCACCTGGTCAACTTGGTCAGGCTATTTGACAGGCTACGAAAGTTCAGACTGAGGCTGACATCATTAGTAAAGCTCTACACCCGAGTTTTGGAAAAAGAAGAGAGAACACCTAAGTTAGAATTGGAATTTATTAGTGTTAGTATCCAAGGAATCGTTCCTTGTAAGCCTAGCATGAAAGCCCCTCCCCCTGAGAGTAGACCTATTCGTAGATCTTGTCGTAATGCAGCTAGCCTATCACATGACTTGATTCATGAAAGGGTTGTGACTCAGGGAACCACTCCTAGAACCAGTTTCAATGTTGGTAGTTGTGTAGTGTTAGTCTCCGAGGACACGCTCCTTGTGTGCATAGCATGAGAACTCCGCTTAAGGTAGACCTTGTCGTTATATCGTCATAATACAACTAGTCTGTTGTAGGATGTAACGCCCCGATTCGATTTTCCCAATTTTTGTGGAGTCTTTTATTTTATTTGAATGATAATTGTTTTATTTGTGAAATTATCATGATGATATGATATGTTGAGGAATTAATGTGATATGTTGGTGTGATATGTGATTGTACCATTTTGTGAATTTTCGGGTAAAAATTGGATAAGAGGGTATTTTAGACATTTACTAAGTAGTGATAAGTTAGAATTATATTGAATTATATTTTTGTGAGAAAATGATATTTGGTGGAGAAAATAGTTAGTAAGAGAAAGAATAGAAAATAGAGAGAAAATAGTATAAGTTAAGAGAAGAGAAAAGAAAAGGAAATAGAAAGGAAATAGAAGAGAAAGAAAGGAGAAGAAGGAGAAAAAGAGGAAAAGCTAGGTTTTGATCAAGATTGCTCTGCATAGACGAAATAATCGGGGTAAGGGTGATAAACATTGTTATCTTGATATTGTGTATGATTATGTATGTGTTTGGTTGATTGGGTTTTGATTTTTGGAGAAGTTTAGAGAAGATGAATAGTTAGGGTTTTAGTGAAAACTTGGAAAATTGGTAGATTAATCGGTTAGAAATCGTTATAATCGAAGTATGATGTTAGATACATGTTGTTGATCATGTTTAGTGGGGTTTGGTTGAGTTTATGAGTGTTTGGAGTTGACTGTTCGCAGCTGAGAAATTCTGGAAATCGCAGTAGTCGCTCAGCGAGCTATCCCTCGCTCAGCGAAAGTTCCAGGGAAATTCTCGCTCAGCGAGCGAGAGGGCGCTCAGCGAGCCTGTAGGTTTTTGAGAAAATTGTGCTTTATTCCGTAGCTTTAGTTTTGGGTATCCTTTTTTAGTGTTCCTTATATCGATTTGAAGCTAGAAACGTGTAGAAACTAATGATACTAAGAAATGTAATGTTTAGCCGACTTTCACCCGACTTTTCCGATAAAACGTAAATAAGTTAATTATGGAATTATGAGTTCGAGGTGATGTTGTGGCCATTGGAAAATGAATACATTGCTTGAATTGTATGCAAATGTATGTTAAGTGAATGAGTTGAGTGCATAATTATGTTGTGAATAATGTATGCATTTTCAAGAATGTTGTGTCATTTTGCATGTAAAGCATAATGTATGCATTCTTGTGTCGTGGGATTCTTTGTGAATCCGTTGTAGCATCGTGTGCTCATGTGGAGTGTGAGCGATGACTACAACAAGATCATGTACCGATGTGGGGTGTGAGCGATCGGATTGTGTGCCCGTGTGGGGTGTGAGCAATCCAGAAACATCGTGTGCCCGTGTGGGGTGTGAGCGATGGGTGATTTATTCACATTGATTGTGTGCCCGTGTGGGGTGTGAGCAATCGGATTGTGTGCCCGTGTGGGGTGTGAGCAATCCATAAACATTGTGTGCCCATGTGGGGTGTGAGCAAAGGGGAACATCGTGTGCCCGACGAGGAGTTACTTAGGTAACAAGCGATGATTCCATTTGGTTCCTGAGTGAACCTGCTGAAATGTTGAGTCGGTACCACATTGCATCTGCATAGAGTCGTGTGTCGGTCTCTATGAGTTACATTTTATCATTTTAATTATGATATGCAGAAATAAACATGAATGTGCATATGTTTATTTAGAGTATTATGGAGATGATAGTATGTGTGATGAAACATACTTGTTTGTATATATGCGTGTTTGATATATGTATATGTATGTGATTTATACATTTGTAATGTATATGTGTGATTAAACATAGCTAGGCGTATGTGTAACACGGTGGGAGAACTGACTTTTCTATAAATGTTGCGGATAGCAAGAGTCGTCACCGACTTTTATTTTATCCAAAAGGAAAGGGCATAAAAGAACAGGAAAGACCTTAAAAAGATTTTGAGTTCGGGGGGTAGGTTATACAAAGGGAAGGTGTTAGCACCCTTTATATCCATGGTTATCCATGGGCTCTTAGTTACTTAGCTCACTTTAAACTGTTTTGAGAAAGTGTAGTGTGTGATTTAAAAATTTTCTAAGTACTTTATAATGATACTCGTATGGATGTATATAAATACTTTGTTTTGAAAATTTGTTTGAAATGTGAAGTGTAATGAAGTATTTTGAAAAGGTGAGCAAGTAATTAAGAGGAACTTACCCTATATTAAGTCTTTTACTGTTCTTATATGTTCTTTCAATGGTAAGACTAGCCCTATTATTAAGGAATAGGTAGTCATTACCTTGGATGTTATAAGGGACATATGAAGGGACAATCTGAATGTAGGCAACTGTAAGGTGTCTTTAGCAATTCGTAGGGACTTATCATCTTTTATTCGAAGGGACAAGATCATTTATCGTAGGCAACCTCGAAGGGACTTGATCTTATAAACTTAAAGGGACTTGATGATATTTTATGAAGGGACTTTGCTTAAGACACCTTACTTGACCATAGATTTGGGCAACATGAGGAGTAACCCTAGAAAGTGTGAGATGGAGATCAAAGATCGACTTACGTGTGTGAGTGTTTGTATTCATGCATTTATCTTGTTTAAAATTAATTATCTAAATTATTTTAATTACACGTAGTTATACACACCCTATAGTTACTAACCATGGCAATATTTATAAACATAAAATAAAAACAAGAATAAACCTATAACTATTACAAGGCTTTCGCAATTACATAATAATATAAATAATTAATAATAAATATATAATAAATAAACAATAATTAAAAGGGTTAGCAATAATAACAATCATAAGAAAAGAGGTTAGCCAAAATATAAAGAATATAAAATTTAAGAGAATATTTTTTTAAGTTAAATAAACAATTTTAAAGAATTTTAAAAGAAAATAAGATAATTATAATAATAATAAACAATATAATAATTATTTACATAAAAAGGAATGATTAATTATTAAATTATAGTTTATAATATAATTAAATTAAATATTAAAGTTAATAAAAATTAGGGTTAGGGTTAGAGAAAATTAGGGTTTTAGAAATTAGGGTTTTAATTATTAATTGAAATATTAATTTATTTACAAAAATATAATAATTATATATATATATATATATATATATATATATATATATATATATATATATATATATATATATATACTTATTATAAAATAAATATAAAAAATTAAAAAAAAATTAAAGAAAATAAATTATAATTTTAAGAATATAAAGCAAATATTATAATGTTATTTAGAAATTAGTTTTTATAATTTATATTTACTAAAATAAACAAAATATAATTAATATAAGAAAAATACATTAAAAATAAGAAAAAACAAGCATATTGGCCAAACCCAGGTCCTTTACCTGAACAAACGTCTCCCAAAACCAGCTGAGCCACTGCGCGCGTTTGACATCTAACGACAAGGCAATCATTATATGGTAAGCTTGTAGAATCAAATGGAATTAAATAAAAAAAAATAGTTGGAGGCCAGATTCGAACACAAGCCCTTTGCTTCTCACACGCGCTTCTTCACCAACTGAGCCACCATCACAATTGTGAAACATAATACAAACAATTCATAAAATATTAAAACAAAATTTCAAAAATCAGAAAGCGCGCGCTGCCTTCATCTCCTACCTCCAGACCTACGAATTTACCTGCGAATTTATCCACCATATTTCCTGCGAATTTACCTGCATATGAAACCTGCCAATCTCACACCATCATCAATATGTAACGATTCATCAAATTGATCACATGGTTGTGATCCCCAAACCTCATATAGTTCATTTATGGCATTAAAATTGATTTATAATGTCTAAATCAAAGAACCCTAATTTTGGCTCAAGAACCCTAACAATGGCCGCAAGCAGATTAGGTCATGAAGCTTCAAGTTTTTTACCCAAAAACGTTCTATACATCATCACAATCAATAATATGAGGTTAAAAATCATTAACAATATGCAAATAAACATAATCGAAAAATCACAAATGCCAAGTTATTTGAATTCAGTTCATGCGTATGGGGGCATTTTGAATGATGCCAATGATCAGGATAGCTTTAAGAAGCATCAAGGATCATGTCTCCGCCTTTAAAAGACCTTGAAAGCTCCTGCAAATCAAAAACCGAATGTGTGTTTTTGCTTGAATTTTTGAGGTTTGATTATGGTTCTTGAGGCTGCCAAATTCGTCCCTCTTGTGTGCTTTATGTTGTACATATATAGTGTGAACTATTTAGGTCAAAAAATCATATTAAACTTTGGACTTGTGGATCATTTGAGATTGAAAAAGATTCACTTTCAAATATTGAAATTTTTTTGATATATCCTTGCTATTTTTGAATGATCTGATTTTGTATAATCTCAATCACTTCTAAATGACCATTAAGACTTTCTAGAACAAAAATCTCATCAAATATTCACACTTTTATATTTTATTTTGATTTAAAATGATTTTTAATGTAAAAAATCATAATAAATAAAATAAAATAAATAAAAATTTGAATAAATAAATTTTAATTCGTGCATGATGTCATGGAAGTGTTTGGATCATAAAAATGCAAGCCCATTTGGAGAAATTTGGTTCTAAGATCCCATTTGCTTCATAAACCTCTCAAACATTTCCCAACTTTGCAAGGGCACAAATCCCTCAATTTTAATGCTATGAAGGTGTTCTTGAAAATTTTGGAAAGCTTATAGAGTCCTCTAACCAACCTCTTTGGTCTCATGTCCATATATTTTACCATTCTCAAGTTATGCCCTTTGGAAGTTGTTGACTTTTTGTTGACTTTTAAAATGACCTATAATGTCTTAGCTCATACCCTCCAAATGAAGCATTTTTGGGCTTGGCTTGTGATACACAAAGTTGTAGAGAATTAAATTTCCTTCAAAATGAGCTTTGGATGGAAATATTTTGATGAAGCGTGTGAAAGTTATGGCTGGTCAAAGTTCAGTTGACTTTTCCTATGAAAACCCTAATTTAGAAACTCCTGATTCTTGATGATCTGAAATATTCTTGATGAATCATGATCAACCCTTGATCAAATGATGAATTTTACTTCATATACTTGATGTTGGCAAAAAATCATGAAGTTTGACTTTGGTTTGACCACAGTTGACCTCAGTTTGACTTTTTGACTACTTTGACTGATTTTAGCCTATCTGATCATCTGACTGAGCAAATCTTTTGGGAAAGTATTGAAACTTGACATGGGGATTCTTGAAGACATATAGGATTATATGAAACTCACTTGAAGCCTTGGAAGTCCATTTAGCCTGATGAAAGTCAAAACCCTAGTTTAGGATGCCTTGCTTAGGAGGATGCTTTGTCTGAGGGAATTGTCAAACTTCCTGACTAATTGTGAACCTTGTGAACCTCTTGAGATACCTTGTGAACCTTGTGAACCTCTTGGGACACCTTAGTACATAATGTCCTGTCTTGGTGAGGGAAAATTTTGGGGTGCAACAGCTGCCCCTGTTCAATTTTCTGAAACCTGAGGGGTTAGATTGGTATATGTGCCATTCGTGACCTGGAAGGTTGAAGGGGATTGAACACAAAAGCCCAAAAATTTGCACTCTCCGGTGCGTAAAGTAACACTGATGATTAGTTGTATATGCTTAAGTGGGCTTGAAGATGCCACTTGGAAGAACTGAAGATGGGCTTATAGATGTCATCCATAATATCAGGAGGTGATAATATCTTGATGTTGATACTGGATATCAGTACTAGGTCTTTGTATAGGCCGTCTCTGAATCGTTTATGCAACATGGTTTGAATTGAATGCTAGCACTAGATCTTCGTATAGATCGTCTCTGCATTATCTCTGGGGAAAAAGAATATCCTTCATTAAGTGTCAGGGCTTAGATCTTCGTATAGATAGTTTCTGAACCATATCTGAGAACATACTTTAATTTAAGTGTCAGAACTAAATCTTCGTGGTGATTTCTTTCTGAATTAAGTATCAGCATTAGACCTTTGTATAGATTGTCTCTGAACTATTTTGAGCTGTTGAATAAACCAATAGAAATAAATCTTCGTGACGATTATCTCTTCTGGAAATATCCGGGATTAGGGAATAGATCTTCGTATAGACTGTTTGCCTACTATCCAAGGATAACAGAATATTAGGATTAAATCTTCGTGAGAATATATCCCTTGAAAATATCCTGGATTAGGGAATAGATCTTCGTATAGACCGTTTGCCTACTATCCCAGGATAAAAGAATATCAGGATTAAATCTTCGTGACGATTATATCCCTTGAAAATATCCTAGACTAGGGAATAAATCTTCGTATAGACCGTTTGCCTACTATCCAAGGGAAACTTGAGTAATGATCATCAGCAATGAATCTTCGTGGCGATCATCCCTGAATTAAGTATCAGTACTAGACCTTCGTATAGATCGTCTCTGACCTGTTGTGAATTGTTGATAGTGTTTTATCTGTATATAACCATCCTGCAAGGAACAGGTCAGTTTATGCATTATGTATGCATGCATGGCATGGTGCATCTAAGTAAATGTATTATGCATTTATGGATATGTTATGTTATGATATAAATGATGTATGTATGAATCATGCAGCCTGAAGCGTCTGGATATCTTTGTATAACAACTGCTGGCTAGGGAAAATAAATCCTGATTCGTTGCTGAAGAACCTGAGGAACTCGTTCCCGTCTTGTTTGATAGTATAGTATTCATAACTTCCCGTCTTCGTTCGTCGTACTTCTATTGAAGGAATAAGTTCCTGAGTATTCCGACTGAGGATAAAAGAGATGGACATAAATTCAAGGGGAGATGTAACTCGAAGTGTCTATAAAGATAGATTTGCCCTGCTAGGGATTTGTAGTTATCTTGTGGGGATGAACCGGCGAAGCTTCGTTGAATTCCTACCTTCGTTCGTCCTTAGTAAATACTATTACTGCATTTTATGCATTTCTGGTAAACATCAATCATATTCAAAAGCATACATACATTCAAACACAACCAATGGATGTTTTCGCTTATGTAAATAGGGTAAAAGTAAATCTGGATTCAAAGATGAAATTTTATTTATATTACAAAGTGACCTATACATAGGCAAGTTTGTACAAGGAGACAGAAATCCTAGTAAGAGGAATTTGTCGTAAAAGTTTTACAAAACAAAGAAAACAGCTATGTGAGAAATAATCCTATTGAGTTTCAATTCTACTATTGTCATTATCTCCAAGTATCTCATCTTCTGCTGTTGAGACGGAAACGATTGGATTGATCTTTATCCGTTCGAGCTGGAGTTAGGTAGTACTGACAGTTGGAGTTATATGGGTGATCCAACGAGACATAGTCATACGCTTTAATCCCTAACTTTTTCCTAGATTGCCCTTTCAGGTTTTCAATCCACCGGGATACCCTTTTTTTCCCAAGCCGCCCTTTCAGGTTTTCGACTTGCCGGGTGTACATTTTTTTATATATATCCCTAATTTTTGCCCGAACCCTTTTGGTTCGCCGTGATGCCCTTATTTTTGCCTAGGCCAGTTGACCTAGCGGGTCTCTTTTTATGCGTAGTATTTTTTAACTATGTATGTGTTTACGGGCTGTGGGAAGTCTTCACCATCCATAGTGGGAAGTCTTCACCATCCATAGTAGTAAGCATTATGGCACCTCCTGAGAATATCCTCTTGACTACAAATGGTCTTTCATATGTAGGAGTCCACTTGCCCCTAGGATCACCCTGTGGTAATATGATACGCTTGATTACCAAGTCACCAACCTGATATACATTTTGCTTAACCTTCTTATTAAAAGCTTTGATCATCCTTTTCTGGTACATCTGACCGTGACAAACAGCTGCCAGCCTTTTTTCATCAATCAAATTTATCTGGTCCAGTCGAGTCTAAATCCACTCATCTTCATCCAAGCCTGCATCCTTCATGATTCTTAAGGAGGGGATCTGAACTTCAATGGGAAGAACTACTTCCATACCATAGACTAAGGAGAATGGGGTTGCCCCTGTTGAAGTACGTATTGTAGTACGATAACCATGAAGAGCAAATGGTAACATCTCGTGCCAATCTTTATAAGTAACAGTCATCTTCTGTAGAATCTTCTTGATGTTCTTATTAGCAGCCTCTACCGCCCCATTCATCTTAGGACGATACGGAGAAGAGTTGTGATGCTTAATCTTGAACTACGTGCAGAGACCAGTAATCATGGTATTGTTCAGATTAGAGCCATTGTCAGTGATAATCCTTTCAGGGATGCCATACCTACATATAAGATTATTCCTAATGAATCGAGCCACAACATTCTTAGTAACAGATGCAAATGAAGCTGCCTCCACCCACTTTGTAAAGTAATCAATAGCAACCAGGATGAAACGATGCCCGTTAGAAGAAGTAGGTTTGATCTCACCAATCATATCAATGCCCCACATGGCAAAAGGCCAAGGAGCAGTCAACACATTCAACGGAGCTGGAGGTATATGCACTTTATCAGCATAGATTTGACACTTGTGACATATTCTGGAGTGTTGATAGCAGTCAGCTTCCATTGTAGACCAATAGTATCCTGCTCTCAATATCTTCTTTGCCATAGTATGACCACTAGAATGAGTGTCAAAGATCCCATCATGCATGTCTTACATAATATCTGTTGCTTCTTTCTTATCCACACAACGAAGCAAAGTTGAATCATGATTGCGCTTGTACAAAATTCTATTACTCAAGAAGAACTTAGCAGAAAACCTCCTCAGAAACTTCTTATCTTTGACAGATGCCCCTTCAGGGAACTCCTGAGTTTCAAGATATCTTCTCACTTCATAGAACCAAGGCTTCCCCTCTGCTTCTTCAATGTCAATCTCATTACAGTATGCAGGCTTCTCGAATCTATCAATAGTAATCTTGGGAGCTTCATCATCCCAGCTAATCTCAAACATAGATGCCATGGTGGCTAATGCATCTGCCAACTGATTCTCTCCTCGTGGAATATGTCCAAAGGTAATCTCTTCAAAATATGGGATCAAGGACAACACATGTTCTATGTAAGGAATGAGATTTTCATGCTTGGTATCCCAATCTCCTTTAATCTGACTCACTACCAAGGCTGAATCTCCGTATACGTCCAGGAACTGAATCTTCATATCAATGGCAACTTTGATGCCCAGGATACATGCCTCGTACTCAGCCATGTTATTGGTACAATAGAAACAAAGTCTTGCAGTAATCGGGGTATGACAACCTTCAGGGGAAGTGATCACAACACCAACACCATTACCAAGTGCATTAGAAGCTCCGTCAAAAACCATAGTCCATCGGGATCCTTGTTACGGTCCGTCATATTGTCCAGGTTCTTTGGTAATAATCATAATGTCTTCATCAGGGAACTCAAAACTCATTGACTGGTAATCATCCACTGCTTGATGGGCCAAATGATCAGCTACAACACTTCCTTTAATGGCCTTCTGAGTAGTGTATTGTATATCATATTCTGTTAAGATCATTTACCATCTTGCTATTCGTCCGGAGAGAGCAGGTTTCTCGAATATGTACTTGATTAGATCCATCTTTGAAATCAACAAGGTAGTATGAGTTAACATATATTGTCTTAGTCGGCGAGCAGCCTATGCCAAAGCGCAACAAGTTTTCTCGAGCAGTGAGTATCTTGTTTCACAGTCGGTAAACTTTTTGCTAAGGTACTATATTGCCTGCTCTTTTCGACCAGACTCGTCATGTTACCCCAACACACACCCCATTGAGTTGTCTAATACTGTTAAGTACATAATCAAGGGTCTTCCATCAACCGGTGGCATCAAGATTGGAGGTTCTAAAAGATATCTCTTGATTTCATCAAAGGCTGTCTGGCACTCGTCATTCCACTCCATCACCTGATCTTTCTTCAACAACTTGAAATTTGGCTCACAGGTAGCAGTTAACTGGGAAATAAATCTTGCAATGTAATTCAATCGTCCCAAGAAACCTCTAACTTCCTTCTTAGTACGGGGAGCTGGCATCTCTTGTATAACTTTCACTTTTTTAGGATCTACTTCAATACCTTTTCCACTGACAATGAAACCCAGAAGTTTACCAGATCTAACTCCAAAAGTACATTTATTTGGGTTCAATCTCAACTTGTATTTCTTCAATCTTTCAAACAGCTTATGCAAATGATCAAGGTGTTGTTCTTCATTATGGGACCTGGCTATCATATCATCCACATACACCTCTATCTCATGATGAATCTTATCATGAAACAAAGCCACTATAGCACGCTGATATGTTGCCCCGACATTCTTCAAACCAAATGGCATCACTTTATAACAAAAGGTGCCCCACTGTGTAACAAAGGTAGTCTTCTCCATATCTTCAGGTGCCATCTTGATTTGATTGTAACCAGAGAAACCATCCATAAAAGAGAATACCTTATGCTGAGCAGTGTTGTCTACCAGAACATCAATATGAGGAAGTGGAAAGTCATATTTAGGGCTGGCCTTGTTCAAATCCCTGTAATCTACATACATACGTACCTTACCATCTTTCTTAGGTACTGGTACTACATTTGCAACCCATTGAGGATAAGAAGTCACAGCTAAGAACCTTGCATCAAATTGTTTCATCACCTCTGGTTTAATCTTTTCTGACATTTCAGGATGCATGCGACGAACCTTCTGTTTCTTTGGACGACAATCTTCTTTTACTGGTAAATGGTGAACCACAATGTCTGTATCCAACCCTAGCATATCTTCATAGGACTAAGCAAAGATCTCCACATAATCATGTAACATCTGAATTAGTCTGCTCTTAACACCATCTTCTAGTTCTGCCCCTATCTTGACCTCTTTCCTATTTTCTTTAGTTCC
This sequence comes from Lathyrus aphaca, assembly GCA_963966055.1. Classification (NCBI taxonomy): domain Eukaryota; kingdom Viridiplantae; phylum Streptophyta; class Magnoliopsida; order Fabales; family Fabaceae; genus Lathyrus; species Lathyrus aphaca. The sequence goes on from OZ014520.1 coordinate 114,076,462, forward strand.
CAGATTCACAATTTCGATTGGCTCTTCATGTGGCTGTATAGCTTTCTCTTCTTGTTGTAACAACCTAGCAAGCTCTACAGGCACTTCACGATCTTCCTCCTTTCCATCTTCAGCTTGATAGATCGGATTCTCGAAATTATAATTGGCAATAGTAGAACTGTTATCAACAGGATCCAAAGTGGATGAGGATCTGTATTTTAGTGATGTGGGTGTGTGTAAGAACACATAGCTGATAAAAGAAAAATAAAAATAAAAGACAAAGAGCGCAATATTTACGAAAACGAAACGTCCATTGATTTTTATTGAATGAAGTATGCAAATGAAATGACATCCCGAAACAAGCATACCATTGTGCCCCGGGTAAGGCACAAGGCTTAAAAGTTTAATTGTTTAAAATTACAAACTTAGAATAAAAAACATAGTAATAGTATTTACTCCTGACTAAAGGAGATTGGAATAACGTCTTCAGCCTTCCAATTGTTGAGCCCATCACCCATAGTAGGAAAAATCCAATCATCCAGGTTATAGTCTTCACTATAGTCACCCACAGCATTGATTTGATCTCTCATGACCCCTTGATTGGTGATACGAACAGCACGAGCACGAAGAACAACCTTCTGGGACTCTGCAGTGAAACCCAAACCAAACTTGTCAGACTTGTAAGGGATATCAGGAAGCTGACCCCAAATAGTAAAACCACCTTCTTCAACCACATCTCTAGCATCTTTGAGGGAGGCCATTGTAGGAGGTATTCTGGTAACCATAGGAACCTTTTTAACAACAGGGGGAGCTTCGGTAGCAGGAACGACCCAAGGAACTACCTCAAATGTCTGGCAAGGAGTTTCAACATATTCACCCTCCACCTCAACATATTTAAAAGTATTCACATGACTGACCATATATTCTTCCTCACCATAAACAGTGACAATCTTTCCTTTCAGCGGATATTTCAACTTCTGATGTAGAGTGGAAGTCACAGCACTTGCCCCATGGATCCAGGGGCGCCCAAGCAAACAGGAGTACGCAGGACGAATATCCATTACATAGAAAGTAGAGTCGAAGACTTGAGAGCCTACTTTGATTGGGAGATCTACTTCTCCATGTACCACTCTTCTTGAGCCATCAAAGGCCCTTACTGTCAGACCCTAATTTTTGACCCTAAATTTTTTTCCATCTCATCTGCACTTGCATACAAACAAGATCACGCACCGGTCGTCTATCCTTTTCAGGTGCAAGTATATGCCTTACAGAGGATCACTTTGTTTAATTTCTGTTATCTGTTCATATTTTACTGACTTCTAACCCAAAATATCAAAAAAAAAAAAATGCTGCAGTTGCCTCTTCTTCTTCTCTGTGTTGCAGGATTTCAAAGACAGGGCTGTGATTTCAATTCAGATGCGTTTGTTCAGTCACAATTCGATTCAGATGGACGTTCGACCTAATCTTGGTCAAACTATCAAAAGATTGTTTCAAATGCAAGTTGTGTGTGCCAGTGGTTTGTTTCTCAGGCTGTGCGTATTCAAAAGTTCAAGACTGTGTTATATGCGAAAGTCATCAGTTATCAGGCAATGTTGTGTGTGGAGTGTGGTCTCGATTGAGTGTTCATCAGGTTATCAGTGGTGCATCTGTGGATTTATTTTCCTTAGTACTGATTCAAATCATCAGGGCAATTTTCAGACGATTTCAGTGATTGTGGTTGAATTGACAAGTTGCTCAGTGGTTCAGTAATGGCTTTGTTCATGTTATCAGAGGCTTGTGAAAAATCAGAAATTGATTGTGGGCTAAAATCAAGTTTTCATATCCATTATTCATTTTTCGATTAAACCATTTATTCACTCGTATTCCCTTTTCAATAATCATTTCCATTATTCCAAATTCAATTCTTTCTTCCAAATTTAATTCATTAACCATTTTCGATTCCCGATTATTTCATCACATTTTTATATTTCAATTTCCATTATTTTTCTATCCATTTTTAATTCCCCTTTTATTCACTTTTATCCAATTAAATTCAAATATTCATTTTTATAATCCATTTTTTCCCACCATTTTTCATAATGACCATTATTCTAAACCATTATCCTAAACCATTATTAATCCATTGTCCTTTCTTTTGGTATCTTTTTATATCATTCCCATTGTTCTCAATAAAATAATATGTTTTTAAATCCATTGTATTTTTATTAGGCCCATATTTTGTTCTTGTCTATTAAAAGCCCATTGCAGCAAAGATTGTCAAAAAATATAACAAGTCAAAGCAAGCTTAAGCCCATGTGACCACTTCCATGAGATTCTTTCAAATTCAACTTCATCACGTGAAAGCCAGCTCCAACACCCAAACGCTTACAAGCCGCCTTCACAAGCCATCACAAGTCGCAGCCAACCCCTTAGCCAGTTACCAGCTTCAAGCCAAGCTGAACACGGCAAACCAACATCACGCTGCACGAACACAGCCTTCACCTCATTCACACCGCAACGCTTCAGCCCAAGTCACAACAATATACTCCAGCACGCGGAACGCACGAAGCCATCCAAAATGCAAAACTCAGAGGCTTAAAACGCAGCAAGAACACGAGATCCCCGTGAGGCTAAAACGCACAAAATCACAGCACAAAACGGCAAAGCAAATTCCAGATTAAAATTTCTCATTCCTCTATAAAACCAACTGATTCCTTCTCATTTTTCTAAGCTTTGATAGCCCACAAAATCCCTGGAAAAAAAATAGTGAAAGCTTCAAAAACCATTCCCAATTTCACCTTCAATTGGACCGGAAAAAAAACAGAAGCAAAGATCCCCAATTCTTCTTACCTTTAACCTTCAATTGAAGCTTCATTGAATCAGAAGAGAGAGGAGGAATATCCGCGTGAGAGAGAAATAGAATCACGGGAAAGAAGGATTGAGCTGATGATCTTTTTTTTTTGCCGTCCGTATTTGAAGGTGAGGAAACGAGTTATGCGGGTTCCTCTTTGAAGCTTGCCGCGACATGTTCATGGAGGGGAGGAAGAGCTTTTGCTCTTTCTGAGTTTTGTTTATTAAATTGCTTTCTTATTTTTTGTAAAGGAGAGAGAGGATTTGATTTTGAGAATTCTGCATTTAGGAAGAAGAAGAAGGGATTTGCTTCTATTGTGTTTTTTTTCCTTTTCTTTTCTTTTGATATTTTTTCTTCTGGTTTTAATAAAAAAAAGAAGGTGATGTTAATTAGGTTTGGGCCTAAGAGCCCGTGAGGCTTCTATCCTCACCCTGCGTTTCCTTCCCTCCCCCTTTTCACTTCTTTTAATCTTTTTTTTTGTTTCTTTAAAATGATTTGTTTATATATATTTTTTTTTTGTAAAGAAATTTTGGAATATGTTTTATAAATGTTTAGAAATTTCATTTTAGGAAAAGCTTTATGCATATATTTTAGAAAAGAATTTTAGAAAAAGATTTAAATAATATTTCATTTCTTTTTTTTATGGATTTATTCTTTTAGATCCATTCTTTTCTTCATCTTATTTTCTCTTTGGTCGATGACAATCTCCGATTCGAGATTGTTGATTTCCGATAAGTTTAACCTTCATTATTTCAAATCTATGGATGAATGATCATTTGGATCAATCTCCATACTTTGAGATCGTGATAGGTTGCTTTTCGAGAAGTTCAACGATAATCTCGATTAAGATTAGACCGTTCTCTTTCTTTTAGTGTGGCATGTTTTCGGAGAACGATTCATAATATCGTTTCTCTAACATGTATTAACACGAATAGTTTCCACTTTAATTAGTGGTGGCCAGCCTCATTTGTAGGGTAATTACTCCGTAAATTACTCGGCGATTGATTAACATAGACCTACAGTTGTCCCGATTCGAAATGCGATCCACTTGGATCCGGTTGCCTCGATTTTATTTTTCTTCTCGTGGTTGTGCTTGATTAAGTTCATCATACCACTTATAATTGTAAATATTATAATAATGTGAATATACTAACATTTAATTTTAATCTCTCGCACCTTATCCTTTTATTTTAATCTCTCGTTCCCTACCTCTCTTATTATGCTTCTATATTCATTCATCATATTGCTTATTGTATATATTATTGTTGCTTGTTATTTTTTTTCCTTTGTCCATTTGGACACAAAAATATTAATAAAGGATTAAACATCTAAAAAATTGGACTTTAATTTCGGACTATGGTTACTATCCTTAGCTTGAGATTTGGAGTTTCGGACCTAGATTCTAGGATCATCCCTTTGCTCATTTGTTATGGATTGAAGACTTTGGCTCCGGTTGAGTTTACTTGCTTATGAATATGGAAATCCAATTGTTTCAAAGAGTGCTTGCCATTTGGTTTGATTATTTCTTCCCTTAGCTTTTATTTTCAAGTTTTTAGGATAGTCCCTTCATCTCTTCCCATCTTCTTCAATTTTCAAATCTTCTTCCTCTTTTCAAAACTTTCTTTGTTTTCTAACTTCAAACATTTTTGCAATTAAACCTTGACTTTGGTCATGTGCTTTTACCTTTTCATTTCATTTCTTTAATAAATGCTAAACTACATAAGCATATCGAAACTTTCTTTCTCAAAAACTTTAAAACCTTCAAAACTCATTCAATTGTTTTGTGCCCTCGTGCACGTTTCTTTTAACCTTTTATGTTTAGATATGATTCATCCTTTCTAGCGGAATTATTCGCTAAAGGATGACGACTTATCTTTACATTTTAAAATCAATTCAACTCATTTGCCTTTTCACAATTTGTACCACGAACTACGGGGTTTTGATCTCGCATTGCACTCTGTGGGTACGTAGGCATGAGACGTTCGTCTCTTCAAACACCAAAATCTTAAAAAACATTCTTCTTCTTATCTCCTCAATCTTTTTTCAAGAAAACCATTTCAAACCAAAAAAATGCAGTAAACATTTCAAAGGGTTCCCGTGGAGTACCACGGACAAGTCGGGTGCTTAAAACCTTCCTGATTTGTAACCAATCCCCGTACCCATTCTCTGTTTGATTCTTTTAGCTTTTTAGCTTGTGAGATTCATTAAGGTTTTGTTCGTTCATTTTCCTTTTTCCATGTGGAAATAAATAAAAGCGCGGTGGCGACTCTGTGTATATTGAGTTAAGTTAATCAATAACTTACACTCATGATTTTACCGCTACACTTACCACCACATCACTTGGTCTTAACACAACATCTTCAGGACTGAGCTTGTCCAGAACCTCTTTGGGGAGCACATTTAATGAAGAACCATTGTCCACCAGTACATGAGACAAAGTGGTGCCCCTACATTCAATGGATATTTGCAAAGCTCTGTTATGGTTTCTCTTGGCAGGAGTCAAGTCAGCATCAGAAAAGCCTAACCCATTATCATAAGTCAGATGTGCAACACAATTCTCAAATTGATCCACAGAAATCTCATTTGGCACATGGGCAGTCTTCAAGAACTTGATTAAGGCTTTAGCATGAGCCTCAGAACACAGCAACAAAGATAACATGGAGATTTTGGAGGGAGTATGCCCCAATTGGTCAACAATATCATAATCACTCTTGCGAATGATCTTCAGCACTTCTTCCATCTGTTTAGAAAGATTTTCAGCAGTCGGTGCCTCAGCTTGCACAGGTTCAACCACAAGACCTTTGCCCCGAGCATCAGTGCTAGGTTCAGAAGTGGAGGTAGTAACTGGAGTAACTGCACTTTTGGAGGTAGCCTGAGGAGAGAAAATTCTTCCACTTCTGGTGATCTTGCTAGATCCATTAATGTTATCAACATCAAGATTATCATAAGTAATAGGTGCATCTGTCAGAGGTTCTTTCTTGACACCATGGATGTAAACATCAGAACCATAATTCCAGGGTATAGCTTTATCAGAAGTATAAGGAACAGGGCCAGGAGTGGTAATAATCATGGGAGCCACTCTAGCTTCAGCAACAGTCTTCACAGGGCCTTCAGCAGTAATCCTGACAAGACCCTTAGAGGTAATCCTGACAGGGCCTTTGGAGGTAATCTTCACTGGAACTTTATCAACCATGGTCACATCTTCAAGCTTCGTACCTCGAGTTAAATTTTCACACATACTTTCCACAGAAGGGGTCCTCTCAAACAATATAGTGTAATTGTCCATGAGGCGTTGAATACCATCTTTCAACTTCCAGCAGCTATCAGGTTTGTAGGCACAATAAAAACAGTCTTCATTGCAACCTGGAAAGAATCCAGCCAGCATCAACTTCGTTTTGATAATAGATAAGGGATTAGTCACATCTGCTACTGAGGAAACATATGAAAATTCATCAATAACATTAACAGTCTTCTCATGATTGGGCATGGGAGCAGTGATCACATTTGGAGTCCCAGGAGGGTCAAATTCAATCTCCCCAGCTTCAATCATATCTTGAATATTGTTTTTCAACACCCATCAGTTGTTGGTGCCATGTACCGGACAATTAGAATGATAGGCACATCGTGCATTAGGATTGTACCGAGGAGAGGAAGTATTAGGATTCTGAGGAGGGTCCTTCAAAGTAGAGTTCCCCTTTCAACATGTGTTGCAAGGCTTGGGCCAGTGACATGTTGATCTTGGTGAATTATCTTCTAGGCTTCTGTTGATTGTTTTGTGGTAGCTCTGGTGCTGTAGGAGTAGGATTGGAAATGTGGACTGCTCCCACAGATTGGTGACTCCTGTTATGACTATGTTGACCATACACAACATTAGACTCCTTCTTTCCACTAGGGGGCTTCTTATCAGTGCTTGATGAAGAGGCACCCACCTGTATCTTACCACTTCTTATACCACTCTCCACACGTTCTCCAGTCATTATCAGCTCAGTGAAACCAGACGATGAGCTTCCAATGAGATGACTATAGAAAGGACCACTCAGCATACTCATAAACATATCCACTAGCTCTCTGCCAGTCAGAGGAGGTTGAACTCTGCCAGCCAGGTCTCTCCATTTTTGGGCATACTCCTTGAAATTCTCCTTAGCACCCATTGACATGCTTTGAAGCTGCATGCGAGTAGGTGCTAAATCAGCATTATATTGGTATTGACTATAGAAGGCCTTAGCAAGATCATTCCAATCACGAATATTGACACTTTCCAGTTGATAGTACCATTCCAATTGAGCTCCAGACAAGCTCTCTTGGAAGAAATGAATCCATAACTTCTTATCAGCAGTATGTGGTTGAATCCTCCGGACATAGGATCTCAGATGCAACTTAGGACATGAAACACCATTGTATACCACAAAAGCAGGAACCTTGAAGCCAATAGGTATAACCACTCCAGATACTAAACTCAGATCTTTAAAATCAAGCCCAGAAGATTTTTGTAGTTCCATAGCATTCATTTTGTCTACCAGCATCTTGTACTTCTCTTCACTAGCAGGATCATGATAATAATTTTCCTCAGAATCAGAATCTCCCACAGTATCATGGAGACTACCTGCCTCTTTCTTAGAACTTTCAGACTCAGAATCCTCAATCTGTTCCTTTGTCTTGATAGGACCTCTGAACCTTCTTCCCAGATTAATAAGGCCTCCTGATTTCCTGGTCTTCTTCTTCTTCTTAGCCAGCAGTGTCTTCAACTCATCTTGTCCCTTGGTCAAGTTCAGAATCAACTCTTGGAATTGTGCATTCTGAGCCTAGAGATCTTTGACAGTCTGTTCAAGAGCCATTTCTGCTGAAATAAATAGCGAGAAGATAAGATACTTGTGCATAAGAAACCTGTGATGCAATGATATGGTATGTAAATGCATATGCAAATATTTTCAAGGACTGCAGGATTTAAATTTGTTTAAACAATCAGAAAGTAAACTTTTATTAGTAATCAATAAACTTGTTTGCCCCTTGGGCTTACAACAAAAATGAAATGAATACAAAGATGGGGTTTTAAATCTCCCATGGACGTTTCCTCTTTGTGTTGAGGTATGAATGAGATTCCTCTCCTCGTGAAGTTGTTTTGTTAGCTCTAGGATTCTTTCTTGACTAGCTTTGAAATGAGTCTCAAAAGTATCCCTTTGCTCCTTCAACTGGATCCAGGACCTTTGTAACTCCTCCATGTCAGTGGGCATGTCTAGATGAAGAATGATATAAGAAGTATCTCCTTCAGCAACAGGCTCCATGGTAACTGGCAGGATAGCAGGATATGGCATCATAAGAGTCTGAGCACGAGATCGTACCCATTTGAGATAAGGTTCCATAGCGATAGTGTATTTTGGTTCCAGAATCTTGCTGTCAACCTTGTTCACTTTACCCCACGCTCGTATAAACCTTTGACGGTAACCTTGCGGATCGTTGTCGTAGTCGAACACAATACCCTGAATAAGCATGTCATGAGGACCGTCACTCCGAGCATAACCAAACTGATGTAGAGCTAAAGAAGGATTGTAGGTAATGCCCCTTCTTATGCCAAGGAGTGGCACATTAGGGAACTCCCCACAACGGTCACTGATAGTAACATTCTCCATAGATCTAGAGCACCAATGAATATCTGAATGAGAAAGTGACATAATTCTCTTAGACCACCTTAACCCTTGTTCATTCTTTATCACTGATCGAGGAAGGTGAGAAATAAACCACCTAGATAATAGAGGTATACAACACATCAGAGTTCCTCGTGCCTTCGTAGTACGGGTATGAAGAGAGTGTAAGATGTCTCCAAGTAATGTAGGCACTAGATTACGAGTCAGAAATATGTTGATGGCGTGTATGTCTATGAACTGGTCTGGATTGGGGAACAAATCTAAGCCATAGATCAATAGGGCTAAGATCTCCTCAAAAGCATCATAACTCATAGCCTTCAGGAACACTTGAGCTTTCTCCATCAATACCTTAGCAAGAATACCATTAACTCCACTTCTTGTTTCTAGGACAATATTTGATTTCTTCAAATGTAGGGCTGCAGCAATGACTTCAGGTTTAGGCTCTTTTTCCAAGCCTGGGAAGGGTCTCTGATTGAGGATAGGTATACCCAGAAGCTTGGAGAACTCTTCCATTGTAGGAACCGACTGATAGTCGGGGAATGTGAAGCAATGATGTTTAGGATCAAAGAACTGAAACAGAACACTCATCATGTCATCATTGAACCCTGAAGTGACTAAATCCAGTAGGTGACCATGCTTCTTGATGAACTGGGAGTTTTCAGAAACTTGAGAGACCAATTCTTTAAGCTTAGGAGGTATTCCTACAAAGTTGATCCGGATAGTATTCCTACGAGCAGAAGCCATAACCTGCAACAAAGAACAAAGATAAATCCTTTGGTCCTTGAAATAGTTAGGGAAAATTCTATGCTTATGATGCATGATGTCATGATGTTATGCTCAATCACAAACATGTGGCACACACAAACAAGTCACACAATAGCCCTAGGTTTGAAGGCTTGCATGAGGTTTAAAGGTAAGTACCCTCTCCTGAAGTTTAGTTGGTTCATCCTGTCCTACAAAAGTAACCAGGTTCTAAGGGATCTTAATATCATTGATCCTTCACAAGGGTGGTTGTTCAGTAGGCAACTTACTTGCCAACCAAAACCCTCCAAGTTTAGAATCTCAATGAGTGCAGCATCGAGTATCAACCAACTTCAGTCTTCACCAAAGCCGGTTATCTCACTACTTTTCTAAAGGCCAAGATAGGATGACTAGGGTTCTAAAAGTCAGTTAGTGTATTGAATACATATGGCAGCCTCATATTATCCTCAACTTTACTTAAGGAACATAAGCACCAACCAAGAAGTCACACTAACTATGTCCACCAGATCAACCATATTGGTATACGCCATACAGTTTCCTTGGTCTATTGCCATTTACCTAAGGTACACTAGATCCGGGTTAGGATCTTTCACACATAAGAGCATCCAACAAGTAAAGTAAAGCAAACAAAGCAAACAAATTTAAAGTGATCTAATTCCTAAGGGTACCCCTCTTTTATTAAATCCCCAGCAGAGTCGCCAGTTCTGTAACACGGTGGGAGAACTGACTTTTCTATAAATGTTGCGGATAGAAGGAGTCGCCACCGACTTTTATTTTATCCAAAAGGAAAGGGCATAAAAGAACAGGAAAGACCTGAAAAAGATTTTGAGTTCGGGGGGTAGGTTATACAAAGGGAAGGTGTTAGCACCCTTTATATCCATGGTTATCCATAGGCTCTTAGTTACTTAGCTCACTTTAAACTGTTTTGAGAAAATGTATTGTGTGATTTAAAAAATTTCTAAGTACTTTATAATGATCCTCGTATGGATGTATATAAAGACTTTGTTTTGAAAATTTGTTTGAAATGTGAAGTGTAATGAAGTATTTTGAAAAGGTGAGCAAGTAATTAAGAGGAACTTACCCTATATTAAGTCTTTTACTGTTCTTATATGTTCTTTCAATAGTAAGACTAGCCCTATTATTAAGGAATAGGTAGTCATTACCTTGGATGTTATAAGGGACATATGAAGGGACAATCTGAATGTAGGCAACTGTAAGGTGTCTTTAGCAATTCGTAGGGACTTATCATCTTTTATTCGAAGGGACAAGATCATTTATCGTAGGCAACTTCGAAGGGACTTGATCTTATAAACTTAAAGGGACTTGATGATATTTTATGAAGGGACTTTGCTTAAGACACCTTACTTGACCTTAGATTTGGGCAACATGAGGAGTAACCCTAGAAAGTGTGAGATGGCGATCAAAGATCGACTTACGTGTGTAAGTGTTTGTATTCATGTATTTATCTTGTTTAAAATTAATTATCTAAATTATTTTAATTACACATAGTTATACACACCTTATAGTTACTAACCATGGCAATATTTATAAACATAAAATAAAAACAAGAATAAACCTATAACTATTACATGGCTTTTGCAATTACATAATAATATAAATAATTAATAATAAATATATAATAAATAAACAATAATTAAAAGGGTTAGCAATAATAACAATCATAAGAAAAGAGGTTAGCCAAAATATAAAGAATATAAAATTTAAGAGAATATTTTTTTAAGTTAAATAAACAACTTTAAAGAATTTTAATAGAAAATAAGATAATTATAATAATAATAAACAATATAATAATTATTTACAAAAAAAGGAATGATTAATTATTAAATTATAGTTTATAACATAATTAAATTAAATATTAAAGTTAATAAAAATTAGGGTTAGGGTTAGAGAAAATTAGAGTTATAGAAATTAGGGTTTTAATTATTAATTGAAATATTAATTTATTTACAAAAATATAATAATTATATATATATATATATATATATATATATATATATATATATATATATATATATATATATATATATATATATATACTTATTATAAAATAAATATAAATAATTAAAAAAAATATAATTTTAAGAATATAAAGAAAATATTATAATGTTATTTAGAAATTAGTTTTTATAATTTATATTTACTAAAATAAACAAAATATAATTAATATAAGAAAAATACATTAAAAATAAGAAAAAAACAAGCATATTGGCCAAAAAGTAAGGACCTGGGATTTGAACCCAGGTCCTTTACCTGAACAAACGTCTCCCAAAACCAGCTGAGCCACTGCGCGCGTTTGACATCTAAGGACAAGGCAATCATTATATGGTAAGCTTGTAGAATCAAATGGAATTAAATCAAAAAAATTAGTTGGAGGCCAGATTCGAACACAAGCCCTTTGCTTCTCACACGCGCTTCTTCACCAACTGAGCCAACATCACAATTGTGAAACATAATACAAACAATTCATAAAATATTAAAACAAAATTTCAAAAATCAGAAAGCGCGCGCTGCCTTCATCTCCTACCTCCAGACCTACGAATTTACCTCCGAATTTATCCACCATATTTCCTGCGAATTTACCTGCATATGAAACCTGCCAATCTCATACCATCATCAATATGTAACGATTCATCAAATTGATCACATGGTTGTGATCCCCAAACCTCATACAGTTCATTTATGGCATTAAAATTGATTTATAATGTCTAAATCAAATAACCCTAATTTTGGTTCAAGAACCCTAACAATGGCCGCAAGCAGATTATGTCATGAAGCTTCAAGTATTTTACCCAGAAACGTTCTATACATCATCTCAATCAATTATATGAGGTTAAAAATCATTAACAATATGAAAATAAACAAAATCGAAAAATCACAAATGCCAAATTATTTGAATTCAGTTCATGCGTATGGGGGCATTTTGAATGATGCCAATGATCAGGATAGCTTTAAGAAGCATCAATGATCATGTCTCCACCTTTAAAAGACCTTGAAACCTCCTGCAAATCAAAAACCGAATGTGTGTTTTTGCTTGAATTTTTGAGGTTTGATTATGGCTCTTGAGGCTGCATAATTCGTCCCTCTTGTGTGCTTTATGTTGTACATATATAGTGTGAACTATTTAGGTCAAAAAATCAGATTAAACTTTGGACTTGTGGATCATTTGAGATTGAAAAAGATTCACTTTCAAATATTGAAATTTTTTTGATATATCCTTGCTATTTTTGAATGATCTGATTTTGTATAATCTCAATCACTTCTAAATGACCATTAAGACTTTCTAGAACAAAAATCTCATCAAATATTCACACTTTTATATTTTATTTTGATTTAAAATGATTTTTAATGTAAAAAATCATAATAAATAAAATAAAATGAATAAAAATTTGAATAAATAAATTTTAATTCGTGCATGATGTCATGGAAGTGTTTGGATCATAAAAATGCAAGCCCATTTGGAGAAATTTGGTTCTAAGATCCCATTTGCTTCATAAACCTCTAAAACATTTCCCAACTTTGCAAGGGCACAAATCCCTCAATTGTAATGCTATGAAGGTGTTCTTGGACATTTTGGAAGGCTTAGAGAGTACTCTAACCAACCTCTTTGGTCTCATGTCAATATCGTTTACCATTCTTAAGTTATGCCCTTTGGAAGTTGTTGACTTTTTGTTGACTTTTAAAATGACCTATAATGTCTTAGCTCATACCCTCCAAATGAAGCATTTTTGGGCTTGGCTTGTGAGACACAAAGTTTTAGAGAATTAAATTTCCTTCAAAATGAGCTTTGGATGGAAAAAATTTGATGAAGCATGTGAAAGTTATGGCTGGTCAAAGTTTAGTTGACTTTTCCTGTGAAAACCCTAATTTAGAAACTCCTGATTCTTGATGATCTGAAATATTCTTGATGAATCATGATCAAACCTTGATCAAATGATGAATTTTACTTCATATACTTGATATTGGCAAAAAATCATGAAGTTTGACTTTGGTTTGACCACAGTTGACTTCAGTTTGACTTTTTGACTGCTTTGACTGATTTTAGCCTATCTGATCATCTGACTGAGCAAATCTTTTGGGAAAGTCTTGAAACTTGAAATGGGGATTCTTGAAGACATATAGGATGCTATGAAACTCACTTGAAGCCTTGGAAGTCCATTTAGCCTGATGAAAGTCAAAAGCCTAGTTTAGGATGCCTTGCTTAGGAGGATGCTTTGTCTGAGGGAATTGTCAAACTTCCTGACTAATTGTGAACCTTGTGAACCTCTTGAGATACCTTGTGAACCTCTTGGGACACCTTAGTACACAATGTCCTGTCTTGGTGAGGGCAAATTTTGGGGTGCAACAGTATGTTTATGCGGAATGAATAAAATTGAGGAATAAACATAAATAGTGTAAGTTTATGTGAATTGGTGAATTGTGTGTAATTAATATGTTTGATTGGTATTGATGTACATGTTGCGATGTGTATAGGTGATAAGGAATGATTTGTGGTGAGAATATGTTTTATGTGCATTTTATATGTTGAGATATATAATTATATGCAATGTTATTATGATAATGTTTCTCACCGTTCTGCTGTTTTATGATGCTCTACGAGGCATTGCAGAGTAGGTTGCTGGATGGAATTTTTGTGAAGCTCGTATTCATCTTTTGGTCGGTCGGCTCTGATATGTAACACCGGGTAGTTAGGTTGGCTTAGCGCCATTTTTGTGATGCATTGTGTACATGTATCTTTTGGATGAATGTTTTGTATAGACATGAATATTGTTGTTGGCATCAAACTTGTTGATATATATATATATATATATATATATATATATATATATATATATATATATATATATATATATGAATGGAAATATATATGTTTGATGTTGTAGAAATGTTTCCGCTGTATAATCATTTATCATCTGGAAATTATCCTATTGTTGCATATCTATTATGAGCAGGTGTAATATGGTTTGGATTTCAAGTATAATGTGGCATTTCTCTTTTTAAACCATATTTCGAATATACTCTGATGGAATTTTTAATATGTGCCTAAGTGAATTAATTGTTTATTAGGGTATAGAAAGGGGGTGTTACATAGGACGTTAGTACAATTAGCGTCTGTGACCTTGAGTACCTTATGTAAACACCCCAAATTTGCCCTCACTCATTTCACCATGGCTTGTGATTATTTTCATTTGCATAAGTTCAATCATATCATCTCATATTGCATTTTTGCTTCACTGCATTGGTTCAAAGTCATCTGCATCTAGGGTTTGTGATCTGAGCAGTCCATGAGCCATCTGAGCCACTCCAAGAGTCTTCAATCATCTCAAGAGGGTCCATGTATGTTCAAGCATCATATTATATCCTCCAAAGATTAAAGAAGTCAGAAAATCACAAGAACTGAGAAAGGCATGGAAGCAGAGCCAAGCTTAATTGCACAAATGACCTAAAATTAGGGTTTTGGTTTCAGAGGCCATAAATCCAAATTTTTTGGTCATTCTTGTTTCTATTGGTCATTATATGTTATAAGGATCATACATACCAATTTTCATGAAGAAATTCAATGGGGAAGGCATTTGATCAATAAATGACTTCTTGAGCAAGTCAGTGCAAAATCAGGGCATCTGAGGCCCCAAATCATCCAACCAAAGGGTCTTCTCCATCATTTTGGGTGTATATGATATTTATTTGATCTTAGAAGAAGTTATAAGTTCACAAAATTGAAGAATTTCAAGCCATTTGCAAAGTTGTCATTTTGGGAAAGTGACTTGTAATGCAAACTTGCCATTTTGGGAAAGTTTTTCAACCTCCTCTTTTTGATTCAAAAGTGCTTCAAATGAAAAATTCTTGGTCATGAAAGTTGTCGATTGGATCATTCCCTTTTCAAAAAGTACAAGAACTTGATCTAATTCATCATAGAACTCAAGTTATGGCCTTGCAAAGTTGGGAAAAATCACAAAATTTCACTTATGTACCAAAGAGGGATTTTTGCAAAACCACTTGCATAGGTTTCAAATGACTTCTAATGTACTCAAAGATGACATAACATGATCACACAACCTCAAAACACCAGAATTGGGCCCTTGACTTAGGTTTTCTATGGCTTGTGAATCAAGAAACAACAAAGAGGGAAAAGTTGCAAGAGCCATGCTACCACTTGCCTCAGCCATTACAGCTGCACAAAAACAATCCAAAGGCCTTGCTTGATCCATGCTGAGCCCAGCCATGCCCCTAATCCAGCTCTGACTCGTGCCATACCTCAAGTACACATAAGCTTGACTTTTTGCATTTTCACCCATACCAATCACACTGCTCCACAACAACTCTCTGCCCAATCAGAACATGTTATGTGGACCTCAAGCAAGCCATTTCATACAACAACACAGCCTGAATGCTCCCACAACTCAGCAACCACAAAAACTCCCTCTTATGCATTTTCTTTCGAAACTCAGCACTCAAGCCACAAACCTTAAAACAAACTCCACAGAACAACTCACCATCAACCTCTGATCATTTCCCACCCCTTGAAACAACCTGAAACCCCCTATATCAAAAACACGATTTCTCTCCCTCTTTGAACGGAACTGAATCAATCTCATAAACCAGCCATAAGAAATTCCATCCAAGCATTGCAAACTCCTCAGGAGGTTCATTAAAGGCATCTTGGGCCAAAGAAGCAGCCAAAAAGCTCCAGGGTTGAAAGCTTCACCTCAGGTAGCTATGCGAATTCATTTTTCCAGAAGCTTCATTTTAAGTTCTTAAATGGTTAAGTGTGATCCCCTGAGCTTGATGAACTTTAAATTATTGAAAATAGTTGAGAATTAAGGATGTATGGCTTGTCTGAAATTTTTGCAGTTTTGGTTCTTTGCTTCGAATCTTGTTAATGGCTGAGAATAAATTCCATTTGAGGTTGGATTTAGGTTTAGGGGAGTGAGAGGAACAAATCTGGAGCTTTAGAGCTCCAGAAATGGCCTTGGGAGTGAGATTGAAATTCTCAGGGAAGGGTGTGGCCGGAGAAGATGACCGGAGGTCATTTCCGGCCACCTGAGAGTCATTAATGCTTAATTAGGGTTTAGTGGTGGGTTTGAATCTGGAGCGTAGGGTGAGGCTTCCCGCGCGTGTTTCAAGGGCTCAGATCATGTCATTAGCCCTAATTTCTGATTATTTAATTTAATTATAATTAATTAGCTTAGGTGAAATCCAGGCCGTTCATTAGCGCGCCAGTCAACCATTAACCCTCAGTTTTGAATCTGGATCATTGGATCAGATTACTTTCCCTTTTATTTAATTTTATTCTATTTTCTTCCTATTTAATTTATACATTTTATTAAAAATAGCAAATTAGTCCAAAAAAAATCTGAAATTTTTCATCCAAACCTTTATTAATTTTCAGAACCCAAAAATATTTTTATTTTTATTTTTTGCATTAATTTTTTTTTAAATCATTTAAATGTTTATTTTTAATTAGTTAATGGAAATTAATTAATTAAAAATACATTTAGGTATTTAAAAATCCCAAAAAATTCAGAGAACATTTTCATTCATTTAGGAACATTTACAAACTCACAAAACAAATTTCTTTTTGGTTTTGATCATACTTTGATAATTTTCATTTGAATTAGGGTTCTTTAATTTGAATATTTTTAACCCTAACTTCAAAAATTCATAACTTTTGATCCAAGTTGAGTTTGTGAATGGTTCTTTTTGCATTGTGTTAAGCATACTTTGAAGCATCTAAAAACATTTTTGTAACATTTTTATCTTTCATTTTCAAATTGTTTGGCATTTTCTCTTTAGGATCACCCTTAAAACCCTAGAAACTTAGAAAAATCATAAGTCCTTTAGGGTTTAGCTTCTGACCTTCCCCTTTGGGCATTGAACTTGTATAGGTTTAGGGTACCTTTGATCCCATTTTCAATTTTTTGTCTTGTCATTTGCTTCTGATTTTGGATTTTGCATTGCATCTTGTATATAAACCCTAATTTGCATCTTCATTTGCACCCATCTTTCATATGCTTGCATACATGAACTTGCCATGACATTTTGTGCATCCACATGACATATAAGACATCTTAGGACACATTGAAATCATGTTTGATAATTGCATCATCCATTTACCATGTTATGCATCCATTGCATTTTATAAGTTTTCATGAACTTTCATGCTTCCTTTCATGTCTCATTTGCATCTTCATTACTTGTATGATCATCCTCATCTTTTGACATGTTTTCATAACCTCTCATAGTATAATTTGCATCATGATTATGCTTCTGACTTTGGTTTTCATCTTTGCATTTCATCTCATTTTCATTTCATTTCATTTCTTGTTGCTAACTTTTCAGGTGGTAAGTGTTTGAGAAGTGAATTTGCCTTCACTTCTCACAACCTCTTCTCATCTCTCTTATGCATTCATTGCTGCATTTTTACTTGTGAATTAGAGTGAGCTTGCTCATTCATGCTCTTTCTCCTCTTCTCTTTCTTCAAGCAACTTATCTTCTTAAGTGAAGTAAGTTGACTTGCTTCTTCTGCTTCTCTTCCATCTCTGCTCCTTTCTTGGCGGTGCTTCCTGAAGATCTTCTTGCAAGCCTCACAAACCCTAGGAACACCCAAGCATGATCACAATTAGGGTTTGATTAGTCCCCCATTAGTTTTACCTTTGTGTCATCTTTGAGTCTTCTCTTCTCATCTCTTAATCAAGGACTAAACCTTAAAGGTTTTAAGGCTTTGTGATTAAGCTTATACCTGCATCCTTCTATTAGGATAAAGTGTATAACTTTAATCCTAAGTGTTAAACCCTTAATGTGTTTAAATCCTTTAATCAATTCACCTAATAATCACTAAGACATCAAGCTTGTAACTTGGGCCTTGCATTAGGGTTCTAATTCTTCCTTAATTGGTTAAGAAGGACTAACCCTAGTGTTAATGGACAAGTCCCCCTCAAGTTGTCTTACAAACCATAAAATTCACTTCTTAACCTTACCATTAACTAAAATCCACTCTAATAAAGGCCTTGTTTTGTCATGAGGTTAATCCCTAATCATGGATTAAGTTGAGGAGCCTTCCTCAGCTTAAATGTTCTCATCTATTATCCTTCTATTAGGATGGTGTAATGAGTCCATTAAATCCTTGATTATGGCTTAAACTCATTACTTAAAACTAAACAAAAACTCCAAAAACATCTAAATAATTACAAGTGTGGGGTGTTTACTTCATGCTTAAGGTATTCTCATTACCCCTAATCAGAGGGAGGATGTGATGAGTTTACTAACCCTTGGTTTAGGCTTAAGCTCATTTTCTTATGACAAATCCCAAAAGCAATAAAAGATTGAAAACTCAAAAACAAACAATAATCGTCTCCTCCGGGATTCTTTTCTCATCTCACTCACTCACAAACGAGAACTCGCTTCTTCCGTCTAATGCAAGACAGTTAGCAC
This sequence comes from Lathyrus aphaca, assembly GCA_963966055.1. Taxonomy (NCBI): domain Eukaryota; kingdom Viridiplantae; phylum Streptophyta; class Magnoliopsida; order Fabales; family Fabaceae; genus Lathyrus; species Lathyrus aphaca. Next base: position 114,095,125 of record OZ014520.1, read on the forward strand.
CTGAGCCAGACAGGTCATACACTTGAGCATAGACAAGTAAGCAGTTCATCAGTCAATTTATCTTTCAGTCTCTTTGAGTCGAACTATGGTGTTCTGACTTCCTCATTGCACGAGAGGATACGTAGGCATAACTTAACAGTTATCGAACAAAAGTCTCTGTATATTCCCCCTCTTCCAGCATTATTCTTTTAAGCCTCATAGTCTTGAGCTTCACATTTCTTTCCTTACACTAACACTCTTTCACCTCACTTCACATTTCTTTTACACTGACACTTGCATTCTTTTCTAGCTTTTGTACACAAAATAGCACTCACACTACCCCTTTTAAACACAAATCTTTTAAGCGTGGATCCCGTCGAGTACGGCGGACAATCTGGGTGCTAATACCTTCCCAAGTTGTAACCAACCCCCTTTCTCAGTTTCTCTGGTCCGCAACCGTCTTATCCATATTTTCTTAGGTTTATGCAGCATTACCTTTCCTTCGGGATAAAAATGCCTAGCTGGCGACTCTTTTCATCCTTCTCCTTTCACCGACCGTTCGCGTCTGTACCCCTCTTGGCCAGGTGTCATCAGGTGGGAGCGACACCTTATCCATCACCATAGAAACTATCCTGTGAGTGGATTTGTGGGTAAGGAACCTAGAACTTTCCTTTTAAGAGTCTACCTATTAAGGTCACTTTTATCAGAGATACCAGTTATTTACTTGTTACTATGGTTAACCTCATATTAGATTATACTTGTGATCCTAGATCTTGCATTGCATCATTGCATATCATCTCATTTGTATCAATTATACATCTTGCATTTCATTCCAAAGCTGAAAACTCATTTTTTGTTCATTCATCTTCAGTAAATCAAGTTGGTTTCCCGACGCCCGTATCTAACTCGAGCCAACACTAGAAGACTAATGGATCAGATTCATCAAGAACAAGCTGCTATGAGGGAAGAGATTGACTTGGTCAAAGGCAAGATTGACCATATTTATGAGACGATCCAAGCCTTAGACAAAATGGAAGAACATCGCGAAGCCTCTTCCGCAATGAACAATGTTCTCATGCAAGGATCTACCTTGCACTCAATGCCTTCAGTTCCCGTTCCTAATCCTTTGGTCTATGGTTTGCCTCTAGACAGCCTGTCTGTAGCGTCTCTGGAATGGTACATGCAACTTGAGCGTAGAAATGTGCATACTTGTCTTGAATTATCTGATGCATTCAAAAAACAATAAAAGTACAACACTGGCTTGGCTCCGAACCATACTCAACTTTAGAGCATGGCTCAAAAAGAGAACGAATCCTTTAAGGAGTATGCACAATGCTGGAGGGAGCTAGCTTCCAGAGTTCATCCACCATTGGTCGACCGTAAATTGATTGATATCTTCATGGGTACTCTATAAGGGAAATACTAAGAGAAGCTGATTAGTAGTGTGTCTTCTGGTTTCTTAGACATGGTGATTGTCGGGGAAAGAATTGAAGAAGGCTTGAAAAGTGGAAAAATTCAAGGAGGTTCTAGCAGTCAAGCTGGAATCAAAAAGCCTTTCAACGGGTACAAAAAAGGGCGAAACAAATGCCATATATTCTCAGAGTGGGAAACCTCAACAGAGTGCACCTACTTCAATCCCCTACTACCAGTATATTGTTGCTGCACAATATGCTCACGTGCCTTATCAGCTAGTTCCTCCAATGCCTTATCAACCAGATATTCAAGCTCCATTTCCACCTCAGATGCCTTACCAACAACGTCCATATCCTCTAATTGCTCATGTTTCACCTAATCTATACCAGCAACCAGCTTATCAGCAACAACCTTAGAATCAACAGCAACACGCTCCTCAATAGCGCCCGCCAAATCAGCAAAGAAAACACGACATACACTTTGATCAACTGCCTATGTCATATGGATAAATATTTAATGGGTTGATGGCAAATGGATCAATTGCTTTAAGGGATATGCCACCTAAAACTGGTACTCCTCGAGACTATGATGCCAATGCTCATTTTGAATTTCACAAAGGTGCTCCAGGCCACACAATCAAAAACTGCAAAGCCTTCAAGCACAAAGTTCAAGACCTGGTCGAATCTAAGGATCTCACCTTCACTCAAAAGAATCTGAATGTTCAGAACAATCCAATGTCGCCCCATGGGGTCCGTAAGTAAGATTGTTTGAAGGGGTTGTCGAAGATCAAGCTGAGTAGTCTCCAACTCTGAAGAAGTCAATCAAATCAAGAGAAGTTCATTCCTCGTAAGAAGGCCATCATATCTCATTTATCATTTTTCCATTCTTATTATTTTGTGTTGTTTGTTTAAGTACTTTTCGCTTTGAACATTGTTATTAGTATTTGGTTTTGTTAATATTATGTTTATGCATGTTTTGAATTAGTTTATTTGCATTTGCTTATCATTTATCATTTATCACAAAATCACAAAAAAATATTTCCTCACTTCATTTTAGCAAATATTTGAGGGAGGATGATGAAAAATAAATACCCATAACTGTTGCAGTATGCTTTCGGATAAAACCTCGTCAATGATGTACAAGCAGTTTTTCAAATCCCCAAACACTGGAGAGATAAGGAGTTAATCCCTAGTCAACCATTTCGAGCCTAGAAGTAGGAGTTTCTTTCGGATACAAACCCTTACGCTTAACCCGGGGCAGGGTAGTTATTCAGTTGATCTGGCTACACCTTCAAATCACAAGATGAGACTTCCTGTCGGAGAACCATCAACAAATGACTTGGCAGTCACAAAATTCAACAAATTCAAAAAGGAAAACCGTTAAGTCGAGCACCAAAAGGGAGACTTGAGCGAGAAAAAAAAAGGAAAAAAATAAAACCCCTAAGTTGAGCACCCAAAGGGAGACTTAGGCAAAAATCAAGGAAAACCACTAAGTTGAGCACCCAAAGGGAGACTTAGTCAACAAAAAAAGAAGAAATCAAACCGCTAAATCGAGCACCCAAAGGGAGATTTAAGCGAAAACAAAAAAGAAGAATCAAGCAAGAAGATGAGCTCAGATCCTCAGCAAAAGATAAAAAACAAAGATCATATAACCATCATCAATAATTAAAGGGTCAACGACATCTCATCAAGACAAAATAAGATGGCTGCCACTTCCAAGCGAACCTTAAAGCTTCATCTTCAACATCAAAACAAATGCATGTGTAGAACTTAACTGAACGTAGGACTGGAAAACATCACGAAGAGGTGTGGGTACAAAACTTTGAGCCTTATCCTTTGTTTCTCAAACCATGAACCATACCACGTTACAACCCTCAAAAGACCTAATTGAGGCACAGTTTATTCTGAAAGCATGCTACCAACAAGGTTGCGTAAACTGACTCCCATATATTTTCTAATCTTTAATCTTGATAGCACATTCTTTTTGCTTCATCTTTCACTCACTTGCTAAATCAACACCCTGTTTGGACTAACGGTCCATTCGTCACACTATCACAACACTCAAATAATTGACTTTTTCAAAACTTGCATGAACGTTGCATCAACACTACCACTTGTGTATGAATAATCTAATTGCAAATCAGTGCTCGACAATAAAGCAATCCCAACAAGGGGCAATCAAAGAGGAACTTGAACTTCATTGGTGCTGACTTGAATCAAGACTACTTCAAAAAAAACTTTCAATCAGAGGCAAAATCCTCACTCAATAGCTCAATCAGGAGCAAAATCATATTCAATAGCTCAATAAAGGGAAAATCACCTTCAAAAGCTCAATCAAGAGCAGACGCCTACCAAATCCAAATACTGTGGCAGATCATGCCATGGCCATTGTTAAAGCTTCCCTACTATAATTCTTTCAAACACCCTACAGGCAGGGGGAAGCAAACAAGAAGCAAATCTTCCTATCTCTACTCCTCAACTGAACAAGCAGATCTTACCAAATGTTGGCAACCATTCAAAGCAAAGTAATCTTCATGCATCAATCAAGTCGCTTCGCTCATCAGCAAGTGACCGAACTTGGAGCATCCAGATCCATCTTCTGACCATACATCGTCGAAGATCGAGTGTCGGGGAATCGAACCCTTCCACCCATCCAAAGTCCAATCATTATTGGCAACTACCAGACCAAAAGTCCATCGAGCTGGCATCTTTCATCGTTCCAATCACTCATATGCATCATTATGCATCATTTACATCAACATGTCATACGCGTCATTATGCATCATTTACCTCATACACATCATTTACAGTCATAAACAAATCAAAGTTTTTATATCCCTAACATTTACATTTTTACATCTCATTGCATAAACATTTTCATTGTATTTCCATCATCATGGAATACCATTACAAAATCAAACATGCATACATACATAAGTCAGGATCCAGGATCAACCGAAGATTCCAGGCATCTCCTCAGCAAATCCAGTCGGTGTTCCCAATGGAACTTTTCTATTCAACCTTTTGTTGATGAAGCTCTGATTCTCAACTATTCAGTTTTTTCTCAAAGCATTTTTTTATCAAGTGTTATTCAGTGGCCGTCCCCCATTGGATAATTTTTTTCAACCTTTTGTTCCCCAAGCAGTTTTACTAATTATACAAGTATTTCTCAACAAGGTTGTCATACCATCCTTTTGGTGGTAACGATTATTTAATTTTCAGTCACTCGGTATACCTTTTGGTGACGGGGGTCGTCATACCATCCTTTTGGTGGTAACAATTATTTAATTTTTAGTCACTCGGTATTTCTTTTGGTGACGGGGGTCATCATACCATTCTTTTAGTGATAATGATTATTTAATTTTCAGTCACTCAGTATTCCTTTTGGTGACGGGGTCGTCATACCATCCTTTTGGTGGTAACGATTATTTAATTTTCAGTCAATCGGTATTCCTTTTGGTGACCGGGGTTGTCATACCTTCCTTTTGGTGGTAACGATTATTTAGTTTTCAGTCACTCGATATTCCTTTTGGTGACAGGGGTCGTCATACCATCCTTTTGGTGGTAATGATTATTTAATTTTTAGTCACTCGGTATTCCTTTTGGTGACGGGGGTCGTCATACCATCCTTTTGGTGGTAACAATTATTTAATTTTATGTCACTCGACATCCAGATCAATCATCGAATATCGAGTGTCGGGGCCGCCTTATCATCCTTTTGGTGATAGCGAATATTTAATTTTCTGTCACTCGACATCTAGATCGATCGTCGAAGATCGAGTGTCGGGGTTGCCTTATCATCCTTTTGGTGATAACGGTTATTTAATTTTCTATCACTCGGCATCCAGATAGATCATCGAAGATCGAGTGTCGGGGTCGCCTTATCATCCTTTTGGTGATAGCGATTATTTAATTTTCTGTCACTCGGCATCCAAATCGATCGTCGAAGATCGAGTGTCGGGGTCGCCTTATCATCCTTTTGGTGATAGTGATTATTTAATTTCTGTCACTCGGTATCTAGATCGATGTCAAAGATCGAGTGTCGGGGTCGCCTTATCATCCTTTTGGTGACAGCGATTTATTTATTTTAAGTCAACCGGTTTCTTTTTTGTGTCACCCATCTTTCTAGTTTTTAATTGTCAGCTCTTGTCATTACACATTTCTTTCTTGTCGGAAAAATTCAGAGTCTTTTGGTATCTAATTGTCTTATACCTTGGAAGTAGTGAACGCGAGCCAGTTCATCTTACTCGGTTTAAGCCAATTCGATAGGGACAACTGTCATACCCCAAATTTGTCCTACCTATACCATTTTATTTTTTGTTTACTAACCATTATTCAAAAATCCAACAATATATATATCATTTCTTCTTATTGTCCGTGTTCAGGGGTTGATGCGAAAGATCGAGTTTATTTGAGATTGTCAGGTTGTGTGGAAAGTCAGTGTGTCGCGTGGAGGCATTTCATCCAATTATCACCATCATTTTAAATAAAATTCCAAAAAAAATTACTTTTTTTAAGCCCATTTACTATTTCTTTACACAAAATTAAAATTTTCATTTCTTATTATTATTATTATTATTATTATTATTATTATTATTATTATTATTATTATTATTATTATTATTATTATTATCATTTCCACTTTTATCACCATTCTTATTTTTGTTTTTCATCACCATTTTCATTATCCTATTCCTATTATTACTTTTAGTTTTACTATCATTGTTATTATTAATTTCCATTATTATTATTATTATTATTATTATTTCTAATGTTTTTATTTATTATTATTATTTTCTTTCTAAGTCTCAATCATACCTGTTCTGGACCGGCCCAATTCCCATAATTGGGCCAAGCAAACCAACTTGGCAGAAGCGCTCGACGTCGAGCAGAATCAAGGATAGTGGTCTCTGTCGACCAAAAGCGTACCGACCAAGACAAAGCCTTCCAACGACTAGTTTTGACCGTTACCTATTTTTACGAATTCCTCGATCCACGCCCAACGGTGTAGACCAATAATCTTCCACTTAGCCCCTTATATAAACCCTCTCATTTGGGAGGGTCATGTATTCAACTCTTTGACCTTAATTCTCGTACTTGTCCACTCTTTGCTCGGTTACTTACTTTAGCATCGGAGTGCCTTGCAGGTACACCCCCTCTTCTCCTCACCAACCGTCTTACAGTTACGCTCGAAGCCAGCTGTATCGGATCCTGATCTCCAGGTACGATCAGGTGGCGCCGTCTGTGGGAAACTGATTTCCCCGTTCTTCTCTCTCTCAGAATCTTCAAAGAACCAAAGTTTTTACCAAGATCCATGGCTGCTCGAGACAATCCAGACAATCGATCAAACGACGACATGATCCTCACGCAACGTGAGAGCAACATTCATCATCCTCCGCACGAAGAAACCGTGCAAGATCACCCGGACGAGAAGACAACATCGCCTTCTCCCGACCGCGATCAATCTCTGGAGAGTCGCCTGGAAGCCCTCTTTCCCTCGACCCCTTCAGGATCTGACTTCGCCGCCCTGGCCGAAATCCTGAATCAGACAAATCTGCTGCTCCTCGCCCATGGCGAGAAAATAGCCCGTCTCGAAGACAACTACTATCGACCCCAGTCTCCCACGAGACACCAGAGAAGGCAGAGTCCCTCAACTCCCAAGAGAAAGAGGAAGGGACACGTCGACGAATCCACTGGCGACAAACGACCTCATCGGTCCCCTTCGCGGTCTTCCCCTCCAAGAAAGTCAAGAAGGAGCAAATCAAGATTTGTATCTCCTCGGCGAACGAAGAAGCGCACTCATAGATCCCCTTCATTCAACTCCAGCGAGGACGAGGACACTCGGGGTCCCCTCTCGTCAGAAATCATGGCGGCTAAACTTCCAAGAGGTTTAGAGAAACCCCCACCGCTAGGCTCATACGACGGAACCACAGATCCGGACGAGCATATCGAGAATATCGATGCGCTGCTCGACTACCGAGGAGTACGAGGAGCGATCAAATGTCGCCTCTTTCCTACGACATTGAGGAAAAGAGCGATGACGTGGTACAAAAGCCTTGAGGCTGAATCCATCACTTCCTGGAAACAACTTGGACGCACGTTCTCCAGACATTTCACCACCTCAAGGCGGCACCCAAAGACAGAATCTTCGCTCGAAGCGATCATCCAAGGGAAAGACTGACCTTTGCGAACTTACATCGAAAGGTTCAACAAAGAGGCAGTCCAAGTGTCCACAACCGACGATATGAAGAAGTATTTGCTGGAACGAGGACTACGCCCATCAACAGATTTTCACCGGGCAGTTGGTATCGAGACCCCTTCCACCCTCGACGCGTTCTTGTTGAAAGCCCAGGCTTATATCCAGTATGAGGAGAAGCAGGTGGCCAGCTCCGTAAGTGACGCTCGACGTCGCGAAGATGCGAAGCCCCACTGAGTCGATGAACCCTCGACATCTCGTCGGGGAGGAGACAAAAGAAAGGACGATCGCTCCCGTGAACCGCAGGAGCACAGAGGACCCGTCGACCGGTTCCACGAATATACTCCACTCCTGGCTTCGAAGGAGAAAATATTGTCCGAGTGTGCCAACTCAGAGTTCAGGCAAGCAGTGGTACGTTTTCCGAAACAGCAACCCAGCAAACCGGGCACAGACAAAACAAAATATTGCAGATTCCACAAAAGTCATGGCCACAACCCAGAAGACTGCATACATCTCAAGGATGCAATCAGAATTCTTATCAAGGACGGGCACCTTAAACAATTCACCAAATCCAGAGACACTCCTCGACAAGAAGCGCAGGAGACTCAAAAGGTCGAGGAGGTTGTACCCGTTCCTGCAGATGCGAACATGCAGGTCGCCCTGAGCATCTATCGCCCAAAAGATTTCTTCCTACCCGATCACACCGGGAGCCCGGGATACTTTTCCTCCCATAGTCCATGGGAAACCTTTCCATCCGCAATGGTCATCTCAGGAGGAGGGTTCAACAAAATCACGGTCGGATCCGTAAAGCGGAAATTCGACCAGCTAATTGCAAAGGGGCCCGCGTAGAGCGCAACCCTGGACCCACCAAGAGAGGGCTCGATACCCCTTGCCTTTTACCGAGAAGAACTCTTGGGAGGGGCACCAAACGCCAGCATCCTGTTACTCATCCGGGCGCGAATGGTGAATTTCGATGTGAGAAGAATCTTGGTGGACCAAGGCAGCTCCTGCGACATTTTGTACTCCCAACTGTTTTCAACACTCCAGTTGAACGAAACACACCTGACTCCGTACGTCGGATCAGAATTGCAGGGTTTCAACGGGGCGGTCTCCCGACCGTGGGGCTATGTCGATCTGTTTGTCACCTTTGGAGCAGCTGAAACAGCCAGAACGGTCCGAGTCCAGTTCCTAGTCGTGGACTGCCCGTCGCTATACTAGTGCATTCTAGGACGACCGACACTAGCCGAGCTAATCGCTGTGCCATCCACCTTCCACCTGAAGATGAAGTACTATACTACTTTGGGCAAGGTTGCCACACTGCACGGGGACGTCGATGCTGCTCGCCGGTGTTTCGAAGCAACATCTAAAGGTCTTAGCTCAATATCTTACCAACCAAACCCTTCAGCATTGACTTCACCAGATGTTTTACAAACGCCCAGGGCTTTCCCTCAGGTAGACTCAATCGACCTGGACTGCAGGTTCTCATGCGACAACGAGGGCATCCAAAAGCCAACAGATTCACTATCCCGACCAATCCCAGACGAAGAGTTCGAGCTAATCCCCCTGGGAGATGACCCAACCCGGTGCGTTAGGATCGGGGCACATATGCCCGACTTGGCAAAACGACAGTTGGAAGCTTGCCTCAAAGGGAACGCAGATCTGTTTTCCTGGAGCGCCACAGAGATGCCAGGACTCGACCCCGAGACAGCTTGCCATCACCTCTCCATTGACCCAACACACAAGCGGTCGCCCAGCGCAGGAGAAAGCAGTCGACCGAAAAAACTGAAGCAGCTGAATCTGCTGTTAAAGACCTCCTAGAGGCAAAATTTGTAACCGAGGCCAGGTACACAACCTGCCTCTCAAATGTCGTACTTGTGAAAAAATCTAATGGAAAGTGGAGAATGTGTGTTGATTATACTGATCTCAATCGGGCATGCCAGAAAGATGCATACCCTTTACCTAACATTGATAAATTGGTCGACAATTCGTCAGGCTTCAAACTATTGTCCTTCATGGACACCTACTCAGGGTATAATCAAATACCCATGGCCGTGTCCGACAAAAAATACACGACCTTCATGACCGAATCGGGCAACTACTATTATAACGTCATGCCCTTCGGTCTAAAAAACGCAGGCGCGACATATCAGCGCATGATGAATAAGGTATTCCGGGCAGAAATCGGGGATATGCTCGAAGTATATATGGACGACATGATCGTCAAATCAAAACAAGAGACGCACCACGCGTCCCACTTACGAAAAGTGTTCGATCAAGCACGAAAATGCAAAATGCGTTTCAATCCCGAGAAGTGCACATTTGGTATCCGGGCAGGGAAGTTCCTCGGATTCTATTTGACCGAACGAGGCATCGAAGCCAACCTCGACAAATGTCGGGCATTCGCGGAACTCCCAACTCCTACTTCTAAAAAATCCATACAATCTCTAAATGGGGTCCTCACTTCCCTCGCTCGGTTCGTAGTGAAATCCGCTCAACACGCTCTCCCCTTCTACAAGCTCCTCCGCAAGGAGGCAACTTTCGAATGGACGGAGGAGTGCGAGCTAGCGTTGTCCCACCTGAAGAGGGCACTGAGTGAACCCCCAGTTTTATCCAGACCTGAAGAAGGAGAGATACTTCATCTCTACCTTGCTGTTGCAAACGATGCAGTAAGCGCGGCCCTTGTACGCGACTTACCCGAGGGGCAGAAGCCTGTTTATTTTACGAGCAAAGCACTCCATGGCCCGGAAATTCGGTATCTCCAGGTGGAAAAGGTGGCCTTGACCCTCCTTTTCGCAGCCAGAAGGCTACGCCATTATTTCTTGGCCCACACCATCATCGTAAGAACCGATCAACCCATAAGACAATTGCTCGGTCGACCAGACATGGTCGGAAGAATGTTAAAATGGTCGTTGGAACTATCCGAATTCGACATCAAATTCGAGGGAAGACAAGCTCTCAAAGCTCAAGCACTGGCCGACTTCGTAGCAGAACTCACTTTCACTGAGCAAGAGCCAAAATCTTCCTCCAGGTGGACTATTTTCGTGGACGGGGCATCCGGGCAGCGGAGCTGGGGTTATTCTAGAGAATGGGGAAGGGAACATCATCGAAATATCCTTAACCTTATCTTTCCCCACTTCCAACAACCAGGCGGAGTACGAGGCCTTCCTAGCAGGCATACGGCTCGCGACCGACTTGGAGGCAGAAGAAATCCCAATCTGCACAGATTCTCAGCTGGTCGCTAGCCAAGTCCGAGGAGACTTTCAAGCCAAAAATGATAACATGGCCGAATACCTGGCCCTCGTAAAAGGCGAACTAAAGCGATTCAGAAGCGTGGAAGTCAAACACGTTCCGCGAGAGAACAATACCCGGGCCGACGTCCTTTCCAAGTTGGTGAGCACTAGAAGGAAGGGAAACAATAAATCCATCATACAGAAGACGCTTCCCCGACCAAGCATTGGGCATTCATCAATCCACCTAGACGTTAATATCGTGGGCGACATGAACTGCTGGATGACCCCAGTATTCAACTACCTGACTAAAGGAGAGTCACCGACCGACCCAAAAATGGCTAGTACAATACGACGAAGATCATGCTCATATTCTCTAGTGGGTGGACGTATGTATCGTCGGGGATTCTCTACACCCCTCCTCAGGTGCGTAGAAGAAGAGAACATCCCACACGTGCTAAGAGAAGTCCATGAAGGAATTAATGCGCAACATCCAGGCGGATGGTCGTTGGCCCGAAAAATTCTTCGAGCAGGATACTATTGGCCCACACTCTAACACGACGCAAAGGAGCACGTGAAAAGGTGCGACAAGTGCCAACGACACGGGGACGTACACGTAGCACCCCCATCCGAGCTAAAATCGCTATTGTCGCCGTGGTCGTTCGCATGGTGGGGCATGGATATTTTAGGATCATTCGTCGTCGGATCCGGCCAAAACAAATACCTAATTGTAGGCGTCGATTATTTCACCAAGTGGATAGAAGCTGAGGCCTTAGCCAAGATTACTGCACTCAACATACTACGTTTCTTCAAGAGGAACATCCTCGCCCGGTTCGGAGTACCGCTCGCCATTGTGACCGACAACGACACTCAGTTTACGGATAAATACTTCAAAGAATTTGTTGCATCAATAGGAACGAAACAACATTTCGCTTTGGTGGAGCACCCCCAAACTAACGGGCAAGCAGAGACCGCGAATAGGGTAATCCTAAGAGGCTTGAAACGAAGACTGGACAAACATAAGAGGCACTGGGTCGAGGAGCTACACAGTGTGCTATGGGTATATAGGACCACCCCCATTCAACAATCGGGGATATAGTTGACGAGTTCAGATCTTCTATATCCTGGTCGATCCGAGCTAGGAAATGAGCCCTAGTCACCATGCTTTTAGTTTCAGCATCTTCATCCTCCTTTGGGCAGAAGGCATCCTTCAGTTTCCTGTTTTTCTCCAGGGCTTTCTTCTTGTCGACCTCCAGTTTAGCGATAATGTTGCCTCGCTCGGTTAACTCCCTGGCCGTGGCACTGGCTTCTTCAGTGGCCGCTTTCATCTTCTCCTAAGCGGCAGCCAGCTGCTCCTTTAGCCTCCACATCTCCCTCTCCTGCCCAGGATTTCCTTCAGCCGTCAGCCAGACCATCGTCAAGACACGCATGACAACACTTGCGTCCTGGGCCAGAGACAACCGCCGGGCAGGACGATCCATACCTTCCAGGAACAGGGAATCTGCACGGTCTACTTCCATGCGCGTCCCCTCAAAGAAATTGCGTTTGACGAAGCACGGAGGCAGCGCGTGCTTCGGCTTGGGAGGAGCGTGAGCCGTCAGGTCCACAGTCGCTGCGGACTTATGCTTTTTCATCAGAGACCCGGTCGAAGCGCTCGGAGAACCCTGGACCAAAGGACCCGACCCAGAGCCACTGGTTTCGGTCAGCTTAGTCTGCACGACCCTTGATCTCTTCTTCTGCTGCTGCTGACGCAAGCGTTCTTGTATTTTGTCGAGCGGGTTCGACAGGGAGCCTGAAAAGGGAAAAAGAAAATTAGGTTAATCACGGACGACAGAATAATATCAAAGATATGACAAACAGAATTAAAACGGATACCAAAAAACTCGGACACTTCTTGCCCGGTATTGCACGCCAGCAAAACTGTGACGTCGATCAAGGGACGCTCCACAACTTCCCCCCCATCTTGATCCAGCATAACTTTCCCTTCTCCGTCCAGCAGGGGGGTCAGGGTAAAAGACGCTATCAACTTCCTAAAGGCCTCGAAACGGGCCGCGTCATCCTCATTAAAAGAGTCCCCCACCTGGACAAACTCACTTACCGACCTCTCATAGTGGGTGTAACTCCAGGAGAAAGGGAATAACCAAAGCCTCCTCGGGATCATATACCCTTGGTCGTCGAGCTTGGGTTCATCATTCTCATCGGTATCTATCCCCAGTAAGCTCAGCGCCCTCACAGCCACCGCGCTCGCAGGTTTTTTCAGGAAATAGTCCATCTTGAAAGCTCGGATGGACTCTGAATGAGCCTTGAAAATTTTCGTCCTCTGTTTAAAAGAGACGAACCCCTTTCGATCAGTCCCTCGCCCGACTTGACGCTGTAGGGAGAACAGACGGAAGAACAGAGGGAGCGTGGCACCAACACCCAGATGGGCGCACGTCACCTCAAATGCCTTCAAAAACTCGTACGAGTTAGGATGTAGCTGAGACGGAGCAACACCCAGATGCCCGATCACAACACTTACCAAGTCACTAAAGGGCAAAGTTACCCCCAAGACCGAAATCGCATACTCGTACATGGAGAACGCCTGACCTCCAAAATCCGAGAAGATGTGGTCATCATCTCCTGGGCAAGTCACAACCCAGTCAGCAGGGTCGCCAACGACGGGCAGCGGCTCCGCTCGAGGCCTTGAAAACGAGGACACTTTGTCCAGCAGATCCTCTACCACCCATTCTTCGGGCGAGATCCTTATTTGTTCAGGGCATCGTGGCGAGTCTATTGACGCTTCTTCTTCCATAGTGCTCGCGTCCGAGTCTCCCGAGGAACTCCCGGAGTCGGAGGGGACTGACGCAGAAGACCCAGAATCTTCCGAGGACGTCTCTTCCGAGGACACATCCAACGGGTCCATGAACGAGTTTTCGCCTGAAAAGCAGAGGAAAGGCGTCAGTGAATTCGATTAAGAATCCCAAGTCAAGGTCGACCAACACCTACGTCGACCATGAATTAGGGTTTGCAGCCGATCAACAACGGTGGCAGAAGTCCTAGGGCTCACCAGCTCTAAATGTAAGACTACCGTTAAAACTACCCTAAACCGCATGCATTTCTATGATATCTAACCTATAACTACTGAAAAAACGAAAAGGAGCCGTACCTTGTGCTTGAGAAGCCATTTGCAGAAGATATAAAGTCTGGAATCGGTGGTCGACGGTAAGATGCAGTGGTCGACGGCTGTGAGCGGAGGTGGGTGAACGAGCAAGACGTCGGAGAAGAAGATGAAACGAAAAGTTCAAAATGAAGCCTGGAAATCCTATTTATAGGGAGGGAAACACATGCAGGCACGCGTGACCCCTACGCGCTAGCCCCTAGGCTAGCTGTCATATCATTAATAAGCGCGAATTCCCAAATATTCCAGCTTTTCGTTTCACATTCTCCAGTCGAGCAACGTACCAACTGCTCGCCCCTCGAAGGTCGGCGGCATAAAATTCCTAGCCTAGATACTGCTTGAGCACGAAGCCATTACTAAGTCACTGCTCCTCCGCACGAGCAATGACTTGGGGGGCTCCTATTCTGGACTGGCCCAATTCCCATAATTGGGCCAAGCAAACCAACTTGGCAGAAGCGCTCGACGTCGAACAGAATCAAGGATAGTGGTCTTTGTCGACCAAAAGCGTACCGACCAAGACAAAGCCCTCCAACGGCTAGTTTTGACCGTTACCTATTTTTACGGATTCCTCGATCCGCGCCCAATGGTGTAGACCAATAATCTTCCACTTAGCCCCTTATATAAACCCTCTCATTTGGGAGGGTCAGGTATTCAACTCTCTGACCTTAATTCTCGTACTTGCCCACTCTTTGCTCGGTTACTTACTTTAGCATCGGAGTGCCTTGTAGGTACACCCCCTCTTCTCCTCACCAACCGTCTTTCAGTTACGCTCGAAGCCAGCCATATCGGATCCTGATCTCCAGGTACGATCAATACCATAAACCCATGTTTTCTCTAATAACACACTGCATTTACACGCCACACCCCAATTCATCTCCATTGTTTATTTTTTTATTTTTTTTTGTGTTTTATGGGCTTGGCCTATGTATCTTTCTGCTAAGCCCACTCCGATTTCAACACTCATACCCCTGACCAGTGATGCACCCTCTGTCATTTACTTATCATTTTTACATTTTATTATTTGTTTTCTTGTTTTTCTTGCTTGTTATTAGAGATTTCTATTTTCAGTTGGTAATTTGTTTGATATCTTGATCCATTATTTTCATTTATCTTTCATTTATTTGCATTTTTTTATTCGGGTCGATGATATCATAAAAGGTCAAGTTGTGTTCGATTTTATTAAATCGGAAAGTTTGATCAATTTGAGCCATTTAGTTTAGTTTATTTTATTTAATCCTTTTATTTTCATTTTTGTGATCGATGGACATCTAATATTTTAAGATTCGTCGCAAGAGACTTGAAATCTCGATTAATGATGAGACAACTTTATTTTCCTTTTGGGAAATTCAATTTTATTTTATTTTATTTTATTTTTGCATTTTAATACAATATCGACGCCCGACTCCTCATAGAACGGTTCTAAACATTGAATCGGTTCTAAGGTAGTTAAAGAGCTACATTCCGGCGCTTTCGATTCAATTTCAAGCTCCAATGGCTCCGAATAGTTTAGGACACTACACACCTCTTGGGCAAAATACAACGAAACCTTTTATTTCGGGCAATCCCGTGTAATTTATTTTGTACCCCTCCCGATTTCGATTTGTACGCAATTTATTTTTCCGCTTTTATTTATCGTTTCAATCGCTACGAGCACCCATAGGGACTAGTTTAGATATCGCTTTAGTTTGCGAACCCTTGGTCCAACGCCAAGTGGTTGCATTCACACACACTTGCACTTTATTTTTCGGTTATGGTTTTGTATTTCTAGGAGCACCACTAGGGACTAGGAATCGGATCTACCTAACCAATTAAACAATCAACCTCCACTTGCATTCACCCGTAAGTCGAGGGCTTCACGCATCGCCATCTAACCACTTTCCAACGTGCATACTCAAAATCTTTTCTAAATAAAAAAACAAAAGAACTGAGTTCTGGAGTCTAGCATTCCTTGAATTCTTGAATGAACGCTCCTGAGGCTCACCCTATGGGATGTGGTTCATTTAACCTTTCATCCTTAAAACACCTAACTCTTACATATCAAATAACGAAAGAACTGAGTTTTGGAGTCTAGCATTCCTTGAATTCTTGAATGAATGCTCCCGAGGCTCGCCCCATGGGATGTGATTCATTTGCCCTTTCGTTCCTAAAATAATAATCAAGGAAAACATCTTTCTCTAAGAGAACATTGTTTAAATCCCTTCTACCTCGCAGACAAGCTAGCAGTTCAGCCTCCTATTGCGAGTAGACAAGCCAACACTTAGCAGATAGAGAGCAGTTTAAACAATCGTTCATTAAAAAACACCAACCCAAACCATAGTACTGCGAACTACAAATCTCTGACTTTCCCATTGCACGAGGGAATATGTAGGCACACGGATCTTACTCCTTGTCGAGCACCCTTGGAATAAAACCACTCATTTCCCCATAACCTTAGGTTAGAATCGTTCGCGTTTACTTTATTATTAGAAGAAAATAGAAAGCACAAGTTAACATTCAATCGCAAATTAAACTAAGAGGTTCTCGTAGAGTATAACGAATGTAAGGGGCGTTAATACCTTCCCCTTACGTAATCGACTCCCGAACCTAGAATCTGGTTTCAAAGACCATGTTTTATCCATTTTTTCAAAAAGGTTTCTCGATATTTTCCTTTTACTTAATTGGAATAAAATAAGTTCGATGGTGACTCTGTTCGAACATTTTTCCGCGGTCTTGTATCGTGAGGTCGTATGTTTTCGAGGTACGACAACAGGGACTACACAATGATGTTATTGACATTCTTCATGACAGTAAAACTTCATTATGTGCCTCGTGATGAGAATCAGTTTGTTGATGCCCTAGAAACCTTGTCCTCCATGATTAAAGTGCAACAATGGAATTGTATGCATAAAATTGTGGTATCTCGTCTCGAAAGGCCTGCTTATGTGTTTGCAGCTGATGTTACTGATGATGATAAGCCATGGTACTACGATATCAAATGTTTTCTTAAATGTTAGGAATAACCGACAGGGGTGTCCAACAAAGATAAGAAGACCTTGAGGAGGTTGGCAGGAGAGTTCTTCTTGAATCAGGATGATATGCTATACAAAAGGAACTTTGACATGGTTTTGCTCAGATGCGTGGATAGACACGAAGCAGACATGTTAATGCAGGAAGTTCACGAGGGATCTTTCGGTACCTATGTTGGAGGACATGCCATGGGGAAGAAATTTTTGAGGTCGGGGTATTATTGGATAACCATGGAATCTGATTGCTGCAAATACTCCTGCAAAGGCCATAAATGTCAAATTATGTTGATAAGGTACATATGCCTCCAGATCCGTTGAGTGTCATGTCTTCTCCTTGGCCCTTTGCTATGTAGGGCATCAACATGATCAGAAAGATTGAGCCTACCGCTTCTAACGGTCATCGTTTCATTCTGGTTGCCATTGACTATTTCACCAAGTGGGTGGAAGCGGCCTCCTATGCTAATGTCAACAGGAAAGTTGTAGCCCGATTCATAAAGAAGGACATCATTTGTCGATACGGAATACCCCAGAGAATCATTATTGATAATGGTTCTAATATCAATAACAAGATAATGGTAGATGTATGTCGGGATTTCAAAGTCGAACATCACAACTCTTCTCCGTACCGCCCGAAGATGAATGGCGTCGCTGAGGAGGCCAACAAGAACATCAAGAAGATAGTACAAACGATGGTTGTGACATATAAAGATTGGCATGAGATGTTGTCATTTGCATTGCGTAGGTACCGGAAATCTGTGCGCACCTCAACCGGGGCATCCCCGTTCTCACTAGTGTATGGTATGGAGGTAGTCCTACCAGTTGAAGTTGAGATTCCCTCCTTGAGGATAATGATGGGTGTTAAGGTTGATGAAGCTGAGTGGCTCCAGTCCAGATTCAACCAGTTGAGTCTCATCAAGGAGAAACGTCTAGCAGCTCTGTATGCCATGGACAATTGTATCAATGAAGAATGAAACTGGCATTCAATCAGAAGGTACGACCTCGATGTTACATACCTAGTGACTTAGTGCTGAAAAGGGTCATTCCTCCTCAAACACATCACAGGGGCAAGTGGACTCCCAATTATGAAGGTCCATTCGTGGTTAAGAAGGTCTTCTCGGGTGGAGCCTTAATGCTAACAACCATGGATGGAAAAAGACTTTCCATCCCCTATCAGCGCAAACGCAGTTAAAAATACTTCGTATAAAAGAGACATGTCGGACAAAAACAGAATGAAGAGTCCATGCAAAAAAGGTCATCCCGGCGAGCCAAAAATAGAATAAAAGGCTCGGGAAAATATTTGGGAAATGAACAAAAAAATGTACACCCGCTGAGTTGAAAAGCCACATTGGACAACTCGGGCAAAAAAGGGTATCCTGGTGGATTGAAAACCCGAAAGGGTGATCCACGCAAAAGAGGGATTGAAACGAATAATTACAATCTGTGTGATCTACGATTCATCGTTTACAACAATGGATAATATGAGGGTTAAGAATCAGTCCAATTATCTTCCTCAAAAAACGAAGTATGTGGAGAGTCTCGAGGACATACGGGTCATAACCGGGTTAGAACTTGATGAGATTTAATTTCACATTACCATTAGGATAGTTTATTTTCCTTTTGTGCAATTTCCTCTTTCTAGGGATTGCTTCCTGGTGTAACACTTATTCACGCCCATTTTTCAATCAATAAAATGAATTTTCATTCAAATAAGCTTTCATTTGTTTTTGTTTTCATCTACCATTATTGATCGCAAAAACGTCCAAAAATTGTGATAAATATTGCATTGCAAAAACAATGATACTTTATAATACATGCCTGAGAATAAAACATTTGACATACGTCTTAATTGTTGAGTAACAGGGGTGGTGAATTCAGACTATGAACCTGGGGCATGTAGGCTTGTCTAATTTTCTCTTTTGCAGAAACTATCAGTTGTGCTCACTAATTCGCAGGTACAGAGTAAGACGAAGCAATTGCTGGGACGAGGCATCAAAGAGCTTTTTCCTCGACGAGTTTCATTAGTCTTGAATCCTCGACATGTATCAGCAGGTTGCATTTCTCCAACCGAGCAATAAGAGAGGGTTGGAACTCCCTAAGCAGAGGGTATCATTATTAGGAGATGCTTTATATCTCTCATCCCCAACATGAGACGCTTTACATCTCTTATCCCCAGCAAGAGATGATCTAAAACTCTATCTTCAGAAAAAAGTTTTCTCAAGGACGTTGATGTACCCCAAACTTTTCCCTCATATCTTCAAGACAATATGTCTCAATAGGTCTCCTAATGTTCATAAGATTCTCAATTACTCAAAGGAATTCAAGGTTTCATCAGACAAAACCTCCTCCTAAGCAATGGATCTTAAATTAGGGTTTTGAGTTTCCCAAGGTAAATTGTACTTCTAAAGCCTTAAGTGGACTTCATGGTATCCCATATACTTCAAAGGATCCTCATGTCAAGTTTCAAGGCTTGCCCTACAAGTTTGGCCAATCAGATGCTCAGATAATAAAAAATCAGTTAACTTGGTCAAAAAGTCAATTGTGGTCAACATACAGTCAAACTTCAAGATTTTTGGTCAACATCAAGATTATGAAGTAAGATTCATCATTTTATCAAGGGTTGATCATGATTCATCAAGGAAACCTCAAATTCATCAAGAATCAGAAGTTACTAAATTAAGGTTTTTGTAGGAAAAGTCAACTGTACTTTGACCAGGAATAAATTTCACATGCTTCATCATAAATTTCCCATGCAAATCTCATTTTGAAGAAAATTCAATTCCCTACAACTTTATATCTCACAAGCTAAGGCCAGAAATGCTTCACTTGAGAGATATGAGCCAAGACATTACAGGTCCTTTAAAAAGTCAACAAAAGTCAACTTTTTTCAAAAGCTCATAACTTGAACATGGAAGACTAAATGGTCATGGGGCTAAAAGGAGTAGTTAGAGGGCACTCTAATTTTTCTAAAACGTCCAAGAACACATACATGAGATAAAAATTGAGAGAGTTATGAATTGTTGAAGTTTAGCAAAAAGGGTTCGGGCAAAAATTAGGGATATATATATATATATAAAACAATTGTACACCCGGCAAGTCGAAAACCTGAAAAGGCGGCTTGAGCAAAAAAGGGTATCCCGGTGAACTGAAAACCTGAAAAGGTGGTCCAGGAAAAAGTTAGGGATTAAAGTGTACGACTATGTCTCGTTGGATCACCCACGTAACCTCAACTAGTTGTGCTACCAATATCAAGTTCAAACGGAACATATCAGTCCAATCATTTCTCTTTCGACAACAAAAGATGAGATACTTGAAGATAATGGCAATAGCATAGTTGAAACTTGATGGGATCACTTACACATAGTTGATTTTTCCTTGTTTTCTGTGCTCTTTTAAATTTTCTACAACGAATTCCTCTAACTAGGATTTATGTCTCTTTGTTCTAAACTTGCCTATTTATAGGCCACTCTCAAGATTAATACAATTCTATTTTCAAACTCAACTTTACTTTTCCCATTTTACTTAAGTGTATACGTCCATTGATTATGTTTGAATGTATATATGCTTTTGAATATGATTGATGTTTACCAAAAATATATATATAAAATTACAATAATAGCATTTACCAAGGACTCTTGGAGGTAGGAATCCCCAACAAAGTTCATATCCAACAGATCTTCGCAGGCTAATCCCTACAGAGTAATCTTTACGGATTTATTTCGGCGAAGTGTTCCAAGTAGCCTTTTGTACTTCCAGCTCTATAAAGTCCCATACAGATTTTTCTCAAAGCTTGATATCCTCCAAAGAATTGACACTTGGTCGGATAAGTCTCTCAGGGGAATGTT
The DNA here is from genome assembly GCA_963966055.1 of Lathyrus aphaca. Classification (NCBI taxonomy): domain Eukaryota; kingdom Viridiplantae; phylum Streptophyta; class Magnoliopsida; order Fabales; family Fabaceae; genus Lathyrus; species Lathyrus aphaca. The sequence goes on from OZ014520.1 coordinate 114,115,943, forward strand.
CGCCTCTTTTATCCCCAGTCAGGCTATTTAGGAATTTAATCCTTCAATAAGAAGTGTAACGAACAGAAAATGAAAGATCCTAAGTACAATATTCTGAAACAAGACGGGAACGATGTCTTCATATTCCTTAGCAAAAAATCGGGATTTATTTTCCCCAGCTAGCGATTGATATACGAAGCTATTAATGTGATTCAACTACATAATTCATCCATACATCATTTACATCATATCATGACATACACATCCATAATGCATACGACATTCTCATTTATGTTAAGAACATTGTCTTGCAATGCATTACATACATCAATGATCTGGCATAAAACTAACTTTTCCTTTTCAGGATAGTTCACGGTCAGATAAACATTATTAAATCCTAGAGACAGTTCAGAGGCGATTGAAACGAAGATCTAGTTCTGATACTTAGTTCAGGGTATTTTCCAGAGACAGTTCAGAGACGATCAAGACGAAGATTTGGTTATGATAGTTAGTTCAGGATATCGTTCCCCCAGAGATAGTTCAGAGATGATCGTAACGAAGATCTAGTTCTGATACTTAGTTCAGGGTATTTTCCAGAGATAGTTCAGAGACAATCGAGACGAAGATCTAGTACTGATACTTATCCTAGAGTAACATTCAGAAAAAGTCAAACATAGACACATTCTGATACTCCTATCAACAGACACTTTGGATGACATCTATAAGCCCATCTCCAATCACTAATAATGGAATCTTTAAGCCCATTCAAGCAATACCATCAACCAACAGTATTACTTTGCGCACCGGCGAGTGCAAACTTTTGGGCTTAAGTGTTCAATCCTCTTCTACCTTCAGGTCACGAATGACGTACATGCCAATCTAACTCCTCGGGTTTCAGAATATTGAACAGGGGCAGCTGTTTACCCCAAAAACTTCCCTCACATATTCAAGACAACATGTCTCAAGATGTGTCGCTCCCACCAAATAACACCTGGTCAAATGGGGTACAGACGCGAACGGTCGGCGAAAGAGAGGATGAATGAATAGAGTCGCCAGCTAGGCATTTTTATCCCGAAGGAAAGGTAATGCTGCATAAACCTAAGAAGAGATGGATAAGACGGTTGCGAACCAGAGAGACTGAGAAAGGGGGTTGGTTACAACCTGGGAAGGTATTAGCACCCAGATTGTCCGTCGTACTCGACGGGATCCATGCTTAAAAGATTTGTGTTTTAAAGGGGTAGTGTCAGTGCAATCTGTGTATCAAAGCTGGAAAGAATGCAAGTGTCAGTGTAAAAGAAATGTGAGGTGTATAAGAGAAGTGTCAGTGTAAGAACAAGAATGAAATGCTCAAGGCTATGAGGCTTAAAAACAATGCTGGAAGAGGGGGAATATACAGAGACTTTTGTTCGATAACAGTTAAGTTATGCCTACGTATCCTCTCGTGCAATGAGGAAGTCAGAACACCGTAGTTCGACCCAAAGAGACTGAAAGATAAATTGACTTGTGAACTGCTTACTTGTCTATGCTCAAGTATATGACCTGTCTGGCTCAGGTGCGAACTGTCTTGCATTAGACGAAAGAAGCAAGTTCTCGTTTGTGAGTGAATATGATGAGAAAAGAATCCCGGAGGAGACGATTATTGTTTGTTTTTGATGTTTTCAGTCTTTTATTGCCTTTTGAAGTTTGTCATAAGAAAATGAGCTTAAGCCTAAACCAAGGGTTAGTAAACTCATCACATCCTCCCTCTGATTAGGGGTAATGAGAATACCTCAAGCATGAAGTAAACACCTCACACTTAATCACCATGATGTAGGATTAAGATCATTAACCTACTTGTATTTACTTAGATGTTTTTGTTGTTTTTTGTTTAGTGTTAAGTAATGAGTTTAAGCCATAATCAAGGATTTAATGGACCCATTACACCATCCTAATAGAAGGATAATAGATGAGAACATTTAAGCTGAGGAAGGCTCCTCAACTTAATCCATGATTAGGGATTAACCTCATGACAAAACAAAGCCTTTATTAAGTGGATTTTAGTTAATGATATGGTTAAGAAGTGGATTTTATGGTTTGTAAGACAACTTGAGGGGGACTTGTCCATTAACACTAGGGTTAGTCCTTCTTAACCAATTAAGGAAGAATTAAAACCCTAATGCAAGGCCCAAGTTACAAGCTTGGTGTCTTAGTGATTATTATGTGGATTGATTAAAGGATTTAAACACATTAAGGGTTTAATACTTAGGATTAAAGTTATACACTCCATCCTAATAGAAGGATGCAGGCATAAGCTTAATCACAAAGCCTTAAAACCTTTAAGGTTTAGTCCTTGATTATGAGATGAGAAGAGAGACTCAAAGATGACACAAAGGTAAAACTAGTGGGGAGACTAATCAAACCCTAATTGTTATCATGCTTGGTTGTTCCTAGGGTTAATGAGGCTTTCAAGAAGATCTTCAGAGAAACCACCAGGAGGGAAGCAGATGAAAGGAGGAAGAAGCAGAGAGAAGCAAGACAACTTGCTTCACTTAAGAAGTCAAGTTGCTTGAAGGAAGAGGATGGGAAAGAACATGAGTGAGCAAGCTCACCCTAATACACAAGATAAAATGCAGCAATGATGCATAAGAGAAATGAAAAGAGATTGTGAGAAGTGAAGGCAAATTCACTTCTCAAAACAACTTACCACCTGAAATGTTAGCAAAAGAAATGAAATGTAATGCAAATGAGATGAAATGTCATGATGCAAACCAAAGTCAGAAGCATAAACATGATTTCAATGATGCTAAGAGATGATGCAAACACATGTCAAGAGTTGTGGATGATCATACAAGGATGAGGATGCAAGTGAAGCATGCTTTGGACCATGAAAGTTCATGAAAGTTTATGAAATGGAATGAACATATAACATGGCAAATGAATGATGCAATGATCAAACATGATTCTGACATGTCCTAAGATGTCTTATTACTCATATGGATGCACAAAATGTCATGAAAAGTTCTTGAATGCAAGCATGTGAGAGATGGATACAAGTGAAGGCAAGAATTAGGGTTTACATACAATATGCAATGCAAAAATTCAAAATCAGAAGCAAATGACATGATAAAAAATTGAAAATGGGATCAAAGGAACCCTAAACCTACACAAGTTCAATGCCCAAAAGAGGGGACCTAACCCTAATCCTAATGGAGGTTGTGATTTTTCAAAGTCAACTAGGGTTTCAAGGCACCTCAAAAGGAAAAATGCTCATCAAATTGAAAAGGGAAGATAAATTCAAACCAATTTTACCCTAGAAACTACATGCTATGAAGGATGCAATGCAAGAAGAACCATTATCAAACTCTTCATGGTTAGGCAGAATGGATTTTTGCAAGTTAGGATCAAAATATTGCCTTTAAACAAATTTAATTCCAATGAAAATTGTCAAAATGCATCAAGGACCAAAAAGAAATTTGTTTTGAGAGTTGGATAATGTTTCTAAATGTTTTTAAATGCAATGTGAATTTTTTTGTGATTTTTAAATACCTAAATGCATTTTTAATTAATTAATTCTCATTAACCAATTAAAAATAAACATTTAAATGATTTAAAAATAATTTTTAATGCAAAAAATAAAAATAAAAATATTTTTGGGTTCTGAAAATTAATGAAATGTTTGACAAAAAAAATCAGAATTTTTCAATGTATTTTCCTATTTTTAAAAATTCGTGTAAATAAAATACAAACAAAATGAATTAAAATTAATAAAAAGGAAAAGTATGCCAAAGGGAAGGACCAGATTTAATCTGGGCTTGGGGGTGTTGACTTGGCGCCACATCCAAGGGCCCAAGTTCAAACCTGACTAAACTTTATTTATTAATTAATTAAACCTAAATTAAACTAATTAATCCTGATTAATGGCTAATGGGAAGATCTGGTCCACACATACACGCGCGGGAAGGCAGATCCAAGGGTCCCAATTCAAAACTGGCCTAAACCCTAATTAGGGCTAATCAAACTCAGACGGCCGGAACAGTGGTTCCGGTCGTCTTCTCCGGCGACCACTCAAGAACAAAAACTTCCCTGGACCATTTTAGGAGCTGTAAAGCTCCAGATCAAACCTCTCAACCTCCCTAAGCACGAATCCAACCTCAAAATCCATTTCCTTTCCCTCAAAACTCAGATACGAATCAAAACGCAAAAATGACCAAACTTTCAGAGATGCAGTACATGCTCAATAATCAATCATTTTCAAAAATAAAAAGTGCAAAGCATTCAGGGGAGCATGTAGATCATTTCAATAACTTAAAACAAGGTTTCTGGAAAAATGATTTTGCGAAGCTACCTGAGGTGAAGCTTTCAGTTTGGAGCTTTCAGACTGCCTTCCTGCTTCAAAGCTTCTCTAATGACCTCCCTAAAGATGCTTTGAGGCTTGGTTGGAGTGTATGGTGGCTAGTTTGTGAGATTGATGAAGTTCTGTTTAGAGGGAGTGGAAAATTGTGTTTCTATTTGGGGTGGTTTCAGGGTCAAATGAGGATTGGGAAATGATCAGAGGATCACGGTGAATGGTTTTGTGAAGTTTGTTTGGATATTTTAAGCTTGTATGTTGAGTTTCGAAAGAAAATGCATAAGGGAGGATTTTTGAGAATGCTGACTTGTGGGAGAACTCAGGCTGTGTTGTGTCTTGTGTTGAGCTTCTTTTGGTACATGTATCAAGTTGGGATAGGTCAGAGAGTTGTTGCTGGCCTATGTTGATTGGTATGGTCCCTTTTGCCAAAAGTCAATGTTAGGTGTCCTTTGAGGTATGGGTCATGGCAGGCTGGTTTAGAGGTATGGCTTGGTTCAGTTGTGATCAAGGAGAACCATGGAAATGAATTTGAGGCCAATTTGCAAGTGGATTGGAGTTTATGTGAGGTTTTGCAAATTTCACAAAGTTTGGCCCTTTTGAAGTTTCTCAATGATCAAGGCATGAAAATGGGTAATTCTTTGGTGCATTCTGATTTTTAGAGGTCATATGAGCATGTTGTGAAGTGTTTGTGCACATTTGAAGCCTTTAGAATGTCTTATCATTCCATTTTGCAAAATGCCTCTTTGGTGTAAAACATGAAATTATGTGATTTTTCCCAACTTTGACAAGCCATAACTTTTGATCCAAAATGAATTAGAATGAGTTCTTGTACTTTTTGAAAATGGGAGGATCCATTCTACAACTTTCATGACCAAAGTTCTTTCATTTGAAGCATTTTTGAATCAAAAAAGAGGAGGTTGAAAAACTTTCCCAAAATGGCAAGTTTGCCTTATAAGTCACTTTCCCAAAAAGGCAACTTTGCAAATGGCTTGAAATTCTCCAATTTTGTGAACTTCTAACATCTTCTATGATAAAATAAAGATCATACACATTCAAAATGATGGAGAACATCCTTTGGTTGGGTCATTGGGGGCCTCAGATGCCCTGATTTTGCACTGACTTGCTCAAGAAGTCACCTTTTGATCAGATGCCTTCCCCATGGAATTTCTTCATGAAAATTGATATGAATGATCCTTATAACATATAGAGACCAATAGAAACAAGAGTGACCAAAAATTTTGGAGCTATGGCCTCTGAAACAAAAACCCTAATTCTAGGTCATCTGTGCAGTTAAGCCTGGCTCTGCTTCCATGCCTTTCTCATTTCTTGTGATTCTTTGACTTTCTTGACCTTGTGGGGATATAATATGATGCTAGAACATACATGGATCCCTTTGAAGTGATTGATAACCTTTGGAGTGGCTCAAATGGCTCTTGGATTGCTCAAATCACAAACCCTAGATGCAGATGACTTTGAAACAATGCAGTGGAGCAAAAAATGCAATATGAGATGCTATGATTGAACTTATGCACATGAAAAGATCACAAGCCATGGTGTGAATGGGTGAGGGCAAATTTGGGGTGTTTACAGCTGCCCCTATTCAAGCATGAGTTCACTGTGCAGGATTTAAGCGACGGGCTTAACAGACAAACAAGATAACTTGTGGTTGAATACCAAAGACAGTCCAAAATTTGCACTCACGGAATGAAGAAGAAAAGGGATATAGATTGTAAAAGAAAACAAAGTATAATTATAAAGTGCGGGCGACGGAGGACGACCGTCGAGCAGAGGACGGCTGCTGGGGATGAAGCAATGACGGGGACGGCCGACATGCTGGGGATAATGCAGGAAATAAAGCAATGACGGGGACGGCCGACAAGCTGGGGGTATAAGAGATTATGATGGGGACGGCCATCAGGTAAAGCTATAAGACTCTCTGGGGATTATAGGTAAATGATGGGGACGACCATCAAGCTCAAGGCATAAATGAAATAAATGATGAGGTACGGTCATCAAAGGTGAAGGACGATCATCTAGCAGGGGACGGCTGCTCTGTTGGGGATAAGATGAGGGACGGTCATCTAAGGTGAAGGACGATCACCTGGCAGAGTACGGCTGCCGGAAATATCACGACATAAGACGAATGTCGGATAGAAAAGGTCGATGATGGGGACGACCATCAGATAAGCATGATGAAGGACGATCATCAGGAGGTAAAGGACGATCACCTAGCAGGGTACGGATGCTCTCAGGGTTTATCATGACATAGGACGAATGCCAGATAACAAGATCAAGGATGGGGACGACCATCGGATAGAATGATGAAGGACGATCATCAAGAAGTGAAGGACGATCACCTAGCAGGGGACGGCTGCTGAAAATATCACGACATAGGACGAATGTCGGATAGGAAGGGGTTTTAATGAATAGAGACTCCACTGGGGGTGATGAAGGACGATCATCAAAAAGGTGAAGGACGATCACCTGGCAGGGTACAGCTGCCGAAAAGGTATCATGACATAGGAGGAATGTCAGATAGAAAGAAAATAGTTTAACACGTTTTGTTGGGGACTCTTCTGGGGAAGGGTAGACACAGACGAGTGTTTAAGAGGACATAAGTGTTTGACACGGTGTATAGATTAGAGATGCGGACGAGTATCCTTAAGACTATGATACGGACGAGTATCAGTAGAAACGAACGCTTGACGCATGTTCAGAGATGATGATACGGACGAGTACCAACTGGTTAACAAAGAACACGGACGAGTGTCGAATCTGAGGGGATATAAGTGGTATATACAAGATACGGACGAGTATATGTATGAGTGAAAAAGTGATGAGTGAGACACGGACGAGTGCTTAACTTGCTGGGGAGAGCACAACGCGGACGAGTGCAGGAAAAAGTGTATTATAAACAAGTATTTGATTTACAAAGTGTTTAGGTAACAACGTTGGGGGGGGGTGACACGGACGAGTGTCAAGGAAGTTGTATATATATGTATCTGTGTTAGTGAGTGCAAAGGGGACGCTTTGGCTTTCTGCTGGGGGTATGACACAGACGAGTGTCAAGAAGCATCTCGTTATGTACAAGCATCTGTTTGCTCGGGCAATTTTACCGGGGAATGATGACACGGACGAGTGCCCAAAGGAGTGTGTATATATGTATCTGTGAGTGTAAAGGAAATGCTTTGGCTCTTTGGTGGGGAATCGGGAAATATTCTGAATATTGTTGATGGATGGCTTATGATTATGCAATATGTTTGATTTTTGCCGTAATGCTCCGTATTAGACGGAATGCTACGCTCTGTGGGAAAATATGATGCGAATGCTATGATTATGCAAAGATACTGATCCGGGGTCCGTATCCCGTTGCTGTGAAGATCTCTGGCTGATCTGCTTGAAGTGGATATCCAAGCTGGGGATAAGATCATTGATATATCTGACATATATGACTCTGCATGGGGAAGTAGGTCATTGATAAACCTATCTTTGTAATGAGAGACCCAGCCAGGGTTTATGTGAACTTTCGTCACTTTATTGTGAGATCTTCAGGCATTGCTCTTCTGGATAGAGGCTGGAGCTCTACGGGGAGATGGTTCCCTGTCTATCACTTGGCTGGGGAAGAAGAAAGATCACTGAAAGATCTTCCTAGAGATTTCTGTGGGGGATCCTACTGAGGATGATACTTGACAACTCATCCGGGGATGTGAACACCTTCAGGTGCTGCTCTTTGAAGGAAATGTTGGAGAAGTGATGCCTGGCCATTCTGATGGGGAGAAAGCATCTCTGGTGCTGTTTGGGAAGGTGTGCTTAGGAAACAATGGTTTGGCAGCCTACTGGGGAGAAGCTTTCATGCCCCATGTTGCGCTTTGGATACCTGCAATCCTGTAAAGACAAAGAAGCGCACAAGTACTCCGAGGTATCCCTTACTGGATTCCATCATAGGAGTTTAGACACTCCCGGGAGTAAGTATATTTCCTGTAAGCACGTATTTTTAGAAGGGAAGCATCTGTATTTATGCAATCAATATCTCAAGGACATCAGATATTTTTGCAAATGAAAATAAAATGTACGAGACGAAACATGACTGAAAATCTGATTTTATTAATTCGTGTGCCCTGAATTGGCAAGATACAGTCAAAGAAACGGATCCCCTGAAATGAGGAAATCGTTACAAATTGAGAAACAAAAAGATGTTGGCAATGCCGATGACGCTTCAAGGAGCTTCCCTTTTGCTATGACTCGTATGACTTTTGACGTTCTTCTCATTTTGCTTTCTGAAGAAGGCTGATTCTGAACAAAGCTTGACCTTTTCGGAGTTTACCATGTTGTAAGTGATACAAACGAATTCAGAATGTAGTTGTTCGCTTATTCCCTTATTTTGCGTGGATCGCCCTTTTAGGTTTTCGATCCACCGGGATACCCATTTTTGCCTGAGTCGTCCAATGCGGCTTTTCAACTCAGCGGGTTGTCGCTCCCGGGATTTTCATCCTAGTACAAACGCGAAAGTGGCGCGGAAAGGTTAGAGTCGCCAGCCAGACATTTTTTATCCCGAATGAATGGGAAAGGTAATGTTGCACAAACCTGAGGAAGAAGGAAAGGACAAGGCCTTGCGAACCAAAGATCTGAATTCGGGAGTCGGTTACGACCTGGGAAGGTATTAGCACCCCAGACCGTCCGCCGTACCCGACGGGATCCACGCTTGCTTGTTTGTTTCAAAGGGTGAGAAATAATATGCTGCTGAACAAATGAACCGCTAACTGGAAATGGAATGGAAATGAGAAAGGAATAAGAAAGAGAAAATGAGAATAAAAGGGGAAATGTAGGGAAAATAAAGAATGTGCTCGAACGGGCCCTACCCCGCTGCCTACGTACCTCATCGGGAAAATGAGGATCAGAGTCGACGTAGTTCGCCTAACTAGGGGTAGCAAAGGGAAATTACTTGAATTAAAGGCTTGAACTGCCTATGCCATTGCTCAGGTGTTGCAGGCTCGGACGACGAGTGCGTAACCGTCTTGCAAAGTGACAGGTAGGAGCAAGTTCGCGGACGGAGCGAATGAGATGAGAAAAGAATTCCCGAAGCAAAGACGCTTATTGTTTGTTTGATGTTTTTTATGAAGCTTTTATTTGTGAAGGTTTGCATAGGTAAGTGTACCTAAGTCTTACTCAATAGGATGTGTACATCTCACATCATCCCGAAATGGAATGCGCAAGAGGCACACCTATCTATGGAGGAAATCTCCAAAGCTAGTACCATAAGTGAAGGCTTAAGCACACTGGCCTATTGCCATTATTAAGTGTTTTTGTGGTTTTTTGGTTAAGAAGTGTTTTTTAGCTTTTCTTTGTGAGGTACTCATGTTAAGACCTATCCACCACGAGTGATGACTCACACCTCGCCCCGAAATGGAACGCATGTGAACATCTCATAGCAAAGTCTCATGTCACATGAAAGTACTCAACCTTTATTAAATGAATTAGAATTAAGTTTGAAGATGAGAAGAGAGAGCACCAAAGGATCTCAAAGGAAAAATTCTAAAGGGGAACTAAAATAATCCTAAGTGTTAACATGCATGGATGTCCTAAAGGTTGGTGAGGTTTCTATCCTAATGAAGAAAGAAGAACAAGATAGAAGAAGGGATGAGAAAGGCCTAGGCCCAACAAAAGAGGGTTAATTCACATAAACATAAGAGGAAGAGATAAGAATTAGAGATGTGGAACTCAATTCCCACATCTCACACTTACCATAGCCCCTGCAAGGTTAGCATGCACAAGTGAACAAAAATGAACAAATTAACATAACATCATCCAACAATCAGAAGTGAAATGAAGTAAACAAATGCTTAATGCTAATTCAACTCAAAGAAAGAAAGATGAGAAGCTTATGACTTAAAATGAGGCAACATGAACACATATGGAAACAAATGCGCACTTATGAAAGATGTAATACAAAACACACAAAATACAAACACCAAGTTCAAAACCAGAATCAAAATGATATAAAGAATGGCCTAAGAGGCCAGCAAGATGAAGAGAGAAGTCACACAATACCAAACAATGTCAAAATAGAAGCAATGGAACCAAAATATGGAATTTAAACACTTAAAGAAACAAATGACTTGAATATGAAGCCAACTCAAAATTTCAGAAGAACCAAGACCTATCCTAGGACCAGGAAGGTACCCATACCCCAAAGGAACCCCAAATGAGAAGAAAAAGTTGGCATAAGTGCCCTTCTAAGCCTATAAGAGATCTAATGAACCAAAAGAAGCAAAATGGGACAAGGTGAGAACAAAAATCCACAAATAATCAACCAGCCATCTAAAAATTCTACAACTGAAACCAAATGATCTTAAAACACATTATATCAACTTGCCAAAAGGATTTGCAAAAATTCAGAAAGGAACTAAGCCAAATGGATGTACAAACACAAGCTAGGACAAAAAACTTACATCACAAGATATCAGATCAAAACCCAAGAAATAATTTCCTAAAAATTCTGAGAAAAATCACATGAAAACTAATAGATCTTAGGAACACAATGCAAAAAGAATGGGATCAAAACTCCAAATATTAAAGTCTATAGAAAATAAACAAGACAGACTGGTCAAGAAAAGAATCAAAATAAGCTATGCACATTGGTGAATTATTCCTGGCACGTGGATCAATGAAAAAAATAAAATAAAAATGTGACAAAATTTTAGAGACATAAGAGAAGGTTCATGATTTATTTCGGGATTTTTAGATGACTAAAACTATTTTAATTGAATTAAAAGCTAACTGAATATAAAAGAAATTAAATGAAGAAAAAAGAAATTAAATGACATTGAAGGGAGGTGTAAAGGGTAAGTGTTTATATTGAATTTGGATGGGCCTGGGACGAGTGGGGTGCGGATAGCAAGCTGGAAGGCAAAAATGGAGGTCCTACCGGACGGTGACAAGTGTCACCGCCGGTGTGGACAAGAATCACCAAAGTTGCTATGATCTTATCACCTTATCACATTGGTTTCCACGTTTTCCATTAATTTCTTAACAATCTTATGACTGAACTCTCTCCTCAACATTATTAATAACCAGAATAAATTAAAAAAATCAGCAAGAAAGAAAAAACAAAAACGCACTAAACTATCCCTCTCTCTGCTCAACTTCTCTTATCTTCTCCCTCAACTTAGCCGTCCTTCTTCTTCCTCAATCCGACCTAGAGCCGCCGACACATCTTACGACCACCACCTCCTTCCGCCTTCTTCAACATCCTCGCGTCTTCTTCATCATCCCTCACCGTTCGGCCTCCTCATCAAAACGACCTAACCGCCGCCGCGGCTTCAACCTCTAATCGCTGGCCGTCAACCTCCTCGCCTCCACGCCTTCATCACCGTCGCCGTCACTCTTCCATTCATCTCCCGACGAGCCATCACCACAAGACCTTCTACACCTATCTTCCACTCTAAAACAAGTCGGTAGCCGATTCCCTCAAACACCACCTCAAGCAAACGGATCGAAATATTCCAAGGGCAAAGAAAAAACAATAAAACTACAACACAAGCATTTCACACCAAAAATCTCTTAAAAGCTCCAAGTCGTAATTATCAAGAAGGAGAGGATCGTGTACCTCATTCGACGGAATCCATGGCGTAGTTGACGCCATCCGCTCGCGAGCCACAGATCATCGTTGTTCACAGCTACTGACTTGCTCTCACGAGCTTGCTAGCGACCGGTGCGTTGAACTGTTAACGGAGACTCGTCGATGAAGGTTACATTGGTGATGCTGGTACAATGAGAATGAAGACCTGAAGTTGATGTCGCGATGAAGATGATTGATTCGGCTTGTGCGATGCAAGGTAATGTAATGATGAGATTTTCGTCGTGGAGAGTTGTTGACGAAAACGAATCGTGTGAGGTTGATGAAGAATTACAAATTTGTTGAATGATGCCTCGTGGATGAAGGTGAGGTCACGTCAATCTAGTTGTTGATGGTGAAGAATTTTCTGGTTTTTTGTGTATGGTGAAGCTTGGCTGAGTGAAGCATGACGAACTCGCTGCAATGAATTCTCAGAAACACTCCTCCATTTTTTTTGTGCTCAATGAATGATGATGAGTTTAGATCTCATTTTCATCCTGAACGATGTCGAATCTCTGTTTGGTTGTTGATGAAAAAGGAACAGTTATTGGTGATGAATGAGATTGATGAAGAATATTTTTTGAGTCTTTTTTATGATGATGGTGAGAAGTGTGATTTTTCCAGACTGCATCCGAGAGAAATTCTGTTATTTTTTACGTATGAAAAATGCAGTCCCAATTTGTTATTGATCCCCTTTTTTCCATTCTGAATTTTTTTCTATTGGTTCTCACTGCATTTTGATGTGATTCTGTTAATTTTTTAAAACGCGTTTTTAATGCTCATCCGGAAAGCATGTATGCTGAATGTGTTTATTTTTGCCTGCGTTTCGATACTGAGTGTTGTGCGTTTTGGCATGCTGATGCGTTTTGTCCTTTTCATTGCGTTTTGAGGCTTGGTTTCAAGTAGCTATATGAAGGCTGGTGTGAAAAAGGTGTGAATGTACAAACGTGATATTGGCTGGAAAAAGCAATGTTGACATGTGACTTGGAAAAAAGTTGTGGGCCATTAAGTGTGATGAATTTCCTTGCGATATAAAAAATGGAAACTAGATTTTGAATATAAAATTCAAATGGAAATTGGATTATAAAATGGAAATGTTTTTTTTTTAGAAATAGAATGGTTTTTTTTTTTTTTTAAAGAAAAGAAAGATAATTGAAAGCAATGGATAAATGGATATATTTTTGTAATAATTGGATAAAGTCGGAAATGGGTTATGGAATGGGTATTGAAACGGATAGTGAATGATCGAAATGGATCGAATAAGAAAATGAACATGGAATAATCTTTATTGGAAGGAAATCGTCCACCACTTATCCCGCACAGATAACCATAAACCAACTTGCACTGTTTCCTGAATCTCTGATAAAAATGAACAAAATTCTTTTAAACAGATGACTGACTTGTACTTGAATCGTATTCATTTGAACCAAATTAGGAACTTGCTATGGTTATCTGAATACACGTTGAGGAAAATAAATCCGCAAGTGAACTACTGATGATCAGGTGAACGCTCCACCAATATAAATTGGACTAAGCTTCTCGCAAACCACGCCTGATAATCTGATGAATTCAAACATAACACCATGAACCTTGAATGCACACTGTCTGAGTAATGACCCCCAACACAGATAACTCGTGATTCGACCAATCTCTTGATAGTTTGACCAAGATTAGGTCAAACGTCCATCTGAAGGGAATCGCGAACTAAACAATCAAACCTGAAATGAAATCACTGCCAGCTTATAATATGCTATGGATATTATGCCTCATCTTTCTATGCTAATGATGCAGTGCGAAATATGAAAATGATATGTTAAATGTTATGAAAAAGAGAGGGCAAATTTGGGGTGTTACAGCTGCCCCTATTCAATCATCAGTTAATCTGAAAAGGACGATGGTACGGGCTATCGACCGTTCAAGATAAACTGTGGTTGAATACCAAGAAGACCAGAAATTTGCACTCTGACGAAGAATGCAACACTGGGAAATAAACCCAACCAGATGACGCTCTGGGGATAAGAAGGAGAGAAGGCAGACGAGCTTCTTCCGAATTGAAACTGATATCTGAAATAAGAACAAGTTGACAGACGAGTCTTCAAACAATCCTGTGACGCCAGGAGCTGGACATACGAGTCCTCAAAACACTTCAATAACATAAACTGAGACAGACGAGTCTTCAAACAACCCTGTGACGCCAGGTGCTGAGAGCGGACGAGCCCTTAAGAATCTCCCAAGTAACCTGAGATAGACGAATCTCCTTCACTAATCCTTACACAGATAAGTGGAATAAGACGGACGGGTCTTCTTCGGATAACCCTTACGCAGGTTCCGGAAATTGTTTTGACGTTTTAATCCCACCGTCAGGATTTGAAACCTCTTCAATACAGACGAGTATTGGATGACCATCAAAATAACACAGACGAGTGCCATAAGTCAATGATACAGACGAGTATCAGACGATGATCTGAGAAACACAGACGAGTGCCTCAAGCAATGATACAAACGAGTATCATCGACTGGTATAGACGAATACCAGAGATTCAAACACAGACGAGCATTTGAAGTAGTCACAGAAATATCAGGGTAAACAGCAAATCTTCACATTCAGGTGTAAACTAACACAGACGAGTGCTGGGGATGATACAGACGAGTATCCAAGCAAAGCAGACGAGCTTCAACAGGTAACACACAGACGAGTGCTGGACAGTTACCAACGAGCAACAGTTGAAATTACATATCAAGGCACAGACGAGTGCAGCAAAGGATCCAATACCAAACACAAATGAGTGTTGGGAGGTTGCCGACGAGCATCATCAACTATCATAACCAAACACAGACGAGTGTTGGCAAATTGTAGACGAGCAATATCAAGGTAATCATAAGCCAATGCTGGGGAAAAGCAGACGAGCTATACCACAGAGCCAACACAGACAGGTGTTGACAGGTGCAGACGAGCAACAATCAAGTAGTAATACCAATGCTGGGGAAACTTCCATTTAGGGATAACACAGCCGAGTGTTGACAAACGCAGACGAGCGGTAAACAAATGCCTGATTGGCCACAAGAGATACAACTCTGCAGGGGAGGACAAGTCAAGAGGTCTGGACACTCAACTCTGACTGAGGTGATGAATACCTGGCTGTATCATCAAATACCCAAAAGTACGGCAACTTTGCTGGGAAATATTTCACGGACAGAGATGAAAATCCAATATGAACTCTGTGGGGGAATATCATCTAGTGATCTCTTGCCCTTTCTGGACTAGTTGACTGCTTGAAGATCAATCCAAGAGGATTTTACAGAAGACCTAACATCCAAAATGCCCAAGTGTCTTCAAACTCTTTAGAGATTCGTCGAATCTTGACATAACTGCCCCAGACTGCATATACTATGGAAGAACTTGTCTCGCAAGAATTCATGAAAAATCTCGTATCGCTGCGAAATATCGTGCCCTGTAAGCACAAAGATATGCACCCCTGCCCCGGGCATAAATGAATCCAGTGGTTAAACTTTGATGTTGTGATTTTAAATTTCCTTTTATGACAGACTCACTGGGTATCAACTCAAGGGTTGAAGAGAACACAACAACATCAACTCGAGGGTTGAGGAATAAAGCGAAAACAACATCGACTCGAGGGTCGAGGAAACGAAAGCAACAATATCGACTCAAGGGTCGAGGATAACAAAGCAACAATATCGACTCAAGGGTCGAGGATAACAAAGCAACAATATCGACTCAAGGGTCGAGGATAACAAAGCAACAATATCGACTCAAGGGTCGAGGATAACAAAGCAACATCAACTCGAGGGTTGAGGGAATAAAACAGCAACATCGACTCGAGGGTCGAGGAAAACGAAGCAACAATATCGACTCAAGGGTCGAGGATAACAAAGCAACAATATTGACTCAAGGGTCGAGGATAACAAAGCAACAATATCGACTCAAGGGTCGAGGATAACAAAGCAACATCAACTCGAGGGTTGAGGGAATAAAACAGCAACATCGACTCGAGGGTCGAGGAAAACGAAACAACATCAACTCGAGGGTTGAGGAAACAAGATGACAATATCGACTCGAGGGTCGTGGAACAAGATGAAGCAACATCAACTCGAGGGTTGAGAAAACAGAAGCGATGACATCGACTCGAGGGTCGAGGGAAACAAAACGACATCAACTCGAGGGTTGAGAAAACAGAAGCGATGATATCGACTCGAGGGTCAAAGAAAACCAGAGTGAAAATTGTCATACTCAACTGAAGTGAGAGGCTGAATGCATATAGATGCCAACATGTCATAGTTGAAGAGATGCCAACAAAGATCGGACTTTAACCTTGAAGATGCCAATGAACATTGGACTTTAGCCATGTACGATGATCAGATGAGGTAACCATAACGACTGAGGAGAAATTCTCTGATTAGGAAAACATGCCTCTCGCGCCCTACTGGGATAAATCATCAGACGTTCATTCTGGGAACGGCCTTGCACACCGTAATATTGTCTCAAGAGGATTTTACAGAAAACCTAGCATCTGAAATGCTTCAGCATTTTCAAACTCTTGAATATCCCGAAATAACCACCTCAAATTGTATGGTCCACGAAGGAATTTTCCCCAAGATCTTGCATCATTATGAGGTGTCCTGCCCCAGTATTCTGAACCTGGGTAGGTGCATCTGATTAACCATCTTCTGGAGAAAGTAACTTCTAGTGTTGCTTGGGTGACCTGCCCTAGTACGAGTGTTGCTTTGGAGACAAACACCCATACTAACTGCTTTGTGAGAGATTTAAATCTCGAAGTGATTGCCCCAGATTGGCTGTTGAAGAGATTGATCGACGTCATTGCCCCAGATTGGCTACCTTTAACCCAATTGGTTAGAAAAGTCCATATTCAAAGGAGTTTCTTGGAAAAGTGCCCCTTGGCATGAATGTCCTTCCGAAGTTTCCGCCTTCTCAACTTGGCAAGATTAAGCTTCTAGACTGAGGTTCCAGATGTGAACTTCTTTGATACTAAACAGATGTATGCAAGCAGAAAATGTCTTATTCTGAGAATGAAAATTCTAATGCAAAACATGTTAATCTTGAAGATTTTATTGAAAAGATGTCATTTATGAATGAATCACTGGTTAAGACAGTATAATATTTTTTTTTATGAAATGAACATGCATATGCAATACCAACAAAGGTGTTTTAGCATAACTCGTAGGAGTCGGGAACGCTATCTCAGGGTGGCACGCTCTCGAATTAACCCTGCTTCAATTAGGACTTTTAAGGGTTGTATCGTGGTCTGGCTCACGGTTATAGAAACAAAGGATATAGGCTCGAATTTTATATGTGCCCACCCATCTTCGTGATGTCCTTCCATTCCTATGTTCAACTAGTTTTCACAAGCGCTCACCTTTTTTAAGGATTTCGTGCTGGTTGAGGAACCATTACTCTACCAGTTTAAGCACCATTAAGGTTATTATTGGGATAACAGTCACCCTTATTGTCTTTTGTGTCTGCATCACACGACTTGTTCTTGCTTAAGGATCTTTCTTGTGCAATCCTTTTCGTCTTTCCTCTTTTTCATTCTTTTTCTTATCCCTAACTTTTTCCTGGACTGATTCTTGTAAATCTTTTGCAATTGGAGTCCAGCGGGATACCCTAATTTTTGCCTAAGTCGCTTGTTTTCAAGTTTCGAATTAGCGGGCTATTTATTTCTTTTTACTTTTTCCTTCTCTTTTTTTTCCGAACGAATCGTGTGACACTGTTTGTCTTGATTGCTTTGTAAGGGTTGCGACTGTCTCACTTTTTGGTTGATGAAGAATAACCATGGTGGTTTTCGGTCTTTGGACCTCTTGATTTGGTACAATGAAATGTTAAGGATCCTCAGATGAACTCCTTTATGAAAGTCTGAACGCTTGGTCCTACTAGCTGACACCTACCCTGCCCCGGGTTAAATGTGAGGGTTTTTTCATGTGAAAAGAAACTCCTACTTCAAGGCTCAAAGGGGTTAACGAAGGTTTATCTCCCTTATATCTCCGGTGTTTAGGATTTGAAACAAAGCCTGTACATCGTCAACAAGGTCTTATTCAAGAGCATACAAATGGATATTTTCGCGTTTTCATTTCGTCATCCTCCATCACAGAGTTTTAAGAACAACAGTTGGTATTGCAATGCACATGCGAAATTATAAGTAAAAATACGAATTAATTACTTCAAGAAAAACGTGTGCATTTCATTAATCATCATTCAAAACAAACAAGTTTCATGCAAGTACACAAATGTTTAGACAAACATATAAAAGCGACACATGAAAATGCAGTAAAGAAACTGAGCAATGCCATTGTTGAGGAGACTTGACTCCGTCTGGACCTGTTGATCTTGAATACTTTCAGTAGTCAGCATCTTTCTTGATGATACTTGCAGTCTTCAATCAAATGACCATGTGTCAGCACCATACTTCATTCTCAATTATTCTGACCTGAAGCTTCCGACGTTCAAACATTGACACAAGACGTCTGAAGAGAAGAGTGACACTGTGATGAAATTGCCCCATAATTTTGACACCTAAGGTTGCTCGGAAAGACCTGACGATCTTCTGCCTACGTATCTCCATTGACCAAAGGCCAATGAAGAATCAGAGCGACGTAGTTCCCCTCAATAGGGATCAAAGTGATGTACATAGCCGCTCTTCAGGATCAAACTGAGAATCACCTTCACATATATCTTAAATAAATTCTTCCATAATATGAGCTGACGAACCCACATGACCAAATGGAGACTTGTTAACTTGAATGCCTTGAGGCGTCACTGAAATCAACCCAGACTCAATCAAATCTTGAACCTTATCCCTGAGAGGCTTGCATTCTTCAGCTGAATGTCCTAGTGCGTTGCCATGGAATCCACATTGAACATTGGGATCAAAACTTGGTGGATATGGAAAAGGTACCGGACCCGGCTTCTTCGGCACTATCAATCCACTATCGATCAGGCATGGAAGTATCTGACTGTATGGCACTGGCAATGGATCAAAATACCTCTTGGGTCTCTTAGTGTAGTAACGACGCCTTTGCGGAGTATGCTGCGGTTGGCATGGTCGCTGTTGATACTGAGGAGGTTCACTGTTAACTGAAATCTGACATACGGATTCAGAAGGTTGCTGACTCTGAGCAGTCGAAATGCCTGGATAATGTGGATAAGTCAATGGAGTTTGAGGATCTTCCCAGATTGCATCAATCACATCCTTATCTTGGGAACTGATAACGGATTCATTCTCTTCAGCTGAGCTACCTAAAATACCTTGGATCTTTCCCATCTTGATAAAACTCTCAATGCGTTCTCCAACTATCACCAAGTCCGAGAAACTTGAAGTTCCACTACCACTCAACCTCTCCAAGTACGGCCCCTGTAAGGTCTCTATGAAAAGATCAACCAACTCTCTATCTGATAGCAGGGGTTTCACCCGAGCAGATACTTCTCTCCACCTCTGGGCATACTCTCTGAAAGATTCACCATCTCTTTGGGATAAAACTTGCAAATCCATGCGCCTAAGAGCTCTGTCAAGATTGTAGTCATACTGCTTCACAAATGCATTGGCTAGGTCTGACCATGACTGAATACGACTGCTCTCTAACTGCATATACCAATTCGACGATGCCTCACTCAGACTGTATTGGAAACAATGAATCATCAATTTGTCATTATGCTCATGTGAGGCCATCCTTCTGCAAAATCTCACCAAATGCTGCCTTGGACAACTATCCCCTTTATACTTTTCAAACTTCGGTACTTTGAATTTTGGAGGTATTACCAGGCCATGCACCAGACACATGCTTGCAGCACTTAGATCAATGACATTACGACTTTGAAGGGCTTTGATCTCTTCCTCCAACACACGGAATCTTTCCTCTGTCTCCACCACTCGTGAATCTGGGATTCTCACCACAGGGGTTGCCTCTTGGGGATCTGGCATAGTGAAAGCGAAACTGTGATAATCTGCAGCATCGACTGAAGAAGAATGTCCACTTCGGGCGACCTGGCGCTCTTGAACATCTGGATTCCCAACAGGGGTCTGTACAGGCTGAGCTTGAGCGGAATTACGGCCATCCTGCCTTGCCAAAGTCATCATAGCCTCCAAAAGTTGGTCCCACTGATCTTTTGTCAACCCAACACTTGCATACTGGCTTTGCTCTCCAGGGTCCATGATTTTTCTCGAAAGTTGCTTCAAGTCTGATACGAGAACTGGAGTCTCAACTGTAGATGGTGAACAAAGAACGGATGAGCCCTGCCTGCTGAACAGAAGTGCAATGCAAATGCTATGAGATGCCATGTTCGGTTATTTCCAAAGAATCTATCTGCTTCGATCCATATGTAGTACAAAAATCCAACAACATAATTCAGATATGACGTCCTCGGAAATAACTGAACATGTATGCTAAAATGCTATGATGGCATGTATGCCGCTGGCAAGTGATCAAGAAATGGTGTCTGTCTGGATACGGAACACTGAGCTGAGAACCAAGCAACTGATGATATATGTCCTTTGAATAATAACCATCTGATAAGAACTCAAAACCAAGGATCAAGAACTCCAAAACCATAGTAACCGAATCAAAACATAAGATCACACTGATGATGGAGGGTATGTTGAGGTCAAGGGTTCCTGCAAACCTGTAAACCCCTCCCAATCTCACTGGTAGGCTCCGGGTCAGACATCATGGACTCTCAAAGCCGAATAGCAATAATACTGTCACCATTTCCGAGAAATGGCTCATGACCAAATCAAGGAATCGGTTGGGCATTATGTACTACGCAGGGAGGCCTCAGCTGAGTCCGGGAAAAACAAGCATCCCTTATAAGTCCCCAGCTTCGAGCGCTGAAATCGAGAAACAATAGTACATTCAGCCCGTAGGATACAGTACTAATGTCATACGACCAGATGCTTTGACTGAGTTCCTATAAGAGAACCAGGCCATCCTATGCGAGTCCCCAGTGGACCCTCGGGTGCGAATGGGTTTGCCACAAAATGTGGTCTGCCACTGTCACCACTGGAGAGGGTTATTTCCACAAAGGTTCTCAATGATCGGTCCCCAGATGCACATAACTATCAAGGTCCTATCCCGAAGTGGAGGAAATCCCCACACAAGATATTTCCAAGACAGTCGCAATCTGGGCGTGAAACACATCGCCACTCATCATGCCACATGCGAGTACAATATGTCCACTCTAATCCTAGGGTGCACTCAAGCCGGGTACTTGGCTTATCTCTCAGAAACAGTATCACCCAAGCCCACCAAACAGAAAACCAGTCCAGACAGTCCAGTATGATATATATGATGCGGAAAATAAATACTTAAAGCTGTAAATAAAGCTGTAAACAACAACAATACAATACAACAAGCCACATCAAACAAGCATCACCCAATGAAACAAAGACACACAAGCGCTAGGAGAGACTCACATGGGAACCAGAGATTATCTGGTGTGCTGTCCCCAGCAGAGTCGCCAGCTGTCGCTCCCGGGATTTTCATCCTAGTACAAACGCGAAAGTGGCGCGGAAAGGTTAGAGTCGCCAGCCAGACATTTTTTATCCCGAATGAATGGGAAAGGTAATGTTGCACAAACCTGAGGAAGAAGGAAAGGACAAGGCCTTGCGAACCAAAGATCTGAATTCGGGAGTCGGTTACGACCTGGGAAGGTATTAGCACCCCAGACCGTCCGCCGTACCCGACGGGATCCACGCTTGCTTGTTTGTTTCAAAGGGTGAGAAATAATATGCTGCTGAACAAATGAACCGCTAACTGGAAATGGAATGGAAATGAGAAAGGAATAAGAAAGAGAAAATGAGAATAAAAGGGGAAATGTAGGGAAAATAAAGAATGTGCTCGAACGGGCCCTACCCCGCTGCCTACGTACCTCATCGGGAAAATGAGGATCAGAGTCGACGTAGTTCGCCTAACTAGGGGTAGCAAAGGGAAATTACTTGAATTAAAGGCTTGAACTGCCTATGCCATTGCTCAGGTGTTGCAGGCTCGGACGACGAGTGCGTAACCGTCTTGCAAAGTGACAGGTAGGAGCAAGTTCGCGGACGGAGCGAATGAGATGAGAAAAGAATTCCCGAAGGAAAGACGCTTATTGTTTGTTTGATGTTTTTTATGAAGCTTTTATTTGTGAAGGTTTGCATAGGTAAGTGTACCTAAGTCTTACTCAATGGGATGTGTACATCTCACATCATCCCGAAATGGAATGCGCAAGAGGCACACCTATCTATGGAGGAAATCTCCAAAGCTAGTACCATAAGTGAAGGCTTAAGCACACTGGCCTATTGCCATTATTAAGTGTTTTTGTGGTTTTTTGGTTAAGAAGTGTTTTTTAGCTTTTCTTTGTGAGGTACTCATGTTAAGACCTATCCACCACGAGTGATGACTCACACCTCGCCCCGAAATGGAACGCATGTGAACATCTCATAGCAAAGTCTCATGTCACATGAAAGTACTCAACCTTTATTAAATGAATTAGAATTAAGTTTGAAGATGAGAAGAGAGAGCACCAAAGGATCTCAAAGGAAAAATTCTAAAGGGGAACTAAAATAATCCTAAGTGTTAACATGCATGGATGTCCTAAAGGTTGGTGAGGTTTCTATCCTAATGAAGAAAGAAGAACAAGATAGAAGAAGGGATGAGAAAGGCCTAGGCCCAACAAAAGAGGGTTAGTTCACATAAACATAAGAGGAAGAGATAAGAATTAGAGATGTGGAACTCAATTCCCACATCTCACACTTACCATAGCCCCTGCAAGGTTAGCATGCACAAGTGAACAAAAATGAACAAATTAACATAACATCATCCAACAATCAGAAGTGAAATGAAGTAAACAAATGCTTAATGCTAATTCAACTCAAAGAAAGAAAGATGAGAAGCTTATGACTTAAAATGAGGCAACATGAACACATATGGAAACAAATGCGCACTTATGAAAGATGTAATACAAAACACACAAAATACAAACACCAAGTTCAAAACCAGAATCAAAATGATATAAAGAATGGCCTAAGAGGCCAGCAAGATGAAGAGAGAAGTCACACAATACCAAACAATGTCAAAATAGAAGCAATGGAACCAAAATATGGAATTTAAACACTTAAAGAAACAAATGACTTGAATATGAAGCCAACTCAAAATTTCAGAAGAACCAAGACCTATCCTAGGACCAGGAAGGTACCCATACCCCAAAGGAACCCCAAATGAGAAGAAAAAGTTGGCATAAGTGCCCTTCTAAGCCTATAAGAGATCTAATGAACCAAAAGAAGCAAAATGGGACAAGGTGAGAACAAAAATCCACAAATAATCAACCAGCCATCTAAAAATTCTACAACTGAAACCAAATGATCTTAAAACACATTATATCAACTTGCCAAAAGGATTTGCAAAAATTCAGAAAGGAACTAAGCCAAATGGATGTACAAACACAAGCTAGGACAGAAAACTTACATCACAAGATATCAGATCAAAACCCAAGAAATAATTTCCTAAAAATTCTGAGAAAAATCACATGAAAACTACGAGATCTTAGGAACACAATTCAAAAAGAATGGGATCAAAACTCCAAATATTAAAGTCTATAGAAAATAAACAAGACAGACTGGTCAAGAAAAGAATCAAAATAAGCTATGCACATTGGTGAATTATTCCTGGCACGTGGATCAATAAAAAAAATAAAATAAAAATGTGACAAAATTTTAGAGACATAAGAGAAGGTTCATGATTTATTTCGGGATTTTTAGATGACTAAAACTATTTTAATTGAATTAAAAGCTAACTGAATATAAAAGAAATTAAATGAAGAAAAAAGAAATTAAATGACATTGAAGGGAGGTGTAAAGGGTAAGTGTTTATATTGAATTTGGATGGGCCTGGGACGAGTGGGGTGCGGATAGCAAGCTGGAAGGCAAAAATGGAGGTCCTACCGGACGGTGACAAGTGTCACCGCCGGTGTGGACAAGAATCACCAAAGTTGCTATGATCTTATCACCTTATCACATTGGTTTCCACGTTTTCCATTAATTTCTTAACAATCTTATGACTGAACTCTCTCCTCAACATTATTAATAACCAGAATAAATTAAAAAAATCAGCAAGAAAGAAAAAACAAAAACGCACTAAACTATCCCTCTCTCTGCTCAACTTCTCTTATCTTCTCCCTCAACTTAGCCGTCCTTCTTCTTCCTCAATCCGACCTAGAGCCGCCGACACATCTTACGACCATCACCTCCTTCCGCCTTCTTCAACATCCTCGCGTCTTCTTCATCATCCCTCACCGTTCGGCCTCCTCATCAAAACGACCTAACCGCCGCCGCGGCTTCAACCTCTAATCGCTGGCCGTCAACCTCCTCGCCTCCACGCC
The DNA here is from genome assembly GCA_963966055.1 of Lathyrus aphaca. Taxonomy (NCBI): domain Eukaryota; kingdom Viridiplantae; phylum Streptophyta; class Magnoliopsida; order Fabales; family Fabaceae; genus Lathyrus; species Lathyrus aphaca. Next base: position 114,140,246 of record OZ014520.1, read on the forward strand.
TTCATCACCGTCGCCGTCACTCTTCCATTCATCTCCCGACGAGCCATCACCACAAGACCTTCTACACCTATCTTCCACTCTAAAACAAGTCGGTAGCCGATTCCCTCAAACACCACCTCAAGCAAACGGATCGAAATATTCCAAGGGCAAAGAAAAAACAATAAAACTACAACACAAGCATTTCACACCAAAAATCTCTTAAAAGCTCCAAGTCGTAATTATCAAGAAGGAGAGGATCGTGTACCTCATTCGACGGAATCCATGGCGTAGTTGACGCCATCCGCTCGCGAGCCACAGATCATCGTTGTTCACAGCTACTGACTTGCTCTCACGAGCTTGCTAGCGACCGGTGCGTTGAACTGTTAACGGAGACTCGTCGATGAAGGTTACATTGGTGATGCTGGTACAATGAGAATGACGACCTGAAGTTGATGTCGCGATGAAGATGATTGATTCGGCTTGTGCGATGCAAGGTAATGTAATGATGAGATTTTCGTCGTGGAGAGTTGTTGACGAAAACGAATCGTGTGAGGTTGATGAAGAATTACAAATTTGTTGAATGATGCCTCGTGGATGAAGGTGAGGTCACGTCAATCTAGTTGTTGATGGTGAAGAATTTTCTGGTTTTTTGTGTATGGTGAAGCTTGGCTGAGTGAAGCATGACGAACTCGCTGCAATGAATTCTCAGAAACACTCCTCCATTTTTTGTGTGCTCAATGAATGATGATGAGTTTAGATCTCATTTTCATCCTGAACGATGTCGAATCTCTGTTTTGGTTGTTGATGAAAAAGGAACAGTTATTGGTGATGAATGAGATTGATGAAGAATATTTTTTTGAGTCTTTTTTCTGATGATGGTGAGAAGTGTGATTTTTCCAGACTGCATCCGAGAGAAATTCTGTTATTTTTTACGTATGAAAAATGCAGTCCCAATTTGTTATTGATCCCCTTTTTTCCATTCTGAATTTTTTTCTATTGGTTCTCACTGCATTTTGATGTGATTCTGTTAATGTTTTAAAACGCGTTTTTGATGCTCATCCGGAAAGCATGTATGCTGAATGTGTTTATTTTTGCCTGCGTTTCGATACTGAGTGTTGTGCGTTTTGGCATGCTGATGCGTTTTGTCCTTTTCATTGCGTTTTGAGGCTTGGTTTCAAGTAGCTATATGAAGGCTGGTGTGAAAAAGGTGTGAATGTACAAACGTGATATTGGCTGGAAAAAGCAATGTTGACATGTGACTTGGAAAAAAGTTGTGGGCCATTAAGTGTGATGAATTTCCTTGCGATATAAAAAATGGAAACTAGATTTTGAATATAAAATTCAAATGGAAATTGGATTATAAAATGGAAATGTTTTTTTTTTAGAAATAGAATGGTTTTTTTTTTTTAAAAGAAAAGAAAGATAATTGAAAGCAATGGATAAATGGATATATTTTTGTAATAATTGGATAAAGTCGGAAATGGGTTATGGAATGGGTATTGAAACGGATAGTGAATGATCGAAATGGATCGAATAAGAAAATGAACATGGAATAATCTTTATTGGAAGGAAATCGTCCACCACTTATCCCGCACAGATAACCATAAACCAACTTGCACTGTTTCTTGAATCTCTGATAAAAATGAACAAAATTCTTTTAAACAGATGACTGACTTGTACTTGAATCGTATTCATTTGAACCAAATTAGGAACTTGCTATGGTTATCTGAATACACGTTAAGGAAAATAAATCCGCAAGTGAACTACTGATGATCAGGTGAACGCTCCACCAATATAAATTGGACTAAGCTTCTCGCAAACCACGCCTGATAATCTGATGAATTCAAACATAACACCATGAACCTTGAGAAAAGAAAACCCAAATGGAAACTGTAAACACCCCAAATTTGCCCTCACCCATTCACACCATGGCTTGTGATCTCTTCATGGGCATAAATCCAATCATAGCATCTCATATTGCATTTTTGATTCACTGCATTGGTTCAAAGTCATCTGCATCTAGGGTTTGTGATCTGAGCAGTCCAAGAGCTTTTTGAGCCACTCCAAAGGTCATCAATCACTTCAAAGGGGTCCATGTATGTTCAAGCATCATATTACATCCCCTAAAGGTCAAGAATTTCAAAGAATCACAAGAACTGAGGATGGCATGGAAGCAGAGCCAGGTTTAACTACACAGATGACCTAGAATTAGGGTTTTGGTTTCAAAGGCCATAACTCCAATTTTTTTGATCATTCTTGTTTCTATTGGTCTCTATATGGTATAGGGATCATGCATATCAATTTTCATGAAGAAATTCCATGGGGAAGTCATCTAATCAAGAGTTGACTTTTTGAGTAAGCCAGTGCAAAATCAGGGCATCTGAGGCCCCCAATGACCCAACCAAAGGGTGTTCATCATAATTTTGATTGTGTATGGTCTTTATTTGATCATATAAGATGTTGTAAGTTCACAAAATTGAAGAATCTCAAGTCATTTGCAAAGTTGACTTTTTGGGAAAGTTGACTTATAATGAAAATTGCCATTTTGGGAAACTTTTTCAACCCTTGCTTTTTGATTAAAAAATGCTTCAAATGGAAAAACTTTGGTCATGAAAGTTGTAGAATGGATCATTCCCTTTTCAAAAAGTACAAGAACTTGACCTAATTCATTTTGGATCAAAAGTTATGGCTTGTCAAAGTTGGCCAAAATCACAAAATTTGAAGTTTCCTACCAAAGAGGCATTTTGCAAAATGCTATGATCAAGTGTTCTAAAGGCCTCAAATGTGTACAAATTCTTCACAACATGATCACATGACCTCTAAAATTCAGAATGGGCCAAAGAATCATCTCATTTCATGCCTTGAACCTCAAGAAATCCCAAAGGAACCAAACTTTGTGAAACTTGCAAAACCTATCACAAACTACAAACCACTTGCTGCATTGCCTCTAGACCTTTTCCATAGCTTCCCTTGATTCAAGCTGAGCCAAAGCAAGCCAAAAAGCAAGTTGTACCATTGCCCATACCTCAAGTACAAATCAAGTTGACATTTTGGCCAAAGACCCATACCAATCACCATAGGCCACCAACAACTCTCTGACCTATCACCTTTTGATACATGGACCAAAGCCAGCATAACACACCACACACTTCATGCTGAAACACACCCAAGACATAGTTATCATTTTTTGCTCCAACTTGCATTTTCATTCGAAACACTCAGCACAGTCATCAAACACATAAACAAACTTCACCATTGATCTTAAGAGGTTCCACTGATCACAAACCACCCATCACCTTGCCCTAAAAGGCCCTGAATCAAAAACACGATTTCAACACACCCTTGACCTGAGCTTCTGCCAACTTTCTCTAGAGGCCATATAAACTCCAACTAAGTGTCAAAAGCTTCTAAGGAGGATCATTGGGACTTGTTTGAGCCAAAGAAACAGCCAGAAAGCTCCTGAATCGAAAGCTCAATCTCAGGTAGCATGATGAACAAATTTTCCAGAACTTTAATTTCTTGTTAGAATGTTGTTTTGTATGTTGCCCTGATCATGGGGATCTATTTATTTTTGAAAATGAGCCAGAAACAAGCATGTTATGATGTTCTGAAAGTTTGACCTGAAAACTTCTTTGATTCGATTCGTGTTTGTGTTGGAAGTTAAACATGATTTTGTGCTTGATTCGTGTTTGGGGTGGGTAGAGGATGAATTCTGGAGAGTTAGAGCTTTTGAAATGGCCTGGAGAGTGAGATTGAGTTTTTGGTTGGCCGGAGAAGATGACCGGAACACTGTTCCGGTCATCTGAGAGTGATTAGGGCATTTAATTAGGGTTTAATCATAATTAGGAGATTTTGAATGCTGGCCGTCCAGATGAGCGCCAAGTCAATTCGCGCGCGTGCCAGTTTGAACCTCAGCCCTTGATTCTGTTGACTTCCTCATTTTTCAGTTTAAATTCATTTTTATTTCATTTAATTTCATTTGTTTTCTACAATTTATTAAAAATAGTAAAACATCTTTAAAAATTCTGAAAATTTTTATCAACCCTTTTATTAATTTTCAGAAACCAAAAACATTTTTATTTTTATTTTTTGCATTAAAAATTATTTTTAAATCATTTAAAAATTTATTTTTAATTAATTAATGAGAGTTAATTAATTAAAAATACTTTTAGGTATTTAAAAATCACAAAAAAATTCATGAAACATTTAAAATCATTTAGAAACATTGTCCAATTCTTAAACCAAATTTCTTTTTTGATCTTGATGTCTTTTAATAATTTTCCATGGAATTAATTTCATTTCAAGGCATTATTTTGATCCAATCTTCAAAAATTCATTTCTGCCTAGCCATTAAGAGTTGGACCTTGATTCTTCTTGCATTGCATCTTGTATAGCATGTAGTTTATAGGATTAAATTGGCATGAATTGATCTTGCATTCCCTATTTGTTTTGCATTTTTCTTGACAAGGTACCTTAAAACCCTAGCAATCTTAAGAAATTAATAACCCTCATTAGGTTAAGAGTTGGAACCCCTCCTTTGGGCAGTGAGTTTGTATAGGTTTAGGGTTCCTTTGAATGCATTTTCAAATTTTTATCATGATGTTTGCTTCTGGTTTTGAATTTTGTTTTGTGTATTGATCATAAACCCTAATTTGGGCTTTCATTTGCATCCATCTCTCATTTGCTTGCATACCATGACTTGCCATGACATTTTGTGCATCCATTTGATTCATAATGCATCTTAGGACATATTAGAATCATGTTTGATCATTGCATCTTTCATTTGCCATGTTTGTATGTCATTTGCATTCCATAACTTTTCATATATGTTCATGTTTCTAAGAATGCTTCATTTGCATCCATATGTTTGTATGATCATTCTCATGCCTTGCCTCATGTTTGCATCATTTCTTAGCATCATCAACATCACACACATGCTTCTGGTTTTGGTTTGCATCATGCCATTTCATCTCATTTTGCATTGCATTGCATCTCTTTCACTAACTTTTCAGGTGGTAAGTTGTTTTGAGAGGTGAATTTGCCTTCACTTCTCACAATCCCTTCTCATCTCTCTTATGTATCATTGCTGAATTTTGTCTTGTGCTTGAGATTGAGCTTGCTCATTCTTCTTCATCTTACTTTCTTTCTTCAAGTGACTTGTCTTCTTAAATGAAGCAAGTTACTTTGCTTCACTTTGCTCCTTTCATCTGCTTCTTGGTGTTTCCTCTGAAGATCTTTCTTGTAAACCTCACAAACCTTAGGAACAACCAAGCATGACAATAATTAGGGTTTTGATTAGTCCCCCCACTTAGCTTTTGCCTTGTGTCATCATTGAGTCTTCTCTTCTCATCTCATAATCAAGGACTAAACCCTAAAGGTTTTAAGGCTTTGTGATTAAGCTTATGCCTGCATCCTTCTATTAGGATGGAGTGTATAACTTTAATCCTAAGTGTTAAACCCTTAATGTGTTTAAATCCTTTAATCAATCCATCTAATAATCATCAAGATATCAAGCTTGTAACTTGGGCCTTGCATTAGGGTTCTAATTCTTCCTTAATTGGTTAAGAAGGACTAACCCTAGTGTTAATGGACAAGTCCCCCTCAAGCTGTCTTACAAACCATAAAACTCACTTCTTCATCTTATCATTAATTAAATCCATTTAATAAAGGCTTTGTTTTGTCATGAAGTTAATCCCTAATCATGGATTAAGTTGAGGAGTCTTCCTCAGCTTAAACATTCTCACCTATTATCCTTATATTGGGATGGTGTAATGAGTCTGTTTAATCCCTGATTATGGCTTAGTCTCATTACTTAACACTAAACAAAAACACCAAAAATATCTAACTAATCACAAGTAGGTTAATGATCTTAATCCTACATCATGGTGATTAAGTGTGAGAAGCTGACTTCACACTTAAGGCATACTCATTACCCCTAATCAGAGGGAAGATGTGATGAGTTTACTAAATCCATTGGTTTAGGCTTAAGCTCATTAACTTATGACAAACTTCAAAAAGCAATAAAAGACTGAAAATACAAAAAACAAACAATAATCGTCTCCTCCGGGATTCTTTTCTCATCTCATTCACTCATAAACGAGAACTTGCTTCTTCCGTCTAGTGCAAGACAGTTTGCACCTGAGCCAGACAGGTCATACACTTGAGCATAGATAAGTAAGCAGTTCATCAGTCAAGTTATCTTTCAGTCTCTTTGGGTCGAACTACGGTGTTCTGACTTCCTCATTGCACGAGAGGATACGTAGGCATAACTTAACAGTTATCGAACAAAAGTTTCTGTATATTCCCCCTCTTTCAGCATCATTTTCTTAGCCTCATTACCATGAGCATTTCACTCTTGTCCTTACACTGACACCATACATATCACACTTCACTTCTTTTACACTGACACCTGTACATCCTTTTCCAGCTCTCTATACACAAATTGCACTGACACTACCCCTTTAAAACACAAATCTTTTAAGCGTAGATCCCGTCGAGTACGACGGACAATCTGGGTGCTAATACCTTCCCAGGTTGTAACCAACCCCCTTTCTCAGTCTCTCTGGTTCGCAACCGTCTTGTCCATATCTTTCTAGGTTTATGCAGCATTACCTTTCCTTCGGGATAAAAATGCCTAGCTGGCGACTCTTTTCATTTCATCCTTTCTCCGACCGTTCGCGTCTGTACCTTATTTGAGTTAGCCTCATTTGTTGGGAGCGACAGAAACAAACTAAAATATATTACAAATGACGAATAATACATAGTCTGTTTTTTACAACACATGCCCCTGAAGGGTCAAAATACAACACAAAAGAAAAGTACATCAAATGAAAACAACAACAATCAAAAAGTCAGACATCTAGTCCAAACTCATCCTCCTTAACCTCCTTCAGAAGTGCCTCAGTCACTGGACCAGCTGGATGTTCTGTAATGGTCCTGATGAGGAGGTTCCTGGTGGCAATGGCAGTGGTTAGCTTCTTGTGCCTGTCCTGATCCTTTGATCTTTTCAAACCAGCCCTAAGCTTCAACTCTGAAATCTCCTTCTGGGCTTCCAGCAAAGCTTCCTGCTGCTTCTTTTCATTGGCCTCTAACTGTTCAATCTTGGCTTGAGTGATCCTGACCCACCTAGCCTGACTTTCTTGCAGATAGAGCTCAGTCCTAGCCTTCTGAAGCTTGGCCTCTTTACAGGCATTCTTCAATATTTGTTCCCCAGCTCTTGCTTTTCTGATGTAGTCCTCTGTTTTCTCAATCTTGGCCAGATGCTCCACCTTAAGCTTCTCCAACCTCTCAATGTCTAGACGACCATCACTCCTTTCCCAAAGAGTCTTCTTCAGAGCTTGAGACAGATTCTCATTCCTTTCTTTCAGCTTCTCAAATTCTTCCAGCCTGACAGTGGCTACAGGTTGTACAGTAGATGGTCCAGGTGTGTCCTCCAAAGTGAAGGGCATTCCAGTAATCTGAGCTCTAGCATGGGACCAGTCATTGTACTGAGCTGAAACAACATTATTACACCTCCCAAGAATAGCCATCCCTTTTGTCTGGATGTTGTCCCAAGCCCAGGATGCTTGTCTGACAACAGCTGAATTAGGTTTCACTTCACAATACAGGGTCTCAGCTAGATCTTGCACTCTAGGAGGGTGAACCAAAGCATAGCCCAGTTGTCTTTTAAACAGCAAAGGATTGTAGTTGATGCAACCCTTTACTCCTATCAGAGGTACATTTGGGTATTGCCCACAGCTAGTGATAATGTCTTTGCCTTTGGTGCTCTGGGTGCACCATCTGATATCATCTGAAGTCAAAGCAATGAGCCTCTTGGCCCAATTCTTCTGTTGGTGGGGGTTCAGGAAGACATCTGATTTAGGTAGGTGTTTAAGCAGCCAAGTGTGAAACAGAGGAGCACAACATCTCACCAACTTCCCCCTTTGTTTCTCATTCCTCTGATGAATGGAATAATAGAAATCTCCCAGCAATGTGGGTACTGGGTTCCTCAGAAGGAAAAGATGAATGGCATTCTTGCTGACAAATTTGGGCTCATCTGCAAACAGTATAACCCCATATATGCTGAGGGCTAATAGTGCACAGACTGCCCTCCATTCTCCCAAAGAGGTCTTCAGGATGGCCTGAGAAATCAAGAAGTCTAAGTGCAAGCCAGGGATCCCAGCTTTTGTTGTCATACTTTGCTCAATCAAAGCAGGCTCCAAGTACAATGCTTTTGCTACTTCTCCATTACTGGGAGCTGGCATCTCTGGGTTGAAGGGGACTCCACCCCTGACAGGTACTCTAATCAATGATGAAAACTCCTCCAGCAGAGGTCCTAGCTGAAAGTCTGGAAATGTGAAGCATCTCAAAGGAGGATCATAAAACTGTAGGCAGGTGTGGATCATGCTCCTCTGAGAAGGGTCTAGGTCCATAACCATATCAAGGATACCTCCATAATTCTCTCTGAATAATGGGATGTGGTCAGGGGTGATAAGTGACTGGACCTGCCTGATACCAGTCAACACAGGCTCAAAGAAATGGTATGATATGTTGCTTTTCCTAGGAGTGGTCATGAATGCTGATGAAGAGCTGAAGACAAGTGCTGATGAGGATCAAGACTGATACTGGAGATGAACCACTGATAGGCTAGTGCTGGTGATGATGAAGATAGCTGAAGCAGACAACTGATGAAGACAACTGAAGTAGAGGTCTATGCAGAAGAAGGGGTCAAAACCAAGCCAGATATAATGTGGATACCCTGAAAAACAAATAAACAAATGTTAAATGATGCAAATGATGAGTATGCAAATGATATGCAAGGGTTTGTGATCAAGCTGGATCTGATTATCTGCCTTGATATAAGGCCCATGTATGTTCAAGAAGTCCAGATGGGGGTTCAGAAATCCAGTAACCAGGGTGGGGGACTCAAATAAAGAGTCACATGTCCAGGGTTAAATCACAAGAACTGTCCAAAATGAGGTACTCTTAATCAAAACAAGTAACAGGGTATGATGTGGCCAATGGTACCTGCAAACCTGTAAACAGCCCAACCCCCTCACAGGTAGTGTTCTAAAACAAGGATCCTCAGACTTGGATCAGTTATGAGAAGTGTAAACACTTCTAACCCGGAGGTACAGTGTTTACAATAACCATAAAGGATCCTCCTCTAATTCACCTCAGCTTCTGAAGGTCATAATAAAGGTCATCCATACTTAGCAGGCTTCCCAGATAGCCCTAGCACTACAGGAAATCTGTAGCACAGAGTTCTCAAGAAGAAACCCATATCTGAACCGTGTTTCATATTACCGCACCAGACCGAAATGGAATGGGAAAGAACATGAACCACTCTAGCCTAGGTGTCACTCAGGTCCCAGGTATAGGACCTTAAACTCTCAATGAAAACCCCACCCACAAAAACAGAAATCCAGATCCAGCAATGATGATGACAGTATGAAATATGAAAGACTGTAAAGGAAAGCAATAAATAAAGTTGTACATAAAGCAATAAATAAAGCAAAATAAATACACACATAGCACATAACACCCCAGTAAACACAAACCAAACAAACGCTAGGAGGAACCCACAAAAAGAACCAGAAGCCCTGGTTACAGTATAAGGGTCCCCAGCAGAGTCGCCAAGCTGTCGCTCCCACCAAATGACACCTGGTCAAATGGGGTACAGACGCGAACGGTCGGCGAAAGAGAGGATGAATGAATAGAGTCGCCAGCTAGGCATTTTTATCCCGAAGGAAAGGTAATGTTGCATAAACCTAAGAAGAGATGGATAAGACGGTTGCGAACCAGAGAGACTGAGAAAGGGGGTTGGTTACAACCTGGGAAGGTATTAGCACCCAGATTGTCCGTCGTACTCGACGGGATCCATGCTTAAAAGATTTGTGTTTTAAAGGGGTAGTGTCAGTGCAATCTGTGTATCAAAGCTGGAAAGAATGCAAGTGTCAGTGTAAAAGAAATGTGAGGTGTATAAGAGAAGTGTCAGTGTAAGAACAAGAATGAAATGCTCAAGGCTATGAGGCTTAAAAACAATGCTGGAAGAGGGGGAATATACATAGACTTTTGTTCGATAACAGTTAAGTTATGCCTACGTATCCTCTCGTGCAATGAGGAAGTCAAAACACCGTAGTTCGACCCAAAGAGACTGAAAGATAAATTGACTTGTGAACTGCTTACTTGTCTATGCTCAAGTATATGACCTGTCTGGCTCAGGTGCGAACTGTCTTGCATTAGACGGAAGAAGCAAGTTCTCGTTTGTGAGTGAATATGATGAGAAAAGAATCCCGGAGGAGACGATTATTGTTTGTTTTTGATGTTTTCAGTCTTTTATTGCCTTTTGAAGTTTGTCATAAGAAAATGAGCTTAAGCATAAACCAAGGGTTAGTAAACTCATCACATCCTCCCTTTAATTAGGGGTAATGAGAATACCTCAAGCATGAAGTAAGCACCTCACACTTAATCACCATGATGTAGGATTAAGATTATTAACCTACTTGTATTTACTTAGATGTTTTTGTTGTTTTTTGTTTAGTGTTAAGTAATGAGTTTAAGCCATAATCAAGGATTTAATGGACCCATTACACCATCCTAATAGAAGGATAATAGATGAGAACATTTAAGCTGAGGAAGGCTCCTCAACTTAATCCATGATTAGGGATTAACCTCATGACAAAACAAAGCCTTTATTAAGTGGATTTTAGTTAATGATATGGTTAAGAAGTGGATTTTATGGTTTATAATACAACTTGAGGGGGACTTGTCCATTAACACTAGGGTTAGTCCTTCTTAACCAATTAAGGAAGAATTAGAACCCTAATGCAAGGCCCAAGTTACAAGCTTGGTGTCTTAGTGATTATTATGTGGATTGATTGAAGGATTTAAACACATTAAGGGTTTAATACTTATGATTAAAGTTATACACTCCATCCTAATAGAAGGATGCAGGCATAAGCTTAATCACAAAGCCTTAAAACCTTTAAGGTTTAGTCCTTGATTATGAGATGAGAAGAGAGACTCAAAGATGACACAAAGGTAAAACTAGTGGGGAGACTAATCAAACCCTAATTGTTATCATGCTTGGTTGTTCCTAGGGTTAATGAGGCTTGCAAGAAGATCTTCAGAGAAACCACCAGGAGGGAAGCAGATGAAAGGAGGAAGAAGCAGAGAGAAGCAAGACAACTTGCTTCACTTAAGAAGTCAAGTTGCTTGAAGGAAGAAGATGGGAAAGAACATGAGTGAGCAAGCTCACCCTAATACACAAGATAAAATGCAGCAATGATGCATAAGAGAAATGAAAAGAGATTGTGAGAAGTGAAGGCAAATTCATTTCTCAAAACAACTTACCACCTGAAATGTTAGCAAAAGAAATGAAATGTAATGCAAATGAGATGAAATGTCATGATGCAAACCAAAGTCAGAAGCATAAACATGATTTCAATGATGCTAAGAGATGATGCAAACACATGTCAAGAGTTGTGGATGATCATACAAGGATGAGGATGCAAGTGAAACATGCTTTGGACCATGAAAGTTCATGAAAGTTTATGAAATGGAATGAACATATAACATGGCAAATGAATGATGCAATGATCAAACATGATTCTGACATGTCCTAAGATGTCTTATGACTCATATGGATGCACAAAATGTCATGACAAGTTATTGAATGCAAGCATGTGAGAGATGGATACAAGTGAAGGCAAGAATTAGGGTTTACATACAATATGCAATGCAAAAATTCAAAATCAGAAGCAAATGACATGATAAAAAATTGAAAATGGGATCAAAGGAACCCTAACCCTACACAAGTTCACTGCCCAAAAGAGGGGACCTAACCCTAATCCTAATGGAGGTTGTGATTTTTCAAAGTCAACTAGGGTTTCAAGGCACCTCAAAAGGAAAAATGCTCATCAAATTGAAAGGGGAAGATAAATTCAAACCAATTTTACCCTAGAAAATACATGTTATGAAGGATGCAATGTAAGAAGAACCATTATCAAACTCTTCATGGTTAGGCAGAATGGATTTTTGCAAGTTAGGATCAAAATATTGCCTTTAAACAAATTTAATTCCAATGAAAATTGTCAAAATGCATCAAGGACCAAAAAGAAATTTGTTTTGAGAGTTGGATAATGTTTCTAAATGTTTTTAAATGCAATGTGAATTTTTTTGTGATTTTTAAATACCTAAATGCATTTTTAATTAATTAATTATCATTAACCAATTAAAAATAAACATTTAAATGATTTAAAAATAATTTTTAATGCAAAAAATAAAAATAAAAATATTTTTGGGTTCTGAAAATTAATGAAATGTTTGACAAAAAAAATCAGAATTTTTCAATGTATTTTCCTATTTTTAAAAATTCGTGTAAATAAAATACAAACAAAATGAATTAAAATTAATAAAAAGGAAAAGTATGCCAAAGGGAAGGACCAGATTTAATCTGGGCTTGGGGGTGTTGACTTGGCGCCACATCCAAGGGCCCAAGTTCAAACCTAACTAAACTTTATTTATTAATTAATTAAACCTAAATTAAACTAATTAATCCTGATTAATGGCTAATGGGAAGATCTGGTCCACACATACACGCGCGGGAAGGCAGATCCAAGGGTCCCAATTCAAAACTGGCCTAAACCCTAATTAGGGCTAATCAAACTCAGACGGCCGAAACAGTGGTTCCGGTCGTCTTCTCCGGCGACCACTCAAGAACAAAAACTTTCCTGGACCATTTTAGGAGCTGTAAAGCTCCAGATCAAACCTCTCAACCTCCCTAAGCACAAATCCAACCTCAAAATCCATTTCCTTTCCCTCAAAACTCAGATACGAATCAAAACGCAAAAATGACCAAACTTTCAGAGATGCAGTACATGCTCAATAACCAATCATTTTCAAAAATAAAAAGTGCAAAGCATTCAGGGGAGCATGTAGATCATTTCAATAACTTAAAACAAGGTTTCTGGAAAAATGATTTTGTGAAGCTACCTGAGGTGAAGCTTTCAGTTTGGAGCTTTCAGACTGCCTTCCTGCTTCAAAGCTTCTCTAATGACCTCCCTGAAGATGCTTTGAGGCTTGATTGGAGTGTATGGTGGCTAGTTTGTGAGATTGATGAAGTTCTGTTCAGAGGGAGTGGAAAATCTTGTTTCTGTTTGGGGTGGTTTCAGGGTCAAATGAGGATTGGGAAATGATCAGAGGATCATGGTGAATGGTTTTGTGAAGTTTGTTTGGATGTTTTAAGCTTGTGTGTTGAGTTTCGAAAGAAAATGCATAAGGGAGGATTTTTGAGAATGTTGACTTGTGGGAGAACTCAGGCTGTGTTGTGTCTTGTGTTGAGCTTCTTTTGGTACATGTATCAAGTTGGGATAGGTCAGAGAGTTGTTGCTGGCCTATGTTGATTGGTATGGTCCCTTTTGCCAAAAGTCAATGTTAGGTGTCCTTTGAGGTATGGGTCATGGCAGGCTGGTTTAGAGGCATGGCTTGGTTCAGCTGTGATCAAGGAGAACCATGGAAATGAATTTGAGGCCAATTTGCAAGTGGATTGGAGTTTATGTGAGGTTTTGCAAATTTCACAAAGTTTGGCCCTTTTGAAGTTTCTCAATGATCAAGGCATGGAAATGGGTAATTCTTTGGTGCATTCTGATTTTTAGAGGTCATATGAGCATGTTGTGAAGTGTTTGTGCACATTTGAAGCCTTTAGAATGTCTTATCATTCCATTTTGCAAAATGCCTCTTTGGTGTAAAACATGAAATTATGTGATTTTTCCCAACTTTGACAAGCCATAACTTTTGATCCAAAATGAATTAGAATGAGTTCTTGTACTTTTTGAAAATGGGAGGATCCATTCTACAACTTTCATGACCAAAGTTCTTTCATTTGAAGCATTTTTGAATCAAAAAAGAGGAGGTTGAAAAACTTTCCCAAAATGGCAAGTTTGCCTTATAAGTCACTTTCCCAAAAAGGCAACTTTGCAAATGGCTTGAAATTCTCCAATTTTGTGAACTTCTAACAACTTCTATGATCAAATAAAGATCATACACATTCAAAATGATGGAGAACATCCTTTGGTTGGGTCATTGGGGGCCTCAGATGCCCTGATTTTGCACTGACTTGCTCAAGAAGTCACCTTTTGATCAGATGCCTTCCCCATGGAATTTCTTCATGAAAATTGATATGAATGATCCTTATAACATATAGAGACCAATAGAAACAATAATGACCAAAAATTTTGGAGCTATGGCCTCTGAAACAAAAACCCTAATTCTAGGTCATCTGTGCAGTTAAGCCTGGCTCTGCTTCCATGCCTTTCTCATTTCTTGTGATTATTTGACTTTCTTGACCTTGTGGGGATATAATATGATGCTAGAACATACATGGACCCCTTTGAAGTGATTGATAACCTTTGGAGTGGCTCAAATGGCTCTTGGATTGCTCAAATCACAAACCCTAGATGCAGATGACTTTGAAACAATGCAGTGGAGCAAAAAATGCAATATGAGATGCTATGATTGAACTTATGCACATGAAAAGATCACAAGCCATGGTGTGAATGGGTGAGGGCAAATTTGGGGTGTTTACAAGATGTCTTCTAATGTTCATAAGATTCTCAATTGCTCAAAGGAATTCAAGGTTTCATCAGACAAAGCCTTCTCCTAAGCAATGGATCTTAAATTAGGGTTTTGAGTTTCCCAAGGTAAATTGGACTTATAAATCCTAAAGTGGACTTCATGGTATCCCATATACTTCAAAGTATCCTCATTTCAAGTTTCAAGACTTTCCCTACAAGTTTGGTCAATCAGATGCTCAGATAATCAAAAATCGGTTAACTTGGTCAAAAAGTCAATTGTGGTCAACATACAGTCAAACTCAAGATTTTTGGTCAACATCAAGATTATGAAGTAAGATTCATCATTTGATCATGGGTTGATCATGATTCATCAAGGAAACCTCAAATTCATCAAGAATCAGAAGTTACTAAATTAGGGTTTTTGTAGGAAAAGTCAATTTCACTTTGACCAGCCATAACTTTCACATGTTTAATCATAAATTTCCCATCCAAAGTTCATTTTGAAGGAAATTCAATTCTCTACAACTTTGTGACTCACAAGCCAAGTCCAGAAATGCTTCATTTGAGAGATATGAGCCAAGACATTACAGGTCCTTTAAAAAGTCAACAAAAGTCAACTTTTTCAAAAGCTTATAACTTGAACATGGAAGACTAAATGGTCATGGGACCAAAAGTAGTAGTTAGAGGACACTCTAAGCTTTCTAAAAAAATCCAAGAACACATACATGGAATAAAAATTGAGAGAGTTATGCATTATTGAAGTTGGGCAAATTTGAGGAGGTGTATAAGGCAAATAATGACCAAAACTTAAGTTTTTGTCAAATGGGCCCATATTTTTCTAACCCAAACTTAATCATGAGATAATACACGACCCATAAGTCATATATTATGATTTTTTATATTTATTTTATATCTTATTAGATTTAATTTATTTAAATTCAATTTTAATTAGAATAAATATTAGAAAAACAAATATTTGATCTTAGGATCATTTTAGGTTGAGATTTTGGTGTTTATGATCATAATATGGATCCCAAATTCATGTATATCAAAGGAAAGGCCATAATATCAAATTTTCATTCAAATTATAAAGTCCATTTTTTCATTCCAAAGCAATCTCAAATCCAACACCCAAGCCCAAAATTTTTAACCTAATTTGCTCTTCTATAAGTGTACAACAATGCCATATGGACAAGGAACGAAAATCTGAGCTAACAAACCTTATCACGTTTTAAAAAAAATCAAGAAAAGTCAAATTTTGTTTTCCACTTACGACCACTTTCAAGAAGTTTTGAAGGTCTCAATACATTCCTGAGGATCTTTAGAACGTATATCAATCATCACCATCATCAAAAGCATCCTATTTTGCCCTAACCGAACTCGTTTTTAACTTACATTTTTCAATTTTCGATTTCCATTATACATGCATAATAAAGATGATTTGATCATATATTATTGTTTGTGTTGATGTTTATAATCTTTCTGGATCATTTGATTGAAGTTTAAGTGCAGGTATCAAGAAACACCATTGTTAGGGTTTGCAATTTGGATTTTTTGGAATTCTGTTTAGAGACAATTTCAAGCCAAATTGATGATTCTAATGGAATCATAGGATGATATTAAATTGATCTACATCTTTAAAACGTATTAATCATGCTTGTTTTAATGTTTTTGAAAGTGCAAGTGCTATAGTGACAAACAAAATCGTCACTATAAGTTTTAGCTACGAGTGAAAACTGTAGGTAAATCTTTCTGGACGAACGAAGAAGATGAAGATGGATGGCGCGCATTTTCACGTTTAAACATTTTCAAATTTTGTTTTATTATATAATTATTATTTTCCATTTATTATCAACGCATGCATAATGGCCCAGTAGTAGGAGACGCCCATATGGGAGCATGAAGACCTGGGTTCGATCCCAGGATCTTCCCCTTTCTTTTTTTTGGCTATTTCTTTGTTATTTTATTATTTTCCTAATTATTTTTATTTTCTTTTAATTAGTTAATTAGGATCATAATTAGTCACTTTCTTTTAATTAATAATTAAGCATTTTCTTAAACTAATCATAAAATTAAAAAAAAAAAATCTATATTTATTATTTTTTATACCAAATTTTGTTTAACTAAATTAATAGTTTTAAGTTAAAAAAAAGTCATAGAAATTTTTTACAAAAACAATTTAATTAATCCATTCTTAATTAAATGCTAATTAACTTATTTAAATTAATTAAGGTTTTAGAACTTAAAAAAGGGGAAAACATTTTCATAATCTTTTCTTTATTTTTATTATTTAAATTTCTCAGAAAATTGTATAGGATATGCGACTTATGTAATATTGCAGATTTATTTTCTTCGATTATGTATCTGCTCCTGGATTGTAATAGCTTATTAGGATTTAAATTTCCGCACTTTTATTTTCCGCACTCCCCTAATTTCAAATATGTATCCCCCTCCCCATGATGTAATAGTCTAGGGTTTACTTTCCGTTTTTTTATTTCGTAAATTATTTATTGTGTGGTTCGTAATAATAGGGTGTGAAAAGACTTGTATGCGAATAAAATTGGACTTAGCCCACTAATTTCTAAGACTAAAATAACTGTAATTAACACACTTCTCACACATACACCCCTAGGGTTTCTCCTCTTATTGCCTTACGAAAATGATCAAGTCCCTCGAATGTAGGGGTGTCTTAGCAAAGTTGCCAACGAATAAAAATCATCAAGTCCATATGAATAAAAGATCATAGTCCCTCGTTGTCCCTTTGAGTTTCCTACGAATAAATGATCTCGTCCCTCGATGACCCTACGGAAAAATGATGATAGTCCCTTCGAATTGCTAAGGTACCCCTACCTGTTGCCTTCTATAACCATATGACGACCCTATGCATGTCCCTTCAAATCCAAGGAGAAGACTACTTACTAACTAATAGTAAGGACAATTTTATCACTAAAGAAACGAAATATCAAGAAAAACCTTACAATTTAGGGTAGATAATTCTTAAGTGCTTGCTCACAAATTTTCAAAATACTTTATACACCTCACATTTTCAAATATTTTTAAGCAGTAAACACTTTGTATACATTCATACAAGAATCATTACAAAGTTAAAACTTCTAAAATATTTTTTTAATCACACACTACACTATTTTTCAAACAAAGTAAAGTGAGCTAAACAGTTAAGAGCCCATGGATAACCATGGATACAAAGGGTTTTAACACCTTCCCTTTGTATAACTTACCCCCAGAACTCAAATCTTTTTCAGAGGTCTTTCCTGTTCTTTTATGCCTTTCTTTATTGGATAAAATAAAAGTCGGTGGCGAC
The DNA here is from genome assembly GCA_963966055.1 of Lathyrus aphaca. Taxonomy (NCBI): domain Eukaryota; kingdom Viridiplantae; phylum Streptophyta; class Magnoliopsida; order Fabales; family Fabaceae; genus Lathyrus; species Lathyrus aphaca. The sequence goes on from OZ014520.1 coordinate 114,158,102, forward strand.
TCTTGCTATCCGTAACATAGTTTTTGCGAAAACAAAAACGACAAAGTCAGTTCTCCCACCGTGTTACAGACGTTCTCCATCATCCCCAATAGAGTCGGAGATTGAAATCTTCCCCATCAAGGCAACAAAAGGTTGACGTTATCCCCAAGCAGAGAGTCTTCCTTCAACAAAGGAGTATTCTTCACAAGAGTCTTCTTATCCCCACTAGTACATGAGGATTCCTTATTCCCTAGAAATGGCGAAGAAAGTGAGAAGTCGGATGGTTTTCCTTCGTGCACGATGTTGTTCATAGTCTTCCCCAACCGAAGTCCAATCTTCATTGAAATCTCTACCCAAAAAAGAATTTGTGCCTGAGTGATTCCCCAGCAGAATTTTTCCTCAGCAAAGTATCACAAACCATTTCCTCATCCAGGTCAGAATGTCATCAATTCCCCAACAGAGTTCTATGGATGGCGTACCTCCCAATCTGAGTCCTGCAAGATGAAATCTTACCTAGTAGGTTCATCACGCTTCAACTTCTCAACGTCCAATTTATTTTTAGCAATTGTGGCAGTTCATAGCCAGTACATCATTAGCATCCTCACCAGCAGAGATCCCATTCCCCACCGGGATTCATGAAATCAATTCAATGATTATTTCTCCCCAGTAAAGTTACCAAGGATACTTGTTATCTCCTTATCAGGAGGTCACCCTTGCATTTGCATTTAGTAATAATCATTACATTTTCATCCTCTAAAGCGTATAATTTCCATCATTATGGAGCATTACACCATGGAAGAATTCAAACATATGCATATAAAGCATAAGGTAGTTTTTGCACCTTGCATGAAAGCCCAAAAATGTGAATCAACAGTCACACTAGAATGTTCTCGCATAGAATTCCTAGGACATTCCCGGATATAATTTCAAAATAACTAAAGGGGCGTGAATTTGTTAATCTTACCCTTGGATACTTGTTGTCCCCTGCAGAGTAATTTTTCATGATAACCTCTTTGTAGGTCCACCTTCGGCTTGGTCTTACTTCTTTGAGTTCACTTTCGGCTTGATCTCGAACGTTATCTTAAATCTACCTTCGATTTAGTCTTACTCTTCCAGGCCCACCTTCGGCTTGGTCTCACACTCTTGTTTGAGTCTACCTTCGGCCTAGCCTCATTCTTAGTAGTTCCACCTTAGACTTGGTATTACTTCTTTGAGTTCACCTTCGGCTTGATCTCGAACCTTATCGTAAGTCTACCTTCGGCTTAGTCTTACTCTTTCAAGCCCACCTTCGGATTGGTCTCGTACCCTTGTTTGAGTCTACCTTCAGTTTAGCCTCATTCTTTGTAGGTCCACCTTCATCTTGGTCTTACTTCTTTGAGTTCACATTCGGCTTGATCTCGAACCTTATCGTAAGTCTACCTTCGACTTAGTCTTACTCTTTCAAGCCCACCTTTGGCTTGGTCTCGTACCCTTGTTTTATTCTACCTTCGACTTAGCTCATTCTTTGTAGTTTCATCTTCAGCTTGGTCTTACTACTTTGAGTTCACCTTCGGCTTGATCTCGAACCTTATGTAAGTCTACCTTCGGTTTACTCTTACTCTTTAGGTCCCACCTTTGACATGGTCTCGCACCCTTGTTTAAGTCTACCTTCAGCTTAGACTCATTCTTTGTAGGTCCACCTTCGGCTTGGTCTCACTTCTTTGAGTTCACCTTCAGCTTGATCTCAAACCTTATCGTAAGTCTACCTTTGGCTTAGTTTTACTCTTTCGAGCCCACCTTCAACTTGGTCTCGTACCCTTGTTTGAGTCTACCTCCGGCCTAGCCTCATTCTTTGTAGATCCATCTTCGACTTGGTCTTACTTCTTTGAGTTCACCTTCGGCTTGATCTCTAACCTTATCATAAGTCTACCTTCGGCTTAGTCTTACTATTTCGAGCCTACCCTCGGCTTGGTCTCGTACCCTTGTTAGAGTCTACCTTCGGCTTAACCTCATTTTTTATAGGTCCACCTTCAGCTTGGTCTTACTTCTTTGAGTTCACCTTTGGCTTGATCTCGAACCTTATCGTAAGTCTACCTTTGGCTTAGTCTTACTCTTTCGAGCCCACCTTCGGCTTGGTATCGTACCCTTGTTTGAGTCTACCTTCGTCTTAGCCTTATTCTTTGTAGGTCCATCTTTGACTTGGTCTTACTTCTTTGAGTTCACATTCAGCTTGATCTCGAACCTTATCGTAAGTCTACCTTCAGCTTAGTCTTACTCTTTCGAGCCCACCTTTGTCTTGGTCTCGTACCCTTGTTTGAAGCCACCTTCGACTTAGCCTCATTCTTTGTAGGTCTACCTTCGGCTTGGTCTTACTTCTTTGAGTCCACCTTTGGCTTGATATCGAACCTTATCGTAAGTCTACCTTTGGCTTAGTCTTACTCGTTCGAGCCCACCTTTGTCTTGGTCTCGTAACCTTGGTTGAGTCTACCTTAGGCTTAGTCTCATTCTTTGAAAGTTCACCTTCGGCTTGGTCTTACTCTCTCTCGAGTCCACCTTCAGATTGGCCTCGTATCATTGCTCACTTGAAATCCATGTCCATTTCCCAAAGAGTACAAATTTTTTGGTTTATTCGGGTATTCAATCTCTCCATACCATGAACGTCTGAAAGCCATTGCTATCATCCATTCAGGTCTATAGTTGATTGAATAGGGGCAGCTGTAACACCCCAAAATTTTCCCTCTTATTTATTACCAATTTCAAGTAGCTTATGCTTCATATCCACATCATTTAGCATATCCTTTCATACATTGCATTTAAATCATAATAAAAATAACAATAAATAAAGCATACATCATTGGTTGATGCCAGGGCATGTGATCAAGGGTATTCCAATGATAATATCAATTATCGGGTCTCAGAAGAAAAATAATCTCAGAACGAATGACCAAGGTCGGATATCCAAGATTTCCCACCAAAGGAGAAAAATTCAAATTTTGTGTTAAGTAACCGGTTACAACCCTGGTAGTAACCGGTTACCACGTGCAAATTTGGCCAAAAAAGTTCAATTTTTCAATATGGAGGGATTTTCCACATTTTTCACTCCAACTTTGCCTTTCATTCTAGCACTTTCCAAGGGAATATTCTAGAATATTCTACCGTTTTCCAAGGGAAGGTTTTAGAATTTTTTCCTAACCAACTTTTAACTAACTCCTAAGTTAATCTCAAACCTAACTCCTAAGCTAATTCCCAATCCTAACTCCTAACCCAAAGCACATGCCAAACCTAAGAGATATATAATCATTTTCCCCTCCAAACCTCACAAGAACAAGACTTCATTTTTCACATTTTTCTCTCATCACTCTCAATTTTCTCTCATTTTTCAAAACCCCACTCAAAGCTTCATCTCCCAAAATTCTTCAAGTTTTACATTGAAACTTGAAGAATTTGAAGCTAAACCTCCATTATCTCATTGATTTCGTGGATTAATGAAGGATTTGCTACTATTTTGGTGTTGATTTCACTTCTTGGAAGTGATTCTTCGAAGACTTCATCAAGGTTTTCGTCAAATTGCATTTATTTTGCATATTATTGCGGAAGAGCTTCGGATCTACGGATTTCTCGTCAATAGCGTGTCGATATCTCTTTGCAACGATTACCAAAGCAAACCTCAACTTTGTAGGTTGGTGAAACTCATCATCACTTATGTTTTAAGTTATTTCGCATTTTCTCGACACGTGTGTTCTTCGTATTTTGTTGATTTTTGATGCTTTAATTGATTGAATCATTAGGTTTTAAAATCTTGATGCATAATTTTTTATTTTGGTCCCAGAGTAACTGGTTATCCCTAGAATGGTAACAGGTTACCTATTGTATATTTACGCAGAAAACAGTTTTTTTGAACTGGTTACCGGTTACCACCCTGGTAGTAACCGGTTACCACTGAACCAGAATGAAATTTTTTTTTTCTTGCATTTTTTTTATCCATTCCCCCTCCAATCATCATGGATCTTTAGTATATGATTTTAGGAAGTTTTTAGGGGCTGTTTTGGTGCAGGTTCATGTATCTTCGACATCTTTCGACGCGCGTGTTGTTCATTTCCGATTTTTGGCATAATTGTGAATTGGTGCTCATGGTGTGTTGTGAATATTGTTTCCATGTTTGAACCTCATTGTTGACATGATAATAATTGATCAAAGTTCTGTTTTGCATTGCTTTCGTGATTGATGCATGTTTTAGATGCTCATGTGCATAATTGAACATGTTGCATATTAATTGATAAAAGCACATGATCCATGTATGCTTGCACACATTCTTAATTGCATGTTTTCTTGATGTTTGTATGATGTTGTTAATGTTTGCATTAGGTATAATGCATGGTGATGCATGTTCACATTGTGTCTGGCTTTGTTTGCATTATATGTTCACTTTTGAAAATGCATATTATTTTTCTTGTGAAAATGATGTAAAATGATTGAATGGTTTGCATTCACATATCCATATTCATATTAATCATGTTGCATTGTTTGATGTTGTTATTTGGTGCATATCTATGTATTGTTACTCATGCATTTACATGTTAAATGACTCAATTCTGCCATACATTTCACTACTGCATTTCTGAACAATAACTGTTAAATGTATGATGCCTTGCATTGTGTTTTCATTTTTTACACTTGTTGACATGCTGTTAGGTAGCTGTAGTAGGCCATTTGTATGCCATTTGCATGTGATAGCTGAGTGTGTGCTGAAGCGCTATTGTAGATGCTGAATTTTGGATTTGGCTAGCCCTTAGGTACCCTTAGCTTTAGGTTTGAGTCTAGTTTGAACCATATTCATTTTAGGAGATGTTCAGTACTTAATTGTCTTCTTTTTTTAATCATTTATGATTTCGTAAATCATGGATTTTACTTACCTTTTCAGGGTATAATGGTAAGTATGAAGAATGTGGATGTGCATCCAAATTCTACCTTATTCCTTTCTTTTTTAAGCTTTCTCTAAGTGTGATCATGAAAAGCATGTTATGCTTCTTTGAAATTTCACTTTCTTTTCATTCTTTTGAATTCTTATCTCATCTTCAATCTTTGAAGTGAGTTAGAATTTGCTCCTTTCTCTTCTTTTAGGATTAGAATACCTTACTAACCTAGGTTATCCAAGCATAACAACTTCATTAGGTTTAGTTTCCCTTATACATTTTACCTTTGGAGATCCTTTGGGTGCTTTCTCTCCTATCATCTCAAAATAACTTAAAAAAACCTAATAAAGGTTGAAATGACTTCTTGTGTCATATACTTATTCCATGGGGCATTTGCATCTATCTCATCTTGGGATAATGTAAACTTGTCTAGCATGATGTACAAGTCTAAACTTGAAGCCATTCTCACAAAGAAAGGCCTAAAAAGAACTTCTTCACTTTAAAATACAGAAACACTTAATAAGTACAATGGGCTTGTGTACTTAAGCCCTAATATTTGGAACCAAGTCTTGGGGATCTTCTCCTTACTTGGATGTACTTCTTCCCCAGACCATCTTGGAAATGATGTAAGAAGTACATACTCCATGGAAAAGGACTTGAAAACACTTTCTCAGACAAATTCAATAAGAGCTTCTAAAAGCTACAAACCAACAATAAGCGTCTTTCCTGCGGGAATTCTCTTCTCATCTCCTTCACTCTTAACGAAAGAACTCACTTCGACTTGTCTCTTTACAAGATGGTAAACACACTCGTTCAAGGGGAGCCTGCAACACCTGAGCATATGCATAAGTAGTTCAATCATAAAAAACACAAGCAAACAAATTTCCTCCCTAGTTAGGGGAACTACGTTGACTCTGATTCTGATTTCCGATGAGATACGTAGGCAGTGGGGGTAGGGCCCATTCAAGCACATTCTTTATTTTCCATATAATTTTTCCCATTCCTTCTTTCTTTTCAGTTCAATGGCAAATTATTCTTTACCTTTTGAAATAGTACAAGCAAGTGTGGATCCCGTCGAGTACGACGGACGTAAAGGGGTGTTAATACCTTCCTTTCACGTAATCGACTCCCTTACCCAATCTCTTTGGTTCACAAGACCATGTTATTTCCTTCCCCTAGTTTGTGCAACATTACCTTTCCCTTTCCTTGGGATAAAAATGTGTGGCTAGCGACTCTGTTTCTTTTTCCACGCCACTTTCACGTCTGTACTAGGATGAAAATCCCGGGAGCGACAGTTCCTTGCCTTGTTTTGTATTCCTACTCCGCTTTTAACATGTTATTAACATAGCCAAAAATATATATATGATTAGTATCTATAACTAATTAGCATAACATTATCGGTTACATAATACTGATATTAACCTTGAATTCCTCAAAATGACGTATCATCGCAAACTTATTCCATTGCTTCTTCGATATAAAACTATATCAAATCCATGGACGAGCAAGATCGCTCTTAGGATTCCTAATGTAAGTCAGTCGTGAACTGTAACTTAAATCCCCTCCAACTAGTATCGACATAAGATATCCATTTTTCTTTCAACTTTGAGTCAATGGTAAACTCAAAATTCAACTACATTTAAATCAATATATAAGTAGGTATTAGAAATTATAGGTAGTGATATCGAATATATGAAAATTATAGTATGTAATACCTTAACGCCTGTCCATATTCTTTCTTTGACTTTATCATCCACTTGTTTCCAATCATCTATCAGTATACTGACTTTGCTACGTGCAAGGAACACAGTATAACGCTTAAAAGTAGAGTAATATTCACAATCCACTACTCTGTAGAAAGAATCAAACTCGATCATAATTTTTTCACCTGATTAGTTGTGGACTAATGTGAATTGGGGCATCATTGTGACACCTCTTTGTGATCTTTTCGATTAAGAAACATTTGTTTGAGTTTCATTCACACAACTCTCATTTGTTTGTGTTTCATTGCTATTATCTGATGTAAAACTTGACAAGGTCGACATTTATGTTAAAAAACAACAACAACATGAAGAACATAAACATAAATAAAAACCACGACATAAAATAACAACAACAACAATCACAACAATGGCAAATAAATTTATTGTAGATGCATGGGGAAAATATTTTACGTACCTTAAACGCAATGACTAAGTAAATGCGAAGGACGAAGTTGAAGGAATCTCTGGCTGTTGCTAATTTTGAGAGGAAAACTGCGAAGGATGAAGTTGATCGTCTCAAGGTTGCAATGGCTCCCTCTGAGGATGAAATCGAGGACCTAAAGTTGCAAGTGACCTGAGCTGAGTTGATCGTAAGTATCGAGCAGGGGGGAGGACCTTGAAGAAATGGTGGTCGTGGAATTTAAGAACGCGGTAGATCAACTGAAGATAGTTAATCTCTGGATCGTACTCAACGAGGATGGCATCAATTGCTTGTACAAGGTTAAGAATAGAGCTATCTTTGTGCCCAATTTCCTTAGGCAGTCGAAACAGGACGATACGACCATGGCCGAGGGAAATTTGGGGATCCCTATTGATGATCAACCTGTCGCGGATGTAGATGTGCAAGGCAATGTCTGATAATATATGTTGTGCTTGCACGTGTGTCCGTCGGAGGGCACACTTTAATTCTTTAATTTTTTACTAAGTGTTTGTATGATGCCCGATCATTTAGATGTTCACTTTAGAAACACATGCGATGTTCTTTTATATGCCCACAGAGGGACTTGGGATGCGTTTGTATATTTTGGGGAACTTTGCTTGGTATACGTGTGTCTGGTGGTTTGGGGAACCGGGCAGAATGCATAGTAGATCTGGTCAGGAAAAGGTGCTCGAGTCATGATAATGGCTCGTGCTCCATGGCATAAACGTCCCATCGCGAGCTGGGTGTTCTTCCTGTTACTGATACGTTGACAACGACGAACTCGGTTGAGGATCCAGTCGTGTGATGGTGATCTTCCTCGTTCATGAGGGAAACCCCGTCGAAGAAAATATTTTGGTATGCCATACTTGTACCTAGGTATGCATGTTAGGTAGGTTCTTGTGCTCCATCGTTTAGATCCGAGCAGGCCGACAGACGCCTTAATTATAATATTGCTTAAGTTTCTCGGTGTTCCAAGGACGAGCAAGTTCTTCCCCATTTAAGTTTTCTAAGTAGTAGGCTCCATTTTCCTTTTTTGCTCAGACGCAGTAGGGGCCTTCCCAATTTGCGTCCAATTTACCTTCTCTGGATTCCTTGTGGTTTCTCCTCAGGACGAGACTGCCAACTTTAAATGTTTCACTACAACAAACAAGACCTTAGACAGCGCTTTTTTTAGCCTTAGACAGCGCTTTAAAGCGTTGTCTAAACCTCCGCTGCTAAAGGTTTAGACAGCGCTTTTTTAAATCTTAAAAGCGCTGTCTAAGCCCCCACCCTTAGACAGCACTTTGGCCAAAAGCGCTTAATAAGACCCTCTTATTTTAAATTTTTTAGGTACACCTTAGACAGCGCTTTTGAAAAGCGCTGTCTAAGCCCCCCCCCCCCTTAGACAGCGCTTTGGCCAAAAGCGCTTTCTAAGCCCCTCCTATTTTCATTTTTTTAGGTATACCTTAGACAACGCTTTTCAAAAGCGCTGTCTAATCCCCCCCCCCCCCCTTAGACAACGCTTTTGCCTAAAGCGCTTTCTAATCCCCCCCCTTAGACAACGCTTTTTACAAAAGCGATGTCTAAGGTATACAAAATTTTTTGAAGGTTTTGTTTGAAACCACATTTTTTCCAGGTTTATAAACCAGAATTTCTACCTGTTTTCAACCAGATTTTGGCAGACAATTATCACATTTTATATATGCCATTTTGGCCTTTTTTCTACCAATTTTTGGCTAACAATTATATATATATACCAATTCAAACCAATTTTGCCTTAAATGTATCAAAATATATACAAATTTATATTTACATTTATAAGTCATTACATATACTACAAATGTACACATTAATTACACAAATTTATGAACAAACTTTGAGCTCTATCATGAATTGACACCACTCCTCTTTGATTTCGTCCACTTGATCCTTTGTATAAGATGCACACTTGAATTCATCAAAGTACTACATAATAATATAACATATTTTGAATTAATTCCAACTATTTAATTATATGAGATATGTGTAAATATAAAAATAACTCATAAGTTAGAAATACATACATCGGTGGGAATCTCTAATCGGCCCAAAACAAGAGTATCTCGCATAAACCTCAACATGAAATACCCGCAATCTATTTGATTACGTTGACGAGGACACTACATATGAAAAAAAAATATGGATTATAAATCCTAAGTTTTATCAAGTGTCATCACTAATATAATAAAAAACGTGGTAATTAAAAATATACCGCCACTTTAATCCATGTAATGGAGTTGGCGCCCCTCCTTGAGGTTTGGATAACTCGTTGGGCCCGAAAAGCTTGTAGGACGCTAATAAAATAAAAATGAAGCAATTAGAACAATTCACATAAACTAAGAAATTTTTTGAACATTCTCACTTACGTGTCTATTAGGACCTTCATATCCGGGTATATTGTCCAATCATTTCCTAACGAGTCAAGATAATACACAATTTCTCGGATAGGATTGATTGCGAGCAACAACCAATGTCCACTGTAATGATTAGGCAAATGTTAGATGGTAACTTGGAAAATAATTATAATAGATGAATTTAGAATGAAATGCTAACCCGGTATTAAACGGTATAAAAAACAACTTCTCCGCATCTTTATTGTCCATGAGGATCCGAAGAACGTACTCCGTCACGGTATCCGGTCTACTTAACATTAAACCATAGTTGACGGTCGCGGGTGCTAAGAATCCGAATGACACGTCCAAACCATTGGGGCGCATCAATTTGTCATACAAAAACCTAATATAAAAACATCATTAACATAAAGTAAACATCATTAACATAAGTTGTTTAATTAATAAAACAAAGTAGTCCGGATTTACCTAACATATGTATTGACAACGTTGACGCCGATTTCTTCACGACCAAAAACTTGCATGAAGTCCTCATTACCAATCATTTGGTCGTAATCAAAGCCGAAAATCCCTACCTCCATATGTACAGTCCGAACACCTCCGGTCGGTATATCGGTCATCTCTAGAAATGTCCTGAGGCACGACCTATACTTGGTGGTAGGTTTTTTCCTAGCTACGGTCTTCTTAGCACCAGAACTTTTTACCCGTGCGGAGGCGTTGCTAACCTCCTTTTTTTATTGTGCGGAGGCATTGCTATCCTCATTTTCTTGAAGCTACATGTCATATAAATAGTTAGATCAAATTAAGAATGTAACAACTTCCATGAATATATGTCATATAATTGTATATTACCTCTTTTCTTGAAACCGTGGACTCGGTATGCCGTGGAATCGCACTATCTTTTGATTTGGATTTTGTGGGAGTCTATTTAACATAGGAAAATATGTAAGTAAAATTTTAAGCATAAATTTTAAACTTTGAATATACCAAGGAAGTTAACATAAGTTTTAAGCATACCTCATATCCTACGCATATGAGGTTTGTCGGCCATGCAACAAACGAACCTACTGCTTCGTGCACCGTTGTTGCATCTGAATCATTGCTAGGATATGGTAATGCTGCATTCGGCTCAACTGCAAAATCAACTGATACCTTCAAACATCCAGCAGGGAGCTCTATAGTGTGGAGTAATACTCCGCTAACGTTATGCACTTTTCCCTTGCCAACCATCCGATAGTATGGTGACGACAAATACAACTGACAATGGGAAATGCCCTAAAACCAATAATAACAAGAAATCGTTAATGTGTATATATGTCAAATACATAATTTAAGCAAATAGTTCAATTTAAGACAATTATATGTAATTACCTCTGGAATGTTCGGCTGAAAGGTACAATTGATACTGTCTTTGTCCGAAGCATCTCTGTATACTGTTGAGGCGCTAGCCTCTCTTTCTCTCCTCAATGCATCAAGCTCAGCTTGCATGGCTTCCATTCTTGCATGAAGCCCCCGATTACTAGGAGCCTTTCCTTTTTTAATACTCAGGGAGGTCGGAGTGACTCCAAATCCCTTACCCCTCACCCGACCAGAATACTCAGGGACATCTAATGCCCGACCAAGTATGCTCCTAGTATCATCGGGAGATAAAGACTGAGATAGCTCCTCCTGAAAAATCAGATGAATACCGTATACTTGTCAAATATTTGTGTATAAAAATGTTATTCAATTAATGAAAAAATGTTATACTTACACATTTCTGGTATACGTGTAAAACTTCTTCTTGAGGAACTCCAGATTTGCCCACACGGGCTTCCTTCCACAAAATATGTGCAGGAAGAGATGTTTCTGAACTTTCCTCCTTCTGCAGCTACACATTAAGTCATACAATTTGATCAGATAAAACTAATATATGATGAACAAATTTGTTATCGCAATTTATAAATACTTACCATGGATTGTTCTAAGCGTCCATATCCGACACGTCCTTTTCGGTACGGATATGCGGGACTTGATGCTCTTTCCCGATTTGTAGAACTTATTCTTTGAAAAACCGGGTCTTGTCTTTTGGATTTGAAAGCTTCCCATTCTTCAGCCGATATCAAACATTCATATTTTTTAGGAAGCTCCGCATCCACAAAATTACCATACGCATCCTTAAGGAACTTGGATGATAAAAATGTCCGAAACCCTCTTAGAAGCTTTCCGGCCAATTTCATACAAAAACCTCTTCTTTCTTCTTCGATGTTAAAACATCGCTAAGAAAAACATACAGATTGATAGTTAGTATCGGTAATTGAAAAAACATAATTGATACCGTATAATTAAGGGCCAAATGATTGTACCTTTATCTCACTCCAAATTTTTTCTTTGGACTCGTTCAGCTCTTTGTTTCTCCAATCATCACATGTAATGGGAATTTCATTCCTTACTAGTGCACTGATAAAACTAGTTAAGGTATGCCCATTAGGTTCTATAAGTTGTCCCTGGTTGCTCCAATAGACATCTAGTATGATGCCTCGAGATCTTCCTTGGACCACCCTTCTCATTACTGTGATGCCTCTTCGAATTTCTTCTTCCGCGGAAACTTTTTTACTAACTTCCTCATGTTGGTCATCAGCCATGTCTAACCTGTAATAAACCAAGGAAACCATCAAATATCAAATATAACTTATAATCAAAGCAATTGAAAACAAAAAAATAAAGAAATCATGCATTATCAGATATAACTTATAATCAAAGCAATTGAAAACAAAAAAATAAAGAAATCATGCATTATCAGATATAACTTATAATCAAAGCAATTGAAAACAAAAATATAATGAAATCATGCATTATCACATATAACTTATAATCAAAACAATTGGAAAAAAAATAAAGAAACCATGGATAATTTACCTAAGTCACTAACATCTCTTTCTTTTCTTTGTTGGAATATTAATCACTTGTTTCTTAGCAATGCGTACGGATGAATTGATCCAAATTCCCTCATTATGATCGTTTCTTATATATGACTCATCCGGTATAAGATCCTCAACTTCATCATTTCTATTCAACTCATTCCGTCTAATGCAGGACTCATTCTCAACATCAATATCACATTGATCGACACCGCTATCATCAGTCACTTTGTTAGAGAAAAGCACTATAGACCATTTTGTACTCTTCGGGTCATTCACATAGAACACTTGTTTAGCTTGAGATGCTAGAATAAAAGGTTCATCTTTGTACCCCACCCTAGTAAGATCAACTTGCAAAAATCCAGACTTATCCATTCGTATGCCACTACTATTCACCCACTTGCAACCAAAGATGGGAATCTGAAACTTCTCGTAATCAAACACCCAAATGTGCTCAATAACTCCAAAATATGACAAATTTTCATATTTGGGGTTTAAGTCCTTCATACTTGATATATGCATTGCTTCAGCTAGCACGGTGACACCACTATTTTGCATACTACTCTTATCATCTTGTTCTTTGGTATAAAATGTGTATCCATTAATTGAATATGCGCTATGAGAAAACACATGCAAACTTGGACCATATGCCAAACATCTCAACCTTTCTGTTACCGAAGAAGGATCTGAAGAGCGCTTCAAATAAATATGATCCTTCAACCATTGTATGAAACTTTGATTGTGCTCTATAACTATCCAATTTTCATTTCTGTTCGGATTTAACCTTCGGAGTACATCCTTGTGCATTTCAACATATGGCTCAACCTCATTATTATTGTGCAGAACATACAAATGAACTTGATCCCGTTCATCCCTTGATATTGTCACAATTTTATTCCCAATTAATTTTTTACCTTCCATTTTGTCGAAAATCTAAGCTCTGGGGAGTCCAATCGATTGAACGTTAGACAAATATTCAGTACAAAACTCAACAGCTTCTTCAACAATGTATCGTTCAACAATACAACCCTCTGGTCGACTTCGGGATTTCACGTACCCTTTTAATATTTTCATATACCGTTCAGCAGGGTACATCCATCTCATATAAGCTGGTCCACACAACTATGTCTCTTTCACAAGATAAACAACTAAAGGAACCATTATGTCAAAAAAAGACGGAGGAAAATACATATCAAGCTCACACAAGGTAATTACAATCTCTTTTTGTAGTGTTGGTAAGATCTCGGGATCGATCACCTTACTACAAATTGACCTAAAGAAAAAACACAATTTAGTTATGGAACTTCTTACTTTTTCTGGCAAAATAGAACGTATACCTATCGGTAGAAAATGTTCCATTATAACATGGCAATCATGTGTCTTCAAATTCTTCAACTTGAGGTCTTTCATAGAAACAAGTCTTCTGATATCAGATGAGTATCCTTCTGGAACCTTAACTTCACTCAGAGACTTACACAAAATTTTTTTCTCCTTTCTAGATAAAGTAAAAGCAGCAGGTGGTAGATATGTTCGTCTTCCTTTCTTCACGGGTGCTAATTCAGTTCTCATTCCCATTTTTAACATGTCCTCCCTTGCTTTAAGGCTATCCTTAGACTTGCCTTTTATATTGAGTAATGTACCGATAACACTTTCAAATACGTTTTTTTCAATATGCTTAACATCGAGAAAATGTCTCACGTACAAAGACTTCCAATATGGCAATTCAAAAAATATCGACCTTTTCTTCCACCCACCTTTCACAATCTTATGTGCAAAAGGCTTGCCAAACTCAATACGCACATCTTTCACCTTTTCAAAAACTTGTTCACCTGACAATGCGGGTGGAACTCTACGATGTTCGGTGTCTCCATTGAATGCTTTTCTCCACCCACGGTAGTGATGTTTAGAATGTAAGAATCTACGATGACCGAGAAACACATTCTTCTGGCAAAGTTCCAATCGAATCGTATCGGTTCCGTCTTCACAAACAGGACACGCACGTTGACCTTTAATGCTATACCCAGATAGATTCCCGTATGCTGGAAAATCATTAATTGTGCCAAACAACATCGCCCTTAAATTGAAACTTTCTTTCCTATATCCATCATAAACCTCCACACCGTTCTCCCACAAAATCTTTAAATCTTCGATCAGAGGTGTCAAGTATACGTCTATGTCATTACCTGGTTGTTTAGGCCCAGAGATTAACATAGATAACATCATGTACTTACGCTTCATACATAGCCACGAAGGTAGGTTATAAATCATAAGAATCACAGGCCATGTGGTATGTGATATACTTTGAAGACCATGTGGGTTCATTCCATCAGTAGATAATGCCAATCGAAGGTTTCTTGCTTCTGATCCAAACTCAGGATAATCATTATCAATCTTCGACCACTGTGGTGAATCAGCCGGATGCCGATACTTTCCATCAATAATTCTTTCATCTGCATGCCAAGTAAGATGTCTTGCATCGGTTTCACTACGAAACATGCGCCTAAATCTCGGAATTATCGGAAAATACCATAAGACTTTTGCGGGAGATAATCTTTTCTTATATCGAGACAAACCGCATTTAGGGCACTCAGTTAACATTGCATATTCGTTACGAAACAAAATGCAATCGTTAGGACAAGCATGTATCTTATCATAGCTCATGCCAATAGAGCACAACATTTTTTTGCCTCATAGGTTCGATTAGGAAGAACATTATCATCCGGTAGCATTTCTCTCATAAGGGCCAACAACTCTGTGAAACTTTTATCCGACCATCCATTGCCCGCCTTTAAGTTGTACAACTTTAATACCGCAGAAAGTCTTGAGAATTTAGTGCAACCTTTGTACAACGGTTTCTCTGCATCGCTTACCATCCTCTCAAACATTTCAGGACAATCATGAAGATCTTCTTCCAGTGCTTCTACAATCTCTTCAACTCGATCACAATCATATGTTTCTGTGTCTTTGTCGTATGAAGCATAGGTCGTATTACTTTTTCCACTCGATTCAACATTCTCGTTAATTTTCTCACCATGAAATATCCAACACTGATAACTTTGATCAATTCCATGCCTCAGCAAATGCGATTTCAATCCATGTGCGTCAACCTTACCAATATAACAACAACGCAAGCAAGGACAATGCATTCGTCTGGGGTTTTCAGCGTGTTGAACAGCATACTTAACGAATCCCGCAACCCCACTCTCGTACTCTTTGGTCATTCGATCGGCACAGATCCATGTTTTATCCATGGTTTTCCTACTTATTAAAGTAAACAATCAATCCAGACGAAAATACATAACTAAGGTAGTATCTTTGAATATCCTAACAATTTTAAAGTTCAATTCATTTTAAACTTCAAAAACGTATACATAACCAATGTTAATATAAACTTCAATAACGTATTCGATACGCCAATATACCAACTTTAATTACCTCATCACTTTCATTTTTTATATTATAAGAATCAAACTTTTTCTATTACAATATACCTATAACTATACCTATAACACGTTAATTTTTCTATAACTAACTTTAATTTTCTATTAGAATATACCTATAACTATACCTATAACTATACTTATAAACATTTTCTATGAATCAAAACAAAGGATAATACACTAAACTCACTATTTATGAATCAAAACAACAATGTACCTTCTACACTCAATGTACCTTATGAATCAAAGCAACTTAAACAAAGGATAATACACTAAACTCACTTTTTATGAATCAAAACAACAATGTACCTTCTACACTCAATGTACCTTATGAATCAAAGCAACTAAAACAAAGGATAATACACTAAACTCAGTTTTTATGAATCAAAACAACAATGTACCTTCTAAACTCAATTTTTATTAATCAAAACAACTTAAACAACAATAATAAACTAAACTCCGATTTTATGAATCAAAACAACTAAAACAAAGGATAAACTAAACTCAGTTTTTTTCAATCAAAACAACAATGTACCTCCTAAAATCAATTTTTATGAATCAAAACAACATAAACAAGAATATTACACTAATTGAAACGAAGTTACTGTGTTCAAGAATCGAAAAATCAAGAAATGACCAAACATACCGCAAGAATGGAGAATGAAGAACGAAGAATCAAGAATCGAACTCAAGAAATGAACAAACGAAGTCAATGATTCTTCAAACACGTTCACTGATTCTTCAAACTGTGTTTCGCTTCAACTGTGTTTCGCTGCTGTTAGGGTTTCTTTCGCAGGAGGGAAAACAAAAGAACAGAGAACGCAAATAGAAGTCTGAAATTTTATTTTAATTAGACCTTAGACAGCGCTTTTGGGAAAAGCGCTTTCTAAGGTATGCCTTAGACAGCGCTTTCCAAAAGCGCTTTCTAAACCCCCCCATTAGACAGCGCTTTTGGTTTTATTTTATTTTTTAATTTAAAAACTTTAAACAGCGCTTTATTAAAAGCGCTGACTAAGGTATATATTTAAAAGCGCTTTCTATAAGCGCTGTCTAAGGGGGGTCTTAGACAGCGCTTTTAGAAAGCGCTGTCTAAGACCCCCCTTAGACAGCGCTTTCATTATTTTTTTGGAAGATTTTCGGTGTTTTATTTTAATTTTAACCTTAGACAGCGCTTTCTTTTAAAAGCGCTGTCTAAGATGCGCTGTTAAAAAACATTTTTGGCGTAGTGTTTGTTTTATGACTTTAGAGTCATGTCTGATGCCAACTTTTTGTTTAAGTGATGCTTCGCGTATGGCTGCTCCTGATCAAAATTCCTCGACCAAATCGTGCTCTTCATGCAATACTTATGAATTGGTATCTTCGTCCATTGGAGCTTCTGTTTATCTGGCTGATACGTGCATCTCAATGGGGATGACGGCCTCTATTCTGTATGCTAGTCAGAACGGGATTTCCTCAGTTGTAGAGTGAGGTGTAGTCCGGTATGCCTATAAGACGTTGTGCAATTCCTCAACCCAACGTTTCTTAATCTCATCTAATCTTTGCTTAAGTCCTCATAGGATTACCTTATTCGCTGATTCTGCCTGCCTGTTAGGTTACGGGGGCTTGACTGAAGCGATGTGATGTTTAGTTCCTATATTGGCAACAAATTCTCAGAAAATTTTGTTAGTGAATTGTGTCCCGTTGTCGGTAACTATGGCTTGGGGTACCTCGAAATGAGCGAGGAAGTTACGTTTGAAGAAATGTAGTATGTTAAGGGTTATGATCTTGGCTAGAGCCTCAGATTCTATCCACTTTGTGAAGTAGTATATGCCGATGATTAAGTACTTATTTTGGTTTGAACCGACGACAAAGGGACCGAGGATATCCAGGCCCCACAATGCAAATGGCCATAGGAAGGACATTGTCTTAAGCTCGTTTGGAGGCGCTAAGTACATGTCCTCGTGTCGTTGGCACTTATCGTATTTTTTTCACGTGCTCTTTGGCGTCGTTCTGCATTATTGGCAAGTAATATCCTGCCTAAAGGGCTTTCCTCGCCAGTGATCTCCCGCCTAGATGTTGGATATTGATGCCTTCGTGAATTTCATGTAGAACATGTGGGATCAACTCCTCCTCGACGCAGTTGAGGAAAGGAATGGAGAATCCTCGTCAGTAGAGTTTACCCTCGACTAATACGTAGGAGCAGGCTCATCGCCTAACTATATTGGCCTCCTTTGGGTCTTGGGATAATTCGTCGTTAGTCAACTAGTTATAGACCAAGTTCATCCAGCAGTTGGCATCGCCGATGACGTTTACGTCTATCGTTGAGGACGTTTTTTCAATGCTGGGCCAAGGGAGTATCTCTTATATAACTGATTTGTTCCCGCCTTTCCTTTTTGTGCTTGTGAGTTTCGATAACACGTCTGCTCGTACGTTATCTTCACGAGGAATATGTTTGACTTCTACGAATGTAAACTTTGCAATTTTTTATTTGACTAGGGTCAGGTATTCTGATAAGTTCTCTTTTTTGACCTGGTACTCTCCCTTGACTTGTAGAGCCACGAGCTGTGAGTCCGTACAGATGATTAATTCTTCAGCTCCTAGATCTTCGGCGAGCCTCAGACCAGCGAGGGAAGCTTCGTATTCCGCTTGGTTGTTGGAGGTGGGGAAAGATAGTGAGAGGGATACCTCTATCAGGATACCTTCCTCGTTTTCCAGGATAATCCCTGCTCCGCTTCCCATTGAGCTTGATGCTTCATCCACGAAAATGGTCCATTTCCTGGGCGCGCAAGCTTTATTCTCCGGGGTGGTCATTTCGGCCACGAAATCAACCAAGACTTGTGCTTTGAGGGCTAATATGCTTTCATACCGGATGTCAAACTCAGATAGTTCTAAGGACCATTTGAGCATCCTTCCGGTCATGTCGGGTTGACCGAGAAATTGTCTAATGGGCTGGTCTGATCGAACGATGATTGTATGCGCCAGGAAATAGTGCCTGATTCTCCTTGCTACGTTGAAGAGTGCCAGGGAGACCTTTTCAATTTGATGATATATGAACTCGGGCCCCTGCAGATCTTTGCTCATGAAATAGATTGGTTTATGTCCTTAGGGTGTTTCTAGTATGAGGGCGGCGCTTTCAACTTCGTTTGAGACGACCATATATAGAAACAAAGTCTCTTCGGCCTCTGGTCGGGAGAGAACTGGGAGTTCCAACAAAGCCTTCTTGAGATGCGTTAAAACTTGCTCACATTCCTTCGTCCATTCGAAAGCAGCCTCTTTGTGGCAGAGCTTGAAGAAGGGAAACACATGTTGGACGGATTTTGCCGCAAAGCGAGATAGCAATGTGAGAACCCCGTTTAGTGACTGGATGAAGTTTTTGGATTTTGGCATGGGCGTTTCGGCAAATGCTCGAAACTTGTCGGGGTTAGCTTAAATTCCCCTTTCGGTTAGATAGAAACCTAGGAATTTGCCTGCACGTACCCCGAACATGCATTTCTCTAGATTAAATCGCATTTTGCACTTGCATGCTTGAACGAAAATTTTCTTTAAGTGGAAAGCGTGATCGGATTCCTCGTGGGATTTAATGATCATGTCGTCCATCTACACTTCGAGCATGTCTCCAATTTCTGATCAAAATACTTTGTTCATCATGCGTTGGTAGGTCACACCTGAGTTTTAGCCGAAGGGTATTACGATGTAGTAATAGTTGACTGATTTGGTCATGAAAGCGGTGTATTTCTTGTCGGTCACGACCATAGGTATTTAATTGTAACCAAAATAGGATTTGAGTAACGACAATAATTTAAAACCTGCAGAGTTATCAACCAGCTTATCAATGTTAGGCAAAGGGTAAACGTCCTTCAGGAAAGCCCGGTTGAGATCAGTGTAGTCAACGCACATGCGTCATTTTCCATTTCTCTTTTTAACTAATACAACATTTGAGAGTCAGGTGGTATACCTGGCTTCAGTTACAAAATTTTCCTCTAGGAGGTCTTTAACAACCTGCTCGACAACTTCTATCTTTTTTGGGGATTGCTTCCTCCTGCGTTGTGTCACAACTTAGACGGAGGGATCTATGGTCAGACGATGGTATGCCATTTCTGGATCCAATCCTAGCATATCGTCTGTGCTCCACGCGAACAAATCAATGTTCTCCCTGAGGCACACCTTCAGCTGCTTCCTTGCAAGGTCTGGGAGGTCGACTCCAATCTTCACTCTTTTGACAGGGTCCTCGCCTAGTATGACCAACTCGAAATCTCCGTCGGGCACTAGACGAGTGGACAAAGCCAATTTTGGGGCCAGTTGCTCCTCCTTTTCTTCCTCAGCAAACCTGCTATCAAGATCAATTGAATCAACCCTAGAGAGTGGCTTTGGTTCCTCGGAACTACAAGGAAGAGCGACTTTTGTGGTTTTCTTTGGCATGGAGGCTATGGCATTGAGCCCTTTAGACGCATCATCGAAGCATCTGCGAGCAACTTCAATGTCCCTGTGAAGAGTGGTTACCTATCCCAATGAGGTTTAATACTTCATCTTCAGGTGTACCGTGGAGGGTACAGAGATGAGCTCAAAGAGGGTTGGGCGACCCAAGATGCATTGATATAGTGATGGGCAATCAATTACAAGGAATTGGACTTTGATTGCCTTAGCAGTTTCCCTTTTTCCGAAAGTCACTATCAAGTCGACATAACCCCAGGTCTTGGATACTTTCCCATTGAACCCCTGAATATCTGACCCTACGTAGGGTGCCCGATGTGTCTCGTTAAGCTGCAAGGTCACGAAGAGTTGGGAGTACATGATATCGACAGAGCTTCCCTGGTCGACCAAGATCCTCCGAACATCAAATTTGGCCATTTGCGCCCGAATGAGTAGGGGGATTCTAGCGTTAGGTGCACCACCGCGGAGATCCTCATTGTAAAAGGAGATGGGTGTTTATCCTCCACGAGGAGAGTCAAGAGTGGAATTTTTGTTAGAGTCGGTGCTGATTAGTTGATCAAAACATCACTTTACCGACCCCACAGTGACTTTGTTGTACCCGCCTCCTGAAATTTCCATGGCAGAGGGGACAAACTCCCACGGGCTGTAGACGGAGAAATAAGCAGGGCTGATGTACGGTTCGGGGACGTAGAAATCCTCTGGCCGTGTGATGCTGAAGGCAACCTGGAGAATGGTGTTCGTGGCTGAAGGGGCGGTCTCTTCGGCTTTTCGAGTCTCTTGGACCTCCTGTCGGGGAGCCTCTTTCCCCATGGTGAACTGCTTCAGATGGCTATCTCGAATCAGTATTTCAATGGCATCCTTCAGATGGATGCAATCGTTAGTATTATGCCCGCGGGACTTGTGAAATTGGCAGTACTTTGTCTTATCCACATTTGGCTTGGTCGACAACTACTTTGGAAACCTGACGTCGGTCTGGTGGAACTCAGAGTTAGCACATTCAGACAAGATCTTCTTCCTCGACATGGTGAGGGATGTGTGTGGAACCTCCCGGATGGGGCCTTGTGCTCTCGTGGTTCACGAGAGTGATCTTTCATTTTTTTTTTCACATCCGCGACGGGATGTCGAGGGGTCCTCAGATTTGGACGGTTTGGCATCTTCACGTTGCCTCGTATCTCGAGCAGTGTTGGCTGCCTCCTTTTCCTCGTATTGGATATATGTTTGTGCTTTGAGGAGAAAAGCATCAAACATGGTTGGCATCTTAATGCCCAAGTCCCTCCTGAAGTCGCTACAGGTACGGAGCCCGCGTTCAAGAAGATATTTTTTCATGTCGTCCGTGGTTGAGACCTGGATGGCTTCTTTATTGAATATTTCGATGTATGCTCGCAGGGGTTCGTCCTTGCCCTGGATAATTGTCTCCAAAGAGACCTCGGTCTTAGGATGACGACGTGACACAGTGAAGTTTCGAAAAAAGGCTTTCCCGAGTTGTCTCCAAGAGGTTATAAATTCATGAGGAGGCTTTTGTACCAAGCCATGGCCCCCTTTCTGAGAGTTGTGGGGAAAACATGGCATTTGATCGCTCCTCGAACACCTCTGTAGCCAAGGAGAGTGTTGATGTTTTCGATATGCTCGTCGAGGTCTGTTGTCCCGTCATAGGATCCCAAGGGAGGAGGCTTCTCGAGCCCCTTCGGTAGCTTCGTGGACATAATCTCGTTGGAGAGAGGTCTGCAAGGCCCGTCCTCATTGCTGGAATCATGGGAGGTGGAGTGGGAACGGGCGTCTCGGTGTCAGCGAGGGGCTGGTGATCTTGAACGATTTCTTGTACCCTCAGGTGATGGTCGTGTTCCCTCCTGGAGAGTCCACCTGGTCCTCCTCGCTTCTGGGGACTTATGTCGTCGGGGAGATGAACGAGTCCGCTTCTTGATAGACCCAGCTTCCCCTGGGTGTTGGTGAGTCTTTCTACGTTTGGACAAATGGCTACGGGTCCTGCGAAACCTCCTCGCAGGGGGGAGAGAGATCTGGAACGTCACGCATCTTCCAGAGCTTCAAATCTTTCACCTTGGCGCAAGAGCAGAAGGTTGATGTTGTTGGTCGTTTCGACTAGAGCAGCGAGCGTCTCATTAGTCCCTCCGGGGATATGAATCAGGGGGAGATCAATAGGGAAGATCTCAGGTTGCATGGATGGTTCTGGTAATAGGGAGGCGGTGCGCCCGTTCTGAAAATGTCTAGGCTCCCCGAGCAGGGGATTGGTTCCATCACTCTCCTGTTGCTTGACGAGGATGTTGGTGAGGATCCGGTCATCAACAGATTCATCACGATGAACCATTAATAAAGTTGAAATGTGATGTTTCGGTTTTCACGATCTAAGGATGAGAAACGGGATAACTCGATTTTCCACATTCGGCGCCACTGATCATTCATGTGCAATCAGAATCAGTAGTGGGTCCGAACGCTGATGTAGATGATGAGGGTGATGATCGGTCGTCGATGAGAGATGGGGGTTGTACCTGCAAGGTACTCTGATGCCAAAGTGAGGACGGGCAGAAGAGCATGCAAGTATGAGTAAAAGAGTTTAGGGAGTGAATATTCGATACCTGGCCCTCTCAAGTGAGAGGATTTATAAATAGCCCCCAATGTTTGGCTATTGGTCCTTATTTTGGGCCTGGATCATGAATCCTCCAAAAATAGGTAAATGTCGAAACTAGCCATCGAAATGGGCTTGCATGGTCATATGGGTGTTTCGAGTAGAGAATAATCCAAGGAGGAACAATTCCTCGGTCGGATCTGGGTGACTTCCCCGGATGACGGGCATAAGTCTTGAAGGAGCAGGGGAAACCGGCCACAGGAAACTGTGGTCGATAAATTCTCTTTGGCTAAGGGGCATAAAGCCAGTGGGTCCCTTTGACATTAGGAAATTGGGCCATCCTGGAAGCAAGAGTGGGTTGGACAATGCCTAGTCATTGGGTCAGTCCGAAATAATTATTATTGAATGTGAGAAATGGAGAAAGAGAATGAATAATAAGGATGGTTATTATTGAATGTGTTTTTAAAACATAATTACCAAATATATATTTAATATAACTAAGTGACTTGACTACTAAGTAAAAATCCTTAACCGTAACTAACTTGGACATGGTCTGTTTTACACGTATTTTAGTGTAGAACGAACTAAGGATTTTTGTGTCTGCTCCAGTCTGTCCCTTTTGTTTTTGGAATTTTGTGGACGCAACATTAAAATAATTATTTTCATTTTTACATTTAAAATATGAAGTATCCACGAATTGTAATGCATTTCTCTCAAGGCATATAAATATTTTAAGTCCTTACTCTCAAGGTAGACGTCTACCTTATTCTGTCATTATTTTTTCAAGGTTTTTATAAAATGAACTTAAACTAGATAGGCATTTCCCATCTACCACTCCTAATTATTATTGAATGTGTAATATATTTTTGGATATAATTTTTAAAATGAAACTTCCATAACAATCGAATTCATTCATGATTATTATTGGTTGTTATGTAATATATTTTTGGATATAATTAAAAAAATGAAACTTCCATAATAATAGAATTCATGTTTATAATATGAAAGACAAATAGATTTAAATGTGTAACAAATTGAAAAATTCACTTTCTTCCCGTCACAATCAAATATACTTATCTTAAAATTTTATTCATATTTTTTTAAAATATATCTTTTTATAATAGAGATCCGATTACCCCTAACAACATCGTCATTTTGCTTGATATTTCAAGTCTCATAATTACGAAAAACTCCATAAAGGTTTAAACCCCTCATACCCATAACTAGCTATTTAGCTTCGACCCCATTCCCATAAGTAAACTTTTCAACTTCACATCTACATATCTTCTAACCAGCCACTCATGTCAGCCATACTTACAAAAATTAAATTATTGCAATGATCATGAGTCCACAGAGATTCAGGATATCCCATGCCTCTTTCGGTGATTTAGGGTGAGAAATCTGATAAAAGTTTGTCGCGTCTAACGCCTATTGAATATAAAACGCAACCTTGTAGTCTTTCTTCTTGGCCTCCTTGTTCGCGACTCTTTCAACATCATTTGCATTCTCAACAAGCTCATGGATGCCATCAGTAACCATTTATAGGGTTTCATGAAAGCCAAATAGAGGTTGCACCTTTTTTCTCCATCGGATCCAATTCTTGTCGTCAAGAATTGGAAAAGAATCCAGAATGTAATTGTTACCATTCATCTTTGCAGAAACGCGATAAACAACCTACGATTCCGAAAATATGATCACCAACTTGTGATTCTTGAAAAAACAATCAAGAAACTAATCAGAGCTCTATATACCAATTTATTAATGCTTGAGGCACTTTTAGTGCAGAGAGAGAGGGAAGGAGAGAGAGAGATAGAGAGAGAGAGAGAGAGAAGAATAAGGATTGTTATTATTGAATGTGTTTTTAAAAGAGAATTATAAAGTATATATTTATATACAACTAAGTGACTTTACCACTAAGTAACAAAGTTTAACCCTAACTAACTTAAACACAGTTTGTTTTACGTGTATATTAGTGCAAAGCGAACTAAGAATCACTACAAGAAAAAGCAGATTTAGCATCGGCCAAAATGCCCTCGCTAACACTAAAAAACTGACACTAGAGTGTTTAGAGTCGGCTTAGCGTGGGGGTCGGGGCTGCCTTTCCAAACCTGGAAGTTAATTGATGAATTAGCGTCGACTTAGTGACGACGCTACAGGAATGCCAGCTGCCATTTTTTTATTAGATTGACTGACCGGTTGGTCAACATATTATTATACGCTAGCTTCGGCCGGGTGGCTGCCACTATATTTTTTAGACAGACAATTATTTTATAGTAGCGTCGGCCACATGGCCGCCACTATATTTTTTAGACAAATAATTATTTTATATTAGCGTCGGCCACGTGGTTGCCACTAAATTTTATAGTCAGACAATTATTTTATATTAGCGTCGGCCAAGTGGCCGCCGCTATATTTATTAAACAACCAATTATTTTATATTAGCTTGGGCCTTTTGGCCGACACTAAATTATTTAATCGTGCGGATTTTATTTGAAATCATCACCTTCCCTTTATACAATTGCCACTCAATACCTGTTTATTATTAATTCAAACCTGTTTATTATTTCAACTCTAACAGGCCAATGGCATTGCAAAAAAAATCATCAATCAACAATTCAGGTGATCCAAAATACACCATGTCATTCTAATGAGTTTTAAGATACACCAACATATTATTCTAATGAGTTCTAATATACACCAACATGTCATTATAATGAGTTCTAAAATACACCAACATCAAAATACTAATCAGTTCCAAGAAACACCAACATCAAAATACTAATCAGTTCCAAAATCACCAACATCAAAATATCAACACATAAAACAGGTCCTAAACAATCTACACACTAATCATGATAACCAACATCAACTTCCTCATCATCATCCTCATCATCCTCTTCCTCCTGCAACATCCAAAATAAATAGTCACGAGTTAGACACATTAATTAACTTAAAAAAATACGCTAAAAAATATGCTCAAGCATGTGATACTTTGTTCACCCTGCCACGATTACATTCCATGTAGTAACAAGTACACTCTAATTTCACTAACTTTTTCACATGTTTAGTGAAAGATGAATTATACGATGATTCATAATTTCTTACAAACTAAAAAAATGTAAAATAATCATACATACATCATCATGCAGCTTCTAGAAAAGTTGGTTTATTGTGCACATGCCAATCTACAATGCACATACCAAAATTGTTCACAATATAAAATCATCTTATTTTCTCTTATTCCAACACAATGAACTTCAAGTCCTCATAAAACTCATAAAACACAAGCTGCAGAAAACTACTATCATATCACAAGGCCTGCCAAAACTACTATCATATTCCAACACAATCATCTTATTTTCTCTTATTTCCTTTACTTTATAACAGAGTTTTGACTGTCATATCACAAGGCCTGCCAAAACTACCTAAAGTTACAGTTTTGGTAACACAAGCTGCAGAATTTATGTACTATCATATCACAAACCAACAATTTTGTGTTGACTCTTCAGCAAGGTCTACTTAAGCTTGTTTCTTGGCTATAAACATGGTGTTAAGGGCTTCATTTTATTGTACATACACACAAAATGAAGAACAAACACATAAATCCTGCGATGAACAGACACTCTTCAGCAAGGTCTACTTAAGCTTGTTTCTATACATGTTGTCTTTATTGAAGAACAGACACACAAATCCCATGTTTTCAAGAACAAACACACAAAATGGCATCAACTTAGCTTCTACAAATCTCTAATTTATGTGAATGTCTTTTATGTTTTTATGTTTTTCTAAAGCACGAATCTCTAAAGCCAGAATTAACCTCTAATTTATGTTATTCTTTAATGGCTATTAACCTCTTGAAGAGTGGTTTTTCATCGTTCGGTAACAAGTAATACTAATGTCATGTTTTCTCATACTCAATGGTTTTTCATCGTTCTAATAAATAGTTTTTGCTCTCTTTCTTTTCCTCTAAGAAATACTCTACCGGCATATGCTGCAGCAGCCACAACTATCCCTGCCATTAAAGGTGTAGCATGTCCCAAATTTCAATTTCAGTTTCACAAAAGAAACACAATTCGAATATCAACCAATTAAGAGGATAAAGTTCACATCCAATGGGAAACCATCAGCCGCAGTTGTACAAGAGGTAAATAAATTCACAATATCCATTTTGAAAGTTTTGAATACAGTTTTAGAAAGACTCTTTATCCAGTTCCCTTGGCAATTTTCCCAAAAATACTTTGAATCAATAGTTATGTTATTCCATCATGAATTATATTATAATTATTTTACATTGTAAGATCATGCAATCTATGCATAATTTTCTGATTGCTAGATTAGTTTTTATTATAGAGTTGTAAATGGCAAAAACGTTGTCCTTTTATTGTATTTTCAAGCATTAGATCTGTATATTTGCTGGGATGTTGTTAATGATTGTAGTCCTGGTTAGTTTCTTTGCATCTGTATAGAAGATGAACCATGTTTCTCTAATGTGTGTTTTGCTTTAAAGTATTAGATTAGCGGCATAAACCGCTCCTCATAGCAGAAGGTCACCACAATTGATAACTCTAAAAATAGCGGCATAAATATTAGAATTATAACTATTTAATGTATGAGACAAAAAAAAGTGAGTTTAATAGCTATGCACTAAATACAATCAAATAACATAAATATAGTTCTTAAATTAGTTAGTAATACATATTATTTACTTTAAAAGAGAATGTTGGGTCTTACGACTCTCATCTCAAAACTACATATAATAACAGACTGTGACATCTAAACATCAATGACTGTATTCATTCTCTATTCTCTTTGAATACCTTGGTAGGGTCTGAATCACATTCATACCAACTTGGTGGGAAAAAAATGGACACAGAGATCCAATTGCAAACAATTTATTGCCTCTACAACAAGTCACAGTTCAGTTACAACTTCTACCATCCTTCTACAATTGATATAAATCTAAACTACTTGTATGCCTTTTCATATATGATGTTGGCCGAACTTACTTGGTTAATCAACCTCTTTTTCACGTTGTAGTTTTCCACTCCCACTGAGATGACCATATGATCATTCTGTTGTCTATATATGCCTTTCTATTTTTTCTTAACTTATTCGAATTTGTTACTTGGTACTTAACTGTTTTATTTTGTTTTATACTAAACTAAACTAAGGATGTTTTGTTTGGAACAGGTGGACACATAAATCCAACTGTGACATTTGGTTTGTTTTTGGCTAGGAAACTGTACTTGACAAGAGCACTGTTTTACATACCTTGACAATAAAAACTTCAACATAATTTGTGAGATCTAGCTCCAAATGAAAAGGTGTTGTTTTAAAAAAGAAAAGATGAACTAAAATCTAGAATTGAAGCGCATTATAGTAATAATACTGGCATTTTGTTGAATTTTCAGCATGTAGTTCATGTTGATATTACATAACTGAATAGGTAGAAGCAGAAAACTAAATAAGTTAAATAATCCAACATAACATCCAATATAATAGCAGCCCTAATGCAACTGTTAACATATACTATTGCATAAGTTTACGATGAAACTTTCTTCGGACGACACAATTACGCACCTTCAAACAGGATACAATATGTTCAAGTCGTATCATAGGTCAATACTACCATCTAATTACAGCAATATGAAGGTTGAAAATGAGACAGAAATAGAGGATATTACTGGATATTACTTACAGTATATTTATGTTCTCCAAGCCACCCAAGGTGTTCGGAATTTCTCCTCTTAATTTGTTAAAACTGAGGTCTCTGAAAAAGAGAAAATATTAAGAATCAGAATACTAATCAACACATCCAAAATCACACATCCAAATAACACATCCAAAATACTAATCAACAAAAATTCCAATCATTTACTTTAATTCCAATACGCCCTAAACACACAGAATCAGAATAAAAATCTATATGCTTTTCCCAATACGCCCATATTCTATCACATGTAAAACTCAAGCAAATGATAATCTTTTTTAAGACCACTTCACATAAAAGACAACAGTGTGCAGCATAACAGTATCATTTGAGATTTTCTGATATAATATTTCTAAAACATATGGTTCACCACAAACCACTTGTTGCAATGGCCTTCTGTAGAATCAAACCTGGAAAAAATATTACTTCTTCCAAGAGATTTAATAAATGCAATACCTTTATCCAAGTTCTCTATAATATTTTGTTCTACATCATGTTAATCAGTTGTTTTCATAACATTATTACTGACCAACAGACTCATGTTAGTAACATTCTTATTACATAGCTTATGATTATTCTACTTAACACTTAGATTTCTTCAATTTATAATAATACCTTGATTAAATTTAAAACAGTGATCCCATGAGAAAATTGAAGCAATCTAAAAGCAAAGACAAACAAGCTCGTTGGAGGCATTGTCATGTACAATTTCATGTTCAATCAGCCTGATGCTAAACTAACTGTCATATATAAATTTCATTTTCCTTCTGTTTTTTCTACTCATTTGAAATAACTAGAAAAAAGTGAGGGAGAAACCATGAAAAATGAAAAGACACCGTGGAGAAGTACTAAAGTATTATAATTACAGTTGGGTTGTACAAGAAGTTTGTAGAGTTAACAATGTATGTATCTTATTTACTCCTCACTACCTACCTTTATCTCCAAAAGCCTCTTAACTGGTTGTCTGCAAATCAGGCATCTATTTGTCTGGAACCTCAAAACCTTTACACATCCGCTACACATGCACTACAAAAAAGAATAGAAATCCATCCAACGAATGTCAAGGACCAAATAAAAGCCGTTTTCAATTGTTAAATTTGACAATGATATGAATTTGCTAAGAAACTAAGATTGAACAGATTTTCAAGATAATATTGATATTGATGACTACCATCAATATTATACAATGACCTAATATTGATATTGCTTGAGTTTTACTAATTTATATCTCATGTTTTCTATTTTTTTAATTTTATATAATTTTATTATTCTAATTAAGTTATAATTAAGTTATAATTTTAATATTTTAATTTATTTTATTATTTTAATTTATTTTATGATTTTAATGAAGAAACAAGCTTTTATTTTTATTTTTTTAATTAAGTTATAATTTTCTTAATTTATATTTAGTTCTATTTCATTTTATCATTTTATTATACTATTAATTAAAAAAATAGTATTATTTTTCATTATTAATTTCATTATCATACTATTATTTAGTTCTATTATTTTTTTTATTTTTTATATATAGTATTAATTTTCATTTAATATTAGTTTTAATTTATTGATTTATATTTTATATTTTATTTTATTAATTTAGTTTAATTAAGTTATATAATTTATATCTCATATTTTCTATATATTTATTTTAATTTTATTGTATTATTTTATTATTCTAATTAAGTTATAATTAAATTATAATTTTAATGTTTTAATTTATTTTATTATTTTATTATTTTAATGAAGAAACAAGCTTTTATTTTTATTGTTTTAATTAAGTTATAATTTTCTTAATTTATATTTAGTTCTATTTTATTTTATCATTTTATTATACCATTAATAAAAAAAATAGTATTAATTTTCATTATTAATTTCATTATTATACTAATATTTAGTTCTAATATTTTATTTTATTATTTTATATATAGTATTCATTTTCATTTAATATTAATTTTAATTTATTGATTTATATTTTATATTTTATTTTATTAATTTAATTTAATTAAGTTATATAATTTATATCTCATGTGTTTCTATATTT
Source organism: Lathyrus aphaca (assembly GCA_963966055.1). Classification (NCBI taxonomy): domain Eukaryota; kingdom Viridiplantae; phylum Streptophyta; class Magnoliopsida; order Fabales; family Fabaceae; genus Lathyrus; species Lathyrus aphaca. Next base: position 114,188,608 of record OZ014520.1, read on the forward strand.
TTATTTAATTTAATTGTATTATTTTATTATTCTAATTAAGTTATAATTTTAATGTTTTTAATTTATTTTATTATTTTATTATTTTAATGAAGAATTAAGCTTTTATTTTTAATGTTTTAATTAAGTTATAATTTTCTTAATTTATATTTAATTCTATTTTATTTTATCATTTTATTATACTATTAATAAAAAAAATAGTATTAATTTTCATTATTAATTTCATTATTATACTATTATTTAGTTCTATTATTTTATTTTATTATTTTATATATAGAATTAATTTTCATTTAATTTTAATTTTAATTTATTAATTTATAATTTATATTTTATTTTATTAATTTAATTTAATTAAGTTATATAATTTATATCTCATGTTTTCTATATTTTTTTAAATATATTTTTAAATATCATTTATATATTATAATTGAATTAAAAAAACGAAATTTAGGAGGGAATTGGAAATTTTCGCACCCAAATATAGCGTCGGTCATAGCCGACGCTAACATTAAAAAAAATGATTTCTATATCAATAAAAAAAAGGAGGCAAACGAAACTTGTGGGGAACAAAATATTTTCGCACCAGAAATTAGCGTCTGCCTAGGCCGACGCTACAAAGAAATTAGTATTATCTTAGGTTTTAAATAAAAATTAAATGAATTACTAATACTAGGAAAAAATAAATTCAGTATTAGCGTCGGTTTGGCCGACGCTATATTTAAAAATAATTCTTTTCATTTTTACACTTAAAATATGAAGTGTCCACGAATCCATAATGCCATGCTCTCAAGGCATATAAATATTTTAAGTCTTTACTCTCAAATATATCGATCTTATACGGTCATTAGTTTTTTCAAGTTTTTAAAAATAGACTTAAACTAGATAGACATTTCTCATCTACCATTCCTAATTATTATTGAATGTGTAATATATTTTTGATTATAATTTAAAAAAATGAAACTTCCATAACAATAGAATTCACTCCTAATTATTATTGGATGTGTAATATATTTTTGGATATAATTTAAAAAAATGAAACTTCCATAACAATAGAATTTGTGCTTATAATATGAAAGACATGTTGATGTATATGTGTAACAAATTGACAACTTCACTTTCTACCCGACTCTACCAAATATACTAATCTTAAAATTTTATTCAATTAAAAAAAAGATATTTCTTTTTATAATAAAGATTCGATTACCCCTAACAACATCGTCATTTTGCATGAAATTTCAAGTCTCATAATTACGAAAAACTCCATGAAGGTTCAAACCCCATACCCATAACTAGTTATTCAGCTTCGACCTCATTCCCATAATTAAAGTCTTTAACTTCAGATCTACACATCTTCTAACCAGCCACTCATATCAACCATAATTACAAAAATTAAATTATTGCAATAATCATGAGTCTATAGAGATTCAGGATATCTGATTCCTCTTTCGCTTATTCAGGGCGAAAAATCCGATAAAAGTTCGTCGCGTCTACCGCCGATTGTATATAAAATGCAACCTTGTAATATTTCTTCTTGGCCTCCTTATTCGCGACTCTCTGAGCATTATTTTCATTCTCAACAAGCTCATGGACGCCATTAGTAATCACTTATAGGTATTCATGAAAGCCAAACAAAGATTGCATCTTTTTTGTCCAACAGATCCAGTTCTTGCCGTCAATAATTGGGAAAGAATTCATAATGTAATTGATCGTACCTGGAGATCAGGATCCGATACGGCTGGCTTCGAGCATAACTGAAAGACGGTTGGTGAGGAGAAGAGGGGGTGTACCTGCAAGGCACTCCGATGCTAAAGTAAGTAACCGAGCAAAGAGTGGGCAAGTACGAGAATTAAGGTCAGAGAGTTGAATACCTGACCCTCCCAAATGAGAGGGTTTATATAAGGGGCTAAGTGGAAGATTATTGGTCTACACCGTTGGGCGCGGATCGAGGAATCCGTAAAAATAGGTAACAGTCAAAACTAGCCGTTGGAGGGCTTTGTCTTGGTCGGTACGCTTTTGGTCGACAGAGACCACTATCCTTGATTATGCTCGACGTCGAGCGCTTCTGCCAAGTTGGTTTGCTTGGCCCAATTATGGGAATTGGGCCAGTCCAGAATAGGAGCCCCCCAAGTCATTGCTCGTGCGGAGGAGCAGTGACTTAGTAATGGCTTCGTGCTCGAGCAGTATCTGGGCTAGGAATTTTATGCCGCCGACCTTCGAGGGGCGAGCAGTTGGTACGTTGCTCGACTGGAGAATATGAAACGAAAAGCTGGAATATTTGGGAATTCGCGCTTATTAATGATATGACGGCTAGCCTAGGGGCTAGCGCATAGGGGTCACGCATGCCTGCACGTGTTTCCCTCCCTATAAATAGGATTTCCAGGCTTCATTTTGAACTTTTCGTTTCATCTTCTTTTCCGACGTCTTGCTCGTTCACCCACCTCCGCTCACAGCCGTCGACCACCGCATCTTACCGTCGACCACCGATTCTAGACTTTATATCTTCTGCAAATGGCTTCTCAAGCACAAGGTACGACTCCTTTTCGTTTTTTCAGTAGTTATAGGTTAGATATCATAGAAATGCATGCGGTTTAGGGTATATTTAACGGTAGTCTTAGATTTAGAGCCGGTAAGCCCTAGGACTTCTGCCACCGTTGTTGGTCGGCTGCAAACCCTAATTCATGGTCGATGTAGGTGTTGGTCGACCTTGACTTGGGATTTGACAAGTATTTTAGGCTAGATCCTGCAATTTCTGATATTGGGCGTAAGCCATCGCTTTGGGCGATGGTCAGCCAGGGCTACAGCTCGGGACCCTGGTCCTGGGTTGATGCGCGCCCTTTCACTTGTCGAGCGGTGGAAGGGTGGATTTGATATTCTTAATTGAATTCACTGACGCCTTTCCTCTGCTTTTCAGGTGAAAACTCGCTCATGGACCCGTTGGATGTGTCCTCGGAAGAGACGTCCTCGGAAGATTCTGGGTCTTCTGCGTCAGTCCCCTCCGACTCCGGGAGTTCCTCGGGAGACTCGGACGCGAGCACTATGGAAGAAGGAGCGTCAACAGACTCGCCATGATGCCCTGAACAGATAAGGATCTCTCCCGAATAATGGGTGGTAGAGGATCTGCTGGACAAAGTGTCCTCGTTTTCAAGGCCTCGAGCAGAGCCGCTGCCCGTTGTTGGCGACCCTGCTGACTGGGTTGTGACTTGCCTAGGAGATGATGACTGCATCTTCTCGGATTTTGGAGGTCGGGCGTTCTCCATGTACGAGTATGCGATTTTGGTCCTGGGGGTAACTTTGCCCTTTAGTGACTTGGTAAGTGCTGTGCTCGGGCATCTGGGTGTTGCTCCGTCTCAGCTACATCCTAAATCGTACGCGTTTTTGAAGGCATTTGAGGTGACGTGCGCCCATCTGGGTGTTGGTGCCACGCTCCCTCTGTTCTTCCGTCTGTTCTCCCTGCAGCGTCAAGTCGGGCGAGGGACTGATCGAAAGGGGTTCGTCTCTTTTAAACAGAGGACGAAAACTTTCAAGGCTCATTCAGAGTCCATCCGAGCTTTCAAGATGGACTATTTCCTGATCAAACCCGCGAGCACGGTGGCTGTGAGGGCGCTGAGCTTTCTGGGGATAAATACCGATGAGAATGATGAACCCAAGCTCGACGACCAAGGGCATGTGATCCCGAGGAGGCTTTGGTTATTCCCTTTATCCTGGAGTTACACCCACTACGAGAGGTCGGTGAGTGAGTTCGTCCAGGTGGGGGACTCTTTGAACGAGGATGACGCGGCCAGTTTCGAGGCCTTCAGGAAGTTGATAGCGTCTTTTACCCCTACCCCCCTGCTGGACGGAGAAGGGAAAGTTATGCTGGATCAAGATGGGGGGAAGCTGTGGAGCGTCCCTTGATCGACGTCACAGTTTTGCTGGCATGCAATACCGGGCAAGAAGTGTCCGAGTTTTTTGGTATCCGTTTTACTTCTGTTTGTCATATCTTTGATATTATTCTGTCGTCCGTGATTAACCTAATTTTCTTTTTCCCTTTTCAGGCTCCCTGTCGAACCCGCTCGATAAAATACAAGAACGCTTGCGTCAGCAGCAGCAGAAGAAGAGATCAAGGGTCGTGCAGACTAAGCTGACTGAAACTAGTGACTCTGGGTCGGGTCCTTTGGTCCAGGGTTCTCCGAGCGCTTCGACCGGGTCTCTGATGAAAAAGCATAAGTCCGCAGCGACTGTGGACATGACGGCTCACGCTCCTCCCAAGCCGAAGCACGCGCTGCCTCTGTGCTTCGTGAAACGCAATTTCTTTGAGGGGACGAGCATGGAAGTAGACCGTGCAGATTCCCTGTTCCTGGAAGGTATGGATCGTCCTTCCCGGCGGTTGTCTCTGGCCCAGGACGCAAGTGCTGTCATGCGGGTCTTGACGATGGCCTGGCTGACGGCTGAAGGAAATCCTGGGCAGGAGAGGGAGATGGGGAGGTGTAAACACCCCAAATTTGCCCTTACACATTCACACCATGGCTTGTGATCTTTTCATATGCCTAAGTTCAATCATAGCACCTCATATTGCATTTTTTGCTTCACTGCATTAGTTCTAAGTCATCTGCATCTAGGGTTTGTGATCTGAGCAATCCAAGAGCTACTTGAGCCACTTCAAAGGACATCAATCACTTCAAAGGGGTCCATGTGTGTTCAAGCATCATATTATATCCTCACAAGGTCAAGGAAGTCAAAGAATCACAAGAACTGAGAAAGGCATGGAAGCAGAGCCAAGCTTAACTGCACAGAGGACCTAGAATTAGGGTTTTGGTTTCAGAGGCCATAACTCCAAAAATTTTGGTCATTCTTGTTTCTATTTGGTCTCTATATGTTATAAGGATCATGCATATCAATTTTCATGAAAAAATTCCATGGGGAAGGCATCTAATCAAGAGGTGACTTCTTGAGCAAGTCAGTGCAAAATCAGGGCATCTGAGGCCCCCAGTGACCCAACCAAAGGGCATTCTCCATCATTTTGGATGTGTATGATCTTTATTTGATCATAGAAGATGTTAGGAGTTCGCAAAATTGAAGAATTTCAAGCCATTTGCAAAGTTGCCATTTTGGGAAAGTGACTTGTAATGAAAACTTGTTATTTTGGGAAAGTTTTTCAACCTCCTCTTATTGATTCAAAAATGCTTCAAATGAGAAAACTTTGGTCATGAAATTTGTAGATTAGATCATTCCCTTTTCAAAAAGTACAAGAACTCTTTCTAATTCATTTTGGATCAAAAGTTATGGCTTTGCAAAGTTGGAAAAAATCATTGAATTTTCAATTTTGCACAAAAGGGAAAAGTTGCAAAACCTCATGCCAAGGCCAAAGATGACTTCAAAGTGACTTCTAATCTTCATACAAACACAATGCAATGCCTAAAATTCAGATTGGCCCAAGAAATTTCTCATTTTCATGCCTTGATGTCCAAGTATCATAAACCATTTTTCATGAAAATCACAAAGAGGGAAGTCTTGCAATAAGGGTTCCTTTGGTTTTGTTTGGTCTCTAATCATTATCAAAGTATCATAGCAACATTGTATGGTGCATTTTGTTGCATATTGCCCAAGAGATGTCACATGTCCATGGCCAAAAATCACAAAGTGTAACAAGTTGCAAAATTGCAAAACATGTGAGATCTCACCCTTCATCCATTCCAGCTCACATCAATTGATCCAAGAGTCATCCTTGAACTCAGCTGATGCAGTACAAGCCAAGAAACCAACTCTGCCACAGCCCATGCCTCAAGTACACCAAACCTTGACTTTTTGCAATTTCTCCCATGCTTTTGGAATAGTGATCAGCAGCCTCTACTAACCTGCTCCACAGCCTACTCAAACATTATGGGAGTGATATAGCAACAGACACAAGCCAGAAACAACACACAATCCAACTTGCACAAAATCTGTCCCAAACTTCTTCTCTGAAAAATTTCTTCACACAGCCAAAAAAACCTCACTTTTTCTTTCACCAACAAGTCACAAATCACCCTTAGAACAAAAACCACCCCCTGAAACAGCTTGAAACATCACACACCAAGACCTCCATTTCTGCTACACCAGAGCAAAACAGCCATAACCAGCCATTCTCAAAGCTCTCCAAGCTTCATTTCATCATCAGGGTGTTCAAAGGAGAGGGATTGCACCAAGTTTGAGGCCAGGAAGCTCCAAAGTTCAAAGCTCCAGTTCAGGTATCATCAAGAACATTTTTTCCAGAAATGCAATCTCTTGTTATAGGATGATAGAGTTTGTTTCACTGATCATGTTAAGCTTTGAAACACTGAAAATGGTTGAGAAATGAGTGTGTATGCATGTTGTAAACACCCCAAATTTGCCCTCACCCACTCACACCATGGCTTGTGATCTTTTCATATGCATAAATTCAATCATAGCATCTCATATCACATTTTTGATTCACTGCATTGTTTCAAAGTCATCTGCATCTAGGGTTTGTGATCTGAGCCATCCAAGAGCCACTTGAGCCACTCCAAAGGTCATCAATCACCTAAAAGGGGTCCATGTATGTTCAAGCATCATATCATATCCTCACAAAGTCAAGGAAGTCAAAGAATCACAAGAACTGAGAAAGGCATGGAGGCAGAGTCAGGTTTAACTGCACAGATAACCTAGAATTAGGGTTTTGGTTTCAGAGGCCATAACTCCAAAAATTTTGGCCATTCTTGTTTCTATTTGTCTCTATATGTTATGAGGATCACACATATCAATTTTCATGAAGAAATTCAATGGGGAAGGCATCTGATCAAGAGATGACTTCTTGAGCAAGTCAGTGCAAAATCAGGGCATCTGAGGCCCCCAGTGACCCAACCAAAGGGTGCTCTCCATCATTTTGAATGTGTATGATCTTTATTTGGTCATAGAAGATGTTAGAAGTTCACAAAATTGAAGAATTTCAAGCCATTTGAAAAGTTGCCTTTTTGGGAAAGTGACTTGTAATGAAAACTTGCCATTTTGGGAAAGTTTTTCAACCTTTTCTTTTTGATTCAAAAATGCTTCAAATGAGAAAACTTTGGTCATGATAGTTGTAGATTGGATCATTCCCTTTTCAAAAATTACAAGAACTCTTTCTAATTCATTTTGGATCAAAAGTTATGGCTTTGCAAAGTTGGACAAAATCATTGAATTTTCACTTTTGCACAAAAAGGAAAAGTTGCAAAATCTCATACCAAGGCAAAATGTGACTTCAATGTGACCTCTAATCATCATACAAACACAATTCAATGCCTAAAATTTAGATTGGCCCAAGAAATTTCTCATTTTCATGCCTTGATGTCCAAGTATCATAAACCATTTTTCATGAAAATCACAAAGAGGGAAATCTTGCAAGAAGGGTTCTTTTGGTTTTGTTTGGTCTCTAATCATTATCAAAGTATCATAGCAACATTGTATGGTGCATTTTGCTGCATATTTCCCAAGAGATGTCACATGTCCATGGCCAAAAATCACAAAGTGTAACAAGTTGCAAGATTGCAAAACATGTGAGATCTCACCCTTCATCCATTCCAGCTCACATCAATTGATCCAAGAGTCATCCTTGAACTCAGCTGATGCAGTACAAGCCAAGAAACCATCTCTGCCACAGCCCATGCCTCAAGTACACCAAACCTTGACTTTTTGCAATTTCTCCCATGCTCTTGGAATAGTGATCAACAGCCTCTACTAACCTGCTCCACAGCCTACTCAAACATTATGGGAGTGATATAGCAACTCATTCAGCATTGAAACAAGACACAATCCAACTTGCACAAGATCTGTCCCAAACTTCTTCTCTGAAAAATTTCTTCACACAGCCATCAAACTTCACTTTTTCTTTCACCAACAAGTCACAAATCACCCTTAGAACAAAAACCACCCCCTGAAACAGCTTGAAACATCACACACCAAGACCTCCATTTCTGCTACACCAGAGCAAAACATCCATAACCAGCCATTCTCAAAGCTCTCTAAGCTTCATTTCATCATCAGGGTGTTCAAAGGAGAGGGATTGCACCAAGTTTGAGGCCAGAAAGCTCCAAAGTTCAAAGCTCCAGTTCAGGTATCATCAAGAACATTTTTTCCAGAAATGCAATCTCTTGTTATAGGATGATAGAGTTTGTTTCACTGATCATGTTAAGCTTTGAAACACTGAAAATGGTTGAGAAATGAGTGTGTATGCATGTTCTGAAATTTTTGCAGTTTTCTTGATTTTGCTCGAATCTTGTTGTTGATGCATTGTAAATGTGATTTTGTGATTGATTCATGTTTGGGGTGGGTAGAGGATGAAATCTGGAGAGTTAGAGCACTTGAAACAGCCTAGGGAATGAGTTTGATTTTTGGTTGGCCGGAGAAGATGACCGGAGGTCATTTCACGCATAATGAATCGATTCATTCTAGCTTGAATCGATTCATTCTGTTGAGTGGTTCCTGGATTTCGCAAAATGAATCGATTCATCCTTTGATGAATCGATTCATGCTGTTTAACTAATTATGTTTTCTCAAAAATTGATCATTATGAATTGATTCATCCAAGCTTGAATCGATTCATTCTTCTGTTAACCAATTTTAATTCATTTTGTTTGTATTTTATTTGCACGAATTTTAAAAAATAGCAAAACATGTTAAAAAATTCTGAATTCTTTTCTCAAGCATTTCATTAATTTTCAGAACCCAAAAATATTTTTATTTTTATTTTTTGCATTAAAAACTATTTTTAAATCATTTAAATGTTCATTTTTAATTAGTTAATGGAAATTAATTAATTAAAAATGCATTTAGGTATTTAAAAATCACAAAAAAAATCACATTGCATTTTAAAACATTTAGAAACATTATCAAACTCTCAAAACAAATTTCTCTTTGGTTCTTGACCTATTTTGACAATTTTCATTGGAATTAAATTTGTTTAAAAGCAATATTTTGATTCTAACTTGAAAAAATCCATTCTTCCTATCCATGAAGAGTTTGATGATGGTTCTTCTTGCATTGCATTCTTCATAGCATGTAGTTTCTAGGGTAAAATTGGTTTGAATTTATCTTTCATTTTCAATTTGATGAGCATTTTTACTTTTGAGGTACCTTGAAACCCTAGTTGACTTGAGAAAATCATAACCCTCATTAGGTTTAGATTTAGGTCTCCTCCTTTGGGCAGTGAACTTGTGTAGGTTTAGGGTTCCTTTGATCCCATTTTCAATTTTTTTGTCATGTCATTTGCCTCTGGTTTTGAATTTTTGTGTTGCATGTTGATCATAAACCCTAATTCTTGCCTTCCTTTGCATCCATCTTTCATTTGCTAGCATACATGAACATGCCATGACTTTTTGTGCATCAATATGACATGTAAGACATCTTAGGACATATTAGAATCATGTTTTATCATTGCATCTTTCATTTGCCATGTTATGCATTCATATCATTTCATAAAATTTCATGAACTTCCATGGTTCAAGCATGCTTCATTTGCATCCTCATCCTTGTATGATCATCTACAACTCTTGACATGTGTTTGCATCATCCCTTAGCATCATTAAGATCATGTTTATGCTTCTGGTTTTGGTTTGCATCATGGCATTCCATCTCATTTGCATTGCATTTCATTTCTTTTGCTAACTTTTCAGGTGGTAAGTTGTTTTGAGAAGTGAATTTGCCTTCACTTCTCACAATCTCCTCTCATCTCTCTTGCACCTTTGCTGCATTTTATATTTGTATTAGAGTGAGCTTGCTCATTCATGTTTGTCTCTTACCTTCTTTTCTTCAAGCAACTTGTCTTCTTAAGTGAAGCAAGTTGTTTTGCTTTTCTCTGCTTCTTGCTCCTTTCATCTGCTTCCTTCCTGGTGGTTTCTCTGAAGATCTTCTTGAAAACCTCATTAACCCTAGGAATAACCAAGCATGATAATAATTAGGGTTTGATTAGTCCCCCATTTATCTCTTACCTTTGTGTCATCTTTGAGTATTCTCTTCTCATCTCATAATCAAGGACTAAACCCTAAAGATTTTAAGGCTTTGTGATTAAGCTTATGCCTGCATCCTTCTATTAGGATGGAGTGTATAACTTTAATCCTAAGTGTTGAACCCTTAATGTGTTTAAATCCTTCCACTTAATAATCACTAAGACAACTAGCTTGTAACTTGGGCCTTGCATTAGGGTTCTAATTCTTCCTTAACTGGTTAAGAAGGACTAACCCTAGTGTTAATGGACAAGTCCCCCTCAAGTTGTCTTACAAACCATAAAAATCACTTCTTCATCTTATCATTGACTAAAACCCATTTAATAAAGGTTTTGTTTTGTCATGAGGTTAATCCCTAATCATGGGTTAAGTTGAGGAGTCTTTCTCAGCTTAAATGTTCTTATCTATTATCCTTCTATTAGGATGGTGTAATGAGTCCATTAAATCCTTGATTATGGCTTAAACTCATTACTTAACACTAAACAAAAACAACAAAAACATCTAAATAATCACAAGTAGGTTAATGATCTTAATCTTACATCATGGTGATTAAGTGTAAGGTGCTTACTTCACACTTAAGGTATTCTCATTACCCCTAATCAGAGGGAAGATGTGATGAGTTTACTAACCCCTGGCTTAGGCTTAAGCTCATCAACTTATGACAAATTCAAAAAGCAATAAAAGACTGAAAACACAAAAACAAACAATAATCGTCTCCTCCGAGATTCTTTTCTCACCTCATTCACTCACAAACGAGAACTTGCTTCTTCCGTCTAATGCAAGACAGTTTGCACCTGAGCCAGACAGGTCATACACTTGAGCATAGACAAGTAAGCAGTTCACAAGTCAATGTATCTTTCAGTCTCTTTGAGTCGAACTACGGTGTTCTGACTTCCTCATTGCACGAGAGGATACGTAGGCATAACTTAACAGTTATCGAACAAAAGTCTCTGTCTATTCCCCCTCTTTCAGCATTATTCTTTAAGCCTCATAGTCTTGAGCATCTCATTCTTGTTCTCACACTGACACTTCTCTTATACACTTCATATTTCTTTTACACTGACACGTGCATTCTTTCCAGCTTTGATACATAAATTGCACTGACACTACCCCTTTAAAACACAAATCTTTTAAGCGTGGATCCCGTCGAGTACGGCGGACAATCTGGGTGCTAATACCTTCCCAGGTTGTAACCAACCCCCTTTCTCAGTCTCTCTGGTTCGCAACCGTCTTATCCATATCTTTTCTCAGGTTTATGCAGCATTACCTTTCCTCCGGGATAAAAATGCCTAGCTGGCGACTCTTGTCTTCTGAGTTCACCCTTGTGTGTTCTCATGCCTTTCGCTGACCGTTCGCGTCTGTACCCATTTGACTTAGCCTCATTTGGCGGGGAGCGACAGCTTGGCGACTCTGCTGGGGAGCCTTATACTGTAACCAGGGCTTCTAGTTCTTTTTGTGGGTTCCTCCTAGCGCTTGTTTGATTTGTGTTTACTGGGGTGTTATGTGCTAATTGTGTTTATTTGCTTTATTTATTGCTTTATGTACAGTCTTGTTTATTGCTTTCTCTTACAGTTTTATACATCATACTGTCATACTGTCATCTTGCTGGATCTGGTTTCTGTTTTGGTGGGTGGGGTTCTATTGAGAGTTTGAGGTCCTATACCTGGGACCTGAGTGACACCTAGGCTAGAGTGGTTCATGTTCTTTCCCATTCCATTTCGGTCTGGTGCGGGAATATGAAGCACGGTTCAGATATGGGTTTCTTCTTGAGAACTCTGTGCTACAGATTTCCTGTAGTGCTAGGGCTATCTGGGAAGCCTGCTAAGTCTGGATGACCTTTACTATGACCTTCAGAAACTGAGGTGAATTAGAGGAGGATCTTTTATGGTTATCGTAAACACTGTACCTCCGGGTTAGAAGTGTTTACACTTCTCATAATTGATCCAAGTCTGAGGATCCTTGTTATAGAACATCTACCTGTGAGGGGGTTGGGCTGTTTACAGGTTTGTAGGTACCATTGGCCACATCATACCATGTTACTATTTGGTTTAAGAGTACCTCAATTTGGACAGTTCTTGTGATTTAAACCATGGACATGTGACTCTTTATTTGAGTCCCCCTACCTTGGTTACTGGATTCCTGAACCTCCATCTGGACTTCTTGAACATACATGGACTTATATCAAGGCAGTTAATCAGATCCAGCTTGATCACAAACCCTTGCATATCATTTGCATACTCATCATTTGCATCATTTAACATTTGTTTATTTGTTTTTCAGGGTATTCACCTTTTATTTGGCTTGGTTTTGACCCCTTCATCTGCATAAACCTCTGTTCATCAGTTATCTGCTTCAGCTATCTTCATCAGTTGCCTGCTTCAGTTGCCTTCATCACCAGCATCAGCCTATCAGTGGTTCATCTTCAATACCAGTCTTGATCTTCATCAGCACTTGTCTTCAGCTCTTCATCAGCAGTCATGGCTCCTCCCAGGAAAAGCAACATTTCATATCATTTCTTTGAGCCTGTGTTGACTGGTATCAGGCAGGTCCAGGCACTTATCACTCCAGACCACATCCCATTATTCAGAGAACATTATGGAGACATCCTTGATATGGTTATGGACCTAGATCCTTCTCAGAGGAGTATGATTCACACCTGCCTACAGTTTTATGACCCCCCTCTGAGATGCTTCACTTTCCAAAACTTTCAGCTAGGACCTCTGCTGGAGGAGTTTTCATCAGTGATTGGAGTACCTGTCAGGGGTGGTGTCCCCTTCAACCCAGAGATGACTTCTCCCAGCAATGGAGAAGTGGCAAAAGCACTGTACCTGGAGCCTATTTTGATTGAGCAAAACATGACAACAAAGGCTGGGATCCCTGGTTTGCACTTAGACTTTTTGACTTCTCAGGTCATCCTGAAGGCCTCCTTGGGAGAATGGAGGGCAGTTTGTGCATTGTTAGCCCTCAGTATATATGGGGTTATACTATTTACAAATGAGCCCAAGTTTATTAGCAAGAATGCCATTCACCTTTTCCTTCTGAGGAACCCAGTACCCACATTGCTGGGAGATTTCTATTACTCCATTCATCAGAGGAATGAGAAACAAAGAGGAAAGTTGGTGAGATGCTGTGCTCCTCTGTTTCACACTTGGCTGCTCAGACACCTACCTAAGACTGATGCCTTCCTGAATCCCCACCAACAGAAGAATTGGGCTAAGAGACTTATTGCTCTGACTTCAGATGACATCAGATGGTGCACCCAGAGCACCAAAGGCAGGGACATAATCACTAGTTGTGGGCAATACCCAAATGTGCCTCTAATAGGAGTGAAGGGTTGCATCAACTACAATCCTTTGTTGTTTAAGAGACAACTGGGCTATGCTTTGGTCCACCCTCCTAGAATGCAAGATTTAGCTGAGACTTTGTATTGTGAGATAAAACCTAATCTAGCTGTTGTCAGACAAGCATCTTGGGCTTGGGACAACATCTAGACCAAAGGGATGGCTATTCTTGGGAGGTGCAATAATGTTGCTTCAGCTCAGTACTATGAATGGTCTCATGCTAGGGCTCAGGTTTCTGGGATGCCCTTCACCATTGAAGATATACCTGGACCATCCACAGCACAGCCAGCAGCCACTGTCAGCCTGGAAGAGTTTGAGAAGTTGAAGGAGAGGAATGAGAATCTGTCTCAAGCTTTGAAGAAGACCCTCTGGGAGAGGAGTGATGGTCGTCTTGACATTGAGAGGTTAGAGAAGCTTAAGGTGGAACATCTGGCCAAGATTGAGAAAACGGAGGACTACATTAAGAAAGCACGAGCTGGGGAGCACATATTGAAGAATGCCTGTAAAGAGGCCAAGCTTCAGAAGGCTAGAACTGATCTCTATCTGCAAGAAAGTCAGGCTAGGTGGGTCAGGATCACTGAAGCCTGTACTCAAGAAGATCAGAGAACTCAAGCCAGGATTGAGCAGGTAGAGGCCAATGAAAAGAAGCAACAGGAAGCTTTACTGGCAGCCCAGAAGGAGATTTCAGAGTTGAAGCTTAGGGCTGGTTTGAAAAGGTCAAAGGACCAAGATAGGCACAAGAAGCTGACCACTGCCATCGCCACCAGAAACCTTCTTATCAGGACTATTACAGAGCATCCGGCTGGTCCTGTAACTGAAGCACTTTTGAAGGAGGTTAAGGAGGATGAGTTTGGATTAGATGTTTGACTTCTTTGCTTGTTGTTATTTCCAGTTGATGTACTTTTCTTTTATGTTGTATTTTGACCCTTCAGGGGCATATGTTGTAAAAACAAACTATGTATGATCCACCATTTGTAATGTATTTGTTAGTTTATTTACAATGAGTTTCTTTTCTCAAGCAACATCAAAGCATCTTCCTCGAGGTCTGGAAAGGTCAAAACCAAGAGCCAAGCCGGATACCTTGGAAAATAAATAAGCATACTGCATTGCATACTGACTTTTGTTTTGTTTTGTAGGTTTTGTTATTATTTTGTTTGTTTCTAACTCTGTTGTGGTTCAGGAAATATTGCTCGCAGAAGAGTGTTCCCCGTCAACCGTGCACACCGGTATCCTACACGCAACAACCTTCCGGATATTATAATGGAGCAAGTTCAGCAAGACCTGACTAAGGTCAGAACCCAGATGGCTAATGAAAGGGTGGAGATGAGAAACCAAATGGCCCAGTTCATGACAGTAATGACTGGCTTGGCCCAGAGTCAGGAAAGGCTAAGGGCATTGGTAGAAAGACAAACTCCCGAGGAACCTCATTCTGGGACTGGAGGAACAAGTAACAATGAGAGGGGACAACCTCATATTAATCCACCTGTATTTGGACCCCATCTAGATCCGGAAGTCAATGTCCCGGGCAATGTGCAAGGAAATACTACTGGGGGAGGATTTTACAAGAAGACCCCCAAGAGGAGCAAATCACTGTCATGGGAGCTAGGGATGAAGTCTATGATAGGAGGTTTGATGAAATTGCTGAGAAATTGAGATCTTTGGAGTCTCAAAACTCCTTGGGTTTTGATGTAATGGATATGGGGTTAGTGGATGGGGTAAGGATTCCCCACAAGTTTAAACCCCCTTGCTTCGAGAAGTACAATGGAACTTCCTATCCACGAACTCACCTGCAGTCTTTTCTGGGAAGACTTAAAGCATATACCATGGATGAGAAACTGTGGATGTTCTACTTTGAAGATAGCTTGACTGGAGCTTCAAGAGAGTGGTATTCACATTTGACCAGAGCTACTATCAGATGCTGGAAGGACCTAGCTGAAGCTTTCATCAGACAGTACCAATACAATCTGGACATGGCTCCTAACAGAACCCTTCTGATGGGAATGTCTCAGTCCTCCAGAGAAAGCTTCAGGGAATATGCCCAGAGGTGGAGACAGTTTGCTGCTGCTGTCCAGCACCCATGTCGAAAAGAGAAATGGCCGACATGTTTATGAATACGCTGCAAGGAACATATATTGATAGGCTAGCTGCATTTTCTTCCACCAGTTTTGCTGACGTAGTTATAGCTGGGGAAAGGATTGAAAGCCTTTTGAAAATGGGTAAGATTTCTGATAATGGTGCAAGTTCGTCCAGTAATCCCAGGAAGCCTTTTGTGGGACCTCGAAGGACCGGTGAGACAAATGCCATTCATGCCAGCAGGGGCAGACCTCAGTATATCCACAGATCAGTAGCAACTGTCATTATTCCAGCTCCAATTCCTTAGCAACCAGCATATCAACAACAACAACAACCACATTATCAGTAGCAAGTTCAGTACCCGCAACAGAGAACCTACAACAACAGCAATAGCAATCAACAACAACGACCCTTTCAGCAAAGACCGTCACAGGCAAACAGAGTGATTGACCATATCCCTATGCCTTATGCCGCCTTATTGCCACAACTCCTGAAGCTTAACTTGGTTGAGTTAAGGATATTGGCACCTCCAGATCCCTCCAATCTTCCAAGGAATTATGATGCCAACGCCAGGTGTGCTTTCCACTCCAATGCACCTGGTCACAACACAGAAAAATGCAGGGCCTTGCAAATGAAAGTCCAAGATCTGGTGGATTCTAAAGCCCTCAACTTTGCACCCCCTCCAAATGTCAACAAGAATCCTATGCCTAATCATGGCGGGCCGAGGATTAATGCCATTGAGGAAGACAAACCATCTACTTTGATCACCAGTGTTGCACAAATTCGAACACCTCTGGTCGAAATTAAAGTCCAACTTCTAGAGTGCCAGGTGTTCCCCGGGTGTGAGCTCGGTTGTGGGTATTGCAACATTGCAGTCAACGGGTGTGATAATTTGAGAAGCGGCATAGATGGTCTTATCAAGGATGGTATCCTTCAGATCTCAACAACGGCGCCTACAAATCCAGCAATTCCTTTGACAACGATTCCTGATTCTTCTACAACAGCAGCAACAATCATTCTTACCGATTCATCAATATCATCAGCAACGGCTCCGTCCATCACTTCAACGAGTCAAGTTTCAACAACCATTCCTTCTACAACATCAGCATCCTTTTTATCAGCAGAATCTTCTACAACGCCAGCAGAAATTAATGAAGATGTCTCAGCAGTCACCATCTACTATGATCCATCAAATGTTCCTCCCAGTAACGACTTTCAACAACAAACAGTGGCACCTCCTGCCAGGTCACCAGTCACCATTTACTACGATCCGCACACCATCTCAGTACCCTCCTCTGCAGCAGTCATTCCAGTTACTATCACAGTGCCTGGACCCGTTCCTTATGAAAGCAGTAATGCCATACCTTGGCATTATGGCTCTGATCTCTACTGCAACGGGGAGAAAATCACTTTGGATTCTTCAACCTCTTCTCCACAAATTGATAATGTTGGGGGAGGCGGAGGCTTCACCAGAAGCGGACGCCTTTTTGCCTCACAATTACAAAGACCTAATGCCGAAGCAGAAGCTGCTGCCAAAGCAAAAGGAAAGAGTGTGGTGCCTGAAGAGCCAACTGTCAGAGAAACTCAGAAGACATCTTTTGAACAAGATGTAGACGAGTTTATGAGAATCATAAAGAGAAGTGATTACAAGGTGGTGGATCAGCTTCACCAAACTCCCTCAAAGATCTCCATATTATCACTGTTGATGTGTTCTGAAGCTCACAGGAATGCATTATTGAAAGTCCTGCACGCAGCATACGTGCCAGAAGAGATCACTGTTAATCAGCTAGAAACTGTGGTGGCAAACGTCAACACCAGTCATGGACTGGGCTTCACCAATGATGACTTAACAACTGAGGGACGTAACCACAACAAGGCTTTATATATCACCTTGGAATGCAAAGGTGCTGTTTTATCTCATGTACTGGTAGACACTGGGTTGTCTCTCAATGTCCTACCAAAGAAAGCCTTGGTGAAGCTGGAGTATGATGGCTTGGCATTGCGTCCGAGTAATTTGGTGGTGAGAGCATTCGATGGCTCTAAAAGATCAGTGCTTGGGGAGATTGATCTGCCTGTGATGATTGGCTCGCAGACTTTTAAAATTACCTTCTATGTGATGGACATTCAGCCGGCCTACAGCTGTTTGTTGGGTAGACCCTGGATTCATGTCGCTGGCGCTGTTACGTCTACCCTTCACCAGAAGCTGAAATTCAAGTGGGAAGGCCAGATCATCACCATCTGTGGGGAAGAAGACATCTTTTATAGCCATCTAGCTACGTATAAATACATTGAGATGGATGGAGAGATCCATGAAACCATGATCCAGGGGTTTGAGGCCCTGAACATCAATGAAGCATCTGCTGTACCGAGAACCTCCATAACATCTTATCAGCAAGCCCGGAAGGTTGTTGAAGAGGGTACTGCCCAAGGCTGGGGCAAGCTGTTGCCCGTGGAGAAGAAAGAAGACAGATTTGGGTTGGGTTACAGACCAACTCAACAAGATCAATCAGAGGCTGCCAAGAAGCCCAGTTTTGTCAGCGGGGGAATGCTCACCCCGGATGCTGTAAACAACTTGGAAGACGAGGAGGAAAGCGACCGCAACCTGGAGAGCTGGATACGTCCAAGGATCCCGGGGAGCCAAGTCCTTAACTGGTCTTCCCAGGAAATTATAAGAGTTACTCCTGCAGAGTAATTATTATTTCCTGTATTTTATAGAGCATGCATCAAGTCTTGCATCTTGCCCAAGATGACAAGACTCATTTTGTAATCGGGCCATCTTGTAATTTTGTGCAAATGGATTAATCAATGAATATCGGACATCTTTTGCAAACGAGTCTCTTTTTCGCTCACTGTTTTTCATTTTTCTTTTTGTACAAAAATAAAATGGCAATGTTTTTCAAAATAATAACTCCATTTTCACTTTTTCTAAGCAAGATAAAACTGATCAGTAAAATGAACAAATCTAAAACCTTGCAGAGAGTGCCCTCCAGACTGCACCGACAACAACACTGCTATGACTTCGTATGACTTTGACAATCCGATTAATCAAGCTGATGAAGGGGTTGAAGGAGATTATGAGCTACCTGAAGAACTAGCCAGGTTGTTAAGACAAAAGGAGAAGGTTATAACTCCTCATCAGGAGGAAGTTGAGACGGTTAATCTTGGTACGGAAGAAGACTTGAAAGAAGTTAAAATTGGGGCCTGTCTGCAAGATTCAGTAAAAGAGCAACTTATTGACATGCTTCGGGAATACGTGGATGTTTTTGCTTGGTCTTATCAGGATATGCCAGGGTTGGACACCGACATTGTCATGCATAAGCTACCACTGAAGGAAGATTGCCCACCAGTAAAACAGAAACTGCGCCGTACTCGCCCAGATATGGCAATGAAGATTAAGGAAGAGGTACAAAAACAGTGGGACGCCGGGTTCCTTGCTGTGACCAGCTATCCGCCGTGGGTTGCTAATATTGTACATGTGCCTAAGAAAGATGGCAAGGTGAGGATGTGTGTGGATTACCGGGATCTGAACAGAGCCAGCCCGAAGGATGACTTCCCATTACCTCACATTGATGTATTGGTCGACAATACGGCTCAGTTCTCGGTGTTCTCCTTCATGGACGGATTTTCAGGATATAATCAGATCAAGATGTCACCTGAAGACATGGAGAAGACAACTTTCATCACACCCTGGGGCACGTTCTGTTATAAGGTGATGCCATTCGGACTGAAGAATGCTGGTGCAACTTATCAACGGGCTATGGTGACATTATTCCATGACATGATCCATAAGGAAATTGAATGTTATGTGGATGACATGATTGCCAAGTCCCTCACAGAAGAAGACCACCTGGTAAATCTGTTGAAGTTATTCAAGCGTCTGAGGAAATACCAACTGAAGTTAAACCCCAACAAATGCACATTCGGGGTGCGATCCGGTAAGCTGCTAGGATTTATTGTAAGTGAAAAAGGGATTGAAGTTGACCCTGATAAAGTCAAAGCCATTCAAGAAATGCCTGCACCGAAGTCTGAAAAAGAAGTTTGAGGGTTTCTAGGTAGATTGAACTACATTTCACGGTTCATATCTCACCTTACTGCGACCTGTGAACCCTTGTTTAAACTATTAAGAAAAGAACAAACGGTCAGGTGGAACGAAGACTGCCAGAGGGCTTTTGACAAAATCAAGGAATACTTGCAAGAGCCTCCAATCCTTATGCCTCCAGTTGAAGGAAGACCTCTGATAATGTACTTGACAGTATTAGAAGAGTCAATGGGGTGTGTGTTGGGCCAGCATGACGAGTCTGGTCGAAAAGAATATGCAATTTACTACCTAAGCAAAAAGTTTACCGACTGTGAACAATGTTATTCACTGCTCGAGAAAACTTGTTGTGCTTTAGCGTGGGCTGCTCGCCGACTAAGGCAGTATATGTTGACCCACACTACTTTATTGATATCGAAGATGGACCCAGTTAAGTACATATTTGAGAAGCCAGCACTTACCGGACGGGTTGCAAGATGGCAAATGATCCTCACAGAATATGACATTCAGTACACATCTCAGAAGGCCATCAAAGGCAGTGTATTGTCTGATTACCTTGCTGAGCAACCCATTGATGATTACCAGCCTATGAGATTTGACTTCCCTGATGAAGACATCATGTTCATAAAAGCGAAAGATCATGAAGAGCCTGTTCACACTGAAGGGCCTGACCCGGAAGAAGAATGGACTATGATGTTTGATGGGGCTGTTAATATGAATGGTCGTGGTGTTGGAGCAGTGCTCATTACACCTAAGGGAGTTCACATGCCTTTCTCGGCAAAACTCACCTTCAACTGCACTAACAACGAAGCTTGTATTATGGGTCTTGAGGAAGCCATTGACCTCAGGATCAAGACTTTGACTGTATTCGGAGATTCAGCTCTGGTAATAATTCAAACCAACGGCAAATGGTACACCCACCAAGATCATCTGATACCTTACAGGGATTATACAAGAAGGTTATTGACTTTCTTCACAACGGTCAAGCTTGAGTATATCCCTCGAGATGAGAATCAGTTTGCAGATGCTCTAGCTACCATTTCATCCATGATCAAAGTACAAACTGCCAACTTTGTGCCTCGGATTTCAGTATCCAGACTTGACAGACCAGCATACGTGCTCTCAGCAGACATTGTTAAAGATGATAAGCCTTGGTTCCATGACATTAAGTGCTTCTTGGAGGATCAGACATACCCACCTGGGGCATCTTCCAATGATAAGAAGACATTAAGAAGGCTTGCTGGTAGTTTCTTCCTGAATGCTGACGGTTCCCTGTACAAGAGAAACTTTGATATGGTACTCCTCAGATGCGTTGATAAGACAGAAGCAGGCTTGTTAATGCAAGAAGTGCACGAAGGATCCTTTGGTACCCACGCAAGAGGGCATGCAATGGCTAAAAAGTTGCTAAGATCAGGTTATTACTGGATCACAATGGATGCAGACTGTTGTGCCTATGCCAGAAAATGCCATAAATGCCAGATTTATGCGGATAAGGTGCATCTGCCTCCCAATCCTCTGAATGTGATGTCTTCACCCTGGCCCTTTGCTATGTGGGGCATTGATATGATTGGCAAGATTGAACCGACTGCTTCAAATGGCCACAGGTTCATCCTAGTAGCCATTGACTACTTTACCAAGTGGGTGGAAGCAGCTTCCTATACAAATGTTACAAGACAAGTGGTAGCTCGATTTCTGAAAAGAGACATCATCTGTCGGTATGGAATTCCCGAGCGAATCATTACTGATAATGGTTCCAACTTAAACAATAAAATGATGGCAGAACTATGCCGGGATTTCAAGATCCAACACCACAATTCTTCTCCTTACAGGCCAAAGATGAATGGCGCTGTTGAGGCAGCTAACAAGAATATCAAGAAGATTGTGCAAAAGATGGTGGTTACCTATAAAGATTGGCATGAAATGCTACCATTTGCCTTGCATGGGTACCGTACGTCAATCAGAACATCCACTGGGGCAACGCCGTATCAGCTTGTTTAAGGTATGGAGGCAGTCCTACCTGTTGAAGTTGAATTACCCTCTTTACGGGTATTGATGGATGTTAAACTAAATGAAGCAGAGTGGGTCCGATCCCGATACGAACAACTGAGTCTGATTGAAGAAAAGAGATTAGCTGCAATCTGTCATGGGCAGTTATATCAGAAGAGAATGAAGAAAACCTTCGATCAGAAAGTCAGGCTCCGAGAGTACCAAGTAGGAGATCTTGTGCTGAAAAGACTCCTCACTCCTCATACAGACCACAGGGGCAAGTGGACTCCGAACTATGAAGGGCCATTCGTAGTAAAGAAAGTTTTCTCTGGAGGAGCACTGATGCTCAGTACTATGGATGGTGAAGACTTCCTGTCCCCTGTGAATTCAGATGCAGTTAAAAAATACTTCGCATAAATGACCCGCTGGACATAAAAACAGAATGTAAGTCCAGGCAAAAATAGGGCATCCCGGCGAGTCAAAAACAGAATAAAAGACTCGGGCAAAAATAAGGGAAAAATGAACACCCGCTGAGTTGAAAAGCCACATTGGACAACTCAGGCAAAAATGGGTATCCCGGTGGATTGAAAACCCGAAAGGGCGATCCACGCAAAACAAGGGAAAAAGCGAACAACTGCATTTTGAATTCGTCTGTATCACTTACAACATGGCAAGCTTCGAAAGGTTCGAGCATCAGTCAGAATCAGCTTTCTTCAGAAAGCAAGATGAGAAGAACGTCATATGTCATACGAGTCATAGCAAAAGGGAAGCTCCTCGAAGCGTCACCAGCATTGCCAGAACCTTTTTGTTTTTCAATTTGTAACAATCTCCTCATTTCAGGGGATTTGTTTCTTTGGCTGTATCTTTCCAATTCAGGGCACACAAATTAATAAAATCAGATTTTCAGTCACACATTGTCTCGTACTTTTTTATTTGCAAAAATGTCCGATGTCATTATTTTGTTAATCGCATAAATACAGATGCATCTTTCCTAAAATACATGCTTGCGGGAAATATGCTTACTCCCGAGAGTGTCTAAACTCCTATGATGGGATCCGGTAAGGGATACCTCGGGATTACTTGTGCGTTTCTCTGTCTTTTCAGGATTGCAAGTATTCAAAGCACAACATGGGGCATGAAAGCTTCACCCCAGCAAGCTGGCAAATCATTATCTACTCAGTTTATCTCCCAATTAGCACCGGAGGTGCTTTCTCCCCAGCTGAGTTTCCAGTCATCATTCCTTCTCGACCAAGTGCAAAGACCGGGAACCATATTCCCACAGAGTTTCAGCCTCTACCCAGAAGGGCAACACCTGAAGATCTCACAACAGAGTGACGAAAGCTTCTACAAACACCAGTTGGGTCTCTCATTACCAAGATAGGTCTATCAGTGACCTACTCCCCCATGCAGAGTCATATATGTCAAATCTATCAATGATCTCATCCCCAGCTGGGATATCCACTTCAAGCAGATCAGCCAGAGATCTTCACAGCAACGGGATCCGAATCCCGGATCGATATCTTCGCATAATCATGGCATTTGCATCATATTTTCCCTACAAAGCATAGCATTCCGTCTAATACGGAGCATTACGGCAAAAATCAAACATATTGCATAAACATAAGCCATGTTCTGAATCAACCACTTGTAAATATTGGCGATCCATCAACGATATACAGAAAACTTCCCAAATTCCCCGGCAGAAAGCCAAGGCATTTTCCCTAAAGATACAGATACTTCCTGACACCCGTCCGTGTCATATCCCTAGTAGAAAGCCAAAGCGTCCCCTTTGCACTCACAGATACATATATATATACACAATTCCTTGACGCCCGTCCGTGTCACCTTCCCCAGCATAGTTACCCAAACACTTCGGGAACCACACACTTGTTTATAATACACCTTTTCCGACACTCGTCCGTGTCGTGTTCTCCCTAGAAAGTTAGACGCTAGTCCGTGTTTCACTCATAATTGTTACTCATCATCTCTTTACTCATACAGATACTCGTCTGTATCTTGTATATATCACTTAAATCCCCTCAGATCCGACACTCGTCTGTGTTCTTTAGTTGGTACTCGTCCGTATCATCATCTCTGAACATACGTCAAGCGTTTGTTTCTACCTGATACCCGTCTGTATCATAGTCTTAAGGATGCTCGTCCGCATCTTTAATCTATACATAGTGCCAAACACTTATACTTTTCATTTCTTGGATGTAAACACTCGTCCGTGTTTACTATTCCCCAGCGAAGTCCCCAGCAAAACTTCTTTTCTATCTGACATTCGTCCTATGTCATGATACCTTTTTAGCAGCCGTCCCCTGCTAGGTGATCGTCCTTCACCTCCTGATGATCGTCCTTCATCACCCCAGTGGAGTCTCTATTCATTAGAACCTCTTTCTATCTGACATTCGTCCTATGTCATGATACCTTTTTAGCAGTCGTCCCCTGCTAGGTGATCGTCCTTCACCTCCTGATGATCGTCCCTCATCACCCCAGTGGAGTCTCTATTCATTAGAACCTCTTTCTATCCGGCATTAGTCCTATGTCGTGACTTTTTTTAGCAGCCGTCCCCTGCTAGGTGATCGTCCTTCACCTCCTGATGATCGTCCTTCATTGTTTTATCTGATGGTCGTCCCCATCGTTGATCTTGTTATCTGACATTCGTCCTATGTCATGATACCCTCAGAGCAGCCGTACCCTGCTAGGTGATCGTCCTTCACCTCTTGATGATCGTCCTTCATCATGCTCATCCGATGGTCGTCCCCATCGTCGACCTTTTTATCCGGCATTTGTCCTATGTCGTGATACTTTCGGCAGCCATACCCTGCCAGGTGATCGTCCTTCACCTTAGATGACCGTCCCTCGTCTTATCCCCAACAGAGCAGCCGTCCCCTGCTAGGTGATCGCCCTTCACCTTTGATGACCGTACCTCATCATTTATTTCATTTACCTATAATTCCCAGAGAGTCTTATAGCTTTACTTGATGGTCTTCCTCATCATAATCTCCTATATCCCCAGCCTGTCGGTCGTCCCCGTCATCGCTTCACTTCCCGCATTTTCCCCAGCATGTCGGTCGTCCCCGTCATTGCTTCATCCCCAGCAGTCGTCCTCTGCTTGACGGTCGTCGTCCGTCGCCCACACTTAATAATTATACTTTATTTTCCTTTTACAATCTATATCCCTTTTCTTCTTCATTCTGTGAGTGCAAATTTTGGACTGTCTTTGGTATTCAACCACAAGTTATCTTGCTTGCCTGTTAAGCCGTTGCTTACATCCTGCACAGCTAACTCATGCTTGAATAGGGGCAGCTGTAAACACCCCAAATTTGCCCTCACCCACTCACACCATGGCTTGTGATCTCTTCATATGCATAAATTCAATCATAGCATCTCATATCACATTTTTGATTCACTGCATTGTTTCAAAGTCATCTGCATCTAGGGTTTGTGATCTGAGCCATCCAAGAGCCACTTGAGCCACTCCAAAGGTCATCAATCACCTAAAAGGGGTCCATGTATGTTCAAGCATCATATCATACCCTCACAAAGTCAAGGAAGTCAAAGAATCACAAGAACTGAGAAAGGCATGGAGGCAGAGTCAGGTTTAACTGCACAGATAACCTAGAATTAGGGTTTTGGTTTCAGAGGCCATAACTCCAAAATTTTTGGCCATTCTTGTTTCTATTTGTCTCTATATGTTATGAGGATCACACATATCAATTTTCATGAAGAAATTCAATGGGGAAGGCATCTGATCAAGAGATGACTTCTTGAGCAAGTCAGTGCAAAATCAGGGCATCTGAGGCCCCCGGTGACCCAACCAAAGGGTGTTCTCCATCATTTTGAATGTGTATGATCTTTATTTGGTCATAGAAGATGTTAGAAGTTCACAAAATTGAATAATTTCAAGCCATTTGCAAAGTTGCCTTTTTGGGAAAGTGACTTGTAATGAAAACTTGCCATTTTGGGAAAGTTTTTCAACCTTTTCTTTTTGATTCAAAAATGCTTCAAATGAGAAAACTTTGGTCATGAGAGTTGTAGATTGGATCATTCCCTTTTCAAAAAGTACAAGAACTCTTTCTAATTCATTTTGGATCAAAAGTTATGGCTTTGCAAAGTTGGACAAAATCATTGAATTTTCACTTTTGCACAAAAAGGAAAAGTTGCAAAATCTCATACCAAGGCAAAATGTGACTTCAATGTGACCTCTAATCATCATACAAACACAATGCAATGCCTAAAATTCAGATTGGCCCAAGAAATTTCTCATTTTCATGCCTTGATGTCCAAGTATCATAAACCATTTTTCATGAAAATCACAAAGAGGGAAATCTTGCAAGAAGGGTTCTTTTGGTTTTGTTTGGTCTCTAATCATTATCAAAGTATCATAGCAACATTGTATGGTGCATTTTTCTGCATATTGCCCAAGATATGTCACATGTCCATGGCCAAACATCACAAAGTGTAACAAGTTGCAAGATTGCAAAACATGTGAGATCTCACCCTTCATCCATTCCAGCTCACATCAATTGATCCAAGAGTCATCCTTGAACTCAGCTGATGCAGTACAAGCCAAGAAACCATCTCTTCCACAGTCCATGCCTCAAGTACACCAAACCTTGACTTTTTGCAATTTCTCCCATGCTCCTGGAATAATGATCAACAGCCTCTACTAACCTGCTCCACAGCCTACTCAAACATTATGGGAGTGATATAGCAACTCATTCAGCATTGAAACAAGACACAATCCAACTTGCACAAGATCTGTCCCAAACTTCTTCTCTGAAAAATTTCTTCACACAGCCATCAAACTTCACTTTTTCTTTCACCAACAAGTCACAAATCACCCTTAGAACAAAAACCACCCCCTGAAACAGCTTGAAACATCACACACCAAGACCTCCATTTCTGCTACACCAGAGCAAAACAACCATAACCAGCCATTCTCAAAGCTCTCTAAGCTTCATTTCATCATCAGGGTGTTCAAAGGAGAGGGATTGCACCAAGTTTGAGGCCAGAAAGCTCCAAAGTTCAAAGCTCCAGTTCAGGTATCATCAAGAACATTTTTTCCAGAAATGCAATCTCTTGTTATAGGATGATAGAGTTTGTTTCACTGATCATGTTAAGCTTTGAAACACTGAAAATGGTTGAGAAATGAGTGTGTATGCATGTTCTGAAATTTTTGCAGTTTTCTTGATTTTGCTCGAATCTTGTTGTTGATGCATTGTAAATGTGATTTTGTGATTGATTCATGTTTGGGGTGGGTAGAGGATGAAATCTGGAGAGTTAGAGCACTTGACACAGCCTAGGGAATGAGTTTGATTTTTGGTTGGCCGGAGAAGATGACCGGAGGTCATTTCACGCATAATGAATCGATTCATTCTAGCTTGAATCGATTCATGCTGTTGAGTGGTTCCTGGATTTCGCAAAATGAATCGATTCATCCTTTGATGAATCGATTCATGCTGTTTAACTAATTCTGTTTTCTCAAAAATTGATCATTATGAATTGATTCATCCAAGCTTGAATCGATTCATTCTTCTGTTAACCAATTTTAATTCATTTTGTTTGTATTTTATTTGCATGAATTTTAAAAAATAGCAAAACACTTTAAAAAATTCTAAAATTTTTTGTCAAACATTTCATTAATTTTCAGAACCCACAAATATTTTTATTTTTATTTTTTCCATTCAAAATTATTTTTAAATCACTTAAATGTTTATCTTTAATTAATTAATGAAAATTAATTAATTAAAAATGCATTTAGGTATTTAAAAATCACAAAACAATTCACATTGCATTTTAAAACATTTAGAAACATTATCAAACTCTCAAAACAAATTTATTTTTGGTTCTTGACCTATTTTGACAATTTTCATTGGAATTAAATTTGTTTAAAAGTAATATTTTGATTCTAACTTGAAAAAATCCATTTTGCCTAACCATGAAGAGTTTGATGATGGTTCTTCTTGCATTGAATTCTTCATAGCATGTAGTTTCTAGGGTAAAATTGGTTTGAATTTATCTTTCATTTTCAATTTGATGAGCATTTTTCCTTTTGAGGTACCTTGAAACCCTAGTTGACTTGAGAAAATCATAACTCCCATTAGGTTTAGATTTAGGTCTCCTCCTTTGGGAAGTGAACTTGTGTAGGTTTAGGGTTCCTTTGATCCCATTTTCAATTTTTTGTCATGTCATTTGCTTCTGGTTTTGAATTTTTGTGTTGCATGTTGTTCATAAGCCCTAATTCTTGCCTTCCTTTGCATTCATCTCCCATTTGCTTGCATTTAAGAACTTGCCATGACATTTTATGCATCTACATGATTCATAAGACATCTTAGGACATATTAGAATCATGTTTTATCATTCCATCTTTCATTTTGCATGTTATGCATTCATATCATTTCATAAACTTTCATGAACTTTCATGGTTCAAGGCATGCTCCATGTGCATCCATTCTCTTGCATGCCCACATATGTGCATCTTGTATGTGTTTGCATCATCTCTTGACATCATTTGCATCATGTGTATGTTTCTTACTTTGACCTTTGCCCATCCATATGCATTGTTTCATCCCATTTCTTCCCTTATGCATCTTGTACTAACTTTTCAGGTTAATGGTAAGTTTGTTTGGGAGGTGGATTTGCCTTCACCTCCTACCTCTTATCACCTCATCATTTTACATCCTTGCTGCATTTTTACTTGTCTTTGAGTGAGCTTGCTCACTTGTGCCTCTCTTCCCTCTTTTCTCTTCTCATCTCATCCCTTTTCTATCTTGCTTCTCCTTGGTGGCTTCCTTGAAGATTTCTCCTCTTAAGCCTCACAAACCCTAGGACTTCCAAGCATGATAACATTTTAAGATTGTTTAGTCCCCCTTAGACTCTTTCCTTTGAGTTTTCTTTGAGTCTTCTCTTCTCACCTCATAATCAAGGACTAAACCTTCAAGGTTTTAAGGCTTTGTGATTAAGCTTATGCCTGCATCCTTCTATTAGGATGGAGTGTATAACTTTAATCCTAAGTGTTAAACCCTTAATGTGTTTAAATCCTTTAATCAATTCACCTAATAATCATTAAGACATCAAGCTTGTAACTTGGGCCTTGCATTAGGGTTCTAATTCTTCCTTAACTGGTTAAGAAGGACTAACCCTAGTGTTAATGGACAAGTCCTCCTCAAGTTGTCTTACAAACCATAAAAATCACTCCTTCATCTTATCATTAACTAAAATCCATTTAATAAAGGCTTTGTTTTTTCATGAGGTTAATCCCTAATCATGGGTTAAGTTGAGAAGCCTTCCTCAGCTTAAATGTTCTCATCTATTATCCTTCTATTAGGATGGTGTAATGAGTCCATTAAATCCTTGATTATGGCTTAAACTCATTACTTAACACTAAACAAAAAAAACAAAAACATCTAAATAATCACAAGTAGGTTAATGATCTTAATCCTACATCATGGTGATTAAGTGTGAGGTGTTTACTTCATACTTAAGGCATTCTCATTACCCCTAATCAGAGGGAAGATGTGATGAGTATACTAACCCTTGGTTTAGGCTTAAGCTCATTAACTTATGACAAATTCAAAAATCAATAAAAAACTGAAAACACAAAAACAAACAATAATCGTCTCCTCCGGGATTATTTTCTCACCTCATTCACTCCCAAACGAGAACTTGCTTCTTCCGTCTAATGCAAGACAGTTTGCACCTTAGCCAGACAGGTCATACACTTGAGCATAGACAAGTAAGCAGTTCACAAGTCAATTCACCTTTCAGTCTCTTTGGGTCGAACTACGGTGTTCTGACTTCCTCATTGCACGAGAGGATACGTAGGCATAACTTAACAGTTATCGAACAAAAGTCTCTGTCTATTCCCCCTCTTTCAGCATTATTCTTTAAGCCTCATAGTCTTGAGCATCTCATTCTTGTTCTCACACTGACACTTCTCTTATACACTTCACATTTCTTTTAGCACTGACACTTGCATTCTTTCCAGCTTTGATACACAGATTGCACTGACACTACCCCTTTAAAACACAAATCTTTTAAGCGTGGATCCCGTCGAGTACGGCGGACAATCTGGGTGCTAATACCTTCCCAGGTTGTAACCAACCCCCTTTCTCAGTCTCTCTGGTTCGCAACCATCTTGTCCATCTTTTCTCAGGTTTATGCAGCATTACCTTTCCTCAGGGATAAAAATGCCTAGCTGGCGACTCTTGTCTCTTGAGTTCACCCTTGTGTGTTCTCTCTCCTTTCGCCGACCGTTCGCGTCTGTACCCCATTTGACTTAGCCTCATTTGGTGGGAGCGACAGCTTGGCGACTCTGCTGGGGACCCTTATACTGTAACCAGGGCTTCTGGTTCTTTTTGTGGGTTCCTCCTAGCGCTTGTTTGATTTGTGTTTACTGGGGTGTTATGTGCTAATTGTGTTTATATAGTTGCTTTATTTATTGCTTTATGTACAACTTTATTTATTGCCTTCCTTACAGTTTTTCATATTTCATACTGTCATTATCATTGCTGGATCTGTTCTTCTGTTTTGGTGGGTGGGGTTCCATTGAGAGTTTAAGGTCCTATACCTGGGACCTGAGTGACACCTAAGCTAGAGTGGTTCATGTTCTTTCCCATTCCATTTCGGTCTGGTGCGGGAATATGAAACACGGTTCAGATGTGGGTTTCTTCTTGAGATCTCTGTGCTACAGATTTCCTGTAGTGCTAGGGCTATCTGGGAAGCCTGCTAAGTCTGGATGACCTTTATTATGAACTTCAGAAGCTGAGGTGAATTAGAGGAGGATCTTTTATGGTTATTGTAAACACTGTACCTCCGGGTTAGAAGTGTTTACACTTCTCATAACTGATCCAAGTCTGAGGATCCTTGTTTTAGAACACCACCTGTGAGGGGGGTTGGGATGTTTACAGGTTTGCAGGTACCCTTGGCCACATCATACCCTGTTACTTGTTTTGGTTTAAGAGTACCTCACTTTGGACAGTTCTTGTGATTTAACCCTGGACATGTGGCTCTTTATTTGAGTCCCCTACCTTGGTTACTGGATATCTGAACCTTCATCTGGACTTCTTGAACATACAGGGACTTTATATCAAGACAGATAATCAGATCCATCTTGATCACAAACCCTTGCATACATTAACATTGCATCATTTAACATTTGTTTATTTGTTTTTCAGGGTATCCACATTATATCTAGCTTGGTTTTGACCCTTTCCTTCTGCATAGACCTCTGCTTCACCATTTGTAATATATTTGTTGGTTTGTTTTCATTGGGTTTCTTTTCTCAAGCAACATCAAAGCATCTTCCTCGAGGTCTGGAAAGGTCAAAACCAAGAACCAAGCCGGATACCTTGGAAAACAAATAAGCATACTGCATTTGTTTTGTAGGTTTTTTTGTTTCTAACCTTGTTGTGACTCTCAGGAAATATTGCTCGCAGAAGATTGTTCCCTGTCAACCGTGCACACTGGTATCCTACTCGCAACAACCTTCCGGGTATTCTAATGGAGCAAGTACAGCAAGACCTGACTGAGGTCAGAACCCAGATGGCTAATGAAAGGGTGGAGATGAGAAACCAAATGGCCCAATTCATGACTGTGATGACTGGCTTGGCCCAGAGTCAGGAAAGGCTAAGGGCATTGGTAGAAAGACAAACCCCCGAGGAACCTCATCCTGGGACTGGAGGAACAAGTAACAATGAGAGGGGTCAGCCTCATGTTAATCCACCAGTATTTGGACCTCATTTAGATCCGGAAGTCAACATCCCGGGTAATGTGCAAGGAAATACTACTGGGGGGAGGATCTTACAAGAAGACCCCCAAGAGGAGCAATTTACTGTCATGGGAGCTGGAGATGAAGTCTATGATAGGAGGTTTGATGAAATTGCTGAGAAGTTGAGATCTCTGGTGTCTCAAAACTCTTTGGGCTTCGATGTAATGGATATGGGGTTAGTGGATGGGGTGAGAATTCCCCACAAGTTCAAACCCCCGTGCTTCGAGAAATACAATGGAACCTCTTGTCCAGGAACTCACCTGCAGTCTTTTCTGGGGAGACTTAAAGCATATACCATGGATGAAAAGCTGTGGATGTTCTATTTTGAAGACAGTTTGGCTGGGGCTTCAAGAGAGTGGTACTCACACCTGACCAGAGCTACTATCAGATGCTGGAAGGACTTAGCTGAAGCCTTCATCAGACAATATCAATATAACCTGGACATGGCTCCTAACAGGACCCTTCTGATGGGAATGTCTCAATCTTCCAGAGAAAGCTTCAGAGAATATGCCCAAAGGTGGAGACAGCTTGCTGCTGCTGTCCAACCACCCATGTCGGAAAGAGAAATGGCCGACATGTTCATGAATATTTTGCAAGGAATATATATTGATAGGCTGGCTGCCTTTTCTTCCATCAGTTTTGCGGACGTAGTTATAGCTAGAGAAAGGATTGAAAGCCTGCTAAAAATGGGCAAAATTTCTGATAATGGTGCAAGTTCGTCCTGTAATCCCAAGAAGCCTTTTGTGGGACCTCGAAGGACCGGTGAGACAAATGCCATTCATGCCACTAGGGGCAGACCTCAGTATGTTCACAGATCGGTGGCAGCTGTCACTATTCCAACTCCAATTCCTCAGCAATCAACATATCAACAGCCACAACAACCACATTATCAACAGCAAGTTCAGTATCCGCCACAGAGAGCCTACAACAACACCAACAGCAATCAACAACAAAGACCCTTCCAGCAAAGACCATCACAGGCAAATAGGGTGATTGACCCTATCCCTATGCCTTATGCTGCCTTATTGCCACAACTCCTGAAGCTTAACTTGGTTGAGTTAAGGACATTGGCACCACCCGATCCCTCCAATCTCCCGAAGAATTACGATGTCAACGCCAGGTGTGCTTTCCACTCCAATGCACCTGGTCACAATACTGAGAAATGCAGGGCCTTACAAATGAAGGTCCAAGATCTGGTGGATTCTAAACCCCTCAACTTCGCACCGCCTCCGAATGTCAACAGAAATCCTATGCCTAATCATGGTGTGCCAAGGATTAATGCCATTGAGGAAGACAAACCATCTACTATGATCACCAGTGTTGCACAAATTCGAACACCTCTGGTCGAAATTAAAGCTCAGCTTCTAGAGTGCCAGGTGTTCCCCGGGTGTGAGCTCGGTTGTGGGTATTGCAACATTGCAGTCAACGGGTGTGATAATTTGAGAAGCGGCATAGATGGTCTTATCAAGGATGGTATCCTTCAGATCTCAACCACGGCACCTACAAATCCAGCAATTCCTTTGACAACAATTCCTGATTCTTCTACAACAGCAGCAATAATCATTCCTACCGATTCATCAATATCATCAGCAATGGCTCCGGCCATCACTTCAACAAACCAGATTTCAACAACCATTTCTTATACAACATCAGCATCCATTTTATCAGCAGGATCTTCTACAACGCCAACAGAAATTAATGAAGATGTCTCAGCAGTCACCATCTACTATGATCCATCAAATGTTCCTCCAAACAACAATTTCCAGCAACAAACCATGGCACCTCCTGCCAGATCACCAGTCACAATTTACTACGATCCGCACACCATTTCAGTACCCTCCTCTCCAGCAGTCAGTCCAGTTACTATCACAGTGCCTGGACCCGTGCCTTATGAAAGCAGTAATGCCATACCTTGGCATTATGGCTCTGATCTCTACTGCAACGGGGAGAAAATCATTCTGGATTCTTCAACTTCTTCTCCACAAATTGATAATGTTGGGGGAGGCGGAGGCTTCACCAGAAGCGGACGCCTTTTTGCCTCACAAGTGCAAAGACCTAATGTTGAAGCAGAAGCCGCTGCCAAAGCAAAAGGTAAGAGTGTGGTACCTGAAGAGCCAACCGTCAAGGAAACTCAGAAGACATCTTTTGAGCAAGATGTAGACGAGTTCATGAGAATCATAAAAAGGAGTGATTACAAGGTGGTGGATCAGCTTCACCAAACCCCCTCAAAAATCTCCATATTATCCATGTTGATGTGTTCTGAAGCTCACAGGAATGCATTATTGAAAGTCCTGCACGCAGCATACGTGCTAGAGGAGATCACTGTTAATCAGCTAGAAACTGTGGTGGCAAATGTCAACACCAGTCATGGACTGGGCTTCACCAATGCTGACTTAACAACTGAGGGACGTAACCACAACAAGGATTTACATATCACCTTGGAATGCAAAGGTGTTGTTCTATCTCATGTACTGGTGGACACTGGGTCTTCACTCAATGTTCTACCAAAGAAAGCCTTAGTGAAGCTGGAGTATGATGGCTTGGCACTGCGTCCGAGTAACTTGGTGGTGAGAGCATTTGATGGCTCTAAAAGATCAGTGCTTGGAGAGATTGATCTGCCTGTGATGATTGGCCCGCAGACTGTTAAAATTACCTTCTATGTGATGGACATTCAGCCGGCCTACAGCTGTTTGTTGGGTAGACCTTGGATCCACGCCACTGGCGCTGTTACGTCTACCCTTCACCAGAAGCTGAAATTCGAGTGGGAAGGCCAGATCATCACCATCTGTGGGGAGGAAGACATCTTTGTTAGCCATCTGGCTACATACAAGTACATAGAAATGGATGGGGAGATCCATGAAACTATGAGCCAGGGGTTTGAGGCCTTGAACATTAATGAAGCATCTGATGTACTGGGAACCTCCATAACGTCATATCAGCAAGCCCGGAAGGTTGTTGAAGAGGGTATTGCCCAAGGCTGGGGCAAGCTGCTGCCCGTGGAAAAGAAAGAAGACAGATTTGGGTTGGGTTACAGACCAACTCAACAAGATCAATCAGAGGCTGCAAATGAGCTCAATTTTGTCAACGGGGGGATGCTCACCCCGGATGCTGTAAACAATTTGGAAGACGAGGAGGAAAGCGACCGCAACCTGGAGAGCTGGATAAGTCCAAGAACCCCGGGGAGCCAAGTCCTTAACTGGTCTTCCAAGGAAATTAAAAGGGTTATTCCTGCAGAGTAATTATTGTTTCCTGTATTTTTAAAGCATGCATCAAAGTCTTGCATCTTACCCAAGATGTCAAGACTCATTTTATAATCGGGCCATCTTGTAATTTTGTGCAAATGGATTAATCAATGAGTATCGGACATCTTTTGCAAACAAGTCTCTTTTTCGCTCACTGTCTTTTCATTTTTCTTTTTGTACAAAAATAAAATGGCAATGTTTTCAAAATAAATAACTTCATTTTCACTTTTTCTAAACAAGATTAAAATTGATCACTAAAATAAACCAATCTAAACCCTTGCAGAAAGTGCCTTTCAGACTGCACCGACAACAACACTGCTATGACTTCGTATGACTTTGACAATCCAATCAATCAAGCTGATGAAGGGGTTGAAGAAGATTATGAGCTACCTGAAGAGCTAGCCAGGTTGTTAAGGCAAGAGGAGAAGGTTATCACTCCTCATCAGGAGGAGATTGAAACGGTTAATCTTGGTACGGAAGAAGACGTGAAAGAAGTTAAGATCGGGGCCTGGCTGCAAGATTCAGTAAAAGAGCAACTGATTGATATGCTTCGGGAGTATGTGGATGTCTTTGCTTGGTCTTATTAGGATATGCCAGGGTTGGACACCGATATTGTCATGCACAAGCTGCCTTTGAAAGAAGACTGCCTGCCAGTAAAACAGAAGTTGTGCCGTACTTGCCCGGATATGGCAATGAAGATAAAAGAAGAGGTACAAAAGCAGTGGGACGCCGGTTTCCTTGCTGTGACTATCTATCCGCCGTGGGTTGCTAATATTGTACTAGTACCTAAGAAAGACGGCAAGGTGAGAATGTGTGTGGATTATCGGGATCTGAACAGAGCCAGCCCGAAAGATGACTTCCCTTTACCTCACATTGATGTATTGGTTGATAATACGGCTCAGTTCTCAGTGTTCTCCTTCATGGATGGATTTTCAGGATATAATCAGATCAATATGTCACCTGAGGACATGGAGAAGACTACTTTCATCACACCCTGGGGCACGTTCTGTTATAAGGTGATGCCATTCGGACTGAAGAATGCTGGTGCCACTTATCAACGGGCTATGGTAACATTATTCCACGACATGATCCATAAAGAAATTGAATGTTATGTGGATGACATGATTGCCAAGTCCCTCACAGAAGAAGACCACCTGGTAAATCTGTTGAAGTTATTCAAGCGTCTGAGGAAGTACCAATTGAAGTTAAACCCCAACAAGTGCACATTCGGGGTGCGATCTGGTAAGCTGCTGGGATTTATTGTAAGTGAAAAAGGGATTGAAGTTGACCCTGATAAAGTTAAAGCCATTCAAGAGATGCCTGCACCGAAGACAGAAAAAGAAGTTCGGGGGTTTCTAGGTAGATTGAACTACATTTCGAGGTTCATATCTCATCTCACTGCAACCTGTGAACCCTTATTCAAGTTGTTAAGAAAAGAGCAAACGGTCAGGTGGAATGAAGACTGCCAGAAGGCTTTTGACAAGATCAAGGAATACTTACAAGAGCCTCCAATCCTTATGCCTCCAGTTGAAGGAAGACCTCTAATCATGTACTTGACAGTATTAGAAGAGTCAATGGGGTGTGTGCTGGGCCAGCATGACGAGTCTGGTCGAAAAGAGTATGCAATTTACTACCTAAGCAAAAAGTTTACCGACTGTGAACAACGTTATTCACTGCTCGAGAAAACTTGTTGTGCTTTAGCGTGGGCTGCTCGCCGACTAAGGCAGTATATGTTGACCCACATTACTTTATTGATATCAAAGATGGACCCAGTTAAGTACATTTTTGAGAAGCCAGCACTTACCGGACGGGTTGCAAGATGGCAAATGATCCTCACAGAATATGACATTCAGTACACATCTCAGAAAGCCATCAAGGGCAGTGTATTGTCTGATTATCTTGCTGAGCAACCCATTGATGATTACCAGCCTATGAGATTTGACTTCCCTGATGAAGACATCATGTTCATAAAAGCAAAAGATCATGAAGAGCCTGTTCACACTGAAGGGCCTGACCCAGAAGAAGAATGGACTATGATGTTTGATGGGGCTGTTAATATGAATGGTCGTGGTGTTGGTGCAGTACTCATTACACCTAAGGGAGTTCACATGCCTTTCTCGGAAAAGCTCACTTTCAACTGCACTAACAATGAAGCTGAATATGAAGCTTGTATTATGGGTCTTGAGGAAGCCATTGACCTCAGGATCAAGACTTTGACTGTATTCGGAGATTCAGCTCTGGTAATTAATCAAACCAACGGCAAATGGTACACCCACCAAGATCATCTGATACCTTACCGGGACTATACAAGGAGGTTATTAACTTTCTTCACAACGGTCAAGCTTGAGTATATCCCTCGAGACGAGAATCAGTTTGCAGATGCTCTGGCTACCATTTCATCCATGATCAAAGTTCAAGCTGCCAACTTTGTGCCTCGGATCTCAGTATCCAGACTTGACAGACCAGCATATGTGTTCTCAGCAGATGTCGTTAAAGACGATAAGCCTTGGTTCCATGATATCAAATGCTTCTTGGAGGATCAAACATACCCACCTGGGGCATCTTCCAATGATAAGAAGACATTGAGAAGGCTAGCTGGTAGTTTCTTCTTGAATACTGACGGTTCCCTGTACAAGAGAAACTTTGATATGGTACTCCTCAGATGCGTTGATAGGACAGAAGCAGACTTGTTGATGCACGAAGTGCACGAAGGATCCTTTGGTACCCATGCAGGAGGGCGTGCTATGGCTAAAAAGCTGTTAAGATCAGGCTATTACTGGATCACAATGGATGCAGACTGTTGTGCCTATGCCAGAAAATGCCATAAATGCCAGATCTATGCGGATAAAGTGCATGTGCCTCTGAATCCTTTGAATGTGATGTCTTCACCTTGGCCCTTTTCCATGTGGGGCATTGATATGATTGGCAAGATTGAACCGACTGCTTCAAATGGCCACAGATTCATCCTGGTTGCCATTGACTATTTCACCAAGTGGGTTGAAGCAGCTTCCTATGCAAATGTTACAAGGCAAGTGGTAGCCCGATTTCTGAAGAGAGACATCATCTGTCGGTATGGAATTCCTGAGCGAATTATTACTGATAATGGTTCCAACTTAAACAATAAAATGATGGCAGAACTATGTCGGGATTTCAAGATCCAACACCACAATTCTTCTCCTTACAGGCCAAAGATGAATGGCGCTGTTGAGGCAGCTAACAAGAATATCAAGAAGATTGTGCAAAAGATGGTGGTTACCTATAAAGATTGGCATGAAATGCTACCATTCGCCTTGCATGGGTACCGTACGTCAATCAGAACATCCACTGGGGCAACGCCATATCAGCTTGTGTATGGTATGGAGGCAGTCCTACCGGTCAAAGTTGAGTTACCATCTTTACGGGTATTGATGGATGTTAAGTTGAACGAAGCAGAGTGGGTCCGATCCCGATACGAACAACTAAGTTTGATTGAAGAAAAGAGATTGGCTGCAATTTGTCATGGGCAGCTGTACCAGAAAAGAATGAAGAAAGCCTTCGATCAGAAAGTCAGGCTCCGAGAGTACCAAGTAGGAGATCTTGTACTAAAAAGACTCCTTCCTCCTCATACAGACCACAGGGGCAAGTGGACTCCGAATTATGACGGCCCATTCATAGTAAAGAAAGTTTTCTCCGGAGGAGCACTGATGCTCAGTACTATAGATGGTGAAGACTTCCTGTCCCCTGTGAATTCAGATGCAGTTAAAAAATACTTCGTATAAAATGACCCGTTGGACATGAAAACAGAATGTAAGTCCAGGCAAAAATAGGGCATCCCGGCGAGTCAAAAACAGAATAAAAGACTCGGGCAAAAATAAGGGAAAATAAATAATAAAAATGTACACCCGCTGAGTTGAAAAGCCGCATTGGACAACTCAGGCAAAAATGGGTATCCCGGTGGATTGAAAACCCGAAAGGGCGATCCACGCAAAATAAGGGAATAAGCGAACAACTGCATTCTGAATTCATCTGTATCACTTACAACATGGTAAGATTTGAAAGGTTCGAGCGTCGGTCAGAATCAGCCTTCTTCAGAAAGCAAGACGAGAAGAACGTCAAATGTCATACGAGTCATAGCAAAAGGGAAGCTCCTTGAAGCGTCATCAACATTGCCAGCATCTTTTTGTTTCTCAATTTGTAACGATTTCCTCATTTCAGGGAATCTGTTTCTTTGGCTGTATCTTGCCAATTCAGGGCACACAAATCAATAAAATCAGATTTTCAGTCACACACTGTCTCGTACTCTTTTATTTGCAAAAATGTCCGATGTCATTAATTTGTTGATCGCATAAATACAGATGCGTCTTTCCTAAACTACATGCTTGCAGGAAATATGCTTACTCCCGGGAGTGTCTAAGCTCCTATGATGGAATCCAGTAAGGGATACCTCGGGGTACTTGTGCGTTTCTTTGTCTTTACAGGATTGCAGGTATTCAAGGCACAACATGGGGCATGAAAGTTTCTCCCCAGTAGGCTGCCAAATCATTGTTTCCTCAGCACACCTTCCGAACAGCACCAGAGATGCTTTCTCCCCATCAGAGTTGCTAGGCATCACTTCTCCAACATTTCCTTCAGAGCAGCACCAGAAGGTGTTCATATCCCCAACTGAGTTGTCAAGTATCATCCTCAGCAAGATCCCCACAAAAATCTCTAGGAAGATCTTTCAGTGATCTTTCTTCTTCCCCAGCCAAGTGCTAGACAGGGAACCATCTCTCCACAGAGTTTCAACCTCTATCCAGAAGAGCAACACCTGAGGATCTCACAACAGAGTGACGAAAGCTTCTACAAACCCCAGCTGGGTCCCTCATTACCGAGATAGATCTATCAGTGATCTACTTCCCCAAGCAGAGTCATACATGTCAGATCTACCAATGATCTCATTCCCAGCTGGGATATCCACTTCAAGCAGATCAGCCAAAGATCTTCACAGCAACGGGATCCGGACCCCGGATCGGTATCTTTGCATAATCATAGCATTCACATCATATTTTCCCCACAGAGCGTAGCATTCCGTCTAATACGGAGCATTACGGCAAAAATCAAACATATTGCATAATCACAAGCCATGTGTTGAACTAAACACTTGTAAATACTGACAATCCATCAATAATATACAGAATATTCCCCAATTCCCCACCGGAGAGCCAAAACATTTCCTTTACACTCACAAATACGGAAACACACTCCTTTTGGCACCCGTCCGTGTCATCATTCCCCAGTAAAGTTGCCTGAGCAAACAGACACTTATACTACAGATGCTTCTTGACACCCGTCTGTGTCATACCTCAGCAGAAAGCCAAAGCGTCCCCTTTGCACTCACAGCACAGATACATATATATACAAATCCTTGACACTCGTCCGTGTCACCTTCC
This sequence comes from Lathyrus aphaca, assembly GCA_963966055.1. Taxonomy (NCBI): domain Eukaryota; kingdom Viridiplantae; phylum Streptophyta; class Magnoliopsida; order Fabales; family Fabaceae; genus Lathyrus; species Lathyrus aphaca. The sequence goes on from OZ014520.1 coordinate 114,228,425, forward strand.
CCAACATAGTTACCTGAACACTTTGTAAACCAAATACTTGTTTATAATACACTTTTTCCGACACTCGTCCGTGTCACCCTCCCCAGCAAGTTGGACACTCGTCTATATCTCACTCATCACTTTTCACTCATACAGATACTCGTCCGTATCTTGTATATACCACCTTAAATCCCCTCAGATTCAACACTCGTCCGTGTTCTTTGTTAACCAGTTGGTACTCGTCCGTATCATCATCTCTGAACATGCGTCAAGCGTTTGTTTCTACTGATACCCGTCCGTATCATAGTCTTAAGGATGCTCGTCCGCATCCTTAATCTATACACCGTGTCAAACACTTATACCCTCATCTCTTGAATTTAGACACTCGTCTGTGTCTACTCTTCCCCCAGGAGAGTCCCCAACAAATCTTGTTGATCTATTTCTTGTCTATCTGGCATTCGTCCTATGTCATGATACCTTCCGGCAGCCGTACCCTGCCAGGTGATCGTCCTTCACCTTTTCGATGATCGTCCTTCATCACCCCCCAGTGGAGTCTCTATTCATTAGAACCCCTTCTTATCCGACATTCGTCCTATGTCGTGATATTTTTAGTAGCCGTCCCCTGCTAGGTGATCGTCCTTCACCTCTTGATGATCGTCCTTCATCATTTTATCTGATGGCCGTCCCCATCGTTGATCTTGTTATCTGACATTCATCCTATGTCATGATAAACCCTAAGAGCAGCCGTCCCCTGCTAGGTGATCGTCCTTCACCTATTGATGATCGTCCTTCATCATGCTTATCTGATGGCCGTCCCCATCGTCGACCTTTTCATCTGACATTCGTCCTATGTCGTGATACTTTCGACAGCCGTACCCTGCCAGGTGATCGTCCTTCACCTTAGATGACCGTCCCTCATCTTATCCCCAACAGAGCAGTCGTCCCCTGCTAGGTGATCGTCCTTCACCTCTGATGACCGTACCTCATCATTTATTTCATTCATACCTTGAACCTGATGGTCGTCCCCATCATTCACTTTACCCATAATCCCCAGAGAGTCTTATAGCTTTACTTGATGGCCGTCCCCATCATAATCTTTTATACCCCCAGCTTGTCGGCCGTCCCCGTCATTGCTTTATTTCCCGCATTTTCCCCCAGCATGTCGGCCGCCCCCGTCATTGCTTCATCCCCAGCAGTCGTCCTCTGCTCGACGGTCGTCCTCCATCGCCCGCACTTTATAAACATACTTTATTTTCCTTTACAAATCTATATCCCTTTTCTTCTTCATTCAGTGAGTGCAAATTTTGGACTGTCTTTGGTATTCAACCACAACTTATCTTGTTTGACTGTTAAGCCGTTGCTTACATCCTGCACAGCTAACTCATGTTTGAATAGGGCCAGCTGTAAACACCCCAAATTTGCCCTCACACATTCACACCATGGCTTGTGATCTTTTCATATGCATAAGTTCAATCATAGCACCTTATATTGCATTTTTTGCTTCACTGCATTAGTTCTAAGTCATCTGCATCTAGGGTTTGTGATCTGAGCAATCCAAGAGCTACTTGAGCCACTTCAAAGGACATCAATCACTTCAAAGGGGTCCATGTGTGTTCAAGCATCATATTATATCCTCACAAGGTCAAGGAAGTCAAAGAATCACAAGAACTGAGAAAGGCATGGAAGCAGAGCCAGGCTTAACTGCACAGAGGACCTAGAATTAGGGTTTTGGTTTCAGAGGCCATAACTCCAAAATTTTTGGTCATTCTTGTTTCTATTTGGTCTCTATATGTTATAAGGATCATGCATATCAATTTTCATGAAACAATTCCATGGGGAAGGCATCTAATCAATAGGTGACTTCTTGAGCAAGTCAGTGCAAAATCAGGGCATCTGAGGCCCCCAGTGACCCAACCAAAGGTCATTCTCCATCATTTTGGATGTGTATGATCTTTATTTGATCATAGAAGATGTTAGGAGTTCACAAAATTGAAGAATTTCAAGCCATTTGCAAAGTTGCCATTTTGGGAAAGTGACTTGTAATGAAAACTTGCTATTTTGGGAAAGTTTTTCAACCTCCTCTTATTGATTCAAAAATGCTTCAAATGAGAAAACTTTGGTCATGAAATTTGTAGATTGGATCATTCCCTTTTCAAAAAGTACAAAAACTCTTTCTAATTCATTTTGGATCAAAAGTTATGGCTTTGCAAAGTTGGAAAAAATCATTGAATTTTCACTTTTGCACAAAAGGGAAAAGTTGCAAAACCTCATGCCAAGGCCAAAGATGACTTCAAAGTGACTTCTAATATTCATACAAACACAATGCAATGCCTAAAATTCAGATTGGACCAAGAAATTTCTCATTTTCATGCCTTGATGTCCAAGTATCATAAACCATTTTTCATGAAAATCACAAAGAGGGAAGTCTTGCAATAAGGGTTCCTTTGGTTTTGTTTGGTCTCTAATCATTATCAAAGTATCATAGCAACATTGTATGGTGCATTTTGCTGCATATTGCCCAAGAGATGTCACATGTCCATGGCCAAAAATCACAAAGTGTAACAAGTTGCAAAATTGCAAAACATGTGAGATCTCACCCTTCATCCATTCCAGCTCACATCAATTGATCCAAGAGTCATCCTTGAACTCAGCTGATGCAGTACAAGCCAAGAAACCAACTCTGCCACAGCCCATGCCTCAAGTACACCAAACCTTGACTTTTTGCAATTTCTCCCATGCTTTTGGAATAGTGATCAGCAGCCTCTACTAACCTGCTCCACAGCCTACTCAAACATTATGGGAGTGATATAGCAACAGACACAAGCCAGAAACAACACACAATCCAACTTGCACAAAATCTGTCCCAAACTTCTTCTCTGAAAAATTTCTTCACACAGCCAAAAAAACCTCACTTTTTCTTTCACCAACAAGTCACAAATCACCCTTAGAACAAAAACCACCCCCTGAAACAGCTTGAAACATCACACACCAAGACCTCCATTTCTGCTACACCAGAGCAAAACAGCCATAACCAGCCATTCTCAAAGCTCTCCAAGCTTCATTTCATCATCAGGGTGTTCAAAGGAGAGGGATTGCACCAAGTTTGAGGCCAGAAAGCTCAAAAGTTCAAAGCTCTAGTTCAGGTATCATCAAGAACCTTTTTTCCAGAAATGCAATCTCTTGTTATAGGATGATAGAGTTTGTTTCACTGATCATGTTAAGCTTTGAAACACTGAAAATGGTTGAGAAATGAGTGTGTATGCATGTTCTGAAATTTTTGCAGTTTTCTTGATTTTGCTCGAATCTTGTTGTTGATGCATTGTAAATGTGATTTTGTGATTGATTCATGTTTGGGGTGGGTAGAGGATGAAATCTAGAGAGTTAGAGCACTTGAAACAGCCTAGGAAATGAGTTTGATTTTTGGTTGGCCGGAGAAGATGACCGGAGGTCATTTCACGCATAATGAATCGATTCATTCTAGCTTGAATCGATTCATGCTGTTGAGTGGTTCCTGGATTTCGCAAAATGAATCGATTCATCCTTTGATGAATCGATTCATGTTGTTTAACTAATTCTGTTTTCTCAAAAATTGATCATTATGAATCGATTCATCCAAGCTTGAATCGATTCATTCTTCTGTTAACCAATTTTAATTCATTTTGTTTGTATTTTATTTGCATGAATTTTAAAAAATAGCAAAACACTTTAAAAAATTCTAAAAATTTTTGTCAAACATTTCATTAATTTTCAGAACCCAAAAATATTTTTATTTTTATTTTTTCCATTAAAAATTATTTTTAAATCATTTAAATGTTTATCTTTAATTAATTAATGAAAATTAATTAATTAAAAATGCATTTAGGTATTTAAAAATCACAAAAAAAAATTCACATTGCATTTTAAAACATTTAGAAACATTATCAAACTCTCAAAACAAATTTCTTTTTGGTTCCTGACCTATTTTGACAATTTTCATTGGAATTAAATTTGTTTAAAAGCAATATTTTGATTCTAACTTGAAAAAATCCATTATGCCTAACCATGAAGAGTTTGATGATGGTTCTTCTTGCATTGAATTCTTCATAGCATGTATTTTCTAGAGTAAAATTGGTTTGAATTTATCTTTCATTTTCAATTTGATGAGCATTTTTCCTTTTTAGGTACCTTGAAACCCTAGTTGACTTGAGAAAATCATAACTCCCATTAGGTTTAGATTTAGGTCTCCTCCTTTGGGCAGTGAACTTGTGTAGGTTTAGGGTTCCTTTGATCCCATTTTCAATTTTTTGTCATGTCATTTGCTTCTGGTTTTGAATTTTTGTGTTGCATGTTGTTCATAAGCCCTAATTCCTGCCTTCCTTTGCATTCATCTCCCATTTGCTTGCATTTAAGAACTTGCCATGACATTTTATGCATCTACATGATTCATAAGACATCTTAGGACATATTAGAATCATGTTTGATCATTGCATCTTTCATTTTCCATGTTATGCATTCATGTCATTTCATAAACTTTCATGAACTTTCATGGTTCAAGGCATGCTCCATGTGCATCCATTCTCTTGCATGCCCACATATGTGCATCTTGTATGTGTTTGCATCATCTCTTGACATCATTTTAATCATGTGTATGTTTCTGACTTTGACCTTTGCCCATCCATATGCATTGTTTCATCCCATTTCTTCCCTTCTGCATCTTGTACTAACTTTTCAGGTTAATGGTAAGTTTGTTTGGGAGGTGGATTTGCCTTCACCTCCTACCTCTTCTCACCTCATCATTTTACATCCTTGCTGCATTTTTACTTGTCTTTGAGTGAGCTTGCTCACTTGTGCCTCTCTTCCCTCTTTTCTCTTCTCATCTCATCCCTTTTCTATCTTGCTTCTCCTTGGTGGCTTCCTTGAAGATTTCTCCTCTTAAGCCTCACAAACCCTAGGACTTCCAAGCATGATAACATTTTAAGATTGTTTAGTCCCCCTTAGACTCTTTCCTTTGAGTTTTCTTTGAGTCTTCTCTTCTCACCTCATAATCAAGGACTAAACCTTCAAGGTTTTAAGGCTTTGTGATTAAGCTTATGCCTGCATCCTTCTATTAAGATGGAGTGTATAACTTTAATCCTAAGTGTTAAACCCTTAATGTGTTTAAATCCTTTAATAAATTCACCTAATAATCATTAAGACATCAAGCTTGTAACTAGGGCCTTGCATTAGTGTTCTAATTCTTACTTAACTGGTTAAGAAGGACTAACCCTAGTGTTAATGGACAAGTCCTCCTCAAGTTGTCTTACAAACCATAAAAATCACTCCTTCATCTTATCATTAACTAAAATCCATTTAATAAAGGCTTTGTTTTGTCATGAGGTTAATCCCTAATCATGGGTTAAGTTGAGGAGCCTTCCTCAGCTTAAATGTTCTCATTTATTATCCTTCTATTAGGATGGTGTAATGAGTCCATTAAATCCTTGATTATGGCTTAAACTCATTACTTAACACTAAACAAAAACAACAAAAACATCTAAATAATCACAAGTAGGTTAATGATCTTAATCCTACATCATGGTGATTAAGTGTGAGGTGTTTACTTCATACTTAAGGCATTCTTATTACCCCTAATCAGAGGGAAGATGTGATGAGTATATTAACCCTTGGTTTAGGCTTAAGCTCATTAACTTATGACAAATTCAAAAAGCAATAAAAAACTGAAAACACAAAAACAAACAATAATCGTCTCCTCCGGGATTCTTTTCTCACCCCATTCACTCCCAAAAGAGAACTTGCTTCTTCCGTCTAATGCAAGACAGTTTGCACCTGAGCCAGACAGGTCATACACTTGAGCATAGACAAGTAAGCAGTTCACAAGTCAATTCACCTTTCAGTCTCTTTGGGTCGAACTACGGTGTTCTGACTTCCTCATTGCACGAGAGGATACGTAGGCATAACTTAACAGTTATCGAACAAAAGTCTCTGTCTATTCCCCCTCTTTCAGCATTATTCTTTAAGCCTCATAGTCTTGAGCATCTCATTCTTGTTCTCACACTGACACTTCTCTTATACACTTCACCTTTCTTTTAGCACTGACACTTGCATTCTTTCCAGCTTTGATACACAGATTGCACTGACACTACCCCTTTAAAACACAAATCTTTTAAGCGTGGATCCCGTCGAGTACGGCGGACAATCTGGGTGCTAATACCTTCCCAGGTTGTAACCAACCCCCTTTCTCAGTCTCTCTGGTTCGCAACCGTCCTGTCCATCTTTTCTCAGGTTTATGCAGCATTACCTTTCCTCAGGGATAAAAATGCCTAGTTGGCGAATCTTGTCTCTTGAGTTCACCCTTGTGTGTTCTCTCTCCTTTCGCCGACCATTCGCGTCTGTACCCCATATGACTTAGCCTCATTTGGTGGGAGCTACAGGAGGCTGAAGGAGCAGCTGGCTGCCGCTGAGGGGAAGCTGAAAGCGGCCACTAAAGAAGCCAGTGCCATGGCCAGGGAGTTGACCGAGCGAGGCAACATTATCGCTAAACTGGAGGTCGACAAGAAGAGAGCCCTGGAGCAAAACAGGAAACTGAAGGATTCCTTCTTCCCAAAGGAGGATGAAGATGCTGAAACTAAAAGCATGGTGACTAGGGCTCATTTCCTAGCTCGGATCGACCAGGATATGGAAGATCTGAACTCGTCAACTGAGCTCAGTTTCCAGAACGCTGTGGAGCAGATAAGGGCTCTTCATCCTGACTTGGCCTTGGACGTCAGTCGGATCATCTATCTATACAAGGTCGAGGATGGCCAGATCGTGGTTCCCTCTGACTTGGTAGCGGAGGATTCACAGCCGGGGATGACTGTTCAGCCTGGCCAACCCGAAGTGCAGCCGGACCAGGACGAGGCTCGATAAGGGGAGGATCGACCTGATGGTGAAGATAGTTAGTTCTTGGCCTGCGTGCCTTGTAATTTATTCTGTTTCTTTTTTGGGGGGCGTGGTCCCCTTTGTAAGTAATTATGAACAAGTCGGCCCATCGAGGTCGCATTTTTTGTGCTCACAATTGATGTTTACTAATGCTCGTTCGTTTCATTATAATTACTGTTCAATTGCTCGTCCGTCGGAGGACTATTTACTTTATATTTAAAATGCTAAGTGTTTGTCGCGTGTTTTTGCACTAATTGGATATGATCGAATGTATACAGGGTGTGTTTGTGATCCAATGGTTTGGGGAACCAATTAGATTCTGGAGTTTTCGCTCATGGCCGGTGCCCGGGCCAAGGTAATGGCCCGGGTTCCGTGGCTTGAACGTCCCATCGCGAGCTGGGGTTCTACCTGGTCGTGGTACTTAGGTGACGTCGGACTCGTTCGAGTATCCGCCCGTGCGACAGGTTTCTCCTTCCCTTGGAGGGAGATCCTGGTGATCATGTTATTTTTGGGTTGTCGTGCTTGTACCTGGGCACGCAGTTCTTGGTCAGTCCTATTGCTCCTCGCTTGAGAGTTGAGCAAGGTGACCTTGTGAGTTAGCTGTAATATTGCTTGAGCTTCTCGGCGTTCCACGGCCGAGCAAGCTCTTCCCCGTGTAAATTTTCTAAATAATAGGCTCCGTTTTCGGTTTTTGCTCGGATGCGATATGGGCCCTCCCAATTGGGTGTAAGCTTTCCCTCGCGAGGGTCCCTGTGATTTCTTCTGAGAACAAGACTGCCTACTTAGAACGTTCATGACTTTAGAATCGTACCGAATGACTATTTTCTGTTTGAGAACGGTCTCCCGAAGAGCAGCTTCTGATCGAACTTCCTCGACCAGGTCAAGCTCGTCTCTCAAAGCTTTGGAGTTGGTGTCCTGGTCCATAGGGGATTCTGTGCGTCTGGATAAGAGGTGCATTTCTATAGGGATCACTGCCTCGGTCCCATACGCCAATCGAAATGGGGACTCCCTGGTTGTTGAGTGGGGGGTGGTCCTATATGCCCATAGCACGCTGTGTAGATCCTCGACCCAATGCCTCTTATGTTTGTCCAGTCTTTGTTTCAAGCCTCTTAGGATTACCTTATTCGCGGCCTCTGCTTGCCCGTTAGTTTAGGGGTGCTCCACCGAAGCGAAATGTTGTTTCGTTCCTATTGATGCAACAAATTCTTTGAAGTATTTATCCGTAAACTGAGTGTCGTTGTCGGTCACAATGGCGAGCGGTACTCCGAACCGGGCGAGGATGTTCCTCTTGAAGAAACGTAGTATGTTGAGTGCAGTAATCTTGGCTAAGGCCTCAACTTCTATTCACTTGGTGAAATAATCGACGCCTACAATTAGGTATTTGTTTTGGCCGGATCCGACGACGAATGGTCCTAAGATATCCATCCCCCACCATGCGAACGGCCACAGCGACGATAGAGATTTTAGCTCGGATGGGGGTGCTAGGTGTACGTCCCTGTGTCGTTGGCACTTGTCGCACCTTTTTACGTGCTCCTTTGAGTCGTGTTGAAGTGTGGGCCAATAGTATCCTGCTCGAAGAATTTTTCGGGCCAACGACCGTCCGCCTGGATGTTGCGCATTAATTCCTTCATGGACTTCTCTTAGCACGTGTGGGATGTTCTCTTCTTCTACGCACCTGAGGAGGGGTGTAGAAAATCCCCGACGATACATACGTCCACCCACTAGAGAATATGAGCATGATCTTCGTTGTATTGTACTGGCCGTTTTTGGGTCGGTCGGTAACTCTCCTTTAGTCAGGTAGTTGAATACTGGGGTCATCCAGCAGTTCGTGTCACCCACGAGATTAACGTCTAGGTGGATTGATGAATGCCCAATGCTTGGTCGGGGAAGCGTCTTCTGTATGACGGATTTATTGTTTCCCTTCCTTCTAGTGCTCGCCAACTTGGAAAGGACGTCGGCCCATGTATTGTTCTCTCGCGGGACGTGTTTGACTTCCACGCTTCTGAATCACTTTAGTTCGCCTTTTACGAGGGCCTGGTATTCGGCCATGTTATCGTTTTTGGCTTGAAAGTCTCCTCGGGCTTGGCTAGCGACCAGCTGAGAATCTGTGCAGATTGTGATTTCTTCTGCCTCCAAGTCGGTCGCGAGTTGTATGCCTGCTAGGAAGGCCTCGTACTCCGCTTGGTTGTTGGAAGTGGGGAAAGATAAGGTTAAGGATACTTCGATGATGTTCCCTTCCTCGTTCTCCAGAATAACCCCAGCTCCGTTGCCCGCTGGGCCGGATGCCCCGTCCACGAAAATAGTCCACCTGGAGGAAGATTTTGGCTCTTGCTCAGTGAAAGTGAGTTCTGCTACGAAGTCGGCCAGTGCTTGAGCTTTGAGAGCTTGTCTTCCCTCGAATTTGATGTCGACTTCGGATAGTTCCAACGACCATTTTAACATTCATCCGGCCATGTCTGGTCGACCGAGAAATTGTCTTATGGGTTGATCGGTTCTTACGATGATGGTGTGGGCCAAGAAATAATGGCGTAGCCTTCTGGCTGCGAAAAGGAGGGTCAAGGCCACCTTTTCCACCTGGAGATACCGAATTTCCGGGCCATGGAGTGCTTTGCTCGTAAAATAAACAGGCTTCTGCCCCTTGGGTAAGTCGCGTACAAGGGCCGCGCTTACTGCTTCGTTTGCAACGGCAAGGTAGAGATAAAGTATCTCTCCTTCTTCAGGTCTGGATAAAACTAGGGGTTCACTCAGTGCCCTCTTCAGGTGGGACAACGCTAGCTCGCACTCCTTCGTCCATTCGAAAGTTGCCTCCTTGCGGAGGAGCTTGTAGAAGGGGAGAGCGTGTTGAGCGGATTTCGCTACGAACCGAGCGAGGGAAGTGAGGACCCCATTTAGAGATTGTATGTATTTTTTAGAAGTAGGAGTTGGGAGTTCCGCGAATGCCCGACATTTTTCGGGGTTGGCTTCGATGCCTCGTTCGGTCAAATAGAATCCGAGGAACTTCCCTGCCCAGACACCAAATGTGCACTTCTCGGGATTGAAACGCATTTTGCATTTTCGTGCTTGATCGAACACTTTTCGTAAGTAGGACGCGTGGTCCGTCTCTTGTTTTGATTTGACGATCATGTCGTCCATATATACTTCGAGCATATCCCCGATTTCTGCCCAGAATACCTTATTCATCATGCGCTGATATGTCGCGCCTGCGTTTTTTAGACCGAAGGGCACGAAGTTATAATAGTAGTTGCTTGATTCGGTCATGAAGGCCGTGTATTTTATGTCGGACACGGCCATGGGTATTTGATTATACCCTGAGTAGGCATCCATGAAGGACAATAGTTTGAAGTCGGACGAATTGTCGACCAATTTATCAATGTTAGGTAAAGGGTATGCATCTTTCGGGCATGCCCGGTTGAGATTAGTATAATCAACACACATTCTCCACTTTCCATTAGATTTTTTCACAAGTACGACATTTGAGAGGCAGGTTGTGTACCTGGCCTCGGTTACAAATTTTGCCTCTAGGAGGTCTTTAACAGCAGATTCACCTGCTTCAGTTTTTTCGGTCGACTGCTTCCTCCTGCACTGGGCGACTACTTTGTGTGTTGGGTCAATGGAGAGGTGATAGCAGGCTGTCTCGGGGTCGAGTCCTGGCATCTCTGCGGCGCTCCAGGAAAACAGATCTGCGTTCCCTTTGAGGCAAGCTTCCAACTATCGTTTTGCCAAGTCGGGCATATGTGCCCCGATCCTAACGCACCGGGTTGGGTCATCTCCCAGGGGGATCAGCTCGAACTCTCCATCTGGGATTGGTCGGGATAGTGAATCCGTTGGCTTTTGGACGCCCTCGTTGTCGCCTGAGAACCTGCAGTCCAGGTCGATTGAGTCTACCTGAGGGAAAGCCCTGGGCGTTTGTAGAACATCTGGTGAAGTCAATGCTGAAGGGTTTGGTTGGTAAGATATTGAGCTAAGACCTTTAGATGATGCTTCGAAACACCGACGAGCAGCATCGACGTCCCCGTGCAGTGTGGCAACCTTGCCCGAAGTAGTATAGTACTTCATCTTCAGGTGGACGGTGGATGGCACAGCGATTAGCTCGGCTAGTGTCGGTCGTCCTAGAATGCACTGGTATAGCGACGGGCAGTCCACGACTAGGAACTGGACTCGGACCGTTCTGGCTGTTTCAGCTGCTCCAAAGGTGACAAACAGATCGACGTAGCCCCATGGTCGGGAGACCGCCCCGTTGAAACCCTGCAAGTCTGATCCGACGTACGGAGTCAGGTGTGTTTCGTTCAACTGGAGTGTTGAAAACAGCTGGGAGTACATAATGTCGCAGGAGCTGCCTTGGTCCACCAAGATTCTTCTCACATCGAAATTCGCCATTCGCGCCCGGATGAGTAACGGGATGCTGGCGTTTGGTGCCCCTCCCAAGATTTCTTCTCGGTAAAAGGCAAGGGGTACCGAGCCCTCTCTTGGTGGGTCCAGGGTTGCGTTCTGCGCGGGCCCCTTCGCAATCAGCTGGTCGAATTTCCGTTTTACGGATCCGACCGTGATTTTTTTGAACCCTCCTCCTGAGATGACCATTGCGGATGGAAAGGTTTCCCATGGACTATGGGAGGAAAAGTATCTCGGGCTCCCGGTGTGATCGGGTAGGAAGAAATCTTCTGGGCGATAGATGCTCAGGGCGACCTGCATGTTCGCATCTGCAAGAACGGGTACAGCCTCCTCGACCTTTTGAGTCTCCTGCGCTTCTTGTCGAGGAGTGTCTCTGGATTTGGTGAATTATTTAAGGTGCCCGTCCTTGATAAGAATTTCGATTGCGTCCTTGAGATGGATGCAGTCTTCTGTGTTGTGGCCATGACTTTTGTGGAATCTGCAATATTTTGTTTTGTCTGTGCCCGATTTGTTGGATTGTTATTTCGGAAAACGTACCCCTGCTTGCCTGAACTCTGAGTTGGCACACTCGGACAAGATTTTCTCCCTGGAAGCCAGGAGTGGATTATATTCGTGGAACCGGTCGAAGGGTCCTGTGTGCTCCCGCGGTTCACGGGAGCGATCGTCCTTTCTTTTGTCTCCTCCCCGACGAGATGTCGAGGGTTCATCGACTCGGTGGGGCTTCGCATCTTCGTGACGTCGAGCATCTCTTACAGAGCTGGCCGTCTGCTTCTCCTCATACTGGATATAATCCTGGGCTTTCAGCAAGAACGCGTCGAAGGTGGAAGGGGTCTCGATACCGACTGCCCGGTGAAAATCTGTTGACGGGTGTAGTCCTCGTTCCAGCAAATACTTCTTCATATTGTCGGTTGTGGACACTTGGACTGCCTCTTTGTTGAACCTTTCGATGTAAGTTCGCAAAGGTTCGTCTTTCCCTTGGATGATCGCTTCGAGCGAAGCTTCTGTCTTTGGGTTCCGCCTTGAGGCGGTGAAGTGTCTGGAGAACGTGCGTCCAAGTTGTTTCCAGGAAGTGATGGATTCAGCCTCAAGGCTTTTGTACCACGTCATCGCTCCTTTCCTCAGTGTCGTAGGAAAGAGGCGACATTTGATTTCTCCTCGTACTCCTTAATAGTCGTGCAGCGCATCGATATTCTCGATATGCTCGTCCGGATCTGTGGTTCCGTCGTATGAGCCTAGCGGTGGGGATTTCTCTAAACCTCTTGGAAGTTTAGCCGCCATGATTTCTGACGAGAGGGGACCCCGAGCATCCTCGTCCTCGCTGGAGTTGAATGAAGGGGATCTGTGAGCGCGCTTCTTCGTTCGCCGAGGAGATACAGATCTTGATTTGCTCCTTCTTGACTTTCTTGGAGGGGAAGACCGCGGAGGGGACCGACGAGGTCGTTTGTCGCCAGTGGATTCGTCGATGTATTCCTTCCTCTTTCTCTTGGGAGGAGAGGGACTGCGCCTTCTTTGGTGTCTCGCGGGAGACTAGGGTCGACAGTAGTTGTCTTCGAGACGGGCGATTTTCTCGCCATGCGCGAGGAGTAGAAGATTTGTCTGATTCAGGATTTCGGCCAGGGCGGCGAAGTCAGATCCTGAAGGGGTCGAGGGAAAGAGGGCTTATGGGCGACTCTCCAGAGGTTGATCGCGGTCGGGAGAAGGCGATGTTGTCTTCCCGTCCGGGTGATCTTGTACGGTTTCTTCGTGCAGAGGATGATGAATGTTGCTCTCACGTTGCGTGAGGATCATGCCATCGTTTGATCGGTTGTCTGGATTGTCTCGAGCAGCCATGGATCTTGGTAAAAACTTTGGTTCTTTGAAGATTCTGAGAGAGAGAAGAACGGGGAAATCAGTTTCCCACAGACGGCGCCACCTGATCGTACCTGGAGATCAGGATCCGATACGGCTGGCTTCGAGCGTAACTGAAAGACGGTTGGTGAGGAGAAGAGGGGGTGTACCTGCAAGGCACTCCGATGCTAAAGTAAGTAACCGAGCAAAGAGTGGGAAAGTACGAGAATTAAGGTCAGAGAGTTGAATACCTGACCCTCCCAAAAATGAGAGGGTTTATATAAGGGGCTAAGTGGAAGATTATTGGTCTACACCGTTGGGCGCAGATCGAGGAATCCATAAAAATAGGTAACGGTCAAAACTAGCCGTTGGAGGGCTTTGTCTTGGTCGGTACGCTTTTGGTCGACAGAGACCACTATCCTTGATTCTGCTCGACGTCGAGTGCTTCTGCCAAGTTGGTTTGCTTGGCCAAATTATGGGAATTGGGCCAGTCCAGAATAGTAATTGTTACCATTCATCTTTGCAGGAAACATGTTTAACAACCCACGATTCCGAAAACATTATCACCAACGTGTGATTCATGAAAAAACAATCAAGAAACTAACTGGAGCTCTATATACCAATTTGTTAGTACTTGAGGCACTTTTAGTGAAGAGAGATAGAGATAGATAGATAGATAGAGAGAGAGAGAGAGAGAGAGAATGAGAGAGAGAGAGAGAAAGAAAATGTTTGTGTGTGTGTGTGTGAGAGAGAGAGAGAGAGAAAGAGAAAGAGAATGAAGAATAAGGATTATTATTATTGAATGTGTTTTTAAAACGGAATTACAAAGTATATATTGTCATACAACTAAGTGACTTAACTATTAAGTAACAAACCTTAACCCTAACTAACTTGGACTCGGTCCATTCTACATGTATTTTAGTGCAAAACAAACTAAGGATTAAGGTTCATACTCTCTATTGTGTCTGCTCCGGTCTGTCCCTTTTTTTTATTTTTGTTGATGCAACATTAGAATAATTCTATTCAATTTTACACTTAAAATATGAAATGTCCACGAATCTGTAATGCCTTGCTCTCAAGGCATATAAATATTTTAAGTCTTTATTCTCAACTATGTCTACCTTATTCTTTCATTACTTTTCAAGGTTTTTATAAAATGGACTTAAGCTAGATAGACATTTCTCATCTACCACTCTTAATTATTAATGGATGTGTAATATATTTTTGGATATAATTTACAAATATTGAAACTTCCATAACAATAGAATTCATTCATGATTATTATTGGTTGCGTAATATATTTTTGGATATAATTAAATAAAATGAAACTTCCATAACAATAGAATTCATGTATATCATATGAAAGACAAGTAGATGTAAATGTGTAAAAAATTGACAACTTCACTTTCTTCCCGGCTCAATCAAATATACTAATCTTAAAATTTTATTCATATTTTATTTAAAATATATCTTTTTATAATAGAGATCCAATTAACCCTAACAACATCGTCATTTTTCTTGATATTTCAAGTCTCATAATTACGAAAAACTCCATAAAGGTTTAAACCCCATACCCATAACTAGCTATTCAGCTTCGGCCTTATTCCCATAAGTAAAGTCTTCAAGTTCACAACAACACATCTTCTAACCAGCCACTCATATCAACCATACTTACAAAAATTAAATTATTGCAATAATTATGAGTCCATAGAGATTCATGATATCTCATGCCTCTTTCGCTGATTCAGGGTGAGAAATCCGATAAAAGTTCGTCGCGTCTACCGTCAATTGTTTATAAAATGCAACTTTGTAATCTTTCTTCCTGACCTCCTTGTTCGCGACTCTCTGAGCATCATTTGCATTCTCAACAAGCTCATGGACGCCATTGGTAACCACTTCAAGGGTTTCATGAAAGCCAAATAGAGATTGAATCTTTTTTCTCCATCAAATCCAATTCTTGCCGTCAAGAATTGGAAAAGAATCCAGAATGTAATTGTTACCATTCATCTTTGCAGAAATGTGATAAACAACCTACGATTCCGAAAATATGAACACCAACGTGTGATTCCTGAAAAAAAAACAATCAAGAAACTAATCAGAGCTCTATATACCAATTTGTTAATGCTTGAGGCACTTTTAGTGGAGAGAGAGAGAGTGTGAGAGAGAGAGAGAGGAGAATGAAGATTGTTATTATTGAATGTGTTTTTAAAAGAGAATTATAAAGTATATATTTATATATAACTAAGTGACTTGACTACTAAGTAACAAAGCTTAACCCTAACTAACTTGGACACAGTCTGTTTTACACGTATTTTAGTGCAAAGCGAACTAAGGATTAAAGCTCATACTCTTTAATGTGTCTGCTATTGTCTATCCTTTTTTTTTTTGAATTTTTCTCGACGCAACATTAAAATAATTCTTTTCAGTTTTACACTTAAAATATGAAGTGTCCACGAATCCATAATTCCCTACTCTCAAGGCTTATAAATATTTTAAATCTTTACTCTCAAATATATCTATCTTATTCGGTTATTATTTTTTCCAGGTTTTTAAAAACGGACTTAAACTAGATAGACATTTCCCATCTACCATTCCTAATTATTATTGAATGTGTAATATATTTTTTTATTATAATTTTAAAAATTGAAACTTCCATAACAATAGAATCTATTCCTAATTATTATTGGTTGTGTGATATATTTTTGGATATAATTAAAAAAAATGAAACTTCCATAACAATAGAATTTGTGTTTATAATATGAAAGACATGTTGATGTATATGTGTAACAAATTGACAACTTCATTTTCTTCCCGGCTCTATCAAATATACTAATCTTAAAATTTTATTCAATTTTTTTAAAAAGAGATTTCTTTTTATAATAGAGATCCGATTATCCCTAACAACATCGTCATTTTGCATGAAATTTCAAGTCTCATAATTACGAAAAACTCCATGAAGGTTCAACCCCCATACCCATAACTAGCTATTCAGCTTCGGCCTTATTCCCATAAGTAAAGTCTTCAACTTCACATCTACACATCTTCTAACCAGCCACTCATATCAACCATACTTACAAAAATTAAATTATTGCAATAATCATGAGTCCATAAAGATTCAGGATATCTCATGCCTCTTTCGCTGATTCAGGGTGAGAAATCCGATAAAAGTTCGTCGCGTCTACCGTCAATTGTTTATAAAATACAACTTTGTAATCTTTCTTCTTGACCTCCTTGTTCGCGACTCTCTGAGCATCATTTGCATTCTCAACAAGCTCATGGACGCCATTAGTAACCACTTCAAGGGTTTCATGAAAGCCAAATAGAGATTGAATCTTTTTTCTCCATCGGATCCAATTCTTGCCGTCAAGAATTGGAAAAGAATCCAAAATGTAATTGTTACCATTCATCTTTGCAGAAACGCGATAAACAACCCACGATTATGAAAATATGAACACCAACGTGTGATTCCTGAAAAAGACAATCAAGAAACTAATCAGATCTCTATATACCAATTTGTTAATGCTTGAGGCACTTTTAGTGGAGAGAGAGAGTGTGAGAGAGAGAGAGTGGAGAATGAAGATTGTTATTATTGAATGTGTTTTTAAAAGAGAATTATAAAGTATATATTTATATACAACTAAGTGACTTGACTACTAAGTAACAAAGCTTAACCCTAACTAACTTGGACACAGTCTGTTTTACACGTATTTTAGTGCAAAGCGAACTAAGGATTAAAGCTCATACTCTTTAATGTGTCTGCTATTGTCTATCCTTTTTTTTTGAATTTTTCTCGACGCAACATTAAAATAATTCTTTTCAGTTGTACACTTAAAATATGAAGTGTCCACGAATCCATAATTCCCTACTCTCAAGGCTTATAAATATTTTAAATCTTTACTCTCAAATATATCTATCTTATTCGGTTATTATTTTTTCCAGGTTTTTAAAAATGGACTTAAACTAGATAGACATTCCCATCTACCATTCCTAATTATTATTGAATGTGTAATATATTTTTTTATTATAATTTAAAAAATTGAAACTTCCATAACAATAGAATCTATTCCTAATTATTATTGGTTGTGTGATATATTTTTGGATATAATTAAAAAAAATGAAACTTCCATAACAATAGAATTTGTGTTTATAATATGAAAGACATGTTGATGTATATGTGTAACAAATTGACAACTTCATTTTCTTCCCGGCTCTATCAAATATACTAATCTTAAAATTTTATTCAATTTTTTTTAAAAAGAGATTTCTTTTTATAATAGAGATCCGATTATCCCTAACAACATCGTCATTTTGCATGAAATTTCAAGTCTCATAATTACGAAAAACTCCATGAAGGTTCAACCCCCATACCCATAACTAGCTATTCAGCTTCGGCCTTATTCCCATAAGTAAAGTCTTCAACTTCACATCTACACATCTTCTAACCAGCCACTCATATCAACCATACTTACAAAAATTAAATTATTGCAATAATCATGAGTCCATAAAGATTCAGGATATCTCATGCCTCTTTCGCTGATTCAGGGTGAGAAATCCGATAAAAGTTCGTCGCGTCTACCGTCAATTGTTTATAAAATACAACTTTGTAATCTTTCTTCTTGACCTCCTTGTTCGCGACTCTCTGAGCATCATTTGCATTCTCAACAAGCTCATGGACGCCATTAGTAACCACTTCAAGGGTTTCATGAAAGCCAAATAGAGATTGAATCTTTTTTCTCCATCGGATCCAATTCTTGCCGTCAAGAATTGGAAAAGAATCCAAAATGTAATTGTTACCATTCATCTTTGCAGAAACGCGATAAACAACCCACGATTATGAAAATATGAACACCAACGTGTGATTCCTGAAAAAAACAATCAAGAAACTAATCAGATCTCTATATACCAATTTGTTAATGCTTGAGGCACTTTTAGTGGAGAGAGAGAGTGTGAGAGAGAGAGAGTGGAGAATGAAGATTGTTATTATTGAATGTGTTTTTAAAAGAGAATTATAAAGTATATATTTATATACAACTAAGTGACTTGACTACTAAGTAACAAATCTTAACCCTAACTAACTTGGACACAACCTGTTTTACACATATTTTAGAGAGCGCTTTCTCAAAAACGTTGTCTAATGTCTATCTTTTTTTTTTGAATTTTTCTCGACGCAACATCAAAATAATTCTTTTCAGTTTTACACTTAAAATATGAAGTGTCCACGAATCCATAATTTCCTACTCTCAAGGCTAATAAATATTTTAAATCTTTACTCTCAAATATATCTATCTTATTCGGTTATTATTTCTTCCAGGTTTTTAAAAATGGACTTAAACTAGATAGACATTTCCCATCTACCATTCCTAATTATTATTGAATGTGTAATATATTTTTTTATTATAATTTAAAAAATTGAAACTTCCATAACAATATAATTCATTCCTAATTATTATTGGATGTGTAATATATTTTTCGATATAATTAAAAAAAATGAAACTTCCATAACAATAGAATTTGTGTTTATAATATGAAAGACATATTGATGTATATGTGTAACAAATTGACAACTTCACTTTCTTCCCGGCTCTATCAAATATACTAATCTTAAAATTTTATTCAATTTTTTTAAAAAATAGATTTCTTTTTATAATAGAGATTTGATTATCCCTAACAACATTGTCATTTTGCATGAAATTTCAAGTCTCATAATTACGAAAAACTCCATGAAGGTTCAACCCCCATACCCATAACTAGCTATTCAGCTTCGGCCTTATTCCCATAAGTAAAGTCTTCAACTTCACATCTACGCATCTTCTAACCAGCCACTCATATCAACCATACTTACAAAAATTAAATTATTGCAATAATCATGAGTCCATAGAGATTCAGGATATCTCATGCCTCTTTCGCTGATTCAGGGTGAGAAATCCGATAAAAGTTCGTCGCGTCTACCGTCAATTGTTTATAAAACGCAACTTTGTAATCTTTCTTCTTGACCTCCTTGTTCGCGACTCTCTGAGCATCATTTGCATTCTCAACAAGCTCATGGACACCATTAGTAATCACTTATAGGGTTTCATGAAAGCCAAACAGAGATTGCATCTTTTTTCTCCAACAGATCCAATTTTTGCCGTCAAGAATTGGGAAAGAAATCAGAATGTAATTGTTACCATTCATCTTTGCAAAAACATGATTAATAACCCACGATTCTGAAAACATGATCACCAACGTGTGATTCATGAAAAAAAAATCAAGAAACTAACTGGAGCTATATAAACCAATTTGTTTTAGTGGAGATAGAAAAAGAGAGAGAGTGAGAGAGAGAGAGAGTGTGTGTGTGTGTGTGTGTGTGAGAGAGAGAGAGAGAGAGAGAATGAAGAATAAGGATTATTATTGTTGAATGTGTTTTTAAAACAGAATTACAAAGTATATATTGTCGTACAACTAAATGACTTGACTACTAGGTAACAAACCTTAAACCTAACTAACTTGGAATCGGTCCGTTTTATATGTATTTTAGTGCAAAACGAACTAAGGATTAAGGTTCATACTCTCTAATGTGTCTGCTCCGGTCCGTTCTTTTTTTTTTTTTTGGATTTTTGTGGATGCAACATTAGAATAATTCTTTTCAATTTTACACTTAAAATATGAAATATCCACGTATTCGTAATTCCCTGCTCTCAAGGCATATAAATATTTTAAGTCTTTACTCTCAACTATGTCTACCTTATTCCGTCATTACTTTTTCCAGGTTTTTATAAAATGGACTTAAGCTAGATAGACATTTCCCATCTACCACTCCTAATTATTAATGGATGTGCAATATATTTTTGGATATAATTTACAAAAATTGAAACTTCCATAACAATAGAATTCACTCCTAATTATTAATGGATGTGTAATATATTTTTGGATATAATTAAAAAAAAAACTTCCATAACAATATAATTTGTTTTTATAATATGAAAGACAAGTTGATGTATATGTGTAACAAATTAACAATTTAACTTTCTTTTCGGCTCTGTCAAATATACTAATCTTAAAATTTTATTCAATTTTTTTTATAAAAAATATTTCTTTTTATAACAGAGATCTGATTAACCCTAACAACATCGTCATTTTGAATGAAATTTCAAGTATCATAATTACAGAAAACTCCATGAAGGTTCAACCCCATACCCATAACTAACTGTTCGTCTTCGACCCCATTCCCATAAGTAAAGTCTTCAACTTCTCATCTACACATCTTCTAACCAGCCACTCATGTCAACCATACTTACAAAAATTAAATTATTGCAATAATCATGAGTCCACAGAGATTCAGGATATCCCATGCGTCTTTCGCTGATTCAGGGTGAGAAATCTGATAAAGGTTTATCGCGTCTACCACCGATATAATATAAAATGCAACCTTGTAGTCTTTCTTTTTGGCCTCCTTGTTCGCGACTCTTTGAGCATCATTTGCATTCTCAACAAACTCATGGACGCAATTAGTAACCACTTATAGGGTTTCATGAAAGCCAAACAGAGATTGCTTCTGTTTTCTCCATCGGATCCAATTCTTGCCGTCAAGAATCGGAAAAGAATTCAGAATGCAATTGTTACCATTCATCTTTGCAGCAAACACAATTAACAACCCACTATTCCGAAAACAAGATCACCGTGTGATTCTTGAAAAAACAATCAAGAAACTAACCAGAGCTCTAGATATCAATTTGTTTAAGACTCATAATACTCTTTAATGTATCCACGCTACTCCGTCTCCTTTTTTTTTTTTGGATTTTTGCAGACGCAACATTAACATAATTATTTTCATTTTTAAACTTAAAATATTAAGTGTCTACGAAACTGTCATACCTTGCTCTTAAAACATATAAATATTTTAAGTTTGTACTCTCAATTATGTCTATCATGTTGCGTCTTGTGTTTTCTTTCAAATTTTTATAAAATAGACTTAAATTGGATGGGTATTGCCCATCTACCACTCCTAATTGTCATTGATATGTTATATATTTTTGGATATAATTTTAAGAAAAATAAACTTCCATAGTAATAGAATTCAATTCACTCCTAATTATTATTGGATGTGTAATATATTTTATGAATATAATTATAAAAAAAAATGAAACTTCCATAATCATAAAATTCATGTTTATAATATAAAAGAAAAGTTGATGTATATGTACCAAATTGACAACTTCACTTTCTTTCCAACTCTATCAAATATATTAATTTTAAAATTTTATTCAAATTTAAAAAAAAAAAAACTATATTTATTTTTATAATAGAGATCTGATTGATTATCCCAACAACATTGTCATTTTGCATGAAATTTCGAGTTCATAATTATAAAAAAAAACACCATGAAAATTCAACTTTATACCCATAACTAACTATTCAACTTCGATCGCATTCCCACTCATACCCATATCTAACTATTCAACTTGATCGCATTCCCACAGACTTCAACTCCACATCTATCTTTTAACCAACCACTAATGTTAACCATACTTACAAAAATAAAATTCTTGCAATAATTTGAATCCACATTTTCAAGTTTCAACAATCCAAAAAAGTCACAACTTAATTTTATTATTTTTGTACTGATCAAGAATCATTATTTATTCTACAATAACAAATTTGTCACTAACCTAGACTAAAAAAACCAATCACAAGACTCAAAAACAAAACAAAACACATACATGAAAAACAAACACTCTTGTCTGTTTTTTTTTTCTCTCAAGAAAGAAACCAAGCAATCAAATCATTTTGTTTCTGAGAATCTATCTCCCCCAACATCTTACTATCACCTTCCCAATCATCATCTTCACACAACCAATTCAAAAGATTCTCTTTATGCTCCCTACTACTATCACCCTCCTCCTCCTCCTCAATATTAAACTTCATCACACTCTCCCAATTCCATTCACCACTTTCCCCATTATTCGAACCTTGAAAATTCACACTACTCTCAAAATCCTCACATGAAGCTCGATTATAATTAATACAAACATCACCATCATCATTCATTGCTCCACCATTTTCTTCACTTAAATTTGTAACAGACCCACATGGTTCCAGCAAGCAATTTTCCATGCACAACGCCCCACTGACTTCATTAATGTCGACTAATAATTCACTCAGTCCTAAGATGTCGTCACATAATTCATATGTCGCTGTTGTTTTTTCTTTCTCTTGTTCATGTGTTGTTTTAACTTCCACGTCACATGATTCATCAACTGATTTTTCTTTAATACTATCAGGTTGAATAATAGTACTACTACTATTAGGGGCGATTTGTTTTTTGTACATCTTGTTTTTCTTCATGGCCCAACGACTTGTTCTACCACATTTCCGTTTTGGTAAAGGAATTTCAACCGTTTTTGTCTCTGTGGCTGTGGATATTTTCGAGAAACGATAAATTTTTCTGCTTAAATGAGAATTCCAATGGTTTTTTATTTCGTTGTCGGTTCTTCCCGGCAAGTGGCTAGCAATCATGGACCACCTGAAAATCGAACAAAACTCATAAACTTCAAATCATCGTTATAATTTCTATGCAATATACCAGTATATTCCTAGCTTCAATTTAATTATTATTCCCTACCTTTCATGCCAAACTAAATTATTGGAGACAATTTACTATAGTGATCGGTCAAACATTTATCACTCCCTCCTTCGCAAAAATATTTTTTTTTTTTAGATTATACAGATTAAAAATAATAATAAATGAAAAAATAAATATAACAATTTTACAAAATTATCTACATACAATTTCATAAATATAGAGTATTTAATGTCTTATGAGTATTTACTAACAATATTAATTAAAAGTAAAATTCGTATTAAAAAAGATAAAACTATATTTATTTTATGACTAATTTTTTAGACTAAAATAACATTTATTTTGAAACCGATGAAATGTCGATTTGTTTAAATTTATAAATTAATTTTTTTATAATAAAAAAACTAACTTAAATTATTTTACAATCAATTAACTCTTAATAATAATCAGAAATCTAAAATTAATTTATCTAAAGTTAATATTCGCCAAATCAAATGAACTCTTGATCTATTTAAATTATAAATCTATATCAGCAGTTGAATAGAATATACTCATTTAGTACAACTGTTTTTTGTTTTTTTATGGTTGAAATTTAATAAATTGTGTACGTAGTACTATTCGTTGTATCATTTAATGATTCACCAATTTCTTAGGCATGTGGGCGTTATAATAATAATTATAAATTTATAATGTTTTGCGAGGCCCCGGGGGCAATTTTTACTGTGCTACATCAATTTTAATTTATTTTATATTTTGTTATTACTATTTAATATATATACTTCTAAAATAATTATTTACACTATTAACTGATGATAAATTCAAATCATTACTAACATAATTTAACTTCAAACATTCTTTTATAAATCCCACACAAATAAATGTTGGTAAAATTCTTTACACATATATTACAAAAAAAAAAAATTAACTCTTTTTTTAATAATTTTTTCCCCTTCAACATGTTATATATTTTCGTCGACATTCTTTTCGCACTGTTGCATTATGTATACTGTGCTGCACCCTACATATCATTTGGCGTACACTCATCATAACCGTTGACTTTTATAGCTACTTTTAGAAAGAAAACTCACCAAAAATTACTGGTTAAAATTTTATAAAATAGGTACTTTACAATATATATATATATATATATATATATATATATATATATATATATATATATATATATATATATATATATATATATATATATATATATTCCAGTTTTCTTGGAACAAATGAAAAGTTGTCATGAGTACAACTAACCACATAATTCTAGAAAAGGACAAAAGCAAAATATAAAAAAAAAATGCTAATATTCAGATATTTAATTTTCATATATCAGAGTACAAGTGAATATCAAATTGGGTAAATATCTCACATTCCAAATTGAGTACTATTTCGACGTATATGATGGGTGGGGTTGATGAGTGGTTAATATTTTTATTTTATTGATTCATTATATTTTTCTACGTGTGATAATAACAAGAATGATGGTTCTGTAATGACAAGAAAGCCACTTGTAGTAGCTAACTCAATTTATTAGAGGTTGTTGCATGTAATTACTATTCTCACATTATATATATTTTTTAAGAAATAGTCTCTACCTCATATTTTTAATAAAAAAATTATTTTTTAGATTTATTGAAGATATATTAATTCTTTATATATTACATTCAGTTTATTCAATTTACATAATATTTTTTTTTTTAAATTAATTATTTCTCTTTTCAATGCATTGAATATATATATATATATATATATATATATATATATATATATATATATATATATATATATATATATATAAAAACATGATTTTTTAATCTATTAACTAATATTCAACGTACTATTTTAATCTCTTAATTAGTGTCCTGAAGACATTCGTTAGCATTTTTTTTAATATATTACAGAAAAGAGGAAATATGGGTATTGATTATGATCGTACTTAGTCATTTAACTAATATTAGGGTTTATTCTGAAAAGACAAATCAATATTAACACATGATTAATGAGGTATTATAGTCTTTATGTAAATAACAGATATTATAGATAGTTGTCTCTGTCTACATTTATTAAAAATAAAGACATAAGCTGAACTTACGTGGACAAAAATTACCCTGAATAAAAGTTTAAATTTAAAGTTTTTTTTTTTTTCATTTATATTTAGAACTTTCACTAACCTGTTGCCATAAGTAGAGTGCAACTTTACTATAGTATCTTCTTCTTCAGCAGAAATGTTTCCTCTTTTAAGATCAGTTCTCAAATAGTTTATCCATCTTAGTCTGCAGCTCTTTCCACACCTCAATAATCCTTCAAATCCAAAATAATTATAAAGAAAATATCAAACAAAACTTTAATATATTGAACTCGTACTAAAACTACATAATATAAAAAAAAAATTATAATAAGATGTCGGTATAGAAGTGGTCATTAGAAGGAGGAAATTCTCATTTTAACTACAATTTTTTTTTAAATTTTATTAGGATCATTTGACTTATATATCTAAGTTTCAGTTTATCAGAATTTTCTCTTTTCTCATTTTTTAGTCGGGATTTTTTATTTATAAAAAAGGATTAGAGTAACTCTAATATTTTTTTTATATTATTTCTTACTTAAAGAAAAACTTTTTTATAATATCAAATATTGTTGTAATCATTCAATTATTTAAAAAATTGACTTTATCGTATATTCTTTTCGTAAAAAGTGTTTACTTAAACAATACATAATTCTTATTCAATATTAGATGAGATGATTTTAATAATAAAACTAATATCAATTCCTAATATATTTTGAATAATTATAGTTAATAGAATTTTTGAATAAGTAAAAATTAATAAATAGAATATAATTGTGGTAAAGTAATAATAAACATTACATTAGTATTCTAATAAGATAATTATATTGATGAAGAAAAAAAATGAAGTATAATTTAAAAGTCAGTATAAACTATTGGTCGTAAAATATTGTATAGAAAATGATATCAAAATTATTCTATAAAACAAAATACATTAATTAAAACGGGTCCCCGACAATAGACAAAAATAGTATTATTTATTTATTTTAATAATGAAGTAGAATTAATTGATACCTGCATTTTTGGGCAATGACCTCCAAGAACCTTCTCCATTGGCCTGAATATATTTCGACAAGATCTCATCTTCTTCACTGGTCCATCTTCCTCTTTTCAACCCAACTTTCTCACAACAAGGAGCTCTTCCCATATCTAGTAACAAGTGTCCACTATTTTGTCCTGCTATGAATAAAAAACAATGCAGAAAAATGTTACACAAGAAAAGCAAAAACAACAAGTTACATAAAGAAAGAAATGAAATGGTATCTACCTAGTTTAAGAATGAGACAAGACAATGTGGTTGAGAAATTGTAAAGTAAGTTTGTTGTCTGTAGTCATTCAACAATTGCAAAAACGACCTCTGCTCCTGGTTTGTGAAAAGTATGAGAGAGGTGTTGAAGTGATTTATAGAATTGAAAAAATGAGCAGTGTGTGTGGGATCGTTGATTTTGATGTGTTTGTGGTGGAAGATTGTGCCACGTTGGGGTTTTTAGAAATTGCTACGATCGTGGCTCATCCACCGTCAACACTTAACACTCTCCTATGGGGCTTCCATCTCCCACGTTGGTGTTTATGAATGTTACAATTTAAGTGTACTCCTCTATGTCCTATGTATTCAATGTCATAAATGTGAGATTTTGATTGTCCATTCAATCTACTTTCCTCTGTTACAATGTATTCACTGTTTAATACTAGGAAACCTTTTATTTTCTCATCCTTCCAACCGGGAATGGATTTGCTACTTTGATGAATTGGTAACTTTGTAACTTTAGGAGTAGTTTGAAAATATATGAGTATTATTTTATTAATTTAAATCAATTTTTAATGAGAGAGAAGAAATATTAGGAGAGAGATAGAGAAAGGTAACAAAGTCAACCAATCTTGTCTCTTTAAACTGTTAAAAAAACTAATTATATAAAAAAAATGTTATTCAAATTTTAAAACTCAAAGCAATTTCTCCCCATAATGTATAAGGGAGTTTCTTCCCATTCAACATGTTCTATGTCATACATTTCTATCAATGACATAATTTTTAAGTTGTTTCAGTTAAAATATGTTGTTACAAAGTTGTTTAAGTTGAATAAAATGTTAGATTATATTTAGTTGAATATTTAAAAATCCGCTGCGTAGTTGTAAAAGTTGTTTTGGTTTCAAAAAGATGAATAAAAGATTGTTGTTATAGTTTCATCCGAATTTAAAAGTGTTATGTATCGATGTATTATTTGATTAAATGAAAAAGTGTTTTGAAGTCGAAATGTGACATCCTACTTGTTATATTAAGTTGAATTTTACTACTCTGATTTTGTCGTTAATTGTTGGGTAGAAAATGAGTGTTACACGATTCGTGATTGTCCCAGAGCAAAGGAAATTTGGTGTATCAAGTGCCTATAAAAGTGTTTCACAGTTTTTTCAATGTGGAGTTGGAAAAATGAATAACTTTGAATTTAAGTTACAGATCTAGCAAGGACAGTGATTGGAATAACCATTGGGCTACAACTTGTCATACCATGTAGTAATGGAGAAATAAAGAGAGACATGTGGAGAATTTTGTTAGGCCTTGGATGCTAATGGGTATGTGTTAGGTCGAGCGAAAGACTATGAAGAAGCCTTAGTTTATAATAATAAGGTTGTAGGAAGAAGTAAGAAGGTTCACATTGTTAAATGGTTACCTCCTAAACTGGGAATGGTAAAAATGAACTTGGAGGGAGTCTACTTAGAAGGTGTTTTTGCAGGTTGTAGGGGCTTAATTAGAGATAATAAGGGTTGTTGGTTGGGTGGTTTCGCCAAAAATGTGGTGGTTTGTAGTAGCTACTTGGCATAATTATGTGGTATCCTTGAAGGACTGACGTTTGCTTTAGACATGAGATTCAGGAAAATTGAAGTCAATACTGATTCTTCAGAGATCGTTAAGGGCCTTAACAGAGGTCTAGCTAGTAGAATTGATGGCCTTGAGATGATTAAGAAAATTGAGAGTCTTTTTAGTCAGTTTGATGAAGTTATTGTTGCTCATTCTTTTAGAGAAGTTAATAAATGTGTTTATGCATTGGCTAAAGCCGAATGCAGATTGTCTTCGGAATTGTTTTGTTTCTCATCTGCCCCAAGTTACATCGAGCATTTGCTACTTGAGGATAAATTGGGGATATCCACCTCTAGAGAGGTGTTTTTATAGTTTACTTTTCTGTTGGACCGTTTGACCTTCACTTTACCAAATAAATAAATAAAACGCGTTTTTTTAGGAAAAAAATCGATTGCTTATTTGTTTCTATTATAATATTTAGTTTTTCTATTATATTCTTAAGTTTCATTATTAAATTTTAATTTGATTATGATTTATCGAAAGAAGAAGAACATCCTCGTGGGTGTGGGTGTGGGTGTGAGAGAGAAAAAAAATATACTTTTTATTTTTATGGTTAAATATGTTTTTTGTTCCTCTAAATATCTCAAACTTCGGTTTTAGTCCATATAAAAAAAAAAGTCAAGTTTTAATCCCGATAAAATTACTTTTGCATGCAGTTTTAGTCCCTGAAGTTAGACTAAAACTACATGCAAAAGTAATTTTATAGGGACTAAAACTCGATCTTTTTTTACAGGAACTAAAAGTCAAAGTTTGAGATATTTATATGGATCAAAAACTATATTAACCCTTATTTTTATAATGGAGTAGTCTTGTAAAACTAAAGAATGGAAACAAAAAGATTGAAGAGGAAGATTATTTCAAAAACAAAATAGTGTAGAATATACACTGCTAAAAAAGATAGAGAGATGGTGCAATGATAATAGGTAAGGAAAATTAAATAACGACTTCTTCTTTTTCTTTCCCCAAATTTCAATATTATTATGATATTTATTTTTATTGATTTCTCTTGCATTTTCAATTATATTTTAAATTTGATTAAATTTTAAAAATTAAAGTTAATTTTAAATTGATTAAACATCATAAATGATTTTACATATTACAATATAAATTTAGTAAACCACAATCTAATATTGGAGATGTAGATAGATAGAAAATGCAGAGAGCTCTTCATCTAAATAAATATGTGTTTATTCCATTCATGCTTAAATTCATTGATATTTATTTTATATGACAATATATTAATCGTCATATTTACTACATATTTAATATAATTAATGGGGATGGAGTTTACATTGATGGTGTTAATTCAGAGCGTAGTTGGGAGGATTTACAAAGAATTTGAAAATAAATTAGTCTAGTTGTTTTTTCTTTTTGGGCCTATGGCTAGACATGGCAACGGGGCGGGTCGGGGACGGTTTTTATCTTCCCCAAACCCAAACCCATATCTCCGTTCCCCGCCCCAAACCCAAACGAGGATGGAGAATTAAAACTCAAACCCGTTCAAAATGGGTTTGGGTTGGGTTCGGATATCCCCATCCCGCCTCTATCTATTTAGTAAAGTTATTTTTCTAATAGAAATATTTAATTTTTCCAAAATAAAATTACATTACAAATAATAAAATAAAACAATCTTAAAAAATTGCATACATACATTTCAAATATTTTAGATAATTAATAAAAATCAAAATATCAAAACATTGACCACATATTCAATATTACAAATTAACAAAACTAAATAATAATATACATAATAAAATAAACGGGGCAGGTTCGGGTGGGTACTAGTATTCCCATTACCCGACCCGTCCCCATATTTTTTAATTGGGGAAAACTCAAACTCAAACCCAAACAAAATCAAAGCGGGTTTTTCCCGTCAACTTCGGGACGGGTTCGGGTGAATACCCGCGGATATGGGTTTTGTTGCCATGTCTACTATGGCCCTCCCTTTTACTAAAAAAAGACTTAAAAATCAAAATAGTTTTAAGGTTGATTTAAGAAGATAGACAAGACATGAAGGGATTAAAATAATACCAACAGATAGAAAAAAGACACCAATTGTGTTTTAGTTTATCTAAATAAAGACACCGGTTTCTTCTACAATATGTGTTTCTTTTTGTTCTGACAAATTAATTATTTAAAAAAGAAAACACATGTATAGAAAAAATATATATCAATACAATGTCTAGAAAACCCAAACATTTTCATCTGTGAGAGATGCATCCAGACATGATTCATCATCAAATATAATTCAAAGTACTGACCGTAATTTTGAAGAGGATAGCCATTTGAATGTGATGTTGTTGTTATCACAAAATGATGCTTTTGTTCTCAGCGGCTGAGCAGTAAACATAAGCAGAGGAGGGAAAATGCATACTCAGCAAAGAAGAAGAAATTCAGTTGAAGGGCATGTTCAAATGTTCTTTTAATAATATCCCAACATTTTACATACCCAACATTTTATTATGAATAGTATAGCGTTACAAGTTTCTTTTTTCCTTTATTAGTAATAGTAAACTTTTAAGCACATGTTATTTTTCTTTATAATATAAAAAGTGTAACATTTAATAAATGAATTCAATAAAATTTATTAATATAATATGTGTGCTTGCGTAGAGCGTGGTAACCTATGTTAAAATCAACTGCGGTGGTGGTTTCACGTGGGCAATTAAAAATTGAAATATAACAAATTATTATATTCTCGATCAAAACATTCCGCTGATAAATTATTCTGCCAAATAAATACTGTTGTAGTTTTTCATTATTTTATGTATTCATTTATTTATTTAAATATGTGGTAATTATTTGTCTTTTATTAGGGAGTATCTATTAAATAAAAAGTAATCTATTTCTTTTTTAGCAAATTCATAAATATATTTTAATTTTAGTTGGTATAAAAGTATTAATTAATTTGAATTTTAAATTTTTAAATAATAAAATAATATTAAAAAAATTATAACTTAAATATTTTTATTTGATTAGAAAAAAATATTGATATTGAACTAAATTCAAGATTATCAGAGTTTTTTTTTCTTCTTTTAGACTAATGACCAACATTATTATTTAATTAAACAGGTTGGGAGAATGTGACAATCACGATTAAAATTATGACATAAATTGTTCTTACGATCAAATTATTAGAATGTAGGATATTTGCATTTCTTTCCGAACAACTATTTTCCCCTTAGAGCTTTGATTTCCCTTTGCATTTATTGGAACTAATCTTAAAACTCATCCATTATTTCCTATACGCCAATACTTTCACTCAAATCGGTATGAATCACAGGTTCCTCAACATAAGGAGTGGTATGAACAAAGAAGGTGGTACAAACATAACAGTAGGAACAACATATGGTTGATATCCTTCTGAGGGATTACTATGAGGGATTAAATACTGAGGAACCCTGACCAGGGCCGTGGGAATAGGCATAGGAACAATATCAGAGATCACATTCCTCTGAACAGGTGTCTGAGGAAGATGAGGTGACTGATTCTGAGCAACCACCATAGCTTCCATCATAGTAAAGAGTTTTTCCATATTATCCCTCAAAATTGTTACTTCCTCACGAAGTTCATGATTCTCTTGTTGTAATTGATCCATCTAATTTTGTTGATTAACCTGAATGTTGTACCGATGAGACAACTTGTTTGAACGAAGACCGAGAAAATGAAGAATAAATCACCTGGCAACCAAGACCAAATGTATAATGATGCATGATATGCAAATGCAAAATGCAAAGTTTTTAAGGAACCTTAAAATATAAGGAAAATTGTAAACATTAAAATAACACATTTGAAGTACCAAAAAAAATCTCATTTCATTAATATTGAATGCGTTACAACTTTGAAGTAGAATCTTTGAAAAAAAATCCAAAAAAAATAAGAGGAAAAAGAAAACTAAATCTATGGAATGATATCCGAAGATGATCCAATTACAAGATGATACTTCTTTCTAACCCTCTTGATCTTTCTCTCTGGGTTGATCTTCATGGTGTTCTTGTCCTTCACGAGTTGATCCACAATACACTTCCAAGCACCAGAAGAATGATGAGTAAATGAAATGCTAGAGGAAAATAAATCATCTTGCTCTTTTGACCTCTTTATAGCACGCTGCTAAAGTAACTCTATCAAGTCATCTTTATCCTTCAACTACTTCTTCAACTCTAGCTTCTCTAGATTTGAAGCATGGAACTTGTCTTCCCAAGCATCATATTCTTGGTTTATCCTAGCCAGCGCTTCTTGCAACTCCTTCACACCATAAATGGGAATAATGGGTGGCTTAGAAACCACTAGAGCCAAAGGCTTCTCAAAAGCATAAGGCATCTTGATCTCTTTTTCCCTCTCTTTCACCCAACAAGTGTAAGGCTACAAAGTTATGTAATTCTTCACTCCAAGCTCAAATCTTCCCTTTTTATGAATATTATGCTAAGCATGCACCATCACAGCTTCAATCCCTATGTGTTTTTCCCTTCTTGGAAAAATAAACCTTTTCACAAAGTGTTATTAGGTTTGTCCTTCATAGAATACCCAAGTTGGCGTCTTGCCAAAGTCAGATTGTAGTTGATTCCCCTTGTGTACCAAGAAGAGGCACGCTAGAGAACTCCCACAACTATCAATAATCTTTACATTTTTATAAACAATAGAATTCCAAATGATTGTGTCATTGGTGGGAGACATAAGCCTTTGATACCACCTCAAACAACCCTTGTTTTCTTTAAAAATATGAGACCGCAACAAGTGCGAAATAAACCACTTGTACAAAAAAGATGCACAACAAACAATAGTACTATTTCCCTTAGAAGTCCCATGATAAATGGATAAGTAGGTGTCACCAATAAAATTTATAATAGGATTCCCAATCAAAAATATCCTAATAGCATTAACATCAACAAAGTTGTCAATGTTGGGAAACATGACCAATCCATAGATGAGCAAGGCAAAAATAGCTTCAAAGGCCATCATACTACCAAAAATGGAAAAAGAAATAACTTTCCCAATAAAAAACTTGGAAGTCAATCCTTTAATACCTTCATTTACAATCATATTGGCCTTTATATCAGACTTCTTCAAGTGAACAACTTCAACAATGATTTGAGATTTAGGAATTTCCTCCAAACCACTGAAGAGAACTCTATCATAAACTAGTATACCCAACAGACTAGCATACTCCTCCAAGGTAAGTGTAACACTCCAAAATTTTCCCTCTCATGTTTCATATCATTTAGCATACATTTTCATGCAAGGCATTGCATTCAAGTCTCACAAAGATAAGACATTCATCATTGGAAGATTCATAAGGCATGTGATCGATTGATCTCAAAGCCTGATCATCCAAAGCCAAATAATAAGATCCAAGTGCTTTCAAGGGGTTTAATGGGGCTCTAATAGATCACACAATGTCATTTGATAATTCAAGTCATCTTAAGATGTGAATCCATCAAGAAATTGGATTAGTGCACCTCATCCTAACAAAATCAATCAGAAACTAGAGTTTTGTGTTCAAGGGAGAAATATTTAGGATTTTGATCCAAACTTGTGTTCAATATTTTCTACATGATAACAAGTGTTTAAGTATGGAATATTGTCCATGGATTTATTTTGGAATGTCTTCAATTGATCAATTACTCGAGAATCAAGAAAGTCAAGAAAAGTCAAATGTGGAGTGGGAAAAGTCAACTTTTAACTTTTTTAGGTCAAAATCATGTTCTTTAAGTCAAATATGGTTTATGATAAAAAACAGTTGATCAAGAAATGTAAAGTGATTCATCAAAAATCAAGAAATACACAAAGTTAACAAATTTAGAAACATAGGGTTTCTAAAAATGGCAAGTTTGGACCATTTTGCACCTCACTTCAAGGCATTCTTTCTTCAAGATAAAGGCCTTAAACTTCAGGCCTAAGTTGTGACAATTAAAGATAACATCCTAAGCTTCAAATCGATAGCAAGAACACCTCCATTGGATCAAAACTGAGAGAGATATGATCAATCAAAGTTGAGCAAAACTATGGCAACTTTGTTGGGAAACCAAGTCATAGGCGAGCCAGAGGCCCTACATTTCCTCAAATATGTGGTGTGATGAATGTCAAGCCCTTTTTCTCCATCAAGAAAGCTTCAAATGAAATATTTTTGAACATCAAAGTTGTCCATCTTGATTTCCTCTACAACTTGCATGTTTAGAGATTTTTCATTTGCTCAATGTACGAGGAAATATGAGAGCTCAAAGTGGGAGCCTCACACTGAGATTTTCATAGTCCTATGGTCAGGCCTGCAGGCCAATCTCACACGCCCATTGTTCAGTTTTATGCACTTGATTTCATGTTCATTTGTATGTATCTTATAGGACTTTATTCATCTTAATTCCAACATCAAACTTGTTCTATGATTTGTTCTTGATTCATTGCCACCAGAATCATCTTTTTTCATACACTCAACATGGAGAAATTTCTCATAAAAGATCAAATATTTCATTTTATCTTGGTTTCCTAACTTAGAGGTTTTTATGTTTTTTTTCATTTCACACGCATGATTCATCACATACACGCACCCAGACTTTATCTCATTTAGGCACACCAAGTTTTACACATACATGTATACATGCATGGCCATGCACTATAATGGAATGTTTCAAAATGTGAGAAACTTATGTTACAAGTCATAATTTATTGCACCATATTGTATCATCATTATCATCACCATACATCATTAGTGCACACTATAAATCTCCATGAGTTTTTCCATACACAAGCACAACCATAAGCACATGGAGCCTTCATTTTTGAATTTGATTATCTACCTTCATTGCTTCAGCCACCACAGTTAACTTAACCTTGGTTCTAACCACCAACTGAGGTAGTTAGAACCTAACCAAGGGTTTATAAGGAACTCATAACATAATTGCAAGGTAGCTTCATCATTTAGATTTTTTTCACAAAATTCACAAGTTCTCTCTCTAAACTCTCTGAATTTCTCTGGTTCTTCAAGCTTATTCTTACTTCATCTTCTTCAATCTTCACCATCATACATCAATGGAGGATTGAATATGAGTGCTCATTCTTCTTCATCATCAAATTTCAGTTCCTTCTGATTGAAGTTTTCTCAAGAATCCAAGCTTTATATAGCATTTATTTTGCTTAACATAAGCTTAAGATCTCAAGGAACTCTCTGGATTTCTTTCAACTCAATCTTCTTCAAGCTTTAGGTTCAATCTTCATCCATACTTTTTGAATCGTTTTCACTTTATTTAACCTTGTTTTGATGCTTATTGATCTCAATAGGAGTAGTGGAAATGTTGGTTAGTTGATAGGCACCATAAATGCTTAGGTCTAAAAGTTAGGGCAAAACTTTTCTGCTTCGATTCTCTTTGTGTGTGCATGATTTGTGAAATCCAATGCTTGATCTGTATTCTACATGACTTGAGGATTATTTTGATGTGTGATTTATTAATTTCTGGACCTTTGTGAGTTTTTCCATGCCGGAGTGTGGCTGGAGAAGACGACTGATGTCTTCTCTAGCCGGTGAGGTGAACCAAATCCCTAAAACCCTAAGTTCATGCCAGATTAAGTTGTAGCCGTGTGATGTGTTTTGATCCTAGGG
This sequence comes from Lathyrus aphaca, assembly GCA_963966055.1. NCBI lineage: Eukaryota > Viridiplantae > Streptophyta > Magnoliopsida > Fabales > Fabaceae > Lathyrus > Lathyrus aphaca. Next base: position 114,263,592 of record OZ014520.1, read on the forward strand.
CATTTAAGTTGCCAACACATTAATGAGGAGGCTCTTCCTCACGTGCTATCATTTTCATAAAAGTCTGACTTTGACTGTTCTTGTTTGCGTGAGCTCATGATGATTGCTATGTGCATTGCCTCACATCTGTTTGATTCACATAATTTCTTATTTGTGTCATGTTGACTGTATCCAACGTGTGTGATTGAGTCAAAAAGCTGACTGAGTTCCATGATAAGCTTCGTATACCACACATTATTGGACTGGATCTTTGTTTTCTAATTGCACACCCATCTTTAAGCCCAATGCGTGTTTTGAACTGTGTTTTTGCTATATTTGTACCCCTCCATCATATTTCTTCATTTTAATTTATTTTTTGACATAGTGTAACACGGTGGGAGAACTGACTTGGTGTTTTTGTTTGACAAAAACAATGTTGTAGATAGCAAGAGTCACCACCGACTTTTATTTTATCCAATAGGAAAGGTTATAAAAGAACATGAAATACCTTTTAAAAAGATTTGAGTTCGGGGGATAGGTTATACAAAGGGAAGGTGTTAGCACCATTTGTATCCTTGGTTATCCATGGGCTCTTAGTTACTTAGCTCACTTGTTTGATTGAAACGTGTGAAGTGTGTGTTTAGAAATTTTCATAAGTCTTTGTAATGTTCCTCGTATGGATGTATACAAAGTCTTGAGTTTTTGAATTTTTTTGAAAGTGAGGTGTGAAAAAACGTTTTTTGAAATATGAGCAAGTAACTAAGAACTACCTACCCTAGATTGGTCTTTCATGTTTCTTTATTTCCTTTCAATGATAAGAATGTCCTTACTATTAAGGAGTAAGTAGTCATTTACCTTGGATTTATTGAGGGGCGGGCGTAGGGTCATCGTATGGTCAACGAAGGTAACTTGTAGGGGTGTCTTTAGCAATTCGTAAGGACTATCATCATTTGTTCGTAGGGACAAGATCATTATTTCGTTGGCAACTTCGAAGGGACTTATGATCTTTTAAATCTAAAGGGACTTTATGATTTCTTTGTTTGAATGGACTTTGCTTTTAAGACACCCCATTTTTGAGGGACTTGACCATTTGTTTAAGGCAACCAAGAGGGGAACCCTAGGAAGTGCAGATGGAGATCGTAGAACGATTGACTTACGTGTGTGAGTGCTATTTTCAAATATTTTATCTTGGGAATTAGTTTTCTAAGTCCATATTGATTTTCATTCAATTCTTGGCACGCCCTATATTACTAACCACGCAGTGAATATATACAAAAATTAAAGACAAAAATTTAAAGGCAGAAAATAAAGATTCCTATACTATTACATGACTTCGAGGCAGTTACATAATAATAATTGTGGAAATTTAAACCTAATTATTACAAATACGAAACAGTTACATAATAAGGCGAACAATAAATGAATAACATAAAAATGAGTGAAACTAGGAAACAAGTAAAAAAGAGGTTTGCAAATTAGGTTAAAGAAAGAAATTAGGGTTAAGGTTAAAAAATTTAGGTTTAGAAAAAAAGTTTCAAGGTTTAAAAAAATCAGGGTTAGGGTTTATAAAAAAATTTAGGGTTTAAGGTTTATAAATTTTTTAGGGTTTATGAATTTTTTTAAGGTTTTAAGATAAAAATTAGGGCTAAATTTTTAGGGGTTTGAAATATAAGGTTTGATGAAAATAAATCTAAGGTTTAGGAAAAATCAGGGTTAAATTGAGAAAACCTAAATTAATTAATCATTTTTTTACGATTTTGGTTAGGGAAAATAATCATAAGTCAAAGGACTACATTGTGGTAACTTGTTTGAAGCAAAATAGAACTCCTAACTACCTTGGTCAAATGGTGATCGAAGGTTGAATACGCTTGATATGGTATAACACTTCATAAGGTCTTATAGCTTGGGGTTTGTTGCAAAAGCTTCATAGGGGACCGAAGGTGCTAATGGAATCAAGAAACTGAATTGAATTTGGCTAGAAATCAAAACCCGATAGCACAAATTCTGGAAAAAAAATGAAGTGGAAGCAGAGGTTTCTTGGCTTTCAAAAGCTTGATTTTCAGTGTAGAATGACTCTTTATTTATAGGATAAGGTGATGCAATTTTTTTATGTGTGAAATGGATCCAAATTCATTCAAAACGAATTAGCTCATGATGTGAGAAAAATGTGATCCCATGTGTATAAAAACTCAGATATTCCATGCATTTCAAGGGCCATTTAACTTACAAGAACTTCACTAAACATGTTTAAATTGATAACTCGTGCTAATTTGACTTGTAATTGAAGATTAATGAAGTTCAAAATTCTAATAATGAAGATTTCTTTAGTTTCAAGTCACTATAGTTAACTCGATGGGGGTACCCTACTCAAGAGGCTTTTTAATTCCATTCTTTTTGAAATTGATTAACATCATAAAAAATATCATAATGTGCTAAAATAAGTTTGTATTTGGATGTTTGATAACAAATTTATAGCACGTTGAAGTTGACATAAAATTCTGGTAAAGCAACTTAGAAAAATTCTAAGTCCAAATGGTTAAAAATGACCTATAATGTCTCAATGAATTCCATGGTCTTCCAAGCATAATTTGACTTTGATCCTTGAAGAAAACTTGTAGAGGACATCATAAATGACATTGTGAAAAAATAATAAGCCCCAAATGATGAAAATTGAAGAAGTTATGATCCTTGAAAGTTGAGGAAAAGTCACCTTAAAATATGTTAAATTTCAATCAGTTCATAAATGACCCATAATGTCTTCAAACTTTTGATGATCCTCCAAGCATAATTGATTGTTTTCATGTAAAGAGAAGTTTCAAAGGATGTTGAAAAGATTCATATGCAAAAAGAAGAATTTTGAGAACTGAAGGAGTTGTGGTACTTGGAACTTTGACTTCAAATGTTCTTTTTGGTTAAACTATTTTGGAACAACTTGTGTACTTGTACTTTTATTACATTTCAAAGCACATTGGTGATCATGTGAACTCAAAATAAAGTGCCATTGAATGTAATTTGATTAAATTGACTAAAGCTTGTGGTAACTTGTTGAAGAAGGCATGGAAATAAACACATGAACCTTGGATTTTCTTTAAGAACAAGCCATACAACTTTGAGGTGTCTTTGATCAAAAAGGAAATTCAATGGTGTTTGAGAACCTTGGAGATCATGCTTTGAGATATAAGTCCTTAGTAATTAATGATTGGTCACACTTTGACTTGATGAATCACAACCTTAGACGAGGCTCCAAGTTTGATGCTCTTGATGAAAAAACCTAGAACAATAAACAAAGGAAACTAGACATATTTTGATTAGTAGTTAAACAAAAAATAATCATTCAAACACAAAGGTAAGAGACACACACAAAATGGTGGTTGATGATCCATGGAAGAGTAAACCCAAAGGTGAAAGGGTTAGTGAACAAGCAAATATTTGATCTTGTTTGTATACAAAGATGCAAATGATATGTAGGATCTTAGGGTTAAAAATTAGGATATGACACTTACTTGTTGTAGCAAAAAGGAGAAGAAAATCCAACTTCCGTTCCTTCTCACAAGGTTCTGAGTGAAATGCCTAAACCAATTTTTTGCTTCTTTTTCTTCTATTTTTCTTTTGGTTTGTGATTGTTGTTTGTTAATGATTATGCTTAAATTGCGGCTTATGAATTGATTATGGTGTTTTCGTTATTGTCGTTTCACTTCTTGCCCACCACATGCTCGATGAATGACCTAAATCAATATTGTTCTTCCCTCTTTGCATTTGTTTTGCTTGTGTTAATGATGCTGAATTTTTTAATGTTCTTGTTGTTTGTTTTGATTTTTTAAAGGTGATGATGATAATGGAAAAGAATTGATGGAGATGCTTGAAGATTGATGTTTTGTGAATTGTTGAAGGATGAAGATGAAATGGTGGATTGTTGAAATTTCAAGATGAAATGGAGATGATGGAGGTTGATGGTGCTTGAAGCTTGGTTTAAGAATGAAGATTGTTGAAATTCTATTATGGTGATTATAGAAGAATTTGGGAATTTGTTTAATTGTGATTTTTTTGATGAACTTGTGACTATGGAAGATGAAGGTGGATATGGTGAGAATGTAATTTTCTGAAGAAATTTTGATTATGGAATAATGAATACGATTGGTAAAGTATTATTTTTTGTTTTTGGTTTTTTTTTTTTTTTTGAAATTGTGATTAACCCTTCATGGTGGTGATGAGTGAAGTTTAAATAAAAATGAAATGTAAGGAAAGTCAGTTAGGTTCAATGATTCATGAGAATTAGATAGTGATCCTCGTTATAAGTTTAAGATTGGTTATGGTTAAATTTCCAAATTAGTTGGGGATTGTGTTAGTTTGGAATATTATTAAGGTAGTCAATTAGAGGTGGTTATGAAATGAAATGTAAATGTAAATTCAACTTTAAATTAAATTTCATTTAGTTTACTTGAAATGAAATTGAGATGCACTTAGAATATGATGTAAACTTGAATTTTAATTTTATTTGTAATGTAAAATGAAATGTAGATTCAAATATAGTATAAATGCAAATGTGTAGTAAATCCAAATTGAAATACACATGCTAATACAAAATGCTAATGTAAATGCAAATTGGAATTAAAATGTGAAGTAATTTTTGGTGTAGGTAAACAATTATTAAAATTAATTAATAAAATGAAATTTGTATTATTTGATTTTCTTATACTAAAAATTAATTAAAACAAAACAAATTTAATATTTGAAATGCAACTTCAAATATCAAAGATGTAAGTTCAAATTAATTTTGGTATAAGATGGTAAAAAAAATTAAAAATGCAATTATGCAAATGAATTAGCAACAAATGTCAACAGAGTCAAACTTTGACTTTTTTTTATTTTTATTCTAAAATATGTTGATGAATTGACTATGATACAAATGAATTATAAATATAGAATTAGATGTAAATAATGATGCAATGAAATGAATGATGGTATGTATGATCAAATGGAATGATCATGCCATGTTGATGCAGATGAAAAACTTCAAGTTAAAATTTACAATATAACAATCTCCTTTTTTAAGCATTAGTAGAAAAACTCTCACACACTACATGAGGACTGGACTAACCATGTTGGAGGAACAATTATAAATTCTGTGTGTACCTCTTTTAAACTCTTCTATTTTAATTACTCTTTTATTTTACACTAATCACTCTCACACACACACATTGAATTGTTCCACTAACCATATTGAGTTGTTCTAATTCTTGTGACATTCTTATTTACTTCAAATTCTTTTGTCCTACATTGGGCACCACTTGTTGTGAAATTGAAAGGTTCAATCAAACCAATAAATTTGATAAGTGGGGACAAAAAACAATGATAATCAAAATAAATGGTCTTAAGCAAAAATAACCTATTGTGCAATAAGATAGTAACTTAACTTGTCATAAGAAGATAAAAGATAAGAAATACAATAGATTATTTCGCATTCGATCAAATTATCTACTCTGGAGAAAAGTGCAAATCTTGAATTCACTATACTTTTAAAAGTTACTACAAAATATTACAAATGAGTTATGATAGTCACTCAAATTTCCAAGAACGAACCCTATTTTCTACCTAAGTAATATTTACCCTCTCAAACTCTCTATATATATATATGAATCACACATGCTTAAAGTGTTTAGAAGTGTTTCTCAATCCCCTTAAATATCTTCAAGGTTTTCCTAAATTCCAAGAACAAACTCTTAGAAATTCACCTTTGTCTCTTTAAAATTAGTCCTAAGATTCCTAGACTTTTCTCTTTATCTTCATCTCAAAAGTTTTGAAGGTTGTGAAGATAAGAATGATTGAGATACATATTTATAATCGCTGAAATTCAAAAGATACTTAACTAACTCAAAACACAACTCATTAACAAATGGATCCACAGATAAAAACAACCAAGCCCCCATACAAAAAAGTTATATGGATCGAATCTGACACCTGATGAGACTGAATCGCCCAGGGAAATCAACTCGGTCGCTACCGCTGGCGACCGTCCACCACTGCTCGTCGAGGATCAGGCCCATTGGCCACCAACTCTTTGACCACACCAACCCCACCGCTAACCTCGATCAACTTTCAAACTGTTATCCAATTTATGCAATCTCATAAAATGTTTTTTTTTCTTTTTATTTCTTGATGTATATTTTAATGGATAAAATTTTGGTGTAAGTGGAATTATCTTATCTAAATTTCTTGATGTATATTTTAATGGATAAAATTTTGGTGTAAGTAGAATTATCTTATCTAAATTATTATTGATATGTATTCAAGAAGACTATTTTTTTACTTTAATATTTTTATATAAATGTTCTAAAGAGATGCACAAGTAAAACTTTAATGTAAGAAATTTGGGGAATCATAGATAAGGCTATAATAAGGAGGGCCATATACCTCATATCACCGCCGAAAGGTTATTATATGTATTTGAGTTAATGTAGACAATAAATTTTGTTAATACAATTTTTGTGACGTATTTTTAGTTTGATTTATAATTGAATATATTTATAAAAAAAATAATACTTGTATTATATATATTATAAGAAAATGTTCAATATATATATATATATATATATATATATATATATATATATATATATATATATATATATATATATATATATATATATATATATATATATATATATATATATATATATATATATATATATATATATATATATATATATATATATATGTTACCTTCAATGTGAAAACGATCTGTGATTGTTCCGGATACAACAATATTCACAGAATATTGTCTTAGGTTATAGTAAATTATCTCCTTTTCTTATATTTTAGGGGACGCTTATTAATAGCGTATTTAAAGAATGAAAATAAATTGCTACTACACAAAAAATATACAACAACGTCCAAATTATCATATCCAAATGATCCATCGTAATAAAATCTATTCAAGTAGAATTTTTTTTTTTTTCATTTTTTAGCCATTTTTTTTCATGTTTGGAAGTTCCAACTATAGTAAAATACGTTGTATGATCATGCTTTCGAACAATAAATAATAGACTGTGGTTATAAATAACTCACTTACAATCACATCTTATCTAACAACGGTTGTTCAACCGTTATTATAAATCTTTCGCAACCATTATTATATATATTTTTCATAGTAGTGGACGTTGCTAGATAAAAGACACCTGAAAAAGGTTCTCAAATTCTTTAAAGCAACATTCGTTACATATCGGGATGATTTTTAAGTATAAAAGAGGCAATAAATATTATAGTGTCCGATCAAAAATGTTCCAAGACAATATTAGAAAAACATTGCAACTGTACTGACCTTCTGGAAGATATTTTTTGACATTGAAATTAAAAATAGCAAACAATCCGTAAATTTGCAAATTAATATGAGCAAAGATGCCTACCACATTCATTGATTATAAACGAAATAATGTTTGTAGATCTAAAAAAACTATTCATTTTAACACATGAATAATTTCTTTCCACTAAAAAAATAAAGCCGAGAAAATATTTTTTGAAAAAGGAAAGAAGATATACTATCTCATTTAAAAAAAAAATCCATCTTTTATGTCATTTTCTATCCATGTATTTAGCCATAATTGAAAGATCCAACATTAAAGTCTTATTTTTCACCCGTCTTACATCTTCACTAGCCCAACATTAAAGTGTAGTTAAAAATAGAGTGTAAGTTTATATTGTCGGACTCAAATCCAAGTGAGATAGTTTTATTTATTTATTCATTTATTATTTACTTTATAAATCATGTACACATATATTTTTTATTTGATCAATTAGTTTATAGACCTTCTTTGAGCAATCAATTTACTAATTTACTTTTATATATATATATATATATATATATATATATATATATATATATATATATATATATATATATATATATATATATATATATATATATATATATATATATATATATATATAATTGAAAAGTAATTTAATAACTTAGTATGTTGCCTATGTGACTCTAGTATCTATTATATAATATAAATTTTAAAGTACTCGGTAATGACACTATAACTCTCTATTTAAATGTTAATTTTAGTCTAATACAAAAGGTTAAAATTATCTAACTATAATTTTCAAGCTTTATATTGATTTGATATTAATTACGATGTGTCATTCTCTCAATTTTCCTTTCTATTTTTCATTTTTTTTATATCTCTAATATTTTAAATTTAAGTAGCTATTATTATACTTTAGATTTGTCTTGAAAACATAATTTCAATTATTGGGCCATGAAAAATCACACGGGAAAATGAAATACCCATAAAATTCTAACCATTTATCTCTCCTATTATTGTATTACTGTTTCATATTCCTATTATTGTATTACAGTTTCATATTCCATTTTATTGTATTCAATTTTATGAATCACTTTCTTTTCTATTTTCACTTTTAGTTTCGAAACCTATAAAAAAATCAACTATATATTTGTCATAAGAATATTAAATAGTTTGTTTAATTTTATTAATTAATTGTGTTTAAGGCCATGGAAGAGATGTTGAGTTCATCAACATCAATAACCAACTCTTCCAATATAGGGTTTTAGGTTCTTTCTTTTATTCCTCTTCATTATGTAACTCTAATATTTATCATTATTTTTCTCTCTGTTTTTGTAATTGTAAATGTAATTTGGGATGTTGTTTCTAGTGGCTTTTGTCATTAAATTATTGACTTTTAGTGCAAGATATTGGTTGAAATAAGCTCTTTTTGTCTCTAGGCAGTTTTTGAAGTTTCTGTTGGGTTACTGGACTAGGTGTTGGGTGTTGTCTTTATGGTAGGGTGACTCATTTTATTTGCCTGGTGCTGAAGTCATTTTGGTGATGGAGTATCCGCTGGTTTTTAGCTCTTTAAGTGTTTGATGTGTAGTTTGTAACCTGTTGTGGGGTTTTTTGGTTTTGAGTTAGTAACTGTTTCCTGAGTATTTTGCAATGGTATCTTATGTCTTTCTTTAATTAAAGTATTTTCTTTTTGTTTTAAAAAAAACATGATCAAAAGGTCAGATTTGTAAATTTACTGTAAATGTATATTTTAATAGTAATAATATATTAAGGTTAGTTATTGATTTTTTGTTTAAACATCACATAATGGGCTACTAATGGTGTTGGATTTACTCTTTATTTATTCTTTCTGCATCATCTATCATTATTCTTTTCTTGATTTATTTCTATTTTGTTTTTGACTATTACAACTTGTCTTATTTGCTTAGTTGAATAACATAAACTATTACAACTTGTCTAATTTGCTTAGTTGAATAACATAAACTATTACAACTTGTCTAATTTGCTTAGTTGAATAACATAAACTATCAACATTCTTAAGTGTCTAATTAACTGGAACATCTCTTAACATTTTCAACCATTAATGTTTTATTTATTTGGTGCCTGTTACAGCTTATGGGAGGAGTCAAATATGAAGAGCTACATGACAGAGATACGAAAATAATCAAAGCGCAAAAGATAGCTCCTATAGTTGCTTCACTAGTGTCATACCCTAAATTTTGACCAGAAATTTTCAAAATTTTATTCATCGGACGCATTTTTATCGATTTATTTGATAGTCAGTCATTTTCATATTTTTAATCCATTAATCATAAAACATGCATTTTCTAGTTAATTTCACCATTTCAATGTCGTTTTAATTTTATTCTGGATCTTTTTAGAATTTTCTTTGATTTAAGAATTTAGTTAGATTATTGGTTCCTTTTAAATCATTTCTTTATTTGTTTATTAGAATTTAAGTTTTTTTTTTAAATTTAATTTTTTAGATTAAATTATTATTATCTAAGATCAATTTGGATCAATTTAGGCATTTTAATTAGATTATTAATGGTACTATTTTTATTCTTTATTTTTAGATTACTTAGAGTTTAGTTTCAATTTCACTAGAATTTAGTTTTAATTTAATTTTCTTTTAGTTTATATTATAATTAATCTTTTCTCACTTAATTATTTGTATATCAATTTTATTTTATCGTTATTTTATTTATTTATTTGTTTATTAGAATATCATAATTAGTCTTGGTCTATACTTGATTGGTTTAGAATTATTTGGTTAGTTTTAAAAGTATATGTTTTATACTCTTGGTCCAATTCCAACTTCACAGTCCACACTCCCAAAACTCTACACAACACTCCAAATTTTTGTACATTTTTTGCACATCAGCATAACAACAAGACTTTTTCACCAAAAAAACGCCCTTACACAACCTGCATCAAAAAGTGAAAAGAAGGTTTTCAATGAAAAGGAAAAAGGGAAAAGCAGAACAACAGAGTGAGAAACGAAAAAACAAAAGATAAAGGCTCCTTCACAGTACAGACCTTAACACAACAGGAGAACACACAGAGATCTGTCATAAAAAACACATTTAAAAACACACAAAGGAGGACCACGATGGGATGGATCATGCTTCCCTCTGGCCCCCCCTTTCTCAAGCAGCTAAGGCCGAAATTTATCGACATTGGATAAAAACTCTTCTTCACAAACCTCTCACTAGGATAACCTCAACATCAAAACTCAGCAACATGAATCACCTGTTTACAACATCAACAAAACGATTTCAGAAATGCTTCAAAAACCAGAAAACAAACTGACACCATCCACAAAAACCGAATGCCTCCTTCATCAAACCTAAATCGAAATCAACCCTCACCATCACCACTCAAACCACCGCGAAAATCACCAGAAAGAACAACAATAACCAACGCAGAAAAGGAACCGAACCACTGTGAATCCTTCCCCAAATCGCAACCGTCAAAACCTCCCTTCACCACCGTCAAAATCGCCACTGAAATCCTTTCTAACCGAAACTTGAAACCGGACCGCCTCACAAAACCGAAGCCGCGACCCATCCATCTTCCGCGAAAACATTACAAAACACCGATTGTGAGTCACCGCAAATCCTCCGTATGCAGAGCGCGAGATAGTGAGAGAGAGAGAGAGAGAGAGAGAGAGAGCGGAGCGAAATCGTCGGACCGTGAGGAATACCGCCGCCGTGAGTTACCTTGAGATTGGGTGCCTCTGTTCGTGTTTGGCCTTTTAGGAAGAAAGGTCGTGTTTTGACCTGATAATAATATTTCCTTATTGTTTTTTATCTGTTTTTTGTTGTTGTTTGTTTAAAAAGAGAATACTTATATTTTTAGATGGGCTTGGTCCACTTTCTTTTTTTAAAACAGACCCTCAAATCCCATAGCTTACTTCCCCTTTATTTGTTTCTTTTAAATTTTCTTGTTTGTTCTTTTGATTTGTTGATTTATTTAGTGCTCTTGAATTTATGTTGATTATATGTTATTCTTACATTTTATTTTATTTTATTTTATTTTTATTTATTACTTTCGGGCCGATGATATAACAAAGTTGTGATAAGTCGTTCTCGACTAATCGTGACCGATATGAAGCCACTTGTTTATTTTTATTTTCATTCTATTTATTTTATTCTATTTTATAATTTATTCCGCACTATTTAGTCTATTTATCTTTTTATTTATTTTTCGCACTTCTTATACCATATTTAATACTAACCGGTCCCGATTAATATGTGCCTAGAGTAATTATTACTTAGGATTTTATTTGGTTCTATGTCTTAAAATTTAATTAGAATTGTTAATTATTGATTGTTTTTTTAATTATTTTGTTAGATTTAGGTAAAAATTGTTGATTAACTTTCTTCTCAATGTTACTTTTGATCTTAGTTTGATTTGATTAAGTTTGAGTGTTGGATAGTTGAATCTAATGTGGATTCGTGATACTAAAAGCGAACATTTGAGGATTAATGGTAAAACTTCTGATAAATATTATTGAACGTTTTTGCGCGCATCGAAGAGGCAACGGACCTTCTCCGTTAGGTATCGTTAAAACTCAACTTTATCTCTTTTACGTTTTAATTTAGTCCTAATGCCATATTTGTGTTCATTCGATTAATTGTACATCACCATCGTGTATAAACCATAAAACACCTAAAAACTTTTGAACTAATTAATTTGCGAAAGAACTGAACTCCGGAGTCTAGCACTCCGCATGTTCTTGAATGCAATCACTCCTGGGCTAGCCCCACGCATTGTGGTTCATTTGCCCTTTCGTATTTAAAGCGACCGAATCCACTTAATCAATCAAACAATTCATCGCGCCTACATTTTCACATACGTAATTCGGTCACTTGTGATCGCCGTCTGCATGACATTACGCGTCTAATAAATTAACGTAAGAACTAAACTCAGGAATCTAGCATTCCTCGGGTTTTTGAATTGAATTACTGTTGGGGCTAGCCCCCGATTTATAATTCATTCGCTCTTTCGTTTTCAAAACTTAAATCTTAATTCACAAATCAAATAACGAGTAACTGAACTCCGGAGTCTAGCACTCCACACGTTCTTGAATTAAATCACTCCTGGGCTAGCCCCACGCGATGTGGTTTATTCATCCTCTCGTTCCTAAAACATCTAAATCTCAAATTAATTATGCGAGGAACGAAACTCAGGAATCTAGCATTCCTCGGGTGCTTGAACTGAATTAATGTTGGGGCTAGCTCCTAATTTTTAATTCATTCACTCTTTCGTATTCAAAACAATTCAACAATCTTAAAAGGATTAGACATGATTCATCTCCATAGGAAAGATATCTCTTCTATCTCTTCAAACACAAACAAAATTTTACAAACAACTTTTCTCAAAGGAAGAATGTGGCATTGCTTGTCGATCCTCGTATCCAAGTTTAAAGCTTCTTCCGATTTTTATCTATTCTCAAAGGTAGAATGTGGCATTGCTTGTCGATACTCATATCCAAGTTTAAAGCTTCTTCTGATTTTTATTTATTCTCAAAGAAAGAATGTGGCATTGCTTGTCGATCCTCGTATCCAAGTTTAAAGCTTCTTTCGATTTCTCTTCCTCAAATGTTTGTGGTGGATTAGGCGAGATACCTCCTCTTAAAGATGACGACTTGTCTCTTTCTTTCAAATACAACCTAAAACTTACCAACCAATACAAACTATTTTCCATAATTAATCATCGAGTAACTGAAGTCCGGAGTCTAGCACTCCGCACATTCTTGAATGCAATCACTCCTGGGCTAGCCCCACGCGTTGTGGTTCATTCGCCCTCTCATTTTAAAACACTTTAATAAAGATCAAACATCTTTTCTCTAAACGAACATTGTTTAAATCTTTCTATCTCGCAAACAAGCTAGCGCTTCAGCCTCCTATCGCAAGCATATAAGCCAATGCTTGGCAGTAGAAAGCATTTTTAAATAATCGTTCAATTAAAAACCACAAACCGTAGTTGCACGAACTACGAAGCTCTGACTTTCCCATTGCACAAGGGAATACGTAGGCACGGGGATTTTAATCCTTCGCGAGCACAATAATAAAAAATTAACTATCTCTCCATCACAATAATAAAAACTTGACCTCTCTCCGTAATAAATAATAATTTTCTTTTCCCTTTAATAAACAAACATCAATACTTAATCATTAAAAGAAGACAATAATACAAGTTAACATTTAAGCGCAAATTAGACTAAGAGGTTCCCGTTGAGTACAACGGACATGAGGGGTGCTTAACACCTTCCCCTTGCGTAACTGACTCCCGAACATAGATTACTGGTTTCGTTGACCATTTCTTATCCGATTTAGGTTGTGTCTATATATCCCTTTTCTCTCGTAGAATAAATAGAATTAGGTGGCGACTCTGTTGTTTGTTTTAGGATCGTATTTTTCGAGGTACGGCAGCTGGCGACTCTGCTAGGGACTAAAATGCTTTAGCCATAAGAGAGTCGAGCCTAACTTAGGATAGTTTGCGTTTGTTTGTTGACTTGTTTGATTGTCTTCTTTATTTACTATTGATATTTTATCTATTGCTTTCTTCTTCATTATTATTTGCTCATTATATTTGCCTGTTGGATCTCGGGATATCACGGGTATGAATTTGTACTTGAGTTTTGAAAAAGAAGAGGGAACACCTAAGTTTAGAATTGGTAGTTATTAGTGTTAGTCTCAAAGGACTCGCTCCTTGCCAGCCTAACATGAAAGCTCCCCCATATAGTTAGACTTTTCGTAGATCTTGTCACAACACAGCTAGCCTGTCGCATGACCTGATTCACGAAAGGGCTGTGATTCTGGGACCCCCTAGAACCTGTTTCAATTTTGGTAGTTGTGTAATGTTAGGCTCCGAGGGCTCGATCCTTTGTTGGCCTAACATGAGAACTCCACTCAAGGTAGACCTTATTGTCATTATCGTCACAATGCAGCCAGCCTGCGGCGGGGCGTTAGTACGATAAACGTCCGTGACCTTGAGTATCCTTATACCATCACCATAGAAGCTACCCTGTGAGTGGGCTTTATGGGTAAAGAATTTAGAACTCTCCACTTAAGGCTTACCAGTTAGGAGATTCCGAGTTACTTGTACCTTGATCCAACATCTTGCGTTCATGCTGGAACCGATTGTATTTGTCATTCTGAGCTTTGCATTCATTCGCATATCATTTACATTTGCATTTGCATTACGTATCGTATCACAACAATCCAACCCACACATGTCTTATTCTCCGACAGTCGTCAACTGTACTCGACCAGTCACCAGAGAAAGATGGACCAACTTGAGCAGGAAAACAGAGAGCTTAGAGATGAAGTCATTACTTTGAGAAACCATATGGGAATATTCTCGACTACGATGAAGACTATAGTAGATAATCTTGTGCACGAGAACAATGAACTCCAAGAAGAGATTCATAGCTTGAAAGTTGGCAAGGGACAACTGATTCCTTTGATCAAAGATCTGGTCATTTCTCAATGTCGGTCAAATTCTACTTCTACTCGTCAGCAACATCAGAATCAGCGGAGATCTCCAAACAGTCTTGGAGGAGCAACCCATCAGTTTGACCCAATCCCAATGACTTACAGTCAATTGTGGTTTTATTTTGCCCAAAACTCAATAATGACACCCAGAAAGACCAGAGCCATGAGGTCTCGCCCTCATCGGTTCAATCCAAACACCAGTTGTGAGTTTCATGGTGGAGTGCTGGGGCATCCGATTGAAGAGTGCAAAGTTTTCCAGGAAAAGGTTCCAGAAATGATCGACTTCGGTGTGTTGACTTTCAATGAAGAAACCCATCTGTGGACTGAGTGCCTTTGTACTGTTAAAAAACTCAAGAGAGTCCTTTCCAAGTCAGTTAGTTGCTAGAGCATGGAACCAGTTCCTCAATTCACGTGATCGTTCGATACTTTGGAGCTATCCTCTTAGATGTTTAGCTCGTTCGCTGCTTTTCATATGTATTTTCCTATGTTTTGTTAATGCATTTGTTTTGGCATGTAAGAACTTATTTGTTTTGAATGATTAATGCAATGAATATGTTTGTCTTGAAGTAGTCCATTCGTATTCACTCATAATGCTTTTTCAACTTTATAATGCCAACATTATCCCATCTCCTGCTTAGGAAGAGAATTGGAAGGAGGATGACGAAATTAAAACACAAATCCTCTAGTGGAATGCTTTTTATTAAAACCCTACTGACGATGTACAAACATTGTTTCGAATCCCCAAACACTGGAGAAATAAGAAGCTAATCCCTAGTCAACCACTTCGAGCCTAGAAGTAGAAGTTTCTTTCAGATATTTCAAAATCCTTACGCTTAACCTGGGGCAGGGTAGTTGTTCAGTTAGTCTGACCACACATTCAAATCATAAGATGAAACATCCCATCAGGGAGTCCACTACAATCAATGACTTGACAGTCACAATTTTCAGCCTTCCAAAGAAAAATAAAATAAAAAAGAAAAAGAGAATCCCGCTAAGTCCAACACTTAAAGAGAGGCTTAGGGACCGAATAGAATAAATCAATCAAGAGAAGTCCTCAAATTCATAAGATTTAGTGACCACCATACCAAAATCGAAGGGGTCACTAATATCCATAGAGGACGAATAAGATGACTGTCATTTCAAGCAAACCTTGGATCTTCATCTTCACTACAAAACCATCAAAGACAAATGTATATATCATTTTAGCCGAACATAGGATTGGAGAACATCACGGAGAATGGGTGGGCACCAAATAAACTTTGAGCCTTTATCCTTTGTTTCTAAGAACCGTGAACCAAACCACATTACAACCCTCAAAAGTCCTAATTGAAGTAGGGTTTATTTCGAAAGCATACTCAATGAGATAGTGTTTCCTGACTCCTATGCGCTATGTTCAAAATTTGTGTTGGCTTTATAAAAAATGAATATCACATCCTATCTAGTAATTCGGTCACAGGGTGTTGTGAAAATCTTTTCAAAAACAAAAAAACTTCGAGACAAACATGTGTGTTGCATTAGCAGTCTCAACATTAACATTTTGCTTGTTAGCATTTGCTTGATATCATAGAAGCCTATGTATGAGTACCAGTGATGAGCTTAATTTCTTGAGATTTGAAACTCTGATGAGTAGTTGAACAACCATTTCAAAGCATGATCATCCCCAGGGGAAATTTGCTTGAAGACTTCGCCAGACAGGGGCAGGTTGCTTGAAGACTTTGCTAGACAGGGGCAGGTTGCTTGAAGACATTCCTAGATAGGGGAAAGTTGTTTCCCAATTTATTACCTACACATTTTGATCATTCCTAAAATACAAATATTGAAGACTCCTTTGTGCCAAACACAGTTAATCTGAGGCAGTGACGTCGAGATTCAACAAAATCTCTCCAAGAGTTTGAAGACATCGGGGCATTTTGAATGTCAAGTCTTCTATAAAATCCTTTTGAGATGATTTCTTCTCACAAACCATTTCGTGGATGCATGACCACATGTTTCCATAAGCATGACGCTCTTGTGATCTACATTGCAAGTATCTTCAGATGACGGGGTCCTCACGCCAAGTTGCTATGATGTGTCAGGGGCATGACTCAGTATTTTCTAGTGAGTTCCTTTTGCTACTTAGTACTTTCGGTGAGATACTAAGTTTAGTATCCCCAATTGAGCCTTGATTCAAGCTTCTCCAACTGAATGTGAATTTCTTCCCCAACAGATTACAAATTTACTTCATCCTAAGCAAACATAGTTTATATATTTATCTCCTTCTGATGGACATTGAAGTTAGAGGATTTGCTTGGGTCTATCTCCCGATTGAAGTATCTTTCTCTCCTCAAAGAGATTTGAGTTTTGTAGCAGGACTTTATTCTATGGATGACTCTCTACTCTATCTTCAGTGATTGCGTACACTTTGACGAGATTGGTCGGGTATCCGGTTGTTGTATTTATCCTCACCAATTCATCTTGTGTTTGTTTTATCTGTCTGTCAGCATAAGCATAACGCATATACATACATGTACATCATATTTGAATTCATATTCATATTCATGTTGCATTCATTGATGCATACTTCATCCACATTGGTCGTGTTTATCCCCAAGTGATATGTCTCTCTCAAAATAGAGTTGTCAGCCTTAGGCAGAAAATGTACGATCTTTCTAATTCCCCACTGAGTTCTTACCCTCGTGGAAGATGTTTGTTTCAGTTCTCCTTTCCACACTTGGATAGGATAAATCCCCAGTTGAGTTCATTCCTCATGGGTTAGTGTCTTGCTTGACAATTTCTTTCCAGCTCGTTCCTGGATTGAATTTGGTCTTTGACAATTTTGATAACTGGATCTCCAGATGGAAAGTGCAATTATTTTGCACCTTTGATTGCTTTGTCTCCCAGAAGGAATTTATTGAAGATTTCCCCATTGAAGACAAATTTTGTTCTCCAACCGTGTTACTACAACATTCTCTTGGAGTACTTATACCTGACAACAAGTGGCAGTCTCTTTATTGGAGAAGCTTGTTCTTATCCCTGGACCTCTAAGTGAATCAACGGATGGCATTCTCTTTTCGAGCAGTTTGTTCATCCCCAGCAAGGTTATTGTTCTATCAAATGGCATATCCCCTGTGTCGCTCCCGATAAATGAAACAGGGTCAAATAAAGGTACAGACGCGAACGGTCGGCGAGAGGGACAATGAGAACACACAGCCGTGAACTCACTGGAGATGAATAGAGTCGCCAGCTAGGCATTTTTATCCCGGAGGAAAGGCAATGCTGCATAGACCTAGAAAAAGATGGATAAGACGGTTGCGAACCAGAGAGACTGAGAAAGGGGGTTGGTTACAACCTGGGAAGGTATTAGCACCCAGATTGCCCGCCGTACTCGACGGGATCCACGCTTAAAAGATTTGTGTTTTAAAGGGGTGGTGTCTGTGCAATCTGTGTATATAATAGCTGGAAAGAGATGTACAGGTGTCAGTGTAAAAGAAGTGAAGTGTGGCATGTATAAATGATGTGTCAGTGTAAGAATGAGAATGAATTGCTCAAGATTATGAGGCTTGAAGAAATGAGCTGGAAGGAGGGGGGATGAACAGAGACTTTTGTTCGATAACTGTTAAGTTATGCCTACGTATCCTCTCGTGCAATGAGGAAGTCAGAACACCGTAGTTCGACCCAAAGAGACTGAAAGATGAATTGACTTGTGAACTGCTTACTTGCCTATGCTCAAGTGTATGATCTGTCTGGCACAGATGCAAACTGTCTTGCATTAGACGGAAGAAGCGAGCTCTCGTTTGTGAGTGAATGAGATGAGAAAAGAATCCCGGAGGAGACGATTATTGTTTGTTTTTGATGTTTTCAGTCTTTTATTTCTTTTTGGAGTTTGTCATAAGATAATGAGCTTAAGCCTAAACCAATGGGTTGGTAAACTCACCACATCTTCCCTCCGATTAGGGGTAATGAGAATTACCTTAAGTGTGAAGTCAGATTCTCGCACTTAATCACCTTTGATGTAGGGTTAAGATCATTAACCTACTTGTGATTATTTAGATGTTTTTTTGGTGTTTTTGTTTAGAGTTGAGTAATGAGGTTAAGCCATAATCAGGGATCTAACAGACTCATTACACCATCCTAAAAGAAGGATAATAGATGAGAATATTTAAGCTGAGGAAAGCTCCTCAACTTAATCCATGATTAGGGATTAAACTCATGACAAAACAAACCTTTGATTAAGTGGATTTTATTTAATGGTATGATGATGAAATGGATTTTATTGTTTGTAAGACAACTTGAGGGGGACTTGTCCATTAACACTAGGGTTAGTCCTTCTTAACCACTTAAGGAAGAATTAGAACCCTAATGCAAGGCCCAAGTTACAAGTGTGATGTCTTGATGATTATTAGATGGATTGATTAAGAGATTTAAACACCTTAAGGGTTTAATACTTAGGATTAAAGTTATACACTCCATCCTAAAAGAAGGATACATGCATAACCCTAATCACAAAGTTTTAAAACCTTTAGGGTTTAGTCTCTGATTACGAGATGAGAAGAGAAGACTCAAAGGGAGACACAAAGGTAAAAAACTATGAGGGAGACTAATCAAAACCCTAATTCATTGACATGCTGGGTTGTTCCTATGGTTTGTGAGGTTTTCAAGAACAATCTTCACAGGAGCCACCAGGAAGCAGATGAATAAGATCAAGAGAGGCAAAGTGACTTGCTTCATTCAAGAAGTCAAGTCACTTGAAGAAAGAAAGTGGGAGGAAGAAGGATGAACAAGCTCAAACTCAAGCACAAGTAAAAATGCAGCAATGGATGCAAGGGAGATGAAAAGAAAAGGTATGAGAAGTGAAGGCAAATTCACTTCTCAAGTTTACTTACCACCTGAAATGTTAGAAAGAAACACAATGCAATGCAAGATGAGATGAAATGGCATGATGCTAGACCAAACCAGAAACATGTACATGATGATTATGATGTTATGAGGTGCTGCAAACATGAGGCATGACATGGGGATGTTCATACAAGACCATGAATGCATATGATGCAAGCTAAGGAACATGAACAAGCATGAAATGTTATGAAGCAAACAAGGCAAATGGCATGGCAAAGATGTAATGCAATGATCAATGATGCTTCATACATGTCTTAAGATGTCAAATGAATCATATGAATGCACAAAATGCAATGGCAAGTCTACTTATGCAAAAGAATGCAAGAAGGATGCAAGAGAAAGCCCAAATTGGGGTTTATGAAACAAACAATCAAACACAAACCAAAAACAGAAGCAAACCCTAAGATAAAAAATGGAAAATGGCACTCAAAGAAACCCTAGACCTATAACAAACCACTGCCCAAAGGGGAGCTCCCAACTCTTTACCAATCTCAAGATATGATTTTTGCAAGTTATTAGGGTTTTTTAGGGTTCTTATCAAAACAAATGCCCATCAATTAGAAAATGCAAGATCAAATCATGGCCTTTTTATCTTTGAAAATACATGTCAAATGGAAAACAATGCAAAAGAATCAATGTCTCAACCTTCACCAAAAGGCAGAAATGAATTTTCAAACATGTGATCAAAATAATGCATAAAAAATGATTTAATTCAATGAAAAATTCTTAAAGTGCATCAAGATCAAAAAAAGAAATTTGGTTTGAAGGTTGGACAATGTTTCTAAATGTCTTAGAGCATTTCATGAATTTTTTTGTAATTTTTAAATACCTAAAAGTATTTTTAATTAATTAATTCTCATTAATCAATTAAAAATGATCTTTTAAATATTTAAAAATACTTTTTTTAATGATAAAAAATAAAATAAAAATATTTTTGTGTCATAAAAATTAATAAAACCTTAAAGAAAAAGTTTCATAATTTTTATGATTTTTTAACTATTTTAAATAAATTGTGCAATTTAAATGAAATAAATATGAATAAAAATTAAAAGAAAATGAAAGTAAACAGATTGGATGGCCAGGATTGCTCCAGGGTTTAAATGTGTTGACTGGCGCGTAATCCTGTGGCTGTGATTCAAAGCTGAATTAATCTTAATTAAATAAATTAATTAAAGTGATTAGGGCTAATGAACAGATCCTGGCCATCAAAAAGGGTGGGAAGTCAAACATTCAACGCGCATCAACGGCCAAAATTCAAACGAGCATTAATTATGGGATTAAGCCCTAAATACATTCAGGTGGCCGGAGAAGACTTCCGGTCGTCTTCTCCGGCCAGCTCTCACCTGAGAATCACCCAACTTCCTCAAAACGTTACCAAAATGAAATCTAAGACCAGGGAAATGATCCTTATCCTCTCACGAACCAAACCCCTCTCTCAAAACAAATTTAAAGTTCCTAAATCAACTGAATCGAAGCAAACAAATTCTAGGGTTCGTGAGCTTCAAACACAAATTAAATGCTCAAAACAAAACCATTTCAAAAACTAAAGGTACCAGAATGATCAGTGCATCATGAGGAACAAGTTTGTAACATAAAAAACCATTTCTGGAAAAATTAATTTCGAGCTACCTGAGATTTGGAGCTTTCAGTTTAGGAACTTTCTGGCCACTTCCTTTGATGCAAGCTGCTCTACTTGATCCCCCAAATGTGTTTGAATGCTCAAAATGAGTTTGTGTTGGCTGGAGAAGGAGATTCGAATGGAACTGCTTCAGTTCAGTCAACAATGGCCATGATGATTTTGGCACTTTCAGGCTGTGAAAAGGAGTTGTTTGTGATCTATGAAGTGTGTTGAGAAAGTTTGTGGTGTTGGTTGGTGTGTTTGTGGCTTGTGGAGAGAGATTCGATAGAATCTGCAGCTTGAGGTGAATAATGGCAATGGAGTTTTCAGGCTTGATTTAGGCTTGAGCTTTGGTGGTTTCTTGTCTATGAGATGTGGTGAGTTGAATGATGATGAGAGTTTGAGTGTTTTATGGCTGTGGACAGAATTTCGAAGGAACTTGCAATGAGGTGAGTTTTTGTGAATGTGATGAGTGTGTGTGTTTCAGCCTTGGCTTGTGTTATGTTCAACTTGCAAATTGAAATCATAAACAATTCTGATTGGCTGGCTGATGTGACTTGTGCTTTATGGATTGGTAGATCACTTTTTGCTCAAAAACCACTTTTGTGTAAGATAGGGCATGGCTCCAAATCTAGGCAAGGACAAAGCATGGCTGGCGCAGCAAAAGGTGAGGGAGAGGCTAGCCAAAGTCAGCTTCCAATGTCATAAGTTGTAGGAAGTGAAATGAGTGGTTTTTGCAAGTTGGCTAACTTTTGGTTCACATGTGAAAAATTCAAGTTACATGAACTAAACCATGGGCAAACTTGATCAAAAATCTGATTTTATGACTTAGGGAAATGTTTGTGTAATGGTTTGTAGTGAACTAGAGGCTGCAATGTGTTTTGATCCAAGACTTTGCAAAATTTCCACTTGGTGCATAACTTGAAAATAAGTGATTTTTGGCAACTTTGCATGGTCATAACTTTTGATCCAAGAAGAATTTGATCATGTTCTTGTACTTTTTGAAAAGGGAAAGATGATATCTACAACTTTCATGACCAAAGTTTTTCCAATTGAAGCCTTTTTGGATCATGAATCAAGGCTTGAAAATTGACCTAAAATGGTGCATTCTTGAAAAGTCAACTATGCCCCAAAAGTCAACATTTGCAAAAACTCCAAATTCTTGATTTTTATGAACTTCAACCTTCTTCCATGATCAAATAAAGATCATATACACTCAAAATGATGAAGATCACCCATTGGTTGGGTCATTGGGGGCCTCAGATGCCCTGATTTTGCACTGACTTGTCTGAAAAGTCAACTCTTGATCAGATGACTTCCCCATGGAATTTCTTCATGAAAATTGATATGCACACTCCCTATACCATATAGAGATCAATGGAAACAAGAATGACCAAAAAATTTGGAGTTATGGCCTCTGAAACCAAAACCCTAATTTTCAGTCAACTGTGCAGTTCATCCTGGCTCTGCATCCACTCAAACCCTAGTTCTTGTGATTCCTCTGCAATTTGGACTTTGTGAGGATGTAACATGATACAAGAACACACATGGACCTCTTTGAGTTGATTGGTGGCCTTTGGAATGGCTCAAGAAGCATTGGGATTGCTCAGATCACAAACCCTAAGTGCAGATGACTTAGAACCTATGCAGTGAATCAAAAGTGAGATGTGAGATGACATGATTGTATTTATGCATATGAGAATGATCACAAGCCATGGTGTGAATGGGTGAGGGCAAATTTGGGGTGTTAACAGCTGCCCCTATTCAAACATGAGTTAGTTGTGCAGGATGTAAGCGACGGCTTAACAGGCCAAACAAGATAACTTGTGTTTGAATACCAAAGACAGTCCAAAATTTGCACTCACAGAATGAAGAAGAAAAGGGATATAGATTGTAAAGGCAAAATAAAGTATATAGTAAAGTGTGGGCGACGGAGGACGACCGTCGAGCAGAGGAAGACTGCTGGGTAAAGTGGTATGTGAAGCAAAGCGATGACGGGGACGGCCGACATGCTGGTAAAGTGCAGGAAATAAAGCGATGACGGGGACGGCCGACATGCTGGGGATAAAAAGTAAAGCTAAGACGGGGACGGCCGACTAGCTGGGGAAAAACAAGTAAAGCTAAGACGGGGACGGCCGACTAGCTGGGGAAAAACAAGTAAAGCTAAGACGGGGACGGCCGACTAGCTGGGGAAAAACAAGTAAAGCTAAGACGGGGACGGCCGACTAGCTGGGGAAAAACAAGTAAAGCTAAGACGGGGACGGCCGACTAGCTGGGGAAAAACAAGTAAAGCTAAGACGGGGACGGCCGACTAGCTGGGGAAAAACAAGTAAAGCTAAGACGGGGACGGCCGACTAGCTGGGGAAAAACAAGTAAAGCTAAGACGGGGACGGCCGACTAGCTGGGGAAAATAAAATCATGATGGGGACGGCCATCAAGATAAAGCTGCAAAGTTCTCTGGGGATTAATGAAACATGACGGGGACGGCCATCAAGTTCATAAAGGTAAGGTAACCAACGATGGGGACGGCCATCGGGTTAGAAGGAGAAGGGACCACGACGGGGACGGCCATCGGGTTAAAGAATAAATGAAATAAACAGCTGATGGGGTACGGCCATCAAAGGTGAAGGACGATCACCTAGCAGGGTACGGCTGCTCTGTTGGGTATAAAAGAAAAATGATGGGGACGGCCATCAAAGGTGGAGGACGACCACCTGGCAGGGTACGGCTGCCGAAAATATCAACGATGGGGACGGCCATCGGATAGAAAAGGTCAACGATGGGGACGGCCATCGGACGAGCAAGATGGAGGACGACCATCAAGAAGTGGAGGACGACCACTCAGCAGGGTACGGCTGCTCTCAAGGTTTATCATGACATAGGACGAATGTCAGATAACCAAAATCAACAATGGGGACGGCCATTGGATAAAGTTGATGAAGGACGATCATCAAAAGGTGGAGGACGACCACCTAGCAGGGGACGGCTGCTAAAAACAACGATGGGGACGGCCATCGGATGAGCATGATGGAGGACGACCATCAAGAAGTGGAGGACGACCACTCAGCAGGGTACGGCTGCTCTCAAAGGTATCATAACACAGGACGAGTGTTAGATAAAAAGAAAATTTGTTGGTGATCTACTGGGGAGATAGTAAACACGGACGAGCGTTTACATCCAATCAACAAAAGGCATAAGTGTTTGGTATTGTGTATAGATTAAAGATGCGGACGAGCATCCTTGTGACTATGATACGGATGGGTATCATGTAGAAACAAACTGACACATGTTCAGAGATGATGATACGGACGAGTATCAACGGGTTAACAACGAACACGGACGGGTGTTGAATCTGAAAGGACTCTTCTGGGGAATAGCAGACACGGACGAGCATCTATATTCAAGAAGACATGAGTGTTTGACACGGTGTATGGATTAAAGATGCGGACGAGCATCCCTAAGACTATGATACGGACGAGTATCATGTAGAAACAAACACTAGACGCAATGTTCTGAGATGATGGTACGGACGAGTACCAACTGGTTAACAAAGAACAAGGACTACTGCCGAATCTGTGGGGTTATGAGTGATGATGTATACAAGATACGGACGAGTATCTGTATAAGCGTACCATGAGTAGTGAGCGTTGTATTGTATAGATGAGTGTTTTAACTGCTGGGGAGAGTGACACGGACGAGTGTCAAGAGAGAAAAGTATAATATTAACAAGTGTGTGGGTTGATGAAAGTGTACGCAACTGCGCTGGGGATATGACACGGACGGGTGTCAAAAAGGGTGTATATATATAAGTATATGTGAGTGCAAAGAGGATGTCTTTGGCTTTCTGCTGGTGATTTGACACGGACGGGTGTCAGGAAATACTTGTAATACGGGTGATTTGTTTGTAAAGAGTGTTCAGGCGACTTTACTGGGGAAAGATGGCACGGACGGGTGCCAAAATGAATATACTGGTGTTTGTGATTTGTGAGGCAACTGCTTTTGCTGGGACTCTGGTGGGGACTCTGGGGGAAAGTAATCTATACTCTGACGAATGGTCACTAGTCACAAGCGTTCAATTCACAACATGACTTATGATTATGCTATGTATTTGATTTTTGCCGTAATGCTCCGTATTAGACGGAATGCTACGCCCTGAGGGTGAATATGATGTGAATGCTATGATTATGCAAAGAGGCGTAGATTCGGGACTCGAATCCCGTTGCTGCGAAGATCTCTGGTCGATCTGCTTGAAGTGAACGTCCCAGCTGGGTATGAGATCACTGGTAGATCTAATGATGTATCTGTTTGGGGATATAGGTCACTGATTGACATATCCTTACAACGCGGGACCCAGCTGGGGTTTGTAGAAGCTTTCTTCACTCTGTTGTGATCTCTTCGTGCATTGCTCTTCTGAATAGAGGCTGGGGAAGGTGTGGGGAGATGGTTCCCTGACTTCTGTATTCAACTGAGGATGACATGGCAACTCGGCTGGGGAAGTGAGAGGCAACTCAGCTGGGGAGAGCAACAAGAGGCAACTCAGCTGGGGATATAGCATTTCCGATGCTGAGATTGAGTGCATGTCGATTTGGCAACTTTGCTGGGGGAAGTGGACACCTTCAGTGCCACGTGGAAGATAGACCGAGTTGATAATGATTTGCCAACTTGCTGAGACGTAACTTGCATGCCCCAAGTTGCGTTCTGGATACCTGCAATCCTGCGAAGGTAAGGAAACGTACAAAAGGTCCCGAGGTATCCCTTACCGGATTCCGTCATAGGAGTTAAGTACTTTCGAGAATAATCACACTCCCTGTAAGCATGTGTTTTTCTTTTATTTTTAGAGAAAGGCATCTGTACTTATGCAATTGTATTTTAGAGATATCAGACAACTCTTTGCAAAACATAAATGTAAAAACGAAACATGACCGAAAATCTGATTTTATTAATTCATGTGCCCTGAATCGGCGAGATACAGTCAAAGGAACATATCTCCTGAAATGAAGAGACTGTTACAAATTGAGAAACAAAAAGCTGGCGATGTTGGCGACGCTTTGAGGAGCTTCCTCTTCTGTTATGACTCGTATGACAATGACGTTCTTCTCGTTTTGCTTTCTGGAGAGAGTTGATTCTGATTGAAGCTTGATCCTTTGGAGCTTACCAAGTCGTGGGTGATACAGACGAATTCAGAATGCAGTTGTTCGCTTATTCCCTTATTTTGCATGGATCGCCCTTTCGGGTTTTCAATCCATCGGGATACCCATTTTTGCCTGAGCTGTCCAATGCGGCTTTTCAACTCAGCGGGTGTACATTTTTTTTGTTTATTTTCCCTTACTTTTGCCCGAGTCTTTTATTCTGTTTTTGACTCGCCGGGATGCCTTATTTTTGCCCGGACTTACATTCTGTTTTTATGTCCAGCGGGTCATTTTACACGAAGTATTTTTTAACTGCATCTGAATTCACAGGGGACGGGAAATCTTCACCATCCATGGTGCTGAGCATCAGTGCTCCACCGGAGAAAACTTTCTTTACAACAAATGGTCCTTCATAATTTGGAGTCCATTTGCCCCTGTGGTCTGTATGAGGAGGGAGGATTCTTTTCAACACAAGATCTCCTACTTGGTACTCTCGGTGCCTGACTTTCTGATCGAAGGCTTTCTTCATTCTTTTCTGATATAGCTGCCCATGACAGATTGCAGCCAATCTTTTCTCTTCGATCAGACTCAGCTGTTCGTATCGGGACCGTACCCATTCTGCTTCACTCAGTTTAACATCCATCAATACCCGTAACGAGGGTAGTTCAACTTCAACAGGTAGGACTGCTTCCATACCATATACAAGTTGATACGGTGTTGCCCCAGTGGATGTTCTGATTGATGTGCGGTACCCATGCAAGGCAAATGGTAGCATTTCGTGCCAGTCTTTGTATGTGATTACCATCTTCTGCACAATCTTCTTGATATTCTTATTCGCTGCCTCAACAGCGCCGTTCATCTTTGGCCTGTAAGGAGAAGAATTGTGATGTTGGATCTTGAAGTCCCGGCACAGCTCTGCCATCATTTTGTTGTTTAAATTGGAACCATTATCAGTAATGATTCGCTCGGGCACTCCATACCGACAGATGATATCTCTTTTCAGAAATCTGGCTACCACTTGTCTTGTAACATTTGCATATGAGGCTGCTTCAACCCACTTGGTGAAATAGTCGATGGCGACCAGGATGAATCTGTGGCCGTTTGAAGCAGTCGGCTCAATCTTACCAATCATATCAATGCCCCACATGGCAAAGGGCCATGGTGAAGACATGACATTCAAAGGATTAGGAGGCACATGCACCTTATCTGCGTAGATCTGGCATTTATGGCATTTCCTGGCATAGGCACAACAGTCTGCATCCATTGTGATCCAGTAATAGCCTGATCTTAACAACTTTTTAGCCATGGCATGCCCTCCAGCATGGGTACCAAAAGATCCTTCGTGCACTTCATGCATCAACAAATCTGCTTCCGTCTTGTCAACACATCTGAGGAGTACCATGTCAAAGTTCCTCTTGTATAAAGACCCATCAGCATTCAGAAAGAAACTACCAGCAAGCCTTCTCAAGGTCTTCTTATCATTGGAAGATGCCCCAGGTGGGTATGTTTGATCCTCCAAGAAGCACTTAATGTCATGGAACCAAGGCTTGTCATCCTTGACAACATCCATTGCAAATACATATGCTGGTCTGTCGAGTCTGGACACTGAAATCTGAGGTACAAAGTTGGCAGCTTGAACTTTGATCATGGACGAAATGGTAGCCAAGGCATCCGCAAACTGATTCTCGTCCCGAGGGATATACTCAAGTTTGACTGTTGTGAAGAAAGCCAATAACCTTCTTGTATAGTCCCTGTAAGGTATCAGATGATCTTGGTGTGTGTACCATTTTCCATTGGTCTGATTGATTACCAAAGCCGAATCTCCGAATACGGTCAATGTTTTGATCCTGAGGTCAATGGCTTCCTCAAGACCCATAATGCAAGCTTCGTATTCAGCTTCGTTGTTAGTGCAATTGAAAGTGAGTTTTGCCGAGAAAGGCATGTGAACTCCTTTGGGTGTAATGAGTACTGCACCAACACCACGGCCATTCATGTTAACGGCCCCGTCAAACATCATGGTCCATTCTTCTTCTGGGTCGGGCCCTTCAGTGTGAATAGGCTCTTCATGATCTTTTGATTTAATGAACATGATGTCTTCATCAGGGAAGTCAAACCTCATTGGCTGGTAATCGTCAATGGGTTGCTCAGCAAGATATTCAGATAGTACACTGCCCTTGATGGCTTTCTGAGATGTGTACTGTATGTCGTATTCTGTGAGAATCATCTGCCATCTTGCAACCCGTCCGGTAAGAGCTGGCTTCTCGAATATGTACTTGACTGGGTCCATTTTTGAGATTAACAAGGTAGTGTGGGTCAACATATACTGCCTTAGTCGGCGAGCAGCCCACGCTAAAGCACAGCAAGTTTTCTCGAGCAGTGAATAACGTTGTTCACAGTCGGTAAACTTTTTGCTTAGGTAGTAAATTGCATACTCTTTTCGACCAGACTCGTCATGCTGGCCCAGCACACACCCCATTGACTCTTCTAATACTGTCAAGTACATGATTAGAGGTCTTCCTTCAACTGGAGGCATAAGGATTGGAGGTTCTTGCAGATATTCTTTGATCTTGTCAAAAGCCCTTTGGCAATCTTCGTTCCACCTGACCGTTTGTTCCTTTCTTAACAGCTTGAACAAGGGCTCGCAGGTTGCTGTGAGGTGAGATATGAACCGTGAAATGTAGTTCAATCTACCCAAGAACCCTCGAACTTCTTTCTCAGTTTTCGGTGCAGGCATCTCTTGGATGGCTTTGACTTTATCAGGGTCAACCTCAATCCCTTTCTCGCTTACAATAAAGCCCAGCAGTTTACCGGATCGCACCCCGAATGTGCATTTGTTGGGGTTCAGCTTCAGTTGATACTTTCTCAGACGCTTGAACAACTTCAGCAGATTCACCAGATGGTCTTCCTCTGTAAGGGACTTGGTAATCATGTCATCCACATAACACTCGATTTCCTTATGGATCATATCGTGGAATAATGTTACCATAGCCCGTTGATAAGTTGCACCCGCATTCTTAAGCCCAAATGGCATTACTTTGTAGCAGAACGTGCCCCAAGGTGTAATGAATGTTGTCTTCTCCATGTCTTCAGGTGACATCTTGATCTGGTTATATCCTGAAAACCCATCCATGAAGGAGAATACCGAGAACTGAGCCGTATTATCAACCAATACGTCAATGTGAGGTAATGGGAAATCATCTTTCGGGCTGGCCCTATTCAGATCCCGGTAATCAACACACATTCTTACCTTACCGTCCTTCTTTGGCACAGGTACTATGTTAGCAACCCACGGCGGGTAACTTGTCACAGCAAGGAATCCGGCATCCCATTGCTTTTGTACCTCCTCTTTGATCTTCATAGCCATGTCTGGACGAGTACGGCGCAGCTTTTGTTTGACTGGAGGGCACTCTTTTCTCAAAGGCAACTTGTGCACAACAATATCGGTATCCAACCCTGGCATGTCTTGATACGACCAAGCAAACACATCCACATACTCTTGAAGTAGATCTATCAGTTGCTTCTTCACTGAGTCTTGCAGGCAGGCCCCGATCTTGACTTCTTTCACATTTTCCTCTGTACCAAGATTGATCACTTCAACCTCCTCCTGGTGAGGGGTAATGACCCTTTCCTCTTGTCTTAACAACCTGGCTAGTTCTTCAGGAAGCTCGTATTCTTCTTCAACCCCTTCTTCAGCTTGATTGATCGGATTGTCAAAGTCATACGATGTCATAGCCGTGCTGTTGTTGGTGCTGTCAGGAAGGCACTCTCTGCAAGGGTTTAATTGGTTCATTTTAGTGATCTGATTTTAGTCTTATTTAGAAAAGTGAAATGAAGTTGTCATTTTGAAAAACACTGCCATTTATTTTTGTACAAAAAAGAAAAATGGAAAAACAGTGAACATAAAAGAAAAAGACTTGTTTGCAAAAAGATCGTCTGATATTTCATTACTTTAATCTCGTTTGCACAAAAGTACAGATGGCCCTGATTACAAAATGAGTCTTGTCATCTTGGGCAAGATGCAAGACTTTGATGCATGCTTACAAAAAATACAGGAAATAATAATTACTCTGCTCGAGTAACACTTATAATTCCCTGGGAAGACCAGTTCGAGACACTGCTCCCCGGGATCTTCGGACGAATCCAATTCTCCAGGTTGCGCTCCTCTTCCAGCTCGTCTTCCAGACAGTTGATAGCATCGGGGGTAAGCATTCCCCCACTGACAAAACCAGGCTCTCCAGCAGCCTTCACTTGATGTTGAGTTGGTCTGTAACCCAACCCAAATTTGTCCTTCTTCTCCTCCACAGCTAAGACCTTGCCCCAGCCTAGGGCCGTTCCTTCCTCAACAACCTTCCGGGCTTGTTGGTATGACGACATGGAGATCCCCGAAACAGCAGATGCTTCATTTACATTCAAAGCTTCAAAACCTTGGCTCATGGTTTCAACGATTTCTCCATCCATTTCAATATACTTGTAAGTAGCCAGATGGCTAACAAATATATCCTCCTCCCCGCAGATTGTGACAACTTGGCCTTCCCACTCATATTTTAACTTTTGGTGGAGGGTAGACGTTATTGCGCCGGCGGCGTGAATCCAGGGTCTACCCAACAAACAGCTGTAGGCGGGCTGAATGTCCATCACATAAAAGATAGTTTT
Source organism: Lathyrus aphaca (assembly GCA_963966055.1). Lineage (NCBI taxonomy): Eukaryota > Viridiplantae > Streptophyta > Magnoliopsida > Fabales > Fabaceae > Lathyrus > Lathyrus aphaca. The sequence goes on from OZ014520.1 coordinate 114,294,655, forward strand.
AAAGGTCTGTGGGCCAATTGTCACGGGCAGCTCAATCTCTCCCAGAACCGATCTCTTTGAACCGTCAAAGGCTCTTACTACCAGGTTGCTGGGTCTCAATGCCAATCCATCATATTCAAGCTTCACCAGAGCCTTCTTTGGTAAGACATTCAGGGAAGAGCCTGTGTCCACCAGCACATGAGAAAGGACAGCTCCTTTGCATTCCATGGTTATGTGCAGGGCTTTGTTGTGGTTGCGGCCATCCGCTGTCAAGTCAGAATTGGTAAACCCTAGCCCATTGCTAGCAGTAACATTTCCGACAACGGTTTCCAATTGGTTGACAGTAATCTCCTCGGGCACGTAAGCTGCGTGCAGTACTTTCAGTAGTGCATTCCGATGGGCTTCGGAGCACATAAGCAGTGAGAGGATGGAGATTTTGGATGGCGTCTGGTGAAGCTGATCCACAATTTTATAATCACTCTTTTTGATGATTCGCATAAACTCATCAACTTCCTGATCAAATGGAGTTTTCAGGGCTTCTTTGGCAGCTGGATCTTCCTGCACCGGGCCTTTTCCTTTTGCCTTGGCAGCAGCTTCTGCTTCGGCAGTAGGTCTTTGAACTTGTGAGGCGAAGAGACGTCCGCTTCGAGTGAAGCCTCCACCTCCCCCCACATTATCTACTTGTGGTGCAGGTGTTGATGTTTCCAGAGTGATTCTTTTTCCTTCGCAATACAAGTCAGAGCCATAGTGCCAGGGGATGGCCCTATTGCTTTCATATGGTACTGGTCCAAGCACCGTGACAGTGACCGGACTGATTGCTGCTGCTGAAGGGACTGTTATTGTTTGTGGATCATAAAAGATTGTGACTGGTGCTCTGATGGGAGCAGCACCTTCTGAGTGATAAGCGGAATTATTTTCAGGATCGTAGAATATGGTAACAGTGGAGACATCTTCATGATTGATTGCTGGTGTTGTAGGAGGTACTGTTGGAAGGACTGTTGTTGTTGTTGATGGAGATTCGAAATGGAACGAAGCTGAAGTTGTAGCAGGAGAAACTGTTGAAAACTGATCATTTGGAAGGACAGGTGAAGTACTTGTTGATGGTGCTGATGAATTGTCGGGTACAATAGTTGCTGCAGTTGTAGGAGGTTCTGAAACCGTTGTTGATGAAGTTGTAGGATTTGCCGGAAATGATGTAGTGATCTGTAGGAGGCCACTCTTAATAAGGCTGTCAATGCCATTCCTCAAGTCTTCACACCCATTCCAAGAAATATTGCAGTAGGGGCACCCTAGTTCACACCCCGGAAATATATTGTTTTCACGGAGTTGAGCTTTGATTTCCACCAATGGCGTCCTGATCTGATCCACACTAGTTATCAAATAAGACGGTTGGCCTTCTTCAATAGCATTAATACGGGGGCCACCATGGTGTGGCATTGGGTTTTTGTTGACATTGGGCGGAGGCGCAAAATTCAAAGCCTTGGAGTCTACTAAGTCTTGTACCTTCATATGCAGAGCCCTGCATTTTTCTGTACTGTGACCAGGTGCGTTCGAATGAAAAGCACACCTAGCGTTGGAGTCATAGTTTCTTGGTAGACTGTTGGGGTCCGGAGGTGCCAACGTTCTTAGCTCAACCAGGTTGAGTTTCAGAAGCTGTGGCAGCAAAGCAGCGTACGACATTGGGATCGGGTCGATCACTCGGTTAGCTTGGGAGGGCCTCTGTTGAAATGGCCTCTGTTGATTGTTGTTACTATTGTTGTTGTTGTAGTTGTCTCTTGGAGGATATTGATTCTGATGATACTGAGGTTGTTGTTGGAAATTTTGTTGAGGAGGTTGATAGTCCGGCTGAGGATGAGCTGGAGCAGGGATTGTGACTGCTGCTATTGTTCTGGGAACATAATGGGGCCTGCCCCTGTTGGTGTGAATGGCATTGGTCTCGCCAGTTCTTCTCGGGCCTGCAAAAGGCTTTCTTGTACCACTGGACGAGCTTGCACCATTATCAGATATCTTACCCATTTTTAACAGGCTTTCAATTCTCTCCCCAGCTATGACAACATCTGCGAAGCTAGTGGAAGAGAAAGCAGCCAACCTGTCAATATAGGTTCCCTGAAGAGTGTTCATAAACATGTCTGCCATTTCTCTCTCAGACATTGGGGGTTGAACGGCAGCAGCCAATTGCCTCCATCTTTGGGCGTATTCTCGGAAACTTTCCCTTGACGACTGCGACATTCCCATTAGGAGAGTCCTGTTGGGTGCCATGTCTAAGTTGTATTGATACTGTCGGATGAAGGCTTCTGCCAGGTCCTTCCAGCATCTTACAGTTGCCCTTGTCAAGTGGGAATACCATTCCCTCGATGCTCCTGTCAAACTGTCTTCGAAGTAGAACATCCAAAGCTTCTCATCCATTGTATAAGCCTTCAGCCTTCCCAGAAATGATTGCAGATGAGTCCGGGGGCACGAAGTCCCATTATACTTTTCGAAACAAGGAGGCTTGAACTTATGAGGGATCCTGACCCCATCAACCAAACCCATGTCCATGACGTCGAAGCCCAAAGAATTTTGAGATTCTAAAGACCTTAACTTCTCAGCTATTTCATCCAATCTCCTATCATAAGCATCCTCTCCAGCACCCATTACTGTAAATTGGTCCTCCTGAGGATCTTCTTGAAGTACTCTGGCTGCAGTAGCTGTTCCTTGGATGTTGGCAGGAATATTAATCTCAGGATGTAGATGTGGACCAAACACAGGGGGATTCACATGTGGTTGCACCCTTTCATTGTTACTGGTGCCTGCAGTTCCTACATGAGGCTCCTCTGGATTTTGCCTCTCAACCATAGCCCTCAGTCTCTCCTGGCTCTGAGCCATGTTGTTCATAACCTCCATGAACTGCGTCATCTGTGTTCTCATCTCCAATCTTTCATTGGCTAGCTGATTTCTGACATCAGCAAGATCTTGTTGAACTTGATCCATTTGGATGCCCGGAAGGTTGTTTCTAGTTGGGTACCTGTGCGGCCTGTTGAGAGGAAACACCCGGCGACGAGCAATATTGCCTGAGATTCACAACAGAGGTTAGTAACAATAAAAACAAAACCTACAAAACAAACAGAAGGGTTAGTATGCAATGCAGTTGTGCTTATTTGCTCTCAAGGTATCCGGTTTGGTCTTCAGTTTTGACCCTTCCAGACCCTTGATGATGATGCTGTTGAAGTTGCTTCCGGAGTGAACTCAGATGAAAACCAACACAAATATATTACATAAGACGAAATAATACAACTTGTTCTTTTTACAACACAAGTCCCCCCCCTAAGGGGTCAAAATACATCACAAAAAAAAAGCAAAAGTACATGGAATAAGAATAACAACAAGCAAATGATCAAACTCCCAGGCCAAACTCATCCTCACGAACTTCCTTAAGAAGTGCTTCGGTCACAGGATCAGCCGGACGCTCCGTGAGACCTCTGATGAGAAGGTTTCTTGTTGCAACAGCTGCAGTCAACTTCTTGTTCTGACCTTGGTCTTTAGACCTCTTCACTCCAGCTCTGATTTCTAGCTCTGATATTTCCTTCTGGGCTGCTGCCAGGGCTTTTTCCATCTGCTCCATCTTGTCCTGAACTCTCTTGTCTTCTAGAGTACGGGCCTCAGTGATCCGGACCCACCTGGCCTGACTCTCTTTCAAATACAAGTCTGTTCTTGCTCTCTGGAACTGGGCTTCTTTACAAGCATTCTTCAGAATCTGCTCACCAGCTTTAGACTTGTTGATATAATCTCCAGACTTCTCAATTTTAGTCAAGTGTTCCACCCTCAGCTTCTCCAATCTTTCAATCTCCCTCACACCTTCACTCCTCTCCCGGAGGGTCTTCTGCAAGGCTTGGGATAACTTCTCATTCCTTTCCTTCAGGCTTTCAAACTCCTCCAGACTGATAGCAGCAGGGGGTGGTGCTGATGATGACTCAGGCATGTCTTCTATGGTGAAAGGCAATCCAGAGAATTGGGCTCTAGCATAAGACCACTCATGATATTGGGCTGATGCCACATTATTGCACTTCCCCAGAATGGTGATTCCCTTGGTTTGAACATGATCCCAGGCCCAGGCAGCCTGCCTAACAACAGTCAAACTGATCTTGTTCTCACAATAGAGAGTTTCCACCAAGTCCTGTGCTTTGGGAGTATGGACTAGAGCATATCCCAGCTGTCTCCTGAACAGCAGAGGGTTGTAATTAATACTTCCCTTGACTCCTATTAAAGGCACATTGGGAAAGTGCCCACAGCTTGTGATGATATCTCTGCCCTTGGTGCTCTGAGTGCACCATCTGATGTCTGCTGAAGTGAGAGTAGTGAGCCTCTTAGCCCAGTTGCTCTGCTGATGAGGATTCAGGAATGCATCTGTTCTGGGTAGATGCTTGAGGAGCCAGGTATGGAATAATGGAGCACACATCCTTACTAACTTCCCCCTCTGCTTCTCATTCCTCTGATGCACTGAGTAATAAAGATCACCCAGCAAAGTTGGCACTGGGTTCTTCAGGATGAACAGGTGGATTGCATTCTTGCTGATGAATCGAGGCTCATCTGCAAACAACACAATTCCAAATACACTTAAGGCCAACAGAGCACAAACAGCTTTCCACTCCCCCAGGGAGGCCTTCAGACTAGCTTGGGAAATTAGGAAGTCCAGATGAAAACCAGGGATCCCAGCTTTAGAGGTCATGTGTTGCTCAATCAAAACAGGCTCCAGATGTAAAGCTTTTGCTATCTCTCCATTGCCGGGAAAGACCATTTCAGGGTTGAAAGGGATTTCTCTCTTGATAGGCAGACCAATCAATGATGAGTATTCTTCCAGGAGAGGACCCAACTGAAAGTCTCTAAAGGTGAAACACCTCAATGGAGGGTCATAGAACTGAATGCATGTATGGATGAGGCTCCTCTGAGATGGGTCCATATCCATAACCAAGTCCAGTATATCCCCATAATATTCTCTGAACAGAGGTATGTGCTCTGGAGTGATCAGGGTTTGAACCCTCCTGATGTCTGATAAGTCTGGTTGGAAGAAATGATAAGTGATGTTGCTTTTCTTTGGAGCCATGATGCTGAAGACTGAGTAGAATAAGTGCTGATGGAGATGCTGAGGAGTGAGCCACTGATAGGCTGGTGCAAGTGACTGAAGTATATGGCTGGCAGCTGAAGCAAGTGCTGGTGGAGGTAAGTCAAAACTGCAGATGGGGTCAAAACCAAAACCAGATAAAGGTGGATACCCTGAAACACAAATAAGCACATGTTAATATGATGCAATGAGTATGTATGCAAATGAAATGCAAAAGGGTTTGTGACTGAGCTGGATCCGATTAAACTGCCTTGGTATAGATCCATGTGTGTTCAATAATTCCAGATGGAGGTCTATAAATCCAGTAACCAAGGTGGGGGACTCAAATAAAGAGCCACAAGTCCAGGGTTTTGGAATCACAAGAACTATCCAACATGGAGCATTCTTAACAAAGTCAAAGTAACAGGGTATTCTGAGGTCAAGGTACCTGCAAACCTGTAAACAACCCAACCCCCTCACAGGTAGCGATCTAGAACAAGGATCCTCAGACTTGGATCCGTTATGAGAAGTGTAAACACTTCTAACCCGGAGGTACAGCGTTTACAATAACCATAACAATTCCTCCTCTAATTCACCTCAGTTTCTGAAGGTCAAAACTAAAAGGTCATCCAGACTTAGCAGGCTTCCCAGACCCCCCTAGTACTGCAGGAAATCTGCAACACAGAGTTCTCAAGAAGAAACCCATATCTGAACCGTGTTTCACATTCCCGCACCAGACCGAAATGGAATGGGAAAGAATATGATTCACTCTAGCCTAGGTGTCACTCAGGTCCCAGGTATAGGACCTTAACTTTCAATGAACCCCACCCACCAAAACAAACAACAGATCCAGCCAGCCAGCACAGTATGACAGATATGATATATGAAAAACTGTAAAGAAAGCAATAAATAAAGCTGTACAGAAAGCAGTAAATAAAGCAAATATACAAACACAAATAGCACATAACACCCCCAATAAACACAAATCAATCGAGCGCTAGGAGGAACCCACAAAAAGAACCAGAAGCCCTGGTTGCAATATAAAGGTTCCCCAGCAGAGTCGCCAAGCTGTCGCTCCCGATAAATGAAACAGGGTCAAATAAAGGTACAGACGCGAACGTTCGGCGAGAGGGACAATGAGAACACACAGCCGTGAACTCACTGGAGATGAATAGAGTCGCCAGCTAGGCATTTTTATCCCGGAGGAAAGGCAATGCTGCATAGACCTAGAAAAAGATGGATAAGACGGTTGCGAACCAGAGAGACTGAGAAAGGGGGTTGGTTACAACCTGGGAAGGTATTAGCACCCAGATTGCCCGCCGTACTCGACGGGATCCACGCTTAAAAGATTTGTGTTTTAAAGGGGTGGTGTCTGTGCAATCTGTGTATATAATAGCTGGAAAGAGATGTACAGGTGTCAGTGTAAAAGAAGTGAAGTGTGGCATGTATAAATGATGTGTCAGTGTAAGAATGAGAATGAATTGCTCAAGATTATGAGGCTTGAAGAAATGAGCTGGAAGGAGGGGGGATGAACAGAGACTTTTGTTCGATAACTGTTAAGTTATGCCTACGTATCCTCTCGTGCAATGAGGAAGTCAGAACACCGTAGTTCGACCCAAAGAGACTGAAAGATGAATTGACTTGTGAACTGCTTACTTGCCTATGCTCAAGTGTATGATCTGTCTGGCACAGATGCAAACTGTCTTGCATTAGACGGAAGAAGCGAGCTCTCGTTTGTGAGTGAATGAGATGAGAAAAGAATCCCGGAGGAGACGATTATTGTTTGTTTTTGATGTTTTCAGTCTTTTATTTCTTTTTGGAGTTTGTCATAAGATAATGAGCTTAAGCCTAAACCAATGGGTTGGTAAACTCACCACATCTTCCCTCCGATTAGGGGTAATGAGAATTACCTTAAGTGTGAAGTCAGATTCTCGCACTTAATCACCTTTGATGTAGGGTTAAGATCATTAACCTACTTGTGATTATTTAGATGTTTTTTTGGTGTTTTTGTTTAGCGTTGAGTAATGAGGTTAAGCCATAATCAGGGATCTAACAGACTCATTACACCATCCTAAAAGAAGGATAATAGATGAGAATATTTAAGCTGAGGAAAGCTCCTCAACTTAATCCATGATTAGGGATTAAACTCATGACAAAACAAACCTTTGATTAAGTGGATTTTATTTAATGGTATGATGATGAAATGGATTTTATTGTTTGTAAGACAACTTGAGGGGGACTTGTCCATTAACACTAGGGTTAGTCCTTCTTAACCACTTAAGGAAGAATTAGAACCCTAATGCAAGGCCCAAGTTACAAGTGTGATGTCTTGATGATTATTAGATGGATTGATTAAGAGATTTAAACACCTTAAGGGTTTAATACTTAGGATTAAAGTTATACACTCCATCCTAAAAGAAGGATACAGGCATAACCCTAATCACAAAGTTTTAAAACCTTTAGGGTTTAGTCTCTGATTACGAGATGAGAAGAGAAGACTCAAAGGGAGACACAAAGGTAAAAAACTATGGGGGAGACTAATCAAAACCCTAATTCATTGACATGCTGGGTTGTTCCTATGGTTTGTGAGGTTTTCAAGAACAATCTTCACAGGAGCCACCAGGAAGCAGATGAATAAGATCAAGAGAGGCAAAGTGACTTGCTTCATTCAAGAAGTCAAGTCACTTGAAGAAAGAAAGTGGGAGGAAGAAGGATGAACAAGCTCAAACTCAAGCACAAGTAAAAATGCAGCAATGGATGCAAGGGAGATGAAAAGAAAAGGTATGAGAAGTGAAGGCAAATTCACTTCTCAAGTTTACTTACCACCTGAAATGTTAGAAAGAAACACAATGCAATGCAAGATGAGATGAAATGGCATGATGCTAGACCAAACCAGAAACATGTACATGATGATTATGATGTTATGAGGTGCTGCAAACATGAGGCATGACATGGGGATGTTCATACAAGACCATGAATGCATATGATGCAAGCTAAGGAACATGAACAAGCATGAAATGTTATGAAGCAAACAAGGCAAATGGCATGGCAAAGATGTAATGCAATGATCAATGATGCTTCATACATGTCTTAAGATGTCAAATGAATCATATGAATGCACAAAATGCAATGGCAAGTCTACTTATGCAAAAGAATGCAAGAAGGATGCAAGAGAAAGCCCAAATTGGGGTTTATGAAACAAACAATCAAACACAAACCAAAAACAGAAGCAAACCCTAAGATAAAAAATGGAAAATGGCACTCAAAGAAACCCTAGACCTATAACAAACCACTGCCCAAAGGGGAGCTCCCAACTCTTTACCAATCTCAAGATATGATTTTTGCAAGTTATTAGGGTTTTTTAGGGTTCTTATCAAAACAAATGCCCATCAATTAGAAAATGCAAGATCAAATCATGGCCTTTTTATCTTTGAAAATACATGTCAAATGGAAAACAATGCAAAAGAATCAATGTCTCAACCTTCACCAAAAGGCAGAAATGAATTTTCAAACATGTGATCAAAATAATGCATAAAAAATGATTTAATTCAATGAAAAATTCTTAAAGTGCATCAAGATCAAAAAAAGAAATTTGGTTTGAAGGTTGGACAATGTTTCTAAATGTCTTAGAGCATTTCATGAATTTTTTTGTAATTTTTAAATACCTAAAAGTATTTTTAATTAATTAATTCTCATTAATCAATTAAAAATGATCTTTTAAATATTTAAAAATACTTTTTTTAATGATAAAAAATAAAATAAAAATATTTTTGTGTCATAAAAATTAATAAAACCTTAAAGAAAAAGTTTCATAATTTTTATGATTTTTTAACTATTTTAAATAAATTGTGCAATTTAAATGAAATAAATATGAATAAAAATTAAAAGAAAATGAAAGTAAACAGATTGGATGGCCAGGATTGCTCCAGGGTTTAAATGTGTTGACTGGCGCGTAATCCTGTGGCTGTGATTCAAAGCTGAATTAATCTTAATTAAATAAATTAATTAAAGTGATTAGGGCTAATGAACAGATCCTGGCCATCAAAAAGGGTGGGAAGTCAAACATTCAACGCGCATCAACGGCCAAAATTCAAACGAGCATTAATTATGGGATTAAGCCCTAAATACATTCAGGTGGCCGGAGAAGACTTCCGGTCGTCTTCTCCGGCCAGCTCTCACCTGAGAATCACCCAACTTCCTCAAAACGTTACCAAAATGAAATCTAAGACCAGGGAAATGATCCTTATCCTCTCACGAACCAAACCCCTCTCTCAAAACAAATTTAAAGTTCCTAAATCAACTGAATCGAAGCAAACAAATTCTAGGGTTCGTGAGCTTCAAACACAAATTAAATGCTCAAAACAAAACCATTTCAAAAACTAAAGGTACCAGAATGATCAGTGCATCATGAGGAACAAGTTTGTAACATAAAAAACCATTTCTGGAAAAATTAATTTCGAGCTACCTGAGATTTGGAGCTTTCAGTTTAGGAACTTTCTGGCCACTTCCTTTGATGCAAGCTGCTCTACTTGATCCCCCAAATGTGTTTGAATGCTCAAAATGAGTTTGTGTTGGCTGGAGAAGGAGATTCGAATGGAACTGCTTCAGTTCAGTCAACAATGGCCATGATGATTTTGGCACTTTCAGGCTGTGAAAAGGAGTTGTTTGTGATCTATGAAGTGTGTTGAGAAAGTTTGTGGTGTTGGTTGGTGTGTTTGTGGCTTGTGGAGAGAGATTCGATAGAATCTGCAGCTTGAGGTGAATAATGGCAATGGAGTTTTCAGGCTTGATTTAGGCTTGAGCTTTGGTGGTTTCTTGTCTATGAGATGTGGTGAGTTGAATGATGATGAGAGTTTGAGTGTTTTATGGCTGTGGACAGAATTTCGAAGGAACTTGCAATGAGGTGAGTTTTTGTGAATGTGATGAGTGTGTGTGTTTCAGCCTTGGCTTGTGTTATGTTCAACTTGCAAATTGAAATCATAAACAATTCTGATTGGCTGGCTGATGTGACTTGTGCTTTATGGATTGGTAGATCACTTTTTGCTCAAAAACCACTTTTGTGTAAGATAGGGCATGGCTCCAAATCTAGGCAAGGACAAAGCATGGCTGGCGCAGCAAAAGGTGAGGGAGAGGCTAGCCAAAGTCAGCTTCCAATGTCATAAGTTGTAGGAAGTGAAATGAGTGGTTTTTGCAAGTTGGCTAGCTTTTGGTTCACATGTGAAAAATTCAAGTTACATGAACTAAACCATGGGCAAACTTGATCAAAAATCTGATTTTATGACTTAGGGAAATGTTTGTGTAATGGTTTGTAGTGAACTAGAGGCTGCAATGTGTTTTGATCCAAGACTTTGCAAAATTTCCACTTGGTGCATAACTTGAAAATAAGTGATTTTTGGCAACTTTGCATGGTCATAACTTTTGATCCAAGAAGAATTTGATCATGTTCTTGTACTTTTTGAAAAGGGAAAGATGATATCTACAACTTTCATGACCAAAGTTTTTCCAATTGAAGCCTTTTTGGATCATGAATCAAGGCTTGAAAATTGACCTAAAATGGTGCATTCTTGAAAAGTCAACTATGCCCCAAAAGTCAACATTTGCAAAAACTCCAAATTCTTGATTTTTATGAACTTCAACCTTCTTCCATGATCAAATAAAGATCATATACACTCAAAATGATGAAGATCACCCATTGGTTGGGTCATTGGGGGCCTCAGATGCCCTGATTTTGCACTGACTTGTCTGAAAAGTCAACTCTTGATCAGATGACTTCCCCATGGAATTTCTTCATGAAAATTGATATGCACACTCCCTATACCATATAGAGATCAATGGAAACAAGAATGACCAAAAAATTTGGAGTTATGGCCTCTGAAACCAAAACCCTAATTTTCAGTCAACTGTGCAGTTCATCCTGGCTCTGCATCCACTCAAACCCTAGTTCTTGTGATTCCTCTGCAATTTGGACTTTGTGAGGATGTAACATGATACAAGAACACACATGGACCTCTTTGAGTTGATTGGTGGCCTTTGGAATGGCTCAAGAAGCATTGGGATTGCTCAGATCACAAACCCTAAGTGCAGATGACTTAGAACCTATGCAGTGAATCAAAAGTGAGATGTGAGATGACATGATTGTATTTATGCATATGAGAATGATCACAAGCCATGGTGTGAATGGGTGAGGGCAAATTTGGGGTGTTAACACCCTGTTCGGAGGAGAAGTTTGGTATGAATCTTTGTTTTTCCAACAAATGGAATTTCATCCAGACAAGGTGAGAAGTTTGTTGTGAATTTTCCAATTTCCGTCAAATGGCATCTCTTCCAGACAAGTTGAGAAGTTTGAGCATGAAGTTTGTTTTCTATCATATGACATCTCTTTCAGAATAAGGGAAGTATGATGAGGGTTCTATCAAATGGCATCTCTCCAACACACGTTGAGAAGTTTGGTATGAATCTCTTTGTTTTCCAACAAATGGCATCTCATCCAGACAAGGTGAGAAGTTTGTTGTGATTTTTCAATTTTCGTCAAATGGAATCTCTTCCAGACAAGTTGAGAAGTTTGAGCGTGAAGTTTGTTTTCCATCATATGGCATCTCTTTCAGAAGAAGGGAAGTGTGATGAGGATTCCGTCAAATGGCATCTCTCCAATACATGTTGAGAAGTTTGATATGAATCTCTTTGTTTTCCAACAAATGGCATCTCATCCAGACAAGGTGAGAAGTTTGTTGTGATTTTTCAATTTCCGTCAAATGGCATCTCTTCCAGACAAGTTGAGAAGTTTGAGCGTGAAGATTGTTTTCCATCATATGACATCTCTTTCAGAAGAAGGGAAGTGTGATGAGGGTTCTATCAAATGGCATTTCTCCAATACACGTTGAGAAGTTTGATACAAATCTCTTATATTTTTCCAATAAATGGCATCTCATCCAGATAAGGTGAGAAGTTTGTCGTAATTTTCCAATTTCCGTCAAATGGCTATCTCTTCCAGACAAGTTAAGAAGTTTGAGCGTGAAGTTGTTTCTCCATCATATGGCTGTCTCTTTCAGAAGAAGGGAAGTATGGTGAGAGTTTTATACAATGGCATCCTTAGTTAAATCTCGGCAGAAGATTTGGCAACAAGTGTATCCTCAGTTAATCCTCGGCAGTAGGAATTTCATGGCATACCTCGGCAAAAGGTATCTCATTCTTATTCTCTGGCAAGTCTCGATAGAAGATTTCCAGTCTACCTCGGCAGAAGGTATTTACTTTTTATGATCTCGACAATGGAATCCTTAGTTAAATCTTGGCAGAAGATTTGGCGACAAGAGTATCCTCAGTTAATCCTCGGCAGTAGGAATTTCATAGTTAATCCTCGGCAGTAGGAATTTCATAGTATACCTCGGCAAAAGGTATCTCATTCTTAGATTATCTGGTAATCTCGGCAGTAGATCTCCAGCAGACTTCAACAGAATTTGTTTTCTTTCCAAGATCTCGGCAGTAGATTTTTGGTTTATCTTTATACCTCGGCAGAAGGTATCTCATTCTTAGATTCTCTGGTAATCTCGACAGTAGATCTCCAGCAGACTTCAACAGAATTTGTTTTCTTTCCAAGATCTCGGCAGTAGATTTTTGGTTTATTTTGATACCTCGACAGAAGGTATTTCTTTCTTAGATTCTCTGGTAATCTCGGCAGTAGATCTCCAGTAGACTTCAGCAGAAGATGTTTTCTTTCCAGAATCTCGGCAATAGATTTCTGGTTCATTTTGATACCTCAACAGAAGGTATTTCCAAATGAGGTTTTAAATCTCGGCAGTAGATTCCTCAAAGTGGAATTTTGTTCAAGGATTTCGAGTCATCTTAGGACTTGTAGGCAGTTGTCGTCTGGCTTCGCTCAAGATGAATTCCTCGTGTGGATTGTACTCCAGTCATGTGTGTCTAATCCCCAGTAGTGTCAATTTTCATTCCCAATAGCGTTGTAGCTTTTGTCTTGCATCTTCGCATTGCATATCATATCATTTCATCCGCTTTTTAAGTCAAAATTTTAGGTATGCTGATATTTAATCCTCTTTCACCTTGAATGTTCAAAAAAAACCTTTGTCACTCGTACATTCAGGTTCAGGATGATTAAATAGGGGCAGCTGTCATACCCTAAATTTTGACCAGAAATTTTCAAAATTTCATTCATCAGACGCATTTTTATCGATTTATTTGATAGTCAGTCATTTTCGCATTTTTAATCCATTAATCATAAAACATGCATTTTCTAGTTAATTTCACCATTTCAATGTCGTTTTAATTTTGTTCTGGATCTTTTTAGAATTTTCTTTGATTTAAGAATTTAGTTAGATTATTGGTTCCTTTTAAATCATTTCTTTATTTGTTTATTAGAATTTAATTTTTTTTTAATTTAGTTTTTTAGATTAAATTATTATTTTCTAAGATCAATTTGGATCAATTTAGGCATTTTAATTAGTTTATTAATGTTATACTATTTTTATTCTTTATTTTTAGATTACTTAGAGTTTAGTTTCAATTTCACTAGAATTTAGTTTTAATTTAATTTTCTTTTAGTTTATATTATAATTAATCTTTTCTCACTTAATTATTTGTATATCAATTTTATTTTATTGTTATTTTATTTATTTATTTGTTTATTAGAATATCATAATTAGTCTTGGTCTATACTTGGTTGGCTTAGAATTATTTGGTTAGTTTTAAAAGTATATGTTCTATACTCTTGGTCCAATTCCAACTTCACAGTCCACACTCCCAAAACTCTACACAACACTCCAAATTTCTGTACATTTTCTGTACATCAGCATAGCAACAAGACTTTTTCACCAAAAAAAAGCCCTTACACAACCTGCATCAAAAAGTGAAAAGAAGGTTTTCAATGAAAAGGAAAAAGGGAAAAGCAGAACAACAGAGTGAGAAATGAAAAAACAAAAGATAAAGGCTCTTTCACAGTATAGACCTTAACACAACAGGAGAACACACAGGGATCTGTCATAAAAAACACATTAAAAAACACACAAAGGAGGACCACGATGGGATGGATCATGCTTCCCTCTGCCCCCTCCCCCTTTCTCAAGCAGCTAAGGCCGAAAGTTATCGACATTGGATAAAAACTCTTCTTCACAAACCTCTCACTAGGATAACCTCAACATCAAAACTCAGCAACATGAATCACCTGTTTACAACATCAACAAAACGATTTCAGAAACGCTTCAAAAACCAGAAAACAAACTGACACCATCCACAAAAACCGAACGCCTCCTTCATCAAACCTAAATCGAAATCAACCCTCACCATCACCACTCAAACCACCGCGAAAATCACCAGAAAGAACAACAATAACCAACGCAGAAAAGGAACCGAACCACCGTGAATCCTTCCCCAAATCGCAACCGTCAAAACCTCCCTTCACCACCGTCAAAATCGCCACCGAAACCCTTTCTAAAAGAAACTTGAAATCGGACCGCCTCACAAAACCGAAGCCGCAACCCATCCATCTTCCGCGAAAACATTACAAAAAACCGATTGTGGGTCACCGCGAATCCGCCGTATGCAGTGCGCGAGATAGTGAGAGAGAGAGAGAGAGAGCGGGGCGAAATCGTCGGACCGTGAGGAATACCGCCGCCGTGAGTTACCTTGAGATTGGGTGCCTCTGTTCGTGTTTGGCCTTTTAGGAAGAAAGGTCGTGCTTTGACCTGATAATAATATTTCCTTTTTGTTTTTTATCTGTTTTTTTTGTTGTTTGTTTAAAAAGAGAATACTTATATTTTTAGATGGGCCTTGTCCACTTTCTTTTTTTAAATCAGACCCTCAGATCCCATAACTTACTTCCCCTTTATTTGTTTCTTTTAAATTTTCTTGTTTGTTCTTTTGATTTATTTAGTGCTCTTGAATTTATGTTGATTATATGTTATTCTTACATTTTATTTTATTTTTATTTATTACTTTCGGGTCGATGATATAACAAAATTGCGATACGTCGTTCTCGACTAATCGTGACCGATATGAGGCCACTTGTTTATTTTTATTTTCATTCTATTTATTTTATTCTATTTTATAATTTATTCCGCACTATTTAGTCTATTTATCTTTTTATTTATTTCTCACACTTCTTATACCATATTTAATACTAACCGGTCCCGATTAATATGTGCCTAGAGTAATTATTACTTAGGATTTTATTTGGTTCTATGTCTTAAAATTGAATTAGAATTGTTAATTATTGATTGTTTTGTTAATTATTTTGTTAGATTTAGGTAAATTGTTGATTAACTTTCTTCTCAATGTTACTTTTGATCTTAGTTTGGTTTGATTAAGTTTGAGTGTTGGATAGTTGAATCTAATGTGGATTCGTGATACTAAAAGCGAACATTTGAGGATTAATGGTAAAACTTCTGATAAATATTATTGAACGTTTTTGCGCGCATCGAAGAGGAAACGAACCTTCTCCGTTAGGTATCGTTAAAACTCAACTTTATCTCTTTTACGTTTTAATTTAGTCCTAATGCCATATTTGTGTTCATTCGATTAATTGTACATCACCATCGTGTATAAACCATAAAACACCTAAAAACTTTTGAATTAATTAATTTGCGAAAGAACTGAACTCCGGAGTCTAGCACTCCGCATGTTCTTGAATGCAATCACTCCTAGGCTAGCCCCACGCATTGTGGTTCATTTGCCCTTTCGTATTTAAAGCGACCGAATCCACTTAATCAATCAAACAATTCATCGCGCCTACATTTTCACATACGTAATTCGGTCACTTGTGATCACCGTCTGCATGACATTACGCGTCTAATAAATTAACGTAAGAACTAAACTCAGGAATCTAGCATTCCTCGGGTTTTTGAATTGAATTACTGTTGGGGCTAGCCCCCGATTTATAGTTCATTCGCTCTTTTGTTTTCTAAACTTAAATCTTAATTCACAAATCAAATAACGAGTAACTGAACTCCGGAGTCTAGCACTCCACACGTTCTTGAATTAAATCACTCCTGGGCTAGCCCCACGCGATGTAGTTTATTCATCCTCTCGTTCCTAAAACATCTAAATCTCAAATTAATTATGCGAGGAACGAAACTCAGGAATCTAGCATTCCTCGGGTGCTTGAACTGAATTAATGTTGGGGCTAGCTCCTAATTTTTAATTCATTCACTCTTTCGTATTCAAAACAATTCAACAATCTTAAAAGGATTAGACATGATTCATCTCCATAGGAAAGATATCTCTTCTATCTCCACAAACACAAACAAAATCTTACAAACAACTTTTCTCAAAGGAAGAATGTGGCATTGCTTGTCGATCCTCGTATCCAAGTTTAAAGCTTCTTCCGATTTTTATCTATTCTCAAAGGTAGAATGTGGCATTGCTTGTCGATACTCATATCCAAGTTTAAAGCTTCTTCTGATTTTTATTTATTCTCAAAGAAAGAATGTGGCATTGCTTGTCGATCCTCGTATCCAAGTTTAAAGCTTCTTTCGATTTCTCTTCCTCAAATGTTTGTGGTGGATTAGGCGAGATACCTCATCTTAAAGATGACGACTTGTCTCTTTCTTTCAAATACAACTTAAAACTTACCAACCAATACAAACTATTTTCCATAATTAATCATCGAGTAACTGAAGTCCGGAGTCTAGCACTCCGCACATTCTTGAATGCAATCACTCCTGGGCTAGCCCCACGCGTTGTGGTTCATTCGCCCTCTCATTTTAAAACACTTTAATAAAGATCAAACATCTTTTCTCTAAACGAACATTGTTTAAATCTTTCTATCTCGCAAACAAGCTAGCGCTTCAGCCTCCTATCGCAAGCATATAAGCCAATGCTTGGCAGTAGAAAGCATTTTTAAACAATCGTTCAATCAAAAACCACAAACCGTAGTTGCACGAACTACGAAGCTCTGACTTTCCCATTGCACAAGGGAATACGTAGGCACGGGGATTTTAATCCTTCGCGAGCACAATAATAAAAAATTAACTATCTCTCCATCACAATAATAAAAACTTGACCTCTCTCCGTAATAAATAATAATTTTCTTTTCCCTTTAATAAACAAACATCAATACTTAATCATTAAAAGAAGACAATAATACAAGTTAACATTTAAGCGCAAATTAGACTAAGAGGTTCCCGTTGAGTACAACGGACATGAGGGGTGCTTAACACCTTCCCCTTGCGTAACTGACTCCCGAACATAGATTACTGGTTTCGTTGACCATTTCTTATCCGATTTAGGTTGTGTCTATATATCCCTTTTCTCTCGTAGAATAAATAGAATTAGGTGGCGACTCTGTTGTTTGTTTTAGGATCGTATTTTTCGAGGTACGGCAGCTGGCGACTCTGCTAGGGACTAAAATGCTTTAGCCATAAGAGAGTCGAGCCTAACTTAGGATAGTTTGCGTTTGTTTGTTGACTTGTTTGATTGTCTTCTTTATTTACTATTGATATTTTATCTATTGCTTTCTTCTTCATTATTATTTGCTCATTATATTTGCCTGTTGGATCTCGGGACATCACGGGTATGAATTTGTACTTGAGTTTTGAAAAAGAAGAGGGAACACCTAAGTTTAGAATTGGTAGTTATTAGTGTTAGTCTCAAAGGACTCGCTCCTTGCCAGCCTAACATGAAAGCTCCCCCATATAGTTAGACTTTTCGTAGATCTTGTCACAACACAGCTAGCCTGTCGCATGACCTGATTCACGAAAGGGCTGTGATTCTGGGACCCCCTAGAACCTGTTTCAATTTTGGTAGTTGTGTAATGTTAGGCTCCGAGGGCTCGCTCCTTTGTTGGCCTAGCATGAGAACTCCACTCAAGGTAGACCTTATTGTCATTATCGTCACAATGCAGCCAGCCCGCGGCGGGGCGTTAGTACGATAAACGTCTGTGACCTTGAGTATCCTTATACCATCACCATAGAAGCTACCCTGTGAGTGGGCTTTATGGGTAAAGAATTTAGAACTCTCCACTTAAGGCTTACCAGTTAGGAGATTCCGAGTTACTTGTACCTTGATCCAACATCTTGCGTTCATGCTGGAACCGATTGTATTTGTCATTCTGAGCTTTGCATTCATTCGCATATCATTTACATTTGCATTTGCATTACGTATCGTATCCCAACAATCCAACTCACACATGCATTATTCTCCGACAGTCGTCAACTGTACTCGACCAGTCACCAGAGAAAGATGGACCAACTTGAGCAGGAAAACAGAGAGCTTAGAGATGAAGTCATTACTTTGAGAAACCATATGGAATATTCTCGACTACGATGAAGCCTATAGTATACAATCTTGTGCACGAGAACAATGAACTCCAAGAAGAGATTCATAGCTTGAAAGTTGGCAAGGGACAACTGATTCCTTTGATCAAAGATCTGGTCATTTCTCAATGTCGGTCAAATTCTACTTCTACTCGTCAGCAACATCAGAATCAGCGGAGATCTCCAAACAGTCTTGGAGGAGCAACCCATCAGTTTGACCCAATCCCAATGACTTACAGTCAATTGTGGTTTTATTTTGCCCAAAACTCAATAATGACACCCAGAAAGACCAGAGCCATGAGGTCTCGCCCTCGTCGGTTCAATCTAAACACCAGTTGTGAGTTTCATGGTGGAATGATGGGGCATCCGATTGAAGAGTGCAAAGTTTTCCAGGAAAAGGTTCCAGAAATGATCGACTACGGTGTGTTGACTTTCAATGAAGGAAGCACATCTGTGGACGGAGTGCCTTTGTACTGTTAAAAAACTCAAGAGAGTCCTTTCCAAGTCAGTTAGTTGCTGGAGCATGGAACCAGTTCCTCAATTCACGTGATCATTCGATACTTTGGAGCTATCCTCTCAGATGTTTAGCTCGTTCGCTGCTTTTCATATGTATTTTCCTATGTTTTGTTAATGCATTTGTTTTGGCATGTAAGAACTTATTTGTTTTGAATGATTAATATAATGAATATGTTTGTCTTGAAGTAGTCCATTCGTATTCACTCATAATGCTTTTTCAACTTTATAATGCCAACATTATCCCATCTCCTGCTTAGGAAGAGAATTGGAAGGAGGATGACGAAATTAAAACACAAATTCTCTAGTGGAATGCTTTTGATTAAAACCCTACTGACGATGTACAGACATTGTTTCGAATCCCCATACACTGGAGAAATAAGGAGTTAATCCCTATTCAACCACTTCGAGCCTAGAAGTAGAAGTTTCTTTCAGATATTTCAAAATCCTTACAGGGAGATGACCACACATTCAAATCATAAGATGAAACATCCCATCTGGGAGTCCACTACAATCAATGACTTGACAGTCACAATTTTCAGCCTTCCAAAGAAAAAAAAAAAAGAAAAAAGAAAAAGAGAATCCCACTAAGTCCAACACTTAAAGAGAGGCTTAGGGACCGAATAGAATAAATCAATCAAGAGAAGTCCTCAAATTCATAAGATTTAGTGACCATCATACCAAAATCGAAGGGGTCACTGATATCCATAGAGGACGAATAAGATGACTGTCATTTCAAGCAAACCTTGGATCTTCATCTTCACTACAAAACCATCAAAGACAAATGTATATGTCAGTTTAGATGAACATAGGATTGGAGAACATCACGGAGAATGGGTGGGCACCAAATAAACTTTGAGCCTTTATCCTTTGTTTCTAAGAACCGTGAACCAAACCACATTACAACCCTCAAAAGTCCTAATTGAAGTAGGGTTTATTTCGAAAGCATACTTAATGAGATAGTGTTTCCTGACTCCTATGCGCTATGTTCAAAATTTGTGTTGGCTTTATAAAAAATTAATATCACATCCTAGCTAGTAATTCGGTCACAGGCTGTTGTGAAAATCTTTTCAAAAACAAAAAAAACTTTGAGACAAACATGTGTGTTGCATTAGCAGTCTCAACATTAACATTTTGCTTGTTAGCATTTGCTTAATATCATAGAAGCCTATGTATGAGTACCAGTGATGAGCTTAATTTCTTGAGATTTGAAACTCTGATGAGTAGTTGAACAACCATTTCAGAGAATGATCATCCCCAGGGGCAGTTTGCTTGAAGACTTTTCCAGACAGGGGCAGGTTGTTTGAAGACTTTGCTAGACAGGGGCAGGTTGCTTGAAGACATTCCTAGATAGGGGCAAGTTGTTTCCCAATTTATTACCTACACATTTTGATCATTCCTAAAATACAAATATTGAAGACTCCTTTGTGCCAAACACAGTTAATCTGAGGCAGTGACGTCGAGATTCAACAAAATCTCTCCAAGAGTTTGAAGACATCGGGGCATTTTGAATGTCAAGTCTTCAATAAAATCCTTTTGAGATGATATCTTCTCACAAACCATTTAGTGGATGCATGACCACATGTTTCCCTAAGCAAGACGCTCTTGTGATCTACATTGCAAGTATCTTCAGATGACGGGGTCCTCACGCCAAGTTGCTTTGATGTGTCAGGGGCATGACTTAGTATTTTCTAGTGAGTTCCTTTTGCTACTTAGTACTTCCAGTGAGATACTAAGTTTAGTATCCCCAATTGAGCCTTGATTCAAGCTTCTCCAACTGAATGTGAATTTCTTCCCCAACGGATTACAAATTTACTTCATCCTAAGCAAACATAGTTTGTATGTTTGTCTCCTTCTGATGGACATTGAAGTTAGAGGATTTGCTTGGGTCTATCTCCCGATTGAAGTATCTTTCTCTCCTCAAAGAGATTTGAGTTTTGTAGCAGGACTTTATTCCATGGATGACTCTCTACTCTCTCTTCAGTGATTGCGTACACTTTGACGAGATTGGTCGGGTATCCGGTTGTTGTATTTTTCCTCACCAATTCATCTTGTGTTTGTTTTGTCTGTCTGTCAGCATAAGCATAACGCATATACATACATGTACATCATATTTGAATTCATATTCATATTCATGTTGCATTCATTGATGCATACTTCATCCACATTGGTCGTGTTTATCCCCAAGTGATGTGTCTCTCTCAAAATAGAGTTGTCAGCCTTAGGCAGAAAATGTATGATCTTTCTAATTCCCCATTGTGTTTTTACCCTCGTGGAAGATGTTTGTTTCAGTTCTCCTTTCCACACTTGGATAGGATAAATCCCCAGTTGAGTTCATTCCTCATGGGTTAGTGTCTTGCTTGACAATTTCTTTCCAGCTCGTTCCTGGATTGAATTTGGTCTTTGACAATATTGATAACTGGATCTCCAGATGGAAAGTGCATTTATTTTGCACCTTTGATTGCTTTGTCTCCTAGAAGGAATTTATTGAAGATTTCCCCCATTGAATGGCCAGGATGCAATCTGGCATTTTTATTAATTAAACCTAATTAATTAAATTAATTAAAGGATTAGGGTTTAATAAAATTATTAGAACCGTACGCTACTTAAACTAATCTCATTCCAAGGGCTCACATTCAAACTGGAAAACCAAACCCTAATCAATCTCAGGCAACCAGAGATAAGCTCCGGTCGTCTTCTTCGGCCAACCCCTCACCATATCTTCTTCCTCAGGCCACCCCAAGCCAAAATAACTGCCCAGAAACACTCCCCACACATCATACAATCAAAATCACTCATCAAACATCATTTATATCACAAGAATCAAGCAAATCGAATCAAAAAGATTTTCACGGGAAAAGTTTCAGCTTGATTCATGGATGGCCCTAGGATCATCTGTATGCAGCTGGAACACTTGGATCAAGAGTTGCCATAGTTTTTTGCAAAGTTATGCATAATTGTCATTTTGATATTTCTTGAGAATCAAGCCATCAAAACACTAGGTTCAAAGGCCAATTCTGATCTTTTGAAGTTGCTTTGACATGTTATGGTGCATAGAAGTTGATTAGAGGTCAGGAAATGGCTTGGCAAGTGAAATTGCAAAATTCCCTCTTTGGCATGAACTTGAAAATTATAGGATTTTTGCCAACTTTGAAAGGCCATATCTTGAGTTCTAGGATGAATCAAGACATGTTCTTGTACTTTTTGAAAATGGGAGGACATAATCTACAAATTTCATGCCCAAGAATTTTTCATTTGAAGCATTTTTGGTCATGAAAGAATAGGTTGAATATCTTTCCCAAAATGGAAAGTTTCCATTACAAGTCCTTTCCAAAAATAGCAAGTTTGCAATTGGCTCAAAAATCTTCAATTTTGTGAACTTACAACCACTTCTAAGATCAAATAAAGATCATAGAGACTCAAAATGATGAATGTGACCCTTTGGTGCCCTTGAGGGAGGCCTCAGATGCCCTGATTTTGACTTTACTTGCTCAAGAAGTTACCCAATGATCAGATGACTTCCACAGTGAATTTCTTCATCAAATTTGGTACACATGATCCTTATAACATATTAAGACCATTAGAAACAAGAATGGCCAAAAAAATTGGGATTAAGGCCTCTAAAACCAAAACCCTAATTTTAGGTCATCTGTGCAGGAAATCTTCAGTCTGCCTCTATGCCTTTGTCATTCTTTGTGATCCCTTGACCTTTATGAACTTTTGGGGGCATATTATGATCATGGAACACACATGGAACCTCTTGGTAAGCTTCAAGACCATTAGGATGGCTCAGATCACTTCTTGGATTGCTCAGATCACAAACCCTAGATGCAGATGAAGTGAAACTATGCAGATGAAACAAATATGCAATATGAGGTGAGAAAAAGTGAGGGCAAATTTGAGGTGTTTACAGGGTCCTGTTGGGAGACATGTCCAAGTTATATTGATAATGGCGTATGAAAGCTTCGGCCAAATCCTTCCAGTTTCTGACTGTTGCTCTGGACAGGTGAGAATACCATTCACGGGATGCCCCGGTCAGACTGTCTTAGAAGTAGAACATCCACAACTTTTCGTCCATGGTATAAGCTTTCAGTCTCCCTAGAAAGGACTGCAGGTGAGTACGTGGACAATATGTACTATTATATTTCTCAAAGCAAGGAGGCTTGAATTTGTGAGGAATCCTGACTCCCTCAACTAAACCCATGTCCATTACATCAAATCCCAAAGAGTTTTGGGACTCCAAAGATCTCAGCTTTTCCGCTAATTCTTCCAAACGACGATCATAAACTTCATCCCTAGCACCAATTACTGTAAATTGTTCTTCCTGAGGGTCTTCTTGCAAGGCACGACCTCTAGTGTTTCCTTGGGTATCTCTGATAACATTGACTTCAGGATTGAGATGAGGCCCGAACTCTGGTGGGTTTGTTCGTGGTTGCCCGTGATCGTTGTTACTAGTACCTCCTGTACCTGGATGATTCTCTTCTGGAGTTTGCCGCTCGACTAACTCTCTTAATCTTTCTTGGCTTTGAGCCAACCCAGTCATTACTACCATGAACTGGTTCATCTGAGCCCTCATCTCAGTTCTCTCATTAGCCATCTGAGTTCTCACGTCAGTCAGATCTTGTTGAACTTGGTCCATCTGTAAGCTCGGAAGGTTGTTTCTGGTTGGATACCGGTGAACTCTGTTAATGGGGAAAACCCTCCTACGAGCAATGTTTCCTGAAACACACAGCAAAGTGAGAAAACAACAACAAAAACACCTGCAAAACAAAGAATGAGGTTAGTATGCAATGTAGTATGTCTATTTGTCTTCCAAGGGTATCCGGTTTGGTTCTTTGGTTTTGACCTTCCAGATCTCTGGGAATGAAGATGTTGAAGAGAAGTGAAGTCCAGGAGAAAATCCAGGTAATACATAAACCATATATTACAAATGCAAACGATACATAGTTTATGATTACAACAAGTTCCCATGGTGGGTCAATATACAATTAAGTCGAGAAATACAACAAAATCATCATGAGAAATAAAGTACAACCAAAAATATAGTACAAGTACAAAGGAATCAAACATCTAGCCCAAAGTCATCCTCCTTGACTTCCTTCAGGAGAGCATCAGTCACTGGTCCAACTGGATGCTCTATGATGGTCCTGATAAGAAGGTTCCTGGTGGCAATGGCACTTGTAAACTTCTGGTACTTGTCTTGGTCTTTTGATCTCTTCAACCCCGCCTGGAGTTTCAACTCGGAGATTTCCTTTTGTGCCGCTAACAAGGCTTCCTAACTCTTCTTCTCATTAGCTTCCAATTGCACAATCTTAGCCTGTGTCTTCTGATCTTCTTGCAAACGAGCCTCAATGATCCTGATCCATCTAGCCTAACTCTCCTCTAGGTAATTCTCAGCTCTGGCCTTCTGAATCTTAGCTTCTTTGCAAGCATTCTTCAATACCAACTCTCCTGCTCGGGCTTTTCTGATGAAGTCCTCTGTATTTTCTATCTTGGTCATATGCTCGATCCGGAGCTTCTCTAACCTCTCAATATCCAGACGAACATCATTCCTTTCCCAAAGGGTCTTCTTCAGAGCTTCAAAAAGCTGGGTATTCCTCTCTTTCAGTTTATCAAATTCCTCCAGACTCACAATAGCTATGGGCTCTACTGATGATGGCCCTAGCACATCTTCCAGGGTGAATGGCATGCGAGTGATATGTCCTCTGATGCGAGACCAATCAATGTACTGAGTTGAAGCTTTTTTGTTGCACTTTCCAAGAATAGCAGTCCCTTTTGTCTGTATGTTATCCCAAGCCCAGGATGCTTGTCGGATGATGGCATGATTATTCTGAACATCACAGTAAAGGGTCTCTGCTAAATCCTGCTCTCTTGGTGGATGTACTAAGGCATACCCTAGTTGCCTTTTGAAAAGCAAAGGATTGTAGTTGATGCAACCCTTCACTCCAATAAGAGGTACATTGGGTAACTGCCCGCAGCTTGTAATCATGTCCCTGCCTTTGGTGCTCTGAGTACACCACCTGATGTCTTATGAAGTGAGAGTAATCATTCTCTTAGCCCAATTTCTTGACTAATGAGGATTCAGGAAGGTTTATGTCTTCGGCATGTGTCTCAATAACCAATAGTAGAAGAGAGGTGCACAACATATGACCAGTCTCCCCCTCTGCTTCTCATTCCTTTGATGCACTGAGTAGTAGAAATCCCCTAGCAAGGTAGGAATTGTATTCTTCAGCAGGAAGATGTGGATAGAATTCTTGCTTACAAACATAATCTCGTCTGCAAACAAGATGATTCCATATATACTAAGAGCCAGGAAAGCACAAACAGTTTCCCACTTCCCTGCTGCAGCATGACTGGTGGCCTGAGTAATCAAGAAGTCCAAATGGAGGCCTGTGATTCCAGCCTTGGTGGTCATATGCTGATCAATGATGGTGGTTTCCAAATGTAAAACCTTATCTATGTCTTCATTCCTAGGAGCATTCATCTCAGGGTTGAAAGGGATTCGTCTTTTGATGGGGACACCCAACAACATGGAAAACTCTTCCAGCAAAGGATCCATCTGAAAGTCTGGGAAAGTGAAACATCTGAGAGGAGGGTCATTGAACTGCAGGAATGTGTGAATCATGCTCCTTTGTGATGCATCCAAATCCATGATCATGTCCATAATACCACCATAATGTTCCCTGAATAAAGGAACATGATCAGGAGTGATAAGTGCCTGAATCTGCCTGATGCCTGCTAGGGAGGGCTCAAAGAAATGATAATTAATGTTGATCTTCCTGGATGAGTCCATACTAACAATGGATGTTGATGAAGATAACTGAGGAAAAATAACTGATGAAGACAACTGGAGAAGATATCAGCTGAAGAAGATCTCTAAGCAGAAGAACAGTCAAAACCAAACCAAAGAAGATGTGGATACCCTGTAAAACAAATACACAAATGTTAAAATGATGCAAAATGATGTATGCAAAATGATATGCAAGGGTTTGTGATCAGGTGTTGGATTTTTCATTTGCTTTGATAGGGTCCATGGGTGTTCAAAAATCCAAATGAAGGCTAGAGAACCAGTAACCAGGTGGGGGCTCAAATAAAGAGTCACAAATCCAGGGTTTCATAAGAATAATCCAAAATAGTGTAACCTTAACAATATCAGTAACAGGGTATGTTGAGGCCAAGGGTTCCTGCAAACCTGTAAACAACCCCACCCACTCACAGGAATTGTTCTAGAACAAGGATCCTCAGACTTGGATCTATTATGAGAAGTGTAAACACTTCTAACCCGGAGGTACCATGTTTACACTAATCATAAAGGACCCTCCTCTAATTCACCTCAGATGCTGAAGGTCATCTAAAAGGTCATCCAAACTTAGCAGGCTTCCCAGATAGCCCTAGTACTACAGGAAATCCGTGGCACAAAGTTCTCAAGAAGAAACCCATGTCTGAACTGTGTTTCATATTCCCGCACCAGACCGAAATGGAATGGGAAAGAATATGAAGCCACTCTAATCCTATGTGTCACTCAGGCTCCCGGTGTGGAACCTTGCTCACTGAGTTACCCCTTCCACCAAGGCAAACCAACAAATCCAGCACATGATATGATGATAATAATATGAAATGCATAAAACAATAAATGAAAGCAATAAATAAATTTGTACAAAAAGCAATAAATAAAGCAATAAACAAAAAGCACACATAACACCCCCATAAGCACAAATCAAACAAGCGCTAGGAGAAACCCACAAAAAGAACCAGAAGCCCTGATTGCAAAGGATCCCCAGCAGAGTCGCCAAGCTGTCGTTCCCCGATTTTCATCCCGGTGCAAACGCGAACTGTCGGCGAAAGAAAAGGGTTGAGGTAGAGTAGAGTCGCCAGCTAGGCATTTTTATCCCGAAGGAAAGGTAATGATGCATAAACCTGGAAAGGTATGGATAAGACGGTTACGAACCAGAGAGACTGAGTAAGGGGGTTGGTTACGACCTGGGAAGGTATTATCACCCAGATCGTCCGTCGTACTCGACGAGATCCACGCTTACAAGATTGTGTTTAAAAAGGGTAAGTGTATGTGATATCTGTGTGCTAAAGCTAGGGAAAGAAAATACGGGTGTCAGTGCAAAAGGTGTGAACTTCTCAGGAACTGAGGCTTTTGAAAGAATGCTGAAAGAGGGGGATGACAAAGAGACTTTTGTTCGATAACTGTTAAGTTATGCCTACGTATCCTCTCGTGCAATGAGGAAGTCAGAACACCATAGTTCGACTCAAAGAGACTGAAAATAAATTAACTGTGAACTGCTTACTTGTCTATGCTCAAGTGTATGACTCGTCTGGCTCGAGTGCTAACTGTCTTGCATTAGACGGAAGAAGCGAGTTCTCGTTTGTAGAATGAGTGTGATGAGAAAAGAATCCCGAAGGAGACGATTATTGTTTGTTTTTGTGTTTTTAGTTTTTTATTGTTTTTGGTGTTTTGCATAGGATTATGAGCTTAAACCTAAATCAAGGGTTGTAAACTCATTACATCCTCCCTAATTAGGGATAATGAGCCTACTTAAGTATGAGATGAGCATCTCAGCTTAATTACCATGATGATGTAGGATTAATATCATTAACCTACTTGTGATTATTTAGATGTTTCTGGGGTTTTTTTTTAGTGTTAAGTAA
Organism: Lathyrus aphaca; assembly: GCA_963966055.1. NCBI lineage: Eukaryota > Viridiplantae > Streptophyta > Magnoliopsida > Fabales > Fabaceae > Lathyrus > Lathyrus aphaca. The sequence goes on from OZ014520.1 coordinate 114,322,141, forward strand.
TGAGTTTAATCTCTAATCACAGATTAGTAAACTCATTACACCATCCTAAGAGAAGGATAATAGATGAGAACACTTAAGCTGAGGAAGATACCTCAACTTCATCCATGGTTAGGTACTAAATTCATTATATAACAAGCCTTTATTAAATGCATTTTAATTTAAGGATGAGATTAAGAAATGAGTTTTAAGTTTGTAAGACAACTTGAGGGGGACTTGTCCATTAAACACTAGGGTTATTCCCTCTTAACCATAAGGAAGAGATAGAACCCTAATGTAAGGTCCAAGTTACAAGATAAAGTATTAGTGATTATTAATGTGTTTTGATTAAGAGATGTAAACCAATTAAAGGTTTAACACTAAGGATTAAAGTTATTTACTCCATCCTAAGATAAGGATGCAGGCATAACCCTAATTCAAAGTCCTAAAACTTTAAGTGTTTAGTCTCTGATTATGAGATGAGAAAAGAGAGACTCAAGGAGACTCAAAGGTAAAACGTTAGGGGGGACTATATACAACCCTAAAGATTATCATGCTTGGATATCATATGGTTTGTGAGGCTTAATAGAATAATCTTCAGGAAGGCCACCATGGAAGAAGTAGATGAAAAGAGAAGGAGGGAGAAGAATAAGTTACTTACTTCCTGAAGAAGATAAGTAACTTAGGAGAAAAGAAAGGAGCAAGAGAAACACAAGTGAAACAAGTTCACTCCAAAGACAAATAAAGGATGCAAATTCAAAGGAAAGAAGAGGTGCAAGGTGAAGGCAAATCCACCTCCCAGATAACTTACCAAAAGTTCCTGAAATGTTAGCATGAATGCATAGGATGCAAAGCAAAAGGGAATGAGATGAATAAAGATGCAAAGACCAAAACCAGAAGGGATTATGCAATTCAAATGTGTTATGAGATGATGCAAAATCATACAAGATGCATATGTATGATCATACAAGGATGAGATGCAATGGAAGCATGTTTAGAAGCATGAAAACACATGGATGTTCATGAAATGTAATGGGTGCAAAGCATATCAAAATGATGCAAAAATGATCAAGAAATGTTTCAAACATGTCCTAAGATGTCTAAGATGACATACAAAAGAATGGAAGGGCATGACAAGTTCACAAGTTCATGATATGCAAAGAAGAATGCAAATGAAGATGCAAAATTAGGATTTTATGAACAAGCATGATGCATATGACCAAAACAGAAGCATACATCATGATAAAAAATTTAAATTGAACTCAAACAAACCCTAATCCCATATAAGATCACACCCCAAAGGAGAAAGTCAGAAACTTAACCTAGTGAAAGTTATGAAATTTCTAAGTTAACTAGGGTTTTTGGGTGCTTCTAAAGGGAAAATGCAAATCAAATTAAAAATTCAAGATAAAAATATGAGATAAATAACCTAGAAACTATATGCAATATGTGAAACAATGCAAAAATAATCAAGTTCAAACTCATCATGGTTAGGCAGAAATGAATTTTTCAAGTTAGGATTAAAAGATGTGAAATTAAAGAACCCTAATTCAAAGAAAATTGTGAAAATGTGATCAAACCTAAAAAGAAATTTGTATGGTGAGTTTGGAAATGTTTCTAAATGTATTGAAATGCTTCATGAATTTTTTGGTGATTTTTAGAAACCTAAATGCATATTTAATTAATTAAAATCAATTAATTAATTAAATAAACAATTTTAATATTTTAAAAATACTTTTTTAATGCAAAAATAAAAATAAAAAATGTTTTTAGGTTAAGAAAAATATTTGAAACAAAAATGCAGAAGATGAGATTTTTTTTAATGGTTTTTGCTATTTTAAATAAATTGAACAAAAGAAATGCAATAAAATGAAATAAAAATGAATTAAATGAGAAGTCAACTGATCCAATGGTTGAGATTTGAACCTGGGGGAAAGGGGTTGACTGCGCGCGCATTTCAAGGGTAAGGATCTAATCTGAGGAAATTTAATTAATTATACCTAATTAAACTAATTAATTATGGATTAGGGCAAATGACAAATCTTGAGCGTCCATCCCACTAATTAACCAAGATCCAAAGGCTGTCATTCAAACTGGGAAACTCAACCCTAATCAAACTCAGGTGACCGGAGCAAGCTCCAGTCATCTTCTTCGGCCGACCCTGCATCCTATCTCACTCCCTAGGCTACCCCAGACCCCATAACTCTCCAGAATCATCCCCCAAACCATCCTAAACAAGAATCAAGCCATGAAAATCATTTATATTGCATCAAAGTGGAGAATCGAAGAAAAATGTTTTTAGGTCAAAAGTTTCAGAGCAAGCATACATCCTGGTTTCTCAACCATTTTCAAAATAAATCATATCACCGTGATAAGGGGGACATACAGAATCATATTATAACTTAAAATGGAGTTTCTGGAAAAATGTTTTGAGATGACTACCTGAGATGGAGCTTTGTCAATTTGAGCTTTTTGGCCTTTCCTTTGATGCTAATCCATTCCACTTGATCCCATTGTGCTTCTGAAATGCTTGAATGAAGCTTGTATGGCTTGGTTTTGAAGGTTCAGTTCTGCTGCACCAGAAATTGTGTTTTTGTTTGGCTATGTTTCAAGGCTTTTTAAAGGGTTCTTTCTGTTCTATGGACCATTTGGAGATGATTGGTGAAGTTTATTTTGAGGTTTGTGGCTTGTGTAATCAGATTCGAAGAGATGAAGGTTTTGGGGATTTTTGGTAATCTTCAGTTGTGTGATGTTTCAGGCTTGTGTGTGTTATGGAATGAGCTCCTTAGGGTTTGCATAAGAGGTCTTGATTGGTCCAGAGAGTTGTTGTGGCTCAGTTTGATTAGTATGTCTTGTTTTGCAAAAAGTCAAGGAAAGTGTACCACAAGCATGGGATCGGGTCAGAGGTGATCTAAAGGGTGGATTTTCCTCAGCTGACTTTGTGGAGAGCCCTTGGATGGAAATGGATGAGCTGTAACACTTAGATCATGAGGTAGCATGTGTTTTGCAAATTTCCAACTTTGAGAATTTTGTGAAAATGGCTTAGTGAAACTTGCAATCCAAGGCATAATTCTAATCAAGGTAAGTCATGTGATGTTGTTATGATTCTTAGAGGTCAATTAGAGGTCATGAAAGTGCTTAGAACTTGAATTTGCAAAATTCCCTCTTTGGTGCACACTTGAAAATTACAAGATTTTTCCCAACTTTGAAAGGCCATATCTTGAGTTCTAGGATGAATCAAGACATGTTCTTGTACTTTTTGAAAATGGGAAGACATAATCTACAACTTTCATGCCCAATGATTTTTCATTTGAAGCATTTTTGGTCATGAAAGAATAGGTTGAATATCTTTCCCAAAATGGAAAGTTTCCATTACAAGTCATTTCCAAAAATAGCAAGTTTGCATTTGGCTCAAAATTCTTCAACTTTGAGAAATTCCAAACACTTCAATGATCAAATAAAGATCATAGAGACTCAAAATGATGATGATGACCCTTTGGTACCCTTGATGGAGGCCTCAGATGCTCTGATTTTGACTTTACTTGCTCAAGAAGTTACCCAATGATCAGATGACTTCCACAGTGAATTTATTCATCAAATTTGGTACACGTGATCCTTATAACATATTGAGACCATTAGAAACAAGAATGACCAAAAAATTTGGGATTAAGGCCTTTGAAACCAAAACCCTAATTTTAATTCATCTGTGCAGAAAATCTTTAGTCTGCCTCTATGCCTTTGCCATGTTTTGTGATCCCTTGACTTTTATGAACTTTGGGGAGCATATTATGATCATGGAGCACACATGGACCCTCTTGTCAAGCTTCAAGACCCTTGGGATGACTCAGATCACTTCTTGGATTGCTCAGATCACAAACCCTAGATGCAGATGAAATGAATTATGCGGTGGGATATGATATGCTTATGCTAATGCAAAAATGAAAGATCACAAGCCATGGTGTGAGAAAAAGTGAGGGAAAATTTGGGGTGTTTACAGGTACATCCAGTCCCCTTACACCTCGTAAAATATTTTCACTATAGTTTAGATCGTACATCCTATCACACCATAAACCAGTGAGGTCTACTATCTACAAACTATACACCAACAGTGTGAAAGAACAATCCTCTTGCAAGCACTAACCCTTATGTCCAACAATCCTGGATCGTAAGTCGGAAATAGAAATAATTCTATATGTTGTTTTGAGAAAGAAATGAAGTGTACAATATCAATGCTAGATTGATATTCTCCTTTTTCTTAATCAAAATTCACTTTTCAATATCAATGCAAGTGTTCAACTTCTATGAGTATGAAAAAGATGAACAATATGAACACTTTGAAATATTTGAAAATATTCAAAAAGAGTGACTTTGATTGTTTAGAAATTTTATGAAAGATTGTTAGGAGGTGTTTTTCATATTTGAAAAATTCAGATTATATATGTTTCAAAAACACCCTTTCAAAAAGGTATGAAATGTTCATGAAACAATATATGAAAAGGTATAAAAATAAAAAAGTATTTCAAATGAAAAGAAATGATTTTTCAAAAATTCGTTCAGTGTTAACCGGTTAACCATTTTGGGTAACCGGTTAATGATGTAACGTTAACCCAATATATTGAAAAATTTGAACCGTTAACCGGTTAACCTATTTGGTTAACCGGTTAACACTGTAAAAACTCAGAAAAATAATTAAGTTCAAAGTGTTAAACCAGTTCCAATTCAATTCTAAAAGAGGTATATGCAATGCTTATCATGATAACCTATATTTGAACACTTGTATATCAATTTAAATGTGAGTTTTGATATACCTAAGTCTTGTGTCCAAGTCTTCAAAGAATACGAGCAATTACATCCGTAGCTTGATTTGCATGATGACATTTCCATTGAGTGAGGCATAGCCTTGGTTCTTGATCTTATTGAAAGCTCGACTTTTTGCGAACACGGACTGAACTTGAATATTGTTGTCTTCATCAAAAGCTTTAGGTTGAAGTATGCTTCTACATGAAGGAGGGCATGCTTCAATTTGGCGAAAAGCCGAAGATGCAGGTCGACATGGACCATTTGAAGGTCGAATAAATGATGTACTTTTAGCTGAATGAATGCATGAGGTGGAAGCTACTGAGGGTTTCCCCAACACACCTTATGTCAAAAACATGGAGTGCATGATGGTTGACACTACTGAAGTTGACAACAAGAATTCTGAGGAAGAACTGGAGGTAGTCTATCCTAGGGCTAGCGAGAGTTTAAATGAATTCCAAGATAAATGCCAAGTGGGTGGATCAAGGGAAATATTGTGCCCAAGATGCAACACTGTGTTTGATGAGAAGGCACCTGAAAATTATGAAGCTAGCAAAAAGGAACTTTAGCCGCTGAAGGTTCTCGTTTCCCAAGGTTCATGTTTGACCAAAGTGGTAATCCTCGTCGAAATGAAGAATACCAGAGACAGGTCAAGTCAGCCATACCCAGAACTTTTGGGCCATCATCTGACACCCTACGTGAGAAGTGGGTGGAACCAGTCAACCAAAAGGGCAACAAAAGGCCAAAGTGGTGGGTGTTGGATTTAGAGAAAGAAGATGGAAAGAAAGACGAACCCAAAGGTTACGTGGTTTCTCCTAATTACAAAGGGAAAAATCCCATGACCGGACTCAATGGAGGCACTACCAGAGAAACAAGAATGCCAGAAAAGTTGCATTGACATCCCAACCAAGGCAGGTAGAAGTCCCTAGACAAAAGGGGCAACACCCAAAAGTAAGATGGGTCAAAAAGGGGAAGATCGTGATGAATCCAACCTTGACCGTCGGAACCTCTAGAGGGAAAGAGTTAATATCCAAACAAAGTGCAGAATGAACTCCTGCTGTAGGAAATGGATGGAACCTGAATACACCACCCAATATGATGAAGAAGAGCCTACATATTCACCTTAGTCTAACAAAGAATATACTCTGTCACCGGAAGATGACTTCGATGAAGACATGTATGATGATACCAACGATGATACCTATAGAGAAGACTTCGTCGTGAACTATAGCATCGTGCCTATGTTGTTAGCTTAATATGACATTATTTCAGAACTGTTGGAAGAGGATGAAGACTTTGTGGCGAATAAGACTCTTGAGGAAAAGCCTTTGTGCTACTATGTCTTGAACGACGGGGTAGTCGAAGAGGAAAGGGTTGTATTAGATAGACCTAGTCTAGATATGATGTATCATTTGAAGTCTCTCTTCATAAAAGCCAAATTTGATGGCATAGCAGTCAACAAAGTGTTTGTAGATGGTAGGGCAGTTGTGAACTTAATGCCCTACGTTCTATTCAAGAGGATCAGAAAGATCGATGAAGATCTTCGATAATATAATATGGTCTTGTCCAACTATGAAGGGAAGACCAGCAACATCCTAGGAGTAATTAGAGTCAACTTGGTTATGGGAATGACCACTAGGTCGAAATTATTTATGGTGATCAACTCCAAAGCCAACTTCAACCTGTTATTAGGTAGGGAGTGGATTCATGGTATAGGGGAAGTGTCTTATACCCTGCACCAACTATTAAGTATCTGGAAGAAAGATGGTATCATCGAGAAACTAGAAGCAAACCAAAGCTACTATAAGGTTGGCAAAACCAAAGAATCTAAGAGGTCATTCAATCGCATGTTGAACTTGGATCCAGACCATGGTTTTGTCTGGGATGATGCTAACATACCAGTAGAGCCAAGTGAAATACCACCTGCAGGGTGGTCCGAGGTCGACGAAAATGACCTCTAAGTCAAAGAGTATGACTCGAATTTCGGCCTACCTGGCTGAAGAAAAAAAACAAAATGGCTAAGGAGACTAGGAAATATCAAATCTTAACTGACAATGCCAGAACTTATAGCCCACCAAGCCAAGTGATAGCTTCAATCTCTACTGAGAAAAGTCACTTTCCTGAGAAGGGTCGGATCCAACTCAAGTGGCAGGACAAAAACGGTTTTGCTATTATTGACGATCAAGAAAAATAGTGAATTCCGATGGAAAGCAACAAGAGGCATTCAACGATATCAAAGAATACTTGACGAAGCCTTTTTGTTATTGCCACAGGATTAAGAAGATGTGATTGTATATTATTATGTTGAATACGACCGTAGAAATATGTTAGCATAAGAAGACAACGATGGTGTCAAAAGACCCATTTATTACCTTAGTAAAAACGTTGATAGATGTTAAAAACTAGGTATACGATGATTTCGAAGTTGTGCCCGATTGTATTTTTTCATACATGAAAATTAAAGCAATATACAAAGTTTGTCGATGTTTAAAGTTTTGTCTCATTTTATGTCACCAAAATTTGTCTAAACTCATTTGACTCATCCCACTAATAACAAAGCTTATAAGCGTATTAAGAATACGTTAAGAAAATAAGTTGGAGGCATAGATGTGGATTTTCATTAAATCAAATGGCTCAAAAAAGAAAAGGCCAATATTTCATACATCAAAAGTTTTCAAAAGAAAAGTGATATTGAAGCAAAAGAGCCTAAGTAGGAAACCTAGTCTTGAAGTTTTCAAAGAGTACCTTCTCATATAGGAGTTTGCTAGAGATGCTGGATCTTTTTTAGCGCATAAGTTGGATCATGTCTTTGTGTGTGATGGCCTTTTCGACGTGGGAGATTCCCTGAGCCACTTCTTTATCAATATCTTCTTGGGAAGACAAGGGCATAGCAGAATCCAAAGAAGCTTTTTGTTTCTCAACCTCAGCAATCTTACGATTCAATTCGACTATCTGAGTATGATAATCTAAAATTTGTTGGTCAAAGCTCTGCAGTTTATCCTCACGGCGAGAATTAAAGCCCCATTCGAGGTCCATCTCATTAATATATATCTTAATCTGGATATCAGCATGGTGGAAACTCGATAAGTCCTTGACTAGTTGAGTGAAGAACGCTTCGAATTTGACCAAATACTAGGCTGTGCCAGCAGGTAGTTGGTTCAAAGACAGTTCTTCAATCATCTTGAAGACGTCTCTAGCAAACTCAAAGTTGGTGGCAAGGGCATCCAGAAACCCTTCTTGAAATAAGTACTCCTTGAGCTCGTGTAGCTTGACATCAAAAGAGACATCAAATGAGGCATCAACCTCAAAGTAGTCCCTAGAAAGAGGGTGAAATTGTTGTAGTTGTTTCAACACCTCAGCAAGATTTGTCTTCATCTGGGAAAGGAGATCCTTAGGGGTGGATACCTTGTTTGCTTGAGGAGTGGCTCTGTCGACATGGGAATCAGTAAAGTTTTGAGAAGTAAGAGTTTTTTAGATAGTGAAAATAGGGGGAGCTTCCTTATGAATTATATTTTTGACCACACTAGGAGTTAGTTGATCGTCAGCAGTGAGAGTCATTTAGGGGGTTATTGTTGTCAAAACATGTTGATCAGTGTTTTCGACGACATCAGTTGGTTGCTCTTCAGCAGTTTCAGTGTGGGGTGGGGTTGTTGTCAAAACCTTTGGAGGAGAGTTGGTTTGAAACTCATCAACCTTCTGAGGGCTTGGTTGAACCTTCTACCCAAATGAGTTGTCATCTAGAGCCTCCAAAGTTTGAGTTTCGACAATGATGGTCAAATAGACCACCTTGACCTGCCAAAATAAAAGGAAGATGCCAGCTAGTGGAGCAAGGAAATGAAAAGAAATCAAGGTAAAAGGATCAGTCACATAAGAAACGGGTATAAGTTTAAAAAACCTCAGTTAAGTCTTTAGAAACTGCAAGAGAAAGCTTCGACCCTATTGTTTTCCAGTTTTTTGGCATCAATCTATTTTTTATTTGGATTTGGGGAGGAAATATCCACATAAGAGGGGAAACATAGGAATGAGTACTCCCCTCAGAAGTATTCCCCTCTGGGGGTGGTACATCTTCGATAATCTGGAAACAAATGACAGATAAGAGGGCGCTAACATGAGCGAGAAAAGGAAGGATTAATCAGCGGAGACTTACCTCTAATTCCTGAAATTTAGGTTTCTTCGCAACTGGGGTAGGAGAAGCAGCGGTCGAGCCTCGTTTCGATCCCTGATAAGGGAAATATAAAAATCACATGCGAAAGAAAAAGTTAGGAAACAAGGGATGTCTAAAGTTACCCTTCGAAGGGGCATATCGACACCAGCATCCTGGGTTTCTGTCTTGGCAGTTGAAACAGGTGCACCCTTTGTCATGTTAGCAAAGGAATCCACCATATTTTCCAAAAAGAGATCCCTCTAGAAATTCTCAGTCTGATAGTTCGACCACCAGACGTCGAACTCTTGAGTTGTGGGAAACGAGGGTTCGAAAGGAAAATTTGGCAGCTCCAAGATCAGGTTCCTTGCAAATTTTTTGCATGCTCTGTAACCCACGACATTGAGCTTTAGTCTAGGCTAGAGGATGTCGAAATGGTGCTTCACGAGGGATTTAGGAAACATTTAACTCAAGCCAAATTTCCTCACCACCAAGTTGGGCTGGTAGTTGATGAAGCCATAGACTTCTGGTTCGAATTGATAAGAGAGCATGGTGGTAGTTAGAAAGGCCCTCCAAACAGCATTCGACTCTGTTTCCGCTGCCGGAGAAGTACCAGGAAAGGGATTACTGAACCGAGCGGGCTCAAACTTCCGTTCGACAAAAGGCGACAAGCCTTCGACGGAAGTGATTGTCTCAACGAACATGTTGAGTTACTTAATGAAGAGGATTTTTTAGGAGGCCTCCTTGAGGGTCATCAGAGTTAATCGAACTCCCTCGATGGGGCGATTCTCGTTTAGTAGATCCATCTTGGATGAAGGGGGTATCCCAGCTTGTGTTCATAAACAACATTCAACCAATGTTGCAACAACCATACAGGTCCCAAAATATTCAGGGACCTATCAGCCTCAGCCAATAACTTCACCTTGTGGGCTGACACCCCAAGGTTTGGTAAAGAGAAGCTAGCAACAACTTCCCCAAGGAGATCTTGTAGCATTCATGAATTTGGATTGCTAGGCGGTAAATTGTTTGGCCACTTGTAGAGAGCCTGAACAAAACAAATAATAAGACAACCACAGTGTTAGAAAATTTATGTGCTCCCTATCAGACAATGTTGCAGATCCAACATCATAATGGTCTTCAATGAAGCCTTGAAGGCCAACTCGACTGAAGTCGAAAGTGTGTTTGATTGGAAAAGACGGGTCATAAGTCTCTCATAGGGGTGAAAGGCCAATTATGGCCGCTACGTCAAACAACGTTGGCGTTAACATGCCACATGGAAGGTGGAAGGTATTAGTCGAACCTTCTCATAAATACAAAGAGGCCAAGATCATGCTAGGGTTGACCCTATGAGCATTCCTTGATAGCTGGATAGCCTCATAATACCAGCCCTTTTTCCATTGGTCACCATGTTGGGATTTCACTTTGTCGAGCCAAGCCAGAAACTAGTTATTTCTGGGAGTAGGCTTGGAGCAAAAAACTCTAGTTTTGGGAGCTATGAACCTAATATATCATTTCCCCCTTTTTGGAATGCAGGGGACCAACACGTTCATAGCAAGGAAAGAATGCTCCAACCTGTACGTGATGATTCATAGTTTCTAGTAAAGGACCATGAAATGCGTGAAGCTTATTTCCAATGGAGTAAGGAATCAATATTTGACGCTTCCAGGAAGAAACCCTTTCAGGGTTGTCAATTAGGGGTTGAGAGAGAAAATCTTGGACTTCTCATTTTGCAAGAGAGAAAGCCAGAGGGTTTTTTCCGGTGGCAAAGGTGACAGTGGGAGTTTGTTTAGTCATGGAAGCCATGGTTGTGCTTGAACGAAGGTGTTTAGGATGTAGAAGAATGGGAGTTGTTTGGAATCCCCACGTTCTAGGTCATCATTACCAGCATTGGGAGTTGTGGTGCCAAAAGTGGAATCATGATGGATGTAATGGGCTATCTCAATCCAACAGAATGTGAATAGTTGATTAGTTCCGATCGACGGTCAAGGATGCGTCAAAATCATTCAGGAAAGTCCAAAAGGCCAAGCTTCTTGGTCGACTACGTCTCTGTCGAAACTGGCTTTTTGAGGGGGGGGGGATTTGTTGGCTGGATATTTCGACCAAGTCAAAAAAATTATGTTTAGAAGCAAATCCATGAAAACTCCAAATAGGAGAATATTTACCTAACTAGAGAAAAAAGAAGCTTGACAATGGGTCGACAGGAAAGAGAGGCGAAGCAAAGTCCAGCCTATGGAAGAAAGGCGTTGAAGCATTTCGACGCCATCCAATAAAATCAACAAGTCGAACACCCTTCGACATATCATTCAGAAATCTACGAAGAAACTGCTCTAGGAAATGGGACAAAGTAGTGGGCAGTTACCATGAGAGTGAGATGACAAGTGTCAAAGTCAGATTTGTTGGAGAACGTTCGACGGTTTATTTTTATGTCTATTTAAGTAGATTTAATTTTCAGAATTTAAGGTCGCATTTCTCTACAATGTAATAGGGACACATTAAAAGTATTGAGCGTTAGAGAAACGAGTTAACCCCCTACGCAAAATGTATTACAACGTCCAAACACTTATATTTTCAAGTTATTTGAATTCTAAGCAATTATAAATACATGTCTTTGCTTTATATCTTTTTTCCTGCTTTGTTTTTCCTTTACCCTTTTATTCAAGCATTTCGCGAGAGTTTGCTTCAAAACACAAAAAACATACAAAAAAACCCTTATCATCTTACATTACCAGAGTACACCGTATAACTAATCGGAGAGGACAGTCCTGGGACTCGTTTGGCCGGTCACGCGAGTAAACCTTTCGGAAAGGAGGCGAGCGACTTGTTCGACCAAAATCCACGTGAGAACAGTGTGTCATGTACCTACCATGAAAAGTAATCTGATGATTGTATGGAGACTAATTGAGAAAGGTTTTTCAGTTACAATTAAGGACAATCTTTTGAAGTTGTATGAATGTAATCAGAAGTTGATTATGGAGTCAGAATAGGGAAGAAATAGATCATTCAAGGTGAATGTCAGAACTGCAGACGCTGAATGCCTTAGTGCAACAAGTGTTGTGAAGAAAAGTGAGTTGTGGCACATAAGATTTGGTCATATGAACTTCAGAAGCTTATGGCATCTAAATTTGAAGAAGTTGGTACATGAAATTCCTACAATTAAATAGCATATGAAGTCATGCAAAGTGTTCATGGAAGGAAAGTGTAACACGGTGGGAGAATTGACTTTTTAAGTTTTGCTTTTGAAAAACATGTTGCGGTTAGCAAGAGTTACCATTGACTTTTGTTTTATCCAATTTTATTACGAAAGGCATAAAAGAACAAGAAAGACCTTTTTTTTAAGATTTTTGGGTCCGGGGGGTAATTATACAAATGGAAGGTGTTAGCACCCCTTTGTATCCATGGTTATCCATGGGCTCTTAATTGCTTGATCACTTTAATTTTCCTTTTAAAATGTGTTGTGTGTTTAGAAAATATTTTGTAAAATAAGTTTAACTTTGTAATGATTTCCGTATGAATGTATACAAAGTGTTTTTGTTTTTAAAATATTTGAAATTGTAAGGTGCAAAAAGTATTTTTTTTAATTGCGAGCGAGCATTAAAAAATTACTTACCCTTAATGTAAGGTCTTTCTTATACTTATTGTTTTCCTTGAGAGATAGTATTGTCCATACCATTAGTGGGTAGGTAGTCCTATCTATTGGATGTGGAGGGACATCGAATGGCCATAGAAGACAACATGTAAGGATACCTTAGCAATTCAAAGGGACTATCATCATTTTTCCGTATGGTCATCGAGGGACGAGATCATCTTTTCGTAGGCAACTCGAAGGGTCATCGAGGGACTATGATCTTTTTTCGTAGGCAACTATGATGATTTATTCGTAAGCGTCTTTTGCTAAGATACCCCTACGTTCGAGGGACATGACCAATTTGTCGAAAGGCACCAAGAGAGGTTACCCTAGAGGTATTAGTATGCATATTGTGTTCAATTTAGTTATATTTACCTTGGAGGTTAAGGTTATCTACCGATTATTTTTATCTTGTCATACAAGCCTATTAACATACATCTAACAATTATAGATAAGCATAAAGTGCGAGAAAAATAAATCCTAAGTTATTACATCGCTTTGGGAGAAATACATAACTGTAAGAAATGAGGGAATGTAAAACCTAGACTATTACATGGCTTATGGGAAATTACATAATAGGGAAAAATTGCGAGAAAATAAATCTACGATATTACATAGTTTGTGCAATCCTATACACTTGTTCTAAGAATTTAAATAGCAAGAAAATAAGAACAATGTTAGAAGAAAAAAAGAAATATTTTTAAAGTCCTAAAGTCTAAATTAATGTTTTTTATATTTTTTTTATGATTTAATTATATGTGTTATTAACAATTAATTAACCTAAGTTCTAGTTTATTTTATAAAATTAATTAATAGGAAATCCCAAGCCTAAATTAATTTGATAAAAAAAATCGATTAAACAAAACTACATTTTTTTTTTTACGTATTTTTCTTTTAAAAAAATAATTGTTTAAAAAAAAATTATTTATATGGTTAATTATAAAATAATTAAGCTCAATAAGAGAAAATCCCAAAATTTTAAAATAAACCCAAGTCTAAATTTTTATTGGTTTTTTTTAGTTTCGTTAAAAAAGGTATATCACAGTTCATCGATGTCAGATTATAAACTTTACGCTACGAATTCCATGGAATGCATTCTACCTTCTCTAAATAAGAACATACGCAAATTTAGATGGTTAGTAATCAATAAGATTGGAGGAAATTGAAAATACGAATGATGGAAAATTCATAAAATTGGGGATAATGCATATGATTATTTCAAGCATGGATGAGTATAAGAAAAAAAATTACATGTACTTACCCTTGGACGTCTCAGGAAGATATTTGGACAGTAGTATGGACTTAGAACCGACTGGAACTTGAGATAGGAAATTGCACCTCCTTTGAGAATTTTTGTGATCAAATTCTTGTTTCTTATGGCTATTCCAGCATATCTCTTTTTTTTTCCTCCTCCCTAAGGCTTAGTTTGGCCTCCTATTTATAGGAGATGAGGGTGTGATGTAGATGGGAAGAAACAAGTGTTTCATGACCATCAAAGGGAAATATTATTTCTATAATTTTTTAAAAACCTTACTTGCATGAAGATAATGGTTTGATGAGGTATCATGGAGCTTTGAATGTGATGATCTAGCTTCTAGAAGCCCATAATGGGGCGCCCCTCATTATCCTTGTCATTTATTTTATTCAATTTCATTTTATTTTGAATTTTTATAAATAAAATCCAAGTTAAATGAAATAAAATACAAATAAATAAAATTATAAATAATGAGATCCTTCAAGAGGTCATGAACATTCTTAGACCTTAAAACTTTGGCCCATTAGTCAAAATTTCCAAGTTTTGCTCAAAGTGAATTCATGCATTTTCTCAAAAATTGTCCAACTTGCACCAATCACAACTCTTTCAAATTTTGTCATATGAAGGTGATCCTAGGCTTTTTTGGAAACCTCAAGACATCCCTTATAACTTCATGTTGATCATTTAAGCAATTGACTGAGCAAACTTGTGAAGCAAAGATTAAGACTTGGGATAAAGATACCCTTTTGCCACAAATTGTCTTGAAGATGTGAGGGCAAATTTGAGGGTGCAACAACTGCCCCTATTCAATCTTCTTAAACCTAAAGATTTAGATTAGCATATCTGTCTTTCGTGGTCTGAAGGTGGAAGAGGATTGAATACTCGTAAGTGCCCGGAAATTTGCACTCACATGTGCAGGAAGCAAAATTGATGGTTGACTTGTATCGGGAATGGGCTTAAAGATGCCATTCGGAGAAATGACGGGTGGCCGTCGGAGATGGGCTTAAAGATGCCATACGGAGTTGTTGTACCCCAAAATTTTCCCTCCCGCAATCTAGGCAATGTCTCTCAATATTTCTCAATGATCATAAGGTTCTCAAGGTCCCCAATTGGTCAGAAAGTTTGAGAGTTTCCTCAGACAAAGCCTCCTCCTAAGGAAAGGATCCAGAACTAGGGTTTTGGTTTTCTCCAAGCAAAATGGATTTCAAAAGCCTCAAGTGAGCTTCATAACATCCCACATATATTAAAGAATCCCCATGTCAAGTTTCAAGGCTTTCCCAATAAGTTTGACCAGTCAGATGATCAGATATGCAAAAATGAGTCAAAGTGGTTAAAAAGTCAAACTGAGGTCAACTGTGGTCAAACTAAAGTCAAACATCAAGATTTTTTTCCAACATCAAGATTATGAAGTAAAATTCATCCTTTTATCAGGGGTTGATCATGATTCATCAAGAAGATTTCAGATCATCAAGAATCAAGAAGTTTCTAAATTAGGGTTTCCTAAGAAAAGTCAACTGAAGTTTGACCAGCCATAAATTTCACATGCCTCATCAAAAGTTTCCCATCGAAAGCTTATTTTGAAGGAAATTTAATTCTCTACAAGTTTGTGTCTCATAAGCCAAGCCTAAAAATGCTTCATTTGGAAGGTATGAGCTAAAACATTATAGGTCATTCTAAAAGTCAACAAAAAGTCAACTTTTCTAAAGAGAATAATTTGAAAATGGTAAAAGATATGGACATGAGACCAAAGAGGTTTATTAGAGGACTCTTTAAGCTTTACAAAATGTTCAAGATCAACTTCATGGCCTTAAAATTGAGGGATTTGTGCATTGGCAAAGTTGAGAAATTTTCAAAGGGTGCATTGAGCAAAAAGGGTCTCAAATCCATATTTTTTCCAAATGGGCCTATGGAATTGCAATTCAATCTTCCCAATAACATCAAGCACGACCCAATTCCAATTATTTCTGATTTTTATAATTTATTTATTATTTATTTGGATTTTATTTATTAAAATTCATTTTAAATCAAAATAAAATATAAAAATCAATATTTAGATGTGATTCTTGTTCTAGAAGCTCTTAAAAAAACATTTAAGATTGATTGAGAAGATCCAATTTCGTGCACAATCAATTTGGAAACATATCATTTGATATTTTTGATATTTTTGACCATGGCTTTCTTCACCATCAAGTAATCCCAAAAGCCCAATAATCCACAACTATTTTGACCTCATTCCTTTCCATACATATACACAAACATACTGCAAGCATAGGGGCGAAAAATTCAGGCAAGGAGACATTGTTCAAGCTTCAAAATTTCACCAAAAAAATCACTTTCGGTTTTGACGTTTGTGGTTGTTTCAAGATGTTCCAAAGGTTGCAATCAACTCTTTGATGTTCATTGAACGCATCCAAAGCATTTTCATCATCCAAAACGTCACATAATCTTCTAACCGAATCATACTTTGTTCTTGAATATGCATTTTTCGATTTCGTATATACGCTTGTTTTAAATTACATTTGATGATTTTTTGATGTTTGTGATGGTGCAAGGAAGGTTTCTGGATCATTAGATTGAAGAATCGTGACCTCATTCATCAAATGCCATGGCTAGGGTTTCAACCTCCAATTTGGGGTTTCATAATTTAGACAATCTAAACGAATTTTAATAACATAATTGAACTGTATACGGTGTGGGGACCATCTTTATATGATCAATTTGATATAATTTTGCAGGTTGCGCAATGTATGAGGAAACATAGGATTTCCTGCAAAAGAAATTTCGCAGGAAAATTCGTATGTGCAGAGGTTGAAGATGACTTAGTTGGTGCGCGTTTTGAAATTCAAAAATTGACCTTATTTTTTACATAGTTGTTGTTGTTTCTAATCACAGGTGCGCTGGTAGCCCAGCGGTTTTGGTGCGCGTGTATGACCATTGGGGCTTGGGATTGAATCCCAGGTTTCCCTTTTTTTATATATATCGTTTTTTTTTCAGGTTTAAAATATAATGTGTTTTGCCCATTAGATTGACCAAAGGCGCATGCAGCCTGGTGGTAGAGTGCTTGTGCTTTGAGGTAAGGGTGGTGGGTTCGATCCCAGCCACTACCATTTATTTTTTTGAAGATATTTCTTTGTTTTATATTTTCTTAACTAATTAAATAAATCATTAACTTTTAATTATAATTAATTTAAAATAAATTAACCTCCATTAACTTCTTTTTTTGTAAAAATAAATTTTATAAATAACTTTTTATAACTAGCTTTTCTAAAAAAGCTTAAATTTTGTTTTTTTTCTTATTTATTTATTTCATGATTGATTTAGTAATTAAATTAAAATTAATTTAATCAAACCCTGATTTTTTCAATTTAATCAAAATATTTCGTTAACCCTAATTTTCTTAAACCAATCATAATTCTAACTTTAATTGATTTCTAACTCTAATTTAGTTTTTGCCTTAATTATTTTATTTTGTTAATTTTCGCTTTTATTTAATTATTAGAAAACTGTATAGGCCATTATATTGTAATTTATTTTTCTCGCCTGATTATTATGTATCTGCCCCGAAGTCGTGTAATAGCTTAGGATCTTATTTCTCGCTTTTCTTTATTTTATTTTATTATTTCTGCTTGTTTATTAAATAGGGAGTGCAAAACATATATGATAAATAAATTGGATTTAGATAATTTAATTAAAAAGATTAAATACTTGAACATAATCACTCACACACGTAAGTCGATCTATGATCGCTGTCTGCACCTCCTAGGGTTACCCTTCTTAAAGTTGCCTTAATATGGTCAAGTCCCTCGAAAGTAGTTTGTCTTAAGCAAAGTCCCTCCATAAAATAAATTATCTAGTCCCTCCCAGATTTCTAAAAGATCAATTCCCTACGAGGTTGCCTACGATAAATGATCTTGTCCCTTCGGTTTAAAAGATGATAGTCCCTCCCAATTGCTAAAGACACCCTTCAAGTTGCCTTCATTGACCATACGATGACCCTACGCCCGTCCCTTAATAAAATCCAAGGTAATGACTACCTATTCCTTAATAATAGGGACAGTTTTACCCTTGAAAGAATATAAAAGAACATGAACGACTTAGTCTAGGGTAGGAACTCTAAGTTACTGGCTCACACCCTTTAAAATACTTTTCACACCTCACAATTTTCAAACATTTTCAAAACAAAGGCTTTGTATACATCCATACGAGGATCATTACAAAGTACTTAGAAAATTTTCTAATCACACACTTCACACTTTTCAAAACAATTAAGTGAGATAAGTAACTAAGAGCCCATGGATAACCATGGATATAAAGGGTGTAACACCTTCCCTTTATATAACCTACCACCCGAACTCAAGTTTTTTAAAAATAGGTCTTTCCTGTTCTTTTATGTCCTTTCCACTTGGATAAAATAAAAGTAGGTGGCGACTCTTGCTATCCGCAACATTTATAGAAAGTCAGTTCTTCCACCGTGTTACAAGAGTAAATTCTTTTTTTGAATAAGAATATTGGAGTGAGCACATGTTAGGATGAACCCATACCCAATTGCATCTATCGTTCTTAGTACATTAAACTTGTTATAGGCGTTTGCATGTAACTGTCTCGTTCGGGGAGTTGAAGTAATAAATACTCGGCATGTTACAAGAGTTGAAATACGTCTTAGCCATGTAGATAGAAACGTCTTATCGTCTCAGGGTTTAGTATCGTATCCTTTTGCAAGACATTTCGTCGTCTCGGAATTTTAATCTCGTTCTTTTGAAACATCTCGTCGTCTCGGGTTTAAGTCTCATATATTCGTAGAATATCCTGTCGTCTCGGGGCTTAATCTTGTCTTTTGCAAAACACCCTGTCGTCTCAGGGTTTAGTCTCATTTTGTAGAATATCCCTTCGTTTTGGGGCTTAATCTTTTTTCACAGAATATCTTGTCGTCCCAGGTCTTAATCTTGTCCTTTGCAAAACATCATGTTGTCTTAGGGTTTAGTCTCATCTTGAACAATATCTCGTCATTTCAGGGCTTAATCTTGTTTTTATAGAATATATCGTCGTCTCGGGTCTTAATCTTGTCCTTTTGAAACATCTCGTCGTCTCGGGGCTTAGTGTCAAACTGTAGAATATCCCGTCGTCTCGGGGTTTAACTTTGTTCTTTTGAAACATCTCGTCGTCTCGGGGCTTAGTCTCAAATTTGTAGAAGATTATGTTGATAATATCTATCTACTTGTGAACTGACCTGAAAGAATAAAGTTAGTTCTATGCAATATCATGATGTATGGAAATTCTTTTTTCGATGATGCTCTCAAAAAAAATGTGGATGATATATGCGTTATGTCTGCATATGCCATGATATATTGTATGAATGTGATGTATGAATGTGAATGTTGTTGGAGACAGCAAAAGCAATATCTGGAATAGGGAAAATAAATCTCGGGTTGTTGTTGGGGATGAAGATTATAAGCCTTCAACGCATGCTTGACTTTATTTAGGATTTCCCTTTCGGAGATATTCCGTTGGGGATCTTCGACTTTTGTTTGGGGAAGAGATCTATTTCAGAATGTTGGTAGCTCATTGTCTGCCCATTAGGGAAACTTTAATCTTTTATATACTTTTCTTGGGGATAAAAGAGGTGGATGCAATCACAATCAAAATTAGCTTCAAGGGATCCGCATATTGGAGGATTTATTTTGACAGTGTGGTCATCATGGATGTACACTACAAGCACTTGCAACGAGCATTTGTGCGTCATGGATAGTCTAAAGACAAAGTAAACTCATCCATAATTATTTGATGTACTATCTGACCAAGTTTCGAGCATAGATAACCCTGAATGAGGATTAGAACCCCGAAAGAAAATTGTTGGGGAGTCCGGTAGCGTGGGAGAAATAAAATCTGCTATGGGGACTACATTCCACATAATTTGTTGGGGAAACACCTCTGATGAAGGACAAACTTCCATAGGGAAACAACATTGCTGAGGAATAAACCCTACTAGGGAAGTACCTCTGAACAGACTTTGCTGGAGAAGAAGATTTTGTCAGGAGATTTTTATTGTTGGCGAAATAAACCCAACTGGGGAATTAAGTCGCATCGAGGAAAATAACTCTGATGGAGAATGAGAATTCCCTAGATTGCGCTGAGGAAGTTTCTGCAATGCTGGGGGCAATGATCAACTTCTTTATTTGGTTAGACAATCTACTGGGGGAGATGTTCATATAAGGTTATCCACTGGATATATGGAGGTGAACTGCTGGAAGATGTCTTTCTCCTTGCTTAACTCAGCTGGGGATTATATCTCCGTTGGGGAGCTTTGTGGAGACGACTCTATGGGGATTCACCGGATACAAGACTTGCTAGGGAGTTCAACCTTCAAGGTCATGTATTAGATGTCATTTTTGTTTTTCATGTACATATTTTTTGGTAAACACCAATCATGTTCAAATGCATAAGCTCATTCAAAATGACCATTGGACGTTTTTGATATAAAACAGAAAAAAAACAGCTTTGTAATGGAAATTGCATTGTATTTATTTTTTGAAATTTGCCTATAACAGGCATTTTCGTACAAAGAGACATAAATCCTAGTAAGAGGAAATTGTCCTAATTATTTTGAAAAAAATTTACAAGAAATAATAGCTATGTAAAAATGATCCCATCGGGTTCCAACTCTGCTACTACCCCTATGTCTTCAAGCATCTCATCACTTTTGTTGTTATAAGAAAATGATTGGATTGATTTGTACCATTCGAACTTCATATTGATAGTCAATATAGCTACCTTTCACATAAGTGATCCAACAGGACATAGTCATATGCCTTAATCCCTAACTTTTTCCTGGACCGCCCTTTCAGGTTTTCACTCCAACGGGATACCGTTTTTCCCCAAGCCGCCTTTTCAGGTTTTCGACTTGTCGGGTGTACCATATTTTCATATATATCCCTAATTTTTGCTCGAAACCTTTTGGTTCGCCGGGATGCCCTTATTTTTTCCTAGGCCAGTCAACCTAGCAGATCTCTTTTCATGCATAATATTTTTTGACTATGTCCGTGTTCACACGGTGCGGAAACTATTCGCCGTCTATAGTGGTATGTATCATAGCACCACCAAAAAATATCTTTTTAACTACAAATGGTCCTTCGTATGTGGGAGTCCATTTGCCCATGGGATCACCTTGCGGCAGGATAAAACACTTTATTACCAAATCACCAGCCTGATACACCTGACGTCTAACTTTCTTGTTGAAGGCCTTGATCATGCGCTTCTGATACGTATGACCATGACAAAAAGTCGTGCATCTCTTTTTGTCAGTCAAATTTATTTGTTCAAGTCGAGTCTGAATTCATTCATCTTCATCTAAACCTGCATTTTTCTTAATCCTCAAAGAAGGAATCTGGACTTCAACAGGTAAGACGGTCTCCATACCGTAAATAAGAGAGAACGAAGTTGCCCCAATTGATGTACATACTGAAGTGTGGTATCCATGAAGAGCAAATGGAAATATCTCGTGCAAGTCTTTGTATGTCACAATCATTTTCTGCAAGATCTTCTTGATATTTTTGTTGGTGGCTTCCACTGCGCCATTCATCTTTAGTCTGTATGGAGAAGAATTGTGATGCTTAATTTTGAACTACGTGCAGAGTTCGATGATCATAGTATTATTGAGGTTGGTACCATTATCTGTCATAATCCTTTCGGGGATGCCATACCGAAAAATCAGATTATGCTTAATAAATCGAGCCATAACATTTTTGGTAACAGAAGCAAACGAAGTTGCCTCTACCCATTTTGTGGAGTAATCAATGCCACAAGGACGAAGCAGTGTCCATTGGAAGCGGTAGGTTTGATCTCACCGATCATGTCAATGCCCCATATTGAGAAAGGCCGTGGAGCAGTCAGTGCATTCAAAGGAGCCTGCAGTATATGTATTTTGTCAGTATAGATCTGGCACTTGTGACAGATTCGGGAATGACGATGACAATCTATTTCCATGGTAGACCAGTAGTAACCTGCTCTCAGAATCTTCTTAGCCATCGTATGTCCACTGGAATGAGTACCAAAGACACTTTCATGTATGTCTTCCATAATCTTATTTGCTTCCTTTTTGTCTACACAGTGAAGCAAAGTTGAATCGTAGTTGTGTTTGTACAAGATATTGTTACACAGAAAGAACTTGGCAAAGAACCTCCTTAGAAACCTCTTATCATTGATAGATTCCCCTTCAGGATACTCCTAAGCTTCGAGATATCTTTTTACTTCATGAAACCAAGGGTTTTCCTCTAATCCATCAGTATCAATCTCACAATAGTGTTCCAGTTCATCTAATCTGTCAATAGTAATTTGAGGAGCTTCGTTATCCCAACTTACCATGAACATAGAGGACATAGTTGCTAAAGCATCTGCTAGCTGATTCTCTTCTTGTGGTATATGCTTGAAGGTAATCTCTTCGAAGTGTGGAATCAAAGTCATCACATGCTCTCGGTAAGGAATAATATGTGCACGCTTTATGTCCCATTATCCTTTAATCTGACCGATCACTAAGGTTGAGTCCACATATACCTTCAAGAATTTGATCCTCATATCAATGGCAACTTTGAGACCCATGTTGCACGCTTCATATTCTGCCATGTTGTTGGTACAATCAAAACAAAGTCTAGTAGTAAATGGCGTATGGCAACCCTGAAAAGAGATAATTATTGCCCTAATTCCATTACCAAGTGCATTGGAAGCTCCGTCAAAAACCATAGTCCATCGGGATTCCTATTCAGGTCCTTCATACGGTCTAGGTTCTTCATAATCGGTAACAAACATAATGTTCTCATCTGGGAATTCAAAACTCATGGATTGATAGTCGTCTACTGCTTGATGTGCTAAATGGTCAACCAACACACTCCCTTTGATGGTTTTTTGAGTAGTGTATTGAATATCATACTCCGTTAAGACCATCTGCCATTTTGCTATTCTCCCAAAGAGAGCAGGCTTCTCAAAGATGTACTTGATTGGATCCATCTTAGAAATCAACAAGGTAGTATGAGTCGGCATATATTGTCTTAGTCGGTGAACAACCCATGCCAAAACGCAACAAGTTTTTTCGAGCAGTGAGTATCTTGTCTCACAATCGGTAAAATTTTTGCTAAGGTAGTAGATTGCATGCTTTTTTCAACCAGACTCGTCATGTTGCCCCAACACACACCCCATCAAATTCTCTAATATTGTTAAGTACATTATAAGAGGTTTTCCTTCAACCGGTGGCATCAAAATAGGAGGCTCTTGGAGATATTTTATGATCTTATCAAAAGCTACCTGGCAATTGTCATTCCATTTCACTACTTGATCTTTCTTCAGTAACTTGAAAATTTGCTCACAAGTAGCTGTTAAATGGGAGATAAATCTGGCAATGTAGTTTAGACGTCCCAAGAAACCTCTTACTTCCTTCTCAGTACGCGGAGCAAGCATTTCTTGAATAGCTTTTACCTTTGTGGGAT
This sequence comes from Lathyrus aphaca, assembly GCA_963966055.1. Lineage (NCBI taxonomy): Eukaryota > Viridiplantae > Streptophyta > Magnoliopsida > Fabales > Fabaceae > Lathyrus > Lathyrus aphaca. Next base: position 114,345,408 of record OZ014520.1, read on the forward strand.
CCACTTCAATACCTTTACTATTGACGATGAAACCCAAGAGTTTACCGGATCTTACTCCAAAGGTGCACTTGTTTGGATTCAGTCTCAGATGAAATTTCCTCAGTCTGTCAAATAGCTTTTGCAAATGGACGAGGTGCTCTTCTTCGGTATTGGATTTTTCTATCATGTCATTGACATAAACCTCAATCTCTTTGTGGATCATGTCATGGAAGAGAGTTACCATTGCATGTTGATATGTTGCTCCTGCATTCTTTAGACCGAATGACATTACCTTGTAACAAAATGTCGCCCGTGGTGTTATGAAAGTTGTCTTCTGGTGCTATCTTGATTTGATTGTAATCGGAGAAGCCATCCATGAAGGAAAACATTTTACATTGTGCAGTATTGTCGACTAATACATCAATGTGAGGTAGAGGGAAGTCATCTTTAGGGCTCTCTCTATTCAAGTCCCTATAGTCAACACACATTCTAACCTTTTCGTCTTTCTTGGGCACAAGCATGATGTTAGCAATCCATGGCAGATAATTCACGACTTTTAGAAAGCCAACATCAAACTGTTTCTCATCCTCGTCATGAATCTTCTTAGGCATATCAGGCTTAGTCCTTTGAAGTTTCTGCTTAACCGGAGAACTGTCTTCCTTGATGGGTAACTGATGCACAACAATATATGTATCAAGACCAGGCATGTCTTCATACAACCAGGAAAAGATATCAACGTAGTCGTGTAACATCTGAATTAACCTTTTCTTAACACTATCATCCAAATCAGCTCTTATCTTGACTTCTCTTTTGTCTTCCTTAGTACCCAGATTCACAACCTCGATCGGCTCTTCGTCCAGTTGTATGGTTTTCTTTTCTAGCTGTAAAAGGTCTAGAAAGTTCTCCAGGCACTTCGCAATCTTCCTCACCTTCATCCTTAGCATGGTATATTGGATTTTCAAAGTCATAATGGGAAGTATCAAGATTATTATCAATGGGATCCATAGTGGATATGGATCTACAGTTTATTTAGTGGGTGTGTGTAAGAACACATAGCTATTTAAAACAAAGAAAAATAAAAGGAGGGCATAGAACGCAAAACTTGTATGAAAAATGTCCAAATGATTTTATTGAATGAGTGATGCAAATGACAATGATAAGCCCTTAACAAATGGCCCTTTGTGCCCTAGGCAAGTCACATGGTTTAAAATTGTTTCTTTATTACATAATCCCAAAACAAACTTGAAAAACAACAAAATGGCAATTACTTCCGGCAGAAGGAGGCTGGAACAAAGTTTGTAGAAGTCCAATTGTTGATTCCTTTGGAAATAGTTGGGTAGATACAGTTGTCCAAGTCATAGTCACTGTCTTCATATCCCATTGCATTAACTTGATCTTTTGGAACTCCAACGCTGGTAAAGTGGATAGGTTGTTTTCTGGAGATGGCACAAGCACGGCGAACCACCTTCTGAGCTTGGGAAGTGAAGCCTAAACCAAACTTGTCAAACTTGTACGGGACGTCTAGAAGTTGGCCCCAAATAGTGAAACCACCATTTTCAATTGTAGCTTGTGTGTCCTTTAACGAGACCATGGCAGGAGGAATCCTGGAAACCTTGGAATAGATGGAGAAACCTTGGGAACAGACGGAGAAACCTTGGGAACAGACGGAGAAACCTTGGGAACAGGAACTGACGGAGGAATAAGTTCGGAGTTCTGACTGGGAGTCTCATGAAATTCATCTTCAACCTCCACGTGCTTGAATGCGTTGAGGTGACTGATAACATAATATTCCTCGCCATAGACAGAGATGATTTTCCCTTTAGCTGGGTACTTCAGCTTTTGGTGCAATGTTGAAGTGATTGCACCTGCCCCATGTATCCAAGGGCATCCAAGTAGACAAGAGTATGTCAGACGGATATCCATGACATAAAAGGTAGAATTAAAAACCTGGGCTCCCACCTTGATCGGGAGGTCAATTTCACCATATACCATACCTTTTGAGCCATCGAAACCTCTCACAACCACGTCACTAGGCTTCAGTGTCAAACCTTCACCATCTATCTTGTCTAAAGCAAATTTAGGTAGCACATTGAACGATGAACCATTATCCACCAACACATGAGCTAAGGTGGTCCCTTTGCATTCAATAGAAACATGGAGATATTTATTATGGTTTCTGCCGGCGGGAGTCAAGTCAACATTGGAGAAACCTAAAACATTGTTGGTAGTCAGACTGGCTACACAGTTCTCGAATTGGTCCACCGAGATTTCTTGAGGTACATGGGCGGATTTAACAACTTAATCAATGCTTGAGCGTGAGCCTCAGAACATAACAACAAAGACAATATGGATATCTTGGATGGGGTCTTCCCTAATTGTTCCACGATCTTGTAATCACCTTTCTTTATTATTTTTAAAATCTCCTCCATTTCTTGTTTAGAGGAATCAGCAACAGCTTCTTTTTCAGGCGCCCCTATCTGGGCGGGCTCAACAGCTTTTTGGTTACCTCGAGTCTCAATAGTCGACTTGATGGCAGGAATACGGATAGGTGCATTAACTTTTGGAGAGATTTCCGGAGAGAAAATTGGTCCACTCCTTGTAATTTTGCTAGCCCTAACAATATTGTCAAAATCAGGGTTAACTGTTTCAACATCTTCTTTACCAATAATTGACTGATCTTGCTTCACACCATGATAGTACACATCATCTTCGTAGTTCAGGGAATGGCTTTTTCTAAGGAATACGGAACTGGTCCATGTGCAGTGGGAACTGTCCTGGGCTAAGCAGGAATCTTTATGGGAACCATTGGGGGATCCTGATAGGCACCTTTGGGATTGTCATGACAGACACGTATTCTAACTTCAAATCAGTTAAATCTTTACACAAGCTCCCCACATAAGGTATTTTCGCAAAAATGATATGACAAACATCAATCAGCTTCTGAATTCCTCTATGCAACAACATACAACCATTATGTTGGACCGCACAATAATGACAATCTTCAATGCAGCCCAGAAATAAACCGGCCTACACCAGCTCCTTCTTAACCGACATCAAGGGGAGAGTTAAATAATCAACAATAGTAATGTAAATAGTGTCATCAATAGCATTGGCAACTTGGCCATGATTATGAAACGGTGTATTAATCACATTTGGCGTTTCTGGTGGATCAAATTCAATTTCTCCAGCTTCAATCAAATCTTGTACCTTGTTTTTTAAGATCTAACAGTTGTTGGTGTCATTGATCTTAGTGAACTGCCTCTTTGGTTTGTCTTGCCTGCGTTGATTACCCTGTTGTTGTTGAGTTGGTGCAGGATTAGAAATCAATACAACTCCTATAGTTGGTTGTCTATCATTCTTTCTTTGGCCCTTGGAAACCACATTCACTTTGTCACTCCCCGGATTTCCATCCTGGTACAAACGCGAAAGTGGCGCGGAAAAGAAATAGAGTCGCCAGCCAGAAGAAAGAAGAGGAAGGACACAGGTCCTGCGAACCAAAGAAACTGAGTTCGGGAGTCAGTTACGACCTGGGAAGGTATTAGCACCCAGATCGTCCGCCGTACCCGACGGGATCCACGCTTGCAAAAGAAACTGTTTCAAAGGGTGAGGGGATGAAAGCTGCTGCAACAAAAAGAAAATGAAAAGAAACTGGAACTGGAAATGGAACTGAGAAAAGAATTGAAAAGGAAAAATGTAGGGAAAATAAAGATTGTGCTCGAACGGGCCCTACCCCGCTGCCTACGTACCTCATCGGGATAATGAGGATCAGAGACGCCGTAGTTCCCCTAACTAGGGGTAGAAAAGAAATTGCTTGTGAATTAAGGCTTGAACTGCCTATGCCATTGCTCAGGTGTTGCAGACTCGGACGACGAGTGCATAACCGTCTTGCAAAGTGACAAGTAGGAGCAAGTTCGCGTACGGAGCGAAGGAGATGAGAAAAGAATTCCCGAAGGAGAGACGCTTATTGTTTGTTTGTATTTTTTATGAAGCTTTTATGAGTGTGTCACAAGGAAGTGAACTCAAGCTCTTTTCCATGGAATGTGCACTTGTCACTACATTCCAAGATGGAATAATAGAACAAGCACACTCAAGTAAGGAGAAGATCCCCAAAACTTGAACCCAAAGATTAGGGCCTAAGCTCACTAACTCATTAATTTATTAAGTGTTTTTGGTATTTACAGTAAAGAAGTGTTTTTTATGCTTTTCTTTGTGAAGAAGATACCTTGATCAGACTTGTGCATCACAAGGTAAACTTGTACTATCCCAAGATGGGAAGACTACAAGTACCTCATGGGATAAGGCTATTGCTCAAGGCATTACTTCAAACTTTATTAGGATGTTTTTTATGGTTATAAGATGAGAAGAGAAAAGAAACCAAAAGGATCACAAAGGTAAAAGTCTGATGGGGGACCAAAGAAATCCTAAGTGTTGTCATGCATGGATATCCTAAGGTTAGTGTGGTTTTATATCCTAAAGAAGAAAGAAAGAAGAAGAGAAGAAGAAGAAGAGATGAGATTAGAAAGTCATAAGCCCAACAAGCAAAGGGTTAGTCACAAGTAAGAAATAAGAAGAAGAGATGAGATTTGGAGATATGGAACTCACTTCCACACCTCTCACTTACCATAGCCCCTGCAAGGTTAGCAACAAGCATACAAATGAAATAAGATGAACAAGATGACATATCAATATCACACAAACAGAAGTGAAGTCATATATACAAATGCACAATGGATATGCAAGCCAAAAGAATGAAGAAAGAAGCATGCAAGACAATGTGATGCAACATGAAGCACATGGCAAAACAAATGCAAACTTAATGAAATGCAAAGCAAAAATGCACAAACATGGACTCAAGGCACAAGACCAGAACCAAAACAAGTCAAAGAAGAGCTTAAGAAGCTAGAAAGATGAAGAGAAAAGAGGTACAAGACCAAACAATCACATTATGAGGTGAAAGAAGTAAGGAAGTGAGATGAATGTACTTAAGAAAGAAAGAACTCAAAAGGTAAGCAAAACACAAACGTTTCTAAGACACAAACCCTAAGTCAAGACCAGAAAGGAACCCATACCCCAAAGAGACCCCAAATGAGAAGAAGAAGTTGGCACAAGTGCCCTTCTAAGCTTATAAGAGACCTTAAGATCACAAAGAAGCAAAACGGGACAAGGTACAAAGCAAAATTCAAATTAAATCAATAATGCATCTAAAAATTCCACAACTTAAGACAAATGATCCTCAAACAAGATATAATTATGAGCCAAAAGGATTGAGAAAAATTCAGAAGCTAGATAGGTCAAATGAAGGCAAGAACACAAACTAGGGTTAAGAAACTTACATCACAAGCCAAGAACCAAAACACAATGAAAAAATTTCTAAAAATCAGGGGGAAAATCACACATGAAGTACATCATCTTAGGAATCCAGAGCAAAAAGGATGAACACAAAACTCAAAATAATGAAACCTAGGGAAATTGGACAAGTCAGATTGCACAAAAAGGACTTAAAAAAGAATAAATGAAGATACACAATTTAATGACACGTGTATAATGAAAAAAAAATGGAAAATAAAAATATAGAAAAATAAAGAAAACTCAAATTGACTTACAAGAATTATTTTGGAATTTTTGGATAATTGGAAGTATTTTAAATAATTAGAAACCAAAATGATAATAAAAGAAAATAAAATGAAAAAAGAATTAAAATGGAAATGAGGTTGGGGTGCAGATAGTAGGAAATGAAGTTGAAAACAAATGGGCTTACTGAGGAGGGGGTGCGAAAAGCATGAACCAAGCCCATTAGCTGCGCAGGCTTATGATATGCTGTGTGGAAATTCAAGGAATAAACTGGAAAATCACGTGGCCACAGGATTAATCCAACACACGTTGAACTCCACTCATTAATTGACGTGGACAAACAATTGGTTCAGAGGCTGAGGACACAAGGTTGTTATGGTGTGTGCGTAACTTCATGAATTAAAATAAAATCAGACATTCACGTGGATGAGAGGGTGGACTCTAGAACGCGTGGCAACATCCTGGACACAAGCTGGACAGATCTGATGGCTAGAGAGTTGTCTTCTTCATGACAAACCCTAAACATAAATTTCCCAGATTCCGGTGACCGGAGCTAGGGCTCCGGCACCGGAAATCATACTAGATGCACAAACAACAACATAAATAAACAAAATGCTCCAGATTCACTAAACAAGGCATGCTGAATTCGAAAATGAGATTGAAATGAGCAATGGATCAATGAAACAACCGGATCGAGCAAAAACAGGTTGCACCATGAAAAATGAAAATCAAATATCTAACACTACAATGCACCATTTTCGAAACCAATACCAACAGAGTAACCAGCAAACATCACAGATCACAAAATGCACAACTAATTTCATTTTCAGATCTTAAGATTTAGAGCCATACCTGAGTTGCAGATCTTGAAACAAGGTGCTAGAAGACCAGATGATGGATGCAAATCACTCCAAATTCACTTTAGATGCAAACTAAATGCATCTAAAGCCTTGAATATGGATGGATCTTGAGTTTTGCAAGCACCTGCCCTGAAATGGCAAGGTTGTTGATCTTGAGAGAAAGCTTGAATGATGATGATATTTGTGATCCTAAGCTTGCACTGATCAAGGATCTACCACTGGTTTTTGAATTGAGCAAGTGTGTGATGAGATATGAGAGAAATGCAATTTGTGCACAAACTTTGAAATGAGAGAATGAGAGAGAGTTCGACAATTCTGAAACCCTAGCTTGTTTTATATCAAGTCATGAACCAATGCTGAAAATATGAAAGAGTTTGCACGTGTGAATCAAGAGAATTTGGTGATTTTGCAAATTTTGCAATTTGTGATGAGAGCATGAAATTCTCATGCTTTCCTTGGCATTTCAGTCCATGTGCAATCCAAATCCATCCCTTGATTATAATCCAACAAATCCTGGCCATTAGATTAAGGTATCACACTCTCCTCATGAATATGCAAATTTTGCATTTTTGGAGCAACATCCTTGCCTTGCATGAAATTGTGACTTTATTTGGAGAAAAATATGCCAAATGAAATGTATTTTAACTTTGTAAACAAACTTGATCCATTCCAAGCCTTGAAATTAAGTTTCACATCATTTGGCTTTTGTGCATGCATGAAATTTTTGGTTTTGCCCTAGTTTTAAGCCAATTTTTGAGGGGCCTATAGAACAAACCATGAATCCCATGAAAAAGTACTTGTACTTTTTGAAAATGGGAGACCTTAATCTCCAACTTTCATGTTTGACTTTGGTCCATTTGAAGAATTTTTTATCATGTTAAGCTCACTTGAATTTTAGGGCAAAAGTTGCCAAAAATGGAATTTCTTCAAAACTAACTTTGCACCAATTTTGCAAAAACCCCCAAATCTTCATGATTCTTGAACTTTGAACTTTCCAAACCTCTTATAATATTTTAAGGACACCCCTTGGCAAGAAAAAGTGGCTTGGACCCCTTGAAATCATACAGTTGACTTTTTAAGGGCACAGTTGACCAATTACTTCCTCTGCAAGCAACTGAAGAATTTCTTGACTTCCACAAGGAATTTTCTAATGAAAATTGGTAACTAGGATCCTATTGACATATAGAAGACTTTGCCCAAATGAAATGGCCAAAGTTGTAAGGTTTTGATGCTTGAATCTCAAACCCTAGTTTAGGTGCCTTGTGCAGGAGCTTTGCCCTATCCTGGAATCTCTGATGATCATCCAACTTTCTGAGCTTTTGCAAATGAACTTGAGCTTGTAAATGAAATTTAGACTCCTCATAGGACTTGTACAAAACCATTGGGCCCCTTGTCATGGCTTAAAATGCTTCAAGAACCTCCACAGATGATCATATGCCTAATGCTAGGTCATGAAGAATGTTATGCCTCATCTTTCCATGCTAGGATGCTAAGGAAATGATATGTTCATGATGGTTATGATGTGATATGATGCTTAAAATGAAGAGGGCAAATTTGGGGTGTTACATCTGCCCTTATTCAAACAACTGTTGATCTGAAAAGGACGGTAGCACGGGCTATCGACCGTTCAAGATAAGCGGTGGTTGAATACCAAGAAGACCTGAAATTTGCACTCTGACGAAGAATGCAACACTGGGAAATAATCCCAACCAAATGACGCTTTGGTGACTGAAGGGGAGAAAAAGCAGACGAGCTTCTTCCAAGTTGAAACTGTTATCTGGAATAAAAACACTTTGACAGACGAGTCTTCTTCGAACAATCCTGTTACGCCAAGAATTGGACATACGAGTCCTCAAATACTTTGCAAGAACATATAACTTGAGACAGACGAATCTCCTTCGGATATACCTGTCACGCCAGGACCGGGATGCACAAAAGTCTGTGGGATAGACATGCATAATCAAGGTAGACGAACCTTCTTCATATATTATCCGTGGATATATGGTACAAGACAGACGAGTCTTCTTCGAGCAAACCTGTTACGCCAGGTGCAATCAATAATAATTGATGCCTGAGACAGACGAGCCTCCTTCGGATATACCTGTTACGCCAGGATAAGTAACCATTTTGACATTTATTCCCACAATCAGGATTTTAAACCTCTTCAATACAGACGAGTATTGGATGATCATCACAATAACAAAGACGAGTGCCATAAGTCAATGATACAAACGAGTATCAGACAATGATATAAGAAACTCAGACGAGCGCTTCATGCAATGACACAGACGAGTATCAGCAACTGGTATAGACGAATACCAGAAATCCAAACACAGACGAGCATTTGGAGTAACAATACAGACAAGTACCAAGATAATTAGCAAATCACCATATACAGATATAAGCTAGCACAGACGAGTGATGGGGATGATACAGACGAGTATCCAAACAAAGCAGACGAGCTTCAAGCAGATAACAAACACAGACGAGTGTCGGGGACTGCAAACGAGCAATACCAAAATGACAACACAGACGAGTGTTGAGAGATGCATACGAGCGATAGATATTAAATATCAAACACAGATGAGTGTGGGGAATTGCATACGAGCAATAAATCTCAAACACAGACGAGTGTTAGGAAGCGCGGACGAGCAATTAATTATCAAACATCAAACACAGACAAGTGTTGGAAATTGCAGACGAGCAATGTCAAGGATCAAACACAGACGAGTGTTGGAAATTGCAAACGAGCAATATCAAAGTAATCATAGACCACTGCTGGGGAAAACTCTGCTTGGGAGAACGCGACGCCATCCTGCAACCTGCAACAACAGAAAACACAAGTGTGCCCCGGGGACTTGCATGGTATGATCTGTTCATCCATCGTCACCCGACACTCAAAGAGGGTTTACAGTGTTTCCCTGCATGTCATTTCTTTCAAATTATCACCATGTTTAAATGCAATGCTATTTTTGCCAAAAATTCAGGACATTTTGCAAACAAAAACAAACACACACAGCTTTTTGACTGAATATTCTTTTCATTGAAAGGCCTCTGAATAGGAAAATATTTTACATCAGGAAGCAACCACCTGGAAAGTGGTAGCCACCATAAAAATTGAGAAAATAAACTATCCTAATGGCAATGGGCACGACATCCCAATGAGTTCCATTTCTGCTATGACCAACATGTCTTCGAGACTCTCCATTCTTGTCTTTGCTTTCTGAGAGGATGAGGGGACTGTTTCCTATCCTTCTGATATTGTCAAGTTGTATGAAATGATGACGTGGTTCAGATTACTCGGATCGCAGTTGTTCGCTTATTCCCTTATTTTGCGTGGATCGCCCTTTAGGGTTTTCAATCCACCGGGATACCCTTTTTTGCCTGAGTTGTCCAATGTAGCTTTTCAACTCAGCGGGTGTACTTTTTTTTTATTTTCCCAAACTTTTGCCCGAGCTTTTTATTCTGTTTTTAGCTCGCCGGGATGCCCTTTTTTGCCTGGACTTTAATTCTGTTTTTGTGTCCAGCGGGTCTCTTTATGCGAAGTATTTTTTAACTGCGTCTAAGTTAACAGGAGATTGGAAGTCATCTCCATCCATAGTGGTGAGCATCAGTGTTCCTCCTGAGAAAAATTTCTTCACTATGAATGGTCCTTCGTAGTTTGGGGTCCACTTGCCCCTGTGATCTGAACCTGGAGGAATGATCCTTTTCAGCACAAGCTCTCCCACTTGATACTCCCGAGTACGTACTCGTTGGTCGAATGCTCGCTTCATTCTCCTTTGATAAAGCTGACCATGACAGATAGCCGCTAATCTCTTTTCCTTAATTAGACATAGTTGATTGTAACGAGCACACACCCATTCGGCCTCATCAAGCTTCACGTCCATCATCACACGCAATGAAGGAATCTCTACTTCCACAGGCAGGACTGCCTCCATACCATATACCAGAGAGAAGGGGGTTGCCCCAGTTGACGTCCTGACTGACGTTCGGTATCCATGCAGCACAAATGGTGACAACCATCTTTTGCACAATCTTCTTGATATTCTTGTTTGTTGCCTCTACCGCACCATTCATCTTTGGTCAGTAAGGAGAATAATTGTGATGCTGTATCTTGAAGTCCCGACACAACTCTGCCATCATCTTGTTGTTTAAGTTAGAACCATTGTCAGTAATGATCCTTTCGGGCACTCCGTATCTGCATATGATATCCCTTTTCAAAAATCTTGCCACCACTTGACGAGTGACGTTGGCATAAGATGTTGCTTCCACCTATTTGGTGAAGTAATCAATCGCGACCAAGATGAAGCGATGACCATTTGAAGCAGTAGGCTCTATCTTCCCGATCATGTCAATCCCCCACATAGAAAAGGGCCAAGGAGATGACATGACGTTGAGCGGGCTTGGAGGAACATGCACTTTATCTGCATATACCTGACACTTGTGGCACTTACGAGCAAATGAACAACAGTCTGCATCCATTGTCATCCAGTAATACCCCGATCTCAGCAATTTCTTAGCCATAGCATGCCCTCCTGCATGGGTACCGAAAGATCCCTCGTGGACTTCCTGCATTAACAGGCTTGCTTCGTGTCTATCCACGCATCTGAGCAAGACCATGTCAAAGTTTCTCTTATACAAGACCTCGTCTGTATTCAAGAAGAAGCTAGCAGCAAGTCGCCTCAAGGTCTTCTTGTCATTGGAAGATGCCCCAGCTGGGTATTCTTGCTTTTCCAGGAATAGCTTGATATCAAAATACCAAGGTTTCTCGTCAGACACGGCGTCTACAGAGAAGGCATGAGCTAGAGCGTCAAGCCTGGAGATGTCAATTTTGGGCACATAGTTCCAACACAAGAATTTGATAGACGGAGAAAGAGTGGCCAATGCGTCGGCAAATTGATTTTCATCACGTGGTATGTATTGAAGCTTAAATGTCGTGAAGAACGTCAACAGTTTTCTAGCATAATCCCTGTATGGAATTAGATGCTCTTGATGCGTATACCACTTGCCGGTAAATTGGTTAATGACGAGGGCTGAATCTCCGAATATATCGAGGTTCTTAATCCGAAGATTAATAGCCTCCTCTATTCCCATTATGCATGCCTCGTATTCCGCTTCATTGTTGGTGCATCCAAATGTAATTATGGCAGCGAAGGGAAAGTGAACACCTTCGGGAGTAATAAGAACGGCACCAACTCCACGTCCATTGATATTGACTGCCCCATCAAACATCAACTTCCATTTGGATTCAGGGTCTGGCCCCTCCTCCGGAAGTGGTTCCTCGCAATCGTTTGCTTTGAGGTACATGATGTCCTCATCAGGGAAATCAAACTTCATTGGCTGATAATCATCTTCAAGAGGTTGTTGTGCAAGGTAATCCGACAATACACTTCCCTTGATGGCTTTCTGTGAAGTATACTGGATGTCGTATTCTGTTAAAATCATCTGCCCCCTAGCAACCCTTCCGGTCAACGCTGGTTTCTCAAAGATGTACTTGACAGGATCCATTTTGGAAATTAGCAGTGTGGTATGAGTCAACATGTACTGCCTCAGTCGGCGAGCAGCCCATACCAAAGCGCAACAAGTTTTCTCGAGCAGTGAGTAACGGGATTCACAGTTGGTAAACTTTTTGCTAAGGTAATAAATAGCGTACTCTTTTCGACCAGACTCGTCATGTTGGCCTAGAACACACCCCATCGACCCTTCTAGCACAGTCAAGTAAATGATTAAAGGTCTTCCTTCCACTGAAGGCATTAGAATTGGAGGCTCCTGCATATATTCTTTTATCTTGTCGAAAGCTCTTTGGCAGTCATCATTCCACCTGACCGTTTTCTTTTTTCTTAGCAATTTGAATATTGGTTCACACGTGGCAGTTAGATGAGATATGAACCGAGAAATGTAGTTCAACCTTCCTAAAAACCCGCGCACTTCTTTTTCTGTTCTCGGTGCAGGCATATCTTGAATTGCTTTCACTTTGGCAGGATCTACCTCAATTCCTTTCTGACTAACAATGAAACCCAGCAGTTTCCCAGAACGCACTCCAAAAGTGCACTTGTTTGGATTCAACCTCAGCTTGTATTTGATCAGTCTATCAAACAGCTTCTTCAGGTTGACCAGATGCTCTTCTTCGTCTCGGGACTTAGCAATCATATCGTCCACATAACACTCAATCTCCTTGTGTATCATGTCATGGAACAATGTGACCATTGCCCGCTGATAAGTTGCCCCGGCGTTCTTCAAACCAAAGGGCATGACCTTATAGCAGAATGTACCCCACGGGGTAATGAACGTTGTCTTCTCCATGTCTTCCGGTGCCATCTTAATCTGGTTATATCCGGAGAAGCCATCCATGAAGGAAAATACCGAGAATTGAGCAGTATTGTCTACCAACACATCAATGTGAGGTAATGGAAAGTCATCTTTTGGGCTCGCTCTATTCAAATCCCGGTAGTCAACACACATCCGGACCTTGCCGTCCTTCTTTGGTACAAGTACAATGTTAGCTACCCAAGGTGGGTAACTAGTTATAGCAAGGAACCCGACATCCCATTTCTTCTGAACCTCCTCTTTGATCTTCATCACCATGTCAGGACGAGTTCTTCTCAATTTCTGTTTCACAGGAGGAGAGTCTTCTCTCAAAGGTAGTTTATGCATAACGATGTCGGTATCCAACCCTGGCATATCTTGATATGACCAAGCAAAGATATCCACATACTCTCGCAGCATACTGATCAGCTCTTTCTTTACTTCGGCCTGCAGACTGGCCCCGATCTTGATCTCTTTCTTCACATCTTCACTGCCGATGTTGATGATCTCAATTTCTTCCTGATGAGGCTGAATAACCCGCTCTCTTGTTTCAACAATCTGACCAATTCTTCAGGGAGGTCACAGTCTTCCTCAACCCCTTCATCAGCTTGGTAGACAGGATTGTCAAAGTCATGCGTGGTCATAGCAGGAATGTTATCAATGGAATCCGGATGATCAACACTGCACAGATGATGTGCTTATTTCAGAATCTGCTTATTTTGAAAAAGAGACACCGACACAAAAACAAAAAGGAAACACATTGCCATTTTTATATTTTTGTGAAAAATTTAAAACAAAGAAAGAGAACACAATTTGTCTGAAAATGTCCTTTTATTTCATGGTAAAATAAGATGCATACAAAACATAGTGGCCCAATACAATGGATCCTAGCATCTTGGGCAGAATGCTGGATTTGACAATGCAGTATGATAAGAAAAGGAAACAAATAAATTACTCTGAGTGCTAGGTAACTTGGACAATGTCTTCAGCAGACCAGTTCTTCAGCTTCTCCCCGGGCGCACACGGATGAATCCAGTTGTCCCAGTCACCATCACTGTCTCCCTCTTCAGTAGTCGCACATATCTGGTTGCGGTCGAGCATCCCAACGCTTGTAAAGGTGATAGCTTTACCACTTGGAGTAGATCCACCAGGCTGATATCCCAAACCAAACTTGTCGTCTTTCTTTTCTAGCTCCAGCAGTTTGCCCCAGCCTTGGGCGCTTCCTGACTGAACTACCTCCTTTGCCTGCTTGTAGGAATGGATGGAGGTACCTTCTTTCTCACTGCTTCTCTCTATAGGAGTCAAGATGCTGACGTTGACTGCTTCAAAAGCCTGACATAAAGTCTCATGGATCTCTCCATCCATTTCCACATACTTGAACGTTGATAAGTAGCTTACGAAGATGTCTTCCTCTCCGCATACTGTGATTACCTGACCATCAACCACATATTTGAGCTTCTGATGCAGAGTGGAAGTCACAGCTCCGGCAACATGGATCCATGGGCGTCCCAACAAGCAGCTGTACGCAGGCTGAATGTCCACGACGTAGAAGATACTTTTGAAAACTTGAGAACCTATTTTCACGGGCAACTCAACCTCTCCAAACACTGATCTTCTGGACCCGTCGAACACTTTGACAATCAAATCACTGGGTCTTAGGACTATGACATCAACATTGAGCTTTATTAATTCCTTCTTCGGAAGTACATTAAGGGAAGAGCCTGTGTCTACAAGAACATGCGACAACACAGCACCCTTGCACTCCATAGTGATATGTAGTGCTTTGTTATGGTTACGGCCCTCTGACGTCAGGTCTCGATCTGTGAAGCCCAGCCCGTGGCTTGCATTAACATTGCCCACTACAGCCTCAAGTTGATTGACAGTGATTTCTTGAGGAACATAGGCCATCTGCAGCACTTTCAACAAGGCCTCTCTGTGTGCAGGAGAACACATCAGCAAAGATAGGATGGATATCTTGGAAGGTGTCTGGTTCAACTGCTCGACCACCTTATAATCACTCTTTTTAATGATCTGCATAAATTCCTCTACCTCCTTTTCAAATGTACCCTGCCCAGCAACAGGAGTTGTTGATTCATCAGTCACAACTTGCTTTCCTTTAGCCTTTGCCGAAGCCTCAGCCTCAGGATCCCCTCTCAACATTGGGGGAGCGAATAAACGACCACTTCTTGTGAAACCTCCAACTCCTCCGACGTTCACTACAGTCGGGTCAATAGCAACAGACTTGCTCTCAACTTTCTGTCCAGCTACATATACATCTGAGCCGTAATGCCATGGAATGGCTTTATCGTCTGTATAAGGAACAGGCCCAGGCACGGTGATAGTCACAGGACTAACTTCAGGAGCATAGATGGTTACAGGCTCTCTTCTGGCAGGCATCTCAGCTTCATCATAGAAAATGGTTATTATGGACACATCATCAGCTTCATTGTCAACTCTGTTAAACTGCAAAGATCCTTCATCAATCAAACTTTGCAATCCCATCTTCATATTCTCACACCCATTCTCTGAATTCAAACATTCCCCACAATCAAAACAACATCCTGGAAATACTTGACCTTTCAGCAACCTCTCTTTCACTACCAATAATGGAGTCTTCACTTCTTCAATACTCAGCATCAGGCTTAACTTCTCACCACTATCAACAACATTTATTCTAGCCCCTCCATGATTCGGAATAGGGTTCGAAGTAACATTTGGAGGTGGTGCGAAGTTAATCGCCTTGGAGTCTATCAGGTCTTGAACTTTGTGTTGTAGCGCCCTGCACTTCTCAGTCGAGTGCCCGGGTGCCCCAGAATGGAAAGCGCACCTTGCATTGACATCGTACCCCACTGGAAGCTCTCCAGGTGGTGGTGGTGCCAAAGTTCTCAATTGAATCAGATTCAGGTCCAGCAATCTTGGTAGCAAAGCAGCATATGTCATGGGGATTTCCTTGAGCACCCTATTAGCCGGGCGAGTCTGCCTTGGCTGATAAGGTCTTTGTTGATAGTTGGTACACTGTGGCTGTTGTTGTTGTTGAGGTGGTGCCTGCTGCACAGGACTAGAAGGAATTGTGACTGCTGCCACATGCTCATATGGTCTTCTATAACCTCGGCCCCGTCCTCGGCCAAACACAACATTTGTCTCACCCTCCCTTCTCCTTGGAGGTCCACTGAAAGCTTTTCGTGCTCCAATCGAGCTGCTAGCACTTGTATCTTGGATCTTTCCCATCTTCAACAAGGTCTTAACCCTTTCTCCAGCAATTACAATATCATTGAATTTGGTGGCAGAACTGGACGCCAATCTTTCAAGAAACACACCTTGCAAAGTTCCCATAAACATGTAAGCCATCTCGTTCTCAAGCAGTGGTGGTTGCACTCTGGCAGCGAGCTGACGCCACCTCTGAGCATATTCTTTGAATCCCTCCTTAGCAGTTTGAGACATGTGTTGCAATTGAGTGCGATTTGGAGCCATGTCCAAATTATACTGGTATTGTCTCACAAAAGCTTCTGCCAGGTCTTTCCAGCTTTTAATGTTGACTCTGCTTAACTTCATATACCATTCCAAGGAGGCCCCGACCAGGCTGTACTGGAAATAGTACATCCAGAGCTTTTCATCATCAGTGTGAGCAGCGATCCTTCCTACGAAGGACTGAAGATGAGTCTTTGGGCATGCAGTGCCATTGTATTTCTCAAAAGTTGGAACCTTGAACTTGTAAGGGATTCTAACCCCTAGAACCAAGCCCAAGTCCGTAATGTCAAATCCCAAAGAGCTTTGGGATTGAATAGCCTTGATTTGTTCTGCCATTTCCTCAAACTTCCTGTTCATCTCAGCCCCCTGACCCTCAGCTTCGTCAAGCAGAGTGAACTGTTCGTCTTGGTTATCCATTTGCACATTATTCAGCCCAACATTGATTATAGTAACCCCTGGCTGTGTTACAGGGATTTCCACTTGACGTGCGCCTGCACCATTGCGATTACCATCAGCAGTGGTGTTGTTCCTGGCCTGACCATTTTCAATCATCTCACGCAGACGCTCTTGATTCTGACCCATGCCTTCCATCAAAGTCATAAAGTTGTCCATCCTTAGTCTCAGGTCAGCTAAGTCAGCTTGCATCTGGTCCATGATTCTCTCTTTGTTGACCTTTGTTGGATATTTGTGTGCGACTGGCTGTTCCCGAATTTTTCTGGGAGCTATAGTGCCTGAAACACAAAATACATTAGAAACTGAAGCACTACCTGCAAAACAAACAAACACGTCATATGCAATGCAATGTAACTGCTCATGTTCCCAAGTTTTTAAGCATTTGCATGCCCCAGTTCTGGCATCTACTCCAGTCAGTCACTTTGAGTATTAGTCTTTCAAAGTTTCTCTTTGATGAGTGTTCAGACATTAGCAGTATCAGACAAACGAATCTTGCACATTCAGAAAAGATAATTTGCACATTACCATTGTATATTATGGACAAAACACTGCCGGCCAAAAGTCAGAGTACAAACAGAAATATTCCCCGAAGGGTTACAAGCCATTACATGAATAAAACGACAAAATACAAAATAAGCAAGACTCTACAACAAGTCTGTAGGTAGTCTGAAAAATAAACTAAACTAAACTAGAGACCCAGGCTCTACCACCTCTGCTCTGCTCTTCTTGACACCTGCTCTCAGCTTGAGCTCTTCAATCTCTTTTCGTGCCTCCTCCAAGGCTAACTGGCTTTGTGCTAACTGCTGAGTCTTTTCCCTCCGGATGGTATGGACTTGCTCCACCTCTTCCTTCTTGAAGGCCATTTTCACTTCAAAGAACTCTTCTTTCTCTCTGAACTTCTTCTGCTCTTCCTCCCTTTGGCCTTGCAACCAAACAATGGATTGACGAGCATCCTTGAGAGTCTTCAAAGTCTTTTTGCGTTCAGCTTCTCTTTTTGCCTCCATCAGACCCAACCTGTGAAAGTGAGCTTCCCTTCCAGCGAAGTCTTTCTCTTTAGCTTCCAAGGAGGCTTGGATCTTTTGCAACTTCCCTTCTGCTTCATTCTTGGCCCTGTTGGCAAGATGGTATAGGCTTACCATTTCAGCATTCTCCACTCGAACTTCATGCAACTGAGCTTCCAATTTCTTGTACTCTTCAAGGGAGACAGTACTACTCTGACTTGGAACTTCTCTGGGATAAAGTGGAGCTTCAACTGAGAAAGGCATGAGAACCTTTTCTATATGTTTTTGCAACCATGCAGCAAAGGGTGGATACGTCTTGGGATCAACTCGGCCAAAGTCTTTCTTACCCTTCCTTATCCTGTGAGCCCAAGCTTGGACTGCTTGCAATACTAACTCCTTGTTTCCTTCCACAGGAAAATACAAAGACTCAGCAAACTCTTCCATCTGTGGAGGATCTTTCAAAGGGTAGCCAAACTGTTTCCTGGCTAAGGATGGATGATAACTGATTACACCCTTCCTTCCCAGCAAAGGCACTCCAGCAAATCTTCCGCAACTGACCAGCAACTCTTTACCTAGCAGATCTCTGTCATATCCCCAGGCAATATCTTCAGCAGTCAACCCCATCAATCTTCTTGACCATCTCCACTCATCCCTCATCTCCTTGAAGGCACCTGACTTTGGCAGTTGTCTGGCAAACCATTCAGCAAACAATGAAGCACAGCAGCACACTGGTCCACCCCTATCGTTCTCATTCCTGTAATGCACACTGTAGTAGAAGTCACCCAAAAGAGTTGGCACTGGATTGCCCTTTGCAAAGATAGAGATCACTTCCAAGCTTACAAATTCCTTCTCTCCTGGGAACAAGCTGGAACCATACACCATCAAAGCTAACAAAGCACCAAAGTCACCCCAACTACCCTCTTTAGCATATCTCTCTGCTTCTGGGATGAGCACACTCCAAGGGAGTCCTTTACCTTCACTATCTTTCAAAGCCTTCTTGACTATAGCAGCTGGCAAACGACAAACTTTGGCTATGTCTTCTTCTTTAAGCACCACCTCAGATCCATAGAAAGGCAATGTCTCTCTGACTTGAACATTCAGAATACTGGCAATCTCCTCCAATGTAGGAGCTAAGATGTAACCTGGAAACACAAAGCAACGCAGCAGAGGATCATAAAACTGCAACAAGGTATGCAAACTGTCCTTTTGGTCTACAATGGGCTTGTCCACATACTTCAATATCTGGCCATATCTTTTCCTGAAATTACCCAGGACTTGGTCATTCATCAGACCTGCTAACTTCTGAACACTTCTAACTTCTGGCTGAAGAAAAGTATAGTGAACATTCCTTTTCCTTGTGACTCTTCTGATTTTTGCCATCTGGAGATAAGATTTACCAGAACTGGGAGCAGAGTATGAACAATGACCTGAAAAATGGAAACATAAACAGTTAATGCAAAGATGATGCAAATGCAAATGCAATGCAGACATATGATCAAATGGGACCATCTTGATACTGAATCACTGAACACAAGGACCCTCTGATCAAACTGCAAACCAAATCCTCTGAATCACAACTCTCTGATAGAAGATCTCAGAACCACGGTACCAAGAAAACCAGAATACCAGAACCATAGAACCATAAGACCAGAAATCATAATAAGGACCACTGATAATGAGTGTATGTAGAGGCCAATGGTTCCTGCAAACCTGTAAACCCCTCCCAATCTCACTGGTAGGCTCCGGGTCAGACATCACGGACTCTCAAAGCCGAATAGCAATAATACTTTCACCATCTCCGAGAAATGGCTCATGACCAAATCAGGGAACGGTTTGGCATTATATACTACGCAGGGAGGCCTCAGCTGAGTCCGGGAAACAATGTCATCCTATGTGAGTCCCAGGTGGGCCCTCGGATGCGAATGGGTTTGCCACACAATGTGGTCTGCCACTGTCATCACTAGAGAGGGATGTTTCCACAAGGTTCTCAATGATCGGTCCCCAGCTGCACATAACTGTCAAGGTTATGAAATGAGAGAGGAAGATCCCCAAATCAAGACATTTCCAAGACGGTCGCAAATCTGGGCGTGGAACTCACTACTACCCCCATGACAAGATCTCATGAGGCCAAAGTGGAACCACTCTAAGTCCTAAGGCGCACTCGAGCCGTGGTAATGAGCTCATCTCTCAGAAACAGTATCACCCAAGTCCCACCAAACAGAAAATCCAGTCCAGACAGTCCAGTATATATATATGATGCAGAAAATAAGTACTGAAAACTATAAATAAAGCTGTAAATAAACAACAATAAAATACAACAAGCCACAGCAAGCAAACATCACCCAAAGAAACATAAACTAACAAGCGCTAGGAGAGACTCACAGGGGAACCAAAAATTCTGGGTTCGGTCCCCAGCAGAGTTGCCAGCTGTCGCTCCCCGGATTTCCATCCTGGTACAAACGCGAAAATGGCGCGGAAAAGAAATAGAGTCGCCAGCCAGGCATTTTTATCCCGAAGAAAGGGAATGGTAATGCTGCACAAACCAGAAGAAAGAAGAGGAAGGACACAGGTCCTACGAACCAAAGAAACTGAGTTCGGGAGTCGGTTACGACCTGGGAAGGTATTAGCACCCAGATCGTCCACCGTACCCGACGGGATCCACGCTTGCAAAAGAAACTGTTTCAAAGGGTGAGGGGATGAAAGCTGCTGCAACAAAAATAAAATGAAAAGAAACTGGAACTGGAAATGGAACTGAGAAAAGAATTGAAAAGGAAAAATGTAGGGAAAATAAAGATTGTGCTCGAACGGGCCCTACCCCGCTGCCTACGTACCTCATCGGGATAATGAGGATCAGAGACGCCGTAGTTCCCCTAACTAGGGGTAGAAAAGAAATTGCTTGTGAATTAAGGCTTGAACTGCCTATGCCATTGCTCAGGTGTTGCAGACTCTGACGACGAGTGCGTAACCGTCTTGCAAAGTGACAAGTAGGAGCAAGTTCGCGTACGGAGCGAAGGAGATGAGAAAAGAATTCCTGAAGGAGAGACGCTTATTGCTTGTTTGTATTTTTTATGAAGCTTTTATGAGTGTGTCACAAGGAAGTGAACTCAAGCTATTTTCCATGGAATGTGCACTTGTCACTACATTCCAAGATGGAATAATAGAACAAGCACACTCAAGTAAGGAGAAGATCCCCAAAACTTAAACCCAGAGATTAGGGCCTAAGCTCACTAACTCATTAATTTATTAAGTGTTTTTGGTATTTACAATGAAGAAGTGTTTTTTATGCTTTTCTTTGTGAAGAAGATACCTTGATCAGACTTGTGCATCGCAAGGTAAACTTGTACTATCCCAAGATGGGAAGACTACAAGTACCTCATGGGATAAGGCTATTGCTCAAGGCATTACTTCAAACTTTATTAGGATGTTTTTTATGGTTATGAGATGAGAAGAGAAAAGAAACCAAAAGGATCACAAAGGTAAAAGTCTGAAGGGGGACCAAAGAAATCCTAAGTGTTGTCATGCATGGATATCCTAAGGTTAGTGTGGTTTTCTATCCTAAAGAAGAAAGAAAGAAGAAGAGAAGAAGAAGAAGAGATGAGATGAGAAAGGCCTAAGCCCAACAAGCAAAGGGTTAGTCACAAGTAAGAAATAAGAAGAAGAGATGAGATTTGGAGATATGGAACTCACTTCCACACCTCTCACTTACCATATCCCCTGCAAGGTTAGCAACAAGCATACAAATGAAATAAGATGAACAAGATGACATATCAATATCACACAAACAGAAGTGAAGTCATATATACAAATGCACAATAGATATGCAAGCCAAAAGAATGAAGAAAGAAGCATGCAAGACAATGTGATGCAACATGAAGCACATGGCAAAACAAATGAAAACTTAATGAAATGCAAAGCAAAATTGCACAAACATGGACTCAAGGCACAAGAACAGAACCAAAACAAGTCAAAGAAGAGCTTAAGAAGCTAGAAAGATGAAGAGAAAAGAGGTACAAGACCAAACAATCACATTATGAGGTGAAAGAAGTAAGGAAGTGAGATGAATGTACTTAAGAAAGAAAGAACTCAAAAGGTAAGCAAAACACAAAAGTTTCTAAGACACAAATCCTAAGTCAAGACCAGAAAGGAACCCATATCCCAAAGAGACCCCAAATGAGAAGAAGAAGTTGGCGCAAGTGCCCTTCTAAGCTTATAAGAGACCTTAAGATCACAAAGAAGCAAAACGGGACAAGGTACAAAGCAAAATTCAAATTAAATCAATAATGCATCTAAAAATTCCACAACTTAAGACAAATGATCCTCAAACAAGATATAATAATGAGCAAAAAGGATTGAGAAAAATTCAGAAGCTAGATAGGTCAAATGAAGGCAAGAACACAAACTAGGGTTAAGAAACTTACATCACAAGCCAAGAACCAAAACACAATGAACAAATTTCTAAAAATTAGGGGAAAAATCACACATGAAGTACATCATCTTAGGAATTCAGAGCAAAAAGGATGAACACAAAACTCAAAATAATGAAACTTAGGGAAATTGGACAAGTCAGATTGCACAAAAAGGACTTAAAAAAGAATAAATGAAGATACAAAATTTAATGACACGTGTATAATGAAAAAAAATGGAAAATAAAAATATAGAAAAATAAAGAAAACTCAAATTGACTTACAAGAATTATTTTGGAATTTTTGGATAATTGGAAGTATTTTAAATAATTAGAAACCAAAATGATAATAAAAGAAAATAAAATGAAAAAAGAATTAAAATGGAAGTGAGGTTGGGGTGCAGATAGTAGGAAATGAAGTTGAAAACAAATGGGCTTACTGAGGAGGGGGTGCAAAAAGCATGAACCAAGCCCATTAGCTGCGCAGGCTTATGATATGCTGTGTGGAAATTCAAGGAATAAACTGGAAAATCACGTGGCCACAGGATTAATCCAACACACGCTGAACTCCACTCATTAATTGATGTGGACAAATAATTGGTTCAGAGGCTGAGGACACAAGGTTGTTATGGTGTGTGTGTAACATCATGAATTAAAATAAATCAGACATTCACGTGGATGCGAGGGTGGACTCAAGAACGCGTGGCAACATCCTGGACACAAGCTGGACAGATCTGATGGCTGGAGAGTTGTCTTCTTCATGACAAACCCTAGACATAAATTTCCCAGATTCCGGTGACCGGAGCTAGGGCTCCGACACCGGAAATCATACCAGATGCACAAACAACAACATAAATAAACAAAATGCTCCAGATTCACTAAACAAGGCATGCTGAATTCGAAAATGAGATTGAAATGAGCAATGGATCAATGAAACAACAGGATCGAGCAAAAACAGGTTGCACCATGAAAAATGAAAATCAAATATCTAACACTACAATGCACCATTTTCGAAACCAATACCAACAGAGTAACCAGCAA
The DNA here is from genome assembly GCA_963966055.1 of Lathyrus aphaca. Taxonomy (NCBI): domain Eukaryota; kingdom Viridiplantae; phylum Streptophyta; class Magnoliopsida; order Fabales; family Fabaceae; genus Lathyrus; species Lathyrus aphaca. The sequence goes on from OZ014520.1 coordinate 114,368,489, forward strand.
ACATCACAGATCACAAAATGCACAACTAATTTCATTTTCAGATCTTAAGATTTAGAGTCATACCTGAGTTGCAGATCTTGAAACAAGGTGCTAGAAGACCAGATGATGGATGAAAATCACCCCAAATTCACTTTAGATGCAAACTAAATGCATTTAAAGCCTTGAATATGGCTGGATCTTGAGTTTTGCAAGCACCTGCCCTGAAATGGCAAGGTTGTTGATCTTGAGAGAAAGCTTGAATGATGATGATATTTGTGATCCTAAGCTTGCACTGATCAAGGATCTACCACTGGATTTTGAATTGAGCAAGTGTGTGATGAGATATGAGAGAAAATGCAATTTGTGCACAAACTTTGAAATGAGAGAATGAGAGAGAGTTCGACAATTCTGAAACCCTAGCTTGTTTTATATCAAGTCATGAACCAATGCTGAAAATATGAAAGAGTTTGCACGTGTGAATCAAGAGAATTTGGTGATTTTGCAAATTTTTCAATTTGTGATGAGAGCATGCAATGCTCATGCTTTCCTTGGCCTTTCAGCCCATGTGCAATCCAAATCCATCCCTTGATTATAATCCAACAAATCCTGGCCATTAGATTAAGGTATCACACTCTCCTCATGAATATGCAAATTTTGCATTTTTGGAGCAACATCCTTGCCTTGCATGAAATTGTGACTTTATTTGGAGAAAAATATGCCAAATGCAATGTATTTTAACTTTGTACACAAACTTGATCCATTCCAAGCCTTGAAATTAAGTTTCACATCATTTGGCTTTTGTGCATGCATGAAATTTTTGGTTTTGCCCTAGTTTTAAGCCAATTTTCGAGGGGCCTATAGAACAAACCATGAATCCCATGAAAAAGTACTTGTACTTTTTGAAAATGGGAGACCTTAATCTCCAACTTTCATGTTTGACTTTGGTCCATTTGAAGAATTTTTTATCATGTTAAGCTCACTTGAATTTTAGGGCAAAAGTTGCCAAAAATGGAATTTCTTCAAAACCAACTTTGCACCAATATTGCAAAAACCCTCAAATCTTCATGATTCTTGAACTTTGAACTTTCCAAACCTCTTATAACATTTTAAGGACACCCCTTGGCAATAATAAGTGGCTTGTACCCCTTGAAATCACACATTTGACTTCTTAAGGGCACAGTTGACCAATTACTTCCTCTGCAAGCAACTGAAGAATTTCTTGACTTCCACAAGGAATTTTCTCATGAAAATTGGTACCTAGGATCCTCTTGACATATAGAAGACTTTGCTCAAATTAAATGGCCAAAGTTGTGAGGTTTTGATGCTTGAATCTCAAACCCTAGTTTAGGTGCCTTGTGTAGGAGCTTTGCCCTATCCTAGAATCTCTGATGATCATCCAACTTTCTGAGCTTTTGCAAATGAACTTGAGCTTGTAAATGCAATGTAGACTCCTCATAGGACTTGTACAAAACCATTGGGCCCCTTGTCATGGCTTGAAATGCTTCAAGAACCTCCACAGATGATCATATGCCTAATGCTAGGTCATGAAGAATGTTATGCCTCATCTTTCCATGCTAGGATGCTAAGGAAATGATATGTTCATGATGGTTATGATGTGATATGATGCTTAAAATGAAGAGGGAAAATTTGGGGTGTTACACACTTCACCCTTCTTCTTATTACCCCCAAAATACTTGCTGGAGGACGTGGCAACTTGGATCTTTCCACTTCTGATACCAACTTCAACTCGTTCCCCTGTTAGGATTAACTCGGTGAAACCTGCAGATGAACTTCCTAGCAAATGCTTGAAAAATGGAACAGGCAGAGTGCCCATGAACATATCCACCATTTCCCTATCAGATAAAGGAGGTTGTACTCTTCCGGCTAAATCCCTCCACTTCTGAGCATATTCTTTGAAGCTCTCTCTAGACCCCATTGACATGCTTTGGAGTTGCATCCAAGTCGGCGCCAAATCGGAGTTATACTGGTACTGCCTATAGAAGGCTTCAGTAAGATCATTCCCGGTACGAACATTGGTACTCTCAAGTTGATAGTACCACTCCAATTGAGTTCCAGACAAGCTCTCTTGGAAGAAATGCATCCACAACTTTTTATCAGCAGTGTGTGGCTGGATTTTCCGAAAATAAGATCTCAAATGTTGCTTTGGACATGAGACACCATCATATTTAGAAAAAGTAGGTACCTTCAATTTGGGGGAATAATAACTCCTGAAACCAAACCCAAATCCTCAAAATCCAGACCAGGTATTCTTTGGACCTCCATAGCATTCAAGCGGTCTTCCAACGACATATATTTGTCATCATCAGCAGAGTCATAGTAATAGTAGTCCTCTTGATCAGAAGTCCCATTAGTGCCATGGTGGCTACCTTCTTCCTGTTCAGAATCTGGTTTGTCATCATCTTTTGGAATTACCACCTCCTTAACAGACTTAGTGACACCTTTGAACCTCCTGCCCATGTTGATGAAGCCAAGTTTCTTCTCCCCCTTCTTCTCTTTCTTCATCAGGAGCACTTTCAGTTCCTCCTGCCCCTATGCCAAGCTCGTGATCATTGCTTGGAATTGGGTGTTCTGAGCTAGGATATCCTTGACGGTTTGTTCTAATGCCATTTTCTGCTGAAATAAATAGTGAGAATATGAGAAACTTGTTATGCAATGTTATGAATGGTATGAAGATGCAATTATTTCAAGGACCTTGAGAATTTAAATTTGTTTAAACCAAAAGAAACAAGAAACTTTTATCAGTAAATATCAAATTATGGTTTATTATTTGCCACTCGGGCTTACAAGAAAAGAAAGATAAAAACAAATAACAATTAATAAAAGCTCTTTAGGTCTCTCATGGATGCTTCTTTTTTGTGCTAATATAGGCATTGGTGCTCTTCTCTCCATGAAGTAGCTTGGTCAACTCTAACACTTTCTTCTCACTGGCATAGAATTGGGTCTCAAAAGGACACATTTCTTATTTCATTTGAATCCAAGACTTATGTAGCTCTTCGAGATCTGTAGGCATGTCCGGATGAAGAATAATCTGAGGATCATCCCCTTCGAATTCAGATTTAATAATCACTGGTAGAATGACCTTTCAAGGCATTACGAGATTTTGAGCACGAGTGCACACCCATATGAGATAAGGCTCCAAAGGAATGGAGTTGTTTTGTCCCAAATTATTGCTATTAATTTTGTTCACCATGCCCCAAGCACATATAATTTTTTGACGAAAACCTTGGGGATCGTCTTCATAATTGAATACAATACCCTGAATAATCATATCGTGAGGACCGTCTCTCCTAGCATAACTGAATTGACGCAGATCTAATGAAGGATTATAAGTGATATCTCCCCTTATACCTAGGAGTGGCACATTAGGGATTTTCCACAACGGTCAATGAGAATGACATCCTCCTGGGACTATGGACACCAATAAATATCTGAATGAGATAACGACATTACTCTTTGAAACCATTTTAATCCTCGCTCATTTTTCATCACTGATCGGGGAAGGTGCGAAATAAACCACTTGGATAGTAAGGGTATGCAGCACATGAGAGTCCCTCGCTTCTTCATAGTACAAGTATGGAGAGAATGCATAATATCTCCCAGCAAAGTAGGTACGGGATTGCAAGTTAGAAATACCTGGATAGCATGCACATCTATGAATTGGTCTGGGTTAGGGAATAATACAAAGCCATAGATCAACAAAGTCAAAATCTCCTCAAAAGAAGAAAAACTCCTGGCCTTCAAGGAAAGTTGGGCTTTCTCAAATAAGAACTTAACCAGAAAGCCTTTGACTCCACTCTTTGTTTCCCAATTAAATGCAATATCTGACCTCTTCAGATGCAAGGCTGCAACAATAACCTTGGGCTTTAGAGCATTCTCTAGACCAGTGAAAGGTACCTGATTAAGGATAGGTATGCCAAGCAGTATAGAAAACTCCTCCATAGTAGGTCTCAACTGATAATCAGGGAAGGTGAAATAGTGATGCTTTGGATCAAAGAACTGGAATAGAACACTCATCATTTCTTCATCAAATCCTGAGGTAACCAAGATGAGAAGATAACCATGTTTTTCAATGAATCGAGAACCCTAAGGAATCTTTGAGACTAATTCTTTAAGTTGAGAAGGTATGCTTACAAAGTGGACTCGGATAGTGTTTCTACGAGCGAAAACCATAATCTGCAACAAAGATCAAAGATAAATTCCTAGATCCTTGAAATGGTTAGTGAAAAAATTTATGTTTATGATGTAATGATGTTATGTTCAAATATAGAGCGAGTAATTGGCAAACAAGTCACACAAGAGCCTTGGGTTTAAAGGCTTGCATGAAGTCCTAAGTACTCTCCCCACTGAAGTTTAGTTAGTTCAACTTGTCCTAGAATAGTAATCGGGTTCTAGGAATCTCATATCACGGATCTTTCTCAAAGGCATTATTTCAGCTCGACAACTTTATCACCAATCGAAAACATCCCGAAAGTCGGATCTCAGTGAGTGTAGTTTCGAGTACCAACCAACTTTGGTCGAAACCAAGGCCGGCCACCTCACTACTTTCTAATGGCCAAAGATGAGTTAACAAGGGTTCTAAAAGCAAATTAGTGCTAATGACACCACGCGGGAGCCCAACTGTTATCCTTGATACAAGCCTCAAGGAACATTGGTACAACCCAAAGTGTCGCACTAATTGTAGCCATCACTTGAACCATATCGATCTACACCGTATAGTCTCCATGATCTTTTGCTACTTAACTAAGGTACACTAGATCCGGATATAGGATCTTTCACATAAGTATCTCCTAAAACAAATGCCCTTTAAAAGTAAAGCATACAATTCAAGCAATAAAACTGTAAAGTGAGCTAATTCTAAGGTAACTCATCTTTTATTATTACTTCCCCAACATAGTCGCCGGTTCTGTAACACGGTGGGAGAACTGACTTTTTTAGTTTTGCTTTTGCAAAACATGTTATGGTTAGCAAGAGTCGCCACCGATTTTTACTTTATCCAATTTTATTAGGAAAGGCATAAAAGAACAGGAAATATATTTTTTAAATATGTTTGGTTCCGGTGGGTAATTATACAAAAGGAAGGTGTTAGCACCCTTTTGTATCCATGGTTATCCATGAGCTCTTAATTGCTTGCTCACATTAATTTTCGTTTTGAAATGTGTTGTGTGTTTAGAAAATATTTCTTAAAAAAAGTTTAACTTTGTAATGATTCTCGTATGAATGTATACAAAGTGTTTTTTTTAATATTTGAAAGTGTGAGGTGCATTTAAAAGTATTTGTTTTTTTGTGTGGAAAGTATTTGTTTTTTTTAAGTATTTGTTTTTTTTAAATAGCGAGCAAGCATTTAAAAGTTACTTACCCTTAATGTAACGTTTTTCTTGTACTTATCATTTTCCTTGAGAGATAGTATTATTCATACCATTAGTGGGTAGGTAGTCCTATCTATTGGATGTGGAGGGACATCGAAGGGCCATCGAATGGTCATAAAAGGAAACATGTAAGGATACCTTATCAATTCGAAGGTAATATCATCATTTTTCCGTAGATTCACCGAGGGACGAGATCATCTTTTCGTAGGCAACTCGAAGGGTTATCGAGGGACTATGATCTTTTTTCGTAGGCAACTATGATGATTTATTCGTAAGCGTCTTTTGCTAAGATACCCCAATGTTCGAGGGACATGACCAATTTGTCGAAAGGCACCAATAGAGGTTACCCTAGAGATGTGAGTGTGCACAGTGTGTTCAATTTAGTTATATTAATCTTGGAGGTTAGGGTTATCTACCGATTATTTTTATCTTTCCATACAAGCCTATTAGCCTACATCTAATAGTTATAGATAAGCATAAAGTGCGAGAAAAATAAATCCTAAGTTATTACATTGCTTAGGGAGAGATACATAAGTGTAAGAAACACGGGAATGTAAAACCTAAATAATTGCATGGCTTATGGGCAATTACATAATAGGGAAAAATTGCGAGAAAATAAATCTACGCTATTACATAGTTTGTGCAATCATATACACTTGTTCTAAGAATTTAAATAGCAATAAAATAAGAACAATGTTAGAAGAAATAAAGAAATATTTTTAAAGTCCTAAAGTCTAAATTAATGTTTTTTGTATTTTTTTTTATGATTTAATTCTAGGTGTTATTAATAATTAATTAACCTAAGTTCTAGTTTGTTTTACAAAATTAATTAATAGGAATTAATTTGATATAAAAAATCGATTAGACAAAACTACCTTTTTTACGTATTTTTCTTTTAAAAAAAGTTAATTGTTTAAAAAAAAATTATTTACATGGTTAATTATAAAATAATTAAGCTCAATAAGAGAAATTCCCAAAATTTTAAAATAAACCTAAGTCTAAATTTTTATTGGTTTTTTCGAGTTTCGTAAAAAAAGGTATATCACAGTTCATCGATGTCAGATTATGAACTTTACGCTACGAATTCCATGGAACGCATTCTACCTGTTCTAAATAAGCACATACGCGAATTTAGATGGTTAGTAATCAATAAGAATGGAGGAAATATAAAATACGACTGATGGAAAATTCATAAAACCGGGGATAATGCATATGATTATTTTAAGCATGGATGAGTATAAAAAAAAACTATTTGTACTTACCCTTGGACGTCTCAGGAAGATATTTGGACGGTAGTATGAACTTAGAACCGACTGGAACTTGAGATAGGAAATTGCACCTCATTTGAGAATTTTTGTGATCAAACTCTTGTTTCTTATGGCTATTCCAGCATATCTCTTTTTTTCTCCTCCTTAAGGCTTAGTTTGGTCTCCTATTTATAGGAGATAAGGGTGTGATGTAGATGGGAAGAAACAAGTGTTTCATGGCCATCAAAGGGAAATATTATTTCTATAATTTTTCAAAAACCTTCCTTGCATGAATATCATAGTTTGATGAGGTATCATGGAGCTTTGAATGTGATGATATTGCTTCTAGAAGCCCACAATGGGGCGCCCCCATTATCCTTGTCATTTATTTTATTCAATTTCATTTTATTTTGAATTTTTATAAATAAAATCCAAGTTAAATGAAATAAAATGCAAATAAATAAAAATATAAATAATGAGATCCTTCAAGAGGTCATGAACATGCTTGGACCATAAAACTTTGGTCCATTAGTCCAAATTTTCAAGTTTTGCTTAAAGTGACTTCATGCATTTTCTCAAAAATTGTCCAACTTGCACCAATCACAACTATTTCAATTTTTGTCATATGAAGGTGATTTTGGGCATTTTTGGAAACCTCAAGAGATCCCTTATAACTTCATGTTGATCATTTGAGTAATTGACTGAGCAAACTTGTGAAGCAAGGATTAAGACTTGGGATGAAGATACCCTTTTGACACAAATTGTCTTGAAGATGTGAGAGAAAATTTGAGGGTGCAACAGAAAGCAACCAAGATTTCCATTTGCGTCAGAAGTAGCTTCAAGAGAAAAGCATGCATTGGGTGTAGTGCATTCTGATGTGTATGGTCCATTTCCAGTAGCATCAATTGGAGAGAGCAAATACTTCGTGTCATTTTTTGATGAATTCACAAGGATGACATGGGTATCTCTTATAGAATTCAAACATAAGGTGTTTGTTGAATTCAAGAAGCTCATAATGAAGGTTGAGAATCAGAGTGGTCAGACTCTAAAGATTCTCAGAACCGATGGTGGAGGTGACTATAATTCCACTGATTTCAGAAAGTTCAGTGAGGATAATGGAATTTAGCATGAGGTTACTTCTCCTTATACTCCTCAACACAATGGTCTTACTGAGAGAAGAAATCGTATTTTGTTTGATATGACAAGAAGCATGTTGAAGGATAAGAAGCTTCCATACACCTTATGGGGAGAAGTTGTTGCCACCGTAGCATATGTGTTCAATAGATGTCCAATGAAGAAGTTGAAGGAAATAGTTCCTATTCATAAGTGAACTCGAGACAAGAAAAGTGTTAGCCCTTTGAAGGTGTTTGGTTTTATATGTTACAAACATGTTCCAGAAGACAAAAGTTGGATGATTGAAGCAAAGTGATGTTGTTGGTGGGGTACCACGGTAACACCCGAGACCGAATATGGTTGAGAGTAGTTACATGTAACACTCGAGGTTTAGGGAGTGGTTGTATTTGCACAAGGCATGATAATAAGACACCCTTAGCAGCTTTTAGGGAAAAAATAAAATACACATCGGAATGAGAGGGATCTGAGGCTATGTAGGCATGAGACTGCATGGTTGAAGGAAGACTTAAATGATTAATTAGTACTACTTATACCAACAATATACATCTTCTTTTTGGTATCCCATTACATAAGAGCTTCATAGTTAAACATGCTGGACTTTGAGCAATTTAGGTATGGGTGGCCTTCTAGTAAGTTTCTTGGAAAGCATGTGAGTGAGGACAGAGCATTCTAAGAAGACTCGTGGTGGTTTGTAGGGTCGTTTGGTAATCCATAAAGTAGTTTGGGGTGTTATAAATGGTATCAAAGCCATACCTTTCCCAGTACGATGTGGTTCAGGGAAGAACCAAGAGGAAGTTGGTGGGAAAGTAACACTTGAGGCCGAAGGGGTGGATAATGGTTACATGTAAGACCCGAGTGTGAGGGAGTGGTTGTCGATCCATGAGGCATGAAAATGAGACACTCCTAGCAGCTTGTCGAGGGAGTGGTTGTCGGTGCACAAGGCATGATAATGAGACACTTCTAGATTCTTCTAGCGAATAACCGAGTTCACATCGGAATGAGAGGGATCCTGTATGGTTGAAGGAATACTTATATGGATTAACTGGTACAACCTATACCAACAAGATGCATCTTCTTTTCGGGAGCCTGTTCCATAAGAACTACATAGTTAAACATGCTTCACTTGGAGCAATTTAGGGATAATGACCTTCTGGGAAGTTTCTTGGAAAGCATGTGAGTGAGGTCAAATCATGTTGAAAAGACTCGTGTTGATTTATGGGGTCAGTCGGTAATCCTGAAAGCAGTTTATGGTATTACAAATGGTATGAGAGTCAGACCTCTCCCAGTACCATGTGGTTTAGGGACGAACCAAGCGGAAGTTGGTGGCTATGTAGCACCCGGGGCCGAAGAGGGCGGAGGGTAGTTACATGTAACACCCGAGGTCGAGGGAATGGTTGTCAGTGTACGAGGCATGACGATCAGACAGTCCTAGCAGCTTCTAGGGAAAATCGAATTCACATCGGAATGAGGGGGATCCTGAGGCTATACAGGTAGGGGATTGCATGGTTGAAAGAAGGCTTAAAAGGATTAATTAGTACTACATATACCAACAAGATGCATCTTCTTTTTTGAAGCTCGTTCCATAAGAATTACATAGTTAAGCATGCTTGACTTGGAGCAATTTAAGGATGGGTGACCTTCTTGGTAGTTTCTTGGAAAGTGTGTGAGTAAGGATAGAGCATGTTGAAAAATACCGTGTTGGTTTGTGGGGTCAGTCGATAATCTTGAAATTAGTATAGGGCGTTACAGTTCAGGTGCGTACAGCTTTATTGTCCATAAACTAATAAAGTTGAATTCTCAATCCAACTCTGGTGTAAGAACTTCTGAAGAAAAGTCAGAATAAGAAGTTTCTGAAGATGAGTCCGAAACTGGAGAAGATTTTGAATCTGTAGTAGACTTTGAATGCGAGTTTGACTATGATGGTGATTCTGACTCTGAAGGACACTCGGAAGGTGGAGATGGTTCTGATCCAGATTCTGGTGGTGATTCAGATTCTAGGAATAGTCCAAACTCTAAAGGAACTTCAGGGGTTCCAGCACCTGAAGGATATTATGAACAAGATCAGAGGCCACAGAGTGTCAAAAACATCTCGAGAAGATTTGCAGAGTATGACATGTTACGGGATACCCATGTTGGTTTGTGGGATCAGACGATAATCTTGAAATTAGTATGGGGTGTTAGAGTATATATGCATACAAGCTTTATTTTACATAAACAAATAAAGTTGAATTCTCAATCCAACTCTGGTGTGAGAACTTTTGAAGAATAGTCAAAATAAGAAGTTTCTGAAGATGAATCAGAAACTGGAGTAGATTTTGAATCTAGAGTAAACTTTGAAGGAGATTTTGACTCTGATGGATATTCTGAACAAGATTAGAGGCCACAGAGAGTCAGAAACATCCCAAAAAGATTTTCAGAGTATGACATGTTGTAGGATACTGAAATAGACTCCGAGGGAGAGGTTATTCATTGCCATGGTAGTAAACTCTAAGCCAATAAGTACAGAAGACGCCCTTAAGAAGATATTTTGGTTGAAGGCCATAAAAGAAGAACCTGATGCTATTGAAAGAAACAAGTCTTAGAAGTTTACTAAGCTTCCAAAGGACAAGAAAGCCATCAGTTTCAGATTGATTTTCAAGTTAGAAGGAATTGTGAATGGATGGTATATATATTACATAAAGCTTTGTATGGATTGAAGAAAGTTCCTAGAGCTTGGAATCTGAACATTGATTCGTTTTTCAAGGAGCAATGGTTTCAGAAATGTGAGATGGAGAAGGCAATACCTCTGGTATATATGTATGTATCTGTATATTGATGACATATTGTTGATTGGGAGTTCTGAACAAGAGATATCTAAGTTCAAGAAGGTGTTGATGAATGAGTTTGAAATGACTGACCTCAAGAAAATGACATATTTTCTAGGGATGGAGTTTATGTACCCTGGGAAGGGTATCATTTTGCACAGATGAAGTATGAATTTGAGCTTCTGAAGAGATTTAAGTTACATAATTATAAGGTTGCAGTCACACCTTCAGAAACCAATCACGAATTGGATTCTTATTCTGAAGGCAAGGATGTGGATGCTACAACCTTCAAACAGTTGATTGGTTCTATGAGGTATTTGTGTAATACCAGGCTTGATATATGTGATGCAGTTGGAATAGTTATTAGGTTCATTATTAAAAATAAGTGGTCCCATTACCAAGTTGTTGTTAGGATTATGAGGTATATCAAGGAAACTCTGAAGTATGGACTATTATTCCCTTCTGGAAGAAAGACTAATTCAAAGTTGATGGGTTACTTAGACTCTAATTGGTGTGGAGATAGAGTTAACATGAGAAGTACTTCTGAATACATGTTTAAGTTTCTGGGAAGTCCTATTTCTTGGTGTTCCAAGAAGTAACATGTTGCATTATCAACATGTGAAGCTGAATACATCGCATGTGTTGTAGCTTCATCTCAATTTGTATGGCTTATGGATTTATTGTAAGATATGAAGATAAAAGTAAATAAGCCTCGGAAGTTGATTATTGATAATAATTCTACAATCAAATTTTCCAAGAACCCAATTCTGCTTGGGAGAAACAAACACATTTAGACAACATATCATTTTCTGAGAAGTCCGGTCCCGAATAGAGTGCTAGAAGTTGTGCACTATAACACCCAAAAGGAGCTGGCAGATGTTATGAAAAAGGCGATCAAGACAGATCAGTTTCTCCACTTAAGGATTGGAATTGATGTCGTTAGTTTTGATTAGGAAATCCTAAGTTAAGAGATTATATTGAAGTGTAAATTAGTATTTTAATATGTTGCATATGTGACTCTAATATTTGAGTATAAATATAATAGTGGTAGCTGACATTTATTATCTATCCATCTATCTTTCTTACAGCTTTTGTAGTCGTCAATACAGAACAATAAATATATTTTCTTATTCTAATTACTATCATCACCTTGTGCACTATATAACACATAGATACACACACTCACTCACACACACACACACACACACAAATCATTTTCATCACCTTGCGCGCGCGCGCACACACACACACACACACACACACACACACATATATATATATATATATATATATATATATATATATATATATATATATATATATATATATATATATATATATATATATATATATATATATATTAGTAACATTTTTTTCCGATCTTCTATATAAAATTTTAAATAAACTTATAATACACATGTTATAGTTTTGATACAAATATTTATTATTTATCAATTATTTAAAAGGTTAATCAACATGCCATAAATAATTGAAAAATTATTAGTATTTCATTATCGGTATGTCTTGAATATGGATGAAAATAAATTAGGTCGAGCCGATTATTTCTTAAATAAGTCAGGACTAATTAAAAAAGATTAGATAATTTCTTACCCCGCCCTTTAGGGTTCTTACGCACCATGTGTGCTTCCAGAAATATCCTTCTACTTCCGGAGATGTATCTCCGGACGCAGCTTTTTTTTCTCAATGTTAGTTTGTTTCGGAGATGTATCTACAGAATATTTTTGTTTATATATCTCCAAAACATATTTTGATACAATTCGTTCCAGAGTCTCTTATCCTCCCTCATTCTTCACTTTTCATCTTCTTCTCGTTCAAACTCTCCAAACTCTCTCAAACCTCAAAAATTCCATTTCCACCAAACTTGATTTTTTTCTCTCGAGTTCGATAAGGAGCATCAACTTCAACGATCAAAACACTCCACATCATTCAAATCTCAATATAATCGATAAATTTTCGAGTATCTGAGGTATTTTCTAGTATTTCCCATAAACGAGCTAGAATACATTTTTTGGGGTATAAATCATGAGTTGGTAGTAGAAATATAGTTTAGAGACATGTAGGTATTGTTTGTTGGATGAAACGGATGATCATGGCTTAAATATAAATTTTCATGGGTAGGGGAAGCCATTTTCATTACTGTTGGAGTTGCAAAAACATTCTGTAGATGCATCTACGGAACAAGTTAACATTGTGACATTTCGTAGATGCAGCTCCAGAACAAGCTAACAAGTATACATCCAGAAGTTGTGAATTCTTGGTACTTCAGTGTGTATACATCAAGAAGCAAAAAAAAAACTTATGTTTTTGTTTTTTAATTTATTTGTATCTAATTCTAATTTATGGGTTATACCCTGCAGACTTTATAGTTGACAGAGACGACCAACTCATACATGAATGGGTTGCACAACATGCATTTGTCCGACGTGCAAGGACCCAGATAAATGCACAGTCGTCTTCTTCACATTCCCAGGGAACTCCCTCGGCCTCGTATCCCACCACATCATATACTTCTTCATACCAGAGGCATTGAGATGCTACTTAGGGTTCATCACAGACCCCGCCTTCCCGCAGGCCTCGCCAGGATAGTCATGTTCCACTTCCAGAACATGATGTTGCTCTAGTAACATATCCAGAGGGTGATGACCCAACACATAAGGATGCTAGTTACAATGATGATGCACCTAAGGGTTTCCCGGGGGTCCATCCGATATAACCTTGCTAATAGGGTACGCAGGTAACACCCCAAAATGTGTCCTCTAATTTCCATATCATTTAGCATACATTTTCATACATTACATTTCTTTCAAATAATAAATCATAAAAAATAAAAATAAAAATAAAGCATACATCATCAGTTGAAGCATAGGGCATGTGATCAGGTCTTTTTCTATTGGTGATATCAATTATCAGGACTCATAGTCAAGGCAGGGTCAGAACGGACAACACAAGTGCATTTCCAAGGGTTTCCACCAAAAGGAGGGAAAATTCAAATTTTGCTTGTGTTAATCGGTTAACACATTGGTTAACCGGTTAACACGTGCATTTTTTTACAAAATTTCAATTTTAACATGGAGGGATTTTTCTCACTTTTTCACTTCAATTTTGCATTTCATTCTAGCTTTCCCAAGGGAATGTTCTAGAACAATCCACCACTTTCCAAGGGAAAATTCTAGAAGTTTCTTAACCAACTCCTAACCATATCCCCCAAACCTCATTCCTAAGCTAATATCCTAACTTCATTCCTAACCCAAAGCACATTCCAAGCCTAGAAGGTATATAAGCATTTTTTACTCCAAACCTCAAGAAAGGACTTCATTTTTCACAATTTTCTCTTATCACTCTCAATTTTCTCTCACTTTTCCCTCATTTTTCCAAAATCATGCACAAAGCTTCATCTTCCAAAGTTCTTCACGTTTTGCATAGAAAATTGAAGAATTTGAAGCTAAACCTCCATCATTGCATTGATTCATGAAGCATTGAAGGATTTGCTATTGTTTTGGTATTGAATTCATATCTTGGAAGTGATTCTTGGAAGAGTTCATCAATGTTTTTGTCAAATCTCATTCATTTTGTGTATTCTTGCGGAAGAGGTCTGGATCTACGGATTTCTCGTCAATAACGTGTTGATTTCTCTTGGCAATAATTACCAAATAAAGCCTCGACTTTGTAGGTTGGTGAAACCCATAATGACTTATGTTTTAAGTTATTTCACATTCTCTCAATATGTGTGTTCATCGTGTTTTGTTGATTTTTGATGCATTAATTAATTGGATCATTAGGCTTTAGGATCTTGAGTTGTTTGTGGTTCCAAATGATAATGTATTGGTACATTTAGGTGTAAATTTCGTGTTCACTTGATAAGGATTGCATTAGTAACTTATGGAAATAAGCTGTTGCTGGAAAGTACTTTTTCTGCAGGTTTTTGTGCTACTGGTTCAGTGTTAACCGGTTAACACAGTGTAATTTTGTGTATTTCTGCAGATTTTGAAGTCGTTAACTGGTTAACAGATTGGTTAACCGGTTAACACTGAGTCAGATTGAGTTTTTTGTTCATTTTCATGAGTGTTTACATGATATCCCATACTTAATCATCATGTATCATTGAGATATCATTTTAGAGAATTGTGAGGAGATGTTTTCGTGCTGGTTCATGTATCTTCGACATCTTTCGACACACGTGTTGTTTGTTTCCAATTTTTGGCATAAGTGTGCATTAGTGTTCATGTTGTGTTGTGAATGTTATTCCCATGTTTGAATATCATTGTTGGCCTAATAATAATTGATTAAAGTACTGTTTTGCGTTGCTAACATTGTTCAACGTACTTTCGGATACTCTTGTGCATAATTGAGTTTGTTGCATATTGCTTGATAAAGGTGCATGATCCATGTATGTGTGCACACATTCTTGATACATGATTGTTCTATATTTTCATTTTGGTTTTAATGTTTGCATTAGATAGAAGACATCGTGAGGCATGCTCATACTTCGTGGCTTTCTTGTTTGCACTAAATGTTCATTTTTGAAATGCACATTATCCTTTTTGTTTGCAAAGATCTTTTGATACAAAATGGTTAAAGTGTTTGCACTTACACATATCCATGTTAATCCCAGTGCATTCTTTGATATTGCAATTTGGTACATATCTCGGTGTTGTGACACATGCATTTACATGTTAAAAGACTTAATTCTACCATGCATTTCGTTGCTGCATTTGTAGCTATTTGTATGCCATTTGCATGTGATATTTGATTGTGTGATGAAGCGCTATTGTAGCTACTGACTTTGGAAGTTATCTAACCTTTAGGTGCCTTTAGCTTTAGGTTTGAGTCTAGTTTGACCCCTAATTACATTTTAGGAGATGTTTGATGCCTAATTGTCTTCTTTTTTTCATTTTGATTTCACATTAAATTGTTTAATTAACCTTTGTTTGTAGGGGCTAATGGTAAGTATGAAGAGTGTGGGTGTGAATCCACATTTTATCATCTTTTAATCATTCTAAGTGTGATTGTAATAAGCATTTTATGCTTCTTTGACATTTCACTCCTCTTCATCCCCTTGAGTTCTTATCTCATCTTCAATATTTGAAGTGAGTTGGAACTTACTTCTTTCTCTTTTTTAGGATTAGAATACCACACTTAACCCTTAGGTTCTTCAAGCATGATAACATTAGGATGAGTCTTAGTTTTCCCATTTAGTTTTACCTTTGTTTCCTTGAGTCTTCTCTTCTTATCTCAAAACAAAAGCTAAAAACACTTAATAAAGGTCGATACATCTTCATGATCCAAGAGCCTTATACCATGGGGTACTTGCATTCATCCCATCTCGGGGTGAGTTGTAAGTCATCTAGCATATTGAACAAATCTTAGCATGAAGTTGTATCGCAAATAAAATAAAAAACACTTCTTCATTCTAAAACAAAAAAATACTTAATAAAGGATGTAGGTGAGTATGCTTAAGCCTTAAGCCTCGGAAATAAGTTTAAGGATCTCCCTCAATACTTAGTGTGCTTCATTGTCATTCTATCTCGGGGTGATGTATGAAGTACATACTCCATTGTAAGAGAATTTAGTTCACTCTCTCATGCGAAGCACACAAATAAAAACTCTTAAAGTACAACAAACAGACATCATGTCTTCTCTCTTCTCTCCTCATACTCTTTTGCGGATGCTTTGACTTGTCACTTAATTTTAATAACAAGACGGTAACACACTCGATTCAGCAAGCCTACAACACCTGAGTTAGAACTTTGACAACATCATCATAAAAGAGAAAAAAACAAACAAATTGCTACCCTAGGTTAGGGGATCTACGACACTCTGATTCTCATACCCGATGAGATACATAGGTAGTGGGGTAGGGCTCATTTGAGCACAATTCTTTCTTTTCCCTACATTGTTCCTCGTTCTCTTTACGTTCCCGTTCTTTCTCCAATTCCAGTTTAGCAGCAGATGAAGCATATCACAACACCCTTTGAGCAGTACAAGCAAGCGTGGATCCAGTCGAGTATGACGGACATGAAGGGGTGCTAATACCTTCCCTTCACGTAATCGACTCCCTTATCCATTCTCTCTGGTTCACAAGACCATGTACTTTCCTTTCCCCGGTTTGTGCATCATTACCTTTCCCTTTCCTTGGGATAAAAATGTCTAGCTGACGACTCTTCTTCTTTTTCCACGCCACTTTTGCGTTTGTACTAGGATGAAAATCTCAGGAGTGACAACACCGAGCATACTACTATACATGTTTGGGATGGAGAGGTAACATTACTCAGATTATTTCATTGGGAATTTATCATTCGTAACATTGTTTCTTATTAATTAAGGTTTCATTGGAAATTTTCAGACGCGTGACGCCTAGAAGTTCTATAACCATGGGCGGAATATATTGAATTTGTCTCATCGACCGGAGGATTAGTTCCAGGTTATCCTTACTCCCTCTGGTCTGAAAGACCTTTGTGAGATCGGGTACAACCTGATCCATAACGGGATGTTGATGGCTTTTGCAGAGAGATGACACCATGGGACGTCCTTTTTTCATCTACCGTATGACGAGGTCACAATTACACTTGACGATATCTCATGTCTATTGTATATACCGATCAGGGTTACCCCTTCCTTCATAGTAGGATGACGAAGGAGGAAGCGAGAGAGCTTATGGTTGAGGAGCTCTGGGTTGATCCAGTGCATGCGCTAGAGGAGGTAGATAAAACCCACGACACTCATGTGAGGTTCTGCTTTCTAAAGCAGAGATTTACTGAGGCACTCGTTGATGCACGACAGGAAGATGGTGATCCAACTGAGGTTGAGATACATAGACAGCATGTGCTGAGGTGTTACTTTCTATATTTAATCGACACTCAGCTATTTGTGGACACGAGCTCCACGTATATCGATGTCGCTTACCTCAGGTACTTTTTGGATCCCACACGGATCCATGAGTATAACTAAGGGCGATTACACTATTGTACACATATTCAAGACTTGCAGAGGGATGCATGTAGAAGAACAGGATTATCGTAGGCAGTTGTTCACTATATGTGGTAACAATCTTATATCCTTCGACTTTTTTTCATTTCTTTTCATTCTATATTCGTGATAATGTTTGATCCCGATGTTTTTTATTTTCATTTCATGCTTGGATATTCTAGCACTTTCCAATGATCGTTGAATGGGGGAGTAACATATAGATGAGTTCTTTGATGATTATCAGAACCACATGGTATCAGACGAGGATCAGGTGACCAGAGCGTCTAGAGACTAGATTTGCGTTGATGGCTACATCATGTGGTTCTTTATCGTCTCACATACCTACAAGGTGCCCACTGCAGAAGGATCACCGCCCATACCAGATCATCAAGAGATATTAGAGGAGAAACAGTCTCAGTTGGACCACACTCAGGATTTGTTGCCTCGTTGTCGTGAGATAGTTAAGATGGGGCATGCATTGATGTCAGTTTCTTCCCTGAGGGGTGTGGTGGCAGACGTATAGTGGATGACATGATTGTGGTGGCAGAGGGGAAACTTATGTACCATAAACATCGTGTCAGGACGAGTGGGATCGACGACCGAGGATGTAGATCGGGCAGTCGAGGAGGCGGTAGAGACATATGCTAAGGAGAGGATGTAAATGTTGTCTGGCACATACACTAGTGATTGTGGTGTTTATTTTGATGTATTATATTTTGATGACATTGATGTAGTATTTTTTTATTATGTTTATGACATATAACTTCTTTATATATATATATATATATATATATATATATATATATATATATATATATATATATATATATATATATATATATATTGATGTAGTATTTTATTTACGAATGTATATTATTTTATATTCATCTGCGGCAGTTAATTTGCATCTGCGACTAACAAAATTGGATTTTCCTTTTAAAAAAACTATTCTAATAAGGTTTCGGAGGTGCATCTATAGAACTTTTTCCACATATGCATCTACGAAAGCATTCAGCGTAAAAAAATAGTGCAACCGTATATGTATCTTCGGAAATATGGGACATAAATGAAAATGCATCAGGTGACTAAGAGTATCATGTGATCGATTAAAAAATTCACAAAAAATTAAGACCTAAGTCTGCATATTACATATTAAAGTATTAAAGATTTTATTTTGAGTCTAAATTTACCTTTTAAAAGTCTATTTGATATATTATTAAAAAAATTGAGCCAATTTTTTAAATGTTATAAATACTTTTTTTTTTAATAAAACTAATTATTCTTAATAACATTTTTCAAATTCAATTTTTATAAATAAATTAATCACTCACTTTTAAACTTAATTTTTATATTTATATGAGATTTTTATTTAAAAAGATTTGTCTCGTTTTCTTCTTTTTGAATATTATTATTTTTAAATCATTAAGTATGATTGCTTATAATTTTTATATACCTTTTATAATTTTACAAAAATTAATTATGTATGCTTTTTTTATAAATTAATAATAATATATAAGACTATATGTAAATAAATCGATAACTTAATAAAAGTCTTAGTCCAATCTATTTAAATTGATATATTTTTTTAAATATATGAATTTGACATTTTATCAAACGAGTTAGACGAAACTGAGTTTTAAAAATTGAACCATAGATTCTTCTTAGACCCCGAGAAACAACTCAATCTAAGGGTGTACAGAATCCAACTCAATCCGAAGATCCGTCCTAATCCAATAGTTTCGGGTTAGTCTTTTTTCCGTTTTATGTATATAAAAAAAGGAAAAAAGGATTGTCCAAAAATGAACTCGGTATCGGATTGGGACGAGTTTGGCTTGATCCTTGGGTTACCCAAAATGTCCTAATATTATGAATAAACTTGTGGTACTATTTATTTATTTTATTTATTGGTATATTTAGATTATTTCAAATTTCCAATACACTTTTCCACTTCCCAACTCATAATTTAATATATGTACCAAGTAAATTTCTACTGTTATGGATTATTTATATAGTGGGTTCTGATATTTATAAAGTATTATTATGTTTTTTTATTGCTAATGGATTCATGCAATAGTCCCTAAACAACATAATTTTATTGAGATTTTATAGTATTGAAAATAGGGGTGTTCGTGATACGGTTTAGGCGGTTTTGACGCTAAAAATCATCTGAACCGCAAGAAAAAAAAGCATGCGGTTCGTTTTGGTGCGGTTGACTTTAAAAAAAATTGAACCAAACAAATGCGGTTTGGGTTGGTTCGACTAGTTCGGTTTTTTACAACAAATTTATTGAGTCATGTATACTTATATAGATAAAAACATAACTTTGTGTTTAGTCATTCATACATTACAAACAAACAACCAAACTTATATATTTAGATAAAAAGTTCTCACTCAATATACAAAAAAATCAATTTAAACAAAAGTGGAAAAAATAGTAGCATAAAATAATAATAAAAAAAATATATTATAATAAAATAGAAGAAAAAAATATAGGAGAAGGAGAGTAGAGAAGATGAAAAATAAAAAACATATGAGATATGAGATTAGATAAAAAAAAAGTGCAATAACAATGTAATAAGAAGATAAAATAGTAACGTAAAAATGAGAACATAAAAAGGAAAGAACGCGTGAGATTTAGTATAGAAGAGGTGAGACATACAGGTCAAAGAAGATGAGAAGAATTTGCAATACTATTAGGAAAAGTTTGAGAAAGATGAAACTAAAAAGCTAAGTGTGAGAAAGAGAAAATATATCATAATTGTAAGGTTAAAGCACAATGAGTTTGTGTTTGGACTTAGATATGGGATAAGTGAAGTTTGGGTTGTAACATAATGCGATTTGGTTTAATTTAGTTTGGTTTGCAAATTTCAAACCGCAAATCAAACCAAAATGTGCGGTTTTGTTAAAAGATGACCCAAACAAATCCGAACCAAATACGATTTTTTGCGGTTTCAGTTTGGTTTGGTTTGGTTTGGTTTGGCTTGTGGTTTTTTATTGGGTTGGTTTGGTTTTGAACACCCCTAATTGAAAATATGATGTGTGGTGTTAGAGAAACCTGAAACTGTAGATTTTGGATAGAAATTATTAAAAATATGTTATGTGGTGTTAAATGATTGTACATGAAAATCAATAATAAATAGCATACATATATGAAAATAAATATTAATCAATATTATGATAGATTCATATATTCAAATAAATAAAGAATTTATGTTTTAGTAAAAATAAAATGGTGGTGACATATATAAAAATATAGAATTACATCATGTTTTTTATTTTTAAAAACTGACTTTAGGTGTATGCTAATAATTTTATTCATATTTCTTATTTAAAAGAATTTTTAAAAATATTATAATATATTTCTTAAGTCACTAATTTTTTTTCATATATTTCGAATCAATCCGATATCATCTTATATTTACCGGTCTAAACTAATTTATGAATTATTGGATTTTTTTTTGTCTAGGTATGAGTTTGGGTTATTAAAATAGCCTGATCAAAATTTAGGACAAAGCTAGGGTTAATCATAACCCTTCCTGACCCGTCCCTTGCTCACCCCAAGCCCATTCTATAGTTACGCCTAATCATAAAATTGAGACTAATTATAATATATTTTATAATTGAATCATGATAAATAGTCCAAAGACATTGTTTAAAAGGACAATTTTGTCTTGAAAATACAAATCAATTGTTTATCAGAATAATAACTACAACATTTTAATACAAAAATTATCTCTTTTAATTCCTTAACACTTGTTAGCATTTTTTTCTATTACTAAAACCTTTATGAATTGTTAGGACTTTAAGATTAAATAATATTTAGAATAGATCATTATATTTAATTAAGAACAACAATGCAATTGAATTTAAATATCACATGATAATTACAATTTTAATGCATTGAATATATGAATCTTTCACTTTTATATATATATATATATATATATATATATATATATATATATATATATATATATATATATATATATATATATATATATATATATATATATATATTATTGTGAATTGTATACCTTAAAAACAAAGTATAATAGGTTTCTTTGTGATCAAGAAACCCACAAGGGTTAGAGTTTAGGGTTACCAAAGATAACAATAAGGATTGGTTATAAACTGTTATTCTTTCCTTTCTCTTTAAACAATATTACTAGTATACAAGAATAACAAATAACCTCTCTCACTTTTGAATTAGGGTTTTATCTTCCTATTTTTCCTTATACAAAATATGAGAGACTAGTATGCTATTTATAATAAAATTAACATACTAACCTAATGGGCTTTTTTAACAATTACTCATTACAAACTAACTTAGAGTACAAATTAACTTAAATAATTGGATCCACAACACAAGGCCCAATTAAATAATAATATGTGAGTAGACTTCGACGACATGCTATTCGTACTAGGGTTTGTTTCAATATTCCACAAATATCCACCTTGGAACACACCATATACCACCAAGAAATAAACTAGTTTTCTTCATGCAGCTTTATCAATTTTATACAGTGGAAAAACTTGCAACTGGGCAACGTCTTGGTGATCATATCAGCAGCATTATGACATGTCGAAACCTTCAGCACTTGGACTTCTTCATGCTAGATTACCCATCTAACGAAATGCAGCCTCACATAAATGTGCTTGGTTCGCTCATGATAGGCTGAATTCTTCGACAGATGTATTGCACTTTGACTATCACATTTAACAGTGATACTTCGCCCCTTGAAGTTTCATCTCCTTTGCAAAACCTTCAAGTCATAATACTTCCTTTACAGCTTCAGTTAGTGCGATTGTAACACGGTGGGAGAACTGACTTTGTCGTTTTTGTTTTCACAAAAACAATGTTGCGGATAGCAAGAGTCGCCACCGACTTTTCTTTTATTCAAATAGGAAAGGTGGAAAAGAACAGGAAAGACCTTGATTTAGATTTTGATTTCGGGGGGTAAGTTATACAAAGGGAACGTGTTAGCACCCTTTGTATCCATGGTTATCCATGTGCTCTTAACTGCTTAGTTCACTTTGTTTTTGTTTGAAAAAAATAGTGGTGGTGTGTTTAGAAAAGGTCTGCCTTTGTAATGATTCTCGTATGAATGTATACAAAGTGGTTTTTTTGGAAAGTTTTTGAACGTGTGAGGTGTAAAGAGTAATTTTTCTTTGAAATTGTGAGCAAACAGTTAAGGGTTTCCTACCTACTCAAGGTAATTCATATTATTTTCTTCTTTCCTTTGAGATAAGACTGTCCTTACTATTAATTAGTAAGTAGTCTTAACTTTGGATGTAAGGGATAGGCGTAAGGTTATCGAATGGTCATAGAAAGCAACATGTAAGGATACCTTAGCAATTCAAAGGGACTATCATCATTTTTCCATTGGGTCATCGAGGGACGAAATCATCTTTTCGTAGGCAACTCGAAGGGTCATCGAGGGACTATGATCTTTTTCGTAGGCAACTATGATGATTTATTCGTAAGCATCTTTTGCTAAGATACCCCTACGTTCGAGGGACTTGACCATTATTTCATAAGACAACAAGAGGGGATACCCTAGAGGTACATATGTGAATAATGTGTTGTATTCAAGTATTCTCTTTGGATTAGTGATCTAAGTCCATTTTTATTCACATACATTCTTTTCACACCCTATCATTACTAACCACACAATTAATTATTTTGCGGAATTTAAAAGCGAAAGTAAACCCTAAGTTATTACATCATGGGGAGGGGATACATAATTTAAACCGGGGGAGAGCGGAAATTAAAATTGCGGAAAGTAAATTACTAACTATTACAAGACAATTAGCATCCTATACATTTTTATAATAAATATAAATGGCAAAGAAATTAAAATCGAAGAAGAATAAGAATGAGGAAAGATGAAATATCAGAGGGTTCGTGTAAGATCGATTAATCGGGTTTTTATTGATAAAACAAGTTTTTTTATGATTTTTGAGACCTAAATTAATTATTAATTTTATTATATAAAATAATATTTTTATGTATTTTTTATTTAAAAGAAAAAAAAAAGTTACTAATTTTGCATAATTTTATTATTGGTTAAAAAATATATTAGTTATTAATTTATTAATTAAAAGAAGAAAAAAAAGGAAAATTTGTTAAAAAAAAGAAGGAAGTGAGGGCAATGAGATTTGAACCCAGACCCTCAAAGTCACATGCGCAAGCCTCTACCACCAGGTCATTGGTGCCTACGTGACAAATAATAGAAAAGATCAAATAAATATTAAAATCAAATAGAATCCAGAACCGGCCAATGCAATCGTGCCACATCTTTGTCTTCTTCATCACAAACCTGCAAAATTAGCTACAATTTTGTTGCGTTTTAGCTACGATTTTTCTATGACTTCGTTCGTAGTAACAAACCTGCAAAACAAAAAATCAAGCAATCGAAGGTTTAAACAAAGCAAGATTATCCATATCCACTAATTCCAACCCTAAGAATCCAATGGTGGTGTCCTTTTGGTCAGAAAATGCTTATATAAGGAGATTCGAAGCTTGGGGAGTTTATACCCTAACAATGGCAACTCCATTCTTGCACCAAAACCTGAAAACAATGGATCTAAATGATCCTAAACATCATGTTAAGCATTAATATGAATGAAAAAGCAAGTAGGATGGCATGTAATGAAAAATTCGAAAAAGTTAAATAGTGAGGGGCGGCCATGGCTTGTAGGTCATGCTTCACGTGTTTTTAACCTTCAAAGAGGATGGGGATAGCCTCCTAGGATCTCCTTGGTGATGTTTGGACGTGAAAGAATGGTTGAAACTTGCTACAAAAACTTTTGTGGTTTGCCCTAATTTTCACCTTTTCTTTGAATCTTCTCTAGGGTTCTTGTGCAAGAATTTTCTTTCCTTGACTTTGTGCCTATGATGAGTATATATAGAGGATGATTTTAGGTCAGAAATTTGGGCTTGAGTGAAGAATATTTGATTTGCTATTCAAGTGTGATTCAAATCTTTCTATTTTGGCATATTTGGTCATCACACCTTTCCTCTCTTACCTTGCACGAATTTGGATCAAATATTTTGTTAATAACCCTCAATATTTGATCCCAAAATAATCCATAGATCAAATATTTGATTTTTCAATATTTATTTTAATTAAAATTGAATTAAAATTAATTAAATCCAATAAAATAAAATATAAAATAAACAAAGAAAATCAAAATATATGAATTATAGGTCATGGATCATCTTAGAATTAAGTTTGAATTGTGAAAACATAGGCCCATTTGGCAAAAACTCAAGTTTGGTCATTGTTTGCTTTATACACCTCCTCAAATTTGCTCAACTTTAACAATGCATAACTTCCTCAATTTTTATCATATGAATGTCCTCTTGGACTTTTTAGAAAGCTTACAGTTTCCTTTAATCACTCCTTTTGGTCCCATGTCCATTTAATCACCCATGTTCAAGTTATGAGCTTTTGAAAAAATTGACTTTTTGTTGACTTTTCAGAGGACCTGTAATATCTTGACCCATATCTCTCAAATGAAGCATTTATGGCCTTGGCTTGTGAGACACAAAGTTGTAAGGAATTGAATTTCCTTCAAAATGAGCTTTGGATGGGAAATTTTAATGAAATATGTGAAAGTTAGAGCTGGTCAAAGTACAATTGACTTTCTCCTAAAGAAACCCTAATTTAGCAACTTTTGACTTGTGATGAATTTGAGGTTTTCTTGATGAATCATGATCAAACCTTGATCAAATGATGAATCTTACTTTATAATCTTGATGTTGACCAAAAATCTTGAAGTTTGACTGTATGTTGACCACAGTTGACTTTGTATCCAAGTTAACTGATTATTAATCATCTGAGCATCTGACTGACCAAACTTGAAGGTAGGGGTGGGAATAGGCTGGGCCGAGCTAGGCTTTGCCAAGCCTGCTAAAAATTTCCAAGCCTAAGCTTGGCCTGTAGCCTATTAAAGGCTTATGTTTTGGCCTAAGTCTTGCCTTTTCGAAGGCCTGATTGGCTTATTAGCCTACTTAAAAAGCCCATATAATTTAAATATGTGTAAATAAGAAATTCAACAAATGTTTAAATAGACTAGAGAATCAAAAGTATAATGAGACTAAATATTTATTTTCATTGACTTATTTGAGCTTACCTAGTAGCATAATTTTGTGAGATGATTTGTTTGAGAGAACTTATGAAAACACGTTATAACATTATTCATAGGATTTCTTTCAACTTATTTTCGTAAGTTCTTAACTATAAATAAGTTTTACTCTTGTATTTTAATATAAAGAATTAAATACAATATAAAAACAATAAATTCATTCATATTTCATAAATAGGCTGCGGCCTGATAGGCTTCTAAGGCTTTTTTTTATGGTCTGCGGCCTAGCCTATTTGATAAAATAGGCTTATAAAAAATTCTAGGCCTTTTCTATTTAAAATAAAAGCCTGGCCTTGGCCTATGTAGACTAGGCCTTAGGCCCCTGTTAGTTGGCCTGGCCTATTCCCACCCCTACTTGTAGGATAGGCCTTGAAACTTGACACGAGGATCCTTTGAAATATATGGGATATCATGAAGTCCTCTTGAGGCTTTGGAAGTCCAGTTTACCTTGGGAAACTCAAAATCCTAATTTGAGATCTATTGCTTAGGAAGAGGCTTTGTCTGATGAACCTTGAATCCCTTTGAGCAATTGAGAATCTTATGACCATTAGGAGACCTCTTGAGACATATTGTCTTGAATATGTGAGGGAAAATTTTAGGGTACAACATCTGCCCCTGTTCAATTTTCTGAAACCTGAGGAGTTAGATTGGCATGTATGTCATTCGTGACCTGAAGGTGGAAGAGGATTAGACACTTAAAGCCCAAAATTTTTCACTCATTGGTGCATAGAGTAACACTGTTGGTTAATTGTATTGATTGAATGGGATTAAAGATGTCATTCGGAGTATTTGGAGATGGGCTTATAGATGCCATCCAAGGTGTCAGAATGTGTCTATGTTTGACTCTATCTGAATGTAGTTCTAGAATAAGTATCTGAACTAGATCTTTGTCTTGATCGTCTCTGAACTGTCTCTAGAAAATATCCTGAACTAAGTATCAAAACTAGATCTTTGTTGTGATTGTCTCTAAACTGTCTCTGGAAAATATCTTGAACTAAGTATCAGAACTAGATCGTTGTTTTGATCGTCTTTGAACTGTCTCTGGAAAATATCCTGAACTAAGTATCAGAAATAGATTGTTGTTTTGATCGTCTCTGAATTGTCTCTAGGAGTTGACAATGTTCATCTGACTGCGAACTATCCTAAAAAGGCAAAGTTAGTTTTATGTGAGGTCATTTGATGTATGTAATGCATTGCATGATGTTCTTAACGTAAATGAAAATGTCGTATGCATTATGGATGTGTATGTCATGATATGTTGTAAATACTGATTTTCTATTGAGGAATATAAGACATCGTTCTCGTCTTATTTCAGAATATTGTACTTGGGATCTTCCGTTCGTCGTACTTTTTATTGAAAGATTAAATTCCTAAATACCCTGACTGGGGATAAAAGAGACGGACATTCCCCTGAGAGACTTATCCATCCAAGTGTCAATTATTCTAGGGATATCAGGCTAGAGAGAATTTTGTATGGGACTTTGTAGGGTTGGAAGTACAAGTGCTTTTGGGGAAAAGGCTACTTGGAATACTTCGCTGAAATAAATCTGTAAAGATTACTCTATGGGGATGAGCCTTACTAGGGATTCCTACCTCCAAGAGTCCTTAGTAAATGCAATTATTATAATTTTTTTTTTGGTAAACATCAATCATATTCAAAAACATACATTCATTCAAAATAATCAATGGACGTTTATGCGTAAGTAAAAAATGAGAAAAGTAAAGCTGAGTTTGAAATAGAATTGTATTGATCTTGAAAGTGGCCTATAGACAGGCAATTTTGAACAAAGACACAAAAATCCTAGTAAGAGTAATTTGTCATAGAAAATTAAAAGGTACAAAAAAACAATGAAAAAACAACTATGTGTAAATGATCCCATCAAGTTTCAACTCTGTTGTTGCCATTATCTTCAAGTATCTCATCTTTTGTCGGAAGAGAAATGAATGGACTGATATGTGTCGTTTGAACTTGATATTGGTAGCACAACTAGTTGAAGTTACATGGGTGATCCAACGAGACATAGTCATACACTTTAATCCCTAACTTTTTCCTGGACCTCCCTTTCAGGTTTTCAGTCCATCGGGATACCCTTTTTTGCCCAAGCCGCCTTTTCAGGTTTCGACTTGCCGGGTGTTCAAATTTTTTATACATCCCTGATTTTTGCCCGAACCCTTTTGGTTCACCGGGATGCCCTTATTTTTTCCTAGGCCAGTCAACCTAGCAGGTCTCTTTTTATGCGCAGTATTTTTTTGACTATGTCTACGTTCATAGGTTGTGGGAAATCTTCATCATCCATGGTGGTAAGTATCATAGCGCCTCCAGAAAATACCTTTTTGACTACAAATGGCCCTTCATAAGTGGGAGCCCATTTTCCCCTGGGATCACCTTGTGGTAATATGATACACTTTATTACCAAATCTCCAACCTGGTATACTTGGTGTTTGACGTTCTTATTAAAGGATTTGATCATACACTTCTAATACATCTGACTATGACAGACGGCCGCGAGCCTCTTTTCATCAATCTAGTTTATCTGGTCAAGTCGAGTCTGAACCCATTCATCTTTATCTAAGTCTGCATCTTTCATAATTCTTAAGGAAGGAATCTGAACTTCAACGGGTAATACTGCCTCCATACCATAGACAAGAGAGAATGGGGTTGCCCCGATTAAGGTACGTACTATGGTGCGACAACCATGAAGAGAAAACGGTAACATCTCGTGCCAATCTTTGTATGTTACTATCATCTTTTGCAAGATCTTAATATTCTTGTTGGCGGATTCTACTACTTCATTCATCTTTGCCCGATATGGAGAAGAATTGTGATGCTTAATCTTGAATTGCATGCAGAGTTCAGTAATCATAGTGTTGTTCAGATTAGTACCATTGTCTGTGATAATCCTTTCAGGGGTGCCATATCGACATATAAGATTATGCTTGATGAATCGGGCCACAACATTCTTGGTAACATAAGCGATAGAGGTTGCCTCTACCCACTTTGTAAAGTAAGCAATAGCAACAAGAATGAAACGATGTCCATTGTAAGCGGTAGGTTTAATCTCACCTATCATATCAATGTCCCACATTTCAAAAGGCCAAGGAGTAGCTAGAACATTCAACGGAACTGGAGGCACATGTACTTTATCAGCATGGATCTGGCACTTGTGACAAGTTTTAGAGTGTTGATAGCAATCCGCTTCCATGGTAGACCAGTAGTAACCTGCTCTCAAAATTTTCTTAGCCATCGTATGCCCACTAGAATGAGTACCAAAGATCCCATCATGCATGTCTTTCATAATCCCTCTTGCTTCCTTCTTATCCATACAGTGAAGCAAAGTCGAATCATGATTGTGCTTGTACAAAATTCCATTACTCAGGAAAAACATGGCAGAAAATCTCCTTAGAAACTTCTTGTCATTGATAGATGCCCCTTCAGGATAATCCTGAGCTTCGAGATATCTTTTTACTTCGTGGAACCAAGGTTTTTCTTCTACTCCCTCAGTATCAACCTCATAACAGTATGTCGACTCATCTAATCTATCAATAGTAATTCTAAGAGCTTCATTGTCCCAACTGATTCTAAACATAGATTACATAGTAGCTAATGTGTCTGCCAATTGATTCTCTTCTCGTGGAATATGTTCAAAAGTGACCTCTTCAAACTATGGAATCAAAGTCAATGCATGTTCCCGATAAGGAATGAGATTTGGATGCTTTATGTCCCATTATCCTTTAATCTGACTAACTACTAGGGTTGAGTCCCTATATACATTCAAGAATTGGATCTTTATCTCAATGAAAACCTTGATACCCATGATACATTCTTTATATTCAGTCATATTATTGATACAATCAAAACAAAATCTAGCAGTAAATGGCGTATAACAACCTCCAGGAGAGATAATAACAACACCAATACCATTTCCAAGTGCATTAGAAGCTCCGTCAAAAACCATAGTCCATAGGGATCCCTGTCCAGGTTGGTATAGGTTCTTTATGATCAGTAACAAGCATAATATGTTCATCTGGAAACTCAAAATTCATAGACTGATAGTCATCCACCGCTTGATGAGCCAAATGATCAGCTATTACACTTCCATTAATTGCTTTCTGAGTAGTGTACTGGATGTCATATTCTGTCAAGATCATTTGCCATCTTGTTATTCGTCCAGAGAGAACAGGTTTCTCAAATATGTATTTGATAGGATCCATCTTCGAAATCAATAAAGTGGTATGAGTCAACATATAATGTCTTAGTCGGCGAGCAGCCCATGCCAAAGTGTAACAAGTTTTCTCGAGCAGTGAATATCTTGTTTCACAGTCGGTAAATTTTTTGCTAAGGTAGTATATTTCTTGCTCTTTTCGACCAGACTCGTCATGTTTCCCCAACACACACCTCATTGGATTGTCTAACACTGTCAGGTACATAATCAAGGCTCTTCCCGCAACTGACGACATCAGTATCGAAGGTTCTTGGAGATATTTCTTGATCTCATCAAAAGCTATCTGGAATTCGTCGTTTTATTCCATAACTTGATCTTTCTTCAGCAATTTGAAGATTGGCTCACAAGTAGCGGTTAATTGGAAAATAAATCTTGCAATGTAGTTCAGGCATCCTAAGAAACCTCTGACTTCCTTCTCAGTATGGGGAGCAAGCATATCTTTTATAGCTTTTACTTTCGTAGGGTTAACTTTAATACCCTTACCACTGACAACGAAACCCAAAATTTTACTAGATTTAACCCCAAAGGTACATTTGTTTGGATTCAATCTCAACTTGTATTTCTTCAACCTCTCAAACAACTTGTGTAGATGGTTTAAATGTTCTTCTTTAGTCTGGGATCTGGCTATCATGTCATCAACATACACCTCTATCTCGTGATGGATCATATCATGAAACAAAGCTACCATAGCACGTTGGTATGTCACCCCAGCGTTCTTCAGACCAAACGGAATTACTTTGTAACAAAAGGTGACCCACTTTGTGACAAACGTAGTTTTCTCCATGTCTTCAGGTGCCATCTTAATCTGATTATAACCAGAGAAACCATCCATGAAAGAGAATACCTTATGCTAAGCAGTGTTGTCTACCAGAACATCATTATGTGGAAGCGGAAAATCATCTTTGAGGCTGACCTTATTTAAATCTCTATAGTCCACACACATGCGTACTTTACCATCTTTCTTAGGCATTGGTACCACATTTACAACCCATTGGTACCACATTTTAACCTAATTACTTTACGAACTTAATTTACAAATTTAATCATTAAATTAATAAATTAAATTATTTATGAGAATCATTATGAAAAAGAAAAGGAAAAAAAACCTAATTAACTAATTAATTTCACAATTTTAATATAAAACATTAAGTATTATAAATATAACAAAAATAATTATGTGAAAAAGAAATAATAATTTTTATAATTTTTATGAAAAAATATTATGAGGAAAAAAAAGATTATTTAAAGTTTGTTTTGTTTTAAGAAAAATAGGAATAGTTACATTAATTGTTGATTTAGGATTAATTATTTGGTTAAAACAAAAATAATTATTAATTAAATTATAAAACAAAATGAAGAAATTCACCAAATATAAATGGGGGAAGGTCAGAATCGAACCTATCCCCATGTACCTCACGCATGCACCAACATTCCACTGGGCCAGCTGCAATTGTGGCAAGAACTAACAACAACATTTGATTATATTTTAAACGCAAATGACCAGAGCGAAACAACCAATCGCAAGCGGTCACGCATCATCTTCTTCGTCAATCCTAGATATTTTTTACTACGATCTGGCTGCGAATTGGCTAAGAATTAGCTACGATTTTTTCGTAGCTAATTTACCTGGAAATTAAAAAATCGCAAAACCCATATTATAATAACTCAAGACCACTTATTCCTACTAATTTTGGGTCTAGGAATTCAATGGCATAGTTGGTTTTTCCTGAAGGTGCCCGTATGAAGAGTTTCGACTCTTGAAAAGCTTATGCCCTAACCATGGCACTTCTTGAAACCTGCATTATATCTTGCAAACAAATTATCAAAACGAACCTAAACATGATTATGAAGATCATTATGAACAAACAATACAATAAAGTGCAAGGAAATCAAAGATTAGAAAGTAAAAAGAGGAATGAGAGGCGGCATGTTCATGGGATGCACTTTGTGAGGTTTCAACCTTCAAGTCTTTGTGGGATATGTTCCTAGGATCTTGAGGAATGTGAATTGACTTGTAGAGCTGCTTGAACCTTCTTGCAAAATTATTTTTTTTTCTTGCCCTAATTTTTACAATTTTTGAAGTTCTTCTAAGACTCTTATAGCATGCGAAATCGTGTCCTTTGCTTATGGTCTTGTTATGTATATATAATAGTGTAAATTAGGGTAAGAAGTTGGGCCTTGGTTGGAGTTTTATGGGTTGCTTGAAGGTGAAGAAACCAATCATCATAATTGTCCAAAAAATCAAATTAAATCATGCTATATTGGTCTTGAACAAATTTGGATGATCTCAATCACTTTAAATATCATATATTTGATCCCAAAATAAATTATGAGATCAAATATTTGATTTTCATATTTTATTTCTATTAAAATTGAATTTTAACAATTAAAATCCAAAATAATATAAAATAAACTATAAAAATCAGAATGAATGGTCATTGGGTCGTGCATAACTTCATCTTCAAGTTTGGGTTGCAATTTTATGGGCCCATTTGGAAAGAATTGAAGTTATGGCCTTTTTTGCTTCATACACCCCCTTAAAAATCATTCAACTTTGACAATGCATAACTTCCTCAATTTTGATGCTATGAAGGTGTTCTAGGACTTTTTAGAAATCTTAGAGTATTCTATAACCAACCCTTTTGGTACCAGGTCCATATCATTTACCATTTTTAAATTATGAGCTTTGGAAAAAGTTGACTTTTTGTTTACTTTCAAAAGGACCTATAATGTTTTAGCTCATACCTTCCAAATGAAGCATTTTTAGGCTTGGCTTGTGAGACACAAAGTTGTAGAAAATTAAGTTTCCTTCATAATGAGCTTTGGATGGGAAATTTTTTATGAAGTATGTGAAAGTTATGGCTGGTTAAATTTCGGTTGACTTTTCCTATTAAAACCCTAATTTAGAAACTTCTTGATTCTTGATGATCTGAGGTTTCCTTGATGAATCATGATCAACCTTGATCAAGTGATTAATTTAACCTCATAATATTGATGTTTACCAAAAATCTTGAGGTTTGACTTTGAGTTGACCTCAGTTGACTTTTTGACCAAGTTAATTGATTTTCAGGTATCTGAACATCTGAGTGACCAAACTTGTTGGGAAAGCTTTGAAACTTGACATGATGATTCTTTAAGATGTATGGGATGTAATGAAGTCCATTTGAGGCCTTGGAAGTTCAATTTGCTTGGGGAAACTCAAAACCCTAGTTCTTAGATCCATTGTTCAGAATTAGGCTTTGTCTGGTGAAACCTTCAATCCTTTTGACCAATTGAGAATCCTGTGACTATTAAGAGACCTCTTGAACTATATGATCTTGAATGTGGGAGGGAAAATTTTGGGGTACAACAATTGTCCTTGTTCAATTTTCTGAAACCTGAGGAGTTAGATTGGCATGTACGCCATTCATGACTTGAAGGTTGAAGGGGATTGAACACTAAAGCCCAAACATTTGCACTCGCCGGTGTGCAAAATAATGTTGTTGGTTGGTTGTATTGCTTGAATGGGATTAAAGATGGCATTCAGAATAAAAATGTTCTTCAGATATACCTCTTGGAGGATAAAGCAGTCAACAACGTAGATTGATGTAATCTTGGGGGATATAGCAGCCCAAGAGGTTGTTTGGTGTGGTCCTGGAGGATAGAGCAGTCAAAGATGTTGTTATGTATGGTCCTGGAGGATAGAGAAGTCCAAGATATTATCCTGGGGGTTTAAAGCAGCCCAAGATATTGTTTGAGATAGCCCTTGGGAGGATATAGCAGCCCAAGATATTGTTTGAGATAGGCCTTAGGGGGATATAGCAGCCCAAGATGGATATAAATGTAATCTTAAGAGATGTAGCAGCCTAAGATATTGGTTTTTGTAGACCTGGGAGATATAGCAGCCTAATACGTTGATGGATGTAATCTTAAGGGATGTAGCAGCCCAAAATATTGGTATATGTATTCCTGGAGGATAGAGCAATCCAAGATATTGTGATATGTATTCCTGGAGGATATAGCAATCCAAGATATTGTGATATGTATTCTTGGAGGATAGAGCAATCCAAGATGTTATCTGAAGTAACCCTTGGGGGATATAGCAACCCAATAATAAGTGTTGATGACGTTTGTCTGCTGGGGAATTAACCTGAAAAACAAGGTTAGTTCTATGCAAATATCATGATGTATATAACATTTCACAAGATGATATTCTTATGAGAATGTTGTATGCATATGATATGATGCAAATGATATATGTATGAATTATGTAGTTGAAGCATATAAGTAGCTTCGTAGAATAATTGCTAGCTGGGGAAAATAAATCCTTATTCGTTGCTGAAGAATATGAAGACTTCGTTCCCATCTTGTTTTGGAATATCGTACTTAGAACCTCCCGTTTTTGTTCGCCGTACTTCTTATTGAAGGATTAAATTCATGAATATCCTGACTGAGGATAAAAGAGATGGATATTCCTCCAGGAGACTTATCCGGTCAAGTATCAATTCTTCGGAGGATATGAAACTACTTGAAGACTTCGTAGGGTTGGAAGCACAAGATACTACTTGAAGTATTCCATTAGAGTATCCGTAAAGATTACTCTATGGGGATGAACAGGCGAAGATTCGTTGGATTCCTACCTCCGATCGTCCTTAGTAAATACTATTGTTGTATTTTATGCATTTTTGGTAAACATCAATCATATTCAAAAGCATATATACATTCATACATAATCAACGGACGTCTTCGCTTAAGTAAAAAGGGAAAAGTAAACCTGAATTCGGAAATAAAGTTATATCAATTTTGAAAGTGTATACTCATTCAAAGTAACCAATGGATTTAGAACTTCTGATATTCTCGACTTCCTAGAGTAATTTTCTAGGAATTATCATGACTGAATCCGAAGACATGATACTGACACCATTTGATATTATTGACACAGACAGTTAATTTCCATAATGTCTTCTACTGAAAATCCAATATCAAGGCAATATAATGAGAGGAATGTGTTTTCAGACTGCAGTGGATCGTGTACGTCCCGGTCAATGGTTAAGGACCTTGTAACTGAATTTGATCTAATTAGGTTTGAAAAGAGAGCGTTGCCCCTAGCTGAGGATAACTTGACCCAAAATGGCAGTATCGGAAATAGCTACCTCAAGAGAAACAAACAAAATGCCCCACAATAATATGCCCCTGGCATCGTGAACTCGGTAATGTTACCTTTGGTAATTCAGATAGATGAGGAGACCTGCCCCTGGCTACTTAAGCACAATTGAATCTTGACCTGATTGCCCCAAATGAATAAGACATTAACATGGCATGCCCCTTGAGTGGAAGATAGTGAGCATTCCACCTTGTGTATATTGGCTTTGATCTAGGAAGCAACTTTGTTTGTCGGAAGGACTTTGGTTTATTGAATATTCATCATGTAAGCTTCTCTGCTATCAAACACTTAGTTATATGCAAACAATGATATTCAAAATGCAACGCTTATGTATGTCTTGAAGTTTTGAAAAAGATTTATTTTAGAAAAATAATGTTTATAAAGCTGTGATATTAACTCAAGATTTATAATAAGCCCTAAAGGATTCAGGATACCTTTTTGTAGCAGTGCGCTTTTAAATTAACCATGCTTCAGTTAGGAATTTTAAAGGGTTGTAATGTGGCTTGGTTCACGGTTTAAGAAACAAAGGATAAAGGCTCAAATTTTATTTGTACCCAACCCATTCTCTGTGATGTTATTCAGTCCTATGTTCGGTTAACTTATGCATTGAGGCTCCCAAAAAAGTTTGGAATTGTAATACTGATAGCAGTTTATTTGAAAAACCAGTCATCTTTTTTTTTTTGTTGAGGATTTGTAGTGACCTATTTTTCTTTTATCTTTGTTATCCCTTCCTTTTTCCTGAACTGTTTATTTCAAGATTACAGTCAGGGGGATGTCTCAATTTTTTTTACTAAGTCTCCTTCATAGGTTTTGACTTAGTGAGCTTCTCTTTTGATAGATATTGACCGTCAGACTTAAAGATTACATGGAACCATCATTAGTTGTGTACAAGAAGGACAACTGGCATAATTGAGTTAACCGAGGAACTACCCTGCCCCAGGTTATGATTGAGGGTTTTAATTTGTGTGAGAATGAAAACTCCTACTTCATAGGCTCAAACGGGTTGACTTGGGATTAACTTCCTTATATCTCCACTATTTAGGAATTGAAACAATAAATGTATATCGTCAACATAGTCTGTTAAAAAGCATACTGCATGAGATTATGGTATTATTTTTGTCATCCCCCTCTAAATGCTTAGAGCTTTATCAAGAGTTAAATATCATAAAAGAGAAGTAAGAAGCATATTTTAAATTTAGTGAAACGAATGGATTAATTTAAGACAAACATACGCAATGCATTAATGTGAAAACAAAGTTTAACATAATAGTAAATGCTTGGACAAACAAAAGAAATTACAACTGAATAAATCAAATGATGTCCCATCCAGTTGGTTGAATGTCTTCGAGTGCAATCTGTGAACTTTCAGGAGCAGTATATTTTACCATGAAATCAAATATGCCACTTGGCTGTCCCAAGGTGTCCCAAATTTCAACAGGGATAGGTGGGCTTTCTTTCTTGCTACCTCAAGCGATATTTCTGGCAGCTTCAATGTTTAATGGACGATAGAGGAATTCAATCTGGTCTTCTGGCATAACCTCGAGGATTCCTTCGTCAATCAGGTCTTGAATCTTATTCCTCAACGCCCAACAGTTATTAGTGTCATGTCTAGGACAGTTGGAGTGATAAGTACACCTTGTATTGGGATTATAGCGAGGGGAGGAAGTATTAGGCTTCAGAGGAGCATTTTTCAAGACAATCATTTTCATCTCCAACAAGCATTGCAAAATTTGTGACATTGGCATGCTGAATTGGATGAACTGTCTTCTACTTTCCCTGTGTTGAGGCTGATTAACCCTATAAGATCTTCATCCTTTAGTTGAAGAACTATCAGTAGTGGCCTTCCTCTTTCCTTCTCTTATCCTCGTCTTCCTTTCAACCAAGTCAGCTTGTTTCATCAGAGGTTGACTGATGATTTGATTACCGACTCTGTTATCTTGAAGTTTATTGACAAAGACTCTCAACTCTTCTTGCCCCTGGGCTAAGTTTTAGATAAGAGCCACCTGACCATTCATATGGATTCTCATCTCTTCCATCTTAGCTTGCAGTTGTTCCAACTGATCATCCTCGTTGTCTTCAGGATTCTTCTTTTTTATGTCCTTAGAGAGAAGGGCTTTAAACTCTTCTTTCCCCTTGGACAAACTCAGGATCACCTCTTGAAATTGAGCATTCTGAGCTTGAAGATATTTGACAGATTGTTCGAGAGCCATTTCTGCTGAAATAAACAGCGAGAAGATGAGAAACCTGTTGTGAAAACCTGTCATGAAATGATATGGTATGTAGATGCATATGCAATGTTTTCAAGGACCGCGGGATTTAAATTTGTTAAAACAAACAAGAACAAAAATCTTATTAGTAGGCTTGAAATAATATTGCCCCTTAGGGCTTACAAATTAAAATAAGAAAAATTTATACAGAAAATAAAACATCTGAGAATTAAGTCTCCCATGGACGCTTCCTCTTGGTGTTGAGATATGTGTTGAGATTCCGCTCCTCGTGAAGTAGCTTTGTCAGCTCCAACACTCTTTCTTGGCTAGCCTTGAACTGAGTCTCAAAGGTATCTCTTTGTTCCTTCAGTTGGATCCAGGACTTCTGCAGCTCTTCCAAATCATTGGGCATATCTGGATGAAGGATGGTATAAGGAACATCTCCTTCAGCAATAGGCTCCATAGTAACTGGTAGAACATCAGGATATGGCATCATAAGAGTCTGAGCACGAGACCGCACCCGTCTGAGGTAAGGTTCCATAGGAATGGAGTACTTTGATTCCAGAGTCTTACTATCAACCTTGTTCACTTTACTTCAAGCTCGTATAAACCTTTGACGGTAACCTTGAAGATCGTTGTCGTAATCAAACACAATACCTTGAATAAGCATGTCATGAGGACCATTACTCCGAGCATAACCAAACTGATGTAGAGCTAAAGAAGGGTTGTAAGTAATGCCCCTTTTATGCCAAGGAGTGGCACATTGTGGAACTCCCCACAACGGTCAATGATAGTGACATTTTCCATAGATCGGGAACACTAGTGAATATCTGAATGAGAGAGTGACATCTTCCTTTTAGACCATCTCAAACCTTGTTCATTCTTCATCACAGATTGAAGAAAGTGAGAAATAAACCACCTAGATAGTAGAGGTATGCAACACATCAGAGCTCCTCGTGCCTTCGTAGTACGAGTGTGAAGAGAGTGTAAGATATCTCCAAGCAAGGTAGGCATTGGATTGTGAGTCAAAAATATCTTGATGGCGTGTACATCTATGAACTGGTCTGGATTAGGGAATAACACCAAGCCATAAATCAACAAGGCTAAGATCTCCTCAAAAGCATCGTAACTCATAGCATCCAAGAACACCTGAGCTTTCTCTATCAATACTCTGGAAAGGATACCCTTAACTCCACTTCTTGTTTCTAGGACAATGTCTGATTTCTTCAAATGTAGGGCTGTAACAATGACTTCAGGTTTAAGCTCTTTCTCTAAGCTTGTGAAGGGTTTTTGATAAATTATAGGTACCCCAAGTAACTTGGAAAATTCTTCCATTGTGGGCACCAGTTGATAATCGGGAAATGTGAAACAATGATGTTTAGGATCAAAGAACTGGAATAAGACACTCATCATATCTTCATCAAACCCTGAGGTAACCAAGTCAAGTAGATAACCATGATTCTTGATGAATTGAGAGCTTTAAGGAAGTTTTGAGACCAAATACTTAAGTTTGGAAGGTATCCCTGCAAAGTTGATCCGGATAGTGTTCCTACAAGTGAAAGCCATAACCTGCAACAAAGAACAAAGGTAAAACCTTTGGTCCTTGAAATGGTTAGTGAGAATGTTATGCTTATGATGTCATGATGTTATGATGTTATGTTCAATCACAAACATGTGGCACACACAAGAAAGTCACACAATAGCCCTAGGTTTAGAGGCTTGCATGAGGTTTAAAGGAAAGTACCATCCCCCTGAAGTTTAATTGGTTCATCATATCCTAGTAAAAGTAACCGGGTTGTAAGGGATCTTAATATCATTGATCCTTCTCAAGGGTTGTTATTCAGTAGGAAACTAACTTGCCAACCAAAACCCCCTAACATTAGAATCTCAATGAGCGTACCATCGAGTATCAACCAACTTTAGACTTCTCCAAATCCGGATATCTCACTACTTTCTAAAGGCCAAGATGGGTCAATTAAGGTTCTAAAGGGTAGTTAGTGTTAATGACAACATATGGCAGCCTCATATTATCCTCAACTTACTTAAGGAACATAAGCACCAACCAAGAAGTCACACTAACTGTAGCCACCAGATCAACCATATCGGTATACATCGTACAGTTTCCTTGGTCTATTGCCACTTATCTAAGTATCTTTGAAATGTGAGCAAGTAACTAAGAGGTACCTACCCTAGACTAGTCTTTCATGTTCTTTTATTTTCTTTCAAGGGTAGGATTGTCTCTACTATTAAGGAGTAGGTAGTCATTACCTTGGATTTATTTGAGGGACGGGCGTAGGGTCATCGTATGGTCAATGAAGGCAACTTAAGGGGTGTCTTTAGCAATTGGGAGGGACTATCATCTTTTACCGAAGGGACAAGATCATTATCGTAGGCAACCTCGTAGGGACTTGATCTTTTAAGTCTGGGAGGGACTTGATGATTTTTTATTTGAAGGGACTTTGCTTTTAAGACACCCCCACGTTCGAGGGACTTGACCATATTAAAGGCAACCAAGAGGGGAAACCCTAGGAGGTGCAGATTGCGATCGTAGAATGATCGATTTAAGTGTGTGAATTATTGTTTTCAGATATTTATCTTGAATTTAATTTTCTAAGTCCTTTTATTTCAATTATTTCTTTTCACATCCTAGGTTTACTAACCACGCAAATATAGAAATTAAAAAAAGCGGAAAGAAAGATCATACACTATTACATTAGGGGATGAGGGGTACATTTTTTAGAGGGAAAATAAAAAAAGGGAAAATAAATCTAAATTATTACATAAGGGAAACAATTACATAATCGAACGGAAAAAAATAAATTACATAATAATAAATCTATACAATTAAATAAAAATAAATAAAGTATTTGAAAAAGGAATTAGGGTTTAAGTATTTTAGAAAATTAGGTTTAAAAAATCAAGTTTGAAAATAAGGGGTTAGCATAAAAAAATTAGGTTAAAATTTTGTTTTAGAGTTTATTAGAATTAATTTTAACCTAATTACTTTACGAAATTAATTTACAAATTTAATAAAGAAATTAATAAATTAAATTATTTATGAGAATAATTATGAAAAAGAAAAGGAAAAAAAACCTAATTAACTAATTAATTTCACAATTTTAATATAAAACATTAAGTATTATAAATATAACAAAAATAATTATGTGAAAAAGAAATAATAATATTTATAATTTTTATGAAAAAATATTATGAGGAAAAAAAGATTATTTAAAGTTTGTTTTGTTTTAAGAAAAATAGGAATAGTTACATTAATTGTTGATTTAGGATTAATTATTTGGTTAAAACAAAAATAATTATTAATTAAATTATAAAACAAAATGAAGAAATTCACCAAATATAAATGGGGGAAGGTCAGAATCGAACCTATCCCATGTACCTCACGCATGCACCAACATTCCACTAGGCCAGCTGCAATTGTGGCAAGAACTAACAACAACATTTGATTATATTTTAAACGCAAATGACCATAGCGAAACAACCAATCGCAAGCGGCCACGCATCATCTTCTTCGTCAATCCTAGATATTTTTTACTACGATCTGGCTGCGAATTGGCTAAGAATTAGCTACGATTTTTTCGTAGCTAATTTACCTGGAAATTAAAAAATCGCAAAACGCATATTATAATAACTCAAGACCACTTATTCCTACTAATTTTGGGTCTAGGAATTCAATGGCATAGTTGTTTTTTCCTGAAGGTGCCCGTATGAAGAGTTTCGACTCTTGAAAAGCTTATGCCCTAACCATGGCACTTCTTGAAACCTGCATTATATCTTGCAAACAAATTATCAAAACGAACCTAAACATGATTATGAAGATCATTATGAACAAACAATACAATAAAGTGCAAGGAAATCAAAGATTAGAAAGTAAAAAGAGGAATGAGAGGCGGCATGTTCATGGGATGCACTTTGTGAGGTTTCAACCTTCAAGTCTTTGTGGGATATGTTCCTAGGATCTTGAGGAATGTGAATTGACTTGTAGAGCTGCTTGAACCTTCTTGCAAAATTATTTTTTTTCTTGCCCTAATTTTTACAATTTTTGAAGTTCTTCTAAGACTCTTATAGCATGTGAAATCGTGTCCTTTGCTTATGGTCTTGTTATGTATATATAATAGTGTAAATTAGGGTAAGAAGTTGGGCCTTGGTTGGAGTTTTATGGGTTGCTTGAAGGTGAAGAAACCAATCATCATAATTGTCCAAAAAATCAAATTAAATCATGCTATATTGGTCTTGAACGAATTTGGATGATCTCAATCACTTTAAATATCATATATTTGATCCCAAAATAAATTATGAGATCAAATATTTGATTTTCATGTTTTATTTCTATTAAAATTGAATTTTAACAATTAAAATTGAAAATAATATAAAATAAATTATAAAAATCAGAATGAATGGTCATTGGGTCGTGCATGACTTCATCTTGAAGTATGGGTTGCAATTTTATGGGCCCATTTGGAAAGAATTGAAGTTATGGCCTGTTTTGCTTCATACACCATATCTTCACATACTTCTAGTGATGCATTACCATGTCTTCCTTGAATTTCACAAATCCCATTATATGAAAGTATGAGAGCTTACCTAAGTGAGTCATCAAAAACTCAGTATTTATTTTGTCTTTTCAAATATTAGATAAATGACCTCTACTAATGAGCAGATCGTCCACATACAAGCATATAATCATGAAGTTTGAATTGATGAAACCTTGCACATAAATACTATACCTAGTTGTGCAACTTTTGAATCCCAAGTGAATAAAAAATTGGCTAATTCTCTAGTTCAAATGTCTAGGGGCTTGCTTCAATTCATATAGAGTTTTGTGTAACTTGTATGTCGTGTGTTATTTTCCTTTTATATCTAAACTTGGTGATTGAGTGACAAATATTTTTTCTTGTAATTGATCATTAGGGAATGCATACTTGACACTCAAGTGATAAAATGACTTATTCCTACAACTAGTTATTGCCACAACATCATTCTTCGTCTCAAGTCTCTCCACATGAGAAAAAACCTCATTATAGTCAATACCATACTTTTGCAAGAAAGCTCTAGCTACAAACCTTATTTTATACCTTGAAACTATATCATCTGGGTTCATTTTGACCTTAAAGATCCACTTTAACACAATTATGTTTCTTACTTTTAGGTTGAGTAACCAGCACCCATGTGTGATTCCTTTCAATTAACATGAGTTCCTCAATCATGGCCTTCTCAAATACTTTGATCTTTATTGCCTCACCATAGATAATTGGATTAACATCAACTAGCAGTGCAAAATAAATGAGTTCATTATTGACTGCATTATTAATAAGTAAGTCACGTGTGTTTGAGCTTCTATTGGTCATGCTATTTCACTACCTTAAATCTCAATTTATTCATTTAATCCCTCACCCTGATTACGTTCAATAAATACATGATTTAGATTACTTCCTTTCTCGGGTGTGCCCTTCCAATTCCATGCATTTGATTCATTAAAAATCACATTTTTGCTTATGTGCACACTTTGAGTCACTGGACCTTATATGCTATTGTTGAAGGATATTCTATGAATATCACACTTTCACTCTTATCAACCAACTTTCTTATTTTACCATGTATGTGCTTGAAACATAGAGATCCAAACAATTTTAAATCTTTCACGCTTGGGTTTCTTCCCCTCCGAGCTTTTTAAAGAACTTTTATCTTGAACTTCTTGGTGGAGAATTTGTTTATTATATAAGTAGTTGTGTTGACTCTTTATTTTCATAACATATGAAGCATGTTCTTGTGCTTAATCATCCTTTTGGCTATGTCAAGTATGGTTTTCTTTCTTCTTTTTGCAAGATCATTATGCTTAAGAGTATAGGGTAAGGTGACTTCATGTCTTATGTCTTCACTAATTCAAAATGACTCAAATTTCGTTGAGGTATACTCTCCACCGCCATCATTCCTAAAAAAATTTCATTTCCACTCTCCTTCTATATTAAGGTTTTGAATTTCTTAAACACGTCAAGAGTTTCACTTTTGAGTTTCATGGTATACAACCACATATTTTTTGTATACTCGTCAACAAAAGTGATGAAATACTTGCTCCTACATAGTGATAATATTTTAAAAGGGAGACATATATCCAAATGTACAACTCTTAGTGCATAATTTTATCTTGGGTTAAATATGTTTTTGGTCCCTATAAATATCTCAATTTTCATTTTTAGTCTCTATTAAAAAAATAATAAATTTTAGTCCTAAAAATTTTGTATGCATGCAATTTTAGTCCTTGTTGTTTTCTAAAATTTTGAAAACTGTTTAATTACCCTTAAACTTTTAAATTTTTGAATAATTTTTTTCATCCATGTTTAGAATACTAAAATATTTCTTTACTGAATTTTAGAATTTCTTAAAATGAGAAGAATTAAATATGATTTTTTTTAATTTCAAAATATAATGATAAAAGTAATGAAAACCTCGACTTAGAAATCAAAATTTGAGCTCTCTTTTTTTTCGAGAAACTTTTTATAACATTCTAAAGATGTCTGCAAAATAATCATTTAAAAATACACATTAGTTTAACAGGAGGGACTAAAACTATATGCATAATAATTTTGTAAGGATTAAAATATCGCATTTTTTAATAGGGACTAAAAATAAAAATTGTGATATTTATAGGGACTAAAAATATATTTAACCCTTTAATATCTTACGCGTGTTTAATGAAAATGACATTATGATTTGCTTGCCTCTCAAACTAGTTTCACATGACATTATGTTTGCATTCAGTTTGGGCAGATCATACATTAAATTCTTAGAGATCAATTCACTCAAGCTTATGGTCATATGGTCATATGTTACATTTGAATGTCCAACTCTTTGACAAGGTGGCTGAACTTCAATATGGTCATATGTGTTGAACATGTATAAATAGGTTTTGATGATGACAAAGAAATCAAAGCAAAATATTAAAAAAAAAATCATCAAATTAAGAAGAAAACTTGAATCAAATCAAAAAGTGGGAATTTTTTTATGATTAGCACAAAGGAATCAAAAATTAAAAATATTATTAAGAAGTAGTTTCATTTTCTAAGAGCTTGCGTGTGATCTTGCACTTCAATGTTTTGTTTTTCTAGGATAAAAAGTTAAAACATTAAATTGTTTGCTCTCAAAATACTAAGTTACACTCACACACACACACACACACACAAACACACACACAAACA
This sequence comes from Lathyrus aphaca, assembly GCA_963966055.1. Classification (NCBI taxonomy): domain Eukaryota; kingdom Viridiplantae; phylum Streptophyta; class Magnoliopsida; order Fabales; family Fabaceae; genus Lathyrus; species Lathyrus aphaca. Next base: position 114,412,965 of record OZ014520.1, read on the forward strand.
CACATTAAAACTTCTTTTAAAAAATTAATTTGATTTGGAAAAAACTCTTTAAAATCAAAGTGTAATCGATTATGATGTTTACTTAATCTATTATGTAACCAAATATGTCTTCTAAACAATTGTGGAACTTATGTAATCAATTATGAGGTGATTATTATTATGGGGCAAACTCACTTAGTAATTGATTATGGGAAAAACTCACTTATTAATCTATTATGGAAGCCTTATAATAAATTATCTTTAAGATTCAAAAAGAACTTCCCTATTTTTTCATAATATAATCAATTATGATTGTATCATAATCGATTATGAAGTGGATTGGGCCCTAAAAATATTATTTCTTGGCTAAATATTTTACTATATAAGGAGGACTTATGCTCATTTGAAAACACACAAGAATTGTTAATATTACCCCTTTTATACTCTCACCCTTGCTCTTATAATATTTAAAATCACTTAAAATAATTTTAGTGTTGAGAAGGAAAACGTTTAGTAGAGTGTTTTGTGTAATCATTACAATGTCATTCTGATATGAAAATGTAAATTAATAGAGATTGTTATCTTTAATTCTAATTATTTATACATAATACAAGTTGAAATTGAGATAATAACTTAAGAAATAAATATTTCACATTTATGTTTGTTGTGAATCGGATACCTTAGAAACAAAGTATAATAGGTTTCTTTATGATCAAGAAACCCATAAGGGTTAGGGTTTAAGGTAACCAAGGACAACAACAAGGATTAGTTATAAACTGTTATTCTTTCATTTCACTTGAAACAAGATTACAAGTATGCAACAATAACAAATAACCTCTCTCACTTTTGAATTAGATTTTTATCTTCCTATTTTTCCTAATTAAAAAGAAGAGAGACTAGTATTCTATTTATAAGAAAACTAACACATTAACCTAATGGGCTTCTTGACAAATACACATTACAAGCTAAGTTAGGGTACAAGCTAACTTAAACAATTGGGCTTACATGCTAACAAACCTAACAGTATTGACTAATGTGTGTTAGAACAAATTCGACTACAACACGCATTACTAAAGTTCGATCCAATATCTCACAAATCTCCACCTTGGACTAAACTCTATACCAACAAGAAAACAAAACTAGCTTTCTTCATGCAGCTTTATCAACAGCATATAGTGGAAGAACTTGCAACTCAACAACGTCTTGGTGATCATATCAGCAACATTATGATTGCCGAAACCTTAAACATTTGGACTTATCCACGCTCGATTTCCCCTCTGACGAAATGCAACCTCACATAAATGTGTTTGGTTCTCTCATGATAGGCTGAATTCTTCGACAAGTGTATTGCACTTTGACTATCACATTTAACAGTGATACCTCAACCTTGAAGTTTCAGCTCTTGTGCAAAACCTTCAAGCCACAATGCTTCCTTTATAGCTTCAGTTAGGGTGATATATTCCGCTTTAGTGATTGATAAGGCAACAACCTTCTGAAGTGTTGTTTTCCAACTAATTGTTGTGTCAAACATAGTGAAAACATATCCAAAATTAGATTTTATGGAATCCATACAACCTGCATAATCAGATTCGGCATATCCTTCGATTTTTGCTTTACTATCTTAACTCAAGGCTCCACCATAAATTAGGACTCTATTCAGATACCCATTTATGTACCTTAGATTCCACTCCAATGCTTGCAAGAAACCCTATTGAACAAGTAGGGCTTTCATCTTCAAGCGCCACAAACTGAAATCATTCACTTTAGTGAACTTTTCAATCTCATATTTTGTTGAAGACATCTTCTCCACACTCACCAGACCAATTTGTTATGAATCGGATACCTTAGAAACAAAGTCTAATAGGTTTCTTTATGATCAAGAAACCAACAAGGGTTAGGGTTTAGGGTAACCAAGGATAACAACAAGGATTGATTATAAGTTGTTATTCTTTCCTTTCTCTTGAAACAAGATTACAAGTATACAAGAATAACAAATAACCTCTATCACTTTTGAATTAGGGTTTTATCTTCCTATTTTCCCTTATTAAAAAGATGAGAGACTAACATGTTATTTATAAGAAAACTAACACCCTAACCTAATGAGCTTCTTGATAATTATCCATTACAAGCTAACTTATGGTACAAACTAACTTAATCAATTGGACTTACAGCCTAATTCAACATGCTAACAAGTCTAGTAATATTGACTAATGCGTGTTAGAATAAATTTCGACTACAACACGCATTACTAGAGTTCAATCAAATATCTCATAATATATTATTCACGATCATTGTTCATCTTATTATTCACATCACTATTCATATTTGTGAACAATGAATATGGTGTATAATATTTGATTAGCTTTATAAAAATATAGCATGTTGATACCATTTTAATAAATTGTATATAATTTACACCGTACATGTACAACTATTTTAGTGTTACGCAAGTATCAAAGTACATAAAAATTTATAAAGAAAATGACGAGGATATATTTGAGTTAGGATTCTCTCCATTACTATAGTTTGAAAATATTTATACTATATAAAAAACAAATAAATCTATCAAATGTCCTATTTTTATATTTATATTCTCTAATAATGCACAATATGGAGAAGAGAGAAAATAAAAATGATCTTTAACTCGCTATATTTATACATTTATAGTATAAAATACGGTGTAGGTATGTAATTCTAGGTTATGGTAACGTTTCTCCTATTATAAGCCTATCATTAAGGGGTCAAAAAAACCCAATTTTTTTTATAAGACCCTAATATTTAAGCCGCTACATGACCCTTCTTTTTTAGGCCCGAACTAAATGAATATTTTCTTGGCCCCTTATTTTTAAGCCGCTTCATATTTTTGTTTTTAAACCCCTTCAAAATATGATAAATCAAATACTTTACTTTCTTGATAAAAAAACGATTTTTTAAGTAAAAAAAACTCAATTTTTCGAAAAATTTTGATTTTCTTAAAAAAAAACTCAATATTCCGAAGAAAAAAAAACTTGATTTTTCGAAGAAAAAAAATCGATTTTTAGAAAAAACCTCAATATTCCGAAAAAAAAACTCGATTTTCCCAAAACAAACTCGATTCTTAAAAGAAACTAGATTTTTAGAAAAATACTCGATATTTCAGAAGAAAAAAAACTCGATTTTTCGAAGAAAAAAAACATGATTTTTTGGGAAAAAAACTCGATTTTTTGAAAAATATTTGATTTTCCGAAGAAAAGAAAACTCGATTTTTCGAAGAAAAAAACTCGATTTTTCGAAAAATATTCGACTTTTTGAAAATAAAAACTCGAATTTTCGAAATAAAACTCGATATTTCAAACAATATTCGAGTTTTCGAAAAAAGACTCAATTTTTCGAAAAAAATATTCGATTTTCTGAAGAAAAAAAATCAATTTTTCGAAAAAAAAAATGATTTTTCGAAAAAAAAAAACTTGATTTTTCGAAGAAAAAAAACTAGATTTTTCGAAAAATATTCGATTTTTAGGGGAAAAAATCGATTTTTTGAAAAATATTTTATTTTTCGATTAAAAACTCGATTTTTCGATAGAAGCTTGATTTTTTCGAAAAATATTCGATTTTTCGATAAAAACTTGATTTTTTAGAAAAATATTCGATTTTTCGGAGAAAGAATCTCAATTTTTCGAAAAAATACTCGATTTTTCGTAAAATATTCGTTTTTTTCGATAAAAAACTCGATTTATTGAAAAATATTAGATTTTTGGAAAAAAGACTCGATTTTTTAAAAAATATTTGATTTTCCTAAAACAACTTGATTTTTCGAAGAAGAAAAAAACTCGATTTTTGGAAAAAAAAAGTATTCTATTTATAAAAATAACTCGATTTTTTGATAAAAAAAACTCAAATTTAGAAAATAAAAACTCAATATATTTTTCGAAAAAAACTCTATTTTTCGAAGAAAAAAAATATTTTTTTTTCTAAAATCGATTTTTTCAAAATATAAAAGTCGATTTTTTTGGAAGAAAAAAAAACAATGGTTTTTTTTCTTCGAAAAAATATCAATTTTTTAAAATAAAAAAAAAATCGATTTGTTTCTAAAATAAAAAATACCCATATTTTTGAAAAAAAAATCAAATTTGTTTGATGGAAAAAGTCAATTTTTTAAAATATAGAGATCTTTAGGTCTTTCTTAAATTTTAGGGACATTCACTCTATGGGCTCTGCATATTTTAGGGTTCATTTATTTTTAAAAGTTTAGGCCTCATATATTTTAGGGGCCTAACTTTTTAAGTCTCAGCCCCCTAACTTTTTCAATTGAATTCTCTAGTGCGTCAATTGATATTTTAACTTTTTACTATATTTGATACTATGGTTGGAAATTTTTATCCAAATAACTTATTTTTTCAAATAAATATTCACGTATTTGATACTATGGTTGGAGTACATGTTTTCACGTATTTCTTAAATTAATCCACTTTCAAATAATAAAAATATTCAACACAAAAGAGTCGTCAATTAATTGACGATAATGTACAATACATAAGAGAATGCGTCGATTTAATTGATGATAATGTACAAATATAGAGGAACGAGTACACTCTTTCTCCTCTATATTTATATATTATCGTCGATTGGATTAATGTCTTCTCTTATATCACCGATATCAATTGGATTGACGATTTCTTTATGTTAAAAAAGATTATTTAAAAATAGATTATTTTAGAAAATACTAAAAATGGATTAATTTAAATATTTATTTATAAAAATAGAGTATTTTGGTTATTTTATTTTGCGATTGCAATATTATTTACAATACTTTGCAATTAAATAATATATCATTATTTGTTCAATTTTTGTGAGTTTAGAATGAGATGTTTCAAAGTTGCATTATTGGAGTTTTTTTTTTAAATGACCCGGTAGTATGAGACAATTTTTTTTTAGAATAACATAGTTTAATAAAATAAATCCCAAAATAACAATGTTTTCAAAAAATTTACCAAAGTAACATACTTTCCATACATTTTCATCAACTTGATTGGCGAACAAGTGTTAATGGAAACCAATTCGCCAATTGGATTGGCTAAATGAAAAAAAAAATCAACAAATTCATCATGTCAAATGGCGAACATGTTAAAAATTCAAAACAAGTCTCCAATTGGTTTGGCGAATTTGTGTTATGTGATGATAGGCATTCGCCATTTGGATTGGTGAAAGTGTTTACCTTGTAATTTTTTTTTCTATCAATACATCTGCCCGGTTATCACTCATTCACATCAAACTCCTCTCACTCCTTCCTTACAAACCCTCTCTCATTCATTCCTTTCAATCTCTCCCTCTTACAACATGGCTTCTCCTCGTCCATATACTTTTGCATCGACACCGTCTTCCTCAACATCAGAAGAACCGCTTCCAAAATTTGATATTTTGAAGAAAAATGCTTTGGTGTTTTTCTCGGCAACAAAGCCTCCTTTGAAGATGCTGTTATGGAACCCGCAAACTTTGGAACACTTGCATAGAGAATTAAACCGCTGGTTAGAAGGAGAGATCGACCACAAAGAAAAGATAATTAAAATTGAGAAGCGGGTTGTGGAGTCTGGTGTGACGAAATGGAGAAAAGTGGTCAATGATGCAGGTGTTCTTTCAATGATGTTAGGTGGAGGTGAAGTTGTCCTGATGGTTCTGATAGGCTAGATATGTTGAATGTTCCAGTTGTTTTATTTATGTATGGTCATGTTTGAATTTATGTATTTTCTTGTTTTATTTATGTACGGTCATGTTTTGAATTATGTATTTCCTTGTTTTATTTATGTATGTTCGTGTTTGTGGTTGTATGATTTTACTGATATGAATGAAACGAACTAGGCTTCTATTTTAAATAAATACGGTTACAATGGTTTAATTTATGATGTTGAGCTTGGTCCAACGTTGGGACATTTTTTACGATTGTGACCGGGCTGACGACATGAACTGCATAGTTTCACCATCTTATTCGCCGTATCCATTTCGGTGTGAATACGCTTGCTGTTAGGATGCCCCTTTTTCTTTCTTCGCATATTCTCATTGTGCCAGACTATTTCCCCGTTGTAGGTGGGCCATTAGTCCTCATTTGCAACTACCGGAAAGCTTTTGTTGTAGACGTTACAAAGATTGTGCACTTGGTAAATAGGGGATAGTAAGCCTGAAGGGTCCAGCCGAACCTTCGAACATGCCGCTATGACATGGGAGCAAGGCATGCGAAAGGCTTGAAATTTTCCACAGTCGCACTAATTGTTATCAAGTTCTACCCGATAGGATCTCCTCGATCTCCCTTCGTTGTGATCCATGATCTCAGCAACATTTAAATGTCCCTTATTGCGGTTAAACACGGTGACCAAATGTGTGTTAGATTTGGATGCTTCGTCTTTAATGAATTTCATAGAACTATCACTGAACACTTGACCAGACTGTAGGATGAAACTCCACTTTGAACGCTTGGTGTCAAAAAGTGCTCCGAGCCTAAAGTAGGTTGACCTCACCAAAGCGGTTATTGGTAGGTTGCGGATTCCTTTGAAAACAGAGTTCATTGATTCCACGAGATTTGTCGTCATGTGACCCCAGCGTTGTCCTTTGTCGTAGGCCCTGGTCCACTTATCCAAAGGAATTTGGTTTATCCATCTGAACGCATCTTCATTTGTCAACCTAATTTCGTCACGATAGTGTTTGAATGACAGTTCGGTTAATGAGTACCCCGCGTTCACGACCTTCTTCCGCAATGTCTTGTCTTTGATCTCTCTCATGAAATTTTGCGCGATGTGTCTAATGCAATAGACATGTGTTGAAGGAGGTTCCTGCCAGCCGTTATCAACATTCTTCCATGCACTCTCAATTGATGCATGTCTGTCCGAAATCAAACATAAGTTAGACTGGGGAGCCACGTGCAAGCGGATATTTTTCAGGAAAAAACTCCATCCCTCGACAGTCTCTCCCTCGACTATAGCGAATGCAATTGGGAAGATATTGTTGTTGCCGTCCTGGGCCACTGCCATCAATAGAGTTCCTTTGTATTTGTCGTAGAGCCATGTTCCATCAATTTGGATTATAGGCTTGTAGAAGGAAAAACCCTTTATACATGGGTCAAAAGCCCAAAAGAGTCGGTGGAATATGCCATTTCCACTAACGCAATGACTTTCTGAAGTATACGCCGGCAAGGTCTCAAGGATGACAACGGTCCCTGGTGCATAGTGCTTTAGTGCCAGCAAAAACTTTGGGAGTTCTTTGTACGAGTCCTCCCAATTTCCAAATACAATGGCAACAACCTTGGTTCTAACAATCCATGCTTTCCTGTATGATGGAGTATAATTGTGCTTCTGAACTATGTGCTTAATTATCGTGCTGACCTTTACCGAAGGATCGTCGGCAACGATTGATAAGATATCGTTGCATATTAGCTGAGAGCTCAGTTGCCAATGATCCTGCAATGAGTTGGTTATTACACAAGTATGCTTCGGTCCCATAGACGCAACCTTCCAATCTTCACTTCTCTTTCTGTATGATACTGTCAATCGAAACGGACACGCTACGTTACGACAATATATCATATATAGTGTAGGATTCATTCGGTCGACCTTATAATCAGCTGATAAATCCATGTGGTAAAATTTTATAGCTTGAATGCATTCTTCTTTTGTTCGAAAATGGTCGCCCTCCTTTAATGCACCTTTTCTTTGTGGATACGGATCATAAAATATGTCTGAAGATGGGTCATCACCTCCCAAGTTCAAGTTTGTCATGTATGGAGGAGGACGATATACATGACTGGCCGGGACCTCGTCTTCATTGACCATTTCATCAACTACTGCCTCCTCTTCTTCCTCGTCCTCATCAACAACATCGACTTCAGCCAAATCATTGTCAGATTCGCAAAAGACTTGAGAAGGATTAATAGTCTGAGACATTTTTTGTTGGTTAAGCGTAACATGGAGCTCTATATCATTGAAACCAGAATACTCATGGCTTAGAAACATAGTACGAACACTTTCGTCATCAGATATAGTTAATTGGAAATACATGACCTGGTTATCCTCATAGAATACTTGAATTTTGTAAATAATGACGTCTACTGGACCATGTTGCATTTTGTTTTCCAATCTCTGTTTTAGATGAGCAAAATTGGATCGTCGGGTTATTGAGAACCGAGTAACCTCGGTGTTACGAAAGTTGAAACCAGAATGGTTACATTCAAATATTTCGCCATTTATATGGGCGTTGATCATATACTAGGGTAATTGAGACATAGTTCAAATACAAAGACACTTTTAGATATGTTTAATGTTTTGAAGTTTATGGTACAATGAAGATACGAAAATAATCTATAAATAGAAAAGTTTAAAATTATTTTATGGATATATTTACTGTTTAGAATTAATGTGTACAAGTTGTGGAAAATAATTTCGATAGCCTTATAGGCTTATCTTCTGCACATATTATTTTCACATACAGGCTTATCTTCTGCACATATAGGCTTATCTTCTGCACATATAGGTTTATCTCCTTTGTCCATGCACTATGAAACAAATATTGTCCATGCATTTTATATATAATACAATTCACATAATATCACATATCTTAAATATTATACATCTTAAATATTAATACAAATATTACACTATCATTCACATAATAAATATTATCACTTAATAAATATTAACATAATAAATATTTCTCAAAGTATATTACATATTCACATGATAAAACAAAATAAATATTCACATAAACTCACATAAAACAAAAGCCACGTTCGCCAATCAGATTGGCTAAGGGCAAACAAGTTACACCCATTCGCCAATCAGAATGAAGAAACCCTAGACCTATTCGCCAAATGGATTGGCGAAACCCTAGACATATTCACCAATCAACTTGGCAACTGCATAAACCTGCAAAAGCTGGAAATATTGAACAGAGGTAACGTGCTTGCATTGAAGATTCTTGGCGATGCTGCATGGTCAAGATTCCCTGTACATTAATCTTTGCATGTGAAGGTTGGTTGGTGATCCTGCAAAACCTTCATTCGCCAATCAGAATGAAGCTGGACAATCCTCAACAATGGTGTTGGACCAATCAGGAGAACACATATAGTCTAATACAAATTCGCCAATCTAAGTGGCGAACATGTATGCTTTTTTTTTGTACAAATTCGCCAAACAAAGTGGCTAATGCATGCATGCATTATTCTATAAATTCGTGATCAACAAATTGAATATCACACTTACTTCTTATATCACACTTACTTCTTCTAATAGTCTCATAATTATTCCTTATTATTTTTTATAAAATATTTCCAATGGCTCTACTAACAATGGGAGATCAACATCGAGGCACAATCGAAAATATCGAGTCATTTGTAAGTTTTTGTTATGTATATTTTTTTACACATATACACTTATATATACTTTTTACTCATGCATTTTTTAACTTATTTCGAATAATATTTTTACATAATGTAAAAAGATTTCGGTGTCGGGTGCACGACTACATAGAGTTTGATCCGATCATTGAACCGTATCTACGTTCATGCGGATTTGGTGAAGTCATAAAGGTGCACAACAATTCTATAGACACAAAATTCATTTTGGCACTACAAGAGAGGTGGAAGCCAGAGACACACACCTTTCACCTGTCGTTCGGTGAATGCACGGTCACATTGGAAGACGTCTACATGCTTTTGGGGTTACGTGTATCCGATAGAGCTGTCTTTGGTAAGGTCAACCATGAAATTTCTATAGTAGAGGACTTGATGGGTGCCCCTCTCATTGACGAGGAGCAGCCAACAAATACTCGTAGCAGGGGTTCAGGGATTAATCTAGGAATCCTTAGAGCCCACTATGCTAGTTTTATTTTAAATGAAGAATCAACCGAGTATGAAAAAATTCAAAAAACTCGGTGTTATATTATGCTTTTATTCGGTCATTTTTGTTTCAAGCTTGGGGGTATTCAAGACTGCCGATACTCGCCCCACGCAATATGAATCCATGCACGTTCCCCTACGCAAACTGTAATACCTCAAAATTTGCCCTCTCATTTTCATGCCATTTAGCATATCCTTTCATACATTGCATTGCATTTAGATCACAATTGCATCATAAACATACATGAATATACATCTCCATTTGAGCTTTCACAGGTTGCGACTGGCCTTTATTTTTTCATGCGGAACGTGCACAAGAATCTTAGAAGAAACCAAAAGTTCTCGGTTGATTCAGAGGAGTTTAAGCTGAATATCAGTTTTATGGTGCAGTTTGCAAAAGTTGTAACTTATGCTCGGAAACTCATTTTGGCTTGAAACTCAATAGTTTATACCGTTTCATTATTCTCTACAACTTTTGTGTTCGGCTCGGAGGCCAATTCATCAAGGAAAATGGCGGGATTTATTTGTTTCTGAAATTTCAGTTTCGCCGATTAACTGTGCTAGCGGTATTCAAGAGTTTGTAACTTCTTATTGGGTCAACATGTCTGAGAGATTCATATGCCAAAAGTTCCGTCTTGATATCCTTTCCAAGTTTTGGGTTTTGGCCGAGAACTAATTCTTTGAAGAAGATCTCAGAATGTGCGAGTTTTTAGAGTCGACATAGTGAAAAACAGTGCTGAACCGGTGAGTTTTGAACACTAAAAAATTCATAACTCTTGGATCGTTTATCGAATTGATGTCGTTTCGGTGCCTAAAATTCCGTTTAGATGTTATCATCATTATATGAATTCAGTTTTGGTTCGGTCCAAGCGGAAGGATCTCGAAAATGCGAATTACCAATAAGGTTCTTTGATGCACTACATTGTCTGTCAGATTTTGTAAAATTCATAACTCGGTCAATTTTCATCGGATTGCACCCGTTCTTGAAGCGTTGGTTCAAAAATTTTATCCTCTTCAAGTTCAAAGACAAATGCGAGTTTGAACGGTGCTCCAAAGATTATCGTTTTGGTTTATTTCACAAAACTGAAGTGCTGAACCGAAGAAAAAGGCTGAAAGTGGTTTCACGAGAAAATTCATATCTCCTTCGTCGTTTGTCCGGTTGAGCTTAGATTTTAACACCAGGTCACTGACTCATAGATCTACAACTTTGCTGACAAAGTCGAGTCGAGATTATGCTCCGAAGAGGTTGAGCTCGTCACATTTTCGAGTAGCGGACACCAAATAAGCCGAAAAAACAACTTATTCAGTGACGTCTTGTAGCTTAAACGTATCGATCGCACTCGATTTTGATCGTATGACGTTCGTTATTTTTGCATTGCAACCGTGATTCAGAGGCGGACGATGTTGTGGAAGGTTCAGAGTCGAAATTTCTTGCCGAAGATATTGTTATTTTCACTTAAGCCGAAATTCTACCTTTTGCCTTTCATTTTACACTCCACTATATATTCTTTTGACCCACAATTTGTCTCATAACTTCAATCATAATTTACAAACACCAAAAAACTCTCACAAACTCTCTCTAAAGGATCAAAGTTCATTCTCTCAATTCTTTCTCAAGAACACAACAACAACTTCATCAAGAACTCAAGAACACAACAATTCCGATCAAGCTTCCGGTAGCCGAGCCGCCACGAACCACCACCTCCGGTCAACTTCACCACCGTAAGACCACCATCTTCCGCCACCGGCAGCCGCGCGGCCTCTCCTCCTCTCCTCCGTTCATGATTGCGTCTCACTTCCTTCGGATTCGCAATTTCTTCGTCGATTCTTCATTCGGTAAGCTTCTTAAACTTTAATTCATGAATAATTGTTGAATTGTTTCTTGAATTGAATTTTGAAGTTGAATTAATCTTGTGGAGATTATGTGCATTGATTCATGATTTGATTATTGATTGATCTTGATTAATTTATCCTAATAATTGTTGTGGTGCATGATTGAAAAGGCTTGGTAAAGTTGACATAGAATAATCGGTGAATGTTAGGTGTTTGACAAAATTCCTAAGAGAGCTAATTATTATAGCTTGATATTGATTGAAGTGCTTGACTTTTAAATTCATGTTTGTTTCAATGTGCAAATTTGAAATAGGATAGGTTGAGGCTTAATTGTTGATGTTGTTCATGTGTCGCGTGTCGAGAATATTTTTTGGTCATAACTTCCTAACCGTAGCGCGTTTTTGCGAATGTGAATAGTGTAAATTGACTTTGTTGATTATACCGGAGCCATTGGTGAACTTTTTAGTCGATTTCGGACAATTTTTTCCGACTATTTCACTACTGCCAGCCGACGAAATTGGCCAAAAAGTATCACTTCCGAGCGGAATTTTCAAAATCCGATTGCATATTTGAATCCGTTGGCACGTTTGCAAGTTACCATGCGATTTTCGTTCAATTCCGAGTCGGTGATTTTTGACGCGTTTTTTTCGTTTTAAGGCTTTTTAAGTTCGTTTTGGTGCGATTTTGATGCATTGATCTTGTTTTGACTTGTATATATGTTTGTTGATCATTTGCCATTCATTGCATGTAAATTTGTTTGATTCCGGTTTGAGTTTGCATGTTGTTTATGTTAGAGCATAAGTGCTGCCCCGTTTTGAAACGTAAATTTCAATGCATGTCCATGACTCGTATATTCATATTTCTACTTGATTTGGAGTTGTGAGGCATAGGTGCAACTTCCGGTTGCACCTCTTTTTGGTTTCTAATGCGTTTGTTGAGTTCATGCAAGGTTCTCGCAAAAATCTTAACGACGGTTGTTTGGTTGGTATTCCACTTTATTTGTGGGATACCTTTGGATTCAAATGATATTTTGTGCCGTTGTTTTTGTTTCGATTATGGGGAATCTTCACAAAGCAATTATGGAAGATAAGCATTTATTTTGCTCATGGGAGATTACAAGGCTTGACTTGAAGTTTTTTTGGATTTCTTTTATGTGAAAGAATCGGCACTTCGACCAAGTAAGTAATCTCGATTCTCTACTTTAATGCATCATTCTAGTTGTATGCGACTTAGGATCATATAACTTAAGGTGCATATTGAGCCCTCCCACCTGAGGCATTGGATTTATTTGTGATTTTTTGATGATATGTATCGATTTCGGAACTTAGGGATTAGGTTACGAACCATTAGGATCGATTCCTTTCACTTCCCCTTAAAATCCACCTTTTTTGCCCGTTTCGTCGCAATTATTAAAAATAGTTTTAGGTGTGATAAAATTCTGGAAAAATTCATGAGTGATCCTCATCCTCTTAATTAATTTTTCATATTTTTTGTTTCCATATTTGGGTGGTTTTAATAATTAATTTGGATTTTAGATCATGAGCTGTCCCAAAAAGGAAGGTTTTGGCATAAGGGACCGAAATCGATTTTTCCCCATAGGTGTGAGACCTATTTCTTGTGTATGATTAATTACTGTAATTTGTGACATTTTGATGCCCCTTAGGCATTTTTTTTCATAATTTTTAGTGCCCTTTTTGATCCACTTTGTGGTGTTGTTTTGGTGATCATGTTTTGTTACCTTGCTAGTCAAGGAGTTGTTTTGGCACTTTGGTGCATAATTTTGTATAATCCTTTTGGGCAATGTAAGATAATGACTATATCATTCCAGGGATTTAATTTCATAATTTTTAAAGGCTTTTTGCTATTTTTCCATGTCACCTAGATCCTAGGTTGATTCATGTGTTTATGTGTCGCATAACCTAAGTGTTAAGAAGGCATTCATGCCATTTGATTGAGGAACTTTTTGGTAGCTTTTAGGAGTTGATTATAGGTCATTTGTGTGTTTTTAATTCCATTCATAGGTCACTTTTTGAACCATACTCATTTGGTTTGTTTTGGTGCTTTAAAGTGCATACTCATGTGAATTAACTTTAACCTAAACTAGTTTCTCTTCTCCTCTAAATAATAACTTGAATTATGTGGAAATCATTAGTGCCTATTAATTCATTCTAAGTGCATATCATACCTTGTATGCTACTGACCCATAATCATTTCATTCATATTCACATGCCATTCTTCCTTAACTTGCATCATTTGCGATCTTATGCGATGTTTGTTCCATTTCATCTCACATCTTCTTCTTCTTGCCCCATATGCCTAATCCATTGCATCCATGATTGTATATTCATGCATCCTCATTCATAAGCATTCACTACTGACTTTTATGTTAATTTTATGTATTAATTCATGTTTGTAAGCCATATGTCTTCATACTTCATCCATGACCCTAATTTGCATTTATGTGAACTTAGGTGAACTTTTTGTACATAGTTTGACATAGTTTGATCTTGTGGGGTATCCTAGCATCCTTAGGGATCTATATCATGTAGCTACTGATTTTAGAAGTCATGTAACCTTTAGGTACCTTCACCTTTAGACTTAGGTCTTATTTTGAACCCTAGTTCCATTCTAGGACGTTTATGGTACTTAATCGCTTTTATGCTTTGATTTTACTTTCAATATGCATTGTCATGCTAACTTTTGTTTTGTAGGGGGGAAGATTGAGGTAAGCATTACTTCATTCCTATCTCTTATGCATTTTAATTGTGTTTGCCTTAGCACTTTGTGCTTTTCTTTTAGGCTTTCCCTTTCTTTAGAGACAACTTAACTTCCTTAGGAAGTAAGTTAGTTTCTAAGCTCTCTTTTCTTCTTTTCCTTTTCTTCCTTAGGATTAGAATACCTCATTAACCCTTAGGATATCCATGCATGTTAAAACTTAGGGTTGCTTTAGTCCCCTTTAGAATTTTTCCTTTGAGATCCTTTGGTGCTCTCTCTCTCTTCTCATCTTCAAACTTAATTTTAATTCACTTAATAAAGGTTGAGTACTTTCATGTGACATGAGACTTTGCTATGAGATGCTTGCACGCGTTCCATTTCGGGGCGAGGTGTGAGTCATCACTCGTGGTGGATAGGTCTTAGCATGAGTACCTCACAAAGAAAAGCTAAAAAACACTTCTTAACCAAAAAAACCACAAAAAATACTTAATAATGGTAATAGGCCAGTGTGCTTAAGCCTTCACTTGTGGGACTAGCTTTGGGGATTTCCTCCATAGATAGGTGTGCCTCTTGCGCATTCCATTTCGGGATGATGTGAGATGTACACATCCCATTGAGTAAGACTTAAGTACACTCACCTATGCAAACTTTCACTCATAAAAGCTTCTAAAAAACACCAAACAAACAATAAGCGCCTTTCCTTCGGGAATTCTTTCTCATCTCATTCGCTTCGTACGCGAACTTGCTCCTACTTGTCATTTTGCAAGACGGTAACGCACTCGTACCAGACGAGCCTGCAACACCTGAGCATAGACATACGCAGTTCCAGCTGTAAAAAACACAAACAAATAGTTCCCGCCTAGGTTAGGCGAACTACGTCGACTCTGATCCTCATTATCCTGATGAGGTACGTAGGCAGCGGGGTAGGGCCCGTTCGAGCACATTCTTTATTTTCCCTACATTTCCCCCCTTTTCTTTCCATTTTCTTTTTCCAAGTCCCTTTCTCATTTCTCATTCCAGTTTCCAGTAGCGGTTTTATTCAGCAGCAATTATATTCTTCTCACCCTTTGAAACAAAGCAAGCAAGCGTGGATCCCGTCGGGTACGACGGACGATCTGGGGTGCTAATACCTTCCCAGGTCGTAACCGACTCCCGAACCCAGATCTTTGGTTCGCAAGGCCTCGTCCTTTCCTTCTTCCTCAGGTTTGTGCAACATTACCTTTCCCATTCTTTCGGGATAAAAATGTCTGGCTGGCGACTCTAACTTTTCCGCGCCACTTTCGCGTTTGTACTAGGATGAAAATCCCGGGAGCGACACAAACTAGTAAGTCTACTATTATTTTTTATTTCCAAACATATTAAATTTTAAATATTTAAATTGTTATTGTATCTAAATGCATTTAAATCTATTATGCTTAGCTGGTCCGATCTTGGGATGGATTATAGTAGAAATCCAAGAAGTTCCATAGTTTTATATCGCAGTTTGTTAGACCACGTGGGGATCGATCAAGTATTGTCATATATAAAAAATATCTTTTCTTTTTAATGCATATTATTCACTAAAATAATTGTCTACTAAACGGATTATTTTTTTTAATGTAGTTCATCTGGCGGCCCTATTTAGTCCTCGACCATGAGCCTAACCCAGAGGATGCTGAAATTTGGACAGCAAAAACATCAATCATCCGGTTCACTACGATTGAAATGCACCAAACAGATCGGGTGAAAATGTAGTTCGGAATGCAACAGGATATTCCGGGCCCTCCGACATGTTTGGGAGAATGGCATTTGAAAAGAGTAAGTGACATGTGGAATATGGAAGATTGGAGAGACTTTGCAAGGGAATTACGTCAACAACGGAGGGATCGACGTCAACATGTCCTAACTGACCAAATGCTGCAAAATGTCAAACCAACTAGAGAATATTTAGTTTGGTTTAGGTCAGTTACTACGCAACAATGGGTGTCTGATAACCCATACTTGATTGACCAGCGCTCGCAGGTGTAACACGGTGGGAGAACTAACTTTAGTTATGTTGCGGATAGCAAGAGTCGCCACCGACTTTTATTTTATCCAAAGGAAAGGGCATAAAAGAACAGGAAAGACCTTAAAAGATTTTTGAGTTCGGGGGGTAGGTTATGTAAAGGGAAGGTATTAGCACCCTTTACATCCATGGTTATCCATGGGCTCTTAGTTACTTAGCTCACTTTAAACTGTTTTGAGAAGTGTAGTGTGTGATTGCAAATTTTCTTAAGTACTTTATAATGATCCTTGTACGGATATATATAAAGACTTTGTTTTGAAAATTGTTTAAAATTGAAGTGTAATGAAGTATTTTTGAATAAGTGAGCAAGTACTTAAGAGGAACCTACCCTAATTTGAATCTTTACTGTTCTTAAATGTTCTTTCAATTGTAAGACTATCCCTATTATTAAGGAATAGGTAGTCATTACCTTGGATGTTATAAGGGACATGTGATGGGTCATCTGTGTTTAGGCAACTGTAAGGTGTCTTAGCAATACGAAGGGACTTATCATCTTTTATTCGAAAGGGACAAGATCATTTACGAAGGCAACATCGAAGGGACTTGATCTTATAATATTGAAAGGGACTAGATGATTTGTTTATGAGAAGGGACTTTGCTTTTTAGACACCTTACTTGACCTTTTGATTTAGGCAACATGAGGGATAACCTTAGGAAGTGAGATGACGATCAAAGATCGACTTACGTGTGTGCGTGTATAGGTTCATATATTTATCTTATGATTATTGATTCTAGATTAATTTTAATACAAACATGTTATCACTCCCTATATTTACTAACCATGGCAATATAAACATTTATAAATGATAAAATAAAGACAAAAATAACCCTACGACTATTACAAGGCTTTTGCAGTTACATAAGTATAGAAACGATTAAATAATAAATATATAACAAAATAATAAAAAGGGTTAGTAATAAAAATAATTATAAGAAAGAAAATGTTAGCACAAATATACAAAACATATATAAATTAAATAAACAAATTTTAAGAATTTTTGAGATGAAAATAGAATAATAAAAATAATAATAAACCATATACTAATTTATTTACAAAATAAAGCATGATTAATTATTTAATTATATATATTAGAAAAATTCATTAAATTTAATATTTAAACAAAATAATTAAAGTAATAAATTAAGGTTTTAAAAAATTTAGGGTTTTTAGAAATTAGGGTTAGAATTTTTAGAAAATAGGATTAGGGTTTATAATTTAATTTACATTATTAATTTGACTATTTAAAAAATAAATATATAGTAATAATATATACACATTTTAATTAAAATAAAAAAACTAGGATTAAGATTTTTAGAAAATAAATTAGAAAGTTTTTTTTAGAAAACATAAAGTTAATATATTTACATATTATTTATCTAGATATATTTTTGTTGTAATTAAAATTAATTCTAAAACAATAATAATAAAACAGCATAATTAAACAAAATAAAATCCAAAACTTACCTGGGGCAGGGATTGAACCCACGCCCTAGGCTTTGCTTCCCTTGGACGCATAAGGCTGCCACCAGGCCAGCTGCGTGCTGGTGATAGTATTCGGGTAGTAATTGTTTTGTTGTTTAACTTGCAAAAACATTGAAAATAAAAATAAAACCAAAATGTCCTGGGGAAGGTTTGAACCCAGGACCATTCATTTACCATCCAGACGTACAAACCAACTGAGCCAAGTGCGTTAGTTGTAATATAACGTAAACTAATTCAAAAAATATTAAGTTAATAATTTGAATTTTGCAGCTGGCGCCAAAGATCATCTTCTACCTCTGGAATTCGCAGATTTTCCTGCGAATTCTCCTGCGAATTTATTCACGATTTTTCCTGCGTGTTAAGCCCTGCGAATTCTCAAACATCAAGCAAACAGTGAAATTTTCTTAAATTGATGAATGAAATATGATCCTCACAGTTTTTACAAGCTAACCATGTCCTTTAAACTTATTTATATTCAGTAAATCACAAAACCCTAAATTAGGTTTACAAACCCTAGCTATGGCTTCTCACGATTCTTGCGGCTAAACTCAACAAGAATTATCTAGAAAGCTTCAACACAATGAAACAAACAAGATTAAGCAATCAAAATCAATTAACATGCAATAAACTCATAGAATCGAAAAAATCAAATGTGAGATGAAAGGCAATTCGGTTTATGCGTTTTATGGTGTTTTGGATGATGATAAGGATTGCTATGCGTTCAGTGAACATCAAGGAATATGTTGAGACCTTTAGAATGCCTTGAAACCACCTTAATTGCCAAAACCGAAAGTTGATTTTTTGTGAAAATTTGAAGCTTGGAGAATGCACTAGGAGGCTTTGAATTCGTGACTAGGGTTGAGCTTCATGTTGTATATATATCACTTAATGAATTTAGGTCAAAAACTTAAACAAACTTGTGGACTTTTGGACTTTTTAAGATTGAAAAAGATGTGATATTAAAACTTGATTTTCCTTGATCTAGCCTTGCTATTTTGGTATGATCTCCATTATATTTGTATCAATCAAGTTTAAATAAGTTTAAGACCTTCTAGAAACCAAATCCTTTTCAAATATATGATTTTTATATTTTATTTCAATTTAATTTGTATTTTAATGAATAAAATTCAAATAAATATCAAATAAAATATAAAAAATCAGAAAATGTGTGGTTTGGGTCGTGCTTGATGAGTTTGTAAAGTTTGGATGGCAATTTGGTGGGCTCATTTAGCAAAAATTGGTTTTAAGGCCTTATTTGCTTCATAAACTTCCCAAACATTTCCCAACTTTGCAAGGGCACAAATCCTTCAATTTTAATTCTATGAAGGTTTTATTGGACATTTTGGAAAGCTTAAAGAGTCCTCTAATCAACCTCTTTGGTCTCATGTCCATATCTTTTACCATTCTCAAGTTATGCTCTTTGGA
The DNA here is from genome assembly GCA_963966055.1 of Lathyrus aphaca. Lineage (NCBI taxonomy): Eukaryota > Viridiplantae > Streptophyta > Magnoliopsida > Fabales > Fabaceae > Lathyrus > Lathyrus aphaca. Next base: position 114,432,300 of record OZ014520.1, read on the forward strand.
AGTTGTTGACTTTTTGTTGACTGTTAAAAGGACCTATAATGTCTTAGCTCATACCTTCCAAATGAAGCATTTTTGGGCTTGGCTTGTGAGACACAAAGTTGTAGAGAATTCAATTTCCTTCAAAATGAGCTTTGGATGGAAAAAATTTGATGAAGCATGTGAAAGTTATTGCTGGTCAAAGTTCAGTTGACTTTTCCTGTGAAAACCCTAATTTAGAAACTCCTGATTCTTGATGATCTGAAATCTCCTTGATGAATCATGATCAACCCTTGATCAAAGGATGAATTTTACTTCATATAATTGATGTTGGCAAAAAATCATGAAGTTTGACTTTGGTTTGACTACAGTTGACCTCAGTTTGACTGGTTGACTGCCTTGACTGATTTTAACCTTTCTGATCATCTGACTGAGCAAATCTTTTGGGAAAGTCTTGAAACTTGATATGGGGATTATTGAACACATATAGGATGCTATGAAGCTTACTTGAAGCCTTGGAAGTCCATTTAGCCTGATTAAAGTCAAAACCCTAGTTTAAGATGCATTGCTTAGGAGGATGCATTGTCTGAGGGAATTGTCAAATTTTCTGACTAATTGTGAACCCTGTGAACCTTGTAAATCTCATGTGAACCTTGTGAACCTCTTGGGACACCTTAGTACACAATGTCTTGTCTTGGTGAGGGCAAATTTTGGGGTGCAACAGCTGCCCCTGTTCAATTTTCTGAAACCTGAGGGGTTAGATTGGTATATGTGCCATTCGTGACCTGGAAGGTTGAAGGGGATTGAACACAAAAGCCAAAAAATTTGCACTCGCCAGTGCATAAAGTAAAGCTGATGATTAATTGTATATGCTTGAGTGGGCTTGAAGATGCCACTGGGAAGAACTGGAAATGGTCTTATAGATGCCATTGGGAAGAACTGGAAATGGGCTTATAGATGCCATTCATAATATCAGGAGGTGATGATATTTTTATGCTGATACTGGATATCAGTATTAGGTCTTCGTATAGGTCGTCTCTGAATCGTTTATGCAACATGTTTTGAATTCTTGAATAGACCAGTAGAAATAAATCTTCGTGACGATTATCTCTTCTGGAAATATCTTGGATTAGGGAATGGATCTTTGTACAGACCGTTTGCCTACTCTCCAAGGACAAAAGAATATCAGGATTAATTCTTCTGAAAAATATCTTGAACTAGGGAATGGATCTTTGTACAGATCGTTTACCTACTATTCAAGAGCCAATAGATTAAATCTTCTGAAAATATCTTGAACTAGGGAATGGATCTTTGTACAGACTGTTTGCCTACTATTCAAGACCAGATAGATGAAATCTTCTGGAAATATCCTGGATTAGGGAATGGATCTTCGTTCAGACCGTTTTCCTACTCTCTGAGGAAAAATATCCTAGATTAGGGAATGGATCTTTGTGCAGACCGTTTGCCTACTCTCCGAGGACAAATAGTGTCAGGATTAAATCTCCTGAAAATATCCTGGATTAGGGAATGGATCTTTGTACAGACCGTTTGCCTACTCTCCGAGGAAAAAAGAGTGTCAGGAATAAATCTCCTGAAAATATCCTGGATTAGGGAATGGATCTTCGTATAGACCGTTTGCCTATTCTCCGAGGACAAAAAAGTGTCAGGATTAAACCTCCTGAAAATATCCTGGATTAGGGAATGGATCTTTGTACAGACCGTTTGCCTACTCTCCGAGGAAAAATATCCTGGATTAGGGAATGGATCTTCGTACAGACCGTTTGCCTACTCTCCGAGGACAAAAAAGTGTCAGGATTAAACCTCCTGAAAATATCCTGGATTAGGGAATGGATCTTTGTACATACCGTTTGCCTACTCTCCGAGGATATCTTGAGTAATGTATAGATCACTTCTGACCTGTTGTGAATTGTTGATAGTATTTTATCTGCATATAACCATCCTGCAAGGAGAAGGTTAGTTTATGCAATATGTATGCATGCATGGCATGGTGTACCTAAGTGAATGTATTATGCATTTATGGATATGTTATGATATGATATGATGTAAATGATGTATGTATGAATCATGTATCCTGAAGCGTCTGGATATCTTTGTATAACGAATGCTGGCTAGGGAAAATAAATCCCGATTCGTTGCTGAAGAATATGAGGACCTCATGCCCATCTCGTTTGATAGTATAGTATTTATAACCTCCCGTCTTCGTTCGTCGTACTTCTATTGAAGGAATAAGTTTCTGAGTATCCCGACTGAGGATAAAAGAGATGGACATAAATTCAAGGGGAGATATAACTCGAAGTATAAAGATAGATTTGCTTTACTGGGGATTTGTAGTTATCTTGTGGGGATGAACCGGTGAAGCTTCGTTGAATTCCTACCTTCGTTCGTCCTTAGTAAATATTATTACTGCATTTTATGCATTTCTGGTAAACATCAATCATATTCAAAAGCATACATACATTCAAACACAACCAATGGACGTTTTCGCTAGGATAAAAGTAAATCTAGATTCAGAGGGAAAAGTAAAGCTGAACTTGAAAACAGAATCGTTTCAACTTCGAGAGTGTATAACCAATTGAATTTAGAGCTCCTGAGATTCTTAACTTTCCTGAATACCTTCCCAGAAGTCCTCTTAGCTGGATCTGAAAACATGATACTGACACCATCTGATATTACTGGCGTAGACAATTAATTTCCACCATGGTTTCTGCTGAGAATCCAATATCAAGGTAATACAACAAGAGGAATGGCGTCTTCAAATTGTGATGGACCATATACGCTCCGGATACTAGATTTGAAGAGAAAGCATTGCCCATTGGTTGAGGATGAATTGTCCCATAATGGAAGTATCTGAATGTAGTTACCTCAAGAGAAATAGGCAGAATGCCCCACAATAATATGCCCCTGACATCATGAACTTTATAATGTTACCCTTGGTAATTCAAATATATGAGGAGAGCTGCCCCTGGCTACTTAAACATAGTTGAATCCTGTCCTGATTGCCCCAAATGAGTTAGGCAGTATCATAGCCTGCCCCCTTGATTGGGAGATAATGATTATGCCCCTTTGTATGCATGGACTTTGATCCAGGAAGCAACTTTTTTTATCGGAGGGACTTTGAACATTCATCCTGTAAGTTTCTCTATTTATCAAACACTCAAGTATATGCAAACAAATATATTCAAGAATGTAATGCTTATGTCTGTCTTGAAGTTTTGAAAAAGAGTTATTTTAGAAAAACAGTTTTTTGTGAAAACTGTGATATTAACTCAAGTTTTATAATAAGCCCTAAAGGAGTCAGGATACCTTTTTGTGGCAGTACGCTTTCGAACTAACCATGTTTCAGTTAGGACTTTTAAAGGGTTGTAACGTGGCCTGGTTCATGGTTTAAGAAACAAAGGATAAAGGCTCGAATTTTATTTGTACCCAACCCAATCTCCATGATGTTCTTCAGTCCTATGCTCAGTTAACTTATGCATTGAGGCTCAAAGGAGTTTGGAATTGTAACACTGACATTTGTGATGGTTCAGAAACCAAAATTTATTTGAACATTCAGTCATCTTTCTTTGTTGAGGATTCATAGTGACCTCTTTTTCTTTGTTATATCTTCTTTTTGCCTGAACTGTTTGTTTCAAAATTACAGTCAGCGGAATTTCTCAATTTTTTTACTAAGTCTCCTTCATAGGTTTTGACTTAGCAAGCTTTTCTTTTGCTAGATATTGATCGTCAAGTTTAATGATTACAGAGAACCATCATTGGTTGTGTACAACATAAATAATTGGCATAAATGAGTTAACCGAGTAACTACCCTGCCCCAGGTTATGAATAAGGGTTTTAATTTGCATGAGAATAAAAACTCCTACTTCATAGGCTCAAAAGGGTTGACTAGGGATTAACTTCCTTATATCTCCACTGTTTAGGAATTGAAACAATGCCTGTACATCGTCAGCATAGTCTGTTTAAAAGTATACTTCCTAATATTATGGTACTGTTTTCGTCATCCTCCCTCTACAGGCTTATAGCTTCATCAGGAGTTAAATATCACAAAATAGAAATATGAAGCATAGTTCAAAATATAGTGAAACGAATGGATTAATTCAAGACAAACATATGCAATGCATTAATGAAAACAAAAGTTTAACACAATAGTAAGTGTTTAAACAAAACAAAAGAAATTACAAATGAAAGTTCAAATGTTGTCCCATCCAGTTGGCTGAATGTCTTCAATTGCAATCTGTGAACTTTCAGGAGCAGTATATTTCACCATGAAATCAAATTTTCCATTTGGATGTCCCAAGGTGCCCCATAGCTCAACAGGAATAGGTAGGCTTTCTTTCTTGCTACCTTGGGCAACTTGTCTTGCAGCTTCGGTGTTTGATGGACGATAGTAGAATTCAATTTGGCCTTCTGGCGTAACCTCGAGGATTCCTTCATCGATCAGGTCTTGAATCTTTTTCTTCAATGTCCAACAATTATTAGTATCATGTCCGGGACAGTTGGAGTGATACCCACACCTTGCCTTGGGATTATAGTGAGGAGAGGAAGTATTAGGATTTTGAGGAGGATTTTTCAAGGAAATTAGCTTCATCTCCAACAAGCATTACAAAACTTGTGACATTGGAGTGCTGAATTTAATAAACTGTCTTTTACATTCCTTGTGTTGCGGTGGATTAACCTTACCAGGTCTTTTTTCTTCAACTGAAGAACAATCAGTGGCAACCTGTCTCTTACCTTCTTTTATCCTCATCTTCCTTTCAACTAAGTCATCTTGTTTTAACAAAGGTTGAGTGACAATTAGATTCCTAACTTCATTACTTTGAAATTTATGGACAAAGGCTCTTAACTCTTCTTGCCCCTGAGCTAAACTTTGAATAAGAGCCACCTGGTCATTCATCTGGATCCTCATTTCTGTCATCTCAGCTTGTAGTTGTTTCAGATGATCATCCTTGTTATCCTCAGGATTCTTCTTCTTAGCCAGCAGTGTCTTCAACTCATCTTGTCCCTTGGACAAGTTCAGAATCAACTCTTGGAATTGTGCATTCTGAGCCTGGAGATCTTTGATAGTCTGTTCAAGAGCCATTTCTGCTGAAATAAACAGCGAGAAGATAAGATACCTGTACATAAGAAACCTGTGATGCAATGATATGGTATGTAAATGCGTATGCAATGTTTTCAAGGACCGCAGGATTTAAATTTGTTTAAACAACCAAAAAGTAAACTTTTATTAGTAATAAATTTGTTTGCCCCTTGGGCTTACAATAAAATGAAATGAATACAAAATATGGGGTTTTAAGTCTCCCATGGACGTTTCCTCTTTGTGTTGAGGTATGAGTTGAGGTTCCGCTCCTCGTGAAGTTGTTTTGTTAGCTCCAGGATTCTTTCTTGACTTGCTTTGTAATGAGTCTCAAAAGTATCCCTTTGTTCCTTCAACTGGATCCAGGACCTCTATAACTCTTCTATGTCAGTGGGCATGTCTGGATGAAGAATGACATAAGAAGTATCTCCTTCAGCAACTGGCTCCATAGTAACTGGCAGGATATGGCATCATAAGAGTCTGAGCACGAGATCGTACCCATCTGAGATAAGCTTCCATACGAATAGTGTACTTGGGCTCCAGAGTCTTGCTGTCAACCTTGTTTACTTTCCCCCATGCTCGTATAAACCTTTGATGATAACCTTGCAGATCATTTTCGTAGTCAAACATAATACCCTGAATCAACATGTCATGAGGACCATCACTCCGAGTATAACCAAACTGACGTAGAGCTAAGGAAGGATTATAAGTAATGCCCCCTCTTATGCCAAGGAGTGGCACATTAGGGAACTCCCCACAACGGTCAATGATAGTAACATTCTCCATAGATCGAGAGCACCAATGAATATCTGAATGAGAGAGTGACATAATCCTCTTGGACCCCTGAACCCTTGTTCATTCTTCATCACCGATCGAGGAAGGTGAGAAATAAACCACCTAGATAGCAAAGGTATGCAGCACATCAGAGTTCCTCGTGCCTTTGTAGTACGAGTATGAAGAGAGTGTAAGATATCTCCCAATAATGTAGGCACTGGATTACGAGTTAGAAATATGTTGATGGCGTGTACATCTATGAACTGGTCTGGATTGGGAAACAATACTAAGCCATAGATCAATAGGGCTAAGATCAAAACTCATAGCTTTCAGGAACACTTGAGCTTTCTCCATCAATACCTTAGCAAGAATACCCTTAACTCCACTCCTTGTTTCTAGGACAATGTCTGATTTCTTCAGATGTAGGGCTGCAGCAATTACTTCAGGTTTAGGCTCTTTTTCTAAGCCTGTGAAGGGTTTCTGATCCAGGATAGGTATACTCAGAAGCTTGTAGAATTCTTCCATTGTAGGAACCAGCTGATAGTTGGGGAATGTGAAGCAATGATGCTTAGGATCAAAGAACTGAAACAAAACACTCATCATGTCTTCATTGAACCCTGAAGTGACTAGATCCAGTAGGTAACCATGCCTCTTGATGAACTGGGAGTTTTCAGAAACTTGAGAGACCAATTCTTTAAGCTTAGAAGGTATTCTTACAAAGTGGATCCGGATAGTATTCCTACGAGCAGAAGCCATGAACTGCAACAAAGAACAAAGATAAATCCTTTGGTCCTTGAAATGGTTAGTGAAAATGTTATGCTTATGATGCATGATGATGTTATGATGTTATGCTCAATCACAAACATGTGGCACACACAAACAAGTCACACAATAGCCCTAGGTTTGAAGGCTTGCATGAGGTTCAAAGGTAAATACCATCCCCTGAAGTTTAGATGGTTCATCCTGTCCTATAAAGTAACCAGGTTCTAAGGGATCTCAATATCATTGATCCTTCACAAGGGTGGTTGTTCAGTAGGCAACTTACTTGCCAACCAAAACCCTCCAAGTTTAGAATCTCAATGAGTGTAGCATCGAGTATCAACCAACTTCAGTCTTCACCAAAGCCGGTTATCTCACTACTTTTCTAAAGGCCAAGATGGGATAACTAGGGTTCTAAAAGTTAGTTAGTATATTGACAACGTATGGCAGCCTCATATTATCCTCAACTTGACTTAAGGAACATAAGCACCAACCAAGAAGTCACACTAACTATGGCCACCAGATCAACCATATCGGTATACGTCGTACAGTTTCCTTGGTCTATTGCCATTTACCTAAGGTACACTAGATCCGGGTTAAGATCTTTCACACATAAGAGCACCCAACAAGTAAAGTAAAGCAGACAAGGCAAAAAATTTAAGTGATCTAATTCCTAAGGGTACCCCTCTTTTATTAAATCCCCAGCAGAGTCGTCAGTTCTGTAACACGGTGGGAGAACTGACTTTAGTTATGTTGCGGATAGCAAGAGTCGCCACCGACTTTTATTTTTCCAAAGGAAAGGGCATAAAAGAACAGGAAAGACCTTAAAAGATTTTTGAGTTCGGGGGGTAGGTTATGTAAAGGGAAGGTATTAGCACCCTTTACATCCATGGTTATCCATGGGCTCTTAGTTACTTAGCTCACTTTAAACTGTTTTGAGAAGTGTAGTGTGTGATTGAAAATTTTCTTAAGTACTTTATAATGATCCTTGTACGGATATATATAAATACTTTGTTTTGAAAATTGTTTAAAATGTGAAGTGTAATGAAGTATTTTTGAATAAGTGAGCAAGTACTTAAGAGGAACCTACCCTAATTTGAATCTTTACTGTTCTTAAATGTTCTTTCAATGGTAAGACTATCCCTATTATTAAGGAATAGGTAGTCATTACCTTGGATGTTATAAGGGACATGTGATGGGTCATCTGTGTTTAGGCAACCGTAAGGTGTCTTAGCAATACGAAGGGACTTATCATCTTTTATTTGAAAGGGACAAGATCATTTACGAAGGCAACATCGAAGGGACTTGATCTTATAATATTGAAAGGGACTAGATGATTTGTTTATGAGAAGGGACTTTGCTTTTTAGACACCTTACTTGACCTTTTGATTTAGGCAACATGAGGGATAACCTTAGGAAGTGAGATGGCGATCAAAGATCGACTTACGTGTGTGCGTGTATAGGTTCATATATTTATCTTATGATTAGTGATTCTAGATTAATTTTAATACAAACATGTTATCACTCCCTATATTTACTAACCATGGCAATATAAACATTTATAAATGATAAAATAAAGACAAAAATAACCCTACGACTATTACAAGGCTTTTGCAGTTACATAAGTATAGAAACGATTAAATAATAAATATATAACAAAATAATAAAAAGGGTTAGTAATAAAAATAATTATAAGAAAGAAAATGTTAGCACAAATATACAAAACATATATAAATTAAATAAACAAATTTTAAGAATTTTTGAGATGAAAATAGAATAATAAAAATAATAATAAACCATATACTAATTTATTACAAAATAAAGCATGATTAATTATTTAATTATATATATTAGAAAAATTCATTAAATTTAATATTTAAACAAAATAATTAAAGTAATAAATTAAGGTTTTAAAAAATTTAGGGTTTTTAGAAATTAGGGTTAGAATTTTTAGAAAATAGGATTAGGGTTTATAATTTAATTTACATTATTAATTTGACTATTTAAAAAATAAATATATAGTAATAATATATACACATTTTAATTAAAATAAAAAAAACTAGGATTAAGATTTTTAGAAAATAAATTAGAGGGTTTTTTTTAGAAAACATAAAGTTAATATATTTACATATTATTTATCTAGATATATTTTTATTGTAATTAAAATTAATTCTAAAACAATAATAATAAAACAGCATAATTAAACAAAATAAAATCCAAAACTTACCTGGGGCAGGGATTGAACCCACGCCCTAGGCTTTGCTTCCCTTGGACGCATAAGGCTGCCACCAGGCCAGCTGCGTGCTGGTGATAGTATTCGGGTAGTAATTGTTTTGTTGTTTAACCTGCAAAAACATTGAAAATAAAAATAAAACCAAAATGGCCTGGGGAAGGTTTGAACCCAGGACCATTCATTTACCAGCCAGACGTACAAACCAACTGAGCCAAGCGCGTTAGTTGTAATATAACGTAAACTAATTCAAAAAATATTAAGTTAATAATTTGAATTTTGCAGCTGGCGCCAAAGATCATCTTCTACCTCTGGAATTCGCAGGTTTTCCTGCGAATTCTCCTGCGAATTTATTCACGATTTTTCCTGCGTGTTAAGCCCTGCGAATTCTCAAACATCAAGCAAACAGTGAAATTTTCTTAAATTGATGAATGAAATATGATCCTCACAGTTTTTACAAGCTAACCATGTCCTTTAAACTTATTTATATTCGGTAAATCACAAAACCCTAAATTAGGTTTACAAACCCTAGCTATGGCTTCTCACGATTCGTGCGGCTAAACTCAACAAGAATTATCTAGAAAGCTTCAACACAATGAAACAAACAAGATTAAGCAATTAAAATCAATTAACATGCAGTAAACTCATAGAATCGAAAAAATCAAATGTGAGATGAAAGGCAATTCGGTTTATGCGTTTTATGATGTTTTGGATGATGATAAGGATTGCTATGCGTTCAGTGAACATCAAGGAATATGTTGAGACCTTTAGAATGCCTTGAAACCACCTTAATTGCCAAAACCGAAAGTTGATTTTTTATGAAAATTTGAAGCTTGGAGAATGCACTAGGAGGCTTTGAATTCGTGACTAGGGTTGAGCTTCATGTTGTATATATATATATATATATCACTTAATGAATTTAGGTCAAAAACTTAAACAAACTTGTGGATTTTTGGACTTTTTAAGATTGAAAAAGATGTGATATTAAAACTTGATTTTCCTTGATCTAGCCTTGCTATTTTGGTATGATCTCCATTATATTTGTATCAATCAAGTTTAAATAAGTTTAAGTCCTTCTAGAAACCAAATCCTTTTCAAATATATGATTTTTATATTTTATTTCAATTTAATTTGTATTTTAATGAATAAAATTAAAATAAATATCAAATAAAATATAAAAAATCAGAAAATGTGTGGGTTGGGTCGTGCTTGATGAGTTTGTAAAGTTTGGATGGCAATTTGGTGGGCTCATTTAGCAAAAATTGGTTTTAAGGCCTTATTTGCTTCATAAACTTCCCAAAAATTTCCCAACTTTGCAAGGGCACAAATCTTTCAATTTTAATTCTATGAAGGTTTTCTTGGACATTTTGGAAATCTTAAAGAGTCCTCTAACCAACCTCTTTGGTCTCATGTCCATATCTTTTACCATTCTCAAGTTATGCTCTTTGGAAGTTGTTGACTTTTTGTTGACTTTTAAAAGGACCTATAATGTCTTAGCTCATACCTTCCAAATGAAGCATTTTTGGGCTTGGCTTGTGAGACACAAAGTTGTAGATATTTCAATTTCCTTCAAAATGAGCTTTGGATGGAAAAAATTTGATGAAGCATGTGAAAGTTATGGCTGGTCAAAGTTCAGTTGACTTTTCCTATGAAAACCCTAATATAGAAACTCTTGATTCTTGATGATCTGAAATCTCCTTGATGAATCATGATCAACCCTTGATAAAATGATGAATTTTACTTCATATACTTGATGTTGGCAAAAAATCATGAAGTTTGACTTTGGTTTGACCACAGTTGACCTCAGTTTGACTGGTTGACTGCCTTGACTGATTTTAACCTTTCTGATCATCTGACTGAGCAAATCTTTTGGGAAAGTCTTGAAACTTGATATGGGGATTCTTGAACACATATAGGATTCTATGAAGCTCAATTGAAGCCTTGGAAGTCCATTTATTCTGATTAAAGTCAAAACCCTAGTTTAAGATGCATTGCTTAGGAGGATGCATTGTCTGAGGGAATTGTCAAATTTTCTAACTAATTGTGAACCCTGTGAACCTTGTGAATCTCATGTGAACCTTGTGAACCTCTTGGGACACCTTAGTACACAATGTCTTGTCTTGGTGAGGGCAAATTTTGGGGTGCAACAGCAGGCTGCAGCATACGCCCAACCACCAACCCCACAACATGACCAGCCCACCCAATTCCAGCCATCAACTTCAAACACCCATAGACCATTCTTCCAAACATGTAACCCCTTCATGCCACAAACTCAATCACAACAACAAGAGCCTTACCAACACCAATATACCCACGATAACACCTTCATATCCACACCAGCCTATAGCCCCCCACCATTGTTTCATTCTCAAAACGAGGCTATATCCTCATTCGGTCAAGCTTATCGTCCTTACCCAACCCAATCCAACCCAGCCCAACCTATCTGACCCAGCTTTGAAAACATGGGCACACAACTGAGTTACGGCAGCGCCTTTGGCAGCAACTCTCCTCGTTATTGGGGACAAGTGGTTGCAAATATAACAGAATCATGGACTCAACAACAACCGCCTCCACCAAACACACAAATACAAGTGGAACCTCAACCACCTCGTGGTAGAGCTCGAAGACGGGGTCATCCCCGTGGATGTGGCGCTGGGAGACATTTAGATCGGGCGAGAAATTAATCTTTGTATTGCCGTTGTTGGATTATTAATAATAATTTTCTTTTATATTATATTTCTCTTTGTCAGATTCTCTTAGTTTATTTATTAAATAATTATTATTAACTTAAATAATCATAATTCTTTTCCAAATATATATATATATATATATATATATATATATATATATATATATATTGATCGTACCTGGAGATCAGGATCCGATACGGCTGGCCTCGAGCGTTGTTGAAGGACGGTTGATGAGGAGAGGAGGGGGGTGTACCTGCAAGGCACTCCGATGCTGAAGTAAGACACTGAGCAAAGAGTGAGCAAGTACAAGAATTAAGGTCAGAGAATTGAATACCTGACCCTCCCAAATGAGAGGGTTTATATACTGGACTAAGTGGAAGATTATTGGTCCACACTGTTGGGGGCGGATCGCGGAATCCGTAAAGATAGGTAACGGTCAAAACTAGCCGTTGGAGGACTTCGTCTTGGTCGGTATAACTTTGGTCGACAGGGACCATTATTCTCAATGTTGCTCGACGTCGAGCCTTCTGCAGAGCCGGTTTGCCTGGCCCAATTCTGGGAATTGGGCCTGCCCAGAACAGGAGCCCCCCAAGTCGTTGCTCGTGCGGAGGGGCGACGACTTAGTAATGGTTTCGTGCTCAAGGGTATGCAGTGTGCGGGCCAGAAAGCTATCGTTGACGATCCTCGGTAGGCGAGCAGTCGTTACGTCGCTCGACAAGAGGATATGAAATGAAAAGTTGGCGTATTTGGGAATTCGCGCCTATTAATGCTCTGACGGCTAGCCTAGGGGCTAGTGCGTAGGTAATAATTTGCTAGGGGTAGGGGTCATGCGCGTCTGCACGTGTTCCCTTCCCTATAAATAGGATTCCAAGGCTTTATTTTAAGCTTTTTTGTTTCATCTTCTTCTCCGCTGCATTGCCCGTTCATCAGCTGCTATTCTCAGTCGTCGACCACCGCTTCCAACCGTCGACCACCGTTTCCAGAATCACTTTCTTCTACAAATGGCTTACCAAGCTCAAGGTACGGCTTTTTTGTGTGTTTATATTAGTCATAGGCTTGATATCTTAGAAATGCATGTGGTTTAGGGTAGATTTTCCGGTAGTTTTAGGTTTAAACCAGTAGGTAGGATATTTTCTGCCATCGTTGTTTGTCGGCTACGAACCCTAGTCATGGTCGACGCAGGTCTTGGTCGACTTTGACTTGGGACCTGATAAGCGTCTAGGTTTAGATTCTATTATCTCCGAAGTCGGGCGTTAGCCATCGCCTTGAGCGGTGGTTAGCCGGGGGCTATGGCTCGGGACCTTGTTCCTGGGTCGACGTGCGCCCTTTCACTTGTCGAGCGGTGGAAGGGTGGATTTGATATTCTTAATCGAATTCACTGACGCCTTTCCTCTTCTTTTCAGGTGAAAACTCGCTCATGGACCCGCTGGACGTCTCCTCTGAAGAAACATCCTCGGAAGACTCTGGTTCTTCCGCATCGGTTCCGTCCGACTCCGGGAGTTCTTCAGGAGAATCAGACGCGAGCACAATTGAGGAGTGGGCTTCTGGAGAGACGACAGATTCACCTTGCTGCCCTGAAGAGATAAGGACCTCGCCTAAAGAATGGGTAGTGGAGGACCTGCTCGACAAAGTATCGTCGTTTTCGAGGCCTCGCGCGGAGCCGCTGCCCACTGTTGGTGACCCTGCAGACTGGATTGTCACTTGCCCAGGGGATGACGACCGCATCTTCTCGGACTTTGGCGGTCAGAAATTTTCTATGTATGAGTACGCAACTTCGGTCCTAGGGGTAACTTTGCCCTTCAGCGACCTGGTTTGCGCTATGCTCGGGTATCTGGGTGTTGCCCCGTCCCAGCTACACCCCAACTCCTATGCGTTTCTGAAGGCGTTTGAGGTAACGTGCGCCCATCTGGGTGTTGGAGCCACGCTTCCTCTGTTTTTTCGTTTATTTTCGATGCAGCGTCAAGTCGGGCGAGGGACCGACCGGAAGGGATTCGTCTCCTTTAAGCAGCGGACTAAGATCTTTAAGGCTCACTCAGAGTCCATCCGGGCTTTCAAGACGGATTACTTTTTGATAAAACCTGCGAGCGCGGAAGCTGTGAGGGCGCTAAGTTTCTTGGGGATAGACACTGACGAGAACGACGAGCCCAAGTTTGATGATAAAGGACAAGTGATTCCGAGGAGGCTTTGGCTATTTCCCTTCTCCTGGAGCTACACTCACTAAGAGCGGCCGGTTAGCGAGTTTTTCCAGGTGGGGGACTCTCTGAACGAGGATGATGCGGCCAACTTCGAGGCCTTTAGGAAATTAATAGCCTCGTTTAGCCTGACTCCTTTGTTGGACGGAGAAGGGAAAATAATGCTGGATCAGGATGGGGGGAAGTTGTGGAGCGTCCTCTGATTGACGTCACAAACTTGCTGGCATGCAATACCGAGCAAGAAGTGTCCGAGTTTTTTGGTATCTGTTTTTATTTCTGCTTGTTATTATGTCTTGATAATATTCTGCCGTCGGTGACTAATCTAACTCTCTTTTTTCTTTCTTTTTGAGGCTCCCTGTCGAACCCGCTCGACAAGATTCAAGAGCGTCTGCGTCAACAGCAGAAGAAGAGGTCACGGGTCGTTCAGACCAAGCTGACTGAGACAAACGGCTATGGGTCGGGCCCTCTGGTCCAGGGTTCTCCGGGCGCTTCTATCGGTTCCCTAATGAAAAAGCACAAGTCTGCAGCGACTGTAGACCTAACGGCCAACGCTCCCCCCAAACCGAAGCATGTGTTGCTGCCTTGCTTCGTGAAGCGGAACTTCTTTGAAGGGACGAGCATGGAGGTTGACCGTGCAGACTCCCTGTTTCTCGGGGCGATGGATCGTCCAGCCCGACGACTGTCTTTGGCCCAAGACGCGAGTGTTGTCATGCGGGTCTTGTCCATGGCCTGGCAAACGGCTGAAGGAAACCCCGGGCAGGAGAGGGAGGTAGCTAAGCTGAAGGAGTTGTTGGTTGCGTCCGAGAAGAAGCTGACGGCGGGAACTGAAGAAGCCACTGCCACGGCCAAAGAGCTGACCGAGCGGGGGAACATTATTGCCAAGCTGGAGGTTGACAAGAGGAGGGCTCTGGAGCAGAGTAAAAAGTTGAAGGATGCCTTCTTCCTGAAGGAGGATTAAGATGTTGAAACTAAGAGTATGGTGACTAGGGCACAGTTCCTTGCTCGGATCGACCAAGATATGGAAGATCTGAACTCGTCGACTGAGCTCAGTTTCCAAAATAGTGTGGATCAAATAAGAGATCTTCATCCTGAACTGGCCTTGGACACCAGCCGGATCAGCTACCTCTACAAAGTCGAGGATGGCCAGATAGTGGTTCCTTCGGACTTGGTCGTGGAGGATTCTAAGCCAGGGGCGACTGTTCAGCCTGGTCAGTCAGAGGTGCAGCCGAACCAAGGTGAGGGTCAACCTAGTGCTTTGGACAACGAGGGTAATTAGTTTTGGCCTGCGTGTCGTTATCTTATAATTTAATGTGTTTCTTTTGGGGGCGTGGTCCCCTTTGTATGTAACCACGAATAAGTCGGCCCTTAGAGGTCGCATTTTTGCAGTAAAAGTTAATGTTCTTAATGGTCGTTTATTTTACAATGCTTCCTGTTTAATTGTGCGTCCGTCGGAGGACTGTTTTCTTTGTGTTTTAAACGCTAAGTGTTTGACGTTCTTGTACTAATTGGATGTGATCGAATAAATACGGGGTGTGTTTGTGATCTGTTGGTTTGGGGGACCAATCAGATTTCGGAGTCTTGCTCCTGGTCGGTGCCCGGGCCAAGGTAATGGCTCGGGCTCCGAGGCTTGAACGTCCCATCGCGAGCTGGGGTTCTACCTGGTCGTGGTACTTAGGCGACGTCGGACTCGATTGAGTATCCTCCCGTGCAACAGTTTTCTCCTTCTCTTGGAAGGAGACCCTGACAATCATGTTATTTTGGGATGTCGTGCTTGTACCTAGGCACGCAGTTCTTAGTCAGACCTATCGCTCCTTTCTTAAGAGTTGAGCAAGGTGACTATGTAAGTTAGCTGTAATATTGCTTGAGCTTCTCGGCGTTCCACAGCCGAGCAAGTTCTTCCCCATGTAGATTTTCTAAATAATAGGCTTCGTTTTCGGTTTTTGCTCGGACGCGATACGGGCCCTCCCAATTAGGTGTAAGTTTTCCCTCGCGGGGGTCTTTGTGATTTCTCCTTAGAACGAGACTACCAACCTCGAACGTTCATCTTATGACTTTAGAATCGTATCGAGCGGCTATTTTATGTTTGAGAGTGGCCTTTTGGAGAGTAGCTTCTGATCGGATTTCTTCGACCAGGTCGAGCTCGTCTCTCAAAGCTTCGGAGTTGGTGTCCTGGTCCATTGGGGATTCTGTTCGTCTGGATCAGACGTGCATTTCCACAGGGATTACTGCCTCGATCCCATATGCCAACCGGAACGGGGACTCACCGGTTGTTGAGTGGGGGTGGTTCTATACGCCCACAACACGTTGTGTAACTCCTCGACCCAGTGTTTTTTGTGTTCGTCCAGTCTTCGTTTCAGGCCTCTTAGGATTACCCTATTTGTGGCCTCTGCTTGCCCGTTAGTTTGGGGATGCTCAACGGAAGCGAAGTGTTGTTTTGTTCCTACTGATGCAACAAATTCTTTGAAGTGTTTATCTGTAAACTGGGTTATCGGTCACAATGGCGAGCGGTACTCTGAACTGGGCGAGGATGTTCCTCTTGAAGAAGCGTAGTATGTTGAGCGCAGTGATTTTGGCTAAGGCCTCAGCTTCTATCCATTTGGTGAAATAATCGACGCCTACAATGAGGTATTTATTTTGGCCGGATCCGACGACGAATGGCCCTAAGATATCCATCCCCCACCATGCGAACGGCCAAGGGGAAGATAGTGATTTTAGCTCGGTAGGGGGTGCTACGTGTACGTCCCCGTGTCGTTGGCATTTGTCACGCCTTTTTACGTGTTCCTTCGTGTCGTGCTGGAGTGTAGGCCAATAATATCCTGCTCGGAGAATCTTTCGGGCCAACGACCGTCCGCCCGAATGTTGTGCATTAATTCCTTCGTGGACCTCTCTTAGTACGTGCGGGATGTTCTCTTCTTCTACGCACCTGAGGAGAGGTGTAGAGAATCCTCGACGATACATACGTCCACCCACTAGAGAGTATGCGCATGACCTTCGTCGCACAATGCTGGCCGTTTTCGGGTCTGCCGGTAACTCCCCTTTGGTCAGGTAGTTAAACACTGGGGTCATCCAGCAGTTCGTGTCGCCTACGAGATTAACGTCTAGGTGGATTGACGACTGTCCAATGCTTGGTCGGGGGAGCACTTTTTGTATGACGCATTTGTTGTTTCCTTTCTTTTTAGTGCTCGCCAACTTGGAAAGGACGTCAGCTCGAGTATTATTCTCTCGCGGGACGTGTTTGACCTCCACGCTTGTGAATCGTTTTAGTTCGCCTCTTACAAGGGCTAGGTATTCAGCCATGTTATCGTTTTTAGCCTGGAAATCTCCTCGAACTTGGCTAGCGACCAGCTGGGAATCCGTGCAAATTGTGATCTCTTCCGCTTCCAGGTCGGTCGCGAGCTGTATGCCTGCTAGGAAGGCTTTGTATTCCGCCTGGTTGTTGGAGGTGGGGAAGGATAAAGTTAAGGATACTTCGATGATGTTTCCTTCTTCGTTTATTTTTGCTGCAGTGTCAAGTCGGGCGAGGGACCGACCGGAAGGGATTCGTCTCCTTTAAGTAGCGGACCAAGATCTTTAAGGCTCACTCAGAGTCCATCTGGGCTTTCAAGACGGATTACTTTTTGATAAAACCTGCGAGCGCGGAAGCTGTGAGGGCGCTAAGTTTCTTGGGGATAGACACTGACGAGAACGATGAGCCCAAGCTTGACGATCAAGGACAGGTGATTCCGAGGAGGCTTTGGTTATTTCCCTTCTCCTAGAGCTACACTCACTACGAGCGGCCGGTTAGCGAGTTTGTCCAGGTGGGGGACTCTCTGAACGAGGATGATGCGGCCAGCTTCGAGGCCTTTAGGAAATTAATAGCCTCGTTTACCCCGACTCCTTTGCTGGACGGAGAAGGGAAAATAATGTTGGATCAGGACGGGGGGAAGCTATGGAGCGTCCTCTGATTGACGTCACAGACTTGCTGGCATGCAATACCGGGCAAGATGTGTCCGAGTTTTTTGGTATCTGTTTTTATTTCTGCTTGTTATTATGTCTTGATAATATTCTGCCGTCCGTGACTAATCTAACTCTATTTTTTCTTTCTTTTTCAGGCTCCCTGTCGAACCCGCTCGACAAGATTCAAGAGCGTATGCGTCAATAGCAGAAGAAGAGGTCACGGGTCGTTCAGACCAAGCTGACTGAGACAAGCGGCTCTGGGTCGGGCCCTCTGGTCCAGGGTTCTCCGGGCGCTTCTACCGGTTCCCTAATGAAAAAACACAGGTCTGCAGCGACTGTAGACCTGATGGCCAATGCTCCCCCCAAATCGAAGCATGTGATGCCGCCTTGCTACGTGAAGCGGAACTTCTTTGAAGGGACGAGCATGGAGGTTGACCGTGCAGACTCCCTATTTCTCGAGGCGATGGATCGTCCTGCCCGGCGACTGTCTTTGGCCCAAGATGCGAGTGCTGTCATGCGGGTCTTGTCCATGGCCTGGCAGACGGCTGAAGGAAACCCCAGGTAGGAGAGGGAGGTAGCTAAGCTGAAGGAGTTGTTGGCTGCGACCGAGAAGAAGCTGACGGCGGCCACTGAAGAAGCCACTGCCACGGCCAAAGAGCTGACCGAGCAGGGGAACATTATTTCCAAGTTGGGGGTTGACAAGAGGAGGGCTCTAGAGCAGAGTAAAAAGTTGAAGGATGCCTTCTGCCCGAAGGAGGATGAAGATGATGAAACTAAGAGTATGGTGACTAGGGCACAATTCCTTGCTCGGAACGACCAAGATATGGAAGATCTGAACTCGTCGACTGAGCTCAGTTTCCAAAATGTTGTCGCTCCCGAGATTTTCATCCTAGTACAAATGCGAAAGTAGCGCGGAAAAGGTAGAGTCGCCAGCTAGGCATTTTTATCCCGAAAGAATGGGAAAGGTAATGCTGCACAAACCTGAGGAAGAAGGAAAGGACAAGGTCCTGTGAACCAAAGATTTGGGTTCGGGAGTCTGTTACGACCTGGGAAGGTATTAGCACCCCAGACCGTCCTCCGTACCCGACGGGATCCACGCTTGTTTGTTTGCTTCAATGGGTGAGAAAATAGAGTGTTGTTGAATAAAACTACTACTGGAACTGGAATGGGAATGGAAAAAGAGAAAGGGAATTTGAATGGAAAGAATGGAATGAAAGGGGGAAATGTAGGGAAAATAAAGAATGTGCTCGAACGGGCCCTACCCCGCTGCCTACGTACCTCATCTAGATAATGAGGATCAGAGTCGACGTAGTTCGCCTAACTCAGGCGGGAACTATTTTGTGTTTTTTAGGATGACGTTGCCATAGCTCTAGCTCAGGTGTTACCGGCTCTGACTTGAGGGTGTTTACCGTATCGCAGTTTGAACTGTCGAGGCAAGTCGCATTCGTCCGCAAAGATTAGGAGATGAGAAGAGAAGACACGGTGTCTTTGTTGATTATCTTTTATGAGAAGTGTTTTGAATTTGTTTGTGAACATTCTCATACTAAGACCTATCCATCACGGGAAGTACTTACACCTCACCTCGAAATGGAACGCGTATAAGCATTACGCAACAAAGTCTCGTGTCGTGCAAGAACGTTCTACCTTTATTAGGTGTTTTATTGATTTTCTTTATGAGGTGAGAAAGAATGACTCAAGTCGGAAAAGGACAAAAAACTAAGGGGCTAAGTCCAACCCTAAGTTATTTATTATGCACAAAAGGGAAATCCTAATGGTTTGTGAGGTTTTCTAATCCTAAGGAGGAAAAGAAAGAGAAAGAAGAAAAAGGATGCAACTTACTTCCTAAGGAAGATAAGTTGATCCTAAGGGGGGAAATCCTACCAAACACAAATATGGAAGGAAAAATGAATTAAAATGCATAAAAGAAATGCATAAAAAGAAAAGGATAAGGTGAAGGAAACATACCTCAATCTTCCCCTCTACAAAACAAATGTTAGTGTGCAATTTATTAAAATAATAAAGCAAACACACAACAATTTAATCCTAAGGTAACTTGGACCTAAACTAGACTCAAACTTAGGTTTAAGGGTGCCTAAATTATGCTAAACTAAAATTCAGCAACTATTTACAGCACTTTAAACACACAATCAGCTATGAAAACAATGCATAATACAAACAACATACTACAGCTATCATGCAGCATGAAAAAGTAGGTGTAAAAAGTTACAAACAGCATGCAAACAAACAAACAGCAAACATTTTACAGCACCTATATGCAAAAACAGCTATGAAATGCAAAATCCATAATTGATTATTTTCATTTTTTAATGCACAAACTCAATGAATATGCACTAAAATCATCATGAACATACATTTGAACATGGATCATCATATAAATGCAAGAACATGAACATTTTTGAAGATTACTCAAGAATGCATCACATGGTTGATTATGCCACAAGTAATGCAATATGTAACACATGAACAAGGCATATGAACATGATGATTATTGATTATGAATATGCAATATGATAGCTCAAACATAATGTCAAACTCAATGCAAAATTCAGAATTGAATTGATATGGATGATGTGATCAAGTATGCAACAAAATGCAACCAAATGCACATACATATGATTATGCAAAATGCAACATATCTTGATATAATGGAAATGCAAAAATGATTTAATGCAATGCAACCATATAAAACAGAATGCAACATGATTATTACATACCAAATGATGCATGAACATGACAACAAAATGCAAGAACTCAAGCTATGCACAAAAGAACATAAAAACACATAATATGCAACATGCATGGAATCGTGTCGAAACGAATCGAATTGGGGGAATGAGCTACTGGAAATGGACTCAAAAATTCCCTAAAATCACTACCTAAACATGTATGGACATTAAAGGCACTAGGACTTAGGAATGAGCATTCCAATAAACCAAAAAACACAAAAATCAACAGCGTTAACCGGTTAACCATATGCGTTAACCGGTTAACGGACCTAAAATAGTAGCAATTTGTGGCAAAATGCACGCGTTAATCAGTTAACGCTGAACAGAATTGAAAAAAAAGTCTTTGAAATAAGTGCTTTTGGCCACAAACTCACTTCCAATGATCCCTAACATTCCTAGGAACATGCTAACACTAATTTCTACTTAATTTGGGATTATTTACATATGATAGAACCTATAACTATCAACACTTTAAATCCAAATCCAAACAAAATCATAAAATGCAAGCAACACATAAATAAAATGAAATCGAACGCAATCAAAACGGAAAGCCATTAAAGAATGCCGAAATGGCGAGATGAAAAGAATAACTTAAAGAAGAAGTGATTAAGATCACCAACCTACGAAGCGGAGAAATGCTTCGGTAATTGTTGCAAGAATCGGAGCTTGATCGAAGAGAAAACCGAGAAACCGCAAAATAAATGTGTTCTTGACGTTTGAACCTTCGTGCGCTTCCGATAAGCCGAAATCTTCAACAAAATCACTAGCTTCTTCTTCTACAATCCACAATTAATGGAGATAGGAGGCTTAAGCTTTAAGATCTTCAAGTTTCAATGTGAAACTTGAAGAACTTATTCAAAAAAGCTTTGGTGAAAATGGTGTATAGAGGAAAAGTGAGAGAGAAAAAGTGATGGTGAAAGGTTGAAAAGTTGAAAAAATGGTGGGAACCGTTTGCATTGAAGTGATTAATGCATATATAGAGGCTAGGCTTGGAGCTAGGTTTGGGATTGGAATTAGGTTTGGGGCCCAAAAATTAGGTTTGGGATCCAAAATTAGGTTTGGTAGTTAGTTAGGGTTAGGGTTGGAAAAGGGAATATTCCTTGGAATGCTATAGAAGATGGTAGAACATGGTAGAGACATCCAAGGGAAATGTAGTGGAATTGAAGTGGAAAAATGAGAAGGAAAGAATGAAAGGAAGTGTGGAAAAAAAGTGGAAGGAAAAGGGAAAGAAAAGGGAGGGAAAGGTGAATTTTTTTCTCTTTTGGTTGGTTAGCTTGGAAGTGGTGTGGATTATTTTTGGTACATCATTTTTCTCTTGAGCTCCAAGCAAGCCCCGATCGACCACACACCTCATGCAAAGGATGATGAATAATTTATTTATTTATTTTTCAAATGCGATGCGATGATATGCGGAATGATGCAAGAATGAAGCGTGAATTGCTCGAGATTGATAATAAATAAGAGGGCAAATTTTGGGGTGTTACAGCTGCCCCTATTCAATCACTGTAGACTTGAATGGATGATAGCAGTCGCTTTCAGACGTTTGAAGTATGCAGGGATTGAATACTAAAAACAACCAGAAAATTTGCACTCGGTGGAAGAGAAAAGGGAAATAAACCCAACCATCTGAACTCTGCTTGTGCAGAACTCGGATGTGAAGAGTAGTAATCTGATGAATGCTTTGGAATAACACTGGGAGATTGTTGATTTGCCACGCTACGGGTGGACTTTTGCTGGGCTAACAATGACATGCCACACAACGGGTGGTCTTCCGAATGCCTTGCCACACTACGGGGTTCACTTCTCGCTACGGGAGACTTTTGATACCTTACCACCCTGATGATGGGCTTCCGATCATTCTGTGGGGATACTCTTCCACACTACGGGGGCCTTGGAAATCTTGCCACACTAAGGGGGCACATTGCTCAACTACGAGAGAATTTTGTAAAATTTGCCACACTACGGGGCACACTGCTCAGCTACGGGAGACCTTGGTAAAATTTGCCACACTACGGGGGCACATTGCTCAGCTACGGGAGACTTCTGCTCACTACGGGAGACTTTTGCTTACTACGGGAGACTTTAATTCTTTGCCACACTACGGGGGATGTTTCTCGCTACGGGAGACTTTGGCTCACTACGGGAGACTTTTGCTCACTACGGGAGACTTCAATTCTTGCCACACTACGGGGGCTGTTGCTCGCCACGGGAGACTTTGGCTCACTACAGGAGACTTTTGGAAAATTTGCCACACTACGGGAGCACGTTGCTCAGCTACAGGAGACTTTGGCTCACTACGGGAGACTTTTGCTCACTACGGGAGACTTTAAGAATTCGCCACCCGGAGGATGGACTTTGGCCAATCTACGGTTGGACTTTGAGAATTTTCCACCCAGAGGATAGACTTTGGCCAATCTACGGTTCAACTTTGAGAATTTGCCACCCAGAGGATGGACTTTGGCCAATATGTGGTTGGAATTTGGATAAATTGCCACGCTGCGGGTGGACTTTGGATATAAACCTTGGATTGAGCACGCATATGGTGCACTATATGACATGATGCCCCATGACACTGGGGGATAAGTAACAAATCTTTGCTGACTCTGTGGGGGATACAGATGATTGCCGATATTCCTGCTGGAGAAGAGTGTGACTAGTTTGTCTCGACTTATCACCTTTGCCAAAAATAAATCGGACTTTTAGATTTGAAGACCCCGCTAGGGGATGCGCCAAAAATAAATTGGACTTTAGATTTGAAGACCCGGCTAGGGGATGCCTCAACTGCTGGGGATTGAATCTCTCTCATATGATTCCACTAGTGATATGCGACTTTTCGACTTAGCTCGGGGAAGACCCGTCAAGGTTCTGCTGAGGAGAACTCTCTTGTCTACCTGAATTTTCCAAACCTCTGTGGGGAAGGGAACCGTTCAGCTAACTGCTGGGAATTTCTGGATTCTTGTAAGAAGTGCCTCACTACGGGAAGACGACTCTTGCTAGGGATGATCCTTATTGCACTGTTGGGGAAGAGAAGGATTTGGTTTGAGATCTGCTGGGAAATAAGATCAAGGAAACCTGCTGAAGAAAATTTTGACAACTTTACTGGGGATAAATTCCATGCGTCTGTTGGGGATTATGAAACTGAACCGCGTCCTGCTGAGGAGGAAATATTTCAAGTAGTCTCGCGCTAGGGATCATTTGCTTTGATTCGGACTTTACCTTAAGAGGATTTTACAAAAGACCTGGTGTCTTTAAACTCTTCAGGAGTATAATTGCCCCGGTATTCTGAACTTCCGATTATCTGTCTTCGGGAAAGAATGAATCCTCATGCGATTGGAGTGGCTTGCCCCAGTATGAGTCTTTGAAGAGATTGCTCTATGAGAGATTTGAATCTAGAATTGATTGCCCCAGTTTGGCTGACTCTTGAGGATATTGCTTGACATAACTGCCCCAGATTGGTTGGCTCTTACCACGACTGGTTAGGAAAGTCTTTACTCAATGGAGCTTTCTCGGAAAAGTGCACCTCGACGTGACTGTCTTTCAGAAGTTTTAGACTTCTCAACTTGGCAAGCTTAAGCTTCTGGTTTGAATTTCCGCTTGTGAGCTTTTTATAATGCTAAACAAATGCATGCAAGCAGAAAAATGTTTATTCTGAGAATGGAAATTCTAATGCAACACACATGTTAATCTTGAAGGTTTGAAAAGGTGTCGCAAACCTTTGTGAGCAAATCACTGGTTAAGATACGACTTCGTTTTTTAATAAATGAAAGTATGTACATGCAATACCAACAAGTATCTTTTAGCACAACTCATAGGAGTCAGGAACGCGGCCTCGTGGTAGTACGCTCTTAAATTAACCCTGTTTCAGTTAGGACTTTTGGAGGGTTGTATCGTGGTCTGGTTCACGGTTTGTAGAAACAAAGGATATAGGCTCGAAATTATTTGTGCCCACCCATTCCTCGTGATGTTCTCCATTCCTATGTTCAACTAATTTTCGCAAGCATTCACCTTTCATAAGGGTTTCGTGTTGGTTGAGGAAACATTGTTGCTAACAGTTTAAGCACCAATCAGGTTATTGTTTGGAGTCAGTCATCCCATTGTCTTTCGTGTTTGTGCCACACGACTTTGTTCTTGCTCGAGGATCTTTCTTGTGTAATATTTTTCGTCTTTCGCTTTTGCGTTATTTTGCTTATCCCTAACTTTTTCCTGGACTAATTCTTGTGAATCTTTGATTGCAAAGTCCAGCGGGATGCCCTAATTTTTGCCTAAGTCACTCGTTTTCAAGTTTCGACTTAGCGGGCTTTTCATTTCTTTTTTTTTGAACGAGTCGTGTGACATTGTTTATCTTGATTGCTTTGCGAGGGTTGTGACTGCCTCATTCTTTGGTCGATGAAGGATAACCATTGTGGTTTTCAATCTTTAGACCTCTTGATTTGGATAACCATTGTGGCTTCTGGTCTTTGGACCTTTTGATTAGCATAGCGGAATGTAATGGATCCTCAAATACACTCCTTTATGAAAGCCTGAACGCTTGGTCCGATTAGATGACATCTACCCTGCCCCTGGGTTACATGTGAGCGTTTTTCATGTGAAAAGAAACTCCTACTTCAAGGCTCAAAGGGGTTAGCAAGGGTCTATCTTCCTTATATCTCCAGTGTTTAGGGATTCGAAACAAAGCCTGTACATCGTCAACAGGGTCTTATTCGAGAGCACAGAATTAGAGATTTTTGCATTTTCTTCGTCATTCTCCCTCATAGAGTTTAAGCATGACAATTGGTATTGCGATGTACACATGCAAAATTAAATTGACAAATGAATCACTTCAAGAAAAACATGTGAGTTTTATTATTGATAACATTCAAAAGCAAACAACTTTCATACATGTATACAAATGTTTTGCAAATAAAAGGAACTACAAATGGAAATGCAGTAAAGAAGCTGGATATTGCCGTTGTTGAGGAGGCTTGACTCCGTCTAGACCTGTCAGTCTTGGATACTATCAGTGATCAATAGCTCTTTCACAGACTTGTAATCTTCAATTTGCAGTCGTATACTCAACCATAGCAATCATACCTCTTCTTCTAGTTATTCTGACTCTGACACGAGACGTCTGAAGGAAAGAGTGAACTGGAGAGTAAAGTTGTCTTATAAGGTTGCTCGGAAAGACCTGATGATCTTCTGCCTACGTATCTCCATTGACTGATGACCAATGAAGAATCAGAGCGATGTAGTTCCCCTTAATAGGGATGAAAAAAGCATTGAAGAAACATAAACAAACAGCTGCCATTGTTGAGAGTATCTGAATATTGATGGCTTTATTTGCTTCCTGAAGATTCCAGCTTAACGTGGACCATCTGGTAAAACAACCGTGACACCGGTTCCGTTGTGATTAGGCATTGGATTCTGGAGTACATTTGGGTGAGGCGCAAAATTGATCGCCTTGGAGTCAATTAGGTCTTGTACCTTGTTCTGAAAAGCCCAACATTTCTCAATACTGTGCCCCTGGGCCCCCGAATGGAATTCGCATCTGGAATTTGCATCGAAGTTCTGAGGTAGATTATCAGGAGAAGGAACTCTCATGGTACGAAGCTCGACCAGGTTCAACTTTAGCAGCTCTGGGAGCAGTACAGCATATGGGCATGGGATGGGATCAAGTCTGCGGTTTCTCGCTCTTATTCTTTCCTGATTTGGTCTTGGTGCCTGATACTGCTGACCTTGAGGTTGTGGTTGAACCTGTGGCGTAATAGTCACTGCAGTTGTTTGGTATTAACCCTGTGAAGGACCTCTGTCTCGGCCCCTATACACAGCATTGGTCTCGCCTTCTCTTCGTCTTTGGCCATTGCCAAAAGGTTTCTTCACACCAGAAGAACTAGCACTGCTTGCATCCTGAATCTTTCCCAATTTCAGAAATTTTTCTATCCTTTCACCAGCGATGATGATATCAGAAAAACCAATGGACGGCCAGGCGGCCAGGCGATCCAAGTAAACACCTTGCAAGGTGCCCATAAACATGTCGGCCATTTCCCGATCGAGCAATGGAGGTTGAACCTGTGCGGCCAGCTCACGCCACCTCTGGGCATACTGCTTAAAGCTCTCCTTAGGTCCTTGAGACAAGTTCTGCAATTGGGTGCGGTTTGGAGCCATATCAATATTGTATTGATACTGTTTGAGAAAAGCTTCAGCTAAATCTTTCCAGCATCGGATAGAGACCCTGCTCAGCTTCATGTACCAGCTCAATGAAGCTCCAGATAGACTATCTTGGAAGAAATGCATCCAAAGCTTCTCGTCATCTGTGTGAGCCGAGATATTTCCAAAGTATTCATGAATGTGAGTTCTAGGGCACGTGCTGCCGTTGTACTTGTCAAATGATGTCACCTTGAACTTATGAGGGATTCTGACTCCTGGCACTAACCCAAGATTGGTTACATCGATGCCCAGGGAATTCTGACATTCCATGGCCTTAATCTTCTCCGCCAGCTCTTCATACCTTCGATTGTTGACCTCATTCATATTACTCACATCAGCATCCAGTAGAGTGAACTGGTCTTCCTGAGTGTCTTCCTTATGGGCCGCAGTCCCATTTAGATTTGGACCTCCATCACGAGCAGCATTAGGATCCACATTCTTAGTCGGGGTTCCAGTATTAGCATTCCCATGGGGTTGCTCAACCATCAACCTGAGACGCTCTTGATTCTGAGCAATGACGGTCATCATGTCCATGAACTGGTCCATCCTCTGTCGGAGCTCATTGAGATCAGTCTGCATTTGCTCAGCCATTCTCACTCGGTTTCTTTTCGTTGGATACCGATGAACGTGTTGACCAGCTATATTGCCTGAAGTTGAATAAGTTAGGAAGTCCGAATAACATGTAAAAATGCAAAATATGCAAGTCATGCAGTAAATGCGTATGATATGTTCATGAGGATGCAACATGCGACCCTGCAAATGAGTAAGCATGTGTTAGTGATACAAGCATGCAAAGGATGTTATGCAATGCACTGGCATGTGGTCGAAGGTCTGGAGATCACTGGTCTGACGTTGGTGTTGAGAAGACAGTCATGTGCTGGTGAAGAGTCGTAATAACAGTACCACCGAAATCCCGGATTTCAAAAACCAAAGGACCATGTAGAACCTGATCATAATACTGAATAATGCTGGCAAAGTGGGTATGCTGGAAGTTTCAGGGTTCCTGCAAACCTGTAAACCCCTCCCATCTCACGGGTATGCTACTCCGAGTCAACATCACGGACTCTCAAAGCTGGATAGCAATAATACGTTCACCATTTCCGAGAAATGGCTCATGACCAGATCAGGGAATCGGTTTGGCATTATGTACTAACCAGGGAGGTCTCAGTTGAGTGCGGGGAAAACAAGCATCCCTCATAAGTCCCCAGCTTCAAGCACTGAATTGAGAAACAATATTACATTCATCCCGAAGGGTACAATACTATCGTCATACGAACAGTTTGCCTTGACTGGATTCCTATGAGAGAACCAGGCCATCTTATGCGAGTTCCCAGTGGGCCCTCGGATGCGAGTGGGTTTGCCAACAAATGTGGTCTGCCACTGTCATCACTGGAGAGGGTTGTTTCCACCAAGGTTCTCAATGATCGGTCCCTTGACTGCACATAACTATCAAGGTAGCGTATTTCCCCAGAAAGATTCCGGAATCAATACATTCCCGAGAAGATTGCAAGTCAAGGTGTGGAACTCACTACTACCAACATAGCAAGATGCCATGATGCCAAAGTGGAACCACTCTAAGTCCTAGGGTGCACTCGAGCCCCGGTTACGAGCTCATCTCACAGTAACCCCATCCCACAGAAAAATGAAACCAGCACAGCCAGACAATGATAATGATAATGATGCATGATAAATACTGAAAGCAGTAAATAAATGCCGTAAAGTAAAGCTGTAAAGTAAAACTGTAAATGAAAACAGTAAAGCTAAACTAAAGCACACAGCAGCAAACAGGTAAACACCGAAAGAAACAAAAACAGACAAGCGCTAGGATTGACTCTACAAGGGAAACCAGAGATTCTGGGTTCGGTCCCCAGCAGAGTCGTCAGCTGTCGCTCCCGGGATTTTCATCCTAGTATAAACGCGAAAGTGGCGCGGAAAAGGTAGAGTCGCAAGTTAGGCATTTTTATCCCGAAAGAATGGGAAAGGTAATGTTGCACAAACCCGAGGAAGAAGGAAAGGACAAGGTCCTGCGAACCAAAGATCTGGGTTCGGGAGTCGGTTACGACCTGGGAAGGTATTAGCACCCCAGACCTTCCGCCGTACCCGACGGGATCCACGCTTGTTTGTTTGCTTCAATGGGTGAGAAAATAGAGTGCTGTTGAATAAAACTGCTACTGGAACTGGAATGGGAATGGAAAAGGAGAAAGGGAATTGGAATGGAAAGAATGGAATGAAAGGGGGAAATGTAGGGAAAATAAAGAATGTGCTCGAACGGGCCCTACCCCGCTGCCTACGTACCTCATCGGGATAATGAGGATCAGAGTCGACGTAGTTTGCCTAACTAAGGCGGGAACTATTTTATGTTTTTTAGGATGACGTTGCCATAGCTCTAGCACAAGTGTTACCGACACTGACTCGAGGGTGTTTACCATATCGTTGTTTGAACTGTCGAGGCAAGCCGCATTCGTCCGTAAAGATTAGGAGATGGGAAGAGAAGACGCGATGTCTTTGTTGATTGTCTTTTATGAGAAGTGTTTTGAATTTGTTTGTGAACATTCTCATACTAAGACCTATCCATCGCGGGAAGTACTTACACCTCGCCCCGAAATGGAACGCGTATAAGCACTCCGCAACAAAGTCTCGTGTAGTACAAGAACGTTCTACGTTTATTAGGTGTTTTATTTATTTTCTTTATGAAGTGAGAAAGAATGACTCAAGTCGGAAAATGACAAAAAACTAAGGGGATAAGACCAACCCTAAGTCATTTATTATGCACAAAAGGGAAATCCTAATGGTTTGTGAGGTTTTCTAATCCTAAGGAGGAAAAGGAAAAGAAAGAAGAAAAAGGATGCAACTTACTTCCTAAGGAAGATAAGTTGATCCTAAGGGAGGAAATCCTACCAAACACAAATATGGAAGGAAAAATGAATTAAAATGCATAAAAGAAATGCATAAAAAGAAAAGGATAAGATGAAGGAAACATACCTCAATCTTCCCCTCTACAAAACAAATTTTAGTGTGCAATTTATTAAAATAATAAAGCAAACACACAACAATTTAATCCTAAGGTAACTTAGACCTCAACTAGACTCAATCTTAGGTTTAAGGGTGCCTAAACTATGCTAAACTAAAATTCAGCAACTATTTACAGCACTTAAACACACAATCAGCTATGAAAACAATACATAATACAAACAGCATACTACAACTATCATGCAACATGAAAAAGTAGGAGTAAAAAGTTACAAACAGCATGCAAACAAACAAACAACAAACATTTTACAACACCTATATGCAAAAACAGCTATGAAATGCAAAATCCAGAATTGATTATTTCATTTTTTTAATGCACAAACTCAATGAATATGCACTAAAATCATCATGAACATACATTTGAACATGGATCATCATATAAATGCAAGAACATGAACATTTTTGAAGATTATTCAAGAATGCATCACATGGTTGATTATGCCACAAGTAATGCAAAATGTAACACATGAACAAGGCATATGAACATGATGATTATTGATTATGAATATGAAATATGATAGCTCAAACATAATGTCAAACTCAATGAAAAATTCAGAATTGAATTGATATAGATGATGTGATCAAGTATGCAACAAAATGCAACCAAATGCACATACATATGATTATGCAAAATGACACATATCTTGATATAATGGAAATGCAAAAATGATTTAATGCAATGCAACCATATAAAACAGAATGCAACATGATTATTACATACCAAATGATGCATGAACATGGCAACAAAATGGAAGAACTCAAGTTATGCACAAAAGAACACAAAAACACATAATATGCAACATGCATGGAATCGTGTCGAAACGACTCGAAATGGGGGAATGAGCTACTGGAAATGGACTCAAAAATTCCCTAAAATCACTACCTAAACATGTATGGACATTAAAGGCACTAGGACTTAGGAATGAGCATTCAAATAAACCAAAAAACACAAAAATCAACAGCGTTAACCGGTTAACCATATGCGTTAACCGGTTAACGGACCTAAAACAGCAGCAATTTGTGGCAAAACGCACGCGTTAACCGGTTAACCAAATGCGTTAACCGGTTAACGCTGAACAGAATTGAAAAAAAAAGTCTTTGAAATAAGTGCTTTTGGCCACAAACTCACTTCCAATGATCCCTAACATTCCTAGGAACATGCTAACACTAATTTCTACTTAATTTGGGATTATTTACATATGATAGAACCTATAATTATCAACACTTTAAATCCAAATCCAAACAAAATCACAAAATGCAAGCAACACATAAAGAAAATGAAATCGAACGCAATCAAAACGGAAAGCCATTAAAGAATGCCGAAATAGCGAGATGGAGAGAATAACATAAAGAAGAAGTGATTAAGATCACCAACCTACGAAGCGGAGAAGTGCTTCGGTAATTGTTGCAAGAATCGGAGCTTGATCGGAGAGAAAACCGAGAAAACCGAGAAACCGCAAAATAAATGCGTTCTTGACGTTTGAACCTTCGTGCGCTTCCGATAAGCCGAAATCTTCAACAAAATCACTAGCTTCTTCTTCTACAATCCACAATTAATGGAGGTTGGAGGCTTAAGCTTTAAGATCTTCAAGTTTCAATGTGAAACTTGAAGAACTTATTCAAAAAAGCTTTGGTGAAAATGGTGTATGGAGGAAAAGTGAGAGAGAAAAAGTGATGGTGAAAGGTTGAAAAGTTGAAAAAATGGTGGGAACCCTTTGCATTGAAGTGATTAATGCATATATAGAGGCTAGGCTTGGAGCTAAGTTTGGGATTGGAATTAGGTTTGGGGCCAAAAAATTAGGTTTGGGATCCAAAATTAGGTTTGGTAGTTAGTTAGGGTTAGGGTTGGAAAAGGGAATATTCCTTGGAATATTCCTTGGAATGCTCTAGAAGATGGTAGAACATGGTAGAAACATCCAAGGGAAATGGAGTGGAATTGAAGTGGAAAAATGAGAAGGAAAGAATGAAAGGAAGTGTGGAAAGAAAGTGGAAGGAAAAGGGAAAGAAAAGGGAGGGAAAGGTGAATTTTTTCTCTTTTGGTTGGTTAGCTTGGAAGTGGTGTGGATTATTTTTGGTACATCATTTTTCTCTTGAGCTCCAAGCAAGCCCCGATCGACCATACACCTCATGCAAAGGATGATGAATAATTTATTTATTTATTTTTCAAATGCGATGCGATGATATGCGGAATGATGCAAGAATGAAGCGTGAATTGCTCGAGATTGATAATAAATAAGAGGGAAAATTTGGGGGTGTTACAGCTGCCCCTATTCAATCA
Organism: Lathyrus aphaca; assembly: GCA_963966055.1. Classification (NCBI taxonomy): domain Eukaryota; kingdom Viridiplantae; phylum Streptophyta; class Magnoliopsida; order Fabales; family Fabaceae; genus Lathyrus; species Lathyrus aphaca. Next base: position 114,464,187 of record OZ014520.1, read on the forward strand.
CTGTAGACTTGAATGGATGATAGCAGTGCACCATATGCGTGCTCAATCCAAGGTTTATATCCAAAGTCCACCCGCAGCGTGGCAATTTTTCCAAAGTCCAACCGCAGATTGGCCAAAGTCCATCATCTGGGTGGCAAATTCTCAAAGTCCAACCGTAGATTGGCCAAAGTCCATCCTCTGGGTGGCAAATTCTCAAAGTCCAACCGTAGATTGGCCAAAGTCCATCCTCCGGGTGGCGAATTCTTAAAGTCTCCCGTAGTGAGCAAAAGTCTCCTGTAGTGAGCCAAAGTCTCCTGTAGCTGAGCAACGTGCCCCCGTAGTGTGGCAAGAATTGAAGTCTCTCGTAGTGAGCAAAAGTCTCCCGTATTGAGCCAAAGTCTCCCGTAGCGAGCAACAGCCCCCGTAGTGTGGCGAAGAATTGAAGTCTCCCGTAGTGAGCAAAAGTCTCCCGTAGTGAGCCAAAGTCTCCCGTAGCGAGCAACAGCCCCAGTAGTGTGGAAAAGAATTGAAGTCTCCCATAGTGAGCAAAAGTCTCCCGTAGTGAGCAGATGTCTCCCGTAGATGAGCAATGTGCCCCCGTAGTGTGGCAAATTTTACCAAGGTCTCCCGTAGCTGAGTAGTGTGCCCCGTAGTGTGGCAAATTTTACAAAATTCTCCCGTAGTTGAGCAATGTGCCCCCATAGTGTGGCAAGATTTCCAAGGCCCCCGTAGTGTGGCAGAGTATCCCCGCAGAATGATCGGAAGCCCATCATCAGGATGGTAAGGTATCAAAAGTCTCCCGTAGCGAGCAGGGACCCCCGTAGTGTGGCAAATCATTCAGAAGACCACCCGTTGTGTGGCATGTCATTAATATCCCAGCAAAAGTCCATTCGTAGCGTGGCAAATCAACAATCTCCCGGTGTTATTCCAAATCATTCATCAGATTACTACTCTTCACATCCGAGTTCTCCACAAGCAGAGTTCAGATGGTTGGGTTTATTTCCCTTTTCTCTTCCACCGAGTGCAAATTTTCTGGTTGTTTTTAGTATTCAATCCCTGCATACTTCAAACGTCTGAAAGCGACTGCTATCATCCATTCAAGTCTACAGTGATTTAATAGGGGCAGCTGTAACACCCCAAAATTTGCCCTCTTATTTATTATCAATCTCGAGCAATTCACGCTTCATTCTTGCATCATTCTGCATATCATCGCATCGCATTTGAAAAATAAATAAATAAATTATTCATCATCCTTTGCATGAGGTGTATGGTCGATCGGGGCTTGCTTGGAGCTCAAGAGAAAAATGATGTACCAAAAATAATCCACGCCACTTCCAAGCTAACCAACCAAAAGAGAAAAAAATTCATCTTTCCCTCCCTTTTCTTTCCCTTTTCCTTCCACTTTCTTTCCACACTTCCTTTCATTCTTTCCTTCTCATTTTTCCACTTCAATTCCACTCCATTTCCCTTGGATGTTTCTACCATGTTCTACCATCTTCTAGAGCATTCCAAGGAATATTCCCTTTTCCAACCCTAACCCTAACTAACTACCAAACCTAATTTTGGATCCCAAACCTAATTTTTTGGCCCCAAACCTAATTCCAATCCCAAACTTAGCTCCAAGCCTAGCCTCTATATATGCATTAATCACTTCAATGCAAAGGGTTCCCACCATTTTTTCAACTTTTCAACCTTTCACTATCACTTTTTCTCTCTCACTTTTCCTCCATACACCATTTTCACCAAAGCTTTTTTGAATAAGTTCTTCAAGTTTCACATTGAAACTTGAAGATCTTAAAGCTTAAGCCTACAACCTCCATTAATTGTGGATTGTAGAAGAAGAAGCTAGTGATTTTGTTGAAGATTTCGGCTTATCGGAAGCGCACGAAGGTTCAAACGTCAAGAACGCATTTATTTTGCGGTTTCTCGGTTTTCTCGATTTTCTCTGCGATCAAGCTCCGATTCTTGCAATAATTACCGAAGCACTTCTCCGCTTCGTAGGTTGGTGATCTTAATCACTTCTTCTTTAAGTCATTCTCTTCATCTCGCCATTTCGGCATTCTTTAATGGCTTTCCGTTTTGATTGCGTTCGATTTCATTTTCTTTATGTGTTGCTTGCATTTTGTGATTTTGTTTGGATTTGGATTTAAAGTGTTGATAGTTATAGGTTCTATCATATGTAAATAATCCCAAATTAAGTAGAAATTAGTGTTAGTATGTTCCTAGGAATGTTAGGGATCATTGGAAGTGAGTTTGTGGCCAAAAGCACTTATTTCAAAGACTTTTTTTTCAATTATGTTCAGCGTTAACTGGTTAACACATTTGGTTAACCGATTAACGCGTGCATTTTGCCACAATTTGCTATTGTTTTAGGTCCGTTAACCGGTTAACGCATATGGTTAACCGGTTAACGCTGTTGATTTTTGTGTTTTTTGGTTTATTTAAATGCTCATTCCTAAGTCCTATGGCCTTTAATGTCCATACATGTTTAGGTAGTGATTTTAGGGAATTGTTGAGTCCATTTCCAGTAGCTCATTCCCCCATTTCAAGTCGTTTCGACACGATTCTGTGCATGTTGCATATTATGTGTTTTTGTGTTCTTTTGTGCATAGCTTGAGTTCTTGCATTTTGTTGCCATGTTCATGCATCATTTGGTATGTAATAATCATGTTGCATTCTGTTTTATATGGTTGCATTGTATTAAATCATTTTTGCATTTCCATTATATCAAGATATGTTGCATTTTGCATAATCATATGTATGTGCATTTGGTTGCATTTTGTTGCATACTTGATCACATCATCCATATCAATTCAATTCTGAATTTTGCATTGAGTTTGACATTATGTTTGAGCTATCATATTGCATATTCATACTCAATAATCATCATGTTCATATGCCTTGTTCATGTGTTACATTTTGCATTACTTGTGGCATAATCAACCATGTGATGCATTCTTGAGTAATCTTCAAAAATGTTCATGTTCTTGCATTTATATGATGATTCATGTTCAAATGTATGTTCATGATGATTTTAGTGCATATTCATTGAGTTTGTGCATTAAAAAATGAAAATAATCAATTATGGATTTTGCATTTCATAGCTGTTTTTGCATATAGGTTCTGTAAAATGTTTGCTGTTTGTTTGTTTGCATGCTGTTTGTAACTTTTTACACCTACTTTTTCATGTTGCATGCTGGCTGTAAAAAGCTGATTTGTGTTATGCATTGTTTTCATAGCTGATTGTGTGTTTAAGTGTTGTAAATAGTTGCTGGATTTTAATTTAGCATAGTTTAGGCACCCTTGAACCTAAGATTGAGTCTAGTTTAGGTCCAAGTTATCTTAGGATTAAATTGTGGTGTGTTTGCTTTATTATTTTTAATAAAAATGCACATGAACCTTTGTTTTGTAGAAGGGAAGATTGAGGTAAGTTTCCTTCACCCTATCCTTTATTTTTTATGCATTTCTTTTTGCATTTAATTTCCTTTACCTTCCATATTTGTGTTTGGTAGGATTTCCCCCTTTGTTAGGACCAACTTATCTTCCTTAGGAAGTAAGTTGTATCCTTTTTCTTCTTTCTTTTCCTTTTTCTCCTTAGGATTAGAAAACCTCACTAACCACTAGGATCTCCCTTTTTTGCATAATAAATAACTTAGGGTGTGTCTTAGCCCCTTAGTTTTTTTCCTTTTCCGACTTGAGTCATTCTTTCTCACCTCATAAAGAAAATCAATAAAACACCTAATAAAGGTAGAACGTTCTTGTATGACACAAGACTTTGTTGCGGAGTGCTTATACGCGTCCCATTTCGGGGAGAGGTGTAAGTCCCTACCACGATGGATAAGTCTTAGTATGAGAATGTTCACAAACAAACTCCAAAACACTTCTCATAAAAGACAATCAACAAAGACATCGCGTCTTCTCTTCTCATCTCTTAATATTTGCGGACGAATGCAACTTGCCTCGACAGTTCAAACAGCGATACAGTAAACACCCTTGAGTCAGATCTGGTAACACCTGAGCTAGAGCTATGGCAACGTCATCCTAAAAAAATACAACATAGTTCCCGCCTTAGTTAGGCGAACTACGTCGACTCTGATCCTCATTATCCCGATGAGGTACGTAGGCAGTGGGGTAGGGCCCGTTCGAGCGTATTCTTTATTTTCCCTACATTTCCCCCTTCTGTTCCTTTTCTTTTTCAATTCCATTTCTTTTCTCATTCTCATTCCCTGCCAGTAGCAGTTCTTTTATTCAGCAGCAAATTTATTTTCTCACCCTTTGAAACAAAACAAGCAAGCGTGTATCCCGTCGGGTACGGCGGACAATCTGGGGTGTTAATACCTTCCCAGGTCGTAACCGACTCCCGAACCCAGATCTTTGGTTCGCATGACCTTGTCCTTTCCTTCTTCCTCAGGTTTGTGCAGCATTACCTTTCCCGTTCCTTCGGGATAAAAATGTCTGGCTGGCGACTCTACCTTTCCACGCCACTTTCGTGTTTGTACTAGGATGAAAATTCTGGGAGCGTCGACCACCGCTTCCAACCGTCGACCACCGTTTCCAGAATCACTTTCTTCTACAAATGGCTTCCCAAGCTCAAGGCACGGCTTTTTTTCGTGTTTATATTAGTCATAGGCTTGATATCACGACGGCTGAGAATAGCAGCTGATGAACGGGCAATGCAGCGGAGAAGAAGATGAAATGAAAAAGCTTAAAATAAAGCCTTGGGATCCTATTTATAGGAAAGGGAACACGTGCAGACGCGCGTGACCCCTACCCCTAGCAAATTATTACCTACGCACTAGCCCCTAGGCTAGCCGTCAGAGCATTAATAGGCGCGAATTCCCAAATACGCCAACTTTTCGTTTCATATCCTCTTGTCGAGCGACGTAACGACTGTTCGCCTACCGAGGATCGTCAACGATAGCTTCCTGGCCCGCACACTGCATACCCTTGAGCACGAAATCATTACTAAGTCGCCGCTCCTCCGCACGAGCAACGACTTAGGGGGCTCCTGTTCTGGGCAGGCCCAATTCCCAGAATTGGGCCAGGCAAACCAGCTCTGCAGAAGGCTCGACGTCGAGCAACATTGAGAATAATGGTCCCTGTCGACCAAAGTTATATCGACCAAGACGAAGTCCTCCAACGGCTAGTTTTGACCGTTACTTATCTTTACGGATTCCGCGATCCGCGCCCAACGGTGTGGACCAATAATCTTCCACTTAGTCCAGTATATAAACCCTTTCATTTAGGAGGGTCAGGTATTCAGCCATGTTATCGTTTTTAGCATGGAAATCTCCTCGGACTTGGATAGCGACCAGCTGGGAATCCGTGCAAATTGTGATATCTTCCGCTTCCAGGTCGGTCGCGAGCCGTATGCTTGCTAGGAAGGCTTCGTATTCCGCCTGGTTGTTGGAGGTGGGAAAGGATAAAGTTAAGGATACTTCGATGATGTTTCCTTCTTCGTTTTCTACGATAACCCCAGCTCCGCTACCCGCCGGGCCAGATGCTCCGTCCACGAAGATAGTCCATTTGGATGGGGATTTCGGCTCCTGCTCAGTGAAAGTGAGTTCTGCCATAAAATCGGCCAGTGCTTGAGCTTTGAGAGTTTGTCTCCCCTCAAATTTGATTTCGAATTCGGACAGTTCTAATGACCATTTTAGCATTCGCCCGACCATATCTAGTCGACCGAGCAATTGTCTTATGGGTTGGTCTGTTCTTACGATGATGGTGTGGGCCAAGAAATAATGTCGTAGCCTTCTGGCTGCAAAAAGGAGGGCCAGGGCCACCTTTTCTACCTGGAGGTATCGAATTTCACGGCCATGGAGTGCCTTGCTCGTAAAATAGACAGGTTTCTGTCCCTCGGGTAGGTCGCGTATGAGGGTCGCGCTTACGGCTTCATTTTCTACGGCGAGATAGAGGTAAAGTGTTTCCCCTTCTTCAGGCCTGGACAAAACTGGGGGCTCAGATAGTGCCTTCTTCAGGTGGGACAAGGCTAGCTCGCACTCCTCTGTCCATTAAAAAATATCCTCTTTGCGGAGGAGCTTGAAAAAGGGGAGGGCGTGTTAAGCGGACTTTGCCACAAATCGAGCGAGGGAAGTGAGGACCCCGTTCAGTGATTGTATGGATTTTTTAGAATTAGGGGTTGGAAGTTCTGCAAACGCCCGACATTTGTCGGTATTGGCCTCGATGCCTCGCTCGGTTAGATAGAATCCGAGGAACTTCCCTGCTCGGACCCCAAATGTGCACTTCTCGGGATTGAAACGCATTTTGCATTTCCGTGCTTGATCGAACACTTTTCGTAAGTGGGACGCATGGTCTGTCTCTTGTTGAGATTTGACGATCATGTCGTCCATATACACTTCGAGCATATCTCTGATTTCTGCCCGGAATACTTTATTCATCATGCGCTGATATGTCGCGCCTGCATTTTTTAGACCGAAGGGCATAACGTTATAATAGTAGTTTCCCGATTCGGTCATGAAGGTCGTGTACTTTTTGTCGGACACGGCCATGGTTATTTGATTGTACCCTGAGTAGGCGTCCATGAAGGACAATAACTTGAAACTGGACGAATTGTCGACCAATTCATCGATGTTAGGCAAAGGATATGCGTCTTTCGGGCATGCCCGGTTAAGATCAATATAATCAACACACATTCTCCACTTTCCATTAGATTTCTTGACAAGTACAACATTTGAGAGCCAAGTTGTGTACCTGGCCTCGGTTACAAATTTTGCCTCTAGGAGGTCTTTAACAGCAGATTCAGCCGCTTCAGTTTCTTTGGTCGACTACTTCCTCCTGCGTTGGGCGACCGCTTTGTGTGTTGGGTCGATGGAGAGGTGATGGCAGGCTGTCTCGGGGTCGAGTCCTGGCATCTCTGTGGCGCTCCAGGCGAACAGATCCGCGTTTCCTTTTAGGCAAGCTTCTAACTGTCGTTTTGCCAAGTCGGGCATATGTGCTCCGATCTTAACGCACCGGGTCGGGTCATCTCCCAAAGGAATCAGCTCGAACTCTCCGTCTGGAATTGGTCGGGATAGTGAATCAGTCAGCTTTTGAATGCCCTCGTTGTCGTCTGAGAACCTGAAGTCCATATTGATAGAGTCTACCTGAGGAAAGGCCCTGGATGTTTGTGGAGCATCCGGTGAAGTCAATGCTGAAGGACTTGGTTGGTAAGATATTGAGCTAAGACCTTTAGATGCCGCTTCGAAACATCGGCGAGCAGCATCGACGTCCCCGTGCAGTGTAGCAACCTTGCCCGAAGTAGTATAATACTTCATCTTAAGGTGGACGGTGGATGGAACAACGATCAGCTCGGCTAGTGTCGGTCGTCCCAGAATGCACTGGTATAGCGACGGGCAATCCACGACTAGGAACTGGACTCGGACCGTTCTGGCTGTCTCGGCTGCTCCGAAGGTGACAAACAGATCGACATAGCCCCATGGTCAGGAGACTGCTCCGTTGAAACCTTGCAAGTCTGACCCGACGTATGGAGTCAGGTGTGTTTCGTTTAACTAGAGTGTTGAAAACAATTGGGAGTACATAATGTCGCAGGAGCTGCCTTGGTCCACCAAGATTCTTCTCACATCAAAATTCGCCATTCGCGTCCGGATAAGTAGCGGGATGCTGGCGTTTGGCGCCCCTCCTAAGAGTTCCTCCCGGTAAAAGGCAAGGGGTACCGAGCCTTCTCTTGGTGGGTCCAGGGTTGCGTTCTGTGCGGGGCCCTTCGCAATCAGCTGGTCGAATTTTCTCTTTACGGATCCGATCGTGATTTTGTTGAAACCTCCCTCTGAGATGACCATTGCGGATGGAAAGGTTTCCCATGGGCTATGGGAGGAAAGGTACCCCGGACTCCCTGTGTGATCGGGCAGGAAGAAATCCTTCGGGCGATAGATGCTCAGTGCGACCTTCATGTTTGCATCCGTATGAACGGGTACAACCTCCTCGATCTTTTGAGTCTCCTGTGCTTCTTGTCGAGGAGTGTCCCTGGATTTAGTGAATTGTTTAAGGTGCCCGTCCTTAATAAGTATTTCGATTGCATCCTTGAGATGGATGCAGTCTTCGGTATTGTGGCCATGACTTTTGTGGAATCTGCAATATTTTGTTTTGTCCGTGCCCGGTTTGTTAGGTTGCTGCTTCGGAAAGCGTACCCCTGCTTGCCTGAATTCTGAGTTGGCACATTTGGACAAGATTTTCTCCCCGGAGGCCAGGAGTGGAGTATATTCGTGAAATCGGCCGACGGGTCCTCTGTGCTCCCGCGGTTCACGGGAGCGGTCATCCTTTCTTTTGTCTCCTCCCCGGCGAGATGTCGAGGGTTCATCGACTCGGTGGAGCTTCGCATCTTCGCGACGTCGAGCGTCTCGTACGGAGTTGGCTGCCTATTTTTCCTCATACTGGATATAAGCTTGGGCTTTCAGCAAGAATGCGTCAAGGGTGGCAGGGGTCTCGATGTCGAATGCCCGGTGAAAATCTGTTGACGGGCGCAGTCCCCGTTCCAACAAATACTTCTTCATGTCGTCGGTTGTGGACACCTGGGCTGATTCTTTGTTGAACCTTTCGATATAAGTTCGTAAAAGTTCTTCCTTCCCTTGGATGATCGCTTTGAGCGAAAGCTTTCGTCTTCGGGTGTCGCCTTGAGGCGGTGAAGTTCCTGGAAAACGTGCGTCCGAGCTGTTTCCAGGAAGTGATGGACTCTGCTTCGAGGCTTTTATACCACGTCATCGCCCTTTTCCTCAGTGTTGTAGGAAAGAGGCGACATTTGATCGCTCCTCGTACTCCTCGATAGTCGAGCAACGCATCAATATTCTCGATATGCTCATCCGGATCTGTGGTCCCATCATATGAGCCTAGTGGTGGTGGTTTTTCTAAACCTCTTGGAAGTTTAGCTGCCATGATTTCTGATGAGAGGGGGCCCCGGGTGTCCTCGTCGTCGCTGGAGTTGAACGAATGGGACCTGGGTGCGCGCTTCTTTACTCGTCGAGGCGATGCAGATCTTGATTTGCTCCTTCTTGATTTTCTTGGAGGGGAAGATCGCGAAGGAGACTGGCAAGGTCGTTTTTCCCCAGTAGATTCGTCGATGCGTCCCTTCCTTTTTCTCTTGGGAGGAGAGGGACTACGTCTTCTCTGGTGTCTCGCGGGAGACCGGGGTCGACAATTATTTTCTTCGAGACGGGCAATTTTCTCGCCATGGGCGAGGAGCAGCAAATTTGTCTGATTCAATATTTCGGCCAGTGCGGCGAAGTCAGATCCTGAAGGAGTCGGGGGAAAGGGGACTTCCAGGCGACTCTCCAGAGGTTGGTCGCGGTCGGGAGAAGGCGATGCCGTCTTCCCGTCTGGGTGATCTTGCACGATTTCTTCGTGCGGAGGATGATAAATGTTGCTCTCACGTTGCGTGAGGATCATGCCGTCGTTCGATCGGTTGTCCGGATTGTCTCGAGCAGCCATGGATCTTGGTAAAAACTTTGGTTCTTTGAAGATTTTGAGAGAGAAGAACGGGGATATCAGATTCTCACAGACAGCACCACCTGATCGTACCTGGAGATCAGGATCCGATACGGTTGGCCTCGAGCGTTGTTGAAGGACGGTTGATGAGGAGAGGAGGGGGGTGTACCTGCAAGGCACTCCGATGCTGAAGTAAGACACTGAGCAAAGAGTGAGCAAGTACAAGAATTAAGGTCAGAGAATTGAATATTTGACCCTCCCAAATGAGAGGGTTTATATACTGGACTAAGTGGAAGATTATTGGTCCACACCGTTGGGCGCGGATCGCGGAATCCGTAAAGATAGGTAACGGTCAAAACTAGCCGTTGGAGGAGTTCGTCTTGGTCGGTATAACTTTGGTCGACAGGGACCATTATTCTCAATGTTGCTCGACGTCGAGCCTTCTGCAGAGCCGGTTTGCCTGGCCCAATTCTGGGAATTGGGCCTGCCCAAAACATATATATATATATATATATATATATATATATATATATATATATATATATATATATATATATATATATATATATATATATATATATATTTATATTTATATACTTATATATATATGTACTCATTCGCCAATTGGTATGGCTAGTATGAACTCATTCGCCAAATCAAGTGGAGAATTGTTTTGAATTTTTAATATGTTCGCCATTTGATATGATGAATTTGTTGAAATTTTTTTTCATTTAGCCAATTCAATTGGCGAATTGGTTTTAATTTAGACTTGTTCGCCAATCAAGTTGTTGAAAATGCATGGAAAGTATATTACTTTGGTAAAAAATTTTAAAACATTGTTATTTTGGGATTTATTTTATTAAATTATGTTATTCTAAATAAAAAAATTCGTATGAGACCTACAAAGAAATTGAGATCATCAATGAAAATGTTCTTAGATACTACTTTAACATTCAAAATTTTAAAATATTAAATATATAATATACAAGTTAATATATTTATTTAACGTTAGACTTTTAAATTATACTCGGAAGTTGACATAGGATTTTTTTTAATGTAAATATTTAATTTTTCAAAAGTATTTTTCAAATAACCTATTTTTTAAACAATTTTTCAATCTATCTCACTTTTAGACAAATTTAGGAAGAGTCGCAAATCCAATTGACGATCATGTACAAAGTTAAAAAACAGTCGTCAAACCAATTGACAACACCCTTTAGCAACACCTCTTTAATTTTATACATGATCGCCAATTGAATTGGATAAAATGAGATAGAATAAAAAATTATTTAAAAAATAAATTATTTGAGGAATATTTTTGAAAAATAAGGATATTTCCATAAATAAAAAATCGTTGACATAGTATCATCATCCAAATAAATAATGAGTAAAAAAAAACAATATTAAAGTTAAGTCAAAAAAATAAAAAACCAAATGTGACAGCATAACTTTAATTTGATTCGACATCAAATAAATGTTAAACCATCATAGATTAGGAGAGGTCTAGAGAAACCTAGACAAAGATAGTAAATGTTGAATTGTACTCGTTTTTTAATCATTAGTTGCTAACAGCCTAACAGGTTACAGTATTTGTAATACGTGTTTGAAAGAACACCCAACACTTCCGATACATTTTCATTTGCGTTATTATTACAACTTCCAAGATCACTAGTATTTAATATTTTTTAAATTAAAATTAGTACTAGTTGACAGTTGTATTTAATTGCTAACTTTTTTTGGAAAACAAATACACTACGTAGACATAAAATTGTCCAGTCCAATAAAAGAGAGAAAGCATAATTAAATGCTGAATGGGAATGAATATCTTGCGTATTTATTTTGTTTGAGGCGTGCTATTTTTACACAGATTCATGCATACACCGTATCATCAAGTACACCTTAGGTGACAAACAAAGCAACAAATTCTTGCATAACAATCAAAGTAAAATAAATTATTAAAAAAATAAAAATATTAGATTTTGCCTTACTAATACTGTGTAGGTTTGAAAACCAGTGTCAAAATATCTTTTCCAATTTTGTTTTGATGTAAAATAGGTCTTCCGTGCATAAACCATAAATAAGAGCAATGCTATGCTTACTCTTTTTTCTAGTACACGACCGTACCGTATTAGTAAAATAAAGATTTTGTGGCGGTTAGGTTTTAAATATGATATCTCTTTGGTTACAAGGTGCACACCTCTCAGCTGGAAGACTATGCATCTTTTATTATATATTTGTCAGATTTATATAAACCAATTGTTATCCACAAAACCAAATTAACAAGATATTTATATAATTTAATCTAACTATTGATAATTTTTTATAATATTTTAATTTAGGTTAATTATATTAAATTTTTATAATATTTTAATTTAATCTAATTATTTTTAATTTCTATAATATTTTAATTTTATCTAACTATTTTTAAGTTCTATAATATTTTAATTTATATATTATAGAAATTAAAATAGTTAGATTAATAACGTTTAAATATTATAGAAATTAAAAATAATTAGATTAAATTAAAATATTATAGAAATTAAAAATAGTTAGATCAAATTAAAATAATATAGAAATTAAAAACAGTTAGATTAAATTAAAATATTATAGAAATTAAAAATAGTTTAATTAAATTAAAATATTATAGAAATTAAAAATAATTAGATTAAATTAAATAGAAATTAAAAATATTTAGATTAAATTAAAATATTATAGAAAATTACTCATAGTTAAATTAAATTATATAAATATCTTGTTCATTTGGTTGTGTGGATAACAATTGATTGATATAAGTGTGTTACAAATATATAACAAAAGTTTTGTAGTAACCCATTGGATAGGTGTGCACCTTGCTACCCTGAGGTATCGGGTTCAACATCTAGCTATAACAAAGCTTTTAGTTGATTTTTTTCTTAATAAAATCATATGATACATGGACGCCACGTGGATTTAAAATTAAATAAAAAATAAATGTCACAGAGACGTCATATGTGCGGATTTCGTCGTCCAGTCAGCAATAAGGAGAGTGAAAATATAATCTTAGTTTGATGAGGGGGGAATCTCAAATTCTTTTTCTTAAGGGGATAAATCAAAACACGTTTGTTTGGAAGAGGCTAAATTTTATATTAATTATAAAATTTTGAAATAATAAGTTTAGACTCACTTGAGAAGTAGTATTGGAAACTTTGAGAAACAAAGTGTAAGAAATCTATCACCTTAAGATTTTTGGTGAGTATGTGGTTTTTCTCTCACAACATGTATATAGAGAAAAACTCCAAAAAATGTAAACATGCTCCCTCATATTGATCCCTGAATTAAATTTTCCAACAATAAGTGATGATGAAATGAAATAGGATTAAGGTGTAATGGACCAAGTTTTGGGCACGGTGGAATGAGATGAACCTGTAATATTAGTATTCTAATATTTAAGCCAGAAAATGAATAAGAAGGGATATGAGTGGTGTGTGAAGGTCCTCCGCACTGGATGGTGGATATGAGTCATCTCTCATTGAAGAGTGTCAACGGTGGTACAAGTGTATGCATGTTAAATGGCTTTTGCTCGATGTGGAACATTATGGATAGACTCACACTTGAAAGGGAGTGTTAAAAATAACAAGTGTTGGTTGGAAATTTTGAGAAACTAAGTGGAGATATATCATTTTAAGGTTTCGGGTGAGTATGTGTGTGTCTCAGAAGGTGTGTTGCTTATAGAGAAAGACTCCAAAGAATGTAAAAATGCTCCCTCGTGTTGACCTCCGAATTAAATGTTCCAACAATAATTGATGATGAATTTAAAGAAGATTAAGGTGTAATAGAACAAGTTTTTGGCACAGTGGAACAAGATGAACTTGTAATGTTAGCATTATAATGTTTAAGTTAATAAATGAATGAAATGTGGTATAAGTGTCATATGAGTATAATACTTTATTCTCGGTGCATCAAAGGTCCTCCCCACATGATGGTGGATAGTGTAAACACCCCAAATTTGCCCTCACTAAGTTCACACCATGGCTTGTGATATTTTCATTTGCATAAGTTCAATCATATCATATCGTGTTGCATTTTTGCTTCACTGCATTGGTTCAAAGTCATCTGCATCTAGGGTTTGTGATCTGAGCAATCCATGAGCAATCTGAGCCACTCCAAAGGCCTCCAATCATCTCAAGAGGGTCCATGTATATTCAATCATCATATTATATCCTCACAAGATCAAGAAAGTCAAAAGATCACAAGAACTGGCAAAGCATGGAAGCAGAGCTAAGGTTTAACTACACAGATGACCTAAAATTAGGGTTTTGGTTTCAGAGGCCATAACTCCAAATTTTTTGGTCATTTTTGTTTCTATTGGTCTCTATATGATATAAGGATCATGCATACCAAGTTTGATGGAAAAATTCATTGTGGAAGTCATCTGATCATTAGATAACTTCTTGAGCAAGTCAGAGCCAAATCAGGGCATCTGAGGCCCCCCAACATGGAACCAAAATGGATTTTTCATCAAAATGAAGTCACATGGTCTTTATTTGATCATTTAAGTGGTTTGAAGTTCACAAATTTGAAGAAAAGTGGGCTAAACCAAAAGTTGCCAAATATGGAAATGACTTGTAATGTAAACTTTCCATTTTGGGAAAGTTTTTCAACCTCCTCTTTCTCAACCAAAAATGCTTCAAATGAAAAATTCTTGGTCATGAAACTTCAATCCACTTGCTGATTTGCCTCAATCTCACTTCCATGGTTCTCCTTGATCACAGCTGCACCAGACATGCCTTTGTCCTTGGCCTGAATTTGCCCATACCTCAAAGGACACCTAACCTTGACTTTTTGCAAAATGAACTATACCAATCAGCATAGGCCACCAACAACTCTCTGACCTATCAAGACTTGATACATGGACCAAAAGCAAGCCATTTTGATACAACAAGCAAGGCTGAATCCTCCCATAACTCAGCATACACCAAAACTCCCTCTTATGCATTTTTCTTCGAAACTCAGCACACAAGCTACAAACATCAAAACAAACTCCATAGAACAACTCACCATGAACCACTGATCATTTCCCAACCATCACCTTGCCCTAAAAGCCCCCATATCAAAAACACGATTTCTCTCCCCCTTTGAACTGAACTGCATCAATCTCACAAACCAGCCATAAAAAATTCCATCCAAGCATTGCAAACTCCTCAGGAAGTTCATTAAAGGCATCTTGGACCAAAGAAGCAGCCAAAAAGCTCCAGGGTTGAAAGCTTCACCTCAGGTAGCCATGCGAATTCATTTTTCCAGAAGCTTTATTTTAAGTTCTTAAATGGTTAAGTGTGATCCCCTGAGCATGATGAACCTTGAATTATTGAAAATAGTTGAGAATTGAGGATGTATGACTTGTCTGAAATTTCTGCCATTTTTATACTTTGCTTCGAATCTTGTTTGTGAGTGAAAAGAAATGGAGTTTGAGGTTAGTGATGTGCTTAGGGAGGTGAGAGGAAGCAATCTGGAGCTTTAGAGCTCCAGAATTGACCTAGGGAGCATTTTGGGAAATTTTCAGGGGAGGGGTGGCCGAAGATGACCGGAGGTCATTTCCGGCCACCTGAAAGTGATTAGGTTAATTAATTAGGGTTATGGTTTGTTTTGAACGTGGGTCGTTAGATTGAGTTTCCCGCGCGTGTATGAGTGGTGAGGATTGAATCATTAAAATTAATTATAGGATTAATCTTTAATTAATTCAGCTTAAGGAAGTTTGCACCTGGGTCGTCCAGATGCGCGCCCAGACAAACATTCCAAGCCCAGATCAAATCATGTCCTTCCCTTTTGCATACTTTTCTTTTATTTAATTATTATTTCATTTTCTTTGTTTTATTTTCTACGAATTTTAAAAAATAGTAAAATATATCAAAAAATTCTGAAAATTTTTATCAAACATTTTATGAATTTTCAGAACCCAAAAATATATTTTTTTTTTTTTGCATAAAAATTTGTTTTTAAATCATTTAAATGATTATTTTTAATTAGTTAATGAGAATTAATTAATTAAAAATACATTTAAGTATTTAAAAATCCCAAAAAAATTCAGAGAATATTTTCAAACATTTACAAACTCACAACACAAATTTCTTTTTAGTTTTGATCACACTTTGACAATCTTCACTTGAATTAGGGTTCTTTAATTTGAATATTTTTAACTCTAACTTCAAAAATTCATAACTTTTGATCCAAGTTGAGTTTGTGAATGGTTCTTTTTGCATTGTGTTATGCATACTTTCAAGCATCTAAAAACATTTTTGCTTCATTTTTATCTTGCATTTTCAATTTGTTTGGTATTTTACCTTTAGGATCACCCTTAAAACCCTAGAAATTTAGGAAAATCATAAGTCCTTTAGGGCTTAGCTTCTGACCTTCCCCTTTGGGCAGTGAACTTGCATAGGTTTAGGGTTCCTTTGATTCCATTTTCAATTTTTTATCTCATGCTTTGCTTCTGATTTTGAATTTTGCATCTCATGTTGTACATAAACCCTAATTTGCATCTTCATTTGCATCCCTCTTACATAAGCTTGCATACATGAACTTGCCATGACATTTTGTGCATCCACATGACATATAAGACATCTTAGGACAGGTTGAAATCATGTTTGATCATTGCATCATTCATTTGCCATGTCTTGCTTTCATTTCATGTCATATGCATTCATGAACTTTCATGCTTCTTACATGTCTCATTTGCATTCCAATCCTTTGTATGATCATCCCCATCTCATGACATACATTTATGTCATCTCTTTGCATTATTTGCATCATAAATATGCTTCTGACTTTGGCTTTCATCTTTGCATTCCATCTCATTTTCATTTCATTTCCTTTTGTTAACTTTTCAGGTGGTAAGTGTTTGAGAAGTGAATTTGCCTTCACTTCTCATAATCTCTTCGCATCTCTTTTATGCATCATTGCTGCATTTTACTTGTGAATTAGAGTGAGCTTGCTCATTCATGCTCCTTCCCCTCTTTCTTCTTTCAAGCAACTTATCTTCTTAAGTGAAGTAAGTTGTCTTGCTTCTTTTTTCCCTTCCTTCATCCTGCTTCTTCCTTGGTGGTTTTTCTCTTGAAGATCTTCTTGCAAGCCTCATAAACTCTAGTAACAACCAAGCATGATCACAATTAGGGTTTGATTAGTCCCCCCATTAGTTTTACCTTTGTGTCATCTTTGTGTCTCCTTTTCTCATCTCATAATCAAGGACTAAACCTTAAAGGTCTTAAGGCTTTGTGATTAGGGTTATGCTTGTGTCCTTCTATTAGGATGGAGTGTATAACTTTAATCCTAAGTGTTAAACCCTTAATGTGTTTAAATCCTTTAATCAATCCACCTAATAATCACTAAGACATTAAGCTTGTAACTTGGTCCTTGCATTAGGGTTCTAATTCTTCCTTAATTGGTTAAGAAGGACTAACCCTAGTGTTAATGGACAAGTCCCCCTCAAGTTGTCTTACAAACCCTAAAATCCACTTCTTAATCTTACCATTAACTAAAATCCATCTTAATAAAGGCTTTGTTTTGTCATGGGGTTAATCCCTAATCATGGATTAAGTTGAGGAGCCTTCCTCAGCTTAAATGTTCTCATCTATTATCCTTCTATTAGGATGGTGTAATGGGTCCATTAAATCCTTGATTATAGCTTAAACTCATTACTTAACACTAAACTAAAAAACTCCAAAAACATTTAAATAAATATAAGTAGGTTAATGATCTTAATCCTACATCATGGTGACTAAGTGTGGGGTGCTTACTTCACACTTAAGGTATTTTTATCACCCCTAATCAGAGGGAAGATGTGATGAGTTTACTAACCCTGGGTTTAGGCTTAAGCTCATTTTCTTATGACAAACTCCAAAAGCAATAAAAGATTGAAAATAACAAAAACAAACAATAATCGTCTCCTCCGGGATTCTTTTCTCACCTCATTCACTCACAAACAAGAACTTGTTTCTTCCGTCTAATGCAAGACAGTTTTCACCTGAGCCAGACAGGTCATACACTTGAGCATAGGCAGGTGAGCAGTTCACAAGTCAATTTATCATTCAGTCTCTTTGAGTCGAACTACAGTGCTCTGACTTCCTCATTGCACGAGAGGATACGTAGGCACAACTTAACAATTATCGAACAAAAGTCTCTGTGTCTTCCCCCCTCTTCCAGCATTATTCTTTAAGCCTCATTCCTGAGCATTTCACTTCACTACAACTATCATGCAACATGAAAAAGTAGGAGTAAAAACAATACATAATACAAAAAGTAGGAGTAAAAACAATACATAATACAAACAGCATACTACAACTATCATGCAACATGAAAAAGTAGGAGTAAAAAGTTACAAACAGCATGCAAACAAACAAACAGCAAACATTTTACAGCACCTATATGCAAAAACAGCTATGAAATGCAAAATCCAGAATTGATTATTTCATTTTTTTAATGCACAAACTCAATGAATATGCACTAAAATCATCATGAACATACATTTGAACATGGATCATCATATAAATGCAAGAACATGAACATTTTTGAAGATTATTCAAGAATGCATCACATGGTTGATTATGCCACAAGTAATGCAAAATGTAACACAAGAACAAGGCATATGAACATGATGATTATTGATTATGAATATGAAATATGATAGCTCAAGTGTATGCGAATGAAAGAACTTTCACTTTAGGGAAAATATTATGGATATACTCACACTTTAGGGGGATTGTTGAAAATAACAAGTGTAAGTTGGAAACTTTGAGAAATAAAGTGTGAGGAACCTATCACCTTAAGGTTTTGGATGAGTATGTGGTGTGTCTCTCAAAAGGTGTGTTTTTCATAGAGAAAATCCCCAAAGAATATAAAAATTCTCCCTCATGTTGACCCCCGATTTAAGATGGAATAATTTTTTGGCATGGTGGAACGAGATGAACCTGTAGTGTTAGCATTCTATTATTTAAGTCAATAAATGAATGATAAGTGGTATGAGTGTGATAATGAGTATAATATTTTATTCTTGGTGCGTGAAGGATTTTATATAGAGGGGACGATTAGAATCGCTTCCACTTGATCTGGTGTCTCACGTGAATCACTTTTAATTGAAGATTGAATATTAAGAGATGTGTATGACACCCTATTTTTATTTTATCGTCATATTTTCTACACACGTTTGTATAAAATTTATATTGGGCTTTATGGTGTTACAATGATGATCTAGGAAGTTAGAATCATGATGGTTGAGTGCACGTACGTTCATTAAAGTGACAGTTTGGTAGAAGTGATCATGATAATAATGACATATGCATACAACTATGAACAATGTCGAGATGTTACTAAAAATGTCACCTTTCTTCCATCTTATGAACATGATCGAAAGTAGAATTTTTTAGGGCATATGTTAGTTTGTGATTTCAACATTGTGTTGAAACCCAGTATGACTAGTTTGGAAGAGTCTCAAAAATAGATCTACAAGATTATGATTACTATCTCTCTTCAAAACACGTCCATAATCTCAATAATAAGAGCAATTTGGAAGCAGTTCAAAGACCAAAATGTGGAAGTAAAATAGAGAACAAAATGGCATGTAATTATGTACGTGTCGAGTGCTAAAGAGAAATCCATTATCAATAGTCATGAAAATGTAGTATATAGTCAAATTTCATTCATGTAATCAAGGTTTGCAAATTTTATTATTATTCTCTATAGAAATCGAGTATCCAAGTCACAGATAGAAAATATTAGAATTTCTCATAACTTATCCTTACAAAACCGACTTGTAAGGTGAGGGTTGTCACTCTATATAAACTCTTTAGAGTTTTCTTGTATAGCCAATGTGGAACTTGGAATCTTTCCAATACACTCGTCACACTAGCACTTTTTTTGGGTTTGGTGTGTGAATATTAACGATGGGCGTGTTACCTTGGATTTTCGACATGGATGTAAATGGTCAGTAAGACAAATTGGCCTGCCATGGTGAGAGGTGAAGTCAAACATGGTAAATTAAAACCATGAAGTGATTTGACTTTGGCATGTCGAAAGGTATATCTGATGATTTTTGTCGAATTATGTAGCTAGAGATCAAGAAGTGTTTGTGGAGTTTGTGGACTTAGTGAAATTTACAAGTGTTTTACTTGGTTATTGATCTCACCTGATCAAAAGGGCCTTCTAGTGACTTGATGTAATGGCCAGAGAATGGGAGGAGAAAGGGGAGTGTACCTGCAAAGCACTCCAATTCTTAAGTGAGAAGAGGTACATTAAAGTAAGGTTAATTAGAATGAATCTGAATACTTGACCCTTTAATGAAAAAGGGTATTTATAATGTGCCCCCAGCGCTGGGCCAAGGTCCCTCTATGGGCTTAGATTAGCTAGGCCCAAGGAGGAACTGCCAAGGAACGCGTGAGAAGCGTGAAGACCTAGCTAAAAGGTCTGATCCTTGGTCCAACTGCTCCTATCTTTCAGGAGATAATAAAGGGCAGTTGGGTGACGTGGTAAGTGAGCTGGCAGACATGCTCTTTGCCCGTCCTTAGTGGATGCCCGTCGCATAAGCAACTGGTTTGATCAAGAGGTGCCCCTGCTCGAGTATATGGGCCTCTGCTCGACCTGTTGGGTCGTGACCTTATACATTCTTGAGGCCCAGTCCAGAACAGGAGCCCCCCAAGTCGAGTCTCCGAGTCGGAGCGATGACTTGTAATACAGTCGGGCGCAGACGTTAAGGACAAAGTAGCGGGCATATGGTCGGGTCAACATGATATTTACAGAGTTGACTGTAGTATCCTTTTCCATCGGGCACGTGATACTCCAACAGTGTCGAGGATGAAAGTCCTCGACGGGTACGTGATGTTTTTAAGGGAGTCGAGGACGCCTTATGGGGTCGAGGACGTTTCGTAGAGTCGGGGAGGCGTATAGTTGCCCGGCGTCGTTCCAAATTCTTTATGGATTGACGTGTTTCAGCATTAATGGTGCGTCGCTTCGTTTAGTGTGCAAACGGCGGCGTAGGCAGTAGGCAATGATGACTTAACGCGTCAATCCACGCGCCTGTGGCTATAAAAAGGGGTTGAGTGATTTCATTTGAACTTTTTCTCTCAGACGTTCACCGGAAGCTCTGAAGAAATTTCTTATCTCCGCCCGTCTCACCACCTGAACCACCGTTGCTGCCCGAGCGTCGTCGTTTCCTTTTAACTTTCACTATGTCAGGTACTGTTTTTGCCTTTTAACTCTCTATTTTCCATGTTTTTATGCGTTTAGTAGCTATGAGTGCATGATTTATCCGTATAGAATGGGTAGATTTAACTTAGAAATGGTTAAATAGGTTATAAATGTGATAAATAGAGTTAGGGTTGGACTGTCCTGGGCAGAAATTTCATATGCATATGAATGTACCAAGCAAAAATTTCATATGTATATATATGAAATTTTTGCCCGGGGCAAAAGAACATTCACGTGCATATGACTGCTGCGAGCATGTGTGGAATTTCCCAACTGGGCCTGGTGGCAGTGGGTAGAATCTGCGTCGGTGTCGCTTCGCAGGCCAGGGTTTCATTTGCCCGCGAAGGTCGCCCCTACGCCCTTTCACTTGACCTGCGGTGGAAGGGTGGATTTGATACGATGTCGATTTCACTCTTTCTGTCTGCGTTTCAGGTGCAACCGGACGTCTTCGACCGAGAGGAGAAGAAACTGAACTGCGGCCCGTGGAAGCGGATATTGCGCGCTTAACTATCGAGGAAGGAAGTGCCGGGGGTGGCACCGAACACGTCTCCTCATCCGGGCAAAATGACCTCTCTTGGGTTGCGGACGAACCCTTGGACGAGGAATCTTACTTTTGCGACGAGTCGACCCACGCTTATGCCGTGGTGGAAAATCGAGGTCCTGAGGATCCTGAAAACTGGCAATGTCGGGCTCCCAAAGAGGCGGACCGGATATATCATCGTTTCCCGGGGAAGCAATTCGCCATGTACGAGTTCTCTTTCCGAGAGGCGGGGGTTAGGTTGCCCTTCAACTCCTTCCAGATGTCTATCTTCAAATGGCTTCGGCTGGCGCCGTCACAGTTACACCCTAATGCCATTGCTTTCATGCGGGCGTACAAGCTGATCTGCCGCTTCCTCGGTATTGGGTGTACTCGGGCCCTCTTCTTCCATATTTTCCATCTCCAGCGGTCTGGTCTTCGGGGACGTCATAGCTGGGTCTCCTTCAAGCAGCCAGTGAGACTGTTCAAGACGTACGTGGATTCTGCCCGCCACTTCAAAGGGCGATGGTATGTAGTGGGTCGATCACCCGTGCCGCCTTGCATTCTCTTTATTACTATAAGCGAGATGCGGACGGGGAAGAGAAGCTCATGTCGAAGATACCGTTGAGGTGGCAACCCGACCACTCTGACCTCTCCACCAGCCATTACCGGGTCAAGTTCTCGAGCCTAGGTGTCGAGGATAGACCCGCTTACAAGAGGTTGGTGGAGTTCGTGCAGAGTTTCAACCTGGCGGTCTGGGTTGACCGAAAGGGTGTGCCTTATCTTGATGAGTCCGGGCTGCCGCTCTGCGAGCCTCATCTTATCAATACCAAGGCACTGCTCGAGTGTAATACCTAGGATCAAACCATGGAATTATTGAATAGGTGTCTCTTTTATTCTTATGCTGTTTTGTTTTATATTTTCGCCCGCTGATGTATGTGTCTCCGTTTTGTAGGTGTTATGCCCTCTGCTCGCGACCGGGTTCTTAAGCTGGCTAACCAGGCAGGTGCCCCGGACAGGGTTCCAAAAAAGAAGAAGAAGACCGCTCCTCGTGTCCAGGAGGTAGCTGGTGACTCAGGGGCTGGGACTTCTAACACAGCGAGCCCGATGCTCTCTTCTCCTCCGCGCACCTTTCCGATCGACATCCCGGACAGTCCGCCTCCATCAACCTCCCCTCTCCACAAGCGGAAGCGCCCGGACGGGACACTCTCCAGATCAACTTTGGCGGGGAGCAGCAGCCCGGGTGGCCCCAGAAGCTATTTACTGCCCCCTGCTACATATAGCAAGATTTCTTCAAGGTTGAGGACGCCATTGCTGTGCCAGCGCCTGAGGCGAAGGCTATTCTGAACCAGGAGGCTGGTGTCCGGCGCAAAGAGTTGGCTAAGGACCTGGCTGCTGTCATCAGGGTGATGGAAACGACCATGGTTCTGACCGACACCTTTATGTCCACGGCTTCTTTGGAAGACGCCCTTCTGAAGGTCCGTTCAGAAAAGGACAAGCTGTCAAAGGACTTGTCGGACTACAAGGAGGAGCATCAGCTACAGGAGGGGCTGCAGAAAGAGTTGGATGAGGTCAAAGAGGAGCGAGACGTATTGAAGGCGACAAAGGTGAGTCTGGAGGAGCAAGCCGCTGAGCACCAGAAGGTGGCCGAGGAAAATGCTGGACTGCGTGCTCGTCTTGCTCTGCTCGAGGATAATGTACGTCCTTTGGCTGATGAGAGTGAAGTGGAGCTCGCTCTCGGTTCCCGAGGTGAGCTGGTAGGACATATCTTCTCACTCAACCAGGACCTGGTAGTTGTATTCAAGGAGGGTTTTGACAATGTTGTCAAGCAGCTCAGGATATTGAATCCCGAGTTGGTGACGGAGGGGTCGGCCCATAATTATTGCATCCGGGATGGCGAGATCGTGTGTCCTTTCGAGGCCGAAGAGGAGCTGGGAGAGGATGAAGAAGAAGAAGTGTAACTCCGGGCGGAGTCTTAGAATTTTCTTTTGTTTATTTGTATGGCCTGCGTGCCTAACTTGTATGACCTGCGTGTCCAGCTTGTACGAATATTGGCCTTCGGGCACACTTGTCTTTTTCTTTGGCCATCAATGAATGAATATTTTGTTTTTAACTGTTCACCTTGCTCGGTTTTATTTAGTTCGTATCTTGCATTTTTATGAACTGTTTTATGCTTGACCATGTTTGTCTCGTCGGTTTAGGGAACCGATGAGGTAGCGGGCGTTGTGCCCGTCTAAGATCGAAGCCAAGTTCGTGGTCTGGAACTCTGGCCCCATGGCTTGGGCTTTCCCATCGCGAGCTGGGTGCCCTGCCGATCTTGGTACTGCGACGTTGGGGCTCGATCGAGGTCCCAACTGTCGGGGAGGGTTGTGTCCGCTGGAGGGCGTGCTCGTCCCCGGGCAGCATGGTTCCTCCCTATAGTTTGGAGGTGAAGAGCATGGTCGTACCTCTCATATCTCCCCGTGACATATTCAGCTGTAATATTGTCTAAGTTTCTCTGTGTTCCATGGTCGAGCGAGTTCTTCGCCTTGTAGGTTTTCTAGATACTAGGCCCCGTTGCTCGTCTTGTCACGGATGCGGTAGGGGCCTTCCCAGTTGGCGGCCAGTTTACTCTCTCTTGGTTTTTTTTGGTTCCTTCTGAGGACCAGGCTGCCCACCTGGAACTCTCTTTTTATGACCTTCGCGTCGTGGCGTAAGGCTATTTTTTGTTTGAGGGATATTTCTCTAAGGGCTGCTTCGGAGCGGATCTCGTCGACGAGGTCCAGCTCGGCTCTAAGTGCCTCGTCGTTCATTTCCTCGTCTAGGGGTTCCTCTATGCGTCTTGTCGGCTCCTGTATTTCTATTGGGATGACTGCTTCGGTGTCGTATGTTAGTCGGAATTGGGTTTCCCCGGTTGTGGAGTGAGGTGTCGTGCGGTAAGCCCACAAGACGCTATGTAATTCCTCGACCCACGCTCTTTTTGCCTCGTCAAGTCTGCGTTTTAGTCCGCGCAGGATTACCCTGTTGGCCGCTTCCGCTTGCCCGTTGGTTTGAGGGTGCTCGACAGATGTGAAATGTTGTTTAGTACCTAAGCCATCCACGAAGTCTTGGAATCCTCCGTCTGTGAATTGTGTTCCGTTGTCCGTGATGAGGACCTGGGGCACGCCAAACCAAGCGAGGATATTTCGTTTGAAAAATCGAAGAATGTTCTGTGCTGTTATTTTAGCCAGAGCCTCTGCTTCGATCCATTTGGTAAAATAATCTACCCCTACGATGAGGTATTTATTCTGGTACGATCCGGTTACGAAGGGCTCGAGGATGTCCATGCCCCACCATGCGAAGGGCCAAGGGGAGGAGAGTGTTTTTAGTTCGTTCGGGGGTGCGAGGTGCATGTCGGCGTGCCGTTGGCACTTTTCGCATTTTTTGACGTGTTCCTTGGAGTCGTGTTGCATAGTCGGCCAATAATAGCATGCTCGAAGAGCCTTTCGTGCAAGTGATCGTCCGCTGGGATGTTGGGCGTTGATTCCTCGGTGCATTTCCCCCAATATGTCGGGAACTTTCTCTTCCTCGACGCATTTGAGTAATGGGATGGAAAATCCCCTACGGTAAAGTTTCCCTTCGAGGAGAACGTACGAGCACGCCCTGCGTTTGGTGACGGCCGCCTCTTTAGGGTCAGCGGGGAGTTCGCCCTTCATGAGGTAATTATAGATGGGCGTCATCCAAAATGAGTATCCCCTATCACGTTAACCTCAAGTGGAGGAGGTGGCTTTTCGATACTAGGTTGAGGAAGGATTTCTTGGATTACTGATTTGTTTCTGTCCTTCTTTCTCGTGCTAGCTAGCTTTGACAAAATGTTTGCCCGTGTGTTGTGCTCGCGAGGCACGTGTTGAACTTCCCACTTCTCGAATTTTGCGAGTCTTTCTTTGACTAAAGCTAAGTACTCGATAAGGTTGTCGTTCTTGGTCTGGTACTCTCCTTGTACTTGTGATGCCACGAGCTGGGAGTCTGTTGATATTTTTACTTCTTTTGCTCCTAGGTCTTCGGCCAATCTCAGACCAGCGATGAAAGCCTCGTATTCGGCTTGGTTATTTGATGTCGGGAAAACCAGTGCCAACGAGACCTCAATCAGGATCCCGTCCTCGTTCTCGAGGATGATTCCGGCTCCGCTGCCCGTCGTACTAGAGGAGCCGTCGACAAAGATCGTCCATTTATGGGTGCCGTCCGTCGGTGTCGGGCTGTGGGTCATTTTCGCGACAAATTCGGTCAGGGCTTAAGCCTTCAGGGCCTTCCTGTTCTCATATTGTATATCGAATTCGGAAAGTTCCTGCGACCATTTTAGCATTCTGCCGGCCATATCTGGTCGCCCGAGGAGTTGTTTAATTGGTTGATTGGTTCTCACCTTGACCGTATGGGCGAGGAAGTAGTGACGTAGCCTCCTTGCTGCATTTATGAGAGCCAGGGCGACCTTTTCGTTTTGTTGGTATCTGAGTTCGGGGCCTTGGAGCACTTTGCTCGTGAAATAGATGGGTTTTTGTCCTTCGTCAGTTTCTCTTATTAGGACGGGACTGACGGCCTCGGTTGCCACGGACAGATACAGGTATAAGGTCTCCCTTTCCAACGGTCGTGATAGGACCGGGGGCTCGGAGAGGACCTTCTTCAAATGGAGTAGTGCCTGTTCACATTCGTCGGTCCATTCGAAGCTGGCCTATTTACGAAGGAGTCTGAAGAAAGGTAACGCGTGCTGGTGTTGCACCCCAAAATTTGCCCTCACAATACAAGACTTTGTGTTCTCTGAAGGTTCACAAGGTTCACAAGCTTCTCAACATTTACAAGACCTTTCATGAGGTTCATGAAGTCTACAAGTCACTTTATGAGGTTCACAAGTTTCTCAATGCTTATATAACCTTTCATGAGGTTCATGAAGTCTACAAGTTACTTTTTGAAGGTTCACAAGGTTCACAAGCTTCTCAACATTTACAAGACCTTTCATGAGGTTCATGAAGTCCACAAGTTACTTCTTGAAGGTTCACAAGGTTCACAAGATTCACAATGATTACAAAGCTTTCCTGAGGTTCATGAGGTCTACAAAGCCACTTCATGAGGTTCACAAGGTTCACAAGCTTCACAATACCTCCCATGAGGTTCACAAGACATTTTATGATGGTTCACAAGATTCACAAAGTTCACAATTGGTCAAAAGAGTTGACAATTCCCTCAGACAATGCACCTCCTAAGCAGTGCATCCAAAACTAGGGTTTTGACTTTAATCAGGTTAAATGGACTTCCAATACCTCAAGTGAGTTTCATAACATCTTATATGTGTATAAGAACCCCTATGACAAGTTTCAAGACTTTTCTCAAAAGTTTGCTCAGTCAGATGATCAGATAAGTCAAAATCAGTCAATGCAGTTAAAAAGTCAAACTGAGGTCAACTGTGGTCAAACCAAAGTCAAACTTCATGATTTTTTGCCAACATCAAGTATATGAAGTAAAATTCATCATTTGATCAAGGGTTGATCATGATTCATCAAGGAGATTCCAGATCATCAATAATCAGGAGTTTCTAAATTAGGGTTTCCTCAGTAAAAGTCTACTGAACTTTGACCAGCCATAACTTTCACATACTTCATCACCAAGTCTCCATCCAAAGCTCATTTTGAAGGAAATTGAATTCTCTACAACTTTGATGTTGCAAGTTAAGCCCAAAAATGCTTCATTTGAAAGATATGAGCTAAGACATTATGGGTCATTTCAAAAGTCAACAAAAAGTCAACAACTTCAAAAGGGCATAACTTGAGATTGGTAAATGATATGGACCTGAAACCAATGGGGTTGTTTAGAGGACTCTTCAAGCTTTCCAAAAAGTCCAAGAACACCCTCATACCTTTAAAATTGAGGGAGATATGCTCTTGCAAAGTTGGGAAATTTTGTGATGGTTTATATTGAAAATGGGGGTCTAGAAACAATTCCTTCCAAATGGGCTTGCTAAGTTGTGATCCAATCCACCTCATATCATTATGCACGACCCAATTGACCAAAATTCAGCATTTTTATTATTTTATTTTTATTTATTATTGATTTAATTCATAAAAATCATTTTAAATAAATATAAAATATGAAAATCTATTTTTGGAGGAAGATAATGCTTCTAGAAATTCTTAATTATTGATTAAATTTGAAAGAGAAAGGAATCATGTGATTAGTCCAAGAATAGCAAGTCTTCATGATCAAATATTTGAACTTTTACACCATGATCTTTTTCAATATTTTTTGGATCAAATCTTCACACAACCAATCCATATTTCTGACCTAATTCATTCTCATATAAGTAGCAAACACAACCCTAGCCTCAAGACACGAATCCAGCAGCTTCAAAGGTAGGTTTTCAATTCAAAAATTTCAAACAAAAACACCAATTCGGATTCCATCATCCAAGAGGTTTCAAGGTAAAATAAGCTCATAGACGTGTTCCTTGGACATCATGGAAGCAAAACCATCACTCACATTCATCTAAAGCATGTCATAATGATGAACCCGAAGCTTTGTTCATGCTTGAAATTATTTTTTCGATTACATCAAATCACTGCATTTAAATGGATTTTGATTGCCTAATATTGTTTATAATGTTGTGTAGCTTGTTTCTGGACAGGAAAATCAAAGAACCCGTACCTAATTCACAAGATGCCATAGTTAGGGTTTGGACCTAGGTTTAGGGATTTTGGATTTAAGAAACTTAAATGGATTCTAACAGCATAGGCTTGATCGTATGAATGTCTGGATTATAATGCTATGCTTAATTTTGTAAAATTGTATGGTTTTGTTGCTTGTTGATATTCGTAGGTTTTGCTGGGAATGGTTTTTCGCAGGAAAATTTGCAAGTATTTTCATAAGAAAATTCGCAGCTCAGGAGGTTGAAGATGAAGTTTGCCGCGCGCTCAGAAATTCAAATTATGATTAACATATTTTATTTTGTTTTGTTATTTAGTTATCACAAGCAGTGGCTTGTCCCAGTGGAAGGATGCGCTTGTGTTTGATGAAAAGGCCAGGGTTCGAATCCTGCTTGGGCCATTATTTTTGTTCTATTTTTTCAGGATAAAAGGAGATTGAATATATTATGGCTTTTTGCCATTCAATAGCCAGATAGGCTCTCCCAGCCAGGCGGTAGCGCGTACTTGCTTGCATTCATAAGGTCCTGGGTACGAATCCCACCCCAGGCCTTTTTATCTCTATTATTTTCCAGATTTTTCAAGCTTAAAGCACAAAACCAATTTCTCCTTCTCATTCATTGCCTGCGTGCACATTGGCCTGATGGTGGTTCTTCTTGTTGGCAAACACACTGACCTGGGTTCAAATCCCAGTCAGGTAAGTTTTTTTATATTTTATTTTCTTCTCTTTATTTTGATCATTCTATTAAATGAATTAAATATATTTCATGTATATATATTTTCTAATTTAAAAATTATGTATATGTATATTAAAATTATTTTGTATATAACTAAACCCTAATTTTTTTTAAAAAACTCTAAAAACTATTTTCCAAAATAAAACCTAATTCTATTTTCTTCTAAATAAATTTATTTTCCAATTATTATTATAATTATTGTGTATATATATATATTTATTATAATTCTTATAAATTTTGTAAACATGATACTTAATATAATATCTTAAATATGACTAATTTTTTTTTGTAAATATAATTATTTTATGAACATGATATTTAAAATTTATTTTCTTCATACAATATGTAAATATTTTAATAATTGTTGATATATAATTGGAAATAATTAAATTTTGTAAATGATTAAAAATTTATAATTATGTTATATTTAGAACTTTATATTATAGTAATCATTTAATTATTTATGTTTCTAAATTAAAATCAAATTTTGTGTTTAATCATGTTACTATAATATTTTCTCTATTTATTTCTATTAATTATTATTAATCATATTCTTATTGTTTGTTTATTATTATCCTAAATTTTTATCTTATTTCTTCTAACCTTGTCTATTTTTATAATTATTATTGTTTCATTAAATTTAATTATTTTTATTAACTTTATTTATTCTTAATATTTTTACTAATCCTATTTCTTAATTTTTATTACTACTAACCCATTATTTATTTATTGTTAAATTATTATTTGTTTATTATTTATTTTGCTTATTATTATTATAATTATGTAAATGCTCCTGGATGTAAATTCTGTAATTATTTAATTATTCTTGCTATGGTTAGTAATTAGGGAGTGCAAAACATGTATGTTATTTAAAATAAATTTAGGACATCTTTAATCATAAGATAATTAAATTAAACACTCACACACGTAAGTCGATTTTAATCGCCGTCTCACTTTCTAAGGTTATCCCTCAAGTTGCTTACGAATAAGGTCAAGTGGGGTGTATAAAGCAAGTCCCTTTAAAAAGAAAAAATCATCAAGTCCCTTATGGTTGCCTTTACGAATCAAGTCCCTTCGAATAATGATGATAGTCCCTCCTTTATGCTTCTTACACCCCACAGTTGCCTTCATAAAACAGAATGTCCCTCTCATGTCCCTTACATCCAAGGTAATGACTACCTACTCCTTAATAGTAGGGATAGTCTTGCCAATTAAAGGATAAAGAACAAGAAAGACTTAAAACTTTAGGGTAGGTTCCTCTTATGTACTTGCTCACTTCAAAAACTTTTCAAATTTTCCACAATGTCAAACAAATTTTCAGAAAAACAAGTTTTTACGCATCCGTACATGGATCATTATTAACTATTATGAAAATTTTTCTATTCACACACTACACTTTCAAAAACAATTCAAAAGTGAGCTAAGTAACTAAGAGCCCATGGATAACCATGGATGTAAAGGGTGCTAACACCTTCCCTTTACATAACCTACCCCCCGGACCCAAAAATATTCTCTTAAGGTCTTTCCTGTTCTTTTATACCCTTTCCTTTTGGATAAAATAAAAGTCGGTGGCGACTCTTGCTATCCGCAACATAACTAAAAGTCAGTTCTCCCACCGTGTTACAGAACTGGCGACTCTGCTGGGGATTTAAATTAAAGAGGGGTACCCTTAGGAATTAGATCACTTTAAATTGTTTGCCTTGTTTGCTTTATATTATCTTGTTGGGGTGCTCTTATGTGTGAAAGGTCCTAACTCGGATCTAGTGTACCATAGGTAAATGGCAATAGACCAAGGAAACTGTACGACGTATATCGATACGGTTGATCTGGTGGCCATAGTTAGTGTGACTTCTTGGTTGGTGCTTATGTTCCTTAAGTCAAGTTGAGGATAATATGAGGCTGCCATATGTTGTCAATGCACTAACTAACTTTTAGAACCCTAGTTAACTCATCTTGGCCTTTAGAAAGTAGTGAGGTAACTGGCTTTGGTGCAGACTGAAGTTGGTTGACACTCGATACTACGCTCATTGAGATCTTAAACTTGGAGGGTTTTGGTTGGCAAGTAAGTTGCCTTCTGATCAACCACCCTTGTGAAGGATCAATGATATTGAGATCCCTTAGAACCTGGTTACTTTTGTAGGACAGGATGAACCATCTAACTTCAGGGGAGGGTACTTACCTTTGAACCTCATGCAAGCCTTTAAACCTAGGGCAATTGTGTGACTTGTTTGTGTGTGCCACATGTTTGTGATTGAGCATAACATCATGACATCATCATGCATCATAAGCATATCATTTTCCCTAACCATTTCAAGGACCAAAGGATTTATCTTTGTTCTGTGTTGCAGGTCATGGCTTCTGCTCGTAGAAACACCATCAGGATCAATTTTGTGGGGATACCTCCCAAGCTTAAAGAGTTGGTTTCTCAAGTGTCTGATCATTCCCAGTTTATCAAGAGACATGGTCACTTATTGGATCTAGTCACTTCAGGGTTCAACGAAGACATGATGAGTGTTCTGTTTCAGTTCTTTGACCCTAAGCACCATTGCTTTACATTCCCCGACTACCAGCTGGTTCCTACAATGGAAGAGTTCTCTAAACTTCTGGGTATACCTGTTCTTGATCAAAGACCCTTCACAGGCTTAGAGAAGGAGCTTAAACCAGAGGTTATTGCTGCAGCTCTACATCTGAAGAAGTCTGACATTGTTCTAGAAACGAGAAGCGGAGTTAAAGGTATTCTTGCTAAGGTGTTAATGGATAAAGCTCAAATGTTCTTGAAGGCCATGAGCTATGATGCTTTTGAGGAGGTCTTAGCCTTGCTGATATATGGCTTAGTATTATTCCCCAATCCAGATCAGTTCATAGATGTTCATGCCATCAACATTTTCCTGAGTCACAATCCAGTGCCTACATTGCTTGGAGACATCCTGCATTCTCTCCATACCCGTACTACAAGGGCAAGGGGAACTTTGATGTGCTGCATACCTTTGCTTTCTAGGTGGTTTATTTCTCACCTTCCTCGCTCAGTAATGAAGAATGAGCAAGGGTTCAGATGGTCCAAGAGGATCATGTCACTTTCTCACTCAGATATCCATTGGTGCTCCAGATCTATGGAGAATGTCACCATCATTGACCGTTGTGGGGAGTTTCCTAATGTGCCACTTCTAGGCATAAGAGGAGGCATCACCTACAACCCATCTCTAGCTTTACGACAGTTTGGTTACGCCCGGAGTGATGGTCCACATGACATGTTGATTCAGGGCATTGTATTTGACTACGACAACGATCTTCAAGGTTACCGTCAGAGATTCATACGAGCTTGGGGAAAGGTAAACAGGATTGACAGCAAGACACTGGAGCCTAAGTATACCATTCCTATGGAAGCTTATCTCAGATGGGTGCGATCTCGCGCTCAGACTCTCATGATGCCATATCCTGCCGTCCTACCAGTTACCATGGAACCTGTTGCTGAAGGAGACACAGCTTATACCATCCTTCACCCAGACATGCCTACTGATATGGAAGACTTGCAGAGATCATGGATCCAACTGAAGGAGCAAAGGGATACTTTCGAGGCTCATTACAAAGCAAGCCAAGAAAGAATCCTGGAACTAACAAAGCAACTTCATGAGGAAAGGAACCTCAATTCATACCTCAACACAAAGAGGAAGCGTCCATGGGAGACTTAAAACCCCACCTTTTGTACTTATTTCATTTCATTTTTTGTAAGCCTAAAAGGCAAAACAAAGTTATTACTAATAAAAAGTTACTTTATTGTTTGTTTAAGCAAATTTAAATCTTGCGGTCCTTGAAAATATTGCATATGCATTCACATATCATCTCATTGCATCACAGGTTTATAATTGTGCACAGGTTTCTCATCTTCTCGCTGTTTATTTCAGCAATGGCTCTTGAACAATCAGTTAAGGATCTCCAGGCACAAAATGCACAGTTCCAAGAGCTGATCTTGAACCTTTCCAAGGGACAGGATGAATTGAAGGCACTGCTGGCCAAGAAGACTAAGAAGACTAGAAGGTTTGCTGGGTTAATCAACATGGGAAGAAGGTTCAAAGGTCTTGCCAAGACCAAAGAACCAGCTGAAGACTATGAATCTGAAGAATCTGAGCAGGAGGTAGGCAGTCTCCACCACACAATGGGGGACTCTGATTCTGAGGCTAATTACTACCATGAGCCTAATGAAGACAAATTCAAGATGCTGGTGGATAGGATGGATGCTATGGAGTTGCAGAAGTCATCTGGGCTGGATTTTGAGGATTTGAGTCTGATATCTGGGGTAGTCATACCCATTGGGTTCAAGGTTCCTACATTTGTTGTCTATAATGGGGTCTCTTGTCCCAAGCTGCATCTGAGGTCATATGTCAGAAGAATTCAACCCCACACTGCTGATAAAAAGTTGTGGATCCATTTCTTTCAAGAGAGTTTATCTGGAGCTCAGCTGGAGTGGTATTATCAATTGGAGAGTGTCAACATCAGGGACTGGAATGATCTTGCTGAAGCTTTTTATAAGCAGTACCAATACAATGCTGACTTATCCCCCACTCGCATGCAGCTTCAGAGCATGTCTATGGGTGCCAAAGAAAGTTTCAAAGAGTATGCTCAGAAGTGGAGAGATTTAGCTGGAAGAGTTCAACCCCCTTTGACTGATAGGGAATTAGTTGATATGTTCATGTGTACGTTGAATGGTCCGTTTTACAGTCATCTCATTGGAAGCTCATCATCTGGCTTTACTGAGTTGATCATGACAGGAGAGCGAGTAGAGAATGGTATAAAGAATGGTAAGATCCAAGGGGGTGCTTCCTCATCAGGTTCTGCAAAGAAGCCTCCCACTGGGAAGAAGGAATCTAATGCTGTTTATGGTCAGCCTGATCGTAACAGAAGGCATCAGTCTGTCAGTGCAGTTCATATTTCAAATCCAACTCCTGCACCAACAGAGCAGCCACAGGGCAACCAACAGAGGGCTAGAAGACAGTTCACGAAGATCAACATGTCAATGGCTCAGGCATTGCAACACTTGTTGAAGGCTGAACTTATTACTTTGAAAGAGGCTCCTCAGAACCCCAATGTTACCTCTCCCAGGTACAATCCCAATGCACGGTGTGCATACCATTCAAACTGTCAGGGACATGATACTAATAACTGCTGGATCTTGAAGAATAAAATTCAGGATATGATTGATGCTGGAGAAATTGAGTTTGATCCTCCGGGTACCCCAAATGTGATTACTGCTCCTATGCCGAATCACGAGAAGACTGTCAATGCCATTGATGAAGATCTACGTGTCTATTCAGTTATGGAGTTGAACACACCATTGTCTGTTATCAAAAAGAGGTTAGTACAAGCTGGGATCTTTCCAGGTTGTCGTGAAGATTGTTTGTATTGCACCTATAAACCAGATAGTTGCTTCATATTGAGAGATGGAATTCAGCGTCTCATGGATAAGTATACTATAGTGTTTGAGAGGACTCCGTCGTCTGTAGAAAGTATGGTGGATCATCTGACTCAAGGTAGGAAGATTGAAGAGGTTGACATGGTTGACAAAGTACCACTAAGAATCACTTCAAATGGTCCCATCAAAATCACTCATCAGGGTCCAATCAAAATTACTGCTGAAGGTCCCGTGAAAGTTGTTGCTAAAGCCAGAGTAGCTCCTGTGGTCATTACTACTACTGGTCCTATTCCGTATACATCTGATAAAGCTGTGCCTTGGCACTATGGGTCTGATGTTTACATCCATGGTGTTAAGCAGGAGCCTTTACCTGATGTGCCTGCTGACATTGATAATATTGCTGGATCTAGCAAGATCACTCGTAGTGGAAGAGTTTTCTCTCCTCCAGTTGCTTCTAAGAATGCAGTTACTCCTGCTGCTACTTCCACCACTGATGCTCGGGGCAAAGGCCCTGTTATTGAACCTGTGTCTACTGATGTGCCAGCTGCTGACGATCTCTCTAAGCAGATGGAAGAAGTATTGAAAATCATTCGCAAGAGTGATTATGACATTGTTGATCAATTGGGGCATACTCCCTCAAAGATTTCTATGTTGTCCTTGTTGTTATGTTCTGAGGCTCATGCTAAGTCCTTGATCAAGTTTCTGAAGACTGCTCATGTACCTAGTACAATTTCTGTTGACCAATTTGAGAACTGTGTTGCCCACCTGACCTATGACAATGGGTTAGGATTTTCTGATGCTGATTTGACCCCTGCCAAGAGGGATCATAACAGGGCCTTGCATATTTCAATTGAATGCAGGGGCACTACCCTGTCTCATGTGCTGATAGACAATGGTTCCTCTCTGAATGTGTTGCCTAAGGAAGTCCTAAACAAGCTAAGTCCTGAAGATGCTATGTTGAAGCCCAGTAACATTGTGGTAAAGGCTTTTGATGGTTCTAGAAGAGTAGTGCATGGGGAAATTGATCTTCCAATCCAAGTTGGTTCCCAGGTGTTTACTGCTACATTTTATGTGATGGATATTCGTCCTTCATACTCTTGTCTACTTGGTCGTCCCTGGATCCATGGGGCAGGTGCTGTAACCTCTACATTACATCAGAAGCTGAGATATCCGGTGAATGGAAAGGTTGTTACTGTCTATGGAGAAGAAGAATACTTTGTCAGCCATGTAAACACTTTCAAGTATCTGGAAATGGAAGGTGAATACATTGAGACTCCGTGTCAGACGTTTGAAGTGGTTCCTTGGGTTATTAATGATTATGTAGCTCCTCCTGTTGTGAAGAAAGTTCCTGTGGTCACCAGAAAGCCTCCAACAATGGCAATGGCCTCCCTCAATGATGCTAGAGCTGTGGTGGATAAAGGTGGTTGTACTATTTGGGGTCAGCTTCCTGATATTCCATACAAGTCTGACAAGTTTGGTTTGGGTTTCACTGCAGAGTCCCAGAAGGTTGTTCGTCGTGCTCGTGCTGTTCGTATCACCAATCAAGGGATTATGAAAGATCAGATCAATGTTGTGGGTGACTATGATGAAGACTACAACTTGGATGCCTGGATTTTTCCTACTGTGGGTGCTGGACTCAATAATTGGAAAGCTGAAGATGTTATCCCTATCTCCTTTAGTCAGGAGTAAATACTATTACTATGTTGTTGCTATTTTAAACAATAAAACTTTCAAGCCATGTGCCTTACCCGGGGCACAATGGTGTGCTTGTTACGGGCTGTCATTTCATTTGCATACTTCATTCAATAAAATCAGTGGACGTTTCGTTTTAGTAAATATTGTGTTCCTTGTCTTTCTTTTCTTTTATTTTTGCTTTATCAGCTATGTGTTCTTACACACACCCACATCACTAAAATGCAGATCCTCATCCACTCTGGATCCTGTTGATAACAGTTCTACTATTGCCAATTATGATTTCGAGAATCCGATCTATCAAACTGAAGACGGAAATGAGGACGATTGTGAAATACCTGTAGAGCTTGCTAGATTGTTACAACAAGAAGAGAAAGCTATACAGCCACATGAAGAGCCAGTCGAAGTTGTGAATTTGGGAACTGAAGAAAACAGAAAAGAGGTCAAGATAGGGGCTGACTTAGAGGACAGTGTCAAGAGCAGGTTGATTCAGATGTTACGTGACTATGTGGAGATTTTTGCTTGGTCTTATGAAGATATGCCAGGGTTGGATACAGACATTGTGGTTCACCGTTTGCCAGTGAAAGAAGATTGTCGTCCAAAGAAGCAGAAGGTTCGTCGTATGCGTCCTGAAATGTCAGAAAAAATCAAAGCAGAGGTAATGAAACAGTTCAATGCAGGGTTCTTGGCAATGACTTCTTATCCTCAGTGGGCTGCAAATGTGGTACCAGTTCCTAAGAAAGATGGTAAGGTACGTATGTGTGTAGACTACAGAGATTTGAACAAGGCTAGCCCTAAAGATGACTTTCCACTTCCTCATATTGATATTCTGGTAGACAACACTGCTCAGCATAAGGTATTCTCTTTTATGGATGGTTTCTCTGGTTACAATCAAATCAAGATGGCACCTGAAGATATGGAGAAGACAACATTTGTGACACAGTGGGGCACCTTTTGCTATAAGGTAATGCCATTTGGTTTGAAGAATGCAGGGGCAACATATCAACGTGCTATGGTGGCTTTGTTTCATGATATGATTCATCATGAGATAGAAGTATATGTAGATGATATGATAGCCAGGTCTCAGAATGAAGAGCAACATCTTGATCATCTGCACAAGTTGTTTGAGAGGTTGAAGAAATACAAGTTGAGATTGAATCCAAACAAGTGTACTTTTGGAGTTAGATCTGGTAAACTCCTGGGTTTCATTGTCAGTGGAAAAGGTATTGAAGTAGATCCAGCAAAAGTGAAAGCTATACGAGAGATGCCAGCTCCCCGTACTGAGAAGGAGGTTAGAGGTTTCTTGGGACGGTTGAACTACATTGCAAGATTTATTTCCCAGTTAACTACCATCTGTGAGCCAATCTTCAAGTTGTTGAAGAAAGATCAGGTGATGGAATGGAATGATGAGTGCCAGACTGCCTTTGATGAAATCAAGAGATACCTGCTAGAACCACCAATTTTGATGCCACCAGTTGATGGAAGACCCTTGATTATGTACTTAACAGTGTTAGACAACTCAATGGGGTGTGTGTTGGGGCAACATGACGAGTCTGGTCGAAAAGAGCAGGCAATATACTACCTTAGCAAAAAGTTTACCGACTGTGAAACAAGATACTCACTGCTCGAGAAAACTTGTTGCGCTTTGGCATGGGCTGCTCGCCGACTAAGACAGTATATGTTGACCCATACTACCTTGTTGATTTCAAAGATGGATCCAATCAAGTACATATTTGAGAAACCTGCTCTCTCCGGAAGAATTGCAAGATGGCAAATGATCTTGACAGAATATGACATACAGTATACTACTCAGAAGGCCATTAAAGGAAGTGTTGTTGCTGATCATTTGGCTCATCAAGCAGTAGATGATTACCAGTCAATGAGTTTTGAGTTCCCTGATGAAGACATTATGACTGTTACCGAAGAACCTGGACAATATGACGGACCTGAACAAGGATCCCGATGGACTATGGTTTTTGATGGTGCCTCTAATGCACTTGGTAATGGTGTTGGTGTTGTGAATAGTTCCCCTGAAGGTTGTCATACCCCGATTACTGCCAGACTTTGTTTCTATTGTACCAATAACATGGCTGAGTATGAGGCATGTATCCTGGGTATGAAAGCTGCTATTGATATGAAGATTCAGTTCCTTGATGTGTATGGAGATTCAGCCCTGGTAGTTAGTCAGATCAAAGGAGATTGGGACACCAAGCATGATAACCTCATTCCTTACAGAGAGCATGTGTTGTCTTTGATCCCGCATTTCAAAGAGATTACCTTTGGACATATTCCACGAAGAGAGAATCAGTTGGCAGATGCATTGGCCACCATGGCATCTATGTTTGAGATCAGTTGGGATGATGAAGCTCCCAAGATTACTATTGATAGATTTGAGAAGCCTGCATACTGCAATAAGATTGACACTGAAGGGGCAGAAGAGAAGCCTTGGTTCTATGAAGTAAAAAGATATCTTGAAACTCAGGAGTTCCCTGAAGGGGCATCTGTCAAAGATAGGAAGTTTCTGAGGAGGTTCTCTGCTAAGTTCTTTCTGAGTAATGGCATTCTGTATAAT
This sequence comes from Lathyrus aphaca, assembly GCA_963966055.1. Taxonomy (NCBI): domain Eukaryota; kingdom Viridiplantae; phylum Streptophyta; class Magnoliopsida; order Fabales; family Fabaceae; genus Lathyrus; species Lathyrus aphaca. The sequence continues at coordinate 114,502,381 of OZ014520.1, forward strand.
CGCAATCATGATTCAACTATGCTTCGTTGTGTGGATAAGAAGGAAGCAACTGAAATTATGGAAGAGATGCATGATGGGACCTTTGGTACTCATTCTAGTGGTCATACTATGGCAAAGAAGATTTTGAGAGCAGGTTACTATTGGTCTACCATGGAAGCTGATTGCTATCAACACTCCAGAACTTGTCACAAATGTCAAATCTATGCTGATAAAGTACACATACCTCCATCACCATTGAATGTGTTGACTGCTCCTTGGCCCTTTGCCATGTGGGGCATTGATATGATTGGTGAGATCAAGCCTACTGCTTCTAATGGGCATCGTTTCATCCTGGTTGCTATTGATTACTTTACGAAGTGGGTAGAGGCAGCTTCATTTGCATCTGTTACCAAGAATGTTGTGGCTCGATTCATTAAGAATAATCTTATATGTAGGTATGGCATCCATGAAAGGATTATTACTGACAATGGCTCTAATTTGAACAACACTATGATTACTGATCTCTGCACGCAGTTCAAGATTAAGCATCACAACTCTTCTCCGTATCGTCCAAAGATGAATGGGGCAGTTGAAGCTGCTAATAAGAACATTAAGAAGATTGTACAGAAAATGACTGTTACTTATAAGGATTGGCATGAGATGTTACCATTTGCTCTTCATGGTTATCGTACCACAATACGTACTTCAACAGGGGCAACCCCATTCTCTTTAGTCTATGGTATGGAAGCAGTTCTGCCCATTGAAGTTCAGATTCCCTCCTTGAGAATTATGAAGGATGCAGGCTTGGATGAAGATGAGTGGATTCAGACTCGACTGGACCAGATAAATTTGATTGATGAGAAGAGGTTAGCAGCAGTTTGTCATGGCCAGATGTACCAGAAGCGAATGATCAAAGCTTTTAACAAGAAGGTTAAGCCAAAGGTATATCAGGCTGGTGACTTGGTAATCAAGCGTATCATATTACCACAGGGTGATCCTAGGGGCAAGTGGACTCCAACATATGAAGGACCATTTGTAGTCAAGACAGTGTTCTCAGGAGGTGCCATGATACTGACTACAATGGATGGTGAAGACTTCCCACAGCCTGTAAACGCAGACATAGTTAAAAAATACTACGCATAAAAAAGAGACCCGCTAGGTTGACAGGCCTAGGCAAAAATAAGGGCATCCCGGCAAACCAAAAGGGTTTGGGCAAAAATTAGGGATATATATAAAAAGATGTACACCCGGCAAGTCGAAAACCTGAAAAGGCGGCTTGGGCAAAAAAGGGTATCCCGGTGGATTGAAAACCTGAAAGGGCAATCCAGGAAAAAGTTAGGGATTAAAGCGTATGACTATGTCTCGTTTGGATCACCCATAAAACTGCAACCAGTTGTACTACTTACTCAAGTTCGAACAGATAAAGCTCAATCCAATCATTTCCGTCTGGACAGCAGAAGATGAGATACTTGAAGATAATGGCAATAGTAGAATTGAAACTCAATAGGATTGTTTCCCACATAGCTGATACTCTTTGTTTTGTAAAAAACTTTATGACAAAATCCTCTTACTAGGGTTTATGTCTCCTTGTACAAACTTACCTGTGTATGGGTAACTTTTTGATATAAAAATTCCATCTTTTGAATCCAGATTTACTTTTACCCTATTTACATAAGCGAAACGTCCATTGGTTGTGTTTGAATGTATGTATGCTTTTGAATATGATTAATGTTTACCAGAAATACATGTATGCTTAATATGATTAATGTTTACCAGAAATGCATGAAAATGCAGTAATAGTATTTACTAAGGACGAACGAGGGAAGGATTTCAACGAAGCTTCGCCGGTTCATCTTTACAAGACAATCACAAAACCCTCAGTAGGGCAAGTTCATCTTCATCGAGTCACATCTCCCCTGGAATTTATATCCATCTCTTTTATCCTCATACGGATATACGGGAAATTACTTTCCAATAAGGATACAACGAACGAAGATGGGAGGTTATATCTGCCCTGCTATCAAACGAAGACGGGAGGTTAGATATACCTTACTATCCCCAGCATCCGGGAGGTTAGATATACCTTGTTATCCCCAGCATACAGGAGGTTATATATACCTACTTATCAAACAAGACGGGAACGAGTTCCTCATATTCTTCAACAACGAATCGGGATTTATTTTCCCTGGCCAGCAGTTGTTATACGAAGATATCCAAACGCTTCAGGCAGCATCATATCATACATGCATCATTTACATCATACCATATCATATATATCCATAGATACATAATACATCACTTAAGTGCATCATATCATACATGCATACATAATGCATAAACTAATACTATCATACAGAATGCTACTTTGTTTTCAGGTTAATTATCCAACAAATTATCATCAGGATTGCTCTATCCTCCTGAAGATATGCTGTTACATCAGGATTACTCCAGTCTCCTGAAAGCATATCATACTATTACCTCAGGGTTGCTTCATCCTCCTGACAATTTCTCATTGTTTCACGACTGCTTTAGAGCTATTGATTGCTCTATCCTCCTGAAATCATATTATTACTTCAAGACTGCTTTAGAGCTATTGATTGCTCTATCCTCCTGAAATCATATTATTACTTCAAGACTGCTTTAGAGCTATTGATTGCTCTATCCTCCTGAAATCATATTATTACTTCAAGACTGCTTTAGAGCTATTGATTGCTCTATCCTCCTGAAATCATATTATTACTTCAAGACTGCTTTAGGGTTATCATTATTGATTACTCTATCCTCCTGAAGACATGCTGTTACATCAGGATTACTCCAGTCTCCTGAAAGCATATCATCAACCTCTCAAGATTGCTCTACCCTCTTGAAATTATATTGTTACTTCAGGACAGCTCCAACCTCCTGATAGCTTCTCATATATCAAGATTGCTTTATCCCCCCTGAATACATGCTGTTACATCAGGATTACTCCAGTCTCCTGAAAGCATATCATCAATACCTCAGGACTGCTCCAGACTCCTGACAGCTTTCATTATACCTCCATATTTTGGACTGCTTTATCTTCCAAGAAATATATCTGAAGAATTTTCCCCTAGTGGCATCTTTAAGCCCACTCAATCATATCACTCTAATGCACTGGTGAGTGCAAATTTTTGGGCTTTTATGTTCAATCCCCTTCAACCTTCCAGGTCACGACTGGCAAATATACCAATCTAACCCCTCAGGTTTCAGAAAATTGAACAGGGGCAGCTGTTGCACCCCAAAATTTGCCCTCACAATACAAGACTTTGTGTTCTCTGAAGGTTCACAAGGTTCACAAGCTTCTCAACATTTACAAGACCTTTCATGAGGTTCATGAAGTCTACAAGTCACTTTATGAGGTTCACAAGTTTCTCAATGCTTATATAACCTTTCATGAGGTTCATGAAGTCTACAAGTTACTTCTTGAAGGTTCACAAGGTTCACAAGCTTCTCAACATTTACAAGACCTTTCATGAGGTTCATGAAGTCCACAAGTTACTTCTTGAAGGTTCACAAGGTTCACAAGATTCACAATGATTACAAAGCTTTCCTGAGGTTCATGAGGTCTACAAAGCCACTTCATGAGGTTCACAAGGTTCACAAGATTCACAATACCTCCCATGAGGTTCACAAGACATTTTATGATGGTTCACAAGATTCACAAAGTTCACAATTGGTCAAAAGAGTTGACAATTCCCTCAGACAATGCACCTCCTAAGCAGTGCATCCAAAACTAGGGTTTTGACTTTAATCAGGTTAAATGGACTTCCAATACCTCAAGTGAGTTTCATAACATCTTATATGTGTATAAGAACCCCTATGACAAGTTTCAAGACTTTTCTCAAAAGTTTGCTCAGTCAGATGATCAGATAAGTCAAAATCAGTCAATGCAGTTAAAAAGTCAAACTGAGGTCAACTGTGGTCAAACCAAAGTCAAACTTCATGATTTTTTGCCAACATCAAGTATATGAAGTAAAATTCATCATTTGATCAAGGGTTGATCATGATTCATCAAGGAGATTCCAGATCATCAATAATCAGGAGTTTCTAAATTAGGGTTTCCTCAGTAAAAGTCAACTGAACTTTGACCAGCCATAACTTTCACATACTTCATCACCAAGTCTCCATCCAAAGCTCATTTTGAAGGAAATTGAATTCTCTACAACTTTGATGTTGCAAGTTAAGCCCAAAAATGCTTCATTTGAAAGATATGAGCTAAGACATTATGGGTCATTTCAAAAGTCAACAAAAAGTCAACAACTTCAAAAGGGCATAACTTGAGATTGGTAAATGATATGGACCTGAAACCAATGGGGTTGTTTAGAGGACTCTTCAAGCTTTCCAAAAAGTCCAAGAACACCCTCATACCTTTAAAATTGAGGGAGATATGCTCTTGCAAAGTTGGGAAATTTTGTGATGGTTTATATTGAAAATGGGGGTCTAGAAACAATTCCTTCCAAATGGGCTTGCTAAGTTGTGATCCAATCCACCTCATATCATTATGCACGACCCAATTGACCAAAATTCAGCATTTTTATTATTTTATTTTTATTTATTATTGATTTAATTCATAAAAATCATTTTAAATAAATATAAAATATGAAAATCTATTTTTGGAGGAAGATAATGCTTCTAGAAATTCTTAATTATTGATTAAATTTGAAAGAGAAAGGAATCATGTGATTAGTCCAAGAATAGCAAGTCTTCATGATCAAATATTTGAACTTTTACACCATGATCTTTTTCAATATTTTTTGGATCAAATCTTCACACAACCAATCCATATTTCTGACCTAATTCATTCTCATATAAGTAGCAAACACAACCCTAGCCTCAAGACACGAATCCAGCAGCTTCAAAGGTAGGTTTTCAATTCAAAAATTTCAAACAAAAACACCAATTCGGATTCCATCATCCAAGAGGTTTCAAGGTAAAATAAGCTCATAGACGTGTTCCTTGGACATCATGGAAGCAAAACCATCACTCACATTCATCTAAAGCATGTCATAATGATGAACCCGAAGCTTTGTTCATGCTTGAAATTATTTTTTCGATTACATCAAATCACTGCATTTAAATGGATTTTGATTGCCTAATATTGTTTATAATGTTGTGTAGCTTGTTTCTGGACAGGAAAATCAAAGAACCCGTACCTAATTCACAAGATGCCATAGTTAGGGTTTGGACCTAGGTTTAGGGATTTTGGATTTAAGAAACTTAAATGGATTCTAACAGCATAAGCTTGATCGTATGAATGTCTGGATTATAATGCTATGCTTAATTTTGTAAAATTGTATGGTTTTGTTGCTTGTTGATATTCGTAGGTTTTGCTGGGAATGGTTTTTCGCAGGAAAATTTGCAAGTATTTTCATAAGAAAATTCGCAGCTCAGGAGGTTGAAGATGAAGTTTGCCGCGCGCTCAGAAATTCAAATTATGATTAACATATTTTATTTTGTTTTGTTATTTAGTTATCACAAGCAGTGGCTTGTCCCAGTGGAAGGATGCGCTTGTGTTTGATGAAAAGGCCAGGGTTCGAATCCTGCTTGGGCCATTATTTTTGTTCTATTTTTTCAGGATAAAAGGAGATTGAATATATTATGGCTTTTTGCCATTCAATAGCCAGATAGGCTCTCCCAGCCAGGCGGTAGCGCGTACTTGCTTGCATTCATAAGGTCCTGGGTACGAATCCCACCCCAGGCCTTTTTATCTCTATTATTTTCCAGATTTTTCAAGCTTAAAGCACAAAACCAATTTCTCCTTCTCATTCATTGCCTGCGTGCACATTGGCCTGATGGTGGTTCTTCTTGTTGGCAAACACACTGACCTGGGTTCAAATCCCAGTCAGGTAAGTTTTTTTATATTTTATTTTCTTCTCTTTATTTTGATCATTCTATTAAATGAATTAAATATATTTCATGTATATATGTTTTCTAATTTAAAAATTATGTATATGTATATTAAAATTATTTTGTATATAACTAAACCCTAATTTTTTTTTAAAAACTCTAAAAACTATTTTCCAAAATAAAACCTAATTCTATTTTCTTCTAAATAAATTTATTTTCCAATTATTATTATAATTATTGTGTATATATATATATTTATTATAATTCTTATAAATTTTGTAAACATGATACTTAATATAATATCTTAAATATGACTAATTTTTTTTTGTAAATATAATTATTTTATGAACATGATATTTAAAATTTATTTTCTTCATACAATATGTAAATATTTTAATAATTGTTGATATATAATTGGAAATAATTAAATTTTGTAAATGATTAAAAATTTATAATTATGTTATATTTAGAACTTTATATTATAGTAATCATTTAATTATTTATGTTTCTAAATTAAAATCAAATTTTTTGTTTAATCATGTTACTATAATATTTTCTCTATTTATTTCTATTAATTATTATTAATCATATTCTTATTGTTTGTTTATTATTATCCTAAATTTTTATCTTATTTCTTCTAACCTTGTCTATTTTTATAATTATTATTGTTTCATTAAATTTAATTATTTTTATTAACTTTATTTATTCTTAATATTTTTACTAATCCTATTTCTTAATTTTTATTACTACTAACCCATTATTTATTTATTGTTAAATTATTATTTGTTTATTATTTATTTTGCTTATTATTATTATAATTATGTAAATGCTCCTGGATGTAAATTCTGTAATTATTTAATTATTCTTGCTATGGTTAGTAATTAGGGAGTGCAAAACATGTATGTTATTTAAAATAAATTTAGGACATCTTTAATCATAAGATAATTAAATTAAACACTCACACACGTAAGTCGATTTTAATCGCCGTCTCACTTTCTAAGGTTATCCCTCAAGTTGCTTACGAATAAGGTCAAGTGGGGTGTATAAAGCAAGTCCCTTTAAAAAGAAAAAATCATCAAGTCCCTTATGGTTGCCTTTACGAATCAAGTCCCTTCGAATAATGATGATAGTCCCTCCTTTATGCTTCTTACACCCCACAGTTGCCTTCATAAAACAGAATGTCCCTCTCATGTCCCTTACATCCAAGGTAATGACTACCTACTCCTTAATAGTAGGGATAGTCTTGCCAATTAAAGGATAAAGAACAAGAAAGACTTAAAACTTTAGGGTAGGTTCCTCTTATGTACTTGCTCACTTCAAAAACTTTTCAAATTTTCCACAATGTCAAACAAATTTTCAGAAAAACAAGTTTTTACGCATCCGTACATGGATCATTATTAACTATTATGAAAATTTTTCTATTCACACACTACACTTTCAAAAACAATTCAAAAGTGAGCTAAGTAACTAAGAGCCCATGGATAACCATGGATGTAAAGGGTGCTAACAACTTCCCTTTACATAACCTACCCCCCGGACCCAAAAATATTCTCTTAAGGTCTTTCCTGTTCTTTTATACCCTTTCCTTTTGGATAAAATAAAAGTCGGTGGCGACTCTTGCTATCCGCAACATAACTAAAAGTCAGTTCTCCCACCGTGTTACAGCTGGGCAGATTTGGCGATGAAACGGGAGAGTGAGGCGAGCACCCCGTTGAGGGATTGGATGGATTTTTTGGTCTTCGGGGTCGGAAATTCCGAAAATGCTCGGCATTTGTCGGGGTTGGCCTCGATTCCCCTCTCAGTGAGGTAGAAACCTAGGAATTTTCCTGCCCGGACGCCGAACGTGCATTTTTCAGGGTTAAACCTCATTTTGCACTGTCTCGCCTGCTCGAAGACTTTGTAGAGGTGTTGAGCATGGTCAACCTCCTCGTGTGATTTGATGATCATGTCGTCCATGTATACCTCGAGCATATCACTTATCTCTCCCCTGAAGACTTTGTTCATCATGCGCTGGTATGTGGCCCCGGTGTTCTTGAATCCGAAGGGCATTACGTTGTAGTAGTAATTGTCGGTCGGGGTCATAAACGCCGTGTGTCTCTTGTCCGTGTCCGACATAGGGATTTGATTATATCCGCTATATGCATCCATGAAGGACAAGAGTTTGAAACCTGCAGAATTGTCAACGAGTTTATCTATGTTAGGGAGAGGGAAAGCATCTTTGGGACAAGCCCTATTAAGATCAATATAATCAACACACATGCGCCATTTTCCATTATTTTTCTTAATGAGGACTACATTAGAGAGCCAGGTTGTGTACTGGGCTTCAGAAATAAAATTTGCCTCTAAGAGGTCTTTTACAGTTCGCTCGGCAGCCTCCGCTTTCTCGGGGGACTGCTTGCGCCTACGCTGTGCTATGGGCTTGACTGCTCGGTCCAAAGCTAGTTGGTGGCACGCGACCTCAGGATCTAGATCGGGCATTTCTGCGGCGCTCCATGCGAAGAGATCAGAGTTCTCCTTGAGGCACGTCGCGAACTGCTCCCTCGTTTCCTCGGGCAATCCTTTGCCTATTCTTACTGTTCTTCCAGGGTCGTCGCCCAGAGGGATGAGCTCGAACTCTCCGTCCGGGATTGGCCGGAATGGGTGTTCGGGAGTCTGTTCCTCGGTGGGCTTCCATTCTCTAGTTTCGTCCTGGCCAATGCGGCAATCGAGGTCGATGGCATTGATTCCCTGGAGGGGAGGATCTTCGGTCTTGGGCTTTTTGTTGTTCTTTGTATTGATTGTGGCCTGTCCTTTTACTGCGGCGTCGTAACACCTTCGGGCAGCTTCAATGTCGCCGTGGATGGTGACTACGCGGCCTAGTTTGGTGTAGTACTTCATCTTCAGATGGACGGTAGACGGGACCGTGGTCAGCTCGGCTAATGTCGGGCGGCCGAGGATGCAGTTGTAAAGAGAGGGACACTCTATGACCAGGAGGTGGATTTTGATTTCTCTGGCTGTTTCCTGCTCTCCGAAGGTGACGAGGAGCTCGACGTAGCCCCACGGCCTTGTCGTGGCCCCGTTGAATCCTTGGAGGTCGGATCCGACGTAGGGAGATAGGTTGGTCTTGTCTAATTTCAGAGTCTTGAAAAGGTGGACGTACATGATGTCCACCGAGCTTCCTTGATCGAACAGAATGCGTCTGACGTTGAACTGAGCCATCTTTGCTCTAATCAACAGTAGGATGCCCGAATTTGGGGAACCACCTGGAAGCTCTTCCAAAAAGAAAGATATTGGGTTGGATTTGCCCCGGTACTTTGTCAATGTTGCCTTTTGCTCGGGTGCGGTCAGAAGGAGCTCTTCGAACTTGTGTTTTATTGAAAGGGCGGCGGCCTCGCCGTTCATCCCTCCGCCCGATATGACGAGGGCAGTTGGAAAGTCTTCCCAGGGGCTAAGTGCAGCGATCCGCCCTTCGGGCAGTGTCTCGAAGAAGTTGAAATCCTCTGGTCGTGATACGCAAAGGGCCACTTGATAAGGAGACTCGTCGGGGGGCGTGTCCTCCCGAGGTCTCTTCTTTTCTGGCTCTTCGTGTTTGGAAGTTTCTTTCCTCCTAGTGTATTGCTTAAGATGCCCTTCTTGGATTATAATCTCTATTGTGTCTTTCAAGTGAACGCAGTCTTCGGTCACATGCCCGTGGCTTCTGTGGAATCTGTAGTATTTGGACTTGTCGGTGTGAGGCTTGGGTGCAGATGGTTTTGGGAACCTTACCCTGCCCTGCTTGAACTCGGAGTTGATGCATTCGGCAAGGATGCGTTCGCGGGGAGCTGTCAGTAATGTATACTCGCTGTATCGGCCCGCGGGGCCTCTTCCTTCTCGGGGTTCGCGGGGTTTCTCTTCCCTTCGTCTGTCTCCGTTGCGACGGGTAATGTTCGGATCTTCGCGCTTGGGGTGATCAGTTTCCCCGGTACTACGGCTGCTGTGAGCATTGTGGGCTACTTGCTTTTCCGCGTATCTGATGTAAGCCTGGGCTTTGTGCAGGAGGTCATTCAGAGTGCGGGGAGGTTCTATCCCGACGGCTCGGCTAAGCTCGCTTCCGGGAAAGAGTCCCCTCTCGAGGAGATATTTCTTCATGTGTTCTGTGGTGTCCACCTCGACAGCCTCTTGGTTGAATCGCTCGATGTATGAGCGCAACGTTTCATTTTTCCTTTGTACTATGGCTTCAAGGGTCGCCTCCGTTTTGGGATGGCGTCGGGAGGCTGTAAAATGCCTAGTGAACATGGATCTCATAACTCTCCAGGATGTGATGGATTCGGGGGCCAAGATTTTGTACCAGGCCATGGCCCCTTTCCTGAGGGTCGTCGAGAACAGCCTACACTTGAGATGCCCGGTGATGTCATTGCGGTAGTCAAGCATTGCGTTGACGTTGTCGACGTGATCGTCGGGGTCGGTAGTCCCGTCGTATACGGCCAGATTAGGAGGTTTCTCCATACCTTTGGGGAGTGGAGCTTCCATTATTGCCCGTGACAGGGGGCAGTGTAGGTCTTCTTCGTCGCTCCTTGGTGGGGAGAGCTCGTTGTGGTCGGGAGTTCGATCGCGCCTTGGCGAGGTTCCCGATCGACCAGAGTCACGGCGGGCACGTGCCCTACTGACGTTAGGCTCTGGGGAGCGACGTCCTCGTTTCTTTGTTGCTTCTGGACGTTGTTGTGTCCTCCTCTCTTGCTGAGGTCGGACCTCCTGTCGGTCAGCCTCCAGGGCCATGATTCTCTCATGCTGTTGGTAGAGCATGGAGCTGGCCTGGTTGAAGGCATTCACCATAGCAATCATGGTGGCGTCTCCCTCGACGGGAACGGGGATGGGCTGAAACGCCTTTGTCCCTTGGTTTTGAACTTGAGGTGGGTCCCTATTGTTCTGGGGCTCAGGAGACGGGGTGGCTGGACGACCATCTCGGGCGTCTACTTCATGGTACTGCAGGCTGTCCTTCATTGTGTAGTCGACGAGGGGACGGTTGCGCTCGTTGAGTTGTTCTCCGGACATGCTGGAAGGACGGTGTTTGAGCTTTGATCTTCTGCTGTGGAAGAAGGGGAAGCTAGTTTCCCACAGACAGCGCCACTGATCTCACCTGATCAGAAGGGCCTTCCAGTGACTTGATGTAATGGCCAGAGAATGGGAGGAGAAAGGGGGTGTACCTGCAAAGCACTCCAATGCTTAAGTGAGAAGAGGTACAGTGAAGTAAGGTTAATTACAATCAATCAGAATACCTGACCCTTTAATGAAAAAGGGTATTTATAATGTGCCCCCAACGCTGGGCCAAGGTCCCTCTATGGGCTTAGATCAGCTAGGCCCAAGGAGAAACTTCCAAGGAACGCGTGAGAAGCGTGAAGACCTAGCTAAAAGGTCTGATCCTTGGTCCAACTGCTCCTATCTTTCAGGAGATAATAAATGGCAGTTGGGTGACGTGGTAAGTGAGCTGGCAGACATGCTCTTTGCCCGTCCTTAGTGGATGCCCGTCGCATAAGCAACTGGTTTGATCAAGAGGTGCCCCTGCTCGAGTATATGGGCTTCTGCTCGACTTGTTGGGCCGTGACCTTATACATTCTTGAGGCCCAGTCCAGAACAGTTATTTTACTTAATCGAAAGAGCGGGAACTGGATAAGATCAGGTGATTACTCAAAGACACATGGAGGTTCGTCGAAGACAATGGTTGCATGAAAGTAAAAGATGTTGTGATGTGTATAGTCGATCGTTGTAGGCAGTTATTTTAGACTAGTATATAAACAGACATTTGCTTAAGTTGTAATGGTCAAAAATTGTATTCAAATTTCTACAAACTCAAAGTATTTGTGTGATTTTGAAACGAGTGAAGAAATGTATATATGTGTTCCACATTTATAAATTCCAAGTCTTTTTTACATTAAAGTCATTTTTTCATTTAAGTTACATTTCAATTTCAGTCATTTTACTTTCAGTCTACATTTTAATTTTATTTATTTTTCTTTCAAAAACTCTTACATTCGAATTTTAGTCCAGTTCAAATTGCTATCTTCCAAACATTGTGCTTCGATTGCCATACTAACATGATGTCCAAAGATTATGATTCACACAAATATGTTCCATGAAGTTTTCGAGTTTAATCCCTTAAGTATTAATATAAACTTATTTTGTTTACCAAATTTCCTAGTATACAGGGCGATCCATGGTCCAATCGATAGGCTCTAATACCATATTAGAGTTTGACCTAACTCATCCTTACAAAATCGACTTGTAAGGTGAGGGGTGTCACTCTATATAAATTCTTTAGAGTCTCTATGTCTAACCAATGTGAGACTTGGAACTTTTCCAATAAAAAGAGTTTGTGGAAACATATATGAATCCGCGTCCCTTTTATAATTCTATAATCAAAGCATTTATTTACTTACTTTTATTGTCTTCTTTGTTTATTTTATCTTTTTAAATCATCCCTACATTGTTTTATTGGAAGTTCTTTCCAAGTCCTCCATATTTAAACATCAATATTCAAAGCATAAATATATTTTCTCAAATCTTTTGCGCAATATGCTCTAGAAATTTTTCATTTTAATCCTTTAAGTGAACAGAAACTTGTAATTTTATTTATAAAAAACAACGGTAAACACCTAGTCCATGGTTAATACCAGGGACCGTGTGTTCACATACTGGTTCATCATCCTATAAGATTTAGATTTATGACCGTAGAAGGAGATTTGATTAAAGTCACTGACAAAATGTTAGAGGGTGGTTAAATTAATATTTCTCTCCGAGAAAGATCTAACAACTTAAAGAAAGGTTTGCTTTCCCTCAGCTAAAAATATATATATGTTCCAACACCGGGGGGATTTAGGCTCACATACTACCTTTAAGGCCTCCCCTTATAGTTGCATATATTAGAATGAGCATGTGTCGTAATAGGCTCAACTACAACATAATAGAGTTTAAAGTTTTTCAAAGATTCAGTAAAGACCTCAACAATTTCAGAAATTATTTGAAATGAATTAAACCTTGGGGAGAATATGAGCATTCCCAAAAAATAAAAATAAAAATAAAATATGGAAAAGACTCTAACATAACCTTCACATTTCAAACATTGGCACACATACTAGAAAGCTTGAATGAAGGTTAAATAGTTTGGATGTAACTTTGAAAGCGTCAGAACCAGATAACAGAGGACTTCTCGCTCAAATGTAGTAAAGTTTAGGAAAAATCCCATCTCTCTAAATTCTACGTGAAATAACGGAAAGAATGATGGGAAAGTATTGGCATATTTTATCTATAAAGATCGGATGTTAACTTTGGAAGCGTTAGGAAGACTTCTTACTTCAACAACAGCCTCATAGCTCTCGGCTTCCTTCGAATTGGAATACATTGAAGGAGTCCTGAAGTAAATATCATTTACCCAAAAGATAAGAGTTGCACGTGTCCTCGTCAAGAATGAGTTAAGAGAAAAGAAAATAAGATACAAACAAAGCAACCTTATACAGTCGATAATAATGGATCTAAAATCACCTTCATAATGCAATGATGTCAGAAGCGCGAAGTCCGGTAAGGCAAAAATATTTATGACGATATGACGCCACGACAATGATGTTAGAAGGGGAATATCAACCATATGTTAATCGTTCCAAAGAAGTTTCTAGACCCTAAAGAGCAAGTATGGACTTTTCCTAGAAAAACACGTGATCCATGCAGATGATTGAAGGGCGGTCATTAGATGAGAATTAATTATATTCTAACATTTGTCCACTTGAACATTGATAAAGGTCATCAGTCTCCAGAAACGCTATAGATAACCTTCATATGCCGAATCTAGATACACACTCTCAAAAATCTAAAAATATTACCTTTCGTCTTATTCATCAATTGATTGTTGTGTCAAAGTGTTTGCACATATCGCTCTCTCTTTCTCTTTAAACCAAGAAGAAATCTTCGAAGACAAAACACTATTATACATTATCATTTTATTTTATCAATCATCATCTTACCATTGAAATACTTTCCTTTCAGTAGACAAGATAATTTTAATTCTAAATAATATCTTGATAAATTTAATTGATAATTTGTAATTAATATATATGTTTAATTTCGATTTACTATGTGTAAAACATTAACTGTTATGCATTGTTAGAATAAAAAATTGTACATTGTCAATGCATCACAATTGTCAATGCATCACAACCATCCATTTGTATTATTTTTTAAATGATTAAAATGAAAATCAAATATTTTAAATAAATAGTGGTTGTGATTAATTAACCGTGTAAAAAATATTTACAACTATTGGTAGCATATCAATTAAATTCGTGAAACAATTTACACAATCCATCTATCACTTAAATGAATAAAATACTTTTAGCATTTCTGAGTATATGAAATAAATTCTTATATCTTTAAATTTCATTGTAAAAAAATAGTTTATAACAATATTAACACATATATAAGTAACTTTAAAAAAGTTCATCATTTAAGAAAAATATATAAGTTTTGTATTCTTTCAAATTCTATCCTTATTTTTTATGTTAAAAATGTTAAAAACATAGAAATTTAAAAAGAAAAAAATATATATTTAAAACAATATCATTGAATATGATAATTATAAGTGATATATATAAGACCAATGGATTTATTATTTTTCTTCTTAAATTTTAGACCGGAGTATATAATTATACTATCTTACAAATATTATCAACGTATCGTGACTAATTCTTTTGTCAAAATATTGACATGATTTTGTGATCTGAAAATGCCTTATCGGCGTTTCTTAATCCCATCGCATACACAACTTCATTCAGGTTCTTCTTTCTTCCCAGTGATCACACAATAGAATGCAATCTAATCTACGTTGGAAAATTTATCACTCCAATCTTTGATCACAAGCTTCTGTTGCGGTTCATCACATTACGGTATTCTTTTATTTATATCACTCTCATTCTTTTATAATTACATTGTTTTTGTATGCAATCTCACACTATGTTTGTGCCCTTTGCATTGTATTGTTTTTGTATAATAATCCCTTTTTTCATCAATCTATTTTTTCTATGAGGTTATTGGTGGTGGTTCAATATTTGTTACTCTAATTAATTAGTTATAAGTTTACCTATGAAACATAGACACAGAAACATCAGACGCGACACCGACGCATAATAATTTGAATGTAACTAAATGTGTCGATATCATTTCAGGGATTGTTACATGCAATATATGATTGTTATTGTGATTTCAGATTTCAGGGCTCATTCATTCATGTGAGAATGGATGCAAAAACAAAAAGGAGAAGTGAGGTAGAGAATGGTGATGAAGGAGAAGACTTGGTTCTAGCAACTTTGATTGCCAATGGAGATGATCTTAGTCCTCTTGTAAGGCATGCATTTGAAATGGGACGGCCCGAGGGGCTTCTTCGCCAGCTTAATTTCGTGGTCAAGAAAAAAGAAGCTGAAATTGAAGATATGTGCAAGACTCACTATGAAGAATTCATTCTCGCAGTTGATGAACTCCGCGGCGTGTTGGTTGATGCTGAAGAGCTAAAGAGTGAACTCCAGAGTGATAATTTCAAGCTGCAGCAAGTTGGAACAACCCTTCTTGTCAAACTTGAGGAGCTTCTGGAATCGTATTCGGTTAAGAAGAATGTGACCGAAGCTATCAAGATGTCGATGAACTGTATTCAGGTGTTGGAGCTTTGTGTTAAGTGCAATGATCATATTTCTGAAGCACAGTTTTATCCTGCATTGAAAACTGTTGATTTGCTTGAGAAGAGTTATTTGCAGAGTATTCCTGCTAGAGCTCTTAAATTGGTGATTGAGAAGAGGATTCCTTCGATAAAATTGCATATTGAGAAGAAGGTATGTAGTCAGGTTAATGAGTGGATGGTCCTTATACGAAGTTCTTGTAAAAAAATCGGGCAAACAGCGATCGGTCGTACTGCGTCGGTTCGTCAAAGGGACGAAGAAATTCTAGAAAGGCAGAGAAAGGTTGATGATCTAAATGTTTCAGGTGCCGACGATAGGGTGTATAGTTTGGATGTTGAAGAAGTTGATGATGATTCTGCAATGCAATTTGACCTCACGCCGCTTTACCGTGCTTGTCATATTCATAGTTGTATGGGGATCCTAGAGCAATTTCATCAGTACTATTATAAGAATAGATTGTTACAGTTGAACTCCGATTTGGAGATATCTTCATCGCAGCCTTTTGTTGAATCGTATCAAACACTTTTAGCGCAGATTGCAGGTTATTTTATCGTCGAGGACAAGGTTTTAAGGACTGCTGGTGGACTACTTGTTGAGGATCAGGTGGAAACAATGTGGGAGACTGCTTTGTCGAAAATGACATCAATGTTGGACATGCAATTCTCACATTTGAACTCTGCCACGCATCTTCTCTTGATTAAGGATTACGTTACACTTGTCGGTTCTACTCTTAGAAAATATGGATACGACATTAGCCCTTTACTGGATGTGCTCGATAGCTGCCGCGACAAATACCACTTGCTTCTTTTGGCAGATTGTAGGCGGAAAATGATTGAAGTTATTGAAAATGACTCATATGAGCAAATGGTGATAAAAAAGGAAAGTGATTATGAAGATCATGTTCTGTCATTTAATCTTCAAACTTCTGATATTATGCCTGCTTTTCCTTATGTAGCGGCGTTCTCTTCGATGGTACCTGAAGCTTGTCACATCGTCAGGTCGTTTATCAAAGGCTCTGTTGATTACTTGTCTCATGGTGTAAGAACAAGTTTCTTTGATATTGTGAGGAAGTATTTGGACAAGCTTTTGATTGAAGTGTTAAATGAAACATTACAGGACACAATAAATGGTGGAAATATCACTGTGTCTCAAGCTATGCAGATTGCTGCAAATATTTCTGTTTTTGAAAGAGCTTGTGATTTTTTCCTTAGGCATGTGGCTCAATTATGTGGAAAAGGTGTCTCGGTTCGATCAATCGATAAGCCTCAAGCTGCATTAGTTGCAAAGGTGTTACTGAAAACTTCAAGGGATGCAGCTTATATTAACCTGCTGAGTTTAGTCAACAAAAAATTAGACGATTATATGAAACTCACAGACAGTGCTCTTTGGACTACGGAAGAGCCAAAGCCGAATGGAAACGAGTACTTAAACGAAGTGGTTTTTTACCTTGATTCGCTTATGTCTACGGCGCAACAAATTTTACCCTTGGATGCTATGTACAAAGTCGGAACTGGTGCACTTGAGCATGTTTCCAATATAATTGTGGCTGCTTTTCTTAGTGATAGTGTCAAAAGGTTTAACGCTACCGCAGTTATGAATATTAACAATGATCTTATGATGTTGGAGGGTTTCGCGGACGAGAAGTTTTATTCTTCTGGATTGGGTGAAATCTACAAGGAATATAGTTTTAGGAGCTGTTTGATAGAAGCAAGACAGTTAATCAATCTTTTGTCAAGTAGTCAACCAGAGAATTTTATGAATCCTGTCATAAGGGAGAAAAATTACTATGCACTTGATTATAAGAAGGTGGCTAACATTTGTGACAAGTTCAAGGATTCTGCTGATGGTATATTTGGAAGCCTTTCAAATAAAAATACAAAGCAAAGTACTAAAAAGAAATCAATGGATATGCTCAAAAAAAGACTGAAGGATTTCAATTGATGATTTATTAGGAAAAGTATTATTTTATTTAATGAAGTGTTTAGTTGTATTGAATGTTTCTTCTATTATGGATGATTAACTTCAGAATGATTAGTGTTTCTGTGTTGCCCTGACTTATTTTTCATTAATAAAAAATCTTTTTCTTGTCTGGTTTCAATGAACTGCTCGTCTATATCTATTCTAATCCTACACACCAAAACCACATGCAATTAGCAGTATATTTGGTGAAAGGAATGATATAAGTTAGTTTTTACAAGTAATATAGTATATGTTTGGATAAATGATTTTTTTTACAGGAAAAATGATTATTAAACATGGTTGAGCCAATGTGATATTGTAAAATTAATTTGATTAAAATCAACTTTGAACTGAAGTTGTTTATTTACATTTAAATGTTTTTTCTCTAGAGCATGCCCTGCGCCAAACTAGTTTTTATTACTCCGGTGAAACCAAGATTTGACAGCAAAATCAATTTTAATTCAAAGCAACTCAACATCGAATTTTAACCAAAATCTTGTTATATTAGAGAGAATGCGTTATGAAAGACTTTGAACACAAATTCAAACATTCTATTGCAGGAATGGGTTATAGACAATATATTCAAGTAGTAACATTAAGTACATGTTTGGGTGAGCAGTGAAATGTCATTTTCCTGTGAAAAACAAAACCAGGTGAGCTTAATATTCATGCCTGCCATGGATATTTCACGGCAAAACAAACACATGCTATTTATGTTGTTCTCAAAAGTGAAATACATGATAACCAACAAAGTGAGAATACGTCAGTCCTAATCTAGAATGCAGAGCTTCAATGTATTTCAACAATCTTAATCATTCATCCTTCTGCTGGTTCATCCCCCTCAAAAACCTTCCTTAGATTCTCTTCATCATGTTCAAAAAGTTTTCTTGCTTGTTTCAGCTCTTCATTCATAGACAACAGTTCTGTGCAACGGTTAAGTTTTGGCAAATCCTGCAGCAAACAAGAAGTTTTATGAGTCTTTGTCAAAATATCAAGATTAATGAAAAATGTAGTAGGAGCAAGAATTGTCATTTTAAACTAATACCGACTGAATATGCTCAACTCAATGAAAAATGTACTTAGTGCATGTGCATCATAATTCATAACTGCTCAACTCAATGAAAAATGTACTTAGTGCATGTGCATCATAATTCATAACTGTTAGAATGTAGAACTCTGTTCATTGATTGATACAAGCACTCTGTGCTTAATCTAATACAAAGAAAGTGAATGAGTAATATACAAAAGTGAAGCTTAGTCACATTACATTAAGGGCAAAGCTGGTTTCTATATATACCAGTAACAGAAAGTAGTTTAAGTAGTAAAAGCCCTCTAACAAACTCACTTAAGCTAAGTCTTAACAACTAATACACCTACTTAGCTATATATCTCTAACAATAACTATGAAAATATCTCAGAATTCCTGGCCATGTGAGGAAAGGTTTACGCCGAAGTGTATTTGAGCCTTTGAGGAACGAGAAAACTATCCTCTGCAAGGAGAATGCAGCAACATATTTAATCTTACAGTGGTAGCACTTGATAACCCTCAAGACTAAATTCACCCAACCCCAAGTTTGATCAATGATAAGAGCTCTAATGCTAATATGATAAATTGTCCTAGAGCTATAAAACCTATGGAAGAAAGGAGGGAAGTCTCAAAAAAAAAAAAAAAAAAGTGGAAACAGAACCAGAAATACATGTACAGCATAATTATGGATGAGTGGTCCAAAGGAGAGGACCATGGTCAATCAAGTTTCAGATATAATGGAAATTTGTCCAGCTATTAGAGTGCTAACGGTGGCCATATTGATTGTGAATGAATAATAATGCAGACTAGTCAATAGCGGCCAATAGCAATGCTATCCCACAAGAGCAGAGCGGAGGCTGACTGCTATCATGCTATGGGAAGACCCTTATAGTACATAACACTATAGGGTAAATAGCGGATAGCGGGGGTAGAGTGGTTTTTGTTCCACTATCCCTTTTTCCCTCGGAAAAACCGAAATACCCACTTGAATTTAAAATGTTAAGGGTAATTTTGGGTTTTTCAATCAAATTTGAGTTGAGACTCACCCTAACCTTCCTTCACCAACGTTTATGCACTTCAGTAGTTCCAAAGAAAAACCAGAAGTTCCTCCCTCACTTCTCTCTGCACTTCGTTCTTCCCTTTGCACTTCACGTATTTATAATTATTATTCATGTAATTTGTCCAAAAAATATCAAATGGTGGCCATCCCGCTATCCCAAATTCGCAGTCGGCCGCTCTACCCTGCTATTTGGAACTTACTCTAATGTACAGTAGAATTACCCTGTTGATTCCAGGAGTGCAATGATTTAAGGCAAAATTATTATAGTTCCTAACCTCATATTTGACATATACATGAGATAACAAAATATACCAAATATTGAACCGAGACAGGTTATTAAGGATTAGGAAGTGATTTACTAGTTTGAAGTTTAAGTTTAAGGCCATCAATACCGACTATGGTTCTCAGGTGATTACATTTAATCGGTTTTGCATTTCTTTTTTAGTACATGGTTCCCTTGAGAATAATGACAACAGCAAGTATGTATTTATGTATGTATGTCAGCATTCAATTTCCAGTAGTATTTGAAGATAAATACATATAACTGTTCCCCGGGGTCTATGTTATAAAAAAAGAGTACCTTGCGAATCAAATAGAGGAAATCCTCAACTGAAAGCTTCCCCCTCTGTGATCCAATATCTTGTGCTTTATGTACCTTGACAAAAAGAAATTTTGCGCAAATAAGGATAAAGACCTAAAACTTCATGGCAGTGATATACTGAGTTGAAAAATTAAACACATTAGAAAGATTGTTACCAGTTCTGTAATATATTCTACAACGATGTCATCCATAAGTGCGACACTTTCAGGAAGCGGCTAATTCAAGTGGAAAACAAGAACAAAACCTCAAATTAACAGTTCACATGAAAAGAATTCGATGACCTAAACAGCATAAATTTTACGAAAAACTAAAATTACATTAGGATCATCTCCAAAGCCGTACATCATGTGCTGCACTAAAGAAACAAACGGAAAAAGATTAGGAAGGGAGAGATAGAAATGAAAAGAGTGAAATTGAAAAGTTGGGAAGAAAAATAGTTACATTCTCTTTGGAAAACTCCTCTCTTGCGCTTGGATGAGGAAGATTCTGAGGGTTGTGCGGAAGCTGCTTTTGATTTTGAGGAGGCTATTGCCGATGAATTGCTCATTGTTGTTTAGGTTTGAATGGGATCAGGCTTAGGTGACTTTAACCCGGGAAAGTCACCATGCCGTTCACTCAACCTATACCGTTCGATCAATCAAACGTTTTATATTAAGCCACGTCTATTTTTTCGTTAAACCAATCAACCAAAATATATGGGTTTCACCCAGAAAAATTAGTGCCTTGACCGCTACTGTTTGCTCTCGGTTGTTGTTAGGGGTGTTCATGGTGCGGTTTAATCGGTTTTTATGCAAAAATTCATCTGAATCGTAAGAGAAAAAATATATGGTTTGGTTTGGTTTGGTTGGCTTTAAGAAATAAAATCAAATCGATCCAAATCAAACCAATATGGTTTTGATTGATTTCGTGATATTTTACAATATTTTTATTGAGTCATACATACACCTATAGAAAACAACATAATTTTGTATTTAGTCATTCATACATTATCAAATTACAACAAAATTTATCATATTTAGACAATTTCTCATTCAATATACAAAAATAAGATTAGACAAAAGCAAAATTAATTGTGTTGATTTCAATGATAAAATGAATATCATTTACCAAAATAGCTCTATTAATAATAGATAGTGGAGTAGTTATATGAATTTAAATACAATAAATAAGGGTTAGTGTAAAAAAATAATAAATATCACATTGATAATCTAAATGGACAAATAATTTGAGACAAATAAAAATAGGAAATATGACACCTATTGTGAGACGGAGGGAGTAGTATAAAACAATATAAAAAATATTACAATAAAAAGAAAAAACGGAGGAGATGAAAAAAAAAAAAAAGATCATAAGATATGCGATATTATAGAAGAAATGTGTGATAAGAACGTAATTGGAAGAGAAAATAATAATATAAAAAAGGAGAAGATGAAGATGAAAAAGAAAGAACATAAGATAAGAGAGATTATAGTAGAAGAGATGTACATAGCAAATATGATGAAAAGAATGTGCGATACTACTCGAAGAGATTTGAGAAGGTTGAAACTAAAACCCTAAGTGTGAGTAAGAAAATATTTGTATAGTTAAGGCATAATAGGTTTGAGTTTTGAGTTGGATGTGGAATAAGTGAAGTTTGGGTTGTAACATAATGCGGTTTAGTTTGGTTTAGTTCGGTTTGTAAAATACAAACCGCAAATTGAACTGAACCGTGCGGTTTTGTTAGAAAATGGTCCAAATACATCTGAACCAAGTGCGTTTTCTTACGGTTTCAGTTTGGTTTGGTATGGTTTGCAGTTTTCTATTGGGTTAGTTTGGTTTTGAACACCCCTAGTTATCATTGTCTCTTCTTGACGCCACCACCATGCTCGTCGTCTTCATCTCGTATGAGGCATCATCTCATTCGTGATCTCCATCTCGTATCAGCCACCATCGTGCTCGCGATCTCCATCTCGTCACAAAGAAGCATAACAAGGCCTAACAATAATGAAGATGATGAAAAAAAATACAGGATCATGAAGTCAGGTGGAAAAGTGAAGGTGGTATGAGTGGCGGAAACTTGCACCACTGTCAGTCTTGGTGGCGGCGATTTGTACCACTACAATATACTAAACCACGTATTAAGTCATGTATATAAACACATATTTTATATATAAACCAGATCCCACTGTCAGTCTGTTTGGGATGGCCACAAAATTAAAATATAATAAATAAATCAAATATTATTGTAATATACACAAAGTTGAACATAAAATGATTAAAATTTATTATTTAAAGATTTCTTATAATATTGTTCTACGGACTTTTAGTGGCTTGAAATCATCAATAATAGTCTAAGAATCAATATTTTCAGCAAGGCAAGACAATTTTGATAATTTTACTTGCCGAGAAAGATCATTCAATTGTGGTCATAGATATAGCGAGAGTCATGACAAGGTTGGGCAGTTTATCAATCAAATAGTAAATTTCATTATTTCCAATTGCAACCAAATATGAACTTAAGTCTTAAATAGTTGATAAATTGTTCAAACCGGATGCTTGACGAGTATTAATAATAAAATGTCGAAGTTGAAATTGCAAAATCATCCTCTATTGTTCATTGAAGTCCATAAGATGATATTTTTCAACAAGAGTGCAAATAGTATCAAAGTTAAAAGCCTTGTAATTATCCTTGAAAGTCAAAACATAATTTAGAGTTAACAAATCAATCGCTTGATCACTAAATCTATTATTCAACTCTTGTAATTGTTTGTCAATGATAGTGAAAATATTTCAACTCTAAGATAATGTGCAATGATTACCTGGTTCGCTTCAAGATGAGAGTGTCCAAATCTTGTTGTTGAATGAACAACGTCAAGATCAGGAATCTCAATATCACGTTTTTCACAAAAAGACTTCACACAAGTAAACAATTTATCCCAATCATCTTCTCTCAGTTCTTGAATAAGATTTTTTATTGTATAAACCAAATGCATATCATTAAGTACATCATGGGATTGTTTTTGTATGACTTGAAAAAGTATATTTGTGATACCCATGATTTCTTTCATTGGATGAAATATGAACATAAAATCAAATGATTTCAAGTAATTGTAAGCACTATCAGCATATCCAAGTGAAGCATGATTTAATCTTTCCTTTACAAATTTTATTGAAATAGTACAAGTTGCTTAATACATATTTATCAAGCTAGAAATAGAAGAGGAACGTGATCCCCAACGAGTATCCTCAACATGTCTCAAAGTATCAATTTGATTTTCACTTTTACTAGTTACAATTTCACCAATCCCTAACAAATGTTCAATTTCATCTAATTGGAAATTATGTAACTCATCATGGAGCTTTGTAGAAGAACAAACACCATTCGCAATAAGATTTAGCTTATCAAAGAATTAATTGATTGGTTTAACTTCTCTTGATGCAGTAACTAGGGCAAGTTGCAATCGATGAGCAAAACAAAAAACATAATATGCATAAGGACAATCCTTCATAAATAGTTCTTGTAAATAGTTTCATTCTCCTCTCATATTGTTAGCACCATCACAGCCTTGACCATGAATGTTAGAGACATCAAGGTTATATAGAAAAAGTATATCACATACTTTTTGCTTAAGAGTTAAAGATGTAGTGACATTAGCATGCGCAAGGCCAAAAAAAACATATCTTGTATAAAAACCCTTTTTATCAACAAATCACAAAACAAGAGACATTTTCTATTTTGTAGATTCATCACGAGCTTCATCTACAATTATACAAAATTTAGAATCACCCATTTCTTTAAGAATATGCTTTTTCACCCTACTCGAAAGAATGTGCAAGATCTCTTTTTGAATTTGATGTGAAGTATAATTGTTACTAGATAAAGCATTTTCCAACACAAATTTTGTAATGAACTTCATCATTGTAACATGCTAAGAGTTTAATCAATTGAAGAAAATTTTCTTGGTTTAATGATTCTTTACTTTTATCATGGCCTCTAAAAGCACAAGCTTGAAAAAATAACCAACGAACAATGTCAATTGAAGTCTTAAGGCGTAGTCGATTCTTCATAATTTCAATTAAACTTCGAGATTGAATAATATTCCTAATGTGCTCATCTTTATACAACAACTCTTGACAAGCTTTCATAGAATTATGGATGGTGGAAAAGGATCATTCCATGTGTGTTTAAGAAAGGTGCAATGCTTTCCATTTCTAACTTTCTTCCAACCTTTAAAACCTGTAAAAATTAAGACATATGAACCAGTACGTCCACTTGGTCTTTTGCTAAAAAGAGATAACATGGTAAGAAATAAGCAACATCTTCTAAAGGTGAATATTCTAACCATGAAAGAAAAATGTTAAACTAAGCGTGTTGAAATCGTCTTTGATGATATTCTTTACTAGAAAATGGATATTGCTATAAATACATTTGATATGGATCATGTAACACCCCAAAGTTAATTCTGATTTATTTGATGTGTTTCTTGTGAATTTTGATGATTTGTGATGTTATTTGATGTTTTGTGGGGGTTATGAGTGTGACTTAATATTTTCACAATATTAGAATATTAAGTATAGTGGTTTGGTTAATTATTTAAGATTAATCAAATGAAATAAGAGGAATTAGAGGATAAGGGTAATGTGGTCTTTTGGTGGAGGATTAGTGGGGGTGTTATGGGGAAAGTCTATTGAGGTCTTAGGGACAAGAGTGACTAAAGAGTAAAGTTGGTTTGTGTACGATCAATTGGAATATCGCACTTTTGGGAGAAAAGAGAAGTGCTCTGAAGAGCAAAAACTATAACTTGAAGGTTTGGGAGATTTTGCGAGAAGATTATCGAAAATGATTACGGAACCTAAGGTATGGGGAGTATTTTTCGTTCGGTATTGTAATGTGGGAATAGAATTAGGGATTTTGAGGTATGGTTTTAGGGTATAGGGTTTTGATTGATGATTTATGTTTTGATGATTATTTTGATGAATATAATGATGTTAGATTATGTATATGATGTTATTATGAGTAATGTTGATGTTGAATATGATTTTGCTGTTATGTTGATGCTGAATGTGGATTTTTATTAGTGAAATCGCAGAAGGGCAATTCTGAAAATCGCATAAAATCAGCAGAAATCGCGAAGCCCGCTTAGCGAGCAAGTCAGAATTTTGAAAATCCAAAACCCGAGAGTTGGTCGCTTTACGAGCATGGTGGCTCGCTTTGCAAGACTTGGAATGCTTGAAAAATGATTTTTATTTCCGAAAAATGTTTTCTCGATGTGGTTTATGTCGTAAGCTGCTATGATGTTGTTGAGTTGTTGTATGATGTGTTTTTAGAGGCTATATGAGTGGAATCGGTGATTAAATGATGTATGATGACTTATATGATTTTGTATAGTTATGAAGTATGATTATATGATGTATAGGTATGATGTTAATTGAGTTAAAATATGATGGTATGAGTGAGTATATGAAATGATGATTGATGATAAATGCGGATGCAATGCTTTTGAGGTTTTTATGATGATGTATGTATATTGCGTCTTGCAATCATGGCATGATTTATGAGGGGACTTCGGTTCGTTAGTAGCTTCAATCCCATTGTGCGGATTGAAGTGATATGATGTTATGATATGCTCCCTTAGTGGATGATTGATGACCCAGTGTCCATCCATGAGGATGTTTCGGTACCATATGCATAATAAGAGGTTGCATTTCATTCTAAATGACATAGCATGAATTTCATTGAGTTTGTGTATTGACGTGATGTCTTTGATGTTGTGTATGATTGAGTTGTTAATGATGGATTTGTCGTTGTTGTTTATGTTTTAAATTCTCATTTCTATATTACTTTATTGAATGTGAATTTACTCACTCTGTCTGCCTTTTATGATGGTCTATTATGCCATCCTGCAGATAATCAAGGTTAGTTCGGTGCATGTTAGCTCGGAGTTAGTAAGTTTATTGTGTTGGTTAGAAGTGTAGTCCTGCTCTGTGTCTAGTAACATTCGGGATATGGTTTCACTTGAGTTGTTTGTTTATTTGAATTAAGAAGTTGCTTCTTTTGATTACCTTTGATTTTACTGATGTTTTTTATTAATTTATGAAGTCCTTTTATTAAAGATGAGAGATGTTGTTTGTTTTTCGCTGCCAAGTTTTTGAAAAAGATGTTTATGATTATTCATGATATTTTTATAACCTGTGTTACGAAACAGGACTCAATATGATGTTTTATGTCATTTTGAGTTATTATGAAGAATGTGATATCCTTTCATGAGTTTTACTCTGATGTTTGATTAATTTGTATTATAATTATGATGGGGTAGAAAGGGTGTTACATTAGTGGTATCAGAGCAGATCGGTATGTTCGGTCGTGTCGTGTCATGTCTTTGTCAGTCGTGTCGGTTATTGCGTATGAGTGTTTTGAGGTTTAGTTGTTTTCTGATGTTGGTGATTTGTATAATGGCTTTGAATCATGCTCTTGCAGATGTGGTAGTTGCACTTGCTTGGGCTACGACGCAGAACAATGTTCATGATGAATTTCATGCCTTGGGGGTATTTCAGAGGAATAATCCGCCTAAGTTTGAGGGTACTCATGAACCGGAGAATGCGCATAAGTGGCTAAAAGCAATTGAGAAGATTTTCCGGGACTATGGCGTGCTCCGATGCTCAGAAGGTGCAATTTGGCACCTATATGCTGGATGAAGAGGCTGAGGATTGGTGGGATAATACCCGTCAGAGATTGGAAGGAGTTGGGGCTGTGATAACTTGGAATGTGTTCAGGAGGGAATTTATGAGTAAGTACTTTCCTGAAGACGCTCGTGGCAAGAAAGAGGTTGAGTTCTTAGAGCTGAAACAGGGGAACATGATGGTGGAAGAGTATGCTGCCAAGTTTGAGAGGTTAGTGAAGTTATGTCCTCACTACAACCGTGATGATGTTGAGTTGTCCAAGTGTTTAAAGTTTGAGATTGGGCTGAGACCAGAAATCACGCAAGTGATTGGGTGTCAGCAGATCCGCAGGTATATTGAGCTTGTGGATAAGAGTAAGATCTATGACAAGAATAATTGAGCTCGATCAGCTCATTATAAGCAGGTGAGTAAGAAGAAAAACAAGGGTTAGTTTCGAGGGAAACCTTATGCGACTCCAAATGACAAAGGGAAGCCGAAGGTTAATGAAGGGAAGAAGCCAAGTGGGGAAGCGGGTTCTACTCCTCTTAAGTGTTATAACTGTGGTGAAGCGGG
The DNA here is from genome assembly GCA_963966055.1 of Lathyrus aphaca. Lineage (NCBI taxonomy): Eukaryota > Viridiplantae > Streptophyta > Magnoliopsida > Fabales > Fabaceae > Lathyrus > Lathyrus aphaca. The sequence continues at coordinate 114,529,758 of OZ014520.1, forward strand.
TCACAAATCTGATGTGTGCACTGCTACTATGATAAGATTCTATAAACGTGGTAAAAGGGGCCATATGAAGGATGAGTGTCCAAATTCATAAACAACTTGTTTCAATTGCAATAGAAAGGGACATATCAGTACTCAGTGTCAGAAACTGAAGAAGGTTGCTACTGCTGCTCAGACTACTGGTAGAGTGTTCGCTTTGAGTGGCTCAGATGCTCAAAAGAAAGATAACTTGATTAGAGGTACTTGTTTTATTAACGATGTTGAGTTGGTTGCTATAATTAATATTGGTGCTACTTATTTTTTTTATTTCGATTGAGTGCACGACAAGGTTGAATTTGCCTTTGACTGTTATGAATGGTAGTATGTTGATTGAGATGCCTGATGACGGTTCAGTTACAACTAACCGTGTGTGTTTGAAGTGTCCTTTGACCATTCATGGTAAGCATTTCTTGATGGATTTGGTGTGTTTACCTTTATGTCATATGGATGTTATGTTGGGAATGAACTGGTTAGAGTTCAACTTTGTGCATATCAACTGTTATGCAGAGATGGTGGAGTTTTCAGAGTTTGGCGATTGTGGGGAGATGAAGTTTGTATCCGCGAAGCAAGTGGATAAACTTATAGGGAATGAAGCTCAGATGTTTGCTTTGTTTGCGGCGTTACAAGTTGTTCGTGAACAGGTGAGTGTTGAGTTACCTATTGTCAGAGAATTTCTTGATGTGTTTCCGGGTGACATTTGTGATTTGCCTCCAGAGAGTGAAGTAGAGTTTGTTGTGGATTTGATGCCAGGTACTAGTCCAGTGTCGATGGCTCCATATCGGATGTCAGCTTCAGAACTAAGTGTGTTGAAGAAACAAATTGAAGAACTTCTTAAGAAGAAATTTGTTCATCCAAGTGTTTCTCTGTGGGGTGCTCCAGTGTTATTGGTGAAGAAAAAGGATGGTAGTATGAGGTTATGCGTCGATTATCGACAATTGAATAAAGTGACTATTAAGAATAAATATCCATTTCCGAGGATTGATGATTTGATGGATCAGTTGGTGGGGGTTTGCGTTTTTAGTAAGATTGATTTGAGGTCGGGTTATCATCAGATTCGAGTTAAAGCAGATGATATTCTAAAGACAACTTTTAGGACGAGGTATGGTCACTATGAGTATAATGTGGTGCCTTTTGGTGTATCCAATGCACCTGGTGTATTCATGGAATACATGAATCGGACTTTTCAAGAGTATTTGGATAAGTTTGTAGTGATTTTCATTGATGACATTTTGATTTATTCAATGTCATAAGAAGAACATGAAGGACATCTGATGATTGTACTACAAGCATTGAGAGAGAATAAGTTTTATGCTAAGTTGTCGAAGTGTGAGTTCTGGTTGAAGAAAGTGAGTTTCCTTGGCCATGTGATTTCTAGTGGTGGAATTTCAGTGGATCCTTCGAAGATTGATATTATGTTAAAGTGTGATACTTCGAAGTCTGCTATGGAGATTAGGAGTTTTCTTGGGTTGGCCGGTTATTACTGAAAGTTTATAGAGGGTTTTTCTAAGTTGGCATTGCCTCTGACGCAGTTGACTCAAAATGGTCAGGCTTATGTGTGGGATGTTGCATGCAAGAAGAGTTTTGTTGAATTAAAGAAGAGGATAATGACTGCTCCAGTATTGATTTTGCCTAATTCAAATGAATCTTTTGTGGTATATTGTGATGCTTCGAAGATGGGTCTTGGTGGTGTGTTGATGTAGAATGGTCAGGTAGTTGCCTATGCTTCTAGACAGTTATGTGTTCATGAGAGGAACTACCCTACCCATAACTTAGAGTTAGAAGTTGTGGTATTCGTAGTAAAAATTTGGAGACACTATCTGTTTGGATCGAGATTTGAGGCGTTCATCGATCATAAGAGTTTGAAATACTTGTTTGATCAAAAAGAACTAAACATGAGGCAGAGAAGATGGTTATAGATGTTGAAATATTTTGATTTTGATTTGAGTTACCACTCTGGTAAGGCTAATGTGGTAGCTGATGCTTTGAGTAGAAAGACTTTGCATATGTCGATGTTGATGGTGAAAGAACTTGAGATGATTGAGCAATTCAGAGACATGAGTTTGTTGTGTGAAACTACATCTGAGAGTGTGAAGTTGGGTATGCTGAAATTGACGAATGATATTGTGGAAGAGATCTGTTTAGGATAACAATCAGACTTGAAGTTTGTTGATCAAATGACTTTGATTAACCAAGGTAACGGAGGAGAATTCTGAATTGATGAAAATGGTATGATGAGGTTTTGGTATCGTGTGTGTGTTCCTGATATTCCAGAATTGAAGAAAAATATTCTAGAAGAAGGACATCGAAGTAGATTGAGTATTCATCCTGGTGCTACTAAGATGTATCATGATTTGCAAAAGTTGTTTTGGTGGCCGGGTATGAAGAAAGATGTTGTAGAGTTTGTGTATGCGTGTTTAGATTGCCATAAATCGAAGGTTGAACATCAAAAGCCTTTAGGTATGATGCAACCGTTGAGTATTTAGGAATGGAAATGGGATAGCATTTCTATGGATTTTGTGACAGGTTTGCTGAAGACGGTGAAGGGAAATGATTCCATTTGGGTGATTTTTGATCTATTAACTAAGTCGGTGCATTTCTTACCGATGAAGATTAATCATTCCATGTCGAAGCTAGCAAAGATGTATATTGATGAGATTGTAAAGTTACATGGGATACCTTCGAGTATCGTGTCGGATAGAGATCTGCGGTTTACATCGAGATTTTGGAAGATTTTACAAGATGCTTTGGGAACCAAGTTGAGGATGAGTTTTGCTTATCATCCACATACGAACGATCAGACAGAACGAGTTATCCAATCTTTAGAGGATTTACTAAGGGCTTGTGTGTTGGATCATGGAGGTGTGTGGGATAGTCATTTGTCGTTGATTGAGTTTACTTATAACAATAGTTTTCATGTGAGCATTGGTTTGGCTCCGTATGAAACATTGTATGGGAGGCGGTGTAAAACTCCATTGTGTTGGTATGAATCGGGCGAGAGTGTTGTGCTCGGACCTGAGATTGTGCAGGAGACGACTGAAAAGATTAAGATGATTCAAGAGAGAAAGAAGACTTCGCAGAGTCGTCAGAAGAGTTATCGTGATAAGAGGAGGAAAGCATTTGAATTTCAAGAGGGAGATCATGTGTTCTTGAGGGTTACTCCAGTGACTGGTGTCATGTGAGCTTTGAAGTCCATAAAGCTCACTCTGCATTTCATTGGACCGTATAAGATTTCACAAAGGGTCAGAGAGGTGGAATATTGGATTGCACTACCACTGTCACTTGCGAATTTGCATGATGTGTTTCATGTGTCACAGCTGAGGAAGTACATTTCAGATCCATCGCATGTGATTCAGATGGATGATGTTCGAGTAAGAGATAATTTGACTGTGGAGGTGTCTCCAGTATGGATAGATGGTATAGAAATGAAGCAATTAAGAAGTAAAGAGATTGAATTGGTGAAGGTATTGTGGGGTGGACCAGCTGGTGATAGTTGGACTTGGGAATGAGAGGATCAGATGAAGGAATCGTATCTGATGTTGTTTGCTTCAGGTACATTTTCGAGGATGAAAATTCTTAAGTGGGGGAGAGTTGTAACACCCCAAAGTTAATTCTGATTTATTTGATGTGTTTCTTGTGAATTTTGATGATTTATGATGTCATTTGATGTTTTGTGGGGGTTATAAGTGTGACTTAATATTTTCACAATATTAGAATATTAAGTATAGTGGGTTTGGTTAATTATTTAAGATTAATCAAATGAAATAAGAGGAATTAGAGGATAAGGGTAATCTGATCTTTGGTGGAGGATTAATGGAGGTATTATGGGGAAAGTCTATTGAGGTCTTAGGGGCAAGAGTAACTAAAGAGTAAAGTTGGTTTGTGTATGATCAATTGGAAGATCGCTCTTTTGGTTTCCATTCTGGAATACTCAACGGTTGATTCATACCTAAAGGCTTTTGATGTTAGACCTTTGATTTCTGGCAAACCAAACAAGCACACACAAATTTTGCAACATCTCTCTTCATACCCGGCCACCAAAACAACTTTTGCAAATCATGATACATCTTTATAGCGCCAGGATGAATGCTCAACCTACTTCGATGTCCTTCTTCTAGAATACTCTTCTTCAACTCTGGAATATCAGGAATACACACACGATCTCGGAACCTCATCATACCATTTTCATCAATACGAAACTCTCCTTCGTTGCCTTGGTTAATCAAAGTCATTTGATCAACCAACTTCAAATCTGATTGTTGTCCTATTCGGATCTCTTCCATAATATCATTAGTCAATTTCAGCATACCCAATTTCACACTCTCAGATGTAGTCTCATACAAAAAACTCATGTCTCTGAACTGCTCAATCATCTCGAGTTCTTTCAACATCAACATCGACATATGCAAGGTCTTCCTACTAAAAGCATCAGCAACCACGTTAGCCTTACCAGGGTGGTAATTCAAACCAAAATCAAAATCCTTCAACATCTTTAACCATCTTATATGCCTCATGTTTAGTTCCTTTTGATCAAACAGGTATTTCAAACTCTTATGATTGCTAAACACCTCAAATATCGACCCAAATAGATAGTGTCTCCAAATCTTTAACATGAAAACCACGGCTTCCAATTCTAAGTCATGGGTAGGATAGTTCCTCTCATGAACACGCAGCAGTCTAGAAGCATATGCAACTACTTGGCCATTCTGCATTAACACACCACCAAGACCCATCTTCGAGACGTCATAATATACCACAAAAGATTCATTTGGATTAGGCAAAATCAATACTAAAGCTGTTGTCAATCTCTTCTTTAATTAAACAAAAATATCCTCGCACTCAACATCCCACACATAAGCCTAACCATTTCGAGTCAACTGAGTCAGAGGCAATGCCAACATAGAAAAACCCTTTATAAACTTTCAGTAATAACCGACCAAACCAAGAAAACTTCTGACCTCAGTAGCAGACTTCAGAGTATCCCACTTAAGCACAACATCAATCTTCGAAGGATCCACTGCAATTCCACCACTAGAAATCACATGTCCAAGGAAACTCACCTCCTTCAACTAGAACTCGCATTTCAACAACTTAGCATATAGCTTCTTCCCTCTCAACACTTGTAATACAATCCTCAGATGCCATTCATGTTCTTCTTCAGACTTTGAATAAATTAGGATGTCATCAATAAAAACCACAACAAACTTGATCGTACCTGGAGATCAGGATCCGATACGGCTGGCTTCGAGAGTTGTTGAAAGACGGTCGGTGAGGAGAGAAAGGGGGTGTACTTGCAAGGCACTCCGATGCTGAAGTAAGTAACCGAGCAAAGAGTGTGCAAGTACAAGAATTAAGGTCAAAGAATTGAATACCTGACCCTCTCAAATGAGAGGGTTTATATAAGGGGCTAAGTGGAAGATTATTGGTCCATTTTGTGGGGCGCGGATTGAGGAATCTGTAAGAATAGGTAACGGTCAAAACTAGTCGTTGGAGGACTTTGTCTTGGTCGGTATGCCCTTGGTCGACAGAGACCACTATTCTTGATCCTGCTCGACGTCGAGCGCTTCCGCCAAGTTGGTTTGCTTGGCCCAATTATGGGAATTGGGCCAGTCCAGAACAGGAGCCCCCCAAGTCATTGCTCGTGCGGAGGAGTAGTGACTTAGTAATGGTTTCGTGCTCGAGGACGAGCAGTATCAAGGTTAGGAATTTCATGCTGCCGATCTTCGAGGGGCGAGCAGTTGGTACGTTGCTCGACGGGAGAATGTGAAACGAAAAGCTGGAATATTTGGGAATTTGCGCTTATTAATGATATGACTGCTAGCCTAGGGGCTAGCGTGTAGGGGTCACGCGTGCTTGCACGTGTTTCCCCCCTTATAAATAGGGTTTCCAGGCTCCATTTTGAACTTTTCGCTTCATCTTCTTCTCCGACTTCTTGCTCGTTCAACTGCCACCACTCCCAGCCGTCGACCACCGCATCTCACTGTCGACCACCGATTCCAGAACCTTCATCTTCTGCAAATGGCTTCTCAAGCACAAGGTACGGTTCCTTTTCGCTGTTTTTAGTAGTTATAGGTTAGATATCATAGAAATGTATGTGGTTTAGGATAGTTTTAACGGTAGTCTTAGGTTTAGAACCGGTAAACTTTAGAACTTCTGCCACCGTTGTTGGTCGGCTGCAAACCCTAGCTCATGGTCGACATAGGTGTTGGTCGACCTTGACTTGGGATTTGACAAGTATTTAGGTTAGATCCCGTAACTTCTGATGTTGGGCGTAAGCCATCGCTCTGAGCGATGGTCAGCCAGGGCTACAGCTCGGGACCCTGTCCCTGGGCTGATGCGCGCCCTTTCACTTGTCGAGCGGTGGAAGGGTGGATTTGATATTCTCAATCGAATTCACTGACTCCTTTCCTCTGCTTTTCAGGTGAAAACTCGCTTATGGACCCGTTAGACGTGTCCTCGGAAGAGACGTCCTCGGAAGATTCTGGATCTTCTGCGTCAGTCCCCTCCGGTTCTGGGAGTTCCTCGGGAGATTCGGATGCGAGCACTACAGAAGAGGGAGCATCAACAGACTCGCCACAATGCCCCGAACAGACAAGGATCTCGCTCGAAGAATGGGTGGTGGAGGATCTGTTGGATAAGGTGTCCTCGTTCTCAAGGCCTCGAGCGGAGCCGCTGCCCATCGTTTGCAACCCTGCAGATTGGGTCGTAACTTGCCCAGGAGATGATGACCGCATCTTCTCAGATTTTGGAGGTCGGGCGTTCTCCATGTACGAGTATGCAGTTTCGGTCCTGGGGGTAACTTTGCCCTTCAGCGACTTGGTGTGTGTTGTGCTCGGGCATCTGTGTGTTGCTCCTTCTCAGCTGCATCCTAACTCGTACGCGTTCTTGAAGGCGTTTGAGTTGACGTGCGCCCATCTGGGTGTTGGTGCCACGCTTCCTCTGTTCTTCCATCTGTTCTCCCTACAGCGTCAAGTCGGGCGAGGAACTGATCGAAAGGGGTTTGTGTCTTTTAAACAGAGGACGAAAATTTTCAAGGCCCATTCAGAATCCATCCGAGCTTTCAAGATGGACTACTTTCTGATCAAACCCGCGAGCGCGGTGGCTGTGAGGGCGATGAGCTTTTTGGGGATAGACACTGATGAGAACGACGAACCCAAGCTTGACGATCAAGGGAAGGTGATTCCGAGGAGGCTTTGGCTGTTCCCCTTTTCCTTGAGTTACGCCCATTACGAAAGGTCTGTTGGTGAGTTCATCCAGGTGGGGGACTCTTTGAATGAGGACGACGCGACCAGTTTCGAGGCCTTCCGAAGGCTGATAGCGTCTTTCACTCCGACCCCCCTGCTAGATGGAGAGGGGAAAGTTATGCTCGATCAAGATGGGGGGGAAGCTGTGGAGCGTCCCTTGATCGATGTTACAGAATTGTTGGCGTGCAATACCGGGCAGGAAGTGTCCGACTTCTTTGGTATCTGTTTTATTTCTAATAGTCATATCTTTGATATTATTCTGTCGTCCATGATTAACCTAATCTTTTTCTTTTTCAGGCTCCTTGTCGAACCCACTTGACAAAATCCAGGAACGCTTGCGCCAGCAGCAAAAGAAAAGATCGAGGGTTGTGCAGACCAAGCTGACCGAGACAAGTGGCTCTGGGTCGGGCCCCTTGGTCCAGGGCTCTCCGAGCGCCTCAACTGGCTCCCTGATGAAGAAGCACAAGTCCGCAGCGACTGTGGACCTGACGGCCAACGCTCCTCCGAAGCCGAAGCATGGGCTGCCACCGTGCTTCGTTAAGCGCAACTTTTTTGAGGGGACGAGCATGGAGGTGGACCGTGCAGACTCCTTGTTTCTGGAAGGCATGGATCGTCCTGCCCGGCGCTTATCCCTGGCTCAGGATGCAAGTGCGGTCATGCGGGTCTTGACGATGGCCTGGCTGACGGCCGAAGGAAGTCCTGGGCAGGAGAGGGAGATGGGCAGGCTAAAGGAGCAGCTGGCTGCCGCTGAGGCAAAGCTGAAAGCGGCCACCGAAGAAGATAGTGCCATGGCCAAGTAGCTGACTGAACGGGGCAACATCATTGCCAAGTTGGAGGTCGACAAGAAAAGGGTTTTGGAGCAGAACAAAAAGATGAAGGATGCTTTCTGCCCGAAGGAGGACGAGGATGACGAGACTAAAAGTATGGTGACGAGGGCTCAGTTTCTCGCTCGGATCGACCAAGACATGGAAGATCTGAACTCAAAAACTGAGCTCAGTTTCCAGAATGTCGTGGACCAGATAAGGGCTCTTCACCCCGACTTGACCTTGGACGTCGGTCGGATCAGCTGCCTGTACAAGGTTGAGGATGGCCAGATTGTGGTTCCTTCGGACCTGGTAGTGGATGATTCTCAGCCGAGGTTGATTGTTCAGCCCGATCAGCCTGAAGCGCAACCGGACCAGGATGAGGCTCGCCAAGAAGAAGGCCGCCCGGGGGGCGAGGGTAACTAGTTTCTGGCCTGCGTGCCTTGTAATTTTATGTTTTAGTTTTGGGGCGTAGTCCCCTTTGTAATTAATTATGAACAAGTCGGCCCTTCGAGGTCGCGTTTTTGCGCTTACAATTTGGTGTTTATTAATGGTCGTTTGTTTCGTTATATTCATTGTTCAATTGCTCGTCCGTCGGAGGACTGTTTTTTATATTTCAAATGCTAAGTGTTTGTCGTGCATTTTTGCACTTAATTGGATGTGATTGAATGTGTACGGGGTGTGTTCGTGATCCATTGGTTTGGGGGACCAAAAAGATTCTGGAGTTTTTACTCCTGGTCGGTGCCTGGGCCAAGGTAATGGCCCGGGCTCCGTGGCTTGAACGTCCCATCGCGATCCGGGGTTCTGCCTGGTCGTGGTACTTAGGCGATGTCGGACTCGTTTGAGTATCCGTCCGTGCGGCAGGTTTCTCCTTCCCTTGAAAGGAGATCCTGATTGATTATGTCATTTTTGGGTTGTCGTGCTTGTACCTAGGCACACAGTTTTCAGTCGGTCCTATTGCTCCTCGCTTGAGAGTTGAGCAAAGCGACTTTGTGAGTTAGTTGTAATATTGCTTGTGCTTCTCGGCGTTCCACGGCCGAGCAAGCTCTTCCCCGTGTAAAATTTCTAAATAATAGGCTCCGTTTTCGGTTTTTGCTCGGACGCGATACGGGCCCTCCCAATTGGGTGTAAACTTTCCCTCGCGGGGATCCCTGTGATTTCTTCTGAGAACAAGACTGCCTACCTCGAACGTTCGTCTTATGACTTTAGAATCGTACCGAGCGGCTATTTTCTGTTTGAGAATGATCTCTCGAAGAGCAGCTTCTGATCGAACTTCCTCGACCAGGTCGAGCTCGTCCCTCAAAGCCTCGGAGTTGGTGTCTTGGTCCATGGGGGATTCTGTGCGTCTGGATAGGACGTGCATTTCTATAGGGATCACCGCCTCGGTTCCATACGCTAATCTGAACGGGGACTCCCCGTTTGTTGAGTGGGGGGTGGTCCTATATGCTCATAGCACGCTATGTAGCTCCTCGACCCAGTGCTTCTTATGCTCGTCCAGTCTTCGTTTCAAGCCTCTTAGGATTACCATATTCGCGGCCTCTGCTTGCCCGTTAGTTTGGGGGTGCTCCACCGAAGCAAAATGATGTTTCGTTCCTATTGATGCAACGAATTCTCTGAAGTGTTTATCTGTGAACTGGGTGCCGTTGTCGGTCGCGATGGCGAGCGGTACCCCGAACCGGGCGAGGATGTTCCTCTTGAAGAAACGTAGTATGTTGAGTGCAGTGATTTTGGCTAAGGCCTCAGCTTCTATCCACTTTGTGAAATAGTAGACGCCTACAATTAGGTATTTATTTTGGCCGGATCCAACGACGAATGGTCCTAAGATATCCATCCCCCACCATGCGAATGGCCAAGGCGACGATAATGATTTTAGCTCGGACGGGGGTGCTACGTGCACATCCCCATGTCGTTTGCACTTGTCACACCTTTTTACGTGCTCCTTTGCGTCGTGTTGGAGTGTGGGCCAATAGTACCCTGCTCGAAGAATTTTTCGGGCCAACGATCGTCCTCCTGGATGTTGCGCATTAATTCCTTCATGGACCTCTCTTAGCACGCGTGGGATGTTTTCTTCTTCTACGCACCTGAGAAGGGGTGTAGAGAATCCTCGACGATACATACGTCCACCCACTAGAGAATATGAGCATGCTCTTCGTCGTATTGTGCTGGCCGCTTTTTGGTCGGTCGGTAATTCTCCTTTAGTTAGGTAGTTAAATACTGGGGTCATCCAGCAGTTCGTGTCGCCCACGAGATTAACATCAACGTGGATTGATGATTGCCCGATGCTTGGTCGGGGAAGCGTTTTCTGTATGACGAATTTGTTGTTTCCCTTCCTTTTAGTGCTCGCCAACTTGGAAAGGATGTCGGCCCGGATATTGTTCTCTCGTGGGACGTGTTTGACTTCCACGCTTCTGAATCGCTTTAGCTTGCTTTTTACGAGGGCCAGGTATTCGGCCATGTTATCGTTTTTGGCTTGAAAGTCTCCTCGGACTTGGCTGGCGACCAGCTGAGAATCCGTGCAGATTGTGATTTCTTCTGCCTGATTGTTGGAAGTGGGGAAAGATAAGGTTAAGGATACTTCAATGATGTTTCCTTCCTCATTCTCCAGAATAACCCCAGCTCCGCTACCCGCTGGGCCGGATGCCCCGTCCACGAAAATTGTCCACCTGGAGGAAGATCTTGACTCTTGCTCAGTGAAAGTGAGTTCTGCCATGAAGTCGGCCAATGCTTGAGCTTTGAGAGCTTGTCTTCCCTCGAATTTGATGTCGAATTCAGATAGTTCCAACGACCATTTTAACATTCGTCCGGCCATATCTGGTCGACCGAGCAATTGTCTTATGGGTTGATTGGTTCTTACGATGATGGTGTGGGCCAAGAAATAATGGCGTAGCCTTCTGGCCGCGAAAAGGAGGGCCAGGGCCACTTTTTCTACTTGGAGATACCGAATTTCCGGGCCCTGGAGCGCTTTGCTCATAAAGTACACAAGCTTCTGCCCTTCGGGTAGGTCGTGTATGAGGGCCGCGCTCACTGCTTCGTTTACAACGGCAAGATAGAGATAAAGTGTCTCCCCCTCTTCGGGTCTAGACAAAACTGGGGGTTCACTTAGTGTCCTCTTTAGGTGGGACAACGCTAGCTCGCACTCCTCCGTCCATTCGAAAGTCGCCTCTTTGCGGAGGAGCTTGTAAAAGGGGAGAGCGTGTTGAGCGGATTTCGCTACGAACCGAGCGAGGGAGGTGAGGACCCCATTTAGTGATTGTATGGATTTTTTAGAAGTAGGAGTCGGGAGTTCCGCGAATGACCGGCATTTGTCGGGGTTGGCTTCGATGCCTCGTTCGGTCAGGTAGAATCCGAGGAACTTCCCTGCTCGGACCCCAAACGTGCATTTCTCAGGGTTGAAACGCATTTTGCATTTTCGTGCCTGATCGAACACTTTTCGTAAGTGGGACGTGTGGTCCGTTTCTTGTTGAGATTTGACGATCATGTTGTCCATGTATACTTGGAGCATATCCCCGATTTCTGCTCGGAATACCTTATTCATCATGCGCTGATAAGTCGCGCCTGCGTTTTTCAGACCGAAGGGCATGACGTTGTAATAGTAGTTGCCCGATTCGGTCATGAAGGCCGTGTATTTTTTGTCGGACACGGCCATGTGTATTTGATTATACCCTGAGTAGGCATCCATGAAGGACAATAGCTTGAAGCCGGACGAATTGTCGACCAATTTATCAATGTTAGGTAAAGGGTATGCATCTTTCGGGCATGCCCGGTTGAGATCAGTATAATCAACACAAATTCTCCACTTTCCATTAGATTTTTTCACAAGTACAACATTTGAGATCCAGGTTGTGTACCTGGCCTCGGTTACAAATTTAGCCTCTAGGAGGTCTTTAACAGCAGATTCAGCTGCTTCAGTTTTTTCGGTCGACTGCTTCCTCCTACGTTGGGCAGCTGCCTTGTGTGTTGGGTCAATGGAGAGGTGATGGCAGGCTGTCTCGGGGTCGAGTCCTGGCATCTCTGCAGCGCTCCAGGCAAACAGATCTGCATTCCCTTTGAGGCAAGCTTCCAACTGTCATTTTGCCAAGTTGGGCATATGTGCTAATTTATCAATGTTAGGTAAAGGGTATGCATCTTTCGGGCATGCCCGGTTGAGATCAGTATAATCAACACACATTCTCCACTTTCCATTAGATTTTTTCACAAGTACAAAATTTGAGAGCCAGGTTGTGTACCTGGCCTCGGTTACAAAATTAGCCTCTAGGAGGTCTTTAACAGCAGATTCAGCTGCTTCAGTTTTTTCGGTCGACTGCTTCCTCCTGCGTTGGGCGAATGCCTTGTGTGTTGGGTCAATAGAGAGGTGATGGCAGGCTGTCTCGGGGTCGAGTCCTGGCATCTCTGCAGCGCTCCAGGCAAACAAATCTGCATTCCCTTTGAGGCAAGCTTCCAACTGTCGTTTTTCCAAGTCGGGCATATGTGCTCCGATCTTAACGCACCGGGTTGGGTCATCTCCTAGGGGAATCAGCTCGAACTCTCCGTCCGGGACTGGTCGGGATAGTGAATCTGTTGGCTTTTGGATGCCCTCGTTGTCGTCCGAGAACCTGCAGTCTAGGTCGATTGAGTCTACCTGAGGGAAAGCCCTGGGAACATCTGGTGAATTCGATGTTAAAGGGTTCGGTTGGTACGATATTGAGCTAAGACCTTTAGATGCTGCTTTGAAACACCGGCGAGCAGCATCGACGTCCCCGTGCAGTGTGGCAACCTTGCCCGAAGTAGTGTAGTACTTCATCTTCAGGTGGACGGTGGATGGCACGGCGATTAGCTCGGCTAGTGTTGGTCGTCCCAGGATGCACTGGTACAGCGACGGGCAGTCCACGACTAGGAATTGGACTCTGACCATCCTGGCTGTCTAAGCTGCTCCGAAGGTTACAAACAGATCGACGTAGCCCCACGGTCGGGAGACCGCTCCATTGAAACGTTGCAAGTCTGATCCGACGTACGGAGTCAGGTGTGTCTCGTTCAACTGGAGTGTTGAAAATAGCTGGGAGTACATAATGTCGCAGGAACTGCCCTGGTCCACCAAGATTCTCCTCACATTGAAATTTTCCATACGCGCCCGGATGAGCAAAGGAATGATGGTGTTGGGCGCTCCTCCTAAGAGTTCTTCTCGGTAAAAGGCAAGGGGTACCGAGCCCTCTCTTGGTGGGTCCAGGGTAGCGTTTTGCGTGGGCCCCTTCGCAATCAGTTGGTCGAATTTTCATTTCACGGATCCGACCGTGATTTTGTTGAACCCTCCTCCCGAGATGACCATTGCGGACGGAAAGGTTTCCCATGGACTATGGGAGGAAAGGTACCGCGGACTCCCGGTGTGATCAGGTAGGAAGAAATCTTCCGGGCGATAGATGCTTAGGGCAACCTGCATGTTTGCGTCCGCAGGAACGGGTACAACCTCCTCGACCTTTTGAGTCTCCTGCGCTTCTTGTCGAAGATTGTCTCTGGATTTGGTGAACTGCTTAAGGTGCCCGTCCTTGATAAAAATTTTGATCGCATCCTTGAGATGGATGCAGTCTTCTGTGTTGTGGCCATGACTCTTGTGGAATCGGCAATATTTCGTTTTGTCCGTGCCCGGTTTGCTGGGTTGCTGCTTTGGAAAACGTACCCCTGCTTGCCTGAACTCCGAGTTGGCACACTCGGACAAGATTTTCTCCCTGGAAGCCAGGAGAGGTGTGTATTCGTGGAACCGGCCGACGGGTCCTCTGTGCTCCCGCGGTTCACGAGAGCGATCATCCTTTCTTTTGTCTCCTCCCCGACGAGATATCGAGGGTTCATCGACTCGGTGGGGCTTCGCATCTTCACGACGTCGAGCGTCTCTTACTGAGCTGGCTGCCTGTTTTTCCTCATACTGGATATAGGCTTGGGCTTTCAGCAAGAATGCGTCGAGGGTGGCAGGGGTTTCGATGCCGACTGCCCGGTGAAAATCTGTTGACGGGCGCAGTCCTCGTTCCAACAGATACTTCTTCATATCGTCGGTTGTGGATACTTGGACTGCCTCTTTATTGAACCTTTCGATGTAAGTTCGTAAAGGTTCATTTTTCCCTTGGATGATCGCTTCGAGCGAGTCTTCTGTCTTTGGGTGCCGCCTTGAGGCGGTGAAGTGCCTGGAGAACGTGCGTCCAAGTTGTTTCCAGGAGGTGATGGACTCAGCCTCGAGGCTTTTATACCACGTCATCGCTCCTTTCCTCAGCGTTGTAGGAAAGAGGCGACATTTGATTGCTCCTCGTACTCCTCGGTAATCGAGCAGCGCATCGATATTCTCGATATGCTCATCTGGATCTGTGGTTCCGTCGTACGAGCCTAGCGGTGGGGGTTTCTCTAAACCTCTTGGAAGTTTAGCCGCCATGATTTCTGACGAGAGGGGACCCCGAGCGTCCTCGTCGTCACTGGAGTTGAACGAAGGAGATCTGTGAGCGCGTTTCTTCGTTCGCCGGGGAGATGCAGATCTTGATCTGCTCCTTCTTGATTTTCTTGGAGGAGAAGATCGTGGAGAGGACTGACGAGGACGTTTGTCGCCCGTTGATTCGTCGGCGTGTCCTTTCCTTTTTCTCTTGGCAGGAGAGGGAGTGCGCCTTCTTTGGGGTCTCGCGGGAGACGGTGGTCAGCGAGAATTATCTTAGAGACGGGCGATTTTCTCGCCATGGGCGAGGAGTGGCATGTTTGTCTGATTTAGGATTTCGGCCAGTGCGGCAAAATTCGACCCTGAAGGAGTCGAGGGAAAAAGAGTTTTCGGGCGACTCTCCAGAGGTTGATCGCGATCGGGAGAAGGTGATGTTGTTTTCCCGTCTGGGTGGTCTTGCACAGTTTCTTTGTGCGGAGGGGGATGAATGTTGCTTTCACGTTGCGTGAGAATCATGCCGTCGTTTGATCGGTTCTCTTGGTTGTCCCGAGCAGCCATGGATCCTTGGTAAAAACTTTGGTTCTTTGAAGATTTTGAGAGAGAAGAACGGGGAAATCAGTTTCCCACAGACGGCGCCACCTGATCGTACCTGGAGATCAGGATCCGATACGGCTGGCTTCGAGAGTTGTTGAAAGACGGTCGGTGAGGAGAGAAAGGGGGTGTACCTGCAAGGCACTCCGATGCTGAAATAAGTAACCGAGCAAAGAGTGAGCAAGTACAAGAATTAAGGTCAAAGAATTGAATACCTGACCCTCTCAAATGAGAGGTTTATATAAGGGGCTAAGTGGAAGATTATTGGTCAATTTTGTGGGGCGCGGATTGAGGAATCTGTAAGAATTGGTAACGGTCAAAACTAGCCGTTGGAGGACTTTGTCTTGGTCGGTACGCCCTTGGTCGATAGAGACCACTATTCTTGATCCTGCTCGACGTCGAGCGCTTCTGCCAAGTTGGTTTGCTTGGCCCAATTATGGGAATTGGGCCAGTCCAGAACAAAACTTATCCAAATACTCATGAAAGGTTCAATTCATATACTCCATGAACACACCAGGTGCATTGGATACACCAAAAGGCATCACAGTATATTCATAGTGACTAGGGGTGGGAATAGGTCAGGCCGGCCTATAGGGGCCTATGGCCTAGCCTACTTAAGGCAGGGCCAGGCCAAGCTTTTTTAATAAAAAGTTCAGGCTTAGGCTTTTTTAAAAGCCTATTTAATTAAATAGGGCAGACTTAGGCTATTAAAAAAAGCCTATGAAGCCTTATAGGTCGGCCTATATTTTCATATATATATATATATATATATATATATATATATATATATATATATATATATATATATATATATATATATATATATATATATATATATATATATATATATATATATATATATATATATATATATATATATATATATATACACACACACACTAAATAGGTTGTCATATATATGCATATATATTAGAAAAAATGATACATATGTTGACATATATATATATATATATATATATATATATATATATATATATATATATATATATATATATATATATTAGAACAAAGGCTAAATAGGTCGGCCTATATATGCATATAAAGGTCAGCTTATAAAGTTTCTTAAGTAATATGGAATAATTGAGAACCATAATGAGAAAAAGACTTGTAAATAGGCTTACAGACCAAGCCATGCTTTTAAAAAGGTCAGGTCAGGCCAAAAAATGGAGCCTATCATAGGCCATATGTCAGGCTCAGGCCTTTTAAGTTTATCGTAGACCAGGCGCGGGCCTTATAAAGCCTAGCCTAGCCTATTTCCACCCCTAATAGTGACCATATCTCGTTCTGAAAGCTGTCTTTGGAATATCATTTGCCTTAACTCGGATCTGATGATAACCCGACCTCAAATCAATTTTACTGAACACACAAGCTCCCACTGACTGATCCATCAAATCATCAAACCTCGGGAGTGGGTATTTATTCTTAATAGTCACCTTATTCAATTGCCGATAGTCGACACACAACCTCATGCTACCATCTTTTTTCTTGACCAATAACACCGGAGCACCCCACAGAGAAGCACTTGGATGAACAAATTTCTTCTAAAGGAGGTCCTCAAGTTTGTTCTTCAACTCACTTAACTCTGAAGCTGACATCCGATATAGAGCCATCGACACTGGACTAGTACCTGGTACCAAATCCACTACAAACTCTACTTCAAGCGCTGGAGGAAAATCACTAATGTCATCCGGAAGCATATCAAGAAATTCATGGACAACTGATAATTTGACACTCCCAAGTTCACGGTCAACCTGTAATGTTGCAAACAAAGCAAACATCTAAGCTTCATATGCTAGTAGTTCATCCACTTACTTCGCGGATAAAAACATCAACTCCCCACAATTACCAAACTCTAGAAACTCCACCTTCTTTGCATAACAATTGATATGCACGAAGTTAAACTCCACCGTCTTTTCTAAAACGTCCTAGAACACCTTCATGGGATAAAAATTGAGGGAGTTATGCATTGTTGAAGTTGGACAATTTTGAGGAGGTGTATGAAGCAAAAAATGCTAAAACTCAAGTTTTCTTCAAATGGGCCCATAATATTTCAACCCAAACTCAAATATGAGACCATTCACGACCCATTGATCATATATTCTTATTTTTATTATTTATTTTTTATTATATTGAATTTTAATCATTTAAATTCAATTTTAATTAAAATAAATCATAAAAAATCAAATATTTGATCTAAAAATTATTTTAGGATCAAATATTTGATAGTTAAGTTGATTGATCATGTTCGAATTCGTGCAAGACCAAACAAGTATGATTATATATATGGTTTTTTGACAAATTTGGAAGTTTTGTTTCTTCACACTCAAGCAACACAAGAACACTTCATCAAGGCCCAAAAATCTGACCTAAATTACACCATTATAAATACATTACATGACCACCAAGTCAAGACACGAAATTCTTGAGACAAAAAACCCTAGAATTTTCTTTTTAAGGACATATTAGGGCAAAGACCAAAGGAGTTCCACACGGAGTTTTGGATCATTCTTTCCATCCAATCTTCATCCAGGAGTATTTAGGAGGTCATATTAATCATCATTAAAGGTGGAATACGTGTAAAACACCATATATGTCAGCATGCCTCCATAACCATATTCCTTGAAATCAAAAATTTTCATTCTTCATATATTAACATGTTTTGCTTTTACAATGTTGTTTATAATCATTCAGGTATATCATTTGATCATTTATTTTGAAGCTTTGATGCAGGTTTGAAGGTGTGTCATTGTTAGGGCACAATTTTTTTTCAATCGAAGCTCACAAAATAGCTACTTTTAGGCCAAAATAATGCCACCATTGAACTCTTAAGACTCGATTTATTGGAAATATATACTTTTGATATGCTTAAATTCGTGTTTTGTGAATATTTGAAAAATCGTAGGATTAGCTATGAAAAAAGTCGTAGCAAAGTCGCAACCGATCTGTAGCAAATCGTAGCAAAAAGACATTTGCTAGAGGTTGAAAATGGGGACGTGGCAGCGCGCGGTTGGCTGGTTTCAGTAATTGACTAAACACACAATATTATCATTCTTTTCTGTTTGGTTATCACCGCAACACATGTGGCCCAGTGGTCGCGCTGGTTGGGAGGTGGATGTCTTGGGTTCGAATCCAGGCCTCCACCCTTTATTTTATATGTTTTCTTTTTCTTTATTTTCTTTGTTTATTAATTTTAATTATTTTATTAATTAATTAATTAATCACCATTAACCTTAAAATTAACTAATAAACTTAATCACCCAAAAAAAATTAGAATAAACTCATTAATAAATCCTTAATTTATTTTTAAAAATAACATTTTTCTTATAAATAAATTAGTTTTTTTATTTTATTAATTATTTTGTAATATTTATTTTTCCACACTTTTACTTCCCGCACTCCCCCGATTTAAACTATGTATCCCCATCCTCATGATGTAATAGTTTAGGTTTTATTTTCCGCATTTAAATTCCGCAAAAATATTAAAGTGTGTGGTTAGTAAACTAGGGTGTGAAAAGAATGTATGCAAAAATAATTGGACCTAGCCTACTAACTTCTAAGGAAAAAAATCTGAAATAAATACACTCACACACGTAAGTCGATCGTTATACGATTGTCATCTGCACCCCTAGGGTCTCCCTCTTGGTTGCCTTACAAAATATGGTCAAGTCCCTCGAACGTGGGGGTATCTTAGTAAAAGTTGCCTACGAATAAAAAATCATCAAGTCCCTTCAGATAAAAGATCATAGTCCATTCGAGTTGCCTACGAACAAATGATCTAGTCCCTCGATGACCCTACAAAAATGATGATCGTCCCTTCAAATTGCTAAGATACCCCTACAAGGTTGTCTTCTATGACCATACGATGACCCTACGCCCGTCCCTTAAAACATCTAAGGTAAATACTACTTACTCACTAATAGTAAGGACAGTCTTACCCCTAAAGGAAATAAATAACAAGAAAGACCTTACAAACTTAGGGTAAGTAGTTCTTAAGTACTTGTTCACTTCTTTTCAAAACACTTTTTACACCCCACTTTTCAAAATACTTTCAAACTAAATACTTTGTATATATCCATACAAGGATCATTGCAAAGTTAAAGACTTATGAAAATATTTTCTAAACACACACTACACTTTCTTTCAAACAAAAGTAAAATGAACTAAGTAATTAAGAGCCCATGGATAAAAAGGGTGCTAACACCTTCCCTTTGTATAACTTACCCCCGAACTCAAATCTTTTTAAAAAAAGGTATTTCCTGTTCTTTTATTCCTTTCCTTATTGGATAAAATAAAAGACGGTGGCGACTCTTGTTACCCGCAACATAGTTTTTGGAAACAAAAACGCCCAAGTCAGTTCTCCCACCGTGTTATAGAACTGGCGACTTTGTTGGGGAGTACTATGTAAAAGAGGAGTTACCTTAGGATTAGATCACTTTACTTGCTTGATTTGTTTGCTTTATCTTTAAGGGATTATTGTGGGGTTAATGTGAAAAAGATCCTAACCTGGATCTAGTGTACCTTAGGTAAGTGGCAATAGATCAAGGAAACTGTACGACATATACCGATATGGTTGATCTGATGGCTACAGTTAGTGTGACTTCTTGGTTGGTGCTTATGTTCCTTAAGTAAGTTGAGGATAATATGAGGCTGCCATATGTTGTCATTAACACTAACTACCCTTTAGAACCCTAATTGACCCATCTTGGCCATTAGAAAGTAGTGAGATAACCAGCTTTGGTGAAGTCTAAAGTTGGTTGATACTCGATGTTATGCTCATTGAGATTATAATCTTGGGGAGTTTTGGTTGGCAAGTCAGTTTCCTACTAAACAACAACCCTTGAGAAGGATCAGTGATATTCTGATCCCTTAGAACCCGATTACTTTTACTAGGACATGATGAACCAACTAAACTTCAGTGGGGAGGGTACTTACTGTGACACTCCAAATTTTCCCTCTTCCTTTTTAAGCATCATATCATATCATGTTCATCATACTCATATCATTTCCTCAGCATCCTAGCATGGAAAGATGAAGCATAACATCCCTCATGTCCTAGCATCAAGCATATGGTCATTTGTGGAGCTCCCAGAAGCCTCAAGCCATGACAAGGGTCCCAATGAGTTTGTACAATTTCTATGGTGAGTCTACACTCCATTTAAAAGATCAAATCCATTGCCAAAAGCTCAGAAGATTGCATGATCATCAGAGATCTCAGGACAAGGCAAAGCTCCTATGCAATGCACCCAAATTAGGGTTTGAGATTCAAGCACCAAGGTCTCACAACTTTGGCAATTTCTTGTGAGCCAAGTCTTCTACATGTTAAGAGGATCCTATGTGTCAAATTTCATGAGAAAATTCCATGTGGAAGTCAGACAATGCCTTAGTTGCTTGCAGATGAAGGAAAAAGTCAACAGAGCCCTGAAAAAGTCAACTGTGCAATTTCAAGAGGTCCAACCCAATTTTTTTGGCCAAGAGGGGTCCTTACAATGTTATTAGAGGTTTGGAATGCCTAAAGTTCAAGAATCATGGAGATTTGAGGGGTTTTGCAAAAATGGTACAAAGTTGGTTTTTGAAGTTTTGCAAAATTGGCAACTTTGGCCCTAATCTTCAAGTGGCCTTAACATGATCAAAAATTCTCCGAATGGACCAAAGTCAAACATGAAAGTTGGAGAGTAAGGGCTGTCATTTTTAAAAAGTACAAGTGTGTTTTCATCGGATTTACCAATCTCCCTCTAGCCCATTCTAAAATTCCTCCATATAGGGCATTTTTCACTTTTCCAAAAGTGCATCATGTGCAAGAAGGCTCCAATCTTGATTTCTGTGAATTGGTTCAGGGCCAAACTTGTTTCTAACTTGAAATACATTGCCTTAAGACCAATTTTCTCCAAAAAAATAGTCATTTTCATACACTTTTGAAAACTCCCCCCAAAACAAGCCAATTTGCAAAATTCATGAAACAAGTGTGAGGGTTTGATCTAAGGGCCAGGAGTGAATGGATTTGGATCAAGGGTGGAGATTGAAACTTACACATGCTGAGAAGCCCAAGGAAGCATGAGGGAAGCATGCATATTCCACCAAGTGCATAATTTGCATATTCACACTTTTCTCATTCAATTTTCGTGCATTTTCTATCACACTTTCAGCACTCACTCTAAACATCACAACAAAGAAAAAAGAAGCAAAAACCATATCTTAATCTCTCTCATTCTCTCATTCTCAACCTTCTTTCATTTTTGCATTTTGCTTCATATCTCTCCATTCCTTTACATTCTCCACAAAAACTCTTCCATATTCTTGATCAGTGAATCATCTAGATCAAGAATCATCCACTCATTCAAGCTTAGAACACAGAATTGGAGGTTCACCATTTCAAAGCCTCTTGTGTTGAAATCTCAGATCTACACCATTTCAAGACCTTGGATGCATTTATTTTGCATCTAAGGAGTAAGAGAAGTGATTTGCACGGATTATTTGGCTTTCTATCTCAACATTTCAAGATCTCCATCTCAGGTATGGCTTGAAACTTTTTGTTCTGGAAATGGAATTTTATGGTTGATTTGTGTTCCTTGTTCTTCCCTGATCATGCTGCACTTTGTAGATTTGATTTTGGTGCATTATATCATGAGTTATGTGCATTTAAAGTTTGATGATCAATGTTGTTTTGCTTCGATCTGGCTGATCCTTTGAGTTTTAGCTATTTTTGATGTCATATTTGGATTCAGTGATGTTGAGTTAGTCAATTTGGACTATTGGTTTGCATTATTTGATGAATTTTTGCCTCTGGTTTGGTCTCCGGTGCCGGAGTTCTAACTCCGGTCACCGGTTGTCTTGTGAGTTTCTATGAGGAAGATGAAGTTTAAGCCATTGGATCTAACATCCAAGGCATAGCAGCGCGCCACATGTCCATTATTTCCTTCAGCTGCATGTGTAAATTCTGTTTCATTTTTTAATTCACCGTGTTTTAATGCTCACAGTAAGTAATGTGAGCTCGCCAATCCCGTTCAGGCTTGCTGCCATCTCAATTAATGAGCTTAGCCGCCTCAGCCATGAGATTGATCCCGCGTTCCCTCTTATTTCCAGCATTTCCAATTATTTCTATTAAATTCCACCGCAAGCTCCTAAACTAGCAGCGCCTATTGGGCCTTCAGCATATTAATATTCGCACCTCATCATCTCTAAGCCCAAACAAATGCCACGTACAGCCTTACTACCATACACCTCTCACCAATTCTTTGTATTTCTTTTTTCTCCAACTTAATTTCTTTTATTCCAGTTTCATTTTAATTCTTATAAAATACTAAAAATAACCTAAAAATTCCCAAAAAAATCATAGACCTTCTTTTGTGTCTTTAGTTTTTTATCATATTTTTATTTTATTTTTTTCATTGATTCACGTGCCAGAATTAATTCTCCATTGCTCATAGCTTCTTTTTAAGCCTTTCTTGACCAGTATGCCTTGTTCATTTTCCATAGTCTTCAATATTTTGATTTTTGATCCCATTTTTTTTGCTTTGTGTTCCTAAGATCTGGTACTTTTCATGTGATTTTTTCCTGAATTTTTAGAAATTTATTTCTTGAGTCTTGGTCTGGTAACTTGTGATGTAAGTTTTATGTCCTAACTTGTGTTCTTGCTTCCATTTGACCTAGTTTGCTTCTGAATCTTTGCAAATCCTTTTGGCTAGTTGATATAACATGTTTGAGTACCATTTGGTTCCAGTTGTGGAATTTTTATGTGGCTGTTTGATTTATTGTGGATTTTATCTTGAACATTGTCCCGTTTTGCTTCTTTTGAACCTTTAAGCCTCTCATAAGCCTAAAAAAGCACTTGTGCCCATTTCTTCTTCTCATTTGGGGTTCCTTTGGGGTGTGGGTACCTTCCTGGTCCTAGGATAGGTCTTGTGTCTTCTGAATATTTGAGTTTGCTTCTTCTTTAAGTCATTTGATTCTTTAAGTGTTTTAACTTCATCTTTTGGTTTCTCTTGCTCCCATTTGGCATTGTTTGGTCTTGTATCTTGTTCCTCTTCATCTTGCTGGCTTCCTAAGCCATTCTTCATCTCATTTTGGGTATGTTTGTGAACTTTTAGTTCATGTTTTGTGCATTTGGCTTTGCATATTTCATAAGTGTGCATTTGTTTTCATATGTATTCATGTTGCATCCTTTTGAGTCATAAGTCTCTTCTCCTCATTTCTTTGAGTTGCATTTGCATTGTTCATTTGTTCATATCATGTCACTTCTGATTGTGTGATGATAGCATGTTATCTTGCTCAGTTTGTTTCATTTATGTGCATACTGACCTTGCAGGGGCTATGGTAAGTGTGAGATGTGGGAATTGAGTTCCACATCTCCAAGTCTCATCTTCCTCTTATGTTTATGTGAACTAACCATTTGTTGTTGGGCTTAGGCCTTTCTCATCCCTTCTTCTATCTTCTACTTCTCTTCTTCATTAGGGTAGAAACCTCACTAACCCTTAGGACACCCATGCATGTTAACACTTAGGATTGTTTTAGTCCCCCTTTAGAATTTTTCCTTTGAGATCCTTTTGGTTCTTCTTCTCTTCTCATATCATAACTCTAAAAAACACTTTAATAAGTTTGGAGTGATGCATTGATCCATAACCTTATTCCACGAGGTATGCTTGTAGTCTTCCCATCTTGGGACAGTACATGTTTACCTTGTGATGCACAAGTCTGATCAAGGTATCTTCTTCATAAAAGAAAAGCATAAAAACACTTCTTCATCTGTAAATACCAAAACACTTAATAAGTAAACAAGTTAGTGAGCCTAAGCCCTAATCTTTGGGTTCAAGTTTTGGGGATCTTCTCCTTACTCGAGTGTGCTTGTTCTATTATTCCATCTTGGAATGTAGTGACAAGTGCACATTCCATTGATGAGAGCTTGAGTTCACTTCCTTGTGACACATCCATAAAAGCTTCTAAAAAACAAAAACAAACAATAAGCGTCTTTCCTTCGGATATTCTTTTCTCACCTCATTCGCTCCGTCCGCGAACTTACTCCTACTTGTCACTTTGCAAGACGGTTACGCACTCGTCGTCTGAGTCTGCAACACCTGAGCAATGGCATAGGCAGTTCAAGCCTTAATTCACAAGCAATTTACTTTTAGTACCCCTAGTTAGGGGAACTACGGCGTCTCTGATCCTCATTATCCTGATGAGGTACGTAGGCAGCGGGGTAGGGCCCGTTCGAGCACAATCTTTATTTTCCCTACATTTTTTCTCTTTGTTCTCTTATTCAGTTCTTTTCCAGTTCCAGTTTCTTTTCATTTTCATTTCTTTTGCTGCAGTTTTCATACCCTCACCCTTTGAAATAGTTTTCTTTTGCAAGCGTGGATCCCGTCGGGTACGGCGGACGATCTGGGTGCTAATACCTTCCCAGGTCGTAACCGACTCCCGAGCTCAGTCTCTTTGGTTCGCATGACCCGTGTCCTTCCTCTTTCTTTCTTCTGGTTTGTGCAGCATTACCATTCCCTTTCTTCGGGATAAAAATGCCTGGCTGGCGACTCTATTCTTTTTCCGCACCACTTTCGCGTTTGTACCAGGATGAAAATCCGGGGAGCGACACTTACCTATGAACTTCATGCAGGCCTTTAAACCTAAGGTCATTGTGTGACTTGTTTGTGTGCCACTTGTTTGTGTATGAACATAACATCATAACATCATGACATCATAAACATAGCATTCTCACTAACCATTTCAAGGACCAAAGGATTTATCTTTGTTCTTTTTTGCATGTTATGGCTTCCACTCGTAGGAATACTATACGAATCAAATTTATAGGGATACCCTCCAAGCTTAAAGAATTGATCTCCAAACTTCTTGAAAGCTTCCAGTTAAGCAAGAAGCATGGTTATCTACTTGACTTGGTTACCTCAGGATTTGATGAAGATGTGATGAGTGTCATGTTCCAATTCTTTGATCCTAAACATCATTGCTTCACATTTCCCGATTATCAGCTGGTGCCCAGAATGGAAGAATTCTCTAAGATACTTGGTGTGCATATCCTTGATCAGGAATCTTTCATAGGCTTAGAGAAGGAGCCTAAACCTGAAGTCATTGTTGCAGCCCTACATTTGAAGAAATCAGAAATTGTCCTAGAAACAAGAAGTGGAGTTAAGGGTATTCTTGCCAAAGTATTGATAGAGAAAGCTCAGGTGTTTTTGGATGCTATGAGTTACGATGCTTTTGAGGAGATCTTAGACTTGTTGATTTATGGTTGGTATTGTTCCCTAATCCAAGTCAATTCATATATGTGCACGCAATCAACATATTTATGACTCACAATCTCGTGCCTACCTTGCTTGGAGATATCTTGCACTCTCTTCACACTCGTACTACGAAGGCGCGAGGAACTCTAATGTGTTTCATACCGCTACTATAAAGGTGGTTTATTTCACACCTTCCTCGATCTGTGATGAAGAATGAACAAGGTTTAAGGTGGTCTAGAAGGATAATTCCACTCTCTCATTCGGACATTCATTGGTGTTCCCGATCTATGGAGAATATTACTATCATTGATTGTTATGGAGAGTTCCCTAATGTACCACTCTTTGGCATAAGATAGGGCATTACCTACAATCCCTCTTTAGCACTACGCCAGTTTGGTTATGCTCGAAGTAATGATCCTCATGATATGATTATTCAAGGCATTGTGTTTGATTATGACAATGATCTTCAAGGTTATCGTCATAGGTGTCATACCCTAAATTTTGACCAATTTTTTTTGAATTTTTGTTCATTTTTAGACGCATTTTTGCCGATATATCGAAAATCGATCATTTTTGCATTCTAAGTTAAAACATCTCATATTCCATTAATCATGCATTTTTTTAATCAATTTTATTCATGTCATTTTTATTCTTTCTTTATATTTTTTGTTTAGGTTAAAAAATGGATTCTTGTCTCATTTTATAATTTCGTCACCTTATTTTTTTTATTTCTAGTTAATTAATTATGTCAGACTTTTAGATTTTTATTTTAATTAAAAATTGGTATTAGTTTTATTTATTTATTAAGTTCTTATTTTATAATTAGTTTCTTTCTAAGTGTCATTGTTATTAACTTTTTTTTTTGTTTTGTTTATTTAGTTTAATTTAGACTTAGTTCCATTTTAGTTTAAAGAGTAATTTTTTAATTAATTTATGTTTTGAATTTAATCTATTTTTTATTTTAGTTTTGTTTTATATTTGACTTTGCTTTTGTAAATTTATATTAAATTATTCAGTACAACCTATTCACCCAAAAAAAAGCGCCTGCTACGAAAGTAGCACCACAACACCTTCACATGCCAACAATCACAACATGCCAAAGCCTGGACAGCTGCACCCTCTGACCTCTGCATTTTTGCAATGATACAGTAAACCTACATCTCTGCTCTATACCTCCAAAAAAAAATTTACATTAAAATGGCCATGAAAAAATGCCAATAAAAAAAGGGAAAAAGAGAAGTCAATAGATAAGGAAAGAGGGGGATAACACGCGAAGGATCCAGACATATTGAAGGACCAAAAATCATAACAAAAACGCAAAAGGGGGAACCCAGAAAAATGGAAGGAGAAAAAACGCAGAAGGGGGGCTCAATCTGAGAAACACTTCATCACTCCCAAACCAAATATTACAAAGCCAAACCCGCGTTAAACTCAATCGGCGAAACACTTCACCACTACCAGACAAACCGAAACGCACAACCACCGTCCAAATCACCCTTCCGCCTCCGACGAACCTTCATCACCCTTCCATAGCCCTGTTTCAGCCGCTACCCCTCACCACAAACCAGAACTATTCACTCCAACATATCATCATCTCCCTCCATTCATGCACAAACTGAAACCAGCAACCCCCTTTCATCCGCCATCCCTAAAACCGCCATCAAACCTCAACACTACAACCTAACAAATTGATTTTGCACCTTCAAGAATACAACTTTCACAATCCCAACTACCACCACTAAACATCTCTCATAAATCCACCGCCGCCACCACTAAACCGCCCTCATCACCCATCACAATTCACAAAACCCTATCGCACATCGCTCAATCAATCGCAACCGCACAACCAAAGATACGGAGAGCGAAAACACAATGTAGTGAAGGAAGAGATATTTCGCCGTGATTTCGAGAGAGAATTACCGTTGAACCTCTGAAACGCAGGTTGAGAAAGGAAAGCAGGGGAATCCTGGAGCGAAGCGCATCGAAGGAGATATATTGTCAGCGATGTGAGAATGATGTTGGTGTTGAAGCATGTTTCACGATGGACAATGATCAATTTTGGGGATAACTCGGTTATTACTGACCCTTTCATTTTCCTTTTAAATTAAATTTCGATTTTTGCTTTTTTTTTTATTCTTATTTATTTTGTTTTAACTTTGTTTTTTTCTTTTGAAATTATTCTTGATATTGGGGGTGGGCTAAGCCCACCGGGTTTAATCCTTTATCACCCTAAGAAATCCTCACTTACCTCTCACTAAGTTCTTGTTATTCTTTTTTTTAGGGAATTAATTATTTCTTGCTAATTTCTAATTGAATTACTTGTTAAATTTTAATTAATTTAGAATTAATAAATATTTGTTAGAGTTTAAATTAATTGTTTAAAATTCTAGTTTCTTGTATTTAGATTTTAATATAAAAACTTTTATGTATAAAACCTTGTTGATCCTTGCTTAAGGGTTGTTTAGTTTTGGTGTTTTGACATGTTCGGAGCTTTAAGTTTGACGCGAGGAACGTTATGGTCGATTGGTTTAATCTTGCATGCATGGAAGAGGCGACGGACTTTCTCCGTTAGGTATCACTAAAATTCGATTTTACCTCTTTTGTACTTTATCATAATCTTGATGCCACATTCGCGTTTGTCTGATTATTCGTACCTCACCATCGTGTCTAAACCATAAAACACCTAAAAACTTTCAAACTAATTAATTTGTGAAAGAACTGAACTCCGAAGTCTAGCACCCCGCACGTTCTTGAATGAATCACTCTCGGGCTAGCCCCACACGTTGTGGATTCATTCGCCCTTTCACATTTAAAATACTCGATTCAAAATCAATATTAAACAACGTGCACCTACATTTTGCACACACGTAAGTTGATCACTATGTGATCGCCGTCCGCACGACCGGTACGCGTCTAATTTAATTAACGAGGAACCGAACTTCGGAGTCTAGCATTTCGCGGGTTCTTTAATGAACCACTCTTGAGGCTAGCCTTCGAGTTGTGTTTCATTTACTCCTTCGTTATAAAATTCATTAACCCTAATTCGTAAAATAATCGCAAGACGTCTCTTAATTTATATATTAATTAACGTCAGAACTAAACTTAGGAATCTAGCATTCCTCGGGTTTTTGTATTGAATTACTGTTAGGGCTAGCCTCTGATTTGTAATTCATTCTCTCTTTCGTCTTCAAAACGTAAATCTTAAATCGTGTCTTAATTCACAAATCAAATAACGAGTAAATGAACTCCGGAGTCTAGCACTCCACACGTTCTTGAATTAAATCACTCCTGGGCTAGCCCCACGCGATGTGGTTTATTCACCCTCTCGTTCCTAAAAACACGGAAACGTTTAAATAAATTATACGAAGAACTGAACTCAGGAATCTAGTATTCCTCGGGTGTTTGAACTGAATTACTCTTGAGGCCAGCCTTCGAGTTGTAATTCATTTGCTCTTTTGTATTCAAAACACTTAACAACCTTAAAGGATTAGACATGGTTCATCCCCATAGGAAAAATATCTCTTTTATCCCCACAAACACAAAAATCTTTCAAACAATTATTCTCAAAGGAAGAATGTGGCATTGCTTATCGATCCTCGTATCCAAGTTTAAAGCTTCTTCCGATTTTTATCTATTCTCAAAGGAAGAATGTGGCATTGCTTGTCGATACTCATATCCAAGTTTAAAGCTTCTTCTGATTTTTATTTATTCTCAAAGAAAGGATGTGGCATTGCCTTTCGATCCTTGTATCCAAGTTTAAAGCTTCTTTCGATTTCTCTTCTTCAAATGTTTGTGGTGGATTAGACAGGATACCTCCCCTTAAAGATGACGACTTGTCTCTTTCTTTTCAAAAAAACAACTTAAAACTTACCAACCAATACAAACTATTTTCCATAATTAATCAGAGAGTAACTGAACTCTGGAGTCCAGCACTCCACGGGTTCTTGAATGCAATCACTCCTGGGCTAGCCCCACGCGCCGTGGTTTATTCGCCCTCTCGCTTAAAACACCTTAACAAAGATCAAACATCTTTTCTTTAAACGAACATTATTTAAATCTTTCTATCTCACAAACAAGCTAGCGTTTCAACCTGCATCGCGAGTATAAGCCAACGCTTAGCAGTAGAAAACATTTTCAAACAATTGTTCAATAAAAATCATAAACCATAGTCGAACGAACTACGAAGCTCTGACTTTCCCATTGCACAAGGGAATACGTAGGCATGGGGATTTTAATCCTTCGCGAGCACAATAATAAAAAACTTAACCTTTCCCCATAATAAATAATAATTTTCTTTTCCCTTTAATAAGTAATCTTAACATAAAGAAGACAATAAAATAAGTTAACATTTAAGCGCAAATTAGACTAAGAGGTTCCCGTTGAGTACAACGGACGTGAGGAGTGCTTAATACCTTCCCTTTGCGTAACTAACTCCCGAACTTAGATTAGTGGTTTCGTTGACCATTTCTTATCCTTATTTAGGTTGTGTCTATATCTCCCTTTTCTCTCGTAGAATAAATAGAATTAGGTGGCGACTCTGTTGTTTATTTTAGGATCATATTTTTCGAGGTACGACAATAGGTTTATACGAGCTTGGAGCATGGTAAACAAGATCAACAACAATACTTTGGAACAAAAACACTTCATCCCTATGGAACCTTACCTTAGATGGGTAAGATCTCGTGCTTAAACTCTTATGATGCCATATCCTGCTGTTCTACCAGTAACTGTTGAGCCCATTGTTGAAGGAGATGTTCTTCCTACCATTCTTCATCCTGACATGCCTACGGATTTGGAAGAGCTTCAAAAATATTGGATTCCAATGAAGGAGGAAAGGGATACTTTTGAAGCTCAGTTCCATGTTCATAAAGAGAAAGTGTTGGGACTAACAAGGCAACTTCACGAAGAGCGGAACCTCAATACATATCTCAACACAAAGAGAAAGCGTCCATGGGAGACTTGAGTCTCAGATGTTCTTATTTTCGTTACAACTTTTTGTTTTCTTTCATTGTAAGCCCAAGGGGAAATTATATTTTAAACTTACTAATAAACTTTTGTTTTGTTTTGCTTTAACAAATTTAAATCCTAAGTGGTCCTTGAAAACATTGCATATGCATTTACATACCATGCCATTGCATAACAGGTGTCTAGGACAAGTCTTTTATCTTCTCGCTGTTTATTTCAGTTGAAATGGCTCTCGAACAACATGTCAAAGATCTCCAAACCCAGAATGCTCAATTTCAAGAAGTGATCCTGAATTTGTCCAATGGGCAAGAAGAGTTGAAAGCCCTCCCCACTAAGGACGCACAAAAGAAGAATCCTGAAGACAACAAGGGTAATCAGTTGGAACAGTTGCAAGCTGAGATGGTAGAGATGAGAATCCAGATGAATGGCCAGGTGCTCTTATCCAAAACTTAGCCCATGGGCAAGAAGAGCTGAGAGTCTTCGTCAATAAACTTCAAGGTAACTGAGTCAGGAATCTAATCACCAGTCAACCTCAGATGAAACAAGCTGACTTGGTTGAAAAGAATATGAGGATAAGAGAAGGAAAGAGACAGGATACCACTGATAGTTCTACAATTAAAGGAATAAGGTCTTATAGGGTTAATCCTCCTCAACACAAGGAATATAAAAGACAGTTTATCAAAATCAACACGCCAATGTTGCAAACTTTGAAATGCTTGTTGGAGATGAAGTTGATTACCTTGAAAGGCGCTCCTCAGAATCCTAATACTTCCTCTCCTGGCTATAATCCCAATGAAAGGTGTATATATCACTCCAATTGTCTTGGACATGAAACTAATAACTGTTGGGCATTGAGGAATAAGATTCAAGACCTGATTGACGAAGGAGTCCTCGAGGTTATGCCAGAAGACCAGATTGAATTCTTCTATCATCCATCAAACATCGAAGCTTCCAGACATCTGGAGTGACAAGTTTAGAGGAAAAGGCTTTGAGAACATTTGAATTTTCATTTGTAATTTCTTTTGTTGGCTTAAACACTTACTATTATGTCAAAATTTTGTTTTCATGTTAATGCATTACATATGTTTGTTTTGAATTAATCCATTCATTTCACTATATTTAAACTATACTTCTTACTTTTCTTTTGTGATATTCAACTCTTGATAAAGCTGTAAGCCTTTAGAGGGAGGATGACGAAGATGATACCATAATTTCATATAGTATGCTTTTGAACAAACTATGTTGATGATGTGTAGGCATTGTTTCAATTCCTAAACAGTGGAGATATAAGGAAGTTAATCCCTAGTCAACCCTCTTGAGCCTATGAAGTAGGAGTTTTTATTCCCACGCAAATTAAAACCCTTAATCATAACATGGGGTAAGGTAGTTCCTTGGTTAACTCAATTATGCCAGCTGTCCTTTTTGTACACAACTAATGATGGTTCCATGTAATCATTAAGTCTGACAGTAAAAGAAAATCTCACTAAGTCAAAACCTATGAAGGAGACTTAGTAAAAATGAGACATCCCGCCAACTGTAATCTTGAAACAAACCGTTCAGGAAAAAAAAGGGACAACAAAGTCAAAATAAAAAAGAGGTCACTACAAATCCTCAAAAAAAAATGACTGTCTTTTCAAATAAACTTTTGTCAGTGTTACAATTCCAAGCTTTTTTGGAGCTTAAATGCATAAGTTAACCGAACATAGGACTGAAGAACATCACGAAGAATGGGTTGGGTACAAATAAAATTTGAGCCTTTATCCTTTGTTTCTTAAACCGTGAACCTGGTCACGTTACAATCCTTTAAAAGTCCTAAATGAAGCATGGTTAGTTCGAAAGCGTACTGCTACATAAAGGTATACTGTCTCTTTTAAGGCTTATTATAAATTTGGAGTTAATATCACAGTTTTTACAAATATTGTTTTGCTAAAATGATTCTTTTTCAAAACTTCAAGACAGACATAAGCGTTGCATTTTGAATATCATTGTTTGCATATAACTAAGTGTTTGACAACAGAGAAACTTACGTGATGAACATTCAATAAACCAAAGTCCTCCCGACAGATAAAGTTTCTTCCTGGACCTGACTCAGTTGGATCAAAGCCAATGTATACAAGGGGCATGGTCACTATCTTCCACTCAAGGGGCATGCCATTTGGGGCAGGTCTCCTCATTTGAATTCCCAGAAGTAACATTACCAAGTTCACGATGCCAGGGGCATATTATTGTGGGGCATTTTGTTTATTTCTCTTGAGGTAGCCCTTTTCGAATAATTCCATTATGGGACAAATCATCCTCATCTAGGAGCAACACTCTCTTTTCAAATCTAATCATATCAAATTCATTTGAAAGCTCCTCAACCATTACCCAGGGCGTACACGATCCACCATAATCTGAAAGAACATCCCTCTCATTACATTGCCTTGATACTGGATTTTCAGCAGAAGCCATTGTGGAAAATAATTGTCTGTGCCAATAGTATCAGATGGTGTTAGTATCATGCCTTCAGATTCAGTCATGATAATTCCAAGAAAATTACTCGGGGAAGTCAAGAATATCAGAAATTCTTAAGCCATTGATTATTTTGAATGAATATATGCTTTTGAATATGATTGATGTTTACCAAAATGCATAAAATTACAATAACAACATCTATTAAGGACTCTCGGGTGTAGGAATCCCCAGCAAAGTTCATATCCAACAGATCTTCACAAATTCATCCCCATAGAGTGATCGTTATGGATTTATTTCAGCAAAGTATTCCAAGTAGTCTCTTGTACTTCCAGCTCTACAAAGTCTCATACAAATTTCACTCAAGCCTGATATCCTCCGAAGAATTGACACTTGGCCGGATAAGTCTCTCATGGGAACGTCCGTCTCTTTTATCCTCATTCAGGGTATTTAGGAATTTAATCTTTCAGTAAAAAGTACGAAGAACAGAAATCGAAAGTTCCTAAGTACAATATTCAGAAACAAGACAGGAACGATGTCTTCATACTCCTCAACAATAAATCGAGATTTATTTTCCCCAACCAACAATTGTTACATGAAGCTACTAATGGGCTTTAACTACATAATTCATACATACATCATTTACATCATATCATGGCATACACATCCATAAGAACATTATGTCATACATGCAAATAATCTTGCATAAACTAATATTTCCTTTTCAGGATAGTTGCAGTCAGATAAACACTGTCAACTCCTTGAGACAGTTCAGAGACGATCTAAACGAAGATCTAATGCTGATACTTAGTGCATGATATTTTCATAAGCAATTCAGAGATAATTGAAACGAAGATTTAGTTCTGATGCTTAATTCAAGATATTGTCCTTGAGAAAATTCAGAGACGATCTAAACAAAGATCTAGTGTTGATACTTAGTGCATGATATTTTCCAGAAGCAATTCAGAGATAATCGAAACGAAGATTTAGTTCTGATGCTTAATTCAAGATATTGTCCTTGAGACAATTCAGAGACGATCTAAACGGAGAGCTAGTGCTGATACTTAGTGCAAGATATTTTCCAGAAGCAATTCAGAGATAATCGAAACGAAGATTTAGTTCTGATGCTTAATTCAAGATATTGTCCTTGAGACAGTTCAGAGACGATCTAAACGAAGATCTAGTGCTGATACTTAGTGCAGGATATTTTTCAAAAGAAATTCAGAGAGAATAAAAATGGAGATTTAGTTATAATGCTTAGCTCAAGATATTTTCCCAGAGACAGTTCAGAGACGGTCGAGACGACGATCTAGTGCTGATACTTAGATCAGGGTATCTTTTCCCCCCAGAGACAGTTCATAGACGATTTAAACAAAGATTTAGTACTGATACTTAGTTTGGGATATGTTACAAAAACAGTTCAGAGATGGTCGAGACGAAGATCTAGTTCTGATACTTAGTTCAGTAACAACATTCAAATGAAGTCGAACATAGACACATTCTGATACTCCTATCCACAGATACTTTGGATGGCATCTATAAGCCCATCTACAGTTACTATGAATGACATATTTAATCCCATTCAAGCAATACAATCAACCAACATTATTACTTTGCGCATCGGCGAGTGCAAATTTTTGGGCTTAAGTGTTCAATCCTTTTCCACCTTCAGGTCACGAATGGCGTGCATGCCAATCCAACTCCCCAGGTTTCAGAAAATTGAATAGGGGCAGATGTTGTACCCCAAAATTTTCCCTCCATATTTAAGATAATTTGTCTTAAGAGGTCTCCTAATGGTCACAAGATTCACAATTACTCAAAAAGATTCAAGGTTTCATCAGACAAAGCCTCATCCAAAGCAATGGATCTGAAACTAGGGTTTTGAGTTTCACAAAGCAAAATGGACATCTAAAGACTCAAGTGGACTTCATGACATCCCATATACCTCAAATAATCCTCATGTCAAGTTTCAAGGTTTTCCCTACAAGTTTGGTCAGTCAGATGCTTGGATAATAAAAAATTAGTTAACTTGGTCAAAAAGTCAATTGTGGTCAAAACAAAGTCAAATTTCAAGATTTTTGGTCAACATCAAGATTATGAGGTGAAATTCATCATTTGATCAAGGGTTGATCATGATTCATCAGGGAAACCTCAGAATCATCAAGAATCAGGAATTACTAAATTAGGGTTTTTTTAGGAAAAGTCAATTGTACTTTTACCAGCCATAACTTTCACATATTTCATCAAAAATTTCTCATCCAAATCTCATTTTAAAGGAAATTCAATTCTCTACAACTTTGTATCTCACAAGCCAAGGCCAAAAATACTTCATTTGAGAGATATGAGCCAAGACATTACAGGTCCTTTTAAAGTCAACAAAAAGTCAACTTTTTCAAAAGCTCATAACTTGAAAATGGAGGATCAAATGGACATGGGACCAAACGTAGTAGTTATAGGACACGCTAAGCTTTCTAAAACGTCCTAGAACACCTTGATGGGATAAAAATTAAGGGAGTTATGCATTGTTGAATTTGGGCAATTTTGAGGAGGTGTATGAAGCAAAAAAGGCCAAAACTCAAGTTTTCTTCAAATGGGCCCATAATATTTCAACCCAAACTCAAATATGAGTCCATTCACGACCCATTGATCATATTTTATGATTTTTATGATTTATTTTATATTATATTTAATTTTAATAATTTAAATTCAATTTTAATTAAAATAAATCATAAAAAATCAAATATTTGATCTAAAAATTATTTTGGGATCAAATATTTGATAGTTAAGTTGATTGATCAAGTCCAAATTCGTGCAAGACCAAACAAGTATGATCATATATGATTTTTTGACAAATTTGGAAGCTTTGTTTCTTCACACTCAAGCAACCCAAGAACATTTCACCAAGGCCCAAAAATCTGACCTAAATTACACCATTATAAATACATAACATGACCACCAAGTCAAGACACAAAATTCTTGAGACAAAAAACCCTAGAATTATTTTTAAGGACATATTAGGGCAAAGACCAAAGGAGTTCCACAAGGAGTTTTGGATCATTCTTTCCATCCAATCTTCATCCAAGAGTATTCAGGAGGCCATATCAATCATCATTGAAGGTGGAATACGTGTAAAACACCATATATGCTAGCATGCCGCCATAACCATATTCCTTGAAATCGAAACTTTTCATTCTTCATATATTAACGTGTTTTGCTTTTACAATATTGTTTATAATCATGCAGGGATATCATTTGATCATTTATTTTGAAGCTTTGATGCAGGTTTGAAGGTGTGCCATTGTTAGGGCACAAAACTTTTTTCAATCGAAGCTCACAAAATAACTACTTTTAGGCCAAAATAATGCCACCATTGAACTCCTAAGACTCGATTTATTGGAAATATATACTTTTGATATGTTTAAATTCGTGTTTTGTGAATGTTTGAAAAATCGCAGGATTAGCTACGAAAAAAGTCGTAGCAAAGTCGCAACCGATTTGTAGCAAATTCGTAGCAAAACGGCATTTGCTAGAGGTTGAAGATGGAGACGTGGCAGCGCGCGGTTGGCCGGTTTCAGTAATTGACTAAACACGAAATATTATCATTCTTTTCTATTTGGTTATCACCACAACACATGTGGCCCAGTGGACGCGCTTCTTGGTTGGGAGGTGGAGGTCCTGGGTTCGAATCCAGGTCTCCACCCTTTATTTTATGCGTTTTCTTTTTCTTTATTTTCTTTGTTTATTAATTTTCATTATTTTCTTAATTAATTAAATAATCACCATTAACCTTAAATTTAACTTATTAACTTAATCACCCCAATTTTTTTATAGAATAAACTCATTAATAAATCCTTAATTTATTTTTAAAAATAACATTTTTCTTATAAATAAATTATTATTTTTTATTTTATTAATTATTTTGTAATATTTAATTTTCCGCACTTTTACTTCCAGTACTCCCCCGATTTAAATTATGTATCCCCTCCCCATGATGTAATAGTTTAGGTTTTATTTTCCCCATTTAAATATCGCAAAAATATTAAACTGCGTGGTTAGTAAACTAGGGTGTGAAAAGAATGTATGCAAAAATAATTGGACCTAGCCCACTAACTTCTAAGACAAAATATCTGAAATAAATACACTCACACACGTAAGTCGATTGTTATACGATTGCCATCTGCACCCCTAGGGTCTCCCTCTTGGTTGCCTTACAAATTATGGTAAAGTCCCTCGAACATGGTGATATCTTAGTAAAAGTTGCCTACGAATAAAAAATCATCAAGTCCCTTCAGATTTAAGATCATAGTCCCTTCGAGTTGCCTACGAACAAATGATCTAGTCCCTCGATGATCCTACAAAAATGATGATCGTCCCTTCGAATTACTAAGATACCCCTACAAGGTTGCCTTCTATGACCATACGATGACCCTACGCCCGTCCCTTAAAACATCCAAGGTAAAGACTACTTACTCACTAATAGTAAGGACAATCTTACCCCTAAAGGAAATAAATAACAAGAAAGACCTTACAAACTTAGGGTAAGTAGTTCTTAAGTACTAGCTCACTTCTTTTCAAAACACTCTTTACACCCTACTTTTCAAAATACTTTCAAACTAAATACTTTATATATATCCATACGAGGATCATTGCAAAATTAAAGACTTATGAAAATATTTTCTAAACACACACTACACTCTTTTTCAAACAAAAGTAAAGTGAGCTAAGTAATTAAGAGCCCATGGATACAAAGGGTGTTAACACCTTCCCTTTGTATAACTTACCCCCCGAACTCAAATCTTTTGTTAAAAAAAGGTCTTTCCTGTTCTTTTATTCCTTTTCTTTATTGGATAAAATAAAAGTCGGTGGCGACTCTTGCTATCCGCAACATAGTTTTTGGAAACAAAAATGCCCAAGTCTATTCTCCCACCGTGTTACTGTAACACGGTGGGAGAACTGACTTTAGTTAAATGTTGAGGATAGCAAGAGTCGCCACCGACTTTTATTTTATCCAAAAGGAAAGGACATAAAAGAACAGGAAAGACCTTAAAAAAATTTTGGGTTCGGGGGTAGGTTATATAAAAGGAAGGTGTTAGCACCCTTTATATCCATGGTTATCCATGGGCTCTTAGTTACTTAGCTCACTTTAAACTGTTTTGAGAAGTGTAGTGTGTGATTAAAAATTTTCTAAGTACTTTATAATGATCCTTGTATGGATGTATATAAAGACTTTGTTTTGAAAATTTGTCTGAAACGTGAAGTGTAAGAGAGTATTTTGAAAAGGTGAGCAAGTACTTAAGAGGAACCTACCCTATGTTAAATCTTTACTGTTCTTATATGTTCTTTCAATGGTAAGACTATCCCTATTATTAAGGAATAGGTAGTCATTACCTTGGATGTTATAAGGGACATGTGAAGGGACATCTGTGTTTAGGCAACTGTAAGGTGTCTTAGCAATACGAATGGACTTATCATCTTTTCGAAGGGACAAGATCATTTACCATAGGCAACATCGAAGGGACTTGATCTTATAATCTTAAAAGGGACTTGATGATATTTTATGAAAAGGGACTTTGCTTTAAGACACCTTACTTGACCTTATAATTAGGCAACATGAGGAGTAACCTTAGAAAGTGTTGGATGGCGATCAAAGATCAACTTACGTGTGTGAGTGATCATATTCATATATTTATCTTATCAAGCAAATCATTCTAAATTAATTTTAACTTACAAACATGTTATCACTCCCTATAGTTACTAACCATGGCAAGAATATTTATAAACAATAAAACAATAATAAACTACGACTATTACAAGGCTTTCGCAATTACATTATAATATAAATAATAAATATATGTAATAAAGAAATTATAATTAAAATGGTTAGTAATAAAACAATTATAAGAAGAAAAGGTTAGTACTAATATACAAAAAATATATACAATTTAAGAGAATATTTTTAAGTTATATAAGCAATTTAAAAGAATTTTTAAAAGAAGATAAGATAATGAGAATAATAATAATAAACAATATAATAACTATTTACAAAAAACATGATTAATTATTTAATTATATATTAGAAAAAATTAATTAAGTTTAATATTTAAAGTTAAACAAAAATTAGGGTTAGAAATTAGTATTTGAAATTAGGGTTAATTTTATAATTGAGAAAATCAGGATTAGGGTTGTGATTATTTAATCTAAACTTAATTAAATTATTTACAAAAAATATATATAATAATAATATAAACATTTTTTAAACTAAATATAAACCAAATTAATTTTTTAGAAAATAAATTAGAAATCTTTTAGAAAATATGAAGTTGTATATATTTACATATTATCATTTAAAAATAATTTTCTTATAAAAAATATAATTTTGGATTAATTATAAAATAAATAGATAAATAATAATAAAACAAAAATGAAGTAAAAAGAACTTACCTGGGGCAGGGATCAAACCCACGCCCTAGGCCATTGCTTCCTTGGACCAACAAGGCTACCACCAGGCCAAGCGCGCGCATGTGAATAAGAGATGAGTATGAATCTTCATATATTAAACCTGAAAATATGAATGAAATAAAGCCAAAAAAATATGAAACTGGGATTCGAACCCACACCCCTGTCCTCATACGCGCATGTACTTGCCAACTGAGCCAAACGCATCATCTGATAATAGTATAACAAATATATATTATAAAAACAACTTAAAATTTGAAATTTAAATTCGCACCAAACAACTTCGTCTTCAACCTCCAGCCTTGCGAATTTTCCTGCGAATTTTGTTGCCAATTTTCCTGCGAAATTTCAAACTGCAAGAAACCCTACGAAATCCATACACTATCATTCATGTACAGTTTGGTTAAATTAAACACATGAGTATAATCCAGACATCATTTGCAATTGATTTACGGTTTTAGAATTAATTTATATTCACTTAATCGTGAAACCCTAATTTGAAGGTTATGAACCCTAAAATGACATTATACGATTCAGCCATGGTTTCTTCAATCCAATCACCCAGAATTCATCACAAGCCTTCACTAAACACAAATCAGCAAGCAAAACTCATTAATAACGCATGAACGATCAAGAACGAAAAAATCAAAAAAACATGAAAAACTTGAATCGGGTTTGTCAATATGAGGTGTTATAGAGCAATGTAATGATCAGGTTACACTCAATGATGTTCAGGGAACATGTCTCAACCTTCAAAATGCTTTGAAAAGCTCTCTAACAAAGAATCTGAATCAAGCTTTTTGGATGAATTTTTGAAGTTTGAATGTGTTGTTTGAGGCTGCAAATTCGTCCACAATGCATTGCTTTATGTTGTATATATATCATACATCAGAATTAGGTCAAAAAATAGATCACTCCTTTGAACTTTTGGACCTATGGAGATTGAAAAAGATTTGTCTTTAAAAATTGAATTTCTTTGATCTTACCTTGCTATATTTGTATGATCTGAAATTATATGGTACCAATCACTTTTAAATGAATATTAAGACCTTCTAGAACCAAAATCAAATCAAATATCCATCCTTTTATATTTTATTTTAATTTAAAATGATTTTTAACATAAAAAATCATAATAAATAAAATAAAATGAATAAAATTATGAATAAATAAATTTTAATTCGTGCATGATGTCATGGAAGTGTTTGGATCATAAAAAAGCAAGCCCATTTGGTGAATTATGGTCTTAAGACCCCATTGGCTTCATAAACCTCTCAAAAATTTCCCAACTTTGCAAGAGCACAAATCCTTCAATTTTAATGCTATGGAGGTGTTCTTGGACATTTTGGAAAGCTTATAGAGTCCTCTAACCAACCTATTTGGTCTCATGTCCATATATTTTACCATTCTCAAGTTATGCTCTTTGGAAGTTGTTGATATTTTGTTGACTTTTAAAAGGACCTATAATGTCTTAGCTCATAACTTCCAAATGAAGCATTTTTGGGCTTGGCTTGTGAGGCACAAAGTTGGAGAGAATTCAATTTCCTTCAAAATGAGCTTTGGATGGAAAAATTTTGATGAAGCATGTGAAAGTTATGGCTGGTCAAAGTTCAGTTGACTTTTCTTGTGAAAACCCTAATTTAGAAACTCCTGATTCTTGATGATCTGAAATCTCCTTGATGAATCATGATCAAACCTTGATCAAATGATGAATTTTACTTCATATAATTGATGTTGGCAAAAAATCATGAAGTTTGACTTTGGTTTGACCACAGTTGACCTCAGTTTGACTTTTTAATTGCCTTGACTGATTTTAACCTATCTGATCATCTGACTGAGCAAATCTTTTGAGAAAGTCTTGAAACTTGACATGGGGATTCTTGAACACATATAGGATGCTATGAAGCTCACTTGAAGTCTTGGAAGTCCATTTAGATTGATGAAAGTCAAAAACCCTAGTTTAAGATGCATTGCTTAGGAGGATGCATTGTCTGAGGGAATTGTCAAACTTTCTGACTAATTGTGAACCTTGTGAACCTTGTGAACCTCATGAGATGTTTTGTGAACCTTGTGAACCTTGTGAACCTTGTGAACCTCTTAGTACACAATGTCTTGTCTTGGGGAGGGCAAATTTTGGGTTGCAACAGTTACAACATCGATTAAAACATTTTTCAGAATTAAAATAATTTTTCAAAACATATCAGATCTCACTAAGCGAGCCACCCCCTTGCTAAGCGACTAACTCTATGTATTGTGAGGTCCAAAATTCTCACTTGCTCGCTAAACGAGTTGTAGCTCGCTAAGCGAGCATCGTGATTCCTCAAATTTTTCTGCGATTTCAGAACTGCTCCCCTGTGATAAAACCCACTCAAAAACCAGTTTTTAACACCAGAAAATCATCATCACAATACACATTCATCATAGTATCATTACATACATCATATAACATCGTTATTTATCATCAATTTCGTCATAAAACATCATCACATAGTACAATCATCAATCAAAACCCCATAACCCTAAAACTCTCTCTCAAAACCCCAAATCCTATCTTTACATTACAATACCGAACATAAATTTACTCCCCATACCTTAAGTCGTCGAATTCTTTGATAAACCTCTATGATTTCCTCTCCAACCTCCAATTCTTAACTTTTCTTCAGAGCTCTCTTTCTCTTCTCCCAAAAGTATGATCGTTCCAAATGATCGTACAATCCAACTTTACTCTCTTAGTCACTTTTGCCCCTAGGACCTCCTTAGTCTTTTCCTCCTTTACCCTCACTTAATCTCTACCAAAAGACTAAGCTACCCTCGTCCTCTAATTCTTCTTATTTAAATTATTTTATCCCAATTTTAATTAAATAAACCCACTATACTTAATATCCTAATATTATTAAAATATTAAGTCACACTCATAACTCCACAAAACATCAAATCATCCATAAATCATCAAAATTCACAACAAACACATCATTTAAATCAAAATCAACTTTGGGGTGTTACAAAAGGCATCTTCTCCACGCTCACCGCACCAATTTGTTGCGAATCAGATGCTTTAGAAACAAAATATAATAGGTTTCTTTATGATCAAGAAACTATAGATAGAGATTTTCGATGCCATGAAATCAGAATCCAAAACAACATTTCGATCATGGAATAAAATGTTTACAGGGGTTAATTTCGACTAAAGAAATGTGAAGAACGTTTTCGACATCTTCGACAAAGATATGAAATGATGATGTTTCGACAACTTCAATGAGGCTAGTTGAAAGTGGCAAAGACTGGTTTTCGACGAGTCCGACAACTTTGGGAAGATGTGTTGTTTCGACGCAGGCGCTGAAATTTAAAATTCAAAGATGAAAGACGTTTTACAGAAGGGACACGTGGAAGCATTTGATAAAAAAAGACATGTTGAAGGTCAAGTGTTGTAATCGTAGAATTTGTCGGTTAAAGACAGTTACTTAGTTTGTGTATAAATAGAGCAATTCTTGTCAGATTTGTGTGTGTGAAATTCATTTGTACAAATTCCTGTAAATAACTCAAAGTACCCGTGTGAGAGAATGTACGTGTAAACACCATCTTTAATTCTTTAAGTTTAATAAATTCCAAGTTTATTTAACATCTTTGCACTTTTACAATCTAAACAATTTACAAGTTTTTGTTTTAGTTCGACATTCTGCATTTGTTCTTATTCATTACTTTATACATTTTTTAGAAGTTATT
This sequence comes from Lathyrus aphaca, assembly GCA_963966055.1. Taxonomy (NCBI): domain Eukaryota; kingdom Viridiplantae; phylum Streptophyta; class Magnoliopsida; order Fabales; family Fabaceae; genus Lathyrus; species Lathyrus aphaca. The sequence continues at coordinate 114,572,650 of OZ014520.1, forward strand.
TCCTTTAAGTTTGCTAAGTTATTTTACCCTTGTTCTTAGTTCTTAGTTCTATGAATCATACAAACATACGAGAGAAACTTAAAAAAGGTGAAACTATCGGTATTGCTAAAAATCATCACTTTCGACCAAATCAATTCGCACTTATGTCCTAGGATTTGTATGGTTGATCCTGCAAGTAAACTAATCTAACGTTGGATTAGAAACCAGAGGTTGTTCGTCGGAAAACACCAGCGAACAGAAACCCACAAGGGTTAGGGTTTATGGAAACCAAGGATAACAACAAGGATTGATTATAAACTATTATTATTTCATTTCTCTTAAAACAAGATTACAAGTATACAAGAATAACAAATAATCTCTCTCACTTTTGAATTAGGGTTTTATCTTCCTATTTTCCCTTATTCAAAAGATGAGAGACTAGTATACTATTTATAAGAAAACTAACATACTAACCTAATGAGTTTTTTTAACAATTACCCATTACATGCTAACTTAGGATATAAGCTAACTTAAACAATTGGATTCATAACACAAGGGTCAATTAGACATACATACTACAACTGACTTCAACTACAATATGTATAACTTCTGCACTAGCATGTGAACCAGCTTCGACTTCATATTAAACTTCTCTCGTATCAGAGTTCGACCCAATATTCCACTAACATGTGAACCAACTTCGACTTCATATTAATCATCATTTCAAAGAATAATCATTTTTTATATTATAAGTGTGACATTCCTCTTCTTCCATACTTTAACTTCTTATTACTTGTGGTGATCTCCTGTTTCTTTTTTATTTGTGTAATTTTTATATCTAAAGTTCAAAAAAAATTATAAATTTAAATGTATAAAAAAATTGAACACTTTTGCAAATTGGGTTTGTATCTAATTTTTATATTTTAATACTTGATGAGATTTCTACAAAATCAATAGCTATAATAAAATTTTGATATTTCGCAAAAGAATATTTAGACGAGACACATTAAAAAATATATTTATATTTAGAGAGACCAAATCTTTTATCTTTTCACAATAGCAATGCGTAAAAATTTGATAATCATCAATAAGAAAATCATTTTTATACTTAGCTCCAATCCTCCACTTCAAGTAATTGAAGTTATTTGTGAAGCATATCATATTTACTTCTGATACAATTTATAATGCTGAAGGTGTTGTTTCTGCAAATCAGAAGACAATAGAGGAAAAATATAATTGAAAATGAGAATATACCGAAGTAACTACTCTCAAAATAACCACTATACACAGTCACATAAAACAACAAAACAAAAAAATAATAATAAAAAGATTATTTAAAGTTTCTACAAATTATAGTTCGAATGCTGCCGAAAATTTATGAGAACGTGAAATTTATAACCATAACCGACACGTCAGCAAACAGCCACATGTTGTTGAACCACACCAATGACGTGTCAGTTATATCTAAAAGTTCGGAAATAGTACATACAAGTATCAGAATCACGCGCTTTCCCACGAAATCGCAAAACACAAATACACTCTCCCGACACGTTGCCCTCACTTCCACGTGACCATCACCATTCCTAACTCCTAACACCTAAAAAAATTAAAAATCAAACACGTAAACACTATTCCCACAAAACGCCGTCGTTTTGCACTCCCATTAATAACCAAAATTCGATCACCTGTTTTTAGTTTTCCGTTTCGGTTCATTTCCCTTAAAATAAACTCCTTTCTTCTTGCTTTACCTCATTCTTACTTTCTCTCGTCTTTTTTTTCTTTTCAATTATTTAAAAAAAAAAATCATCGTTGCGATTTGCGAACATTGTTACTTTTTTTTCTTTTTTTTTCTGAGAAACAAAACAATGGAAACTATGTGTTTAAAAACTGGGATAGTTCCGTCGATCTCCATTGCCGGATCGTTAGATACACGCGCTTCTCCGTCTCAGGTAAGTGCGGTGGGTCGTTCCGCCGTGGAGAAACCGTCGCGGAATTCTATATTTTCTAGATTCTCGTTTCGGTACCCTCTGGAGTCGTTATGGCCGGGACAACGGAGTTCTGGGAATAGGACGTTTAGTGGTTTGTCTCTCGATGATGCTGTTATGGCGGAGAACGGAGAGACGGAATCTGTGAAAGATGAAGGGGAGGATGGAAGCGTGAATGGCGGGGAGGGGAGGAGGGAGAATTGGGTTTTGAAGATTTTGCATGTGAAGTCTGTGTGGAAAGGGGAACGAGGGAATGAGAGGGAAGGAACAGAGAGCGATGAAAACAATGGTGGTGGTGATGAGGTTTGTGATGGTTGCGCGGTTGAGAATGATGATGACGAAAAAGAAGGTGGTTTTGAATTTGATAGAGGATCGTTTTCCAAGATGTTGAGGAGGGTGTCTTTGCCTGAAGCTAGATTGTATGCGCAGATGTCACACTTGGGGAGCTTGGCTTATTCTATACCAAATATTAAGGTAACTTGATTCAGTTTACTTCAGATTTCAGATCTTTGTTTTGATTAGTTATTTTGTATTTGTGATTTTTTGCTTTTTTAATTTTGGATGATTTGTAGACTTTTCATTCATTGGTTTTTGAGGTCTCAGATCTATTTTTGTTGTTTTGTGATCTGGATGGTTTGTTTTCAAACATTGATTACCTGTAATTTTTTGCTTCTGATTATAATTTACTAGCTTGAATTAGGATGAGTTGGAATGTTAAAGTTTGTGTTTTAGTTTAAACATGATGTAACCCATGGTTCTATAATTGCGGCGGCAATAGAAAAGTATTGAAAGTTAGAGGTATTTGCATCGCAACAACAATTGTGTTATAAGTGTATGAGAGGTCCTCGCGTTGCAACATAATTGCGACCACATTGGGCGCATTTGCTCACATTATGCTGCAATATCAAGGTTTGCAGCTTAACTGTGACCCCTATTGTATGAAGGTTTTATATATATGGTTTTATATTAAGAAATCCTTGGAAGGTTTTGGTTTAATCTGTATCATTTGCATGCAATTCAATTGCATTTATGGAATTGGAATTTCAAACACTTATTTGTTAAGTTCTGTTCTTGATTTTATTCCTATTATATGACCTGAAAAGGATTGATAAATCAGGAATCTGATTTCCAAAAAATCAAAACTAATTTACATTTTTGGATTTGATAATTTAGCCAGGGAAACTCTTCAAACATTACGGTTTGCGTTTTATAACTTCATCGCTAGAGAAAAAGGAATTAGCAGCAAAATCTGAGAAAAGTCCTCAGGAAGTTGAAAGTCAAGAGAAGCAAGAAGAAGCAAAGGAGCCAAAAAATGGTGGATATAGGATAAGTGCGACGGTTGCTTATAATATTGCTGCCTCCGCCGCCTCTTATCTGCATGCTCAGACAAAGAGCATACTTCCGTTCAAATCTTCAAATACGGCGGCTGGAGAAGGAAGCAATGAAAATCTTAACATGACGGATGCCGAGGTGGCATCTTTGATGGCGACAACTGATTCAGTGACAGCTGTGGTTGCAGCAAAAGAGGAAGCAAAGCAGGCTGTTGCAGATGATCTTAACTCAACTCGTTCATCACCTTGTGAATGGTTCATCTGCGATGACAACCAGAATGGTACAAGATTTTTTGTTATTCAGGTAGGAAAAATATGTTTTTGCTCTTTCGCAGGTAATAAATTGCTATTATTTGTGATCTCTAAAGTTTGATAAAACGTGTAGGGTTCGGAGTCATTAGCATCTTGGCAAGCAAATCTACTTTTTGAGCCAGTTAAATTTGAGGTAAATTCGCCTTTTACAGTTATGAATAAATACTTTTGAATCGAGTCTTGATATTTAAATATAGCCTGAAAAAAACGAGCCAACAATGTACATATTTTTTTCACCTAGGATTTGGATGTCCTTGTTCACCGAGGTATTTATGAGGCTGCTAAAGGGATATATCAACAGATGCTGCCGGAAGTTCACGCGCACCTAAAATCTCGAGGCTCTCGTGCAAATTTTCGATTCACTGGACATTCACTTGGTGGTAGCTTGGCATTGCTTGTAAATCTCATGCTGTTCATAAGAGAAGAAGTACCTATCTCTTCTTTACTCCCTGTGATAACATTTGGTTCCCCTTCCATCATGTGCGGAGGTGACACTCTATTAGACAAGCTCGGTCTTCCGCGAAGTCATGTTCAGGCAATCATAATGCACAGAGACATCGTACCACGGGCGTTCTCTTGCAATTACCCTGACCATGTTGCCAAAATCTTAAAGGCTATCAATGCGAACTTTCGGAATCACCCGTGTCTCAATAACAAAGTAAGTTCTGGTTATTCAAAATAAAAGGCCTTATGAAACATTTTTTTATAAGCATACGACTTACGAGTGAATTTGATTTTACTGCAGAAGCTGCTCTATACACCAATGGGTGAACTATTGATTCTTCAACCAGATGAGAAATTTTCACCAAGCCACCAGCTTCTGCCGCAAGGCAGCGGTTTATATCTTCTGTGCTGTCCTTTGTCAGAACCTAACGAAACGGAGAAGAAGCTCCAAGCCGCGCAATTGATGTTCTTAAACACACCTCATCCACTTGAGATACTAAGCGACAGATCCGCATACGGATCTGGAGGAAGCATACAGAGAGATCATGACATGAATTCCTACTTAAAGACCGTGCGAAGCGTGATTCGTCAAGAACTTAACCAAATCCGCAAATCAATGCGAGAGAAAAGGCGCAAGATATGGTGGCCACTTGTACTACCACGACGAGTCGATACCAGCATTGTTGTCGGGAAGTCTATGGTCTCGATTAATATCAGTCAACGCCGGGCGCCGTTCTCTGGCATAATGAAGACAGGAAAGGAATCCTTGAAAAGGTTTAGCAGGCTTATTGCCTCTCAACACATGCAGTTGTTTGTGTTGCTTTTGTTCCCTGCTAGGATGTTAATCTTAGGTGCTTATAGCTTAATTACCCTTCGATGAATATGAAATTATTCATTAATTTTATTAAAAAGGAAGGTAAAAAGGAGTAGAAAAGTGCATGTATAAAACAATACAAGGGCACATGTTAGTTGTGGATGTTATTGTTAGGTGATTCTTTATTCATTGATTTCAAAATTGATATATATATATATATATTATGTATCTCATGAATACTACTTTTTGTAGAGGAATATTCCTCACATGTTACCAATTAATTTAATTATATTTTTATTATTTATTAAAGTGATGCTTATATTTACCCAATACTTTAATAATAGGAGTTGGGTTCTTGGTTGGTTGAGTTGAAGTAACTGAAAGTTTGGAGAAAAAATTATGAACATTTATATATTGGTCCAGGTTGTCTCAATCAAGGAAAGGGAAAACAAAGATTTGTCTGCCATTTTTGAGCAACATGTTAAAATATTGTATGGTGTCTGAAATTTTATTGTGGACACCATTAAAAGTCTCACCTAAAATTACGCCCACAGAAAAAAGCTTAAGACTTCCATTGATATATATATATATATATATATATATATATATATATATATATATATATATATATATATATATATATATATATATATATATATATATATATATATATATATATATATATATATATATTGGATCTTAAACAAATAAAATAAAATGTTTCGTTAAGTCAGTTCAGTTGATAATTGAATAAAGATATAATGTTCTGTTAAGTCAATTCAGTTGATAACTGTATAAAGATATAATATTTTGTTAAGTCAGTTCAGTTAATAATTGTACATAGATATAATGTTTGGATTTAATATCAGTTCAGTTGATAACAATATAAAGATATTTTGTTAAGTTAGTTCAGTTGATAACTGTATAAAAATATAATGTTCTGTTAAGTCAGTTTAGTTGATAACTGTACAAAGATATAATATTCTGACTTAATGTTTTGTTAAGTCAGTTCAGTTGATAATTGTATAAAGATATATGTTCTGTTAAGTCAGTTCAGTTGATAACTGTATAAAGATATATGTTCTGTTAAGTCAGTTCAGTTGATAACTGTACATAGATATAATATTTTGATTTAATACTCTGTTAAATCAATTCGGTTGATAACTGTATAAAGATATAATGTTCTGTTAAGTCAGTTCAGTTGATAACTGTACAAAGATATAATGTTCTAATTTAATATTCTGTTAAATCAGTTCAGTTGATAACTATATAAAGATATTTTGTTAAGTCAGTTCAGTTGATAACTGTATAAAGATATAATGTTCTCAGTTCAGTTGATAACTGTACAGAAACATCAGATAGATATAATGTTCTGTTAAATCAGTTTAGTTGATAACCGAAACATTAGATCAGATGTATGAACATATTTGAAAAAAAAGGGGCCAGATACGAGTCATGGGAAAGTGAGTTGCAAATTCTAGATAGGCATGGTGTTTATGTTTCTTGAAAAAGTGGAAGAAGGAATCCTTAACTTGCAAGAAATATGCAGAAAAAGAAAGACAGTGGCAATTGATGAAAACGATGTAGATTCTGTTGTTTTTCACCTCTTCCCTGGAAGATTCATTTTTATGCATGCACATGTTGATTCACATGTCAAACCAAACATAGTTAGTACGAGACAAAATTGGAATCAGATTCTTTCGTCTACTCAACACATTACAAATTCTAGTCTTCATTATACGGCTAGTTTTTTCCTTCTCACTCTCAAACAAAACAGTCCATCTTGATTTGTTTCATTGTTTATCCATTCTTCAAGTTGTCTCTCTCTCTCTTCATTTTTGACGGTAATAGGGTATACTACATCTACTGATCCACATACACGTCTTTTGGATATGATCAAATAAAACGTTTTTCAGCTTTAATAAGGAAAAAAGGGAGTTTGTTTTTTTGTTTTTTATATAATATTTTTTTTAAAATTAAAATCCTTAAATAAATAGTTTAATTTAATAATGATGTTTCGCTGTCTAAAAATAATGTAGATCTGGTCTAAGTAGATATTTTATCTGTGCTTTCAAACCTTTTTCTTTCTTCAACTTGATTTTGATCGATTGATCCGAATGGTGGGTCATTACTACAACTGGTTTTAGTGGCATTAATGCATTATTAAGGAAGTAGTTGTCAAGATTCGAAATATCGATGATTTCGTTGTACAATACATGTGGAAATCACTCATATCTACTCTTTTCATTTGCATTGTTAGCTTTTTATTGTATGTTTCTTTTCCATGCTTGTTCTTATGTTATATTATAGCCACATGGGAATTGCAATTTTTGTTTTATAATTTATTAAGAGTTTTCTATTGGATTATATATATATATATATATATATATATATATATATATATATATATATATATATATATATATATATATATATATATATATATATATATATATATGCACTCATTATTTTAAAATACACTAGAATTTGTTTTGAACATTCTTTTTCTCACTTTCTATTCTTTTATTCATTTTATTAAAATTGTCATATTGTCTTATGAGTGAAAATATTTGTGAGAGTTTGATTGAACTGATGTCTTTGTTTTGTTTGGTTCGTACATGTTTAAGTGTTCTTTGTTGAGATTACACATCCGAAGCCATAGATTTCCATGATAAAAGATTGGGAAGAAAATTTTTATATTTTCAATCTACCATACATTTGTACTGGGACCAAAATATATAAATTCCCAAACAATAAGAGTTTGTTACCAATCTAAGGGCTCAAAACTCTTGAGATAAAACAATGATAATTCATAATCCCAAAAATAAAATACATTATGTCTTAACATCTCCTCCGCAAACTAGAATGAATATATATTATGAGGATTCTGTTTACCAACCCCAATTATACCTAGCAACCCCCTCTCTATTTTGAACGAAAAGACAAAGTTATCGTTGAAACAAAATCATTCTCTCATTTTTACATTTTCGATTCAGATACGCAAATTTCAAAAATTCAGGGCGATACTGGGTATTTTGTTTTTCTTCATTTTACAAGTGAGTTGCACCGGTAATTTCATAATATCCGGTGTATTTTACCGGTAATTTCATAATATCTGGTATAATTTACCTGAAATTTCAATATTATTAGTGAAAAATACCGGAGATTTTGAAATTTTCGATAATTTCAAAGAATTAATTTTGATTTTTACCAGCAATTTCAAATATCCGGTATTGTTAAAATTTTGTTTATTCCGGAAATTTTAAATTACCGGTAGTGTTAAAAGTTATGTTTTATTCTGAGAATTTTAAATTCCCGGTGGTATTAAATTTTTTGTATTATTGTCTTATTGTTTTTTACCTTTGTTTGTAGTGAAAATCAGAGGATGGGACAATACTATTGCTGGCAGAGCGGTTGATCAGAATAAGCATCCTGAGTGGTGTTGTTGATGCTGAGCCATCCCATCTACGGGCAGGACGAGTTATCCCCACCGGTTCACACCAGAAGCGGATGACCGAGCAGGCGGAACAGGGTCATTTCCTGGCAACTCGTATTGTTCGTCTCCATGAGGTTCGATCTGCATCGCGGGTCACAAATAAGGTGGGTGCAGACGTTCCTATAGTTGATACAGTGGTTGAAGAGGTAGTTTCTCCTGTGGTTGAGCCGCCACTTACTCGAGAGGTTGTTCAGGAGGCTACTAGAGATGCAGAGGAGACCGTTGAGACAGATGTCACAGTTCCTTCAATCAATCCCTCTATACACACTGATGGAGGATTTCTAGGAGAGCCCATCGACCGGTCCGTGCTTACAAAGTATAGTGAGCACGTGGCCCTACCATTATGGCAGGGTAAGGTATATATTTGTTACGTTTAATTTAAACTTTTGATTTTACACTTAATATTAACTTTAATTTTTACGGTTAAATTTAACTTTTGTTTATTTTATTGTCGCGGGAGCGACCGGTCCTGAGGGTCCAGTCTCATGACAACAAGATGAAGGGTTTCCCGAAGATCCGGATGCCTGATCAGGTCAAGAAGATCGTGCAGGACTTCGATTTATATGATTTTGCCCACTGCTCACTCACCATGTTGGATGCTCTGTTGCTTTGTGCCTTTGTAGAGAGGTGGCACAAGGAGAAATCATCATTTCAATTTCTGTTCGGAGATATGACTGTGACATTGGATGATGTAGCCGCCTTGTTCCATCTCCATATCAGTGGAAGATTCTTGACGATTCCAATTCTTAGCATGACAACTGATTGCCATATTGTATCACATGATTTGAGTTTGACTGAGGTAGATGTGCTGAAGGAGTTTGGCGATATCATAAGTGTTCACCTTCGCATGCAATGGCTTCAAAAGATTTATGATCAGCTCGTAGCCGCTGAGAGATATAAGGTTGTCGTTAGGGTGCACATGTTACATGTAATAACATGTACTCTCTTTGCAAACAAGTTTAATACATATGTTGACGCCCGATACTTGTGTCTCTTCAGCAACCTCGAGGAGAACAACTGGGCTTGGGGTGTGCAACGCTGACCCAGTTGTATGCAACACTTGGAGTGGTAACTTTGTTTGAGACAAGATAACTAGTTGGGTACCTGAGTTTGCTACAGGTATATTTGCTACAACTTGCGTATTTATTTGTTACATATAGTGTTAAGTCTAATTTATTATTCTTTGTGATCGCAGTGTTGGATCTACGAGCATTTCCCTACCATATGTGAAAGGAGATTGCAACATTGTGCGGTAGGGGACCCACGGGCGAAGAGGTTGAAAGCGAATCAGTTACATACTAGTGGTATAGTTGAGTATCAGAGGGGACTGGATGCACTGACAATTGATGACATCATATGGACATCCTACAAGGCTCATAGAGTCCACCGTGAGTTCGAGGAGTTATACTTATATTCAAGATATATAAGGTGGGAGACATTGGTTACTAGACACCTACCTGAGAGATGTTTGTGCCAGTATGGCTATGTTTAGTATATACCACCAGCAGTTCTAGATACACCGTCCACCGATATTGATTGGTGGTTTCAGAGTCACTTCCTCGGCTCTAGTCGTGCCATCAGAGCTCGAGTTGTTCCTGTTCAGCACCTTGCGCAGTGTGAGCATGGCTACTTAGAGTGGTACCCCATTGTATCACATCCTCGCATCACCCCACCTCCAGTTGCGGATAGACCTTCTGATGACCAAGTACCTGGTGACGTGCATTTGCCTCCTTCTCCTCTAGTACATCACCCCGATGACCAACAACGCTTTCAGATTATTGCAGTGATTATGGATGAGGCCATGTGTTTGGTAAACTCAGATGGTAAGGTTTATACTGTATTAGTTCGGGTTGCACACATAGCCCATGATCAGCTACAACACTTCCTTTAATGGCCTTCTGAGTAGTATTTGTATTATGTGTATTATATGTTAGATGTATTATATGTATATTACCCATACACCGTTCTTATAACATTATATTATTTAGATATCTTCATTAAATTGAAGTGATCTTCTTTAAACACCTTAAATGTACAACATTTAACATTACAACATCCTCATTACAACATGATTAATAAATAAGAAAAATCTAAACACTACCAGACGATTAAGGACGTTTCAGCATCTTCATTATGTCGTCAACGGATCTTGGCAGCTTCGCATCAAACTCGATCAGACCCATTGTTAGCCTACGGCGAAAGGATCTTCATATTTCCTTGACGTCTTCGTCATTCTTCGTCTTAATAAGGTTGTAGTTAACCCTACCGTTTGTATCCTCTCAATCTTCACGAAGCTCGAACTTTCTAACATTTCTATTATTGCCATCAAGAAACAATTCATTCAACTTCGTCGTCATGTCGACAAAAGAGGTGGTGCCATCGGGGAGCTTGAACTCTACATGACGAGCAACTTTGTTGAAGTAAACTTCTGCCTTAATCAAAAATTGAGAAAGAAGCATTTTTTTAGATGTGTTTATCAACATGAGCGGACCTCTATTTATACAACTGTGAGAAGATTTTGACCACACAAATTGTCGGTGCAATCATGGCAGCACAAAATTATCGACAAAAATATGATTGTCCAAAAAAACTTTAAAAATATAACTACCGATAATTTCATATATTATGAGATTCCCAATATCAACATATAAATTTCATATTTCCGGGAGTTTATGTAACACACAAATTTTATGAGATTCCCAATACCAATTTTTTTTAGCCTACCGAAGATTTGGTGTTTTTTCACACAGGGTCAGTTTTGTTATTATGAAAAAATGGGGGTGTCAGGTATAATCAGGGGGTGGCAAGTAGAATTTTCGAACATTCCAAGTTTGAAAATCAATATTCTAAAAGGTCCAAGATACAATGGTTTGGTGAACATGTCAGCTACTTAGTTTTTTAAAACAATTCTAAGTTTGGAAACCAATGTTGTAAAAGGTCCAAGATGCAGCGGTTTGGTGAACATATCAGCTACTTGATTTTTTAAAATAATACGAATGAGATGTATGATTTTGTCATCCACAACATGGCAATCCATTTCGATATGCTTTGTCCTTTTATGAAAAACATGATTAGAAGCAATATGGATTGCACTAGAATTATTGCATAATAATGTAACCGGTTGCGAGTGACTGATTGAGAAATCACACAGAAGGTAGAGAAGTCATTATACTTGACAAGACATGTTAGCTAATTGTTAGCTCCTAATATTGACACCTAGTTGACTTCAGGAAACATTAACTTAGTATCATGTCTTTTGGAGGAATTAAAAGGCTTCGACCAAATCATGTTGAAGAAGCCTGAGTCGAAGACGAATGGAATGCAAAGATTTGGACTTAGAATATTTCCTAAGTATAGGAAATATACTTCGACCGGATGCTTATGAGAAGTGGTCGACGTGTAGCAATTGAGATTCAATATTGGAGGGAAACTTATGGTTCTTTCAATTTGAAAAAGGACAAGTGGCGCATATTGGAAGTTCAAGACATGCAAAGTGCCTAGTGGCATATTTCTAGGAGTAAACTGCCAATAGCAGTTATCTTCGATTAGTATAAATAATGTAGTTCTAGTGTTAGAATGGTGTATGAATCATATTGTACAAGTTACTCCATAAACACTCAAAGTACCCGTGTGTAGAGAAACGAGTGAAGGCGAGAATGTACGTGATGAGATCACCATCCTATTTCATATCAATGCAATTTATATTCAAGTTTTTACTTTGAAGTCATTTACTTTGCATTCATGTACTTTCAAGCAAGTTTATTCTCCAACAATTTATTGTTTCTTTTATTTGCTTTCTTTTACATTTCCTTGAAATTTATGCTTCATTTCATTTTACCTTCGACTTTAATTACTTTGAGTCTTGTTTTTTTTCTTTTCTCTTTTTATCAAAACACTTCATAAAGTTTGTCGAAGAGTTTATGACATTATCACTGAAAAACCAATTAATACCTATTATAACATATGTCCTAGGATCAATCTGGTTGATCATGTGAGTAACTGAGAACATTTTGTTGTTTTTAGAGGACCAGCGGTTGTTTAGTAATTTTCAGGGTAAACAAATTGGCACGCCCAGTGAGACAGTGCTATAGTAACCAACTTTTAGAAGTTTTGTAACTTCCTTTAAAATAACCAACTTTTGAAGTTTTATAACTTCCTTTTCTTTATGTGTTTGTTGTCAAAGCATGTAACCTTTGTTGCATGCATTTTAGAAGCGGAAAAGTAGCCACTACAGACAAATATATACCAAAGAAAAGAAATATGAGAAAAATGACATCTAGTTAAGGGAATACAAGTAATCCAAATCCCCATACAACTCGGTCGAATCCTTAACCAAGCCGTTTGACTGCTCCAAACACCAACATCAATCCACAAGATATACCTAGGAATGATGTGGTGCCTCCCCTAAATCCTTCGACAGGATGATCAACAACATCAGCCATGGTGTCAGAACCAGTTTCTTCGATGGCAAGAACAGGAGGAATGATATATAGATCTTATACTCAACCTGTATTGGATTATATTGGAAAAAATCCTCAAACTCCACCAACAAATACATCAATGTTCAGGTTTTTCCCTCCCCCGGGGTTTTCACAATCTTTGCCTAGGAACCCAACATATGTCATGCCAACAAAGGTGATGCAAACCTTACGTAACACGCTTGCGGTATTTTTAGAAAATGTGTTATCTTCGCCCTTGCAGGAACCAGAATCTGGAGTAAACATGAGTCGAAATAGTCAGATTATAGGATTGGGATATTCTGCCTAAGGTCTTGGCTTAACAAGTGAATCGGCAACCTATTTAAGGCAGTAGATGGATGAAAGCAACATGCAAATGGTACAAACTTTGTCTCAACCCATGGGGGAAGTCTTTCAACCTTTGATTCAAAGTATCATTCAAACTAATCAGCAATTGACATTCCAAATGGCTCGAATACCCCTCCTCAACACCCAACTAGACAATACATGAGAGAAAATCATGGTGTCAAATTCAGGGAAAATGTCCAACAGGCGAATCCAGAAAATCAAGAGGTGGTCGAACCACCTAGGGTTGAACCTCTAAGAAATCAAATCCCTATTCTTGAAGAAGAACCAAGGGCAGTAATGGTGAATAGGAACCAAAATGCATATAATGTGGTTCAACAGGTTTGACATAATAATATGGCAGCGAGCGAAGAATAACTTGGAAACCATCGTTGAAAGGATAATGACGCGAAGTGGGATGAATATGGGCTTCGCTAGGCCAAATTTTGCTTCTCCTATAGTATACTACATACTCCAGTCTGAATTACCTCCTAGGACAAAAGTCGCAAAGTTCTCCAAATTTCTCAGGGGATACAACTGAATCCACCGTCGAACATGTGGCATGGTACCTGATCGAAGTTGGGGAGATTGCAAGTAATGAGAGTCTAAAGATTAAATATTTCCCTAGTTCTCTCACTAAAAATGCTTTTACATGGTTTACTACATTACCACCTGGTTCGATTTGCAATTGGACTCAATTGGAGCGTCTATTCCATGAGCAATTTTACATGGGTCTGACTAAAATTAGTTTGAAAGAGTTGGCTAGTGTTAAACGAAATTTTAATGATCCAATAGATGATTATTTGAATAGGTTTCAACTACTCAAAGCTAGATGTTTTACGCAGGTGCCTGAGTATGAGCTTGTAGAAATGGCCGCTGGTGGCCTATATTACTCTATTAGGAAAAAGTTGGACACTCAGTACTTGAGAGATATGACCCAATTGGCTGATAGAGTTCGACAAGTAGAACGTCTGAGAGACGAAAAAGCTAGGGCAAATAGAAACAAAAGAATAGCATATGTTGGATTTTATGAGGGGGTCGAAGAAATATATGATGAACCTATAGAGTTCGACAAAAATGAAATATACCTTGTTAAACTGAAGCAGGGTCCCCCTTATTCCTATAAATTCTTAGTTCCCTCAAATGGAAAGAACCATGTCGAAACTGAAAAGGATGATAAGTTTCCAAAGAAAACATATACTTTCGATATCACTAAATGTGACGAAATATTTGATTTGTTAGTTAAAGATGGTCAAATATTAGTGCCCTCAGGTGCTAAAATACCACTTTTATGAACAAAGAAAAAAGATAGGTTTTCGTAAATACCATAATTTTTTGGGTCAAAAAACTTCTCAATATTTTCTTTTCAAGGATTTGGTGCAGAATGCAATTCAGGAAGGGAGACTCAAATATGGGGAGAAGACCAAAAACCAAATGAAGATTGACTCAGATCCTCTTCAAGTTGCAGAAGCCAACTTCACTGAACCTAGTGAGGTCAACATGCTTGAAGTAGCTGAGGATTCTGACAGTAGTGTCGACACTGATGAAGCTTTAGGTCAAAATGTTGTGAGAGGCAAGGCAATTGAAGAATTCATTAATGATGTTGTGTTTTACAGTTTCATTGAAGAGATTGATGGCTTCTAGATGGAACACTTTGTATGCATGGCAGTTGAATACTTCTTCAAAACATAGCCTGATATCGAAAGGTTTGGTGTGGGGACGATTGTTAGGTCCCATAAGGAATCTGATGGGTCGAATCTCCAGCTAGTAACCTAGGAAACTCCTGATAGTTCCGTTAGAATGGACAAGGCTACTGAAAGCCTTGACATTGACTTCTCCAAGATAGATCTGAAGGATGAGGTCGATGCGAACATGGTCGAAATCAAGAATGGACAGACCATAACTGCCGACGACTCAGTTCATCAAGAGGAATACAACAAAGCGGCATACCCTAAAGAGGAAGAGACTATTGTCAACTTCTTGCATAGGTTCCAAAGAAAAAACTCTGAAGTGATGTTGTGCCTCAGGTGCAGTGCCATATTTGATAAAAAGGTTGCCCACAACCTTCAGGGAGTGAAAGAAGCCAAAGGAAGTCATGAGCGAAGAAATTCTTAAAAGCCAAGGGGTTTTGACCCAAGGCGATCTGCCTAAGGACAACACATTGCAGCAAAGCCCCAAGTCCTGAAGCAAGGAAACTTACCTTCAAGCCTAGTGGTGAAGTACCAACAGACAAATGGGTTAAACATGTCAACACCAAAGGAAAAGGAAAATCGAAGTGGACCAAGTTCGATGTAGAGAGGGGTTCTTCGATGAACTACAAGTCATCCAAAATGGTTGCATATGTCTCTGAAAACTACAAGGGTAAGAATCTCATGTCAAGGTCACAATGGCGAAGGGAACAGAGGCGAAGGAAGGCGCAGAAGGAGGCCATGGTAAAGGATCAAGCTGAATCTAGCACCAATATGCTGACAATGTTGAAAGTTATGAAGACGAAACAACTAACAAGGTGTTTGTGGGGCGAAAGTTGTTCAAGGAAGAAAGGTCTAAGATAAATTCTGAGGATGAAAATATGACAGATAACTTCCACTCAGACTCATAAGCTTCCCTCGATGTGATAGTAAATTTGGTCTCAGTCATGCCAAGAGAATACAACAGAATAACTGAAGTCGAGAACTTGGATGCCAACACTGAGGCAGAAATGGCATTGCACAAACCTGTGTGCTACTATGTTATGAATAATTATTGTGTCGAAGAACAAAATGCTTTCTTTGAGAGGACAACTGAAGTTATGAGGTGACATTTGAAGCCTCTCTACATTACTGGAAAGGTGGAGAATGTAATTGTGAACAAGATATTAGTAGATTGTGGAGCAACTGTCAATTTGATGTTACATGTCTTGCTTGTTAAGATCGGTAAGTTCGACACTGATCTAAAATCCCATAATATGGTCCTTTCTAATTATAAAGGGAAAATTAGTGCTACTCTGGGTGTCTTGCAAGTCAACTTGACTGTTGGGACAATGACTAGGCCCACATTGTTTATGGTGGTCGATAGCAAGGCCAACTATAACCTTCTGTTGGGAAGGGAATGGATTCATGGCATTTGAGCAGTGTCTTCCTCATGCACCAAAGGGTAACCATCTAGAGACCTGATGGAATAATTTAGAACATCGAAAGATACCAAAGGTACTTCAAAGTGCATGTAAATCATGTCGAGTGAATTGAGTTTGACAAGAATTTGGAACATATTTAGAGTTTGATTTTACCCCTGATGACCATGCATTTTGCTCGTTGTATTTGCATCTGGTTGAAGGCTTTCGATGGGACAAAGAGGTTGTAGGGGGCAAAGGAAATTACCCACCTTACTTTGGGGAGACTGTTATAGACCTCACGGGTTGGGGAAGCGAGGGCAGTAACAATGATTGAACTCAAAGCATTGCAAAAAAAATCAACCTATATGGCTGAAACCAAGTTACAAACGGGCCTTGGAGGTTGTACAAAATAACATGGTTTTCGAAGCCAATACATAGTTTGTTGAAGGAGGTTTTGGTAAAGGCTTTGACCCTGAACCACCTGATAAAGCTTAGATCGAAGAACAAGACCAAAGGCTTGATGCCATTTATGACAATGAGCCTTTAGGTTTTGAAAAGGATCCATTGTCAGACAACATCAAAATGTTGGCTCAAGATCCTTTGGAAGAAGTTGACTTGGGAGAGGGTAAGATTAAGAGACCTACATATATCAGTGCCAATCTCGATCCATAACTCAAAGTTGAAATAGTCCAATTACTAAAGGAGTACAAGAATTGCTTCGCTTGGGACTATGATGAGATGCCTGGTTTGAAAAAAAGAGTTTGTTGAACATAAGTTGCCAATAAATCTTGGGAAGAATTTTGTCAAACAAAATCCAAGACGGTTCTCCCCAACAATCCTCTCAAAAATAAAAGAGGAGATTAAAAGGCTTCTTCGATGCAAGTTCATCTGTACTGCCAGATATGTCGAATGGTTAGCTAATATTGTACCAGTTATAAAAAAGAATGGTTCTTTGAGGATCTGTATTGATTTTATAGATTTAAATTTTGCAACCCCCAAAGATGAGTATTTGATGCACGTGACATAAATGTTTGTCGACTCTGCTGCAGGGCATGAATATCTCAGCATGTTAGATGAGTATTCTGGATACAATCAAATATTCATTGCTGAAAAAGATGTCTCAAAGACTGTTTTTTGATGTCCAGGAGCCTTAGGTACCTACGAATGAGTAGTGATGCCTTTTGGTTTAAAAAATACTAGGGCAATCTATCAAAGAGCAATGGATTTGATCTTCCATGATTTTATAGACACTTTTATGTAAATTTATATTGATGATATTGTTGTTAAGTCTATTTTCAGGGAAAGATCATATTGACAATTTTCGACATTCCTTTGAAAGGATGAGGAAGCATGGTCTTAAAATAAATCCTCTTAAGTGTGCTTTTTGTGTACAAGCAGGGGAATTCTTAGGCTTTGTGGTCCACTAGAAGGGGATCAAAATTAATCAAAATAAAACCAAAGCCATTATGGAAGCGAAAGCGCCATCAACAAAGAAGGAATTGCAATCGCTATTAGGAAAGATTAATTTATTGAGGAGATTCATATCAAACCTAAGTGACAAAACACAAGTCTTCTCACCTTTGCTTCGAATCAATAAGGATAAGTTCGACTGGGAGCAAGCACAACAGGAAGCCTTCTACAAGATCAAGGAATACCTGAGCCACCATTCTATTCTTTCACCACCTTGTAAAAGGAAGAGTATGAGATTATATATAGTTGCATCAGATAAGACTTTAGGGAGCATGTTAGCTCGAGAGGATGATGATGGCGTCAAAAGGGCTATTTATTACCTTAGTAGAGTTTTAAATGATGCATAAACTAGATATAGCACAATATAAAATTTGTGTTTATGCTTGTATTATCCAAGTACAAAATTGTAGCAATACATAAAACCGGTTGATGTTTATGTTTCTTCTCGTTTCGAAGTTATTAAACATATGTTATCCAAGCCTATTTTGCATAGTCGAATTAGTAAATGGGCATTAGCATTAACTGAATATTCTTTAACATATAGGCCTTTAAAGGCATTTAAAGGACAAGTAGTGGCAGACTTTATAGTCGACCACTCCATTAATGAAAAATCATTGAACTATCTTGAGGTCGAACCTTGGAAGTTATACTTCTATGGGTCTAGCCATAAAGATGGGAAAAACATAGGGGTACTTGTTATTTCTCCTTATAAAACTCCAACAACACTCAAGTAGAAGGTTATTGTTCAAACAATGATGCTGAGTATGAAGCTTTGATAGTTGGGATTGAGGTATTGTTGAAATTGGGGGCAACTCATGTTGAAATAATGGGAGATTTTGAGTTGATTATAAAACAAGTCACCAAAGAATACAAGTGCATAAAACAAAATATAATTATGTTTTTGACACATCCCAAGATTGGAGAACCAAATAGCAAATGACTTGGCCCATATTGCATCAGGGTACAAAATTTCGAAGGAAAAATTGCAAGATGCGATCGAAGTCATAGGGAAAGTAGTGTCAGTTGGATTATCCCCATCAGACTTAGAAGAAACAAAGCTTGGATATGTTGACAAATACAACTTTGCCATTCTAGCAATCGACGCTCTAACATACAAGGATTAGAGAAAACTTATAGTAGACTATCTGCAAAATCCAACTTCATCGACAGTACGAAAGATTAGGTATCAAGATCTAATTTATGTCTTATTGGGTAATGAGTTATTCAAAAAGACTCCTTAGGGAGTATTGCTCAAGTGCCATAGTGAGTCAGAGGCATATTTGGCTCTCTCGACTGTGCATAATGGGGCACATCAAGTAGGTCACAAAATGAAATGACTTTTATTTCGACAAGGTATGTATTGGCCTACTATGTTAAAAGATTGTATTGAATTTGCCAAGGGTTGTCAAGAGTGTCAAATTCATGTTGGCATCCAACATATCCTTACAAGTGAACTACATTCCATTGTTAAATCATGGCCTTTTAAAGGTTGGGCTTTAGATTTGGTTGTAGTGATTCGACCAACATCTTCTAAGAATCAAAAATACATTTTGGTGGGTATTGACTATTTCACTAAGTGGATCGAAGCAATACCTTTGTCAAATGTTGACCAAGAAGATGTAATTGAATTTATTCAAAAACACATCATCTATAGGTTTGGAATCCCAGAAACTATTACAACAGATCAGGGGTCAGTCTTCACTGGTCGAAAGCTGTAGGAGTTTGCTAAAGAAATAAGTTTCAACTTTTAACTTTTACACCTTATTATGCTCAGGCCAATGGTCAAGTCGAAGCAGCAAATAAAGTGGTGATTGGATTGATAAAAAAAAACATGTAGGGAAAAAGCCAAAGAATTGACATAAGACATTAGACCAAATTCTTTGGGCATGTCAAACATCCCCTACAGAGGTAACCAACACTATCTCATTTCGACTCACATTTGGTCATGATGCAGTTTTGTCTGTAGAAATTTATTTTCAGTCTACAAGAGTTCAAAGACATCATGAGATTCCATTTGAAACTTATTGGAATATGATGTTGGATGAATTGGTAGATTTACATGAAGAAATGCTCCATGCTCTAGAATTGCTAAAAAGGAAAAAGAAAATAGTATAGAAGTCTTACAATAAAAAGGTTAAGATCAAAACATTTTCGACTAGGGAGTTAGTATGGAAAGTTATTTTATCTATGGATTGAAAGACTAGATCTTTAGGGAAATGATCCCCAAAATGGGAGGGTCCTTTTGAGATTATTAACACCTTTAGCAACAATGCATATGAAATTCAAGAAATTAATATTGATCAGCGAGTCTTAAGAGTAAATGGCAAATATTTGAAGAAATATAGGCTTATCTTGTAAGATATTCAAATTAAAGCATGACTTTATTAATGAAAGAAGTCAAAATAGGCTAAAGGGCCAAAATGGCATACATAAGCTTAAAAAATAAAGTTACATAAAATACATATGGAAGATAAATTATTCATTCTTCTTCCAATGTCCTGAAAAAAGATAACTCGTCCAGTCTTCATCAACTTCATCATCTAAGTCTTCTTTTTTGACACGACTCTTAGAGGTTTCCACCCTTGTACCAGATTTCTTGTTGGTTGCAGTAGACTCCATGGACATGTTCGTCTCAGTGGATGATACAATAAAGGCATTAACACTTGCCTCACTTGTTTCCTTTTTTATAGCCTTCTTGGTGGTAGAGTTCTTAGTGGGAATACTCATGTTGAATTTTAGATTGATGAATGAAAACCAATTAAGGGGTTTTTATAGGAAAAAATTGCATGGTTATGAAGACTAGTCAAATGAAATATTGGAAACGAATGGAATTTTCCTAGAAACATGTTCCAAGACCCTAGTATTGGTATTTCCCATAACATAGCGACTTGTGATGTTAGAGCACATTAATATCAAAGCAAAACGTATTTCACAATATAAGGTTTGGCTGAATGATGCAAAATCTCTAGAATTCAGAGACAACATCTTTGGGGCAGCCGTCGAAGTGATTAGCCATAAGTTTGGCTACGAGAGGAATATTAGAGCCTTGCAAAATGTATAAGTGCAAATCGAAGGGGAAACGATAATATAAAAGCAAGCATATTAAAGGTGCAAAGAGCATCAGCATTTTCATTATTACATAAATACCACAGAAGGGCCGTGAGAAATTGTAATTAAAGTGAAAGAAATGAAGTGACAAGTAACTAAAAAGGAGGATTCGCTTTCAGAGTGAGGGAAATGGTCTTCTGAGTTCTGAGACGCCTGTCGATCAGCTTTTTTTCTAGTCTGACTATTGCAAGCTCTTTCTCCAAGAGTCGAGCATCATCAACATACCCCATGGTTCGCCCTATTTCTAGGTCCAGCTCAATATCAATCGACCCCTTCAGATCATTGATTCTCTTCTCAACATTGGAAATCTTGGTTTATAGCTCTTCGATTTATTGTTTCCAAATGATAATGTCCTTTCTTAGAGAAGTCATCTTTGTGTGCCCATCAGCATTAGCCTTCTCCAACTTCTCCAAAATAACCCTAGACTTAACTACCTTCGACCAAGCTAAAGCCTCAAGCCCCAGGTTTTCTCAATTATCTTTTGAATTTTGGGAAGCTTCTTAAGGTCATCAGTCAGCTGGTTCACCGCTGAGGTTAGCTCCAAGAGGAAGTTAGAGATTGTTGGTGCAAGGGTTGAGAGGTCAAACTTATGAAGGGTTTCCTTCAGGAAAAGGTGAGTAGTTTGATTTGAGTCCAAGATTTTGAGAATGTCGCCCTTAAAGAATTTTTCTTGATGGTTTGGAGGATAGGGCCAACGAAATCATCTGAGGTAGGAGCCTTAGAAGCAGTCGAAGCACTCATATTTTGCTCTAAAGAGCTTCCTCTCTTCTCAAACACCAATATGATGTATTCCATAGGGTTAGAGGCTCTAAGGTCATCCAATTGATCCTCAGTCATTTTTGCTGCAGAAGTTGGAATCATATTAGTTTTGGGGGGAGTGGGGTCCTTAGTATGTTCGACTTCAACATTCCCAGGAGGACTTTGTTTGTCCTCTTCAGCTTCACTTTCCTTTTCTTCTTCTTCTTTTTCCTCTTCATCTTCAACATCACCCCCTTTATCACCTGCAAGTTCATACTGAAGTTGAGGGCTACCTACATCATCCATGAAATCTACCAGAGGTTGATTGACAAGATTGGCGCATGGACTAGCATTATGAGAGTTCTCCTCCTCAGCCAAAGTTTGTTCTTTCCCCATGGGGGTAGGTTCCAAGATTATGGGGTCCTGTCTATCTTGGTGAATGTCCTCCTCATGATCAGACCCAGTTGTATGTGATTGTTCAGTGGTAGTCTTGGCAAGGGAGCTTTGATGCACCACTTGAGAAGAAGGAACTGTAACAAAATCAAGTTTGTTAATCTCACTCATAGAACTTCGCCTAGAACCTGGATCAGATGTAGGGTAATAAGTGGGCTCACATTGGTTGTTCACAAGAAAAGTTGGAGTAGTAGTTGTTGATTATGGTGGAGTGGATCCACCAACATTGGCCTGAAACAGTAAATCAATTGATTAGGCCAACAATCAATCAACCAAAGAGTTTAGGTAGAAGATAATTCAAGAATGAACTTACCTTAGTGTCATCAGCACCAAGACTTGAGTTATTGCTTTCATTAGGGCTAGCGGTCGCCTTCGACATGGTCCCAGGAGTTTGTTTTTCGACACCACTAGGAGAGGGTGTCGTTTCTAAAATTTTGGCCACCTTCAAGGAAGATTGGCCAGCAGTATCAGAAACTTTGACAAATTTCCTTTTATTTTTGATAAGTTTACCACCCTTTTCAAGGGGAGACATATCCTCTTCATCATCCACATGGATGGCTAGTTGAACACCCTTCCTTGTTTTTCTTGTTGGAGTTGGAGGAGGATTTCGAGTAGTCTGAGAAAGTTATACAAAGGTTAGAAAGAAAATAATCCAAAGAAAACTAGGCAAATGTATGAGCATACATTTGCACCCTTAGCCTTTGGGTTGGTTTTCACAGTTGTGCTCTTCGACGAGCCAGACTTCTTGGGCACTACTGAATGTCAAGCACAATTACAAGATTATTAAGGAAGTAGTTATATAAAGATTACTAGATCGAAGGCCCCAAACCTTCATATATTTCGGATTCGATGTGAACATCTTCGATCCCTATATGAAGGTGTCCTTTGAAACTGTTCAACATTTGTTTAGTCGCAATCACCCTTTGGACTTTGGGTTGAGACTACTGTCGAAGGATTTTGATGGAATCCCCACAGACAAACCAGTATGGAAATAGAAGGGCAAAAGTCACTCCAAACTTAGCAGTAAGCAGTCGAGGAAACTTTGGAGGAAAAAGTTTGAAAGTTATTTCATAGCGTCTCTCAGGAGCAATGTTTAAAGGAATTTTTAATTTCTCCATTTTCTGTAAAATTTTATCCTTCAAAGTAACAATAGCCTCACTAACGGTTCGACTAAAATCATTTGGTCGATAGACAGTTTTAAAGTACTTATAGAAGGCTTGAATCTCTTTGATGTGAGTAGACGTACCTTTCTTGATCTTTTCCTGCACATTAGCAAAGAACTGGTTAATTAACTGAGAAAAGGATGAAGCATCAAAGAATTTTTCTTGGTAATACTTCGACCACCAGTTATAAAATTCTTGAGTGCATAGAAATTTAGGTTCAAATGGCACCAAGGAAAGCTGAGCTCGATTGGCATGTTGAGCAAGTTTAAGTAAGATGATTTCTTCATCGAAGTTAACATCATAAAGAATGGCATGCATTTTCTTGTCATACAGGCACTTGGGATAGCATTGAGCCAATCTAAAATTTCGAAAGACTAGGTTTGGTTGATAGGCAATCAAAGATGCTATGCCTTTTAGATAATTCAGTTTGTGGACTAGTAATCTAGGAACCATAAAAGCTTCTCAGATCGTTTGTGATTCTGCTTGTTGTCTTTTGGATGTGAAGGGAAATGTTCTGGTGAACCATTATATGGTCCATATTTTCTCTCAACAAAAGGAGCCATGGTTGTGCTGAAGTCATGTCTCTTGGCAAACATCATAATGTAGCCAGAGAAAGCCTCTTGAACAGTTTTACCTTCATCGGTGGGGGTTAGCTTGACTAGGCGAGTCCCTTCGACTCTCCTTTCTTTGATTTCAGTAGAGTTTTAATCAATGACTCTTTTTGTGGGCAGGCTTGCTTCAAAAGTAGCATTAAGCCACAATTGAAGTAGCCAAATGGGTCCAGCCAATTGGAAAGTTCCAGTCAAACTCATATATTTAGGTCAACATCGCCTTCACTCATTGACTCATAAAGAGATGCCAAGATTAATTCACTAAGGCATACTCATGCGTTGAGGTGCAGCTGGTTGGCCAAAGGCAAATATTTCTTGGTCACCTGCAGTGATTTGGAGCAAAAGACGTATCTACAAAGCCACATAGTTAAAAATGCAATGGGTTCTTCGTCAGAAAGGGTTTCAGTTAAAGTATCAAAGTGATATTTCATGAAGTTGTTGTAAGTAGGTTTGCATGAGGCAACTCTTATGGTGTCTTCATTATGAACCTCTGAATCATAGGTGTGGCCAATGGGTTTACGCCCTATGATAGCAGTTATGTCGAAGAGTGTGGGGGTTACCATCCCACAAGATAAATGAAAGGTGTAGTGGATACTATCTGAAAAGTATAAAGAAGTCGTCAACATGTTCGAACAATAGGGAAGACCAGTCTTTGACAACATCAGAAGTTCGTAGAAACCTATGTCTTTCCAAGCTTGAGATTTGACCTTTTCCAATTTGGTCAGCCAAAGGTCGAAACCTTGGAATGAAGGGACTGCTCTCACTAATCGAAAGTTCCCCTTCATATATGTCAAACCTAGGGCAACTTGCTCAGCTGAGGTTTCACCTACGGTGGTTTTGCTCTTTTGCCCTAAGGGCTTAGTCCTATGATAAGTGGGAAAGAACTCACCCAACTTAATGTCATCAGCAACGACATTCGACAAAGATCCAGAAATGACACTTTGTTTACCAGAAATGATAAGAGGGATTATTACATGTGATTCGTAGATATGCCTCATTTCCACTTTAAGGAGTTCAGGTGCGAACTGTTTGTTCTTCACCATCTTAGGTCTGGGAATCTGGGTGAATGGAGAAAGATGAGTATTGCTTTGAGAGCCCTTGCTCTTCTGGCTCATCTTGTTTTGAGAAACTTCTTAAGTGGAAGTCATTGAAGAAAGTTTGGGAGATAAAGAAATGTATGAGTTCTTGGAGGTTTGAGAAGAGAGAAATAAAGTAGAGTTCTGAAAGCGTAAAAGTGTCAAAGTGTGGAGAATGGATTATTTATAGGCTTCAGAAGACTAATGGGTTCTCAAATCACCATTAAGACAGTTTTGTTAGTGGGACGTGTGTCTTT
The DNA here is from genome assembly GCA_963966055.1 of Lathyrus aphaca. Classification (NCBI taxonomy): domain Eukaryota; kingdom Viridiplantae; phylum Streptophyta; class Magnoliopsida; order Fabales; family Fabaceae; genus Lathyrus; species Lathyrus aphaca. Next base: position 114,597,780 of record OZ014520.1, read on the forward strand.
ATGAGACGTTACTTTGGACGATGGCAGTTATGATGAGACGACAAAGGCGTGGTTTCAAGAAAATGGCAATTATGGCTAGTGATAGAGTGGATGCTGAAGAGATGTTTTGTAGAAATCATTATGATATGACGTCATAAGCGTGGTTGGTAGAAACTGAATAGTTTCTTGATCGTGGGTTGATCAGTTATGGCCATACTTTTATGCCGTCAAAAGATGGATGTCGAAAGCTATAATAAAAAAAATGACCTTTCTGTCAGCTAGGTCGAAAGGACATTTTAGGGGGGCAATTTGTTAGCTCCTAATTTAGACACCTAGTTGACTTCAGGAAAGATTGAATTTAGTATCATGTCTTTTGGAGGAATTAAAAGGCTTCGATCAAATCATGTTGAAGAAGCCTGAGTCGAAGACGAAGGGAATGCAAGGATTTGGACTTATGCCATTTCCTAAGTATAGGAAATTTCCTAAGTATAGGAAATATACTTCGACTGAACGCTTATGAGAAGTGGTCGATGTGCAGCAGTTGAGATTCAATATTGGAGAGAAACTTATGGTTCTTTCATTTTGAAAAAGGGACAAGTGACGCATATTGGAAGTTCAAGACATGCAAAGTGCCAAGTGGCATATTTCTAGGAGTAAACTTTCAATAGCAGTTATCTTCGATTAATATAAATAATGTAGTTCTAGTATTAGAATGTTGTGTGAATCATATTATACAAGTTACTCCATAAACACTCAAAGTACCCGTGTGTAGAGAAACGAGTGAAGGCGAGAATGTACGTGATGAGATCACCACCCTATTTCATATCAATGCAATTTATATTCAAGTTTTTACTTTGAAGTCATTTACTTTGCATTCATTTACTTTCAAACAAGTTTATTCTCCAACAATTTATTGTTTCTTTTACTTGTTTTCTTTTACATTTCCTTGGAATTTACGCTTCATTGCATTTTACCTTCGACTTAATTACTTTGAGTCTTGTTTGTTTTATTTTCTCTTTTTATCAAAACACTTCATAAAATCTATCGAAGAGTTTATGACATTACCACTGAAAAACCAACTAATACCTATTATAGTACATGTCATAAGATTAATTTGATCGATCCTGTGAATAATCGAGAATACTTTGTTGATTTTAGAGGACCAGCGATTGTTTACTAATTTTCAGGATAAACACTAATGCCAACGCGCTGTATTCAGCCTCCAAAGAGGTTCGTGAAACAATATGTTTTTTTTTTACATTTCCTACTGATCAAACTAGAGCCGGGAAAGAAGTAGAAACTGGTGATGGATCTTCTTGTAGATGGACAGACGTTTGTTTTATGGATACTAAATTTAGTTTTAGCTATAATTTTTTATTTATTACAAATATTTATAAATTATACTTTAAAACTTTTAATTCTCTAAAATTTAATTTACATTTGTTTCTTTTCATTCCCTTATAATAGAATGAGAATCTTATATCACTAACTTCTTATTTCTATTTATTTAATTCCTTTCTTTTTTATTTTAAATTTTTAAATTATAATATATTTTATAAATATTTTCGAAAACTTCAATTATTTATCAAACACAGATAAAAATAAAGGTCCTGATAATAATGTTCGCGAAAATAACATCACAGAATTGTAGTTTAAATTGACGATTCCTTGTGTAGTTTGATTGGAAGTAAACAAAAACAATTGTGGCTTCTCACAAAACTTGGGGTGTTTTAAAAGCTTAATCATGGCTAAAGCTCAAGATTTTCAGGCGAATACAGGTTGGTTTGAATTGAATTCAGACTGTTGTGAAATGAAACAATTGTGTCTGGTCATATGCGATGCTGCATACTGTGATCATGCTAACAAATTAAGCCTCAAGGTTTCACTCTAATAGTTTGTTCATGTACAGTTTGATGTACCTTTTGGGACAGTGGTTAAAACAAGTGATGTATGAAAGAATGTATTCTAGTTACACTGTTTTGAATGCTTAAAGGAGAGAGTGCTTCAAAAAAAGAATAGCTGAGCCGATGAAAGGCGAGTTGACAAATTTTGTGTTTCCAATTTGACAGCGATTGTAATCACTGTTTTAGGCCTATTGTAAAGCCATTTAAGGAGAAAAGTGCTCCCACATCACAAACTTATCAGTGGCTATTTCTTCCATGTGTTAGCTTTTTAGTTAGAGAACAGTAGGACAAGCACCTAAATAGTAATTGTATAATAAAAGTGCTATTCAAACAAAAGAAAACCAGAGTAGCACACTGAGAAATCGCGCATTGGTGCTTTATAAAATTTATACCATAATGTAAGTTAACTTCAACTGCAGAAAGGTACATTGACTAATTATCTTATTCATGTGAATTAAGGCAATTACATTAGGTTTTCACAGAAAGACACAAGATACTCTTGATAAACCAATACTGTGTAATGCTTTGCTAGTACATTTCACAAATGCATTGCGTGGACAAGTTTCTGTTCTACTAGAAAGTGAGGCAAAAACTGAATCAGAGATCAAGTTTACCTGCCAAGTACCAAGAGTGTATTGCAAGGCTTCCAAATGACAAGATATTGGCAAGGGAAGATAATCCATGAATCATACCAAACTTCTTATTCATCGCTGCAAGCTTTGGGTTTGTCTTTGCAACTTCAACATTTTTTGACCACCCAACTTCATCTCCAATCTTATTCTCTCTCTCCACTTTATGCCTTTGTTTCATCATCTGTATCAGACCAACAAAATGGTTGCATTATTTATCAACAATAAAAACGAGCAATGAGCCACTATTGGTAGCTTAACAACATAAAATGTTGTCATGAGTTAACCAGAATATAATTACAGCTTGCGGGGGAAAATTTGACAAATGTTTGCGAACTTATGTTGGATTAAACCTCATTTTGTGAATATAAATTTGGCTAAAACTAAGTTTGCTGTAACTTGATTTATACTTAGGTCCGTTTTTTCAAAAATATTTGATAAAATGAAATTTATTTGGATAATACTAATCAAAAGTACTTATAAATGTGTAATGACCGAAAATGTTATGAGTATTATAACGTAGTATAACAGGTATAGGGAAAAAGGTAAATGGAACTTTTCCAATGACAAACAAAATAACTCTATTCCTTCGGTGTCAACCAACGTTGGAAGCCAGACATGGCTTAGCTAACGAACTCAACCAAAAAGTCAAATTCCATTTCGTGTGAAAACATAATTTAGTTCCTGAACATTTGTTAACGTTGAAGAGGAAATGTGCAGTTGTTCCATCGGTGCTGCTGTTAATGATAGACAGAAATAAGAAGAAAAGTAACAGAGAGAAAGAACAAGGGAGAAAAATTGGTAGTTACTAGAACAGAAAATGATGGAAAAAGAGAAAATGTGGGAGTAGAGAGAAAAGATTAAAAGGTTATACACATCATGAAATTTACTGAGGTTTAATGAAGAAGTAGAACTACTTTTAAACATTGTATTCATTTAAACTTATGCAATATAAGCAACAAGCTATTTCACTATTCTGACAAATACTAAGCTTTTTTTTGCATAATGTTTCACCAGACATATTTAGCAGACTGATCGAATTATGCAGACTAAAATCAAATAGAGAGTCAAGAAAAAGAGTTCAAGCTTATCAGAGATCTCAACCACTCAAGGTTTTAGACTTTTAGGGTTTGTTTGGGAGTTGGATTTTGGAAGACTAAGTTTGTAGTTAAATATATACAACAACAACCAAGCTTTATCCATTAAGTGGGGTCGGCTACATGGATCAACTCCCATCATGTGTTAGGCCGTCAACGGCCAACGTAAAAAAAACTTTGTCGAATCTCTATGATATAGATCTGTATTTTAATATATATTCGATATTTTTAAAAGCTTGAAAGAACAACATGATAAATAATCATATAATACTTCAATCCCACTTAATTCATTTTTTTTAACATTTTATAGTGCCTTTAATTTACAATATCAAATATATTTGAAAATTTAGACTTAACCCTCTAAAACCTTGCCCCCAATCACAAAAGAAAATATATAGTGAAACTCAATTTCCTCTCTCTAATATAGTGAAAGTCAATTTCCTCCCTCTAATTACTAACAGGGATCAACAACTAAGGCCTTACTTCATTGAGCAGATGTTATCCTATTTCATTGCACCATATACCACCAATCTGCTTATATAGAGGATATGAGCAATTTTAATTGATTGTTTGATCTAACCAACCCTAAATTACATGAATATTTGAGTGGCATATTCTAACAATTGTAACAGCAAAATGTGATAATAAAAAAAACAATGAACAGCAGAGTTTTTTAGAGAGAAATTAAAAGAGGACAAAAAAATACCTCAATTGTCATTGGTGTAAAGACGAACAAATTAGTAAGATTGAACGCAAGAGCGGAAAGCAAGAAGCCAAGTTGGTATTTCTCACTAGTAGATGAAGTTTTCCATGGGTGAAGATATCCAAAGGAAGCCACTGCGACGGAGATACAAACACCAACCATTGAGAAATAAGCCGGAAACATCTTGCTTTGAAGATTACCAAACTGATGCCTAGGCAAATTCCTAAACAAACAAATTCAACAACAAATTAGCACTAATCACAGATTGAATCAACATATAATTATAATTAGGAAAATTGATAGGTGAAATTAAAAAGTGCGTACTTGAACATGATGATCCCGCCGATAAAGGTTACCCAAAGAGCGGCGCCGAAAGCGATGGAGAAACCGAGGAGGTGCGCTAGTTTGAGGTAAGTAGAAAGAGCGGTTGATTTTGATCCGAATGTTTCCGGAGAGAAAATTACTCCGATGGCTAAGAAGACTACGGCCGTCGTTATGAGAGCGGCTCTACCCATTGATAGCGGTGGTTCTGGCAAATGACTGGTGAGATGGTTGAAGGGGTGAAAAAGGAGGAAAGTATAATATGATTGTTATTGTTTGTCTATTAGTAAATATTTCTATCTACCAAACCATCTTACCAGTTCATTGTATTGGATTGATCAAATTTTCCTGTTTCTAGAACATTCTATCTACACCTAAACCAACACGTTTATTGTTTTCCTTTTAATATATATATATATATATATATATATATATATCGGAAATGAGTCAAATCGAATTCACCTCACTTCAGTTGGATTTGTTAAGAATTTGTTCAGTTCGAATTCGATACGATTTTTTTAAAATTCAAACTTGATTTATTATAAATACGCGAACAGCTCGCCTTAATTCTTTAGGTTCGGCGTCGTTTTTTAAATCTATTTTTTAATATATATTTAACATTTTAAATTAATATATTTATAAAAAAAATTGAAATAAAATAAAAATTTATCATATTGAAATTTAAATTAGTTTCAAAAATCTACTATTTCAAATACAACATAATTTTTAAAAGATATATTTGAAAGTTTAATTTAAAAACTTTCCAATTGAAGTTTAAATTTGTCTCAAAAATTTACAACTTCGCATAAATATTTATGTATATCAAAAATGACTAGAAACTGACACATATCCATCAGAAAATATGTTCATCACTTGCAACCTTCATTACACGTGTTATTTTCGCAAATGTCCTAAGGCCTCCAACAAAATTGACTCTAAATGCAATTGTTAATTTTACTGTCATAATTAGTACGGAATGGACAATATAGCGTTAAGATTTTGAGTAAATTTGTAAACCTACTCTTAAAGATAATATAATCATTTAGTTAACAAATTTAATTTTTCGCTCATATTCGAGTTGATTCATAAACCTAACAAGTTGAACTATGTATTGTTCAAGCTCAACTCATTTAGCTAACAAACTTAATTTTTCACTCATATTCAGCTCATTTAGTTCATGAACCTAATTCAACGATTTTATTGTCAAATCGAATTCCAAATTATTTTCGAGTTGGTTCGGTTCATTGTCAGCCAAATATTTATTGAATTTATCAGTTGTTATTTTTCGATTTCTATTTCTAATTGTGTATTTATTTAAAATTAAATTTAAAATTTTGAAAAAAATTTATATCATATTTAATTACTACAATTAAAAAAATGTTTAAAAATTCTAGAAACAAAAAGTGTTTTATTAATAGAAAGTTTACAAACATCCCTTCCTTATATAGAAAAATATAGTACAAAATAAATTTGTAAAAGAAATATATTAGATAAAACATAAATATTTGTCTTTTTAGCAATATACAAATATGTGTTTATAAAAAACACTAAAACAAATATCTAATATAAAATGAGACATTTTTAATTAAGAAAAAATTAATGAGACCGTCTTTGAAAAAAAATATATTATTATTCTTTGGGTCAATTTGGAGATTCAACGAAGATTATTTTTATTTTTGGAACTTTTTTTATTAGCAACATATATTTACGAGAGACATGATACATACTCACTTAAAATCTTAAAGTGATAAGTGTGTGTAGGTTTTCTCACTTATAAATGTTCAAATTTTCATATTTATAATCAATATGGAATTTTTTTCACACTACTCACTTTTTATTTTCAACACTCAATGAGTATATACACAATGCTTCCCCTCGAACGAAAGTTTTTTTCATCCACATACACTTGTACCGTCGTTGACACTATTCAACGGAACATATCATACCAACCACATGTGGGAGTACTTTTGATACAAGTGAGTTGGTCCTTCACTCGAAGCAAAAGCTCATGATGCCACTATTGGGGTTAATTCGGGGGTTCAACACGAGAAAGTATTTTTACTTTGAGGACTTTCTTTATGACCAACACACCTCTGTGAGAGATGCCACATACTCACCCAAAATTTTAAGATAATAGGTGTGTAGTTCTCCCACTTATAAATACTCAAGTCTCCATATTTCTAATCAATGTGAGATTTTCCCACAATACTCACACTTGTTATTCTCAATAATATGAGGGGATAGAAAAAATAATAATAGTGTAAGTTATATAAATGTTCTATCTATTAAATAGCTTGCTAAAAGAATGGAAATTTTAGTCCAAAATAAAAAGGTGTAGGATAATAATTTACTTTTTCCTGATATAAAGTGAATGTAGATATATTGTTATATAATTTGTGTCATTTCTGTTGGGATTTGCTGCATTATGTAAAATAATATGAAATTTGTTCAAATTGGTTCTAGTGCAGAAAGGATGCATGTTGAAAAACATGTTCCAACATGCGGGCTGCAACATCTGGTCTCTTGGATAACAGACAAATGGAAATTGCAGTTGGTTCAAACTTCGTCTATCCAATATTCTCTCAATAATATAATATCTACAAGTTAAGAGAATAGTTGATTTGAATGTACTAGTGCAACATGGTGAACTTAATGTTCCAGCATGTGTTATACAACATTTGGCCTTGATAGTAGGTCATATTGAATGTTGTTTGATGCATATTTTTTTATTGGTTTTCAATCAGATTTGATACAGCTATTTTAGCATTCTTTGGTTGATTTGTTTGACAGTTGGAGATGTTCAAATCAGATTTAAAATTGAATTTGAAATATAAACAAATAATATCTTTTAGAGAGATGTGAGGAGCAAATCATATCCAACTGATTCATTTATTTTCTAGACGAATTAAATGCAGATCCATAAAGAGAAAAAACCCATAAGACATTTCTATATAAGGAGACTCGATTTTCATTGTTTGATAAGAGTTTTGTGCCCAAAAACTAGGTTTTTATGTTAGGGTTTGAGTCTCTGTTTCTTGTATTCCAAGCTAAGGCCATAAATGGATTAGTGTGGAATCTAATTGTTGTCTACCTCTCTACTTCAGTGACTTGGCATAGAAGGTTTGTACTAGTTTAGTTGTAATTTCAATATTATTTATTGAGTTGTACGTAAACACCAATCACAGGTTGTGTGACCGAGAAGAAAGTGTGTATGTTCTCGTATTTAAGGGGAGTCATTGAATATAAAGATACTAGAGTTGGGGAGAAGTTTTGAACATCATAAAGTTTGTTGGTTATTGTAAGGCTAAGTGTACTAATTCAGAGTAGTGAATTCGTGTGTGGTTTCTCCGAACTGAGTTATCAATCTTGTATGTTCTTACAACTTTCAACATTGATTTACTATTGTTATTAAATTGTCTTTTAATCTGGTTTGAGAGGTTGGATAAGTTGTCCCAACATCTGGTCCAACATCTGACTCCTAGGGAACATAATTACAATTTGTATCAGAGCATGAACCTTATTCTGTTTGGGTGAGCTATTGGAAGGATACTTTTTGTTCAAATGGACTACACTAAGGATGAAAGGTTTGTAAATAGACCACCTAGTTTATAAGGCACCAATTATTACTATTGGAAAGATAAAACAACTACCTTTCTTAAATTCATACAACAGGACTTGGAAGGATGAGATTAAAGGTTGGAAACATCGTGTGATCACTAATGAAGATGGTACTGCATGGTTGAAGCCTGAAGCTAAATAGACTGATACAAAAGACAATGAAGCTCTTGGAAACTACAAGGCTTTGAATGTTATTTTTAATGGTAGTAACAATAACATGTTTAGATTAATTAACATGTGTATTAAAGCCAAATGTTCTTGAGAGATTCTCAATACTGCTAATTTATCACATCTGTTAGAGGCAAAAGAATTTATCTCAACTCAAGAATTCTTGGAAAAGTTATGAAGATTCCAGGTTCCGGAGGCACTCTCTATGATAAAGAAGACGAATTACGGAATGATTATAGCAAAAGAAACTTCTACTATAGCATCAGGAGAATGACACCAGCAAAATTTCATGTCAAACGTGTAAGATCCATGGGCGACATGGAACCTTCTCGACCCACCTGGTCTGTCGGTATTTTCAATATTAATGATAGGTTATTTCATTATTTTATGGTATATATTATGTTTCCAAGGGCTGGAAACCATTGCATGGTGTAACGCCCGTTTATTTAATTAATTATTTAATTAAATATAATTGTGGTATGTTGTGGTAATTCGCGTTGATTTGAGTATATTTGTCGATTTAAGTTGCTTTGTGTGGAATTGTGTCGATTCATATTGATGGCCGAATTTATCGGAATATTATATTGATGGTTATAAGTTGATTTAAGTCGAATTTAATTATTTAAGTCGATATAAGTTGTGGAAAACGATATGGAATATTCTTCGTTTGTTGTTGGATATGTTGATTGGAATGTTTGGACCATTTGGTTGACAATCGAAAGTTAATCTATTAAGTCGGGAGTAAGTAGTTAGTCGCGAATTATTATTCGGTTGATTTTATGTTGCGAAGAATTAAGCCGTTAAGTCGGATTATTAGTCGGAAATTCGGGGAAATAATATTAGAAGTGAAATTATCAATTATTGAAGCATGTTGGTTAATGGACTTGGATTGCGTCGGAATTGGCAATTAAGAGGGTGTATGACTTGGGCCCAATATAATAGAATTATATGATAAGAAAATTAGGTTAATTGGTAGCAAGAGAATAGGACATGGAAGTTACAAAGGGAAAAGTCTTAGAGAAGAATAAGGGTTGTAGAGGAGAGAAAATAGCTTGGGAGCAAAGAAGGAGAAAGAAAAACCCATGATCATATCTTCATTTTCGCACTTACGGTACAACCTCTACTAAACAGGTGATAACTTTTTACTCGTAATTCCCATTAAAGCGATTCTTGAATTTCTGTAAAGCTTGTGAAATTCCCTTCAATTTGATATATGATTTCATGTCAATAAGTTCGATATTGAAGGAGAAAAACGCATTTGGAGTTTGGAAGTTCATGTTGGAAATTGGTCAAATAGTAGCTACGGGATTGATGACGATGAAGGCTGAATTTTGGTAAGGATAGGAACTCAATGGCAGCATTTTCGTATTTCTAATCTTCATGGATGAAATAGGAGAGGAAAAGAGTCATAGAGGCAAAGGGTTGGAAATTCGATTGAGAACTTTGGAGACTAACCGGGAAATTATTAGAGCAATCGTTAATCCAAGGTAAGGGTAGGGTTCGATCTTTATAATCAAGTTTGATAAATAATACTAGGTTTGAGTGGTTGTATGTGCTGTGTTTTGTTGATGTTGATATGGTTTGTGAAAATCTGTAAATTAATGTTGTGATAATTATCTGGTTTGAAATTGTTGTTGATCGATGATTATAAATCGCTTACAAGTTGTTATGTAAACTGTTGATTTTATGTTGATTTTAAGTTGTTCGGGGTTGCATTGATTTTTGTTAATAATACTGAGTTGCATAAAATTCTGAAAAATGCTGGTTTGGGTCGATAACACAGAGACTGGTAGAGAGGGCCACATTTTAGTGGTGGGAGCCTTTTGCTCCCAGGCACCATGGCGCAAGACAGATGCGTAAGTGGCGGGTGCCACTTTGTGGTGGCCACCAAAAACATGAATATGGCGCAAGCCACATGAGTTATGTTGGAAGCGCCACCCTGTTTAAAAAGGGAGGCTATGATTTTGGTTATGCAATATTTTAATTAAATAAAATTCAAAGCAATATTATATCATATTATGTTTATTAATTAGAACTATAATATTCTAATCTCATGAAATAACATTTTATTAAGAATCAGAAAGTTGTATTGAGAAGTTAGAAATCAGGAGCAATTGTAATACGAACAAAACAATTTTGATAACTAACATTGTATTATAGAATTTTTGACAAAAAGAGGTGGTTTTAGAATTTTAGCAGAAACATATAGTAAGCTATATTTTTATGACAGATATGATTTATTCGAAAACATAAAATTTCAGATTTTGTAATAAACACGAAATAATTGCAGAATGATAAAATCAATGTCGGTTTAGCCAAATGAGGCGAAAAACTTAGTTGCCCGAAATTTAACGAAAATCATTGGGGTAAGTCGGGTAGTTTAATAGTTGATTTTTGTTGTGTAGTTTTGTTGAAAAGTTGTTGGAAAGTCGAGTAGCAGGTACAGGTTGAGTCGGTAAGCGGTTTCGGTTTACAGAATATTTCTAAAATTGTTATGTTGAAGGCTTTAAGCCAAAGTTGATTTTAAGCTGCCTATGTCATATAAGTTGTTTGTGTTACTTGTTTATGTCGTATAAGTTGCTCATGTTGTATACATTGTTTTGTGTTGTCGAAATTGTTGTGTTGTTCAAGTTGAAGGCTTAATAGCCAACATTGATTTAAGTTGTTCATGTCGTATAAGTTGTTTGTGTTGCTGATGTTGATGATGTTGTGTTGTTTATGTTCTTGAGTCGTACATGTCACATGGCATATGTACATTTCTAAGTCGGAGCCATTTCTCACACCACGTTGGCCTGAATTGGCAATTAAGTTGAAAGTTAAAGGCATATGCCTTGATGCCTCGGTAAATTGGCAAAATAATTAAGTTGAAGGCTTATGTCTTGCAGATACCTTGATAACCTGGTATATTTTAAGTTTGGAGTTTTACTCCAATGGTATCACATGCATATGCATAGTTGAATCGCATTTGTGTTGCATTATTTATGTTGGTTATGTTGTTTATGTCGTTTAAGTTGATAAGTTGTTTATATTGTTCAAATTGATAAGTTGTTATGTTATTTTCAAGTTGATTAAGTGAATTGTGAAGATTTGGCCGATTAAGTAGTTCGTGTTGAATATATGATTATGTGGTTATGTAGAAAATGTTGATGGACATAATTTGTAGTAAAGTTGGTTGATAAAAGGTGGAATGTTGTTAAGTCGTTGTTTTTGTTTTTGATGTTGTGAAGTGGTGAATTATTTATGAATCCTTATCTAAGTGTTGTTTATCTTATATCGTTTATAATTATTGATATCTCACCCCTTACGTTTGAATATTACCCCTATGTTGGTAACATACAGGTAGCTTGCAGGAAGATGGTTATCTTCATTAGTCTGAGTCAGTGTCGGTGCTCTGATAGGTAACAATCGGGGAATGAACGCTTAGTTGTTTTGTGTTGTTTTCGATTTGTTTTAGCATAAATATGTTGTTACTAGGTTGTTTTAAGTTGAATAACATGTTACACCATGTTTAGTTGAAATATTTGAAAATTTGTTGTGTAGTTGTAAAAGTTGAATTTGGTTTCATAAATGAAATAAAGTTGATGTTTTTAGTTTCTTACGAACCGAAAGTGTTATGTAAATTTGCATGATATTAAATGAAGTATTTTTATAAGTTAAAAAATGTAGCATCTTATATGTGTAATTGTTGGTTGAAATTTTATTATTCTGATGATTTATATAATCGCTGGGTAAAAATGGGGTGTTACATTAGTGGTATTAGAGCAGGTCGGCAGTCCGGTCAATGTTGTTAACGTCGTTTATTCCTCAGTGTGTGACATGTGTGTGAAACACTGTCGGTACTGTTTGCTAGTATCTAGTTATTGTCTGCAGGTGTTAGTATATGGAAGTTGGTTCAAGTTGATAATGATTGCAAGAGTGAAAGGTTGTTGAAACGATGTTGTTGCGGACCGATGAGAGTATGGACTCATGAATCCGTATCGGTCGGGTTTGAGAGGTACGCAAATTTTTGGAGGGGAATTGTTTGAGAAGGAGGATTCATCCCAAATGGAATGATAAGTTGATGGATCAAGTTGGTAGATTAATTGCCCTGAGTATAGTTGGATTAAGGTCAAGTAATTTTGGATTTGAATAAAGAGCAAGGATGTTGGTGAATTTTGAAATCTTGGAAGTAAGAGGGAAAGAGGTAGAACTTATATTCATCAATCTCAAAATTCTAGTTTTTGCAATCTTGGAGCAGCTGTCACGAGAAGAGGCATAATTTTTTCGTGATTCTGATGGAGGTGATTATTGACTTTTTTGGAAAGCTAACGAAATTCCCTATAGTTTGCGTATAATATTTTCCTTCTGGAGGTTTATGAAGAGGTAGATAAGTGTGTTTTAATAGTTGGGTCTGCTGCTGATTGTTTTGGCAAATTCTGCATACGGGAATTCTGAACCAGTTCCGTTGCAAGGAGGATAACTTTTTACTCGTGAGTTGGATTTTAGCGATTCTTGAAGTTCTGGAATCTGCACGAAATTCTATTCATTTTGGAATATAACTTTGTAATTTGGAGGTCTTTTTTGGAAGAGATAATTGTGTTCGAAGATGAGCGTTTATTGCTGAAAATTTGGAAAGGTGAAAATGTTGATAAAGAATAAAATGTTGGTATTAGTAGGAATGTGAAGGTATCGGAGAATGCATAGAGATGCGATTTATATCGAATAAGGACGATTAAAGTGTCGATTTTAGATGATGATAATGTTAAGAGAAAAACTGATGTTTGAAGAGTGTTGTTAAGAATTTTAACTTGGATGAAAGTTGTAATTGGAAGCGAACCGAATTGGATTATACTTGATGTTGTGGAGACTCCGATGTTAGGAGGATAATGAAAGTTGTGTTGTGCTACAATCGTGTATAAGAGATTGTATGTAGGATTTTGGACATTTTGGTATAATTGACGAAGTCGGAATTAAAGAGACTAAGAATACGTTGGTAAGCCTTAGAGAATGGACGAAGCATCATGCTTACGGACTTTGGGCAAGTTGAAGCATGTTATTGTGTTGGGTAATGATGATTTATGCCACCGTTATGGTTGTCGGATGTCTATTGATAAATTGAGGGACTGATCACCCTTAATCTATTGTTGATAGTAGACGGAATCATAATTGATGGATAGATGTGTCATGCCAACTAGTATAATATGTAGGTTGAATCGATTGAAGTCAAGCTGAGTGCTTGAGTATAGTTTGTTTTGTCGATGTAGGTTATTATATAAGAATGTTAATCGGATTTAAGGATGATAACATGAAGTTATGTTTGGATTGAATAGTATTATGGAAACTCATAGTTGAACTCTGGATAATTCGAGTGTCGTCTTGTGGTGAATTAAGCAGCTTGAGACTTGAAGCTTTCTTGAGATGATTAGAAAGGAGAGTAGATGTAAATGTAAGACGATGATTGACAATAATGTCAAATAGAGTTGATTTGCAAAGTATTAGAAGAAGTGAAATTATGATTTGATTTATTAAAGTGCGATTTTTGATTGGAACAAGAAGAGTTGTTTGGTTATGTTGATTCGGATAAGAATTTATGAAAAGTTGTGTCGGTATGAGTAGGAATCGAGGATTGGGTATGTTGAATTAGTTGGAAGTGAAGAATATGCGTTATCTTGTAGAAGTTAGTTAGACCCTTGTATCTTATGTTGTTGCAATGATGTTGTGTGTTTAAGATGATTTTCGAAGGACGTGTTATTAAAATATGATAAAGTTGTAGTTGTGTTGATGATGATTGGGAAATCATGGGAAGTATAAGTATATCTTATCCAAGATTTGGAAGTAGTCGCAGTTGTACTTGTGTTGGACATTCAAAGTTGTTGTCTTATGGATCTAAGTTTGAAGTATTTGATAACTACAAGAGTTAGAATACCTGTTGGAAAGAAATTTCCGAGGAGTTAAGTCGAAGGCCTTGTTGATGTGTAGATTTTGATGATTGTAAGTTAAAGTTAAACTCAGTAGACTTGGCAGTATGCAAGTAATCAGAGTGCGCAGCGAACGCGTGGTGTAGTGTAGTTGTTCTTATGTGAATGACAACGATGTTGGTAGTTTGGTTGTATTGATATTGTGTTTAAGTTGTTTGTTTCTATGTTGTTATGTTGAGTTCTTAAACCATTGAATTTGTGAGTTGGTTACTCGTCGTGTTGTGTTGATAGTTATCAAGTGCATCGCTTGAGGGTTGTTCGTGTTGTTGTTACCATTAAAGTTGTGAAATTATTTTTTTTAGTATGTGTAGGTTGCCATCGGAGGTGAGAGTTAATTAGTCTGATGGAATAAGTAGTTGGAGTAGTTGAATCAGATGAATTTTCGAGGACGGAAATATTCTAAGTGAGGGAGAGTTATAATGCATGTTTATTTAATTATTTATTTAATTAAATATAACCGTGATATGTTGTGGTAATTCACGTTGATTTGAGTATATTTGTCGATTTGAGTTGCTTTATGTGGAATTGTGTCGATTCGTGTTGATGGCCGAATTTATCGGAATATTATGTTGATGGTTATAATTTGGTTTAAGTCGAATTTAATTATTTAAGTTGATATAAGTTGTAGAAAACGATATGGAGTATTCTACATTTGTTGTTGGATATGTTGATTGGAATGTTTGGACCATTTGGTTGATAATCGGAAGTTAATTTATTAAGTCGGGAGTAAGTAGTTAGTCGCAAATTATTATTTGGTTGATTTTATGTTGTGAAGAATTAAGTCGTTAAGTCGGATTATTAGTCGGAAAGTTGAGGAAATAATATTAGAAGTGATATTATCAATTATTGGAGCATGTTGGTTAGTGGACTTGAATTGCGGAATTAGCAATTAAGTGTCATACCCTAAATTTTGACCAAATGTTTTATCATTTTTCATTTATCTGACATATTTTTATCACAGTATTGAAAATTAATCATAAGTCAGTCATTTTCCCATACATTTCATTGATTATTAATCATGCATTTTTAACTGATTTTTATCAGTCCATATAATTTCTTGATTTTTATGATTTCTATTTAGATAATTATTTTAGTTTATTTAGAATTAATCTTAGTTTAATTTTGGTTTTAATTTATATTTTAATTAAATTTAATATTAAATTTAGTTTAATTTCAATTTCAATTAATTTAGTTTAACTTCAATTTATTTAATTCAATATAATTTATTTTTTTAATAGTTGTCACTCCCGGGATTTTCATCCTAGTACAAACGTGAAAGTGACGCGGAAAAGGTAGAGCGCCAACCAGACATTTTTATCCCGAATGAATGGGAAAGGTAATGATGCACAAACCTAAGAGAAAAGGAAAGGACGAGGCCTTGCGAACCAAAGATCTGGGTTCGGGAGTCGGTTACGACCTGGGAAGGTATTAGCACCCTAGATCGTTCGTCGTACCCAACGGGATCCACGCTTGCTTGTTTGTTTCAAAGGGTGAGAAATGAGATGCTGTTGAACAAATGAACTGCTAACTGGAACTGAAATGAGAAAGGAGAAAGGTAATTGGAAACGAAAATGGAAAGAAAGGGGGAAATATAGGGAAAATAAAGAATGTGCTCGCACGGGCCTTACCCCGCTTCCTACGTACCTCATCGAGAAAATGAAGATCAGAGTCGACGTAGTTCGCCTAACTAAAGCGGGAACTTGGTTTATGTTTATTAGGATGACGTTTCCATAGCTCTAGCTCAAGTGTTACCGGCTCTGACTCGAGGGTGTTTACTGTATCGATGTTTGAACTGTTGAGGCAAGTCATATTCGTCCACAAAGAAAGGGAGATGAGAAGAGAAAACGCGATGTTTTTGTTGGTTGTCTTTTATGAGAAGTGTTTTGAGTTTACTGTTTGTGAACATTCTCATACTAAGACTTATCCATCGTGGTAGATGACCTACACCTCGCCCCAAAACGGGATGTGCATAAGTACTCCGCAAAAAAGTCTCATGTCGTATAATAACATTCAACCTTTATTAAGTATTTTATTATTTTTCTTTATGAGATGAGAAAGAAGGACTCAAGTGGAACAAAGGAAAAGACTAAGGGAACTAAGACGTAACCGTAATTTAATTGTTATATTCAAAAAGTGATCCTAATGGTTTGTGAGAATTTTCTAATCCTAAGGAAGAAAGGAAAAGAAAAGAAAAGAATTAGAACTCAACTTACTTCCTAAGGAAGTTAAGTTGGTTCTAAAGATGGGGAAGCCTATATAAGTGGAATACAAATATTAAGGCAACCAAAACATAAAAATAAAATGAGGAGGTATTAATTCAAAATGCATATTAAAGCAGCTAAAACAAAAATAAAGCAAAACGCCTCATGCAAACACAACTTGAGCGATTTATACGCATAAGTCCTAAAACTAAAGGATCTTAATTAATATCATCATTCTAAAATAAGTAGCTAAACTATACTAAGGTCTTCTAATATTCTAAGATCAAACCTAATTAATCTAAGTCCTAATGCACCATAAAATCCTAAGCTAAACTAGATGAATTTACAATGGAAAAATTGACTAAAATCAATACACTAAAAATAAGTAAATGTCCTGGAAAAAATATGAAATTAATTCCATAAGGTCCCTAACTTGACTATAATATTGTGTTAAAAAATATCCTAAAAATTCATAACCTAACTATGTCAAATGGTCCCTTAAATCTACCTAAGATCTAATCACAATTTTTCACAAACAACACTATCAAAACAGTGGATAAAATAGCCTAAAAAATATAACAAAAATTATTCCAGGTTCTATTATAAGTCCTCTAATCATAGAAAAAATAATAGGACAAAACTATTAGAGGAAATGAGAGAAATAAAATGTACAAGTTGAAGTATAGATGAAACAATTCCATAGAAAACAAATTAAATGGAAAATCGAAATAAAATTGAAAAATGGCAAAAACCATAAAGTAAAAACATAGAAAATTTCTAAAATGAGTTAGAAATCTCCTAAATTTTTTTAGAATTTTATTACAAGTTTTATTATTTTTTGTTGATTAAAATTGAAAAGGTATGAAACAGAAAAATGAAAAGAAAGAAAAATAGAAGTGGAGGTGTATGAAGTACATTTTCTTAGTTAAAAGGAAAAATGGGCTTAACATGGAGGGTGAAAAGCAAGAGAGTAAGCCCATTAGCGCAAAGACTAAGAAGGTCTATCTTATGGAACTTGGTGAACATTTGTTGACCCCCTAGGAACCGTCTGATCAAGTCTTCCTCTAGGTAATTCCATCAAGTGGATCTACAAATGCAAGAACACAGCGCTTACGGTGGTTGACATACCCACGATTGACCGCGGGCATAACCTACCAGACGGTGACAAGTGTCACCGCCGGTGTGGCTGAGGGATTCAAAATCATATCCTCTTGGAATCATTAACGGTGCATTGAATGGTTTTAATGTGATGAATCAAAACTTAATTCTTTTTACTGCTCTTAATTTCTCTTAATTATGGTTCTTCTTAATCACTCATCTATAATTTAACACAACAATAGGATCATTTTGAAAAGAAATCCAAACGAAACCCTAAAAAAAACAAATCCCGCTTCTTGTCGTCGTCGACTTCTCTCTTCTCTCTTCAGTTCACATCGCCGCCATCACACTCAACACCCCTCCTCTGTCGCCTTCCTCCACTCCACGAATCGCCGCCGCACCCTTCTTCTTCTCCCGACTCAAACACATACATCTCCACACTAATCTAACATCACTATATCCTAAACCTTCATCTCCATCTCACTCCGAAAATGAAATCTCAACCATTCACTTGAAACCAAGAACAACAAGCAAATACGCCGTAACGATTTCAAACACGAGATATGAACTTGTACCTTGTGAATCGAATATATACCGCCAATGTTGTAACACGGTGGGAGAACTGACTTTAGTTAAATGTTGCGGATAGCAAGAGTCGCCACCGACTTTTATTTTATCCAAAAGGAAAGGGCATAAAAGAACAGGAAAGACCTTAAAAAGATTTTGAGTTCGGGGGTAGGTTATATAAAGGGAAGGTGTTAGCACCCTTTATATCCATGGTTATCCATGGGCTCTTAGTTACTTAGCTCACTTTAAATTGTTTTGAGAAGTGTAGTGTATGATTAAAAAATTTCTAAGTACTTTATAATGATCCTCGTATGGATGTATATAAAGACTTTGTTTTTTGAAAATTTGTTTGAAATGTGAAGTGTAATGAAGTATTTTGAAGAAAAGTGAGCAAGTACTTAAGAGGAACCTACCCTATGCTAAATCTTTACTGTTCTTATATGTTCTTTCAATGGTAAGACTATCCCTATTATTAAGGAATAGGTAGTCATTACCTTGGATGTGATAAGGGACATGTGAAGGGACATCTGTGTTTAGGCAACTGTAAGGTGTCTTAGCAATACGAAGGGACTTATCATCTTTTATTCGAAGGGACAAGATCATTTACCGTAGGCAACATCGAAAAGACTTGATCTTATAATCTTAAAAGGGACTTGATGATATTTTATGAAAAGGGACTTTGCTTTAAGACACCTTACTTGACCTTATAATTAGGCAACATGAGGAATAACCTTAGAAAGTGTAGGATGGCGATCCAAGATCGACTTACGTGTGTGAGTGTTCATATTCATATATTTATCTTATTAAGTAAGTCATTCTAAATTAATTTTAAATCACCAACAAATTATCACTCCCTATAGTTACTAACCATGGCAAGAATATTTATAAACAATAGAACAATAATAAACTACGACTATTACAAGGCTTTCCCAATTACATTATAATATAAATAATTAATAATAAATATATAATAAATAAAATATAATTAAAATGGTTAGTAATAAGATAATCATAAGAGAATAGAGGTTAGCACAAATATACAAAAATATTGTAGAATTTAAAAGAACATTTTTAAGTTAAACAAATAATTTTGAAGAATTTAAAAAGAAAATAAGGTACTAATAATAATAAACAATTATAATAATAATTTACAAAAAAAAACATGATTAATTATTTAGTTATATATTAGAAAAATTTATTAAGTTTAATATTTAAAGTTAAATAAAATAATTAAGGTGAGAAATTAGGGTTAGAAATTTTTGAAAATAAAATTAGGGTTTGAATATTTTAATAATTAACTAATTAAATTATTTTTAAAAAATATGTACAATAATAATATAAACAAATTTCAAATTAAATATAAACTAAATTAAAGTTTAGAAAATAAATTAGGGATTTGTAGAAAATACGAAGTTATATATATATTTACATATTATAATTTAAATAGAATTTTCTTATAAGAAATATAATTAAAATTAATTATAAAACAAAATAATGAGAAAATGATTAAAAAGACTTACCTGGGGCAGGGATTGAACCCACGCCCTAGGTCCTGCCTCCCCTGGACTCACACTGCTACCACAAGGCCAAACGCGCGCATGTGATAGGGTTTGGGGCAGCAATTGTTTTATCATTAACCTGCAAAAACACCAAAAATAAAACAAAACAAAATGGTCTGGGGGAGGTTTGAACCCAGGACCATTCGTTTACAAACAAACACACAAACCAACTGAGCTAACTGCACGCGCTTGAGATTAAATCAACAACAAAATAATATATTTTAAAACAAATATTTGAATTCTGATTTCAGCGCCAAACTTCATCTTCTTCACCAAATTTCCTGCGCATTTTCATACAACTTTTCCTGCGAATTTTCTTGTGTGTTCTTCCATGTTCTTGACCTACGAAACTCAAACAACAGGCAAACAGTAAAATTTATTCAAATTGATTAGTGCAATGTGATCCTTATGAATCATACAATCTTCCTATGTTGCTAGAATTTATTTATATTGTCTAAATCACAAAACCCTAAGTTGGCCGTTCAAAGCCTAACAATGGTGGAATGCAATTTAGGTCATGAAACTTCAATTAGTTTATCCATAAAGCTTCTATGCTTCAAAACAAACACGAATCAACAAGCAAAATCAGTTAATAACGCATGAGAGTATGAAATCGAAAAAAATGTAGAACATGAATAAGAGTGATTCGGTTAGCATGATTCAGTGCATGAATGGATGATTTTATGATCCAGAAACATTCAGTGATCTTCAAGGAATGATTTGCAACCTTTATTTTGTCTTGAGAGTCCCTCTAAATCCAAAACCGAATCTTGTCATTTGTTGAAAATTTTGAAACTTGTTTAGTGTTCTTGAGGCAGCAAAATCGTGTCCTTGTGATTGGGATGTCTTCAAGTATATGTAGAGATGAAAATTAGGTCAAAAAAGTTATGAATTTATGGGCTTTTTAATGATTGCTTGATCATGAAGTTTCTATCTTTCAAATATTGAAAAAGATCACATATAACCTTGCCAAATCAAGCTAGCACGAATTTGGATCAGATCAATCATCTATAATTGATGTTTATGACCTTCTAGAATCATAATCTCATCCAAATATATGATTTTCATATTTTATTTTAATTTAATTTGTATTTTAATGAATATAATTCAAATAAATACTAAATAAAATATAAAAAATCAGAAAAGGCATGGGTTGGGTCGTGCTTGATGATATTATAAAGATTGGATGGCAATTTGGTGGGCTCATTTAGCAAAAATTGGTTTTAAGGCCTCATTTGCTTCATAAACTTCCCAAAACTTTCCCAACTTTGCAAGGGCACAAATCCTTCAATTTTAATGCTATGAAGGTGTTCTTGAACATTTTAGAAATATTAGAGAGTCCTCTAACAAACATCTTTGGTATCATGTCCATATCTTTTACCTTTCTCAAGTTATGCTCTTTGGAAGTTGTTGACTTTTTGTTGACTTTTGAAATGACCTATAATGTCTTAGCTCATACCTTCCAAATGAAGCATTTTTGGGCTTGGCTTGTGAGACACAAAGTTGTATAGAATTAAATTTCCTTCAAAATGAGATTTTGATGGAAAAAATTTGATGGAGCATGTGAAAGTTATGACTAGTCAAAGTTCAGTTGACTTTTCCTGTGAAAACCCTAATTTAGAAACTCCTGATTCTTGATGATCTGAAATCTCCTTGATGAATCATGATCAACCCTTGATAAAATGATGAATTTTACTTCATATACTTGATGTTGGCAAAAAATCATGAAGTTTAACTATGGTTTGACCACAGTTGACCTCAGTTTGACTTTTTGACTACTTTGACTGATTTTAGCCTATCTGATCATTTGACTGAGCAAACCTCTGGGAAAAGTCTTGAAACTTGACATGGGGATTATTGAACACATATATGATGATATGAAGCTCACTTGAAGTCTGGGAAGTCCATTTATCCTGATGAAAGTCAAAACCCTAGTTTAAGATGCATTGTTTAGGAGGATGCATTGTCTGAGGGAATTGCCAAACTTTCTGACTAATTGTGAATCTTGTGAACACTATGAACCTCTTAGTGCACAATGTCTTGTCTTGGGGAGGGCAAATTTTGGGGTGCAACAAATGTCAATGAAGAAAATGCAATCGTTGCTTCGATGTTGCTACTGTGTTGATTATGATTCCGAACGAGGACGTGATGATGAAGCTTCCGTTGTTCTGCTGCCGCCGCGGTGTGAAATTCCTTTTAGGTACACGTTTAACTTCACTTCCTCTTCTTGTTATTTGAAGTTCGATTTTTTGTAGTGTGAAATATTGTGTGAATTGGTGTGAATATTGTTGAAGATTATTGTGTGATTCTTGCAGTGATGTGAACTTGCGGTAAATTCTGATGCAATCCATGGGTACAGGTGTTAGCAAATTTTTAAAGGTATGGTGATAATCTTGATGCGATTGATGATGAAGGTCTGAAGGTGATGCAGATCGATTGAAGATGGAAGAGGATTAATGTGCCGTGACTTTGGAGTTGTAGATGATGGTTAGGATGGATGAAGGTGCGATGCAGAGTTCAAAAGAGGCTGAAGTTTGCAGAGTTTTATGAGATGATGGAGGTTGCAGAGAGATTGATGGAGAGTTTGAAGATGGGAGAAGGTAGAATATGAAGATTGGATATGAAGATTGAATGGAGAATCAGGTATGAATGGGGTTCCAGCAAAAAAAAGTGTATGAAGAAGATCTTATTTTTATAGAAGATGACTTAAAGGTTAGTTTTGTATTTCCACTCGAATTCGATTGGTTTCAGTTATAATGTTAGTTAGAATTCTGTTAGGATTTTTCTTGTAACTGTTTTTTTTGTGAATCCTCCTCCTTTCTCAATATTTTGTAATTGATTTTGGTATTGATGTTTTCCTTCTAGACTTTTCTTCTGATAATCGTTGATCTTGATAATTTGTTTCCAATATTCTGCAGCTTTTTTTAAAGATTGTTGCACTTGCATATGTAAACAAGGTTCACCGAAACCAACGCTAGCGTTACAGAACTTTAGTTTGATCCTTGAGTCAGTGATGAGGGAATAGGCCGCCTGTTGAATGTTTGCACCGATGGCCTCGCAGAGTGCTGACATTGCATTTCAACATCAGTGCTGCAGAAGAGATTCCTGTCGGGACACTACTTTACTGTATCGTCAAAACCAGGTTCATATATTGGAAACTGATGTTCCAGGCTGTGATACGGGATACCGATATGTCAACAACATCCACTTCAATGGATGGAAATTTAAGTGCAATAACCGCCATAGTTGGACCACCAACATATCCAGCACCAATGCAACAAATCTTCACCATTTTGCGATTTTCAAAACCACCTTGAGAGATGAATGATGAAAGCCTTTAGGCTAAGAGGGAAAAGAGATAAAGAAATCAAGTTTTGTGATGTTGTTATGAGATTGTAACCATTTTCTGTTGTAGTTGTTATATGACAATTGGAACGAAGTGAGCTTGTAAATTTTTTGAACTCTCGAATACACTATTGAGTCTTTTGAAATACGCAATTTATTTACTGATGAATGTCTTTGTTTTGGACTTGATCCTGGTTTAAATTCTTGTATTATGCATATTTTCTAATGGAATTCAGTTGGGCTAGGACAAATGTGATGATTATTGATGTTTATTTGCAAATTATGGTCGTAATATTGCCGCCAGATTCACATGAAATGCCTCTGTGTGATCCTACCTCAATCCGTTGGTGTGTTCTTGCCATTGAATGCCTTGAATAATGGTTGTTGGATCTTTGGTAGTACAAAAACATCTTCATGAACTACTTCTGACTAGAGAAACTTCACTTGCATACCTTTATTCTCCTTTAACAAATTAACTTTGGTCTTGCTAATGATACCCACATATAGGCCTCTTCTATGCACGACTAGGATTCAAAAATAAAATAAAATACTATACACCTTTTCCAAGTTGAAAGTATTCAACCAGGCTAGACAAAGGACCATCTATCATATCAAAACATCTACTTGACAATCGCCAACTTTATCCCCACTTTTTTTTTCTTCTTCTTTATTTTGTTATATTATGGCAACAAATATCAGTTATGTGGTGAAAAATTGGTAAAAGGTGGAATTAAAATGAATATAAAATATGGACCAAACTGGATAATGGTCCTTTTTTTTTAAAAGAAACAAAATTTGTGAATTTTGGATGTTCGGACATTGAAAATAAAAAACGAAGTTTATCTGGTTTTAACGGGATCTTTGATAAAATAAGGCTAAGGAAATGGCTTATAATACAAATTTGGAATCGGTTTAATATAATTAAAAAATGGTTATTCGGATTGAATTGAACATGTAAATGGGCCCACCAAGATTGCACCTCCATCAAACTTGATTAATAAATCCCTTTGCTAAAGGACAATTGAACCCAATTTGAATCATTAAGTAATTTTTGATTGAAATGATACACATCCTCTCTAATTCCGTCACTTGAATACAAATAACCTAATTCACTCACTACGAACTAAATGTGCAATCTCATGAACAATTAAACGTTCCTTGGAAATCAGAGACCCAGAACTTGAAATAGGAACTACAATGCATTGCACCAAGCCTTAACTGAAAAATGAGCTTGATTCTAGTCATTCTTCCTCCTCGAAGTAGTGTTTTAATCTGCATTTGTCTTCCAACTTATCAAATGACTTTAGGATGGAACACACTTTTTTTGTCTGACCGGTATTTAGCCATATCCACTGAAACCTCAACCATCAAAGGAAAATTCAAGCTACCTGAAACAGTCTTTAACCATGTGTCTTAGGAACTCCATGCAAATGAACAAATGCAACATTATGACCTAATAGGGATGCATAGGAATGCTAGGTAGAAAGTCGGTTGGACGGTTATAAATAAGAGGACAAATTTTGGGGTGTTACAATAACCATTTTCAATTTATTATTATTATTATTATTAGTTTTATTATTATTATTTATTATTATTAATACTACTTTTCTTTTGTTTTTCTTCATGTTCAAAAAAGGAAAAATGGCAAGTGGGGTTCACTATAATGTAGTATAAACACTTCACATGGATTGCCAACTTGGAACTTATCAATGACAAAAAATAATTCTCACACTTCACATGGATTGCCAACTTAAAACTTATCAATGACCAAGAATCATTCTCACACTTCACATGAATTGCCAACTTGGAATTATCAATGACCAAAAATCATTCTCATAAAGTCACATGGATTGCCACATCAACACTCCTACCTCATTCAAACTATAAATAAGTTCTCTCTTTCTCTCATTTTAGACTAACAAATATCACACTTAAATTCTCAAAATCTAGCACATTCATTACATATTTTTCAAAGTCAAAATTCTTTTTTTTTACTTACATAATACCCATAAACATTCACCATTTTCACCACAACAACAACCTCCATCAAAACACATTTACTTTCTTCTACACAACAAGCTCAACCTTTGCTAGCTTTGGAGTTTGTGAGTATCATTCATCATTTATTTATTTATATTTTAGTTTCTGAAGCTATGTTGTAAAAATGTAATATTTTTTTATGCGTTCATATTTTATTGTTGTTATAGTGTTAGTATAAGTTAGCTTATGATAAATATACATCTTTATTTATTTCTCTTTCATTTTTATTTTACTAGTTTTATTTATTTATTTTAGTTTGTTATCTATTTAAATTATTTAAAATTTTCCTTATTAGTCTAAGTTATTAGATTGACTTTAATTTCTTCATTTCAAAATATGGTTTTGTTTAATTTATTTAGAAATCTTAGAAGTAAAGTATATATCTGATTAACACTTAAAAATATAAAAAATATTATTGTTTAGTAAGTTATTTAAATTTAGTTTTAAGTTTAGTTGTAATTTTGTTTAGTTGTTGATAAACTAAAAATGCAAGAAGATATGTGTAGAAGTATTTTCGATTTAGTTGCTAGGTAGTTTAGGTTAGATCTTTTTAAGTGTGAGAAGTTAGGTTTAAGTTTATCTCTTTGTGTGAGTTTGATTTAATCCTTCATTGTCTTGGTTGTATGCACACTATGTTTGTATTTATTTTATTTCGCATCATAACCATATACTTGTTAAGATAAAATTGAAAGCACACAATAATTTTCAAGATAATAATCTCTTGGTCCAACGCCAAGTAAATCTTTATGCGTGCTTCACTTCATACATACACGTAAGTCGGTCATTTTTATGATCGCCATTTGCACGACTTTACGCGCCACAATACAAAACTTATGCGATTTTATCTCTATAATTAATCAACGAAAGAACTGAATTCTGGAGTCTAGCATTCCACAGGTTCTTGAATGAATCATTCCCGAGGCTCGCCCCATGGGACGTGATTCATTCGCCCTTTCGTCTCTAAAACACACTCAACACTTAACCTTAAACCAATACTAATTAAACTTTTCCATTACTAAACATTCAAATTATTTTTATAACAAATTACGAAAGAGCTGAATTCTGGAGTATAACATTCCATGGGTTATTGAATGAATCATTCCTGAGGCCCGCCCCACGGGACGTGGTTTATTCGCCCTTTCGTCTTTCAAGACACCTAATTATTACGTATCAAATAACGAAAGAACTGAATTATGGAGTCTAGCATTCCATGGGTTCTTGAGTGAATCATTCTTGAGGCCCGCCCTATGGGACGTGATTCGTTCGCCCTTTTGTTCTTAAAATACTGAACAAGATCAAACCTTTTCTTTAAACGAACATTGTTTAAAATTTTCTATCTTGCAAACAAGCTAGCAGTTCAGCCTCCTATCACGAGCAGATGAGCCAACGCTTAGCAGTTAGAAAGCGGTTTAAACGATCGTTCATTAAAAAACTCCATCAAACCATAGTAGCACGAACTACGGAGCTTTGACTTTCCCATTGCACAAGGGAATACGTAAGCACGGGGATTTCAACCCTTGGCAAGCACACTAATAAAAAAACTTCCCATTTCTCCATAACAAATAATAATATTAAAAAACACTCACTTCCCTTTACAAACAATCTTAGCAAACTTTTTACCATTAGAAGAAGACAAAGACATAAGTTAACATTCAAACGCAAATTAAACTAAGAGGTTCCCGTTGAGTACAACAAACATGAGGGGTGCTAATACCTTCCTCTTGCGTAACCGACTCCCGAACTTAGAATTTGGTTTCATTGACCATTTCCTATCCTTATTAGGTTGTGTCTATATCTTCCTTTTCTCTCATTAGAATAAATAGAATTAGGTGGCAACTCTGTTGTTTGTTTTTCCGTGTACATCGCGAGTATCGTATTTTTCGAGGTACGACGTTGACGACTCTGCTGGGGACTGAAATGCACGCCTTATGCATAAGAGAGTCGAGCCTAACTTAGTTAACTTTGCGTTTGAATTTTGCTTTGTTTTCTTTGTCTTCTTTATTTTTGCTATATTTTTTATAATTGTTTTTTATTTGTTCTTTTATATCTCTCTCTTTTATTATAAGTTCATATTTGCTTGTTGGATCTTGGGATGACATCACAAGTAAAGCTCTACACCTGAGTTTTGAAAAAATAAGAGGGAACACCTAAGTTTAGATTTGAAAGTAATTAGTGTTAGTCTCCAAGGACTCGCTTCTTGAGAGCCTAGCATGAAAGCTCCCCCAGAGAGTAGACTTATTCGTAGATCTTGTCATAACGCAGCTAGCATGTCGTGTGACTTGATTCATGAAAGGACTGTGACTCTGGGACCCACTCCTAGAACCAGTTTCAATATTGGTAGTTGCATAATGTTAGTCTCCGAGGGCTCGCCCCTTTGTGGGCCTAACATGAGAACTCCACTCAAGGTAGACCTTATCGTCATAATGCAGCTAGTCTGCGGCAGGACTTTAGTACCATAGAAACTATCCCGTGAGTGGGCTTTATGGGTAAAGAATCTAGAACTTCCTTCTTAGGGCCTACCTGTTTAGGTGTTTTGTGATACTCATATTATTTTGGATTTCATCCTTACCTACATTGCATGACATTGCATACCATTTGCATCATTTTCATTAATTCATACATCCAGGTTGTTCGTCAATTCATTCAAGTTGTCTCTGCCTTTCAATCATCTGTCAACCGTTAAACTGAAGCTTCGTAGCCGATACAAAACCCGAGCTTACCGCAAACGCAAGATGTTAGAACAAGAGGTTCACAATGTTGAGGTCCGAATGGAAATTAAGGAGTTGAAGACGAACATGACGAAGCTGACCGAGATGCTTCAGGTTCTGATTACTAGAGGAGATCCGCCTCAAAGGACTGTGGTCCAGGAGGTTGAAAATGTTGTTGTTGAGCCTCAGCCTATCCAGTTACCACCTTCAACTTGGTCGGAGTTTGGCTTGCCACACTACTACTCTCCACCTCACGTTACTACTTCTATGGTCTGACAGGCGTCCATACCCGCTTTTCAAGTCCCTATTTTAACTGAATCCAGACATATGATTCATACTGACCAAATTCCCTATGAACACAATGCTGCTAGTGCTTAGGGTGATGATCTTGAAGATTATGTTGAACTTGAAGTTGGCCGTGAGTAGTATCGAGCTATTGACAAGCGATTAAGGGTTGTAGAGGGTAATGACTTCTTCATTGTTGATGCAAGTGATATGTGTTTGGTATCCAAACGCATCGTGTCTGCCGAGTTCAAAACTCCAAAATTTGAAAGTACAAGGGGCACGGTTGTCCAAGCAGCTACTTGACAATGTACTACCGAAAGATGGTTGCCTACGCCAAGAACGAAAAAATGATTATCCATTATTTCCAGGACAGTTTGAGCGGGGCCTCACTACAGTGGTACATGGGATTGGAAAAGAGCCATATCCAAACTTTGACAGATTTGGGTGATGCTTTCGTAAAGCAATACAAGTATAATTTGGACATGGCACCTGACCACCGTCAATTGCAAAATTTGTCTCAGAAGGAGAGAGAATCCTTCAAGGAGTATGCTTAACGTTGGAGAAAGTTGGAATCTCAGGTTGAACCTCCTCTAGCTGAGAAAGAATTAACTAGAATGTTTATGGATACCTTGGCTCCCTTCTATTGGGAAAAGATGATCGGAAGTGTTTCTTCAAATTTCTCTGATTTGGTAACCATTAGACAGATGCTTGAAGAAGGAATTAAGAATGGTAAAGTATCCAAAGTTGTTGCTGAGTCTTCCAATGCTGCTAAGAAACCTTTTGGAAATTTCCAAAGGAATAGGGAAGATCATACCAATGATGTCTTGACTATGGATAGAATACCTCAATACAGGGCTCAACGTGATAATCAAGCTTATGTTGTTGTTGTTGCTCATGTGGTTGTTACTCGACCAGCTAAAGCTCCTCAACGTCCGACTGTTGGACAAACTCAGAATCGTGATAGGACTCACTTTGATCTTATTCCTATGTCATACACAAAATTGTATCCTGGATTGCTTGCAAAGAGTTTGATCACTACTAAGTATCCTCCTCCTTTGCCAAATACTTCTTCCACGTGGATTCAGATCTGACCTGCATTGCGCATTTCATGAAGGTATGGCAGGCCATAATTTGGAAAGTTGCTATGCACTGAAGGCTAGGGTTAGAGATTTGATCAAAGATAAGATATTTTCCTTTCGCGATACCAATCCAAATTTCAAAGACAAACCATTGCCAGGGCATGCAACTTAAAGCTTCAATCGATTTCAACCAGTTCTCCCTAATAGCCAGTGTTTCAAGACAGGACAACTCATCCTTGTAACTGATTAGTCACTAGGCCTTGTTTCTTTTCTATTTGCACTTTCCTTTAATTGTTCATTTGTTTGCTTTCAATTATGTTTGTACTTCCATGATTAATGAAATGATCATTTGCAACCTTTTAAATTCAATTCATCTGTTTATTTATGTATTTATGTTTTCCTCTTAAAAAAATGTATAATACCTTTTGTTCAAAACTTTTGATTGTACACAGATTTTGTGGAAGGATGATGAAAAAAAATAGCCATAACTGTTGTAATATGCTTTCGGATAAAAAAATTTCAATGATGTACAGGAATTATTTCAATTCCCTAACATTGGAGATATAAGGAGTTAATCCCTAGTTCACCACTTCGATCCTAGAAGTAGAAGTTTCTTTCGGATCTAAACTTTTATGCTTAACCTGGGGCAGGGTAGTTGTTCAGTTATTTTAATTACACATTCAAATTACAAGATGATCCATTACAACCCATGGTTTGGAAGTCATGGCTTTCAATATTTCAAAAAAATACAAAAGAAATATCCCACTAAGTCAAACACAAAAAAAACGGGGGGGGGGGGGGGGGGGCTTAGGAAAAAGTTAGGGATCAGTTCAAAAAAGAAAATCAAGCAAAAGAGGCCCTCAAATCCTCAACATCAAACAAATAAGATTTTGTGATCATCAAATTAAAACCAATGGGTCACTACAAACATCCATCAGAGCCAAATAAAATGACTGTCATTGCCAATGAACCTCAATTCATCATCTTTACCCTTATATTGTCAAGACAAATGTGTGTAGATTTAACTGAACGTAGGACTGGAGATTCATCATGAAGAAGGGTGGTTACAAACACAATTTTGAGCTTTTATCCTTTGTTTCATAAACCGTGAACCAAACCACGATACAACCCTCAAAAGACCTAATTGAGGCAAGGTTATTCTGAAAGCATTCTACAACAAGGTTGCGTAAAATGACTCCAAAAGGATCTTTTCAAGTCATCTATTTTGTTCATATATTTTCTTTACATTTCACTTTTAATGTCATAAACCATCATGTTTTGACTATGTGATTCATTTGTTTCGCCATCTTTCCAACAATGTTTTCAAAAGTTTCATTTGCTTTAAAATTATCATGATTGAATGAAATTTTTTGTTTGCAAATTGGCTTTATCTCAAGGAATTTTCAAAGAGTTAAGAAACTTGGTCGGTGATCCCATAAGGGGCAATTTATTTCCATGACCTATTGAGAATCAGTTCAAGGTTGTTATTCAGTGTAAGTCCATCTCAGAGTTGGTTTATTCAGGAGAATTTACAAGACTCATACTGAGGAAATCTTCCAAGTGCATCATAAAGCAATCATTTTTAGAATCAGTCAAGCTGAAGCAACGATCAACTTATCTACAACAGTCAACTTATTTGGGGCAATCCATTAGAAGAATCCATAATCAACTTTCCATCCTTTCTCCAAGGATCATTAACTTGGTACATTTTATTAGTGTGACAAAGGTTCGTTCAACATTCAACATCCTTATTCCCCGAAAAGAATAACAGTGATCTCACAGTGTTGAAGAATCAGTTTTTCGGTCTTATTCACTCCACAAAAGAGTCAAAGCCATGTTGTCAGCATCTGCACTACATGCATTTGATCATACATCATAACAAGTTCATATAATATGCATAACAAAGTGTTTTATCCTCGTTTGCGTTTTCTTAGGTCATGTTGTTGTCAACATTTACCTTGCTTCAAAAGTCCAACTCACTTGGCACTCATCAAAACATATATGTTTGTCTGTCCAATGCAACTCTTTGGTATGTCTGACTTTTCAACCTAAGCTACGATCGGATATTGTTCCTTTCATTGTTATTCTTAGTATCGGCAATTACACTTGAACCTGATGATTTATCATTTGGAATACCTCTCTGGTTTCGTTTCATTATGCCCAGTATATCCTATGTTCTGATTGAGTTTCCAGAACTCCCTTTTGTGTCTATCTGACTGCTCTTCCAGATATGATTTTACTTCCGATGTTCTTCCGGATATGTCTTTTGTTCTGATTGGTTTTCCAGAACTCCCTTTTGTGTCTATCTGATTGCTCTTCCAGATATGACTTTACTTCCGATGTTCTTCCAGATATGTCTTTTGTTCTTATTGGTTTTCCAGAACTCCCTTTTGTGTCTATCTGATTGCTCTTCCAGATATGAATTTACTTTCGATGTTCTTCCGGATATGTCTTTTGTTCTGATTGGTTTTCCAGAACTCCCTTTTGTGTCTATCTGATTTCTCTTCCAAATATGACTTTGCTTTCGATGTTTTTCCGGATGTGTCTTTTGTTCTGATTGATTTTCCAGAACTTTCTCTCGTGTCTATCTGATTGATCTTCCAGATATGACTTTGCTTCCGATATTTTTCTGGATGTGTCTTTTGTTCTGATTGATTTTCCAGAACTTTCTTTCGTGTCTATCTGATTGATCTTCCAGATATGAATTTGCTTCCGATGTTTTTCCGAATGTGTCTTTTGTTCTGATTGATTTTCCATAACTTTCTCTTGTGTCTATCTGATTGATCTTCCATATATGACTTTGCTTCCGATGTTTTTCCGGATATGTCTCCTGCTCTGATTGATTTTCCAGAACTTTCTCTCATGTCTATCTGATTGATCTTCCAGATATGACTTTGCTTCCGATGTTTTTCTGGATACATCTTTTGTTCTGATCAATTTTCCAGAACTTTTCTTTAGTGTCTATCTGATTGCTCTTCCAGATATGACTTTGCTTCTGATTTTTTTTCAGATACGTATTTTGTTCTGATTGATTTTCCAGATCTTTCCTTCGTGTCTATCTGATTGCTCTTCCAGATATGACTCCGTCAATCCAATTGATTTTTCGAATATATCTCTTTTGTTCTTATTGATTTTCCAGAACTTTTTCATGTCTATCTGATTTCTCTTCCAGATATGACTTTGTCAATCCGATTGATTTTCCGAATTTTCCTTCGAATTTGTTGCCTCTCTTTCCAAGTATTATTGGATACTATTTGTCACCTTGACGGATTTCCATAATATCCCTTGTATTTCTCAACTTTTATTTATTCCTCAGTGTTCTCAAACTATCCCACAGTGAAATTCTCTCTTGTTGGCCTGTTTCATGTGGCATCATTCCCCGCATAACTCAATCATTCATGTGTTTGTTAACATTGCGTCACATCCACATTTGGCCAAAATTCTAGGTATTCTGATATTTAATACTCTTTTACCTTGAATGTAAAAAAAAAAAATTATTCAAACATTCAAGTTCAAGATGATTAAATAGGGGCATCTGTCATACCCTAAATTTTGACCAAATGTTTTAGCATTTTTCATTCATCTGACACATTTTTATCACAGTATTAAAAATTAATCATAAATCTGTCATTTTCCCATACATTTCATTGATCATTAATCATGCATTTTTAACTGATTTTTATCATTCCATATCATTTCTTTATTTTTATGATTTCTATTTAGATAATTATTTTAGTTTATTTATAATTAATCTTAGTTTAATTTTGGTTTTAATTTATATTTTAATTAAATTTTATATTAAATTTAGTTTAATTTCAATTTCAATTTATTTAGTTTAACTTCAATTTATTTAATTCAATATAATTTATTTTTTTAATAACCATTTCCAATTTTTTTTTATTATTATTAGTTTTATTATTATTATTATTACTTTTCTTTTGTTTTTCTTCATGTTCAAAAAAGGAAAAATGACAAGTGATGTCCACTATAATGTAGTACAAACACTTCACATAAATTGTCAACTTGGAACTTATCAATGACCAAAAATCATTTTCACACTTCACATGAATCGCCAACTTGGAACTTATCAATGATCAAGAATCATTCTCACACTTCATATGGATTGTCAACTTGGACTTATCAATTACCAAAAATCATTCTCATAAAGTCACATGGATTGCCACATCAACACTCTTACCTCATTCACACTATAAATAAGATCTCTTTTTCTCTCATTTTAGACTAACAAAGATTATACTTAAATTCTCAAAATCTAGCACATTTATTACATATTTTTCAAAATCAAAATTCTTTTTTTTTACTTACACAATACCCATAAACATTCACCATTTTCACTACAACAACAACCTCCATCAAAACACATTCACTTTTTTCTACACAACAAGCTCAACCCTTGCTAGCTTTGGAGTTTGTGAGTATCATTCATCATTTATTTATTTATATTTTAGTTTGTGAAACTATGTTGTAAAAATATAATATTTTTTTATGTGTTCATATTTTATTGTTGTTATAGTGTTAATATAAGTTAGCTTATGATAAATATCCATTTTTATTTATTTCTCTTTCATTTTTATTTTACTAGTTTTATTTATTTATTTTAGTTTGTTATCTATTTAAATTATTTAAAAATTTCCTTATTAGTTTAAGTTATTAGATTGACTTTAGTTTATTCATTTCAAAATATAGTTTTGTTTAATTTATTTAGAAATCTTAGAAGTAAAGTATATATGTGATTAACACTTAAAAATACAAAAAATATTATTGTTTAGTAAGTTATTTAAATTTAGTTTTAAGTTTAGTTGTAATTTTGTTTAGTTGTTGATAAACTAAAAATGCAAAAAGATATGTGTAGAAGTATTTTCGATTTAGTTGCTAGATTGTTTAGGTTAGATCTTTTTAAGTGTGAAAAGTTAGGTTTAAGTTTATCTCTTTGTGTGAGTTTGATTTAATCTTTCATTGTCTTGGTTGTATGTACACTATGTTTGTATTTATTTTATTTCGCATCATGACCATATACTTGTTAAGATAAAATTGAAAGTGCACAATAATTTTCAAGATAATAATCTCTTGGTCCAACGTCAAGTAAATCTTTACGCTTGCTTCAATTTCATACACACACGTAAGTCGGTCATTTTTATGATCACCATTTACACGACTTTACGCGCCACAATACAAAACTTATGCGATTTTATCTCAATAATTAATCAACGAAAGAACTGAATTTTGGAGTCTAGCATTCCACAGGTTCTTGAATGAATCATTCATGAGGCTTGCCTCATGGGATGTGATTCATTCTCCCTTTCGTCTCTAAAACACACTCAATAATTAACCTTAAACCAATACTAATTAAAATTTTCCATTACAAACATTCAAATTATTTTTATAACAAATTACGAAAGAGCTGAATTTTGGAGTCTAGCATTCCATGGGTTCTTGAATGAATCATTCCTGAGGCCTGCCCCACGGGACGTGGTTCATTCGCCCTTTCATCTTTCAAGACACCTAATTATTATGTATTAAATAACGAAAGAATTGAATTTTGGAGTCTAACATTTCATGGGTTCTTGAATGAATCATTCCTGAGGCCCGCCCCACGGGACGTGATTCGTTCGTCCTTTCGTTCTTAAAATACTGAACAAGATCAAACATTTTCTCTAAACGAACAATGTTTAAACTTATTCTATCTTGCAGACAAGCTAGTGCTTCAGCCTCCTATCGCGAGCATATAAGCCAACACTTAGCAGTTAGAAAGCGGTTTAAACGATCGTTCATTAAAAAACACTAACAAACCGTAAATTAAACTGAGAGGTTCCCGTTGAGTACAACGGACGTGAAGGATGCTAATACTTTCCTCTTTCGTAACCGACTCCCGGACATAGAATTTGGTTTCGTTGACCATTTCTTATCTTTATTAGGTTGTGTCTATATCTTCCTTTTCTCTCGTTAGAATAAATATAATTAGGTGGCGACTCTGTTGTTTGTTTTTCCGCGTCCATCGCGAGTATCGTATTTTTCGAGGTACGACACCATGGATGAAAGAGGAGAGTAAAAGAGTCATATAGGCATAGGGTTGGAGACTAACCGGAAAATTATTAGAGCAACCGTTAATCTTAGGTAAGAGTTGGGTTCGATCTTTATAACCAGGTTTGATAAATAATACTAGGTTTAGGTGGTTGTATATGTTGTGTTTTGTTGATGTTGATATGGTTTGTGAAAATTTGTAAATTAATGTTGTGATAATTATATGGTTTGAAATTGTTGTTGATCGATGATTATAAATCGCTTACAAGTTGTTCTGTGAATTGTTGATTTTAAGTTGTTTGGGGTTGCATTGAGTTTTGTTGATAATATTGAGTTGCATAAAATTCTTAAAAATGTTGGTTTGAGTTGATAACACAGAGACCAGTAGAGAGAGGGTCACATTTTAGTGGTTGGAGACTTTTGATTCCAGGCACCATGGCGCAAGCCAGATGCTTAAGTGGAGGGTGCCACTTTGTAGTGGCCACCAAGAAACATGAATGTGGCGCAAGCCACATGAGTTATGTTGGAAGGGTGGCGCAAGCCACCCTGTTTAAAAAGGGAGGATGCGATTTTGGTTATGCAGTATTTTAATTAAATAAATTTCAATCAATCTTATATTATATTATGTTTATTAATTATAACTATAATATTCTAATCTCGTGAAATAATATTTTATTAAGAATCAAAAAGTTGTATTGAGAAGTTAGAAATCAGGAGCAATTGTACTGCGAACAAAACAATTTTGATAACTAACACCGTATTATAGAATTTTTGACAGAAAGAAGTGGTTTTAGAAATTTAGCATAAACAAATAGTAAGTTATATTTTTACGACATATATGATTTATTTAAAAATAGAAAATTTCAGATTTTTTAATAAACACGAAATAATTGCAAAATTATAAAATTAGTGTCAGTTTAGTCGGTTTAGCCGAATGAGGCGAAATACTTAGTTACCCGAAATTTAACAAAAATTGTCGGGGTAAGTCGGGTAGTTTAATAGTTGATTTTTGTCGCGTAGTTTTGTTGAAAAGTTGTTGGAAAGTCGAGTAGCAGGTACATGTTGAGTCGGTAAGCGAATTCGGTTTACGGAATATTTCTAAAGTTGTTATGTGAAGGTTTTACAAGCCAAAGTTGATTTTAAGTTGCCTATGCCGTATAAGTGGTTTGCGTTGTTTGTTTATGTCATATAAGTTGCTCATGTTATATATGTTGTTTTGTGTTGTCGAAGTTGCTGTGTTGTTCAAGTTGAAGGCTCAATAGCCAACGTTGATTTAAGTTGTTCATGTCATATAAGTTGTTTATGTTGCTGATGTTGATGATGTTGTGTTGTTTATGTTCTTGAGTCGTACATGTCACATGGCATATGTACATTTCTAAGTCGGATCCGTTGCTCACACCATGTTGGCCTGCATTGGCAATTAAGTTGAAAGTTGAAGGCTTATGCATTGATACCTCGGTAAATTGGAAAAATAATTAAGTTGAAGGCTTATGACTTAAAGATACCTCGATAAACTGATATATTTTAAGTTGGGAGTTTTACTCCAATGGTACCTGATCCGCGTGTCGCGCACGGATCAAAAACGAGTAATTTTCTTTAAAACGTAGTATAGCGATAATGACTCGAATCGTCTCACAAGGATTCATGATCTTATTAACTAACGATAGTAACAATTAATGGGGGTTGATTTTAATTTGAAGATAAAGCAATTAAAATAAAAAGTGATTATCAAAATAAGTTCGAACGGTTAATCTGCTGTTTTGATTTCCCAACTTATCATCGACCCAAATAATTCCCAATTCCTAAGCGGACTCTATTTCCTTTTCGATTATAATAACAATCAAACAAGCGTAATTGATATTATATGATAAATATTCCTAATTTACGAATTAAGCAAACAGATGCAATATATCAATCGTGAATTAAGCAAACACGATAAACATACGCGAATTAAGCAAACGCGATTAAAGTATAAGAACTTGCAATCATCGAAATAAATCAATCTAACCTTAGATAAATCGAATTAAGCAAACAAGATATCAAGATCAGAATTGAAAGGAAATAGATTAATTGGAAAATATAAGAACCTCAAAGTGTCGGCGAAAACCGATTACACCAGATTATTCCTTGGAATTAGTTCTCCATAATTCGTCTCTTCGAGCGTGAAAAAATAAAATCGTAAAAAGTGTGTATTGAATAGTTGCGGCTGATAGGTTAAATAGAAAAACCTAAAAAACTCGTTTACAACCCAACTGAGTCAAATACATAACCCAAGCTCAATTCTAAATGACCTGAAACTAAATAAAACTAATGCAACAACTTCAAACGAAATTCTGGAAAATATGACTCCGAATCTGACTTCGACTCCAACACAAAAGTTGTAGCTCTCTCTCTTAGCTTTCCATTGACTGGTAGAACGCCTAAATCAGATTCCTGAAACTCCGGTTATGATCATTTCCGTAAAAGTTGTTAAAGCTGAAATTTAAGTACGTAAATTAAATTAAGCCAAAAATAAAGTAAAATAGAAAAACAAATTAAAATATAAAAATAAACAAAGAAAACCAAAGAAATACTTAAGTGCAAACATGGTAGAATGTGCATTAAAATGCACTGATCAAATTTCCCCACACTTGACCTTTTGCACTCCGAACAAAAATAAACTCAAGACTCAAGAAACACAACATCATTCAAATACTCATTCTAGGCTACAATCTCTTTTTCGATTAAGATAGCATCAATAGGTACTAATCTTACACACTAAGGATATTGTAAGAACACAAATCCGCAATTGTGCGGTCATAAGCCTCCATCATATACAAATTATTTTGAATCATGTTATTATGCCTAAGCCTAACTTATTCATCATCCCTTTTGCTCTCTTTCATTCTAGTGCAATCACATTAAGCTTGTTATCTATTCATACACATGGTAAATAAGCATGTTAGTGATTATGATCCATACTTGACAATATTTTAAAGTTACTTTAGTAACAAAAAATTATTATTATTTTTTTTTTCTTAAGGTTTCACATCCGTTAGGCTAAATGACCCGGTGAGGGTCACCTAACTTAAAAGGCAGATTCCTATTCAGATTTCTTTTTAAGCGCAAGATCATTCACTTATTTGCATCAGCTTAATTACTTAGTGTGTGATTTCTAGATGGTGTCGACTGCTTGATAAACTACTTAAGAAATATTAAAGGATGGGAACTCAAGGCTATGGCATAACAAGTATTCAAAAAAAATTCCATATTCAGGAGATTTAAGGTGTTAAAACGATACCGATCTTGTGAACTTTTCCCAAGTCTCCACAACTAACCTCAAAACAATCTATAGCCTAAAATTTTCGGAAAAAATGCCTAATGTTTCTAAAACAAAACAAACAAAAACAAAACAAAAACAAAGAAAATAAATTATTTTCTCCCCCACACTTAAAACAAGCAATGTCCTCAATGAAAAAATATAAATATAAAATAAGAGGGAGAGAAAGGAAAGAACACACCCGAGTAGTCAGGGTGAATATGTGATCACATAAGCCGCATTTCCTAAAGAGAGCTCTTCTACAGTCTCTTCTTCCAAAGTGGGGATTTCATATAGTAGTTTTGAATAGTATCCATTAATCTGGAAGTTTTTATTAGTGCCTTCACCTTTTATTCCAGGATCAAAGAAGAATCTTCGATAAGTAAAAGTGTTGAATATGCACATGATAGTGATCTTCTGTTCTACAACTTTAAGAATCAAAGGATTAAAGGGTTGTCTCGCTACTTTTGTTCCATCTTCAATTGAGATCCTATGCATCTCATGGATGGGCTAATATCACAAGTATTAAACAAAGTCCATCCAATTCCCTTCTTATGTTCCTGTAATGATTTCTCTTCCTGCACAAATTCAAATAAATTATTATGCAGTGGCTTCATCTCTAAAGAGAGTGATTTCTCGATGGATGGTTTGTTCCGAGAAGTCGGGGTGTCGAGGGCTTCATTGACATGAACAACTTCATTTGCAACCTCATTTGCAATAAGAATATCAACTTGCAAGGTAACCTCAACTTCAGCACAAACATAGCAAATTTTAGTGTCAGTACAAACATCACAAGAGTAAACATCAGTAAAATCAGACAATGATGAAAAACCAGCTGCAAACAAATTAATACAAGTATCATCAACAGTTTTAGAAGGCAACTCTATTTGAAAAATAGAATGTTCTTCTGAAGGTTGTTGGTTTGATCCTTGAGCTTGCTGCATAGCATTCACCGAAGTGGTAAGTTGATCAAGCTGTGTTTGCAAAGCCTGAAGACTATAATTTATTTGTTGCTGAAACTGGAGACTATTTGCAGTAATTTGCTTGACAAGGTCCTCTAGTGAAGGTTCAGAAGGTGCATAGTACACAACCTGAAATTCATTCATATGCTTATGTGGATCCTCACCTGCAAAACCATTAAAACTTGGCAACAAGTGTGTTAAACCAAATTTCAATTCGAAAGGTGCATCAACAACATCGGGATATTCAATACATAAAACATTATAATTCACAAGTGCAGTCAGTTCTCTCAGAGTTCTTTGATCAGTCATGATATGATTATAAATTTAAACACAGAATCAAATAAAATCACTGCAGATTTAAAAAGAATGGAAAATAAGAAAAAAAATTAAAATAGAATCTAAAATATATAAAAATAACTCTAAAAATTTAATTAAATCAAATAAAGATCACACAAAAAAATTTAGATTTTTTTGAATATATGAAAACAGAAAATAAATCAAATAAAATAGAAAAACGCAAAATCGAAACAGTGTCTTCCAACTTACCTGAAAGGCTGAAAAACTTATCACTATACTGCAACCGGTATTGCAACCTTGAAAATTAACAAACACAAAAAAAAATCTAGCAAGCAAACTATATCTATGACTATAAAATCGGTTAATAACAACAAGAATCCCCGGCAACGACACCAATTTGATCCGCATGTCGCACACGGATCAAAAACGAGTAATTTTCTTTAAAACGTAGTATAGCGACAATGACTCGAATCGTCTCACAAGGATTCTTGATCTTATTAACTAACAATAGTAACACTTAATAGGGGTTGATTTTAATTTGAAGAAAAAACAATTAAAATAAAAAGTGATTATCAAAATAAGCTGAAACGGTTAATTTGCTGTTTTGATTTCCCAACTTATCATCGACCCAAATAATTCCCAATTCCTAAGCGGATTCTATTTCCTTTTCGATTATAATAACAATCAAACAAGCGTAATTGATATTATATGATAAATATTCCTAATTTCCGAATTAAGCAAACTGATGAAATATATCAATCGTGAATTAAGCAAACACGATAAACATACGCGAATTAAGCAAACACGATTAAAGTATAGGAACATGCAATCATCGAAATAAATCAATCTAGCCTTAGATAAATCGAATTAAGCAAACAAGATATCAGGATCAGAATTGAAAGAAAATAAATTAATTGGAAAATATAAGAACCTCAAAGTGTCGGCGAAAACCGATTATAGCGGATTAATCCTTGGAATTAGTTCTCCATAATTCGTCGTTTCGAGCGTAAAAAAATAAAATCGTAAAAAGTGTGTATTGAACAGTTGCGGCTACTAGGTTAAATAGAAAAACCTAAAAAACTCGTTTACAACCCAACTGAGTCAAATACATAACCCATGCCCAATTCTATATGACCTGAAACTAAATAAAACTAATGCAGCAACTTCAAACGAAATTCTGAAAAATATAACTCCGAATCTGACTTCGACTCCAACACAAAAGTTGTAGCTCTCTCTCTTAGCTTTCCATCGACTGGTAAAACGCTTCAATTAGATTCCTGGAACTCCGGTTATGATCATTTCCATAAAAGTTGTTAAAGCTGAAATTTAAGTATGAAAATTAAATTAAGCCAAAAATAAAGTAAAATAGAAAAAAATTAAAATATAAAAATAAACAAAGAAAACCAAAGAAATAATTAAGTGCAAACATGGTAGAATGTGCATTAAAATGCATTGATCAGTACCACATGCATATGCATAGTTGAGTCGTATTTGTGTTGCATTATTTATGTTGGTTATGTTGTATATGTCGTTTAAGTTGATAAGTTGTTTATGTTGTTCAAGTTGATGAGCTGTTATGTTGTTTTCAAATTGATTAAGTGAATTGTGAAGATTAGACCGATTAAGTAGTTCGTGTTGAATATATAATTATGTGGTTATGTAGAAAATGTTGATGGATTAATCAGTAGTAAAGTAGGTTGATAAAAAGGTGGAATGTTGTTAAGTCGTTGTTTTTGTTGTTGATGTTGTGAAGTGGTGAATTGTTTATGAATCCTTATCTAAGTATTGTTTATCTTATATCATTTATAATTATCGATGTCTAACCCCTTCTATTTTAATGTTACCCATATGTTGGTAACGTGCAGGTAGCTTGCAGGAAGATGGTTATCTTCATTAGTTCGAGTCGGTGCTCTGATACATAACACTCGGGGAATGGATGCTTAGTTGTTTTGTGTTGTTTTCGAGTTGTTTTAGTATAAATATGTTGTTACTAGGTTGTTTTAAGTTGAATAACATGTTACACCATATTTAGTTGAAATATTTGAAAATCCGTTGTGTAGTTGTAAAAGTTGAATTTGCTTTCATAAATGAAATAAAGTTGATATTTTTAGTTTCTTACGTACCAAAAGTGTTATGTATCAATTTGCATGATATTAAATGAAATATTTTTATAAGTTGAAAAATGTAGCATCCTATCTGTGTAATTATTGGTTAAAATTTTATTACTCTGATTTTCTATATAATCGTCGGGCAGAAATGAGGTGTTACATGTAACACCCCGATTTCATAAATTATTTAATAAAATAATTATTGTGAATATGGTGGTATATATTGAATTGTAAGTGAAAAATTATTTTATTTAAATAATAATATAATGATAATATGGTATTATTGAAATACTGTTATTAAATAAATAAAATAATAAAATTGGAGGTCTAAGGGGCAAGGTAGTAATTTGAATTGTTTTATGAGAAGAGGAAAGGATACATTTTTTTCATAATGTGTTTTCTCTGAAAATAAGAAGTTGGCTTTGGAGAAAGAGGAAAAAGGAGGAAAGAACAAGAGACCTAAAGCTCTGAGATCAAGATTTTTCAAAGAATCTATTGAATTCGAGGTAAGGGGGGAGAAATAGATTTTATATTGGTGATCTAACATGAAAGGGTAATTGAGAGTTCCTAACCCTCTTAGGAATTATACACTT
Organism: Lathyrus aphaca; assembly: GCA_963966055.1. Classification (NCBI taxonomy): domain Eukaryota; kingdom Viridiplantae; phylum Streptophyta; class Magnoliopsida; order Fabales; family Fabaceae; genus Lathyrus; species Lathyrus aphaca. The sequence goes on from OZ014520.1 coordinate 114,640,338, forward strand.
TTGAATGATCTTGGTGAACTTGTGATATGAGAATGAAATTTCATTTGTTGATTGTTATATGTTTGGAATTTGGTTGTTAAATAGTATAGTATGTGTGGTATGAGATTTGCAAAATGGGCATTGTTGTTAATGGTGTAAGTGGAGGAGATGAAGGAAAACCTAGGATTCCCTAAGTGGATTAGTAATGTTAGGTTTGGAAGATGATGTGAATTGATAGGTATAAAATCAGTATAGGAATAACATTGGAACTGTTTTGAGTGATAAAAATGAGATATAAGTAATGGAATTCGAACTGGTATGAAATTGAGAAAGAAAAGTGATTTTGTGAAAAGGCTGATTTTTTGGCGCAGGGCTCCTGACACGGGCCGTGTCAGGCTTCTGCTTGAAGAATTGTTTATGATTTTGAGAAATTTGGCTACAGAGGGCCTGACACGGGGGGCCGTGTCAGCCTTCTGTCTTGAACACGATGTTGGATTTTGAGGGGGAAGGACTCAGGCCGTGCGACAAGGGCCGTGTCAGGTGACACGGTGGGCCGTGTCGGGCCTCTATTTTGGGAAATTTCCGTATTTTAAGATTATTTTGTCCCGATTTATTATTCGATACTTGTCCCATTAGTCTAAGATGTTGAGGATAATATTTTTGGATAGTTCTTAGGAGACAACAAACAATAATTAGTGTTTAATTTTTATATGCTTGTGTTGGTTTGTATGATTTGGTAATGGATCAATTGGATCGTGTTATGTTGGAAAAATATATGAGGAATAATTGAGGATGAAATTAATGAAGAGTTCATAGGATATGATAACCGGTAACTAGTGTGTAAGATATATGTGTTTGTGTTGATTTGTATAACTTTTGATGATTAATCATATGGATCGTATTCATAATGTGTATTGACTATTTTCTGATTTTTATGTGACCCATGTGATGGAGTGTGTGGTAAATTATGAGGATCAGGAGGATCGTGTTGTGTATGATTATGTTCATGCATGTATTTTTGGTATGCATAATCGAGTGTTGCATATGCATGTATGGTGGGTGGGATAATCATGTCTCGGATGGAGCGTAAGTGATTATCCGGATTCATTATGAATCAATGGTGCATGGATGATCGTGTCTTAGTAGGAGCGTAAGTGATGCATTAGAGGTTCAAATTGATGAACTAATGTTGAGTCGGTACCACATTTACATTGTGGCATGTAGTCACTTTGCATATGATTGAATAAATGACCTATGATATGTGTTGATGAATTGTGTGAGACATTTGATTGATTGAATGATATATGATGTGTGTTGATGAATAAAGGTGAGATTACCCTGTAAGATGTTATATGCACCGTTAATATATTGAATTGTTTTCTTACCCCTTTGTTGTTTGGTTGCGTACGTGCTTCTTCGGAAGTACAAATGATTCAGGTACTTGAGTACGCTCGGAGTACAAGTTGCTTGGTTGAGTCTTAGGAGTCGCTCTGATACGTAACACAGGATTTGGGAATTTTTGTTGTTTTATTTATTCTTATTATTAGTAGTTACGTATCACATTTTGTTGAAACTCATAAATCAAGAGAATCGATGAATATTGTTGATGTTTGGCGAACTACCATATGATGAATAAAAATATATTTTTTTGCTGTTTTTAATAAAAGAATTTTTGTCAAACTTTCTTGTTGTAGTAGCATTCCACTTTTGTTTTTAAAACTCTGATTTTCTTAATAAAATAGTTATTTTGTTTATTTGGGAAAAATGGGTGTTACAATTGGTATCAGAGCAGGTCGGTCTGTTCGGCCAGGTTATCGTGTGTCGTTTGTTCCCGAGTACGCGATAGGTGTGTGGCACACTATCGGTACTTGCTTTTTCTCTAACTGTTTGTTTGTGGGTGTTAGTTGAGAATAAGTGGGGGAAAAGCTATTGCTTCTCTGGAGTGTTGGCTTGTGGTGTGTTGGAATTGCAGTGGTGCATAGGTTGCGAAGGTTTGCATTAACTAAGGAGTCATTCGTGAAGCAAATAGTTCACAAGATGCAAGGAACGTTATTAGAGTTGGAAGATACGGTTCATGACAATCATGATTGTTGGCTATTTATTGACAAATTGAGGAACTGATCACCCTTAATCCCTTGTTAATAGTAGACGAAATCGTGTTGGATGCAAAAAAACATATTTTTTAGCTGAGATAGTAGGTTCAGTTAACTGTTTTCAGTTAAGCCAAAGTTATTAGTGGTTTATAGGAATAGATGCAGATTCCGATATCCTGAAAAGAGATGGATTTAAGGATTGAGTATGTTGATTATATATTACTAATGATTACTCCTCAGTGAGTAGGAAGTGGACCACCCCTCCGTCCAACCCGGCTGTTCCACCACCACGTCAACCACCACTCTGGCAACATTTCCCAAACTCCTATTTTGACCCCAACATGGACCTATCTTAAAGTTGTTCAAATGTTTCTTTATCTTTATATCTATGTACTTTTTAAAATCCTGCATTTACTTATGCTATGATTCTTGTACTCTTTCAAATTATGCATTTGTTATGTTTCTTAAGTATTATACTTTGACTTTTTCTTTATGCTAAGTTGTTATGTTACTTAAATCATTGTCTCTTGTCTATATGTTGTTGTTTTATCCATCTTTCCCTTCTTTTTAATAATGTCAAAAGGGGGAGAAGGATGTTACTCTTTCTTTTCTTGTTCTTCCTTGATCTTTTAGGTACAAATGCAAGACTACTCCAAACCTCAATACAAAATCATATTTTTTTTCGAAACTTCACACATTGAGGGGGAAATCTATATCTTAGGGGGAGAAACTTGTCGGAAAGAACATAGCAACAAAAGGGAATGCTTTGTCATCATCAAAAAGGGGGAGAATGTGGAATTAAGATTCTCGGGATCAACTTTTGTTTTGATGAAGACATACCACTTGACAAGATGGAAAAGATGTTCATTCATTTTCAAAGCATCATGTTAAAGCGAAGAATCAGGACAAAGACTTGATATGAGGAATAATCTCCTTGGAAGGTATAATGAAAATATTCACAAAGTATTTAAGTCCTAGTTGCTCAATCTAATCGAAAATCATTTGCACTACATGATCACACTTTCACAAATTTTTTTCCAAATATTTTTCTAAGTTGTGGCCAGAACAATCGATTGCACCTTTGCAGCAATCGATTGCATGCTCAAAATTTTACTCATTTTTGGCCTTTGTTTTTGATGCAATTGATTATCCCTTTAGTGCAATCGATTGCATGCTTTAAAAATTCAAATTATCTGTGTTTCTGTTTGTGGTGAAATGGATTACTGTTTAGGTGCAATCGATTACTCACTGTGAGTTTTTGAAAAAATTGCTTTGAAAAATTGCACCAATTCATCCATTATTTCATGAATTGTTTCCTATGAATCATGGCAATTATTCATGATATTTTTCTGAAGAATTGCATGATGTTTCAAGGGGTACTTATGATCTTATAAATACACAATCTTTCAATTTTCAAAATCACCTCTTTCAAAATCTCTTTTTTAAAATCTTTGCAAAAACTTTTACTTTCCACATTTTGAATAAGACATTTTCATAAGAATTTTCTGCATATTTTCATATCTTTTTAAACAAAAGTTCTTGAGCAACAAAATCTTAAATAGCTGTGGAAATTATCTTTGAAAGAGAAGATCAATCATAGTATTGATAAACATTGTATATACAACTTTCATACTCATTGTAAATAAACTATTGTAATTACTCCCCTCGCTATTCAGGATTGTTGAAAGCAAGTGTGTGCATTGAAGATGATTGTTCTTCTTGCACTTAGTGGAGAGAACCAGGATAAACCATTACGTCATTTACTTTTTGCACTTTACTACTTTCATAACCTTATCACAATTCATAAAAGTTATAACCTTTATTGATAAAAACCATAAAAATTTTAAAGAACCTAATTCATCCCCTCTTAGGTGCAACTCAAACTTTCAGGGAACACTCAAAGTACCAAGCGTTAAGAGAAACGAGTTAACCCCCTGAGCAAAATGTATGATCGTGTCCAACATTTTATCGATTCAAGTCAATTAAATTACAAGTCATTTTAATACATGCATTTACCTTTCTTTTGTCCTTTATCTTCCTTTTGTTTTCCTTTTCCTCTTTTGATTCCTTTCCAATTTAATTTACCAGGCATTCTCTTTACCGATCATTTTACTTGTCGATTCCCAAAAACACAAAAACATGCTACCACCATATGACACTATCATAGATCACATAGACTCAAACCAAAGTCCTGGGACTCGTTTGGCCGATCCCATAAGTAAAAGTTTCGATAGGAGGCCAACAAGTGTTCGTCCGAAAAGCGCGTGCGAACATGAGGAAATCCACTTCAACTGCTACATAGATCACTGTCATACATGGCCATTTGATGACACATTGATATACTCTAGTTGTCTAGCCTGCGGATCACGTATCACTGCTCCTTATTTACCCGAGCGTGTCATGCGGTAGTTTGGGTACACCCAGACCATCCCCATACACCATGTTGTCTCTGCTCCTCCTGCCTTGACCCATATACAAATAATGGAGATGCTTGTTGATTATCAGAGTCATCTGATACCAAATGAGGCTTGGGCTGCCATATCATCGAATGATTGGAGCTATGTCGACATATACACCAATATATTATTCACGGTCTCACATTTGTACATGGTGCCGACTACTCTAGGATATCCGCCTAGACCATCTCATCAGGAGATTCTAGAGGAGCAATAAACTCAGTTAGATCATACCTAGTATGTCTTGCCTCATTATCGTCGATAGTGGATATTGTGTGGGCAAACATTAACAAAGGTATATTCCCTGAGGGGTCTGCTGTCAGACGAGTACTTGATGCCATTCTAGCAGAGTCACATGGGGCGCTATTATACCACAGACATCGCGGGAGGATGAAAGGGATTGATGGCCGATAAGGCATATCAGGCAGAAGAGTCTGACAAGGTAGATGAGAGGTTGTCAGACACACCTAGTAGTTGCTTGTATTTATTTTATTGCAGTACTATAGTTTATACGTTTTTTTCTTGACATTATTACTACATTTTGGATTTCTATTCGTACGACATTTTATTACTATATTGTTATATTATTTTGTATGCCTTTTATTTAATTCGGGACCATGCATCATAATTCATCTCCAAACAAATACACAACGCATTATAAGAAAACCTATACACTTCGGAGATGTATCTCCAAAAAATTCCCGTATATACATCTCCAGAAATATTCAAATGTAAATGGGATGTGGGAGATATGCTGCGACAATTTAAGTTTTAAATAGTTCCAAAGATATATCTCCAGAATATTTTAACGTTTAGTCAGACATGGGGTGCGTCCGGAGATATGTCTTTGAAACCTGAGAACATAATGGGAACTCCACACGGTGGGTAAAAATTGCATTGGGTGGAAAAATGAATTCCCGTAAATTAGAGAATTTCTTACCCCACCCATGGGGTTCTTATGCACCATGTGTGCTTCCAAAAATATCCCCATGCTTTCGAAGATGTATATTCAGACGCACTTTTTTTCTTCTCAACATTGGGTTGTTCCAGCGACGTGTATTATTGTATTATTTTATTTATAAATATATGTTATTTTATATTCATTTGCAACAGTTAATTTGCATTTACGACTAACAAAATTGATTTTTTTTAAGAAAAACTTGTTCTGATAAGATTTCGAAGATGCACCTACATAATTTCTTCCGCAGATACATCTCTGAAAGCATCCAACATAAAAAAAGATACGTCTGAATATACATTTTTGAAAACAGGGGACATAAAAGAAATTCCACCAGATGACTAAGAGTAACATAAGGTGGGTTAATAAATTCCCATAAATTATCAAAATTTAGAATGATTGGCCCAACTGGAATTTATAAGGGCCTGGGTCCATGCAGTTTTTAGATTTCATCCTCCCGCCGCTAAAATTAAAAAGTCGAATATGATAAACATTCCCTCACATTTTTTAAGCCGAATAATAAAAATAAATAAAAACAAAAATAAATTAAAACTCTTCACCGCTAAACTGAACTATTACCATATCCCAAGTCTTCTACGAGAAGTTTCGCTTCAAAAATAAAAAAGGTGCAAGTTTGCCTCCGTTTGTTACCGACAATACATCTCCAACTTCACTTCGATTTCTTCTCAAATGCTTGAAGCCAGTCACTCACCGCGAGTCTTTCGCGGTGTTCGTTTCACCCTCTTTGGTTTCGACCCTCTCACAAAAAGCAAGGTTTTTCCCTCTTTTCATTTTCTTTTAAAATTTCGATTTATAAGCTTTTTTCTTCTTCTTTAATTTGATAAATTGATATTTTTGAGTTGGGCAACAACTTTCGATTTTTTCTTTTAAATTTTCGATTATTTCGCGGTGTTTAGGTTTTTCTTATTGATTAATTATGTTGTAAAGTTAAGTGTTATACGTTTAAGTTGATTAATCAAGATAACTGTAATGTAAGAAGGTATCAAAATAATATAATGTTATGTCATAGATGTCTATGTAATATACATATAATGCATATGATGCATGTAATACAAATAATACAAAAAGTATCTAATTACGCCCCCACGAGCCAAGTGTGTAATCCGAGCTAATCCACCAGAAATACCACCATATAGGTCTACCAAACCCATGAGCTTGTCAACCATCACTGCAATCATCTGAAAGCATTGAGTGTCCTCGGGGTGGTGGTTGGAGGAGGAGGAAGAGGAAGCGGAGGTGCGTCATTAGTAGGTCCCTGGTCACCAGAAGGTACATCCTTAGCTGTCGGTGGAGTGATGCGTGTGTGTGATACAGTGAGGTACCATTCTAAGTAGCCATCCTCACACTTCACATGATACTGAACAAGTACATCTCGAGCTACGATGGCACACCCTAAGTTGAGGAAATGACTCTAAAACCACCAATCAATACCTGTAGAGGGTGTATCTGGAACTATGGTATAATCTGAATGTATCAATACTGACACAAGCATCTCTCAGGAAGGTGTCTGGCAACCAATGTCTCCCACTACATGTATCTGAAATATAAGGACGACTCCTCGAACTCACGATGTACTCTATGAGCATCGTAGGGTGTCCATATCACATCCTCAACGATCAGCGCATCCAGTCGCCTCCTGTACTCAGCTAAGCCACCAGTGTATGTCTGCCTCGCCTTCCACCTCTTTGTTTGTGGGTCCCTTACCGCAGAGGGTTGGACCCATCTGTCACATATGCTTGGGAAAATGCTCGTAGATAAAACAATGAGATCACGACAAATAGTAAATTAAAAATAAAATTGTAAATAAATAAATGCGAAAGCAAGAACATGTAATAAAATATACCCGTAACAAACTCAGGTACCCAGCAAGCTGTCTTGTCTCAAACTGGGTTGCCAAACCAAGCGCTAAATACAACCGGGTTAGCGTTGCACACCCCCACGCCCAGTTGTGCACCTCGAGATCGTTGAAGAGATACAAATACCGGACATAACATATGTACCAAACTTGTCCGCAAATATAATTCATGCTACTACATATAACATGTACACCCTAGCGACAACCTGATATCTACCAGCTGCTACAAGCTCACCGTAAATCCTCCGAAGCCAATGCATGCATGGATGAGAACCTATGGTATCAAAGAACTCTTGCAGCACATGTGCCTCAGTCAAACTCATATTATGCATAACCGTCTGACAAGCCGTTCACACGCTAAGAACAGGAGCCATCCAGAATCTGCCGTCAATAGGGAGATGGAACAAGGCAACGAGATCATCCAAATTCACAATCATCTATTCGAATGAAGGATGAAATAATGACGTCTCCTTTTGCCACCTCTCGACGGAGGCACTAAGTAGCAGAACATCTAACATGGTCAGTGAGCAGTGGCCGAAATGCAACAAATCGAAGTCCTGAACGATCTTCTTCACAACACCAGGCATAAAAATCTCCAAGAAACCTTTCATCTTCGCGTTGTGAGACTGGACCCTCAGTACTAGTCGCTCATGTGCCACCAATATTCAAACAACTTTGTTAATACTTAAACAATTTTTGCATAAATAAACAAAAGTTAAAATTAAACATAAAAACCATATACCTAGTCGTGCCATAGACGTAAGACTACATGCTCACTATACTCTGTAAGCACATACTGTTCGATGGACCATCTTGGAAATCCTGGATCACCGTGTACGGATGGCTCGGTCGAAATAACCATGACATCTGTCTCAATGGTTTCTTCAACATCACCCTCAACAACTTCCCTCGTATCACCTACAACAACCTCCTCAATAACATATATAGCAGCAACCTCCTCAGTAACACCCCCAGCAGCCGCATCCACAAGCTAAATAATTGGATCAACTACGAGAACGTATGCATCCACCTCATTTATGGCATGTGATGCAGAACGACCTCTACGCCGCCGAATGGTACGATGTGGCTGGAAACGACCCCGTTCCGCCTGCCCTGCCAACCACTTCTGGTGTGAATCGGTTAGGACCACCCGTCTTACTCGTACATGAGATGACTAAGCATCCGGAGCACCCCTACCACCTTTAGCTAGATCAAGCGCTCTCCCAATGATAGTACTGTCACAACCTCTGGATTTCACTGTAAACAAAGGAAAACACAGTAAGATAAGGAATAAAACAAAAACTACACAACTATCGAGAATTTGAAATCCCCGGTATCAAACAAAATTTTATAACTACCAGGATTTTGAAATCCCCAGTATAAAACAAAATTCTATAACTGATGGGATTTTGGAATCCCCGGTATAAAACGAGACTTTTTATACAATCAGTAATTTCAAATTCCTAATACAAATCAGAACAAATTTCGTAAAATTATCGTAAATTTCATAATTACCGGTACTTTTTATTGGAAATATTCGAATTCCCGGTAAAACATACCGATAATTATGAAATTTACGATGATATATACCGATAATTACGTAATATCCGATAAACTTACTTGTAAAATACAAATTTTCGGTAGTGTATACAAATTCTCGATATCTCACTTGGGTTTTGAAAAATCCGTTTTTCAAATAGATATAGTAAAAATGATGGACTATTTTGATTCAAGGATAGTTTCGTCTTTATATTGTATTTGGAGGGTGTTAGGTTTAAGTGGGAGGTGTAAAATCCTCCCAAATCTAGAATGTTCGGCGGCCTGGGTCCATGCAGTATTTAGATTTCATCCTCCCGCCACTAAAATCAAAAAGATGAATATGATAAACATTCCCTCCCATTTTTTTAAGCCGAATAATAAAAATAAATAAAAAACAAAAATAAATTAAAACCCTTCACCGCTAAACTGAACTATTACCATTTCACGAGTCTTCTACGAGAAGTTTCGCTTCAAAAATAAAAAAAGGGCAAATTTGTCTCCGTTTGTCACCGTCACTGAATCTGCAACTTTGCTTCAATTTCATCTCAAATGCTAGAAACCAATCACTCACCGCGAGTCTTTCGCGGTGTTCGTTTCACTCTCTTTGGTTTTGACCCTCTCACAGAAAGCAAGGTTTTCTCTCTTTTCATTTTCTTTTAAATTTTTGATTTATAATGTTTTTTCTTCTTCTTTAATTTGATAAATTGATATTTTTTTTGTTGTTGTATAGATACGATTTATACTTGTGAATGGCGGTGGAATTGATGCGGGGAAGAACACTGTGAATTGTACTCATGTTATTGTTGATAACCTTGTTTATGTGAGTTCCATTTATCTATTTTTTTTCATTTGTTTGTTTTGGCTTAATTTGGATTCAAGTAAGTTAATTATGTGTGTGTAGGACGATCCCGTGTGTGTTGCTGCTAGAGAGGATGGAAAGACACTGGTTACCGCGTCGTGGGTCGAACACAGTGCCGATATTGGAGTTCCTGTTGATGTTACATCGGTTTGTTTCTTATTTCTTTCGTTAACTCGCCGTTTCTTTTAGAATTGGAATGCATTTTGGTACTGTTGTAATTCATGAATTTCTATCACAGTCATCATTAGTATTAGTATAAATGATTATTAGTTAATTATCAACCAGTAACTATTTGCGGGTATGTTTATTGGATCTATTTAGATGCTTATAATGAGATTAGTTGGAAGCAACATGTAGGATTCCAGTTGAGAATTACCACGAAACTGTTCATTGTAGTGAATAGTGGGCTTTGAAGAGGGAATTGTATCAGGTCATGTATCTGTTCACTTGGATTTATCAAGCTCTGCTGAGTTTGAATTTCAGACTCGATTTATAAAAGTCAGAACTTAGGCTTTCTAATTTTGATCCAAGTCCCGACAACTGATATTGTATCACTTCATCATTGAGATGGCTTAATGAGAGCAATGAATAATATGGGAGTTTTTAATTAAAACATGATAGAAAAACCGAAGAAACCTATGGTAGAGAAAATTCCTTCACCTAAATGAATTTATTGGAGGTATAGTTTGAGAATGGCATTGATTGGTTCTTGAAGCTGTTAGTTGTATAGTCTTGGTTAGTTGGTTCTTAGTATTACTATGTACTCTCTACATTTCACATAAAAAGGATTAGAAATGATTGAAGTTTTTCACACTTTATGTATAGAAAAATTAGGCATAATGCATAGTATTTTTATTTTTTTTTACACTTTCAAGAAACTCTTGAACTTTAAACAAATCATTTTGAGAACTAGTTCAAGAGTTATTGCATGTACTTTTTGATTTTGTAGGAAAAATTTCTTGAAATCTTACCTTATAAGCAGTGTTAATTGTGTTTTCCATTTACTAGGTTATGTACAGACCACTTAAAGACTTGAATGGAATTCCGGGTGCAAAAGATTTGTTTGTTTGCTTGACTGGTTATGTACGCCAGGATCGGGAAGACATCATGGTGGACATCTGTTATACTTTGTCATTTTTAATTTGCCGAAGAGCTTATGCACATTGTTATGTAACAGACTTCATATTTTCTCTCTTCAGACCCTGGTTGGCTTGATGGGTGCAGGATTTTCTAAGCCGTTGGTGGCAAACAAGGTTACTCATCTTGTATGCTACAAATTTGAAGGTGTGTTTTATATCTGTTATTGGTATTTGCAATCAAGAGCATTCCGATACTGCTTTTGATCAATTCATTGGTTTCACTTATAGATTACTAACGGAGTAAACCACCCATTTTACCTCTGAATTTACACATTCTCTCCTTCCAGCTTCGTCCCTCAAAGTAAATGAAAATAATATGTAGTTGGTATTCCTTATGTTTCACAAGTAGTCCCAACGTTTTGTCAGATTTGTATATGTAGTTCTTGCTCCTATATTTTGATAAATGTCACAAAACAATAGGGACTAACATAACAGATGTGACAAAGTGTTAGTGACTACTTATCATTTTTCATTAACTTGAGAGACAAAATAAGAGACATGGTGTAATTTCAGGGACAAAATTGGTACTTTATTCATTATTGATGTGTATGAATATCATTTCATTCCTCCTTTCTTTTAAATTCCTTTATTAAATTTGACTTCCAATTTCAAAACATTCTTTTTTAAAACTTTGGCATATAGGGGAAAAGTATGAGCTTGCAAAGAGAATGGGCACAATAAAGCTAGTTAATCATCTTTGGCTGGAAGATTGGTATGTATACCTTATCTCTCGCTTCACTTAGAATTACAAGGTTTAGCACTTTAAATCGATATAGATGAAATCTCATGTATTTGAGCTCCTACAAGTAATCGGTTCAAATGATTACATATTTCTTTGTTTTCCAAGTCTAACTTGCTCTTTATTTCTTAAGCTTGAAGGATTGGGTGCTTCTTCCTGAAGACAAATATAACAAGAGGTCAGGCATTGTACCATAGTATAAATGAAAGTTAATTATCATTTAGAATATGTTTTTATCACATTGTAGCAGGCAATGTAACTGTCGTGTTTCACTTCTATCGTACTAACATTCATAAAGGTTGGTGAGGGGGAATATTTTTCTCTGCTTGCATATTTATCATGGCCTCTCTTGTATTTGAGGTTTGCTGAGGATTTTTTTCCGTTATTGTTGGACAAACTTGATAATGATTGTGATGATTGATCTTATGACAAGATATTTTAGCTTATTGTGTGGAATATAGGAATATTATATGGCAAAATGTTAGGCGGTTTAGCAGCAACAGGAGAATAAAATACTGTGTAGTAGAGATAAAAATGTTGTGTTGGATGTGTGGTAACTGGTAAGACTAGATTAGATAAGATTAGAAATGATAATATTAGAGAGTGTTGAGGTAGCACCTACATTTGAAAATATGTTGAAAAATAAATTTAAGTGGTTTTGACATATAAAGAGAAGACTTGTAGATTCTGTTTTAAGGAGAATAGATCAAATGTAGAGGAGTCAATCAACTGGAGCTAGAAGACGACCTTGATAAATAAGGCAATTAGACGCATTACTTTAATAGGCATACAATATGTAATTGAAATACATATATATTACTCGTTAAAAAGCTTTAAGATCCGATGCAATCATTCATTCATTCATTTCATTAAATGTCATAATCATTTACATGTTTATTTCCCTTGGCTTTTCCATGTTATTCATTTTCAAATAATAACTCAACTTTATTTCATTCTCAAACAGTGGTTTTGAATTGGAGATAGAGGTGGAAGAGGCTAAGGATTCTGAGGATGAGGCTGAAGATTCCAAGCTGGGGAAATTAGGGGGAAAGAATATAAGCAAAAGTCCCCCTGGTTCAAAATTCGGTACAGCTGTGACTCATGGATTGTCCAGAACTTTAAGAGAGGAGGCATCAAATGCCATCCCAGATTCTACTGGTCCACAGGTCTTGCCAAACATCAATATCGGTGAAGATCCTTCAACTACTTCAAAAAATAAGAACAATTCTGATCAAGACGCAGACTTGAATAATATTGGTGACCTAAAGGTAAGTTGTATATTGTAATGTACCGGATATTTCTGTGTTCTACACCATGTAAGCTACCTGAATCATATGTTAAGACCGTTGACTCTAAAAATGCTGTTTTTCCAAAGGCACGTGGCTTCCAGGATATAGGCATTACTGGAAATACAAGTTCATCCGCTCAGCAACCTAATCTGCAGGATGGCACTTTGGAGACCAAGAAGTTAAGTCACACGAGATCAACTTCTACAAATGCTGATGGACTTGCACATTCAGATGAAAAGCTTGGTGCTGCGAGTTATTCTAGGAAGAATCAAAAAGGGGTTACCTTTTCAATGTTATCAGACGAGTATGAAGGTAGAGAAGGCAACAACCTTGAAACCCCTTCCACCAAGGTAGAAAAGGCATGTGAGAGAACCAAGTCTGCTTGGGTTGAAGGTTCTCGGAAAGAATCTGCTGTTATTCAAGAGGGTAATGGAAATAATTTATTGCCTCAAAAGAGGACAACTGAAGCTGCTGTATCTACCAAATTAAAATCAAGAAAGATCACTGGTAATGCAGAATTGTCTATTGAAAGGACACCGCTTAAAAATGGTAAATCTCAAGGATTAAAAGTCCCATCTGTGGTTGATGAACCACCTATGTCTGATGGCTTTCTTTCTGTTGACAAAGATGGTATAAATAACTCAGATACTTGCTTGATTGCTAAATCTGCAGCTTCTGCCTCCAACTCAGTGGCAATTAATAAGCCTATCTCAGGAAATGCAGAGTCGGCTCAATGTAATAATGCTTATCTGAATTCAGCACAAAAGGCTGTTCAGAGCTTAAGTAAGTCTAAAACTAGTGGTGATCCTGATATAACAGGTTTTGGAATGGGACAAGGTGATAACAAAGCAGAGGAGCATAATATCACTACAAATCTTGATTTTTCATCACCAGGAAAGAGGTCAAAGATTGAAGGGTTTGCTGGTCTTGATGATTGGGATTTAAGCAATGAAGAAAACGATAAGCTGGTTAAAAAGTCACCCCGCAAAAAATCAACTGTCAAGAGAACTTTGGGTTCTAGACCCAGAAAAGGTGTTACTGCTAAACTGAAGAGTTCAGTTTCCTTGAATAAAACTATGCAGCAAGATGAAGGCTTAAGTTCTTCCAGTGGAAGCAAAGAAATAACAACTGGTGCTAAGAAGCGTGAGGCATCATCCCCAGTCCTTGATGTTAACAAATTGATGGAGCAAAAAGCGGTTAGTGAATATGCAGAAGATGCTGGTGGCAGAACTGATATTTTGGATGACGAAACAGAGGCTCCAGATGACAAATGTGAATCTGAGTTGGGTATGGCTCCTGAAGAAGAATTGGTTCATCTTTCAAAAAAACTTGACACCGCAACAGAAGAGAAGTTAGAAGCAGTTGAACCTGATAAAAAATGTGAAATAATGCCCCCGAAAGAATTCACAAATGAAACTGAAAAACAGCAACCACCTTCACTGTTAGACCCATCCTCAAAGTTGAAAGTAAAGCATCAAGCGATAAAGCGTCCTGCTAGTAAAACCAAGAAGCCCACAGCTGCAAAGAAAATAGCGAAAACTGTAGAGGCAGTATCGGGGGAGATGATTCCTAATGAGACAAGGGATGAGGCAGAGATAATCCTGCCTCATCTAGAAGAGAAGTTTGAAGCAGCTGAACCTGATAAAAAATGTGAAGAAGCAGCATCTGCTAAAAAATTCACCAATGAAACTGAAAAACAGAAACCACCTTCACTCTTAGACCCAACCTCAAAGTTAAAAGTAAAGCATCAAGCAATAAAACGTCCTGCTAGTAAAACCAAGAAGCCCACAGCTGCAAAGAAAATAGCAGAAACTGTTGAAGTAGTATCTGGGGAGATGATTTCTAATGAGACAAGGGATGGGGCAGGGATAAAAACCCTGAGAGAAATCTCTGTACCTTCTGATATAAAACGCTCCGCTAGTAAAACCAAGAAGACCGCAGCTGCAAAGAAAATAGCAAAATCTGTTGAGGCAGTATCTGAGGAGATGATCTCTAATGACACAAAGGATGAGGCAGTATCTGGGGAGATGATTTCTAATGACACAAAGGATGAGGCAAAGACAAAAATCCTGAAAGAAATGTCTGTACCTTCTGATATAAGTGAGAACTCAAATGCTCCAAGAAATAAGCCAGAGAATTTTGTTGAAGAGGAGAAGGAGAATAGACCAAATGTCGGAGAGCACGATTTAGTGGAGGAAAGAAGTGCTGGAAATCGAACTATTAAATCTAGTGTTAAGCTAGCAAATATAAAGTCTAAGAAAATGAAGCACAGTCAATCTATATCAGAATTTAATGCAAGAGTAAAAACTGAAGCTACATGTTTTATCTTAAGCGGCCATCGCCTACAAAGAAAGGAGTTTCAACAAGTAATCAAGGGTTTGAAAGGAAGGGTTTGCCGTGATTCTCATCACTGGTCATATCAGGCAACACACTTCATTGTTCCAGACCCTATAAGGAGGACAGAGAAATTTTTTGCTGCTACTGCATCAGGAAGGTAAGAAAAAGCAGGCATGTTAAAAAATTAAGTCTGCATAGCCTGCCCCTTGTTACTGACAGTGTTCAAACATTGATGCATGCATATAAATAGCCTAACTATTATTGGGTGGAATGCAGGTGGATTCTTAAAACTGACTACTTAACTGCTAGTAGCCAGGCAGGAAAATTCTTGCCAGAGGAGCCTTATGAGTGGCACAAAAATGGTCTCACTGAGGATAGTGGTGCCATCAATATGGAGGCTCCAAGAAAGTGGCGGCTGTTGAAAGAAAGAACAGGACATGGTGCCTTCCATGGGATGCGCGTAGTTGTTTATGGCGATTGTTTTGCTCTATCTTTGGTATGTTTTCCTTGATATGTTGTATATTCTTTTCACCTTCATATGGTAATGTGTATAGGCTTTATAACTAGTCCTCAGAACATGATGCAGTTTGTCTTTCAAATAGAAGTATCATGAGTTTGAACATGTTTTCTTATCCAACTTAATTGTTTCACAGGATACTCTGAAGCGTGCGGTCAAAGCCGGGGATGGAACAATATTGGCAACATCTCCTCCTTATACTCGCTTCCTTAATAGTGGGGTTGACTATGCCATAGTTAGCCCTGGCATGCCACATGTTGATATGTGGGTCCAAGAGTTCTTGAAACATGAGATACCTTGTGTTGCAGCAGAATACTTGGTTGAGTATGTCTGCAAGCCTGGATCCTCCCTTAAGAAACATGTACTGTATGACACTGAAGCCTGGGCGGATAGGTCATTTGAAAAACTTCAAATCAAGGCAAAAGAGATTATTGAAGAGGTCATTCCTCCTAATGATTGCAATGATGATGATGATGATGATGATGATGTAGCTTGCCAAGTATGTGGCTCCCGGGAAAGAGGAGATGTCATGTTGATTTGTGGAGATGAAAGTGGATCTGTTGGCTGTGGAGTGGGTACCCATATCGATTGCTGCAATCCTCCGCTCACAGCTATTCCTGAGGAAGACTGGTTTTGCCCAGAATGCAGTAGTGGTAAAAAATACTCAAAAAATCCCAAGAAAAAGAGAAAGGGTGCATTGGCTTCATCAAAAACCAAGTGAGTCTGTCACCGTGTAATCTTATTTTTATCAATCATTAGCCCTGGTCATTGTTTGTTACACTTATTGTTCCTATATAGCTGTCGTAATAATTCTGTAAAAATCTTTTTTCTGACTAACATACTAATTTTAATTTACATACGTTGATGACACTTCATGGATTCAGTGATAAATAACAAGTTGAAACTCTGAAGATAAATAAGAAAAATAAAAACTCAATGAGGGGTTGTATTGGGTTATTATTTATTCAGTTATATGTAGAAATTGGTTTACAATATTTAACATTAAGCATCTGGTGTGTTCTGTGCCATTGACTGGCTTAATCATGGGGAAAAGGTAAATGCAAACGATATAGGGCTATGTAAACGAGTTTGACTCCTCTATAATGAGAAGTTACTGCTATCCTCATATATAGTTTGATTATCGCAAAGAAGAATTCCATTAGGCATTGTTTCCTGGTGTTAGTAATCAAAGAACGATCTTTAGTTTATTTAAGAGATCAAACTTGAAAAAATTCTAAGAATATTTTGTGTAAATATTTGAGAAATTTAGTTTATTTAAGAGATTAAACTTGAAAAAATTCTAATGACATTTTGTGTAAATATTTGAGAAAGTATAATAATGTTATGATGTTTTATATTTCAATTTAACTTCCGGAATATAACATAAACCTTAACTAAATTGCCATCACATATGTATGTTGCAAGAGACCAGATGTTGTAACACACATATTGTAACATTGCACACACATATTGTAATATCGTGTTCCATAAGTGTCCCTTATGCACCAAATAACTTTGAAAAGCCTCCATGATTGTTTTGCATAATGCAATAAAATCCAAAGGAATAATACTAGACACATGTTTACTCTGAAAATTGTAAACAATCGCTGGTCCTCTAAAAACAACAAAATGTTCTTAGTCACTCACATGATCAACAAGATTGATCCTATGATAGATGCTATAAGAGTTTTTAATTGGTTTTTTAGGAATAATGTCATAAACTCTTTGACAGACTTTATGAAGAGGTTTTGATAAAAAAGAAAATAAAATAAAACAAGACTAAAAAATAATTGAAGTCGAAAGTGTAGTGCAAAGAAAATGTAAATTGTAAGGAAGTATAAAGAAAACAAGTAAAAAAAGACAATAAAAAGTTAAATAATAAACTTACTCGAAAGTAAAGAAAATGCAAGGTAAAAAGACTTAACATAAAAACTTACATAAATTGCATTGATATGAAATAAGGTGGTGATCTCATCACCTAAATTTTCGCCTTCACTCGTTTCTCTACACGTGGATATTTTGAGTGTTTATGGAGTAACTTGTACAATATGATTCACACCCAATTCTAACACTAGAACTACTATATTTATACTAGTCGAAGGTAACAACTGTTGGCAGTTTACTCCTAAAAATGTGCCACTTGACACTTTGCATGTTCTTAAACTTCCAATGTGCGCCACTTGTCTTTATTCAAATTTGAAAGAAACATAACTTTCCCTCAAATATTGATCTCAACTGCTGCATCTCAACCATTCCCAATAATGCTCGGTCGAAATACATTCTTTGTACTTAGAAAATATTCTAAGTCCATGTCCTTGTATTCCTTGTATCTTCGACTCATGCTTCTTCAACTATGATTTAGTCGAAGCCTTTTATTTATTCCACAAAAATGATGCTAAAGTCAATGCTTCATGAAGTCAACTATGTGTCAAAATTAAGAGCTAACAAATTGTCTCGCAAAAATGTCCTTTTCGACCTAGCTGACAGAAAAGTCATTTTTTGATCATAGCTTTCGACGGCACAAAAGTATGGTCATAACTGACCAACCAACGATCAAGAAACTATTCAGTTTCTACCAACTACGGTCATGACTTCATGTCATAATGGTTTTTATAAAACGTATCTTCAGCAACCACTCTATCACTAGCCATCATTGCGTTTTTTCCTTGAAACCATACCTCTGCAGTCACATCATAACTGCCACCGTCCAAAGCAACACCTCAAGAGGACACGCGTCCCACTAGCAAATCTGTCTTAATGGTGATTTTGAAAACCATTAGTCTTCCAAAATCTTATATATATATATATATCCCATTTTTCACACTTTAACACTTTTACGCTTCCAAAACTTTTGTAACCTTATTTTCTTCTCTCAACCCTTCAAGAACTCAGAAAAATCTTTCACCTTCCTAACTTTCTTCAATGACTTCCAACCAAGCAACTTCCCAAAACAAGAAGGATCCAAAGAACAAGAGTTCTCCAGGTACCACTCCACTTCCTCCCTATACCCAGATTCCTGGGCCTAAGTTAGTGAAGAACTAACAGTTCGCGTTGGAACCTCTTTTAGAGGAGAAAAGATACATCTATGAGTCACAGATAATAATTCCTCTCATCATTTCTGATAAACAAAATGCTATTTCTGGACCCTTATCCAACATTCCTGCTGATGACTCCAAGTTGGGTGAGTTATTCCCATCCTACCATAGGACTAAGCCTTCAGGGCAAAAGAACAAAACTACTGAAGGCGAACCAACAACTGAGCAATCTACCCTAGATCTGTCATTTATGAATGAAAACTCTCGACTGGTGAGAGCATCCCCTTTATTTCAAGGTTTCGATCGCTGGTTGGCCAAGGCGAAAAAAGTCAAGGTTGATGAATGGAAAAAGATAAGGATCTATGACCTTTTGATGTCGTCGAAGACTAGTCTACCCTATTGCTCGAACATGTTAATGGCTTCTCTGTACTCAATACCCATTACACCTTCCACTTACGTTGTGGGATGGTGACTCCCACACTTTTCGACGCAGCTGCTATCATAGAGCTTGAACCCACTGATCACACCTATGATCCAGAGATTCAAAGTGAAGACACCATAGGCTTTGCCTCATGCAAATGCGTCGACGAAGAAAATGTCCCCGACATCCTGGAAGAAATCCGCGGAGGAATTAACGCTCAACATCCTGGAGGAAAATCCCTAGCACAGAAAGTGCTCCGAGCAGGTTACTATTGGCCGACGATGCAGCACGACGCAAAAGAGCACATCAAGAGATGCGACAGGTGTCAGAGACATGGGGACATGCACCTAGATCCCCCTAACGAGCTTAAGACCCTGTCCTCCCCGTGACCCTTCACTTGGTGGGGGATGGACTTCCTCAGGCCCTTTGTGACCAGATCCTATAAAAAAATATCTTTTCGTTGGTGTCGATTACTTCACAAAATGGATATAAGAGGCCTAAGCCCTCACTAAAATCACAACACAAAATATACTCCGTTTCTTCAAAAGAAACATCCTCGCACACTTCGGCATATCCCATGTCCTCATCACCGAAAACAGAACGCAGTTCACAGACAAAAGACTTCAAGATTTCGTCGCTAATCTACGAACAAAGAAACACTTTACGTCCGTCGAACACCCTCAAACTAACGGCCAAGTAGAGACAACCAACAAGGTAATCCTATGAGGTTTGAAACACAGACTAGGCGAAGCGAAAAGGGCTTGGGTCGAGGAGTTACATAATGTACTTTGGGCCTATCGCACGACTCCGCATTCAACGTTCGGGGAGACCCCATTCCGGATAACATACGGAACTGAGGCGGTCATCCCAATAGAAATTCGAGAATCCTCAAGATGAACGGAAGCAACCCTCGACGAGGAGCTGAATGACGAAGCCTTGCGAGTGGAGCTCGACCTTGTCGAGGAAATACGATCCAAGGCATCCCTTTGGGAAGCATCACTGAAACAAAAGATGGCTCTGCGCCACGACGCAAAAGTCATTATAAGAGAACTCCAAGTTGGCAGTCTCATCCTCCAGAAGAATCAGAAAAATCCACAAGAAGGCAAGCTAGTCGCGAACTGGGAAGGTCCGTATCGAGTTCGAGACAAGACGGACAACAAAGCACACTACCTCGAAAACCTACAAGGAGAAGAACTTGCTCAACCCTGGAATGCTGAAAAACTCAAGCAATATACAACTTGAAAACAGTGCGACCACGAGAGCATGGAAAGTACGACCACGATTCTCCATTTCAAATCAAATGGAAGGCCAACACCCTCGAGAGACATACACGACCCTCCTTGACAGAGGGTACTTCAAACAAACTCCAATGTCGTAGTACCACGTCTCCAGGGCACCCAACTCGTGATGGGAAAACCCAAGCCATGGGATCAGGACCTCGATCGCGACCCTCATCCCGTTTATCCGCGGACGTAAAACCCGCAAACTCGCCGGTTCTCTAAACCGACGATTCCATCAAGTCGAGCAAGAAGTTCACATACACAATTAAGATTAAAATACACTTAGAGAATAAAGTCATTTCATTGCATTAATCGACCAAAAACTGGCCGACACAAATTTACAAAAGAGGGGGATGCGCCCAAGTACAAAGTGGCACGCATGCCAAGAAAATAACGGCACGCTGGCCGACAAAAAACTATGGCGCGCAGGCCAGACCTATTAATTGTCCTCGCCCCATCCTCTTCTTCGTCACCCGAGCCAACGAACGGACAAACAATCTCCCCGCCAACCACTTCATAGTTGAAGGCGGTCCCCGTGGTCACCAGCCTTGGGTTGACGATCTTTAGTTGGTCAATGGCATTATCGAAGCCCAACTTGAGAGTTCCCAAGCATTCGCGCTCCAGCTGCCTGATCCGAGCAATCAAATCATCCCGATTCTTCATAGCCATATCTTCCTCGCTTTCTTCCTTGACAGGGGTGATCATGCCTTCTAGCTCAACCACCCTTAGGCGTAGCCGCCGGTTCTCCTCGGTAGCCTCATCAAACTCAGCCTCTTTATCCTTGAGTTTTTTGTTTTCGTCCAGCAGAGCGTTCCGCTCGAGCTTGACCTCTCCCAGCTCGATCATCAATCCCTCCTAGAGCTTGTGCTTTTCCATATAGTTGAAGAAGTCGTGAGAAAGCTGCTCCCTCTCTATCTTTGCCAATTTGAGTGCGTCCTTCATGACCTCCAGCTCGGACAATGGACAAGTATTGTCGGACTGGACCAAAACTATCTCCACAACCCTGATCACAACAACAATGTCCTTAGACAAATTTGTCTGTCTGGTCTCCTTGTCCAGGTCGAAGATAGCATTAGCTTCAACATTTGATACCCCGAAGGAACCTTCAACGCTGAAAAGTTCCCGTTGGAGATGGCAAGAAGGCAGGAGGTAAGTCCATTGACTCTCAGACAGACCATCGCTCGCAGCAGGAGCCTGGCTCGGTGAACCCTCACCACGTCGGTGTTTGGGAGGAGGAGTTTCACGCTCAACAACTGGGCTTACGAGCGTCACCATGATGTGAGGAGAGTTTGGATGGGGAGCAGGGGTCCCCGAGCCACCAACATTTTCAGTAGCCACCTGGCGAACACGACTCTTGTCAGCCTTCTTCGGAGCCTTGCCCGTACCTTTATTGGCCAGCTTCAGGACACGATCCTTGAGGCTAGGCATGGCAGCTACAAAAAGAAAAAGTAAGTAAACTAATTGAATAATAACAACAAAGGTAAACAAAGACAAACACAAACTACCTAAAAGGAGGAGAGACTACCCGTCCGATTTATACTCGAGTACGACTTAGGTGTTTATCAACCAAACCTCGAAGAGGGGAACCCCGTCGTCGTCCAAAATGGGGTTGTCTAGCCGGTCCACACATTGATAAACAGTGAAACTCTGAACATAGGCCGCTAATTTTTCATAGGCCGCCGTGTCCTCGGGCCACAGGTTCTCAGGCTTCACGCAGAAGTGGTCGGTCAACCAATTAAAATGATTCCATTGCCACTCAAGTGGAATGGTCGAGATGAGACGTTCCTCGCCTCTAGCATCTCGCTGCGTACTATAGATACTGTCCAGAGCACGCGAAGTGAGTGGATTCACCGTATACCATCCGTCCTTGAAATTTTGGACAAAATCATGGTAAGTCTTGAAAAGCCTCATCAACAGCTTGAAGGAAACCCAACTGTGTCGCCCATGCACGCTCGACCGTTGTAGGTAGAAGACCCGAAAAAAGAGGGGAAGGGTGCAACCGATCTCAAGATGTTGGCATACAAGTTCGAACGCCCGAACAAACGCGATATCATTAGGATGCAGTTGAGAAGGAGCCAGGTCGAGCCTCCTGAAGATGCCCGCCTGAAAACCGGTGAAAGGAAGTCAGATCCCCGCCTCTCTAAAAACAAACTCATACATCGGGAACTACGTACCCCGAAAGGCCGAGCAGATCCGTTGCTCGGGGAAAGGGGCATAACACTCCCAGTTGTGGGGTTCCCCCGGGGCCAAGTCCTCCACAATCGTATGGGAAGTACGATGATCTTGGATAAAGCGCGAGGCACATTCCCAGAGGCACCGAGCATATTCCTGTCCACGGAAGGTTCTTGTTCATCCCAGTCCTCCTCGTCCACTTTTATGCCGACATCCTCCACAGGGACATCCTCAACTCTTTGGTCTACGTTACCTGAAAAGCAGCGGAAATTAGTGAATTCAACGTCGCATCAAATTCACCCTTCTACCGCAGTTCAAGTGAAAGGGCGAAGGACGAAACTGGGGAGATAAATGCTTGACACACTAATCTCAACCCAAAGAACGTCTGAGATTATCATCAAATGATGCCCGAGACATTCAAACGACGCCCAAGACATTCATCAAGAGATGCCCGAGATATTCAGGGAAAACTCGAAAGGTGCCTGTGACATTCAAACAATGCCCAGGCGATTTAACAGAAACTCGCGAGATTGCCCGACATATTCATGGCATCCCCAAGAGGTGCCCGAGACATTCATCAGAATTCTACCAAAATGGGCCCGAGAAAGGGCTTCCTCGGTTACTCCAGTGGGAAAACCACCGTGAGAATAACAAATTAAATCTAATTTACCAGAAAAGGGAAAAGACCTTACTTGACATATTTTTTGACGAAGTGACGGTGCGGCGGGGACAACGGCTGTGATGCGTTTATGGTGAGAGAAGGAGAGGATCCGGCGAACGTAAGAGGAGATTTGAAAAGTGAAAAGTGAGGAGGAGCTCCATCAAACCCCTTTTATAGACTCCTACGTGGGAGGGCGTGCCTAGGTAATCATTGCCTAACCTGCCTAGATTCTCCTAGGCTGTCAAACATTTAATGCGCCGTCACATGAAAAACGAAGCGACACGCATTAAATGCCATCATGAAGGGAAATGAAAAGATAGACACATCATTCTTGGGAACCTCAAGGGATACTGAGCATACTTATCTTCGACACCTTAAAACCGTAGACACGTCCTCAACACCGCAAAGACATTGGTAGTTTACCCAACATATCGAAATTCCAATGAGGCCTCGCTAGCGCTGGCTTTAGACAATGCTCGATAGACATGGGCAAGTGGCATCGATGTCCACTGGCCTCGCGCACCATAAACCTCCTTCCCGACACGCTTACTCTTAAGTCGTCACTCCTCTCCAGAGTTGCGATTTGGGGGGCTCCTGTTCTGGACTGGACCAACGCAGTATGTGTTGGGCACGACCCATGGCCCAATACGATGAGACGTGGGGAGAGCGTCTCCCCCACGTGAGCCACATCATCCAACTGCCCACTATTATCTCCTAATATGTAGGGGCAGGGGCCGAGCCAAGATAAAAATTCATGGGATTCCCATAATGAGTAAAATATACCAAAATAATGTAAGAAAAAATTAATGACAAAAAATATGATAATATTACTTCATAAAAACGTATTAGTATTTCAATACAACTCAAAAATAGAATCATTTTAGTCTAATCGTAACTGCATTCTTCTCTTGTTCATTCATTGGAAACGCTTGATAATATCCATATCATCGATCGTAAATGCATTCTTCTCTTGTTCATTAATTGGAAACGCTTAATGATATCCATATCATCGATTGTATTAAACACCTCTTTCTCCACAAATGTCACTAAGCAATCATTTAGCCATGGATTAGCCATTCTACTTCTCAACTTATTCTTAACATATTTCATCCCCGAGAATACTCGCTCAACACTTGCAGTGGCCACCGGTAAGGACAAAGCTAGTTTGACAAGTGTGTACATAAACCTAAATGTCTTATGCTTCTTTGTTCGAACAAGAGTCCTACAAAGTTCCGATATGCCAGATAAATTAGAAAAGTGACCGTCCATCTTGACGCTCTCAATATAAGTCTCCAACTCACTAGAAAGTTCCGTATCGATAAGATCCTCAAAGTCATTTGGGTACAGTCTTGCCAATCTCACAAGTGATTTAATGTCAAATGCATCAAATGAATAACAAGGACTCAAGCAAGCAACACAATTAATCAACTAAGTATTTTTCAGGTGTAAATTGATCATTCAACTCTTTCAATACCACATCTATGACATGTAAGAAGCAATCATTCTTGAAATAATGAAAATTTGTAACAAAAGGAGCAAGTCGTTTGGATTTCTTATCTTTCACATACCGAGACTCCATGTCAGGAACATCAATTTCAACATTACCACAAGAAGCCACAACTTGCTCATAAAGTGTTTCCCATCCACCATCTCTAAATTTTTGAAACTTTTTCTTGCATATTTGGACAAGTTCCATGGCATGCACAATATCTTGATCCCCTTTTTGCAATGATTGTGACAAATTATTTGTCAAAGATAAAATCTCAACCATTAAGTGCAACATAAACACAAAACCACAAGTTTGCATAACAAGTAACAAACTTTTTGGTTCACCCTTAGAATTACTATCACTTTTCAAATCTTTGAACACTTTAATAATTGGAGTAAACAAATCAACAAACCTATTAAGAGTTCGAAAGTGAGATCCCCAACGTGTATCACCCGCTCTTACAATGGACAACTCTTGATTTAAACTAGTACCAGTTTCCACCAATTCTTTTTCAATTAGATTTTCAAAATGAGCAACTTGTTTATTCCGAAGTAGAGCTTGTCTTTTGTTAGATGAGCATAAGAAAGTAACAATACAAGACACTTCACAAAAAACCAATCAACATTCTTATGCTTTCTCGCCATTAAAACAAGAGCCAGTTGAAGTTGATGATCAAAACAATGGACATAATAGGCTTGCGAATTTTTCTTTGAATCAAAGTATTCAATCCTCCAAATTGACCACGCATATTACTTGCTCCATCATACCATTGACCTCGAATTTTAGATATAGACAACCCAAACCCCGACAACAAACATTCAAGAGTCTCTTTAAACGCTATTGCACTTGTATCCTCAACATGAACAATGCCAATAAATCTTTCTACTACAAACCCTCTAACATCAACAAACCACACTACAACAACCATTTGTTCTTTACCAGAGCAATCACCAGATTCATCATCAAGAACACAAAAGAAACCATCTCCATTTTCTCCAACTATCTTCTTAATAGTTTCAACCGCACATACATTTACAAGTTCTTTTTGAATAACAGGAGAAGTCATCTTACAATTTCCCCCCCCACTTGTTATTGGTGCATCTATTTTCTCACTATTTCTCCCCAAGGCTTCTAGAAATTCTAGAAAATGACCCTTATAAACAAAATTTTCATCCTCATTATGTGCCCTAAATTCCAATCCTCCTCTAACAAGATATTTGACAACCTCAAGTGATGCTTTTAAACGAACAAGATAATCTACTTCTTCTTTTAAACTATATTTGCTTACGAAAACTCAATACTATGCTTTTTCTTCATAAGATCCTCACATGCTTTCACACACTTTTTATGATGACTATTCAGTTTCTCACCAACATGTTTATTGAACTTATGCTTTAGATTCCAACCTTTAAAACCAGTCACCACAAATGCAGAATTACTAGTACCTTTGTAGCACACATAACAAGGCAAACAAAAAACAACATCTTTTTCTACACTATATTCCAACCAATCATACTCATCAAACCAACTATATTGAAAAGAACGCTCTCTTCCCCAATATTTGTGGATTCATATTCAGTAAATTTAATTTTACATGGCCCATTCATAAGATAAGCTCTTCTTACCTCATCTTGATCATTTGGATGATACTCAAGAATTTGACTTCTTTTTCCAGGATCTGTCTCCAAATAAGCCCCTTTTTTAAACACCTTATATGAAGAAAAAAGTTATGGTTGTACGTCATTTGAAGAGTGGACCAAAGAAGGTTCTTCGGGCTTCCCATTTGAAGGAGCAAGCTTCTTTGGCTCAGGAAATCTCGGTTCGGGTGTAAAGTATTTGAGCAACATTCTACAATAACAATCAAAATCAAATTAATTTTATAATTCAAAATTTCAAATCACAGATTAACAATTATAATCACAAATCCAATTAATGGTAGTAATTAGTAAGTAATAAAAAGAAATTGGAAGTGTTGGAGTAATCACGTGGCTACTCTTTTAAGAAGAAAAAAACTCTTGCAACAGTCAACATAATGTTTCTTGCTAATAAACCTATTCATCATTCTTGGCTTTAACAGAGAAAAAAAAACAGGGGCACCATTTTCTTAGCCATGGTTGACGCTAATCATTGGCAAAAGACTCTTACTTCCTCACCGATAGTCATCAGCAATTAACAGTCAAGACATGATGTTATTCAAACTAATCTTAACAGTGGCGATGAGAATGATAAAAGAAAATTCAGATTAAAGTAATAATAAACATGAGAATTTAAAAATTAAGCTTTTATCATTAGAACAACTTACAAAAAAAAGTGGAATTTGATTTTGAAATGTTGCTGGTGAGTGGTATCTTGTGCAACTGCTGCTTCTGTTTTGGATGAGGTTTGGAATGTTGTATTTGTTTAACCTAATAATGATAATAGCATTAAATAAATAGTTAAAGAGTATATTAGTAAAAAAAATAATTAAGGGTATTCTAGGGAATACCCTGTACCCCTCTGTCTCCTCCCCTGTGTAGGGGCAGTTGGACTAAAGGCAAGACCACATGCTAGGTCTTATCTGCTCCTACGCAGTCCTTGGAAGTTCTCCCTTGGGCCTAGCTAATCCATTCCATGGGAGAACCTTGGCCCAACACTGGGGGCATATTATAAATACCCTCTTTCACCAGAGGGTCAGGTATTCTGAATTATATTCTCTTCTTTACCTATTCCATACTTGCACTTTTTCACTTTGACATCAGAGTGCCTTGCAGGTACACCCCCAGTTCACCACCGTAACTGCTCATCACTGGAAGGTCCCTTATGATCAGGTCAGATCACCTACTTACGACAACTTCATGAAGTATCACTTTGATACCTCAACTAACACTGTTTCTGACAAAGAGCACATTGCTTTTTAACTATGTGGCTCTGTGGATACGTTAATTGCTCTAAATCCCTGCAGGTGGCCAAGAAATATTTGCCTTTGGCCAACCAACTGTACAATAATGTAGGAGTATGCCTTAGTGAATTAATCTTGGCATCTCTTTATGAGTCAATAAGTGAAAGTGCTACTGGTCTAAAGAACGTGAGTTCGATTGGGGCTTTCCATTTGGCTGGACCCATCTGGCTACTACAATTGTGGCTCAATGCTACTTTTAAAGCACACCTACCCACAAAAGAAGTTATTGATGAGAACTCCGATGAAATCAAAGACATGAGAGTCGAAGGGACTCACCTAGTACAACTAACCCATATTGATAAGGGGAAATCCCTTCAAGAATCTTTCTCTGGCTACATCATGATGTTTGCTAAGAGACATGATTTCAATCCCACCATGACTCCTTTTGTTAGGAGAAAGTATGAACCATAATGGTTCACTAGATCATTTCCCCTACATCCAAAAATCACCAAGAAGAATCGAAAGCAATCTGGGAGGCCTTTTTGGTTCCAAGGTTGTTGGTCCACAAGCTGAATCATCAAAAAGGCGTATCATCTTTAATTTCCTACCAACCAAATCTAGTCTCTCGACAGTTTGGTTTGGATCAATGTTATCCCAAGTTTCTATGTCAACAAATGACATATCAACCTTTTTGATGCTAACTTCGACGAAAAGGCCACGTCTCTTCGACTTGCTCGACTTGCCAGTCCAACCCAACTTTCCTTGGTCTAATTCGACCCTAACTTTCTTTGCACACGAGAATTCTATCAATAGCGGTCAAAGTATTACCAAGAGCAATTTTTTTAATGCTTCTTCCTTTTCCTAATTATTTAACCAATCTTTTTCTAATATGCAAGAAAAGGTCAAGAAAGGTAAATCTACTCATGTCAAAGAGTTTCAAGCCTTCCAAAAGTACTTTGAAACTGTTTATTGACCAAATGATCTTAGTTGAACCGTTAGTGAGGCGGTTGTCACTTTAAAAGAGAAATTTTTACAAAAAATGGAGAAACTAAAACTCCCTTCCAATATTGCTCCTGAGAAACGTTATGGACTAACTTTCAAACTTTTTCCTCCAAAGGTTCCTCGACTGCCTACAACTGAGTTTGGAGTGGCCCTTGCCCCTCCATTTCCAGAATGGTTTGTTAATGGGGATTCCATCAAAATCCTTCGACAACAGTCTCAATCCAAAGATCGAAGGGTGGTTACGACTAAACAGAAGCTGGACAGTTTCAAAGGACACCTTCATATAGGGATCGAAGATGTTCACATCGAGTTCGAAATATATGAAGGTTTGAGGCCTTCGATTTAGTGATCTTTACCTAACAACTTCCTTACTGATATGTATTTGTGCTTGAATTTCAACAGTGCCTAAGAAGACTGGCTCTTCGAAAAGAACCACTATCAAGGTTACTCCTGAGGCTTCTCAAGCTGCTCGAAAGCCTCCCCTAACTCCCACAAGGAAAACAAGGAAGGGTGCCCAATTGACCATCCATGTGGATGAAGGTGAGGGGCTGTCTCCCTTTGAAGAGGGTAGACTTACCAAAAATAAAAGGAAGCTTGTCAAAGCTCCTGACACTGCTGGCCAATCTTCCTCGAAGGTGGCCAAAGTTTTAGAGAAGACACCCTCTCCTAAGGGTGTCGAAAGAAAAAATCCTGGGGCCACGTCGAAGGCAATTGCTAGCCCAAATGAAAGCAATAACTCGAGTCCTGATGCTAATGACACTCAGGTAAGTTTTATTCTTGAATTATTTTCTACACGAACTCTTTGGTTGACTGTTTATTGGCCTAATCCATTGATTTTTCTATTCTTAGACCAATGTTGGTAGCTCTATTCCACCACAACCAACAACTACTACTCCAACTGTTCTTCTGAATATCAGAGGTGAGACCACCTATCACCCTACATCAGATCCTGGTTCTGGGTGAAGATCTTTGAGTGAGATTAACAAACCTGATTTTGTTACAATTTCTTCTCCTTAAGCGGTGAATCAAGGATCTCCTGCCAAGACTGCCACTGAACAATCCCATACAACTGGGTCTAACCATGAAGGGGAGACTCTATAAAATAAATAAGACCCCATAATCAAAGAGCCTATTTCCATGGAACAAGAACGAACTTTGGTTGAGGAGGAGAACTCTCCTCATGCTAGCCCACACACTCGTCTTTCCAATCAATCTCTGGCAGATTTCATAAGTGATGCAGATGGCCTTCAACTCCAACTTAAGCTAGTAGGTGATCAAAGAGTCGATGCTAACAGTGAAGAGGATGAAAATGAAGCTGAAGAGGACAAGAAAAATTCTCCTAATAACGTCGAAGTCGAACCTGCTAAGGATCCCACTCCACTAAAAACTGATATAATTCCAACTTCTGCAGCCACCATGACTGATGCTCAACTGAATGATCTAAGAACCTCCAACCCTAGTGAATCCATCAGATTGGTGTTTGCGAAGAGAGTAAGCTCTTCAGAGAAAAATGAGAGTGGTTCAAATACCTCTGAGGCTCCAACTTCAGATGAATTTGCCAGCCCTATCCTTCAAACTATCAAGAAGAAATTCTTCAAGGGGATATTCTCAAAATTTTGGAATCAGACCAAACTGCCCACCTTTTTTTGAAGGATACCCTTCAAAAGTTCGACCTCTCTACCCTTGAACCAACCATCTCTAACTTTCTCCTGGATCTAGCCTTAATAGTCAACTAATTGACTGAAGACCTTAAGAAGCTTCCCAATGTCCGAAAGACCATTGAAACGACTTGTTGACTTGAGGCTTCAGCTTGGGCAAAGGCAGGTGAGTCTAGAGTTATTGTGGAGAAGCTGGAAAAGGATAAGGATGATGGGAGAACATAAATGGCCTCTCTCAGAAAGAATATTAACGTTTGGAAACAACAAATCAAAGAGATGAAGGCCAAGGTTTCCACTATTGAGAAGAGGATCAAAAAGTTGAAGGAGTCACCTGATACTGAGCTGGACATAGAAATGGGGCGAAAGGCGTCTCCAGACTCAAAAGGCCACTTTCCTCAACCTGAAGGAAAATATTCCCTTTTATCTGCATGTCTCTCATCTCTTTGAATTTTAAATACAATTTCCCATGGACCTTCTGTGGTCTTTATGTAATAATGACAATATTGATGCCATTTGCACCCTTTATTTTCTTGTTCTTATTTGTGTTTTCAACCATTGATTTGCATTTTACGTTTTTGCAAGGCTCTCATATTCCATTCGTAGCCAAACTTATGGCTAAGTATTTCGACGACCGTCCCAAAGGTGTTGTCTCTAAACCATAGAGATTTCGCCGCATTCAACCAAGCCTTATCTTGTGAAACACATTTCGTCTTAATATTAATATGCTCCAACGACACAAGTTCCCATAACATGGAAAATACCAATACTAAAATTTTGGAAGAAGTTTCTAGAAAAATTCCATGTGTTTACAAAGTCTTATTTGACTAGTCTTTATAACCATGCAATTTTTTCTTTAAAAACCTCTTAACTAGTTTTTATTCATCAATTTGGCATTTAACATGAGCATTTCCACCAAGTTCTCTACCACCAAGAAGGCTATCAAAAAGGAAGAAAGCGAGCCAAATGTTAACGCCTCAATTGTGTCACCCATTGGGACAAACACGTCCACAGAGTCTACTGCAACAAGCAAGAAGCCTAATACCAAGGTGGGAGCCTCTAAAAGTCGTGTCAAAAAAGAGGACCTAGATGATGAACCTGATGAAGACGAGATGAATTATCTTTGTTAAAGATATTGGAAGAGATATGAATAATTTATCCTCCCTATGTATTTTATGCATATTTTATTTTGAAGCTTATGCATGCCATTTTGGCCATTTTAGCCTATTTTGGATTCTTCTAATGATAAAGTCATGCTTTAATTTTAATCTCTTGCAAGATAGACCTATATTTCTTCAAATATTTTCCATTTACTTTTAAGATTCTTTGATCAAAATCAATTTCTCGAATTTCATATGCATTCTTACTGAAGGTGTTAATAATCTCAAAAGGACCTTCCCATTTTGGGGAACATTTCCCTAAAGATTTGGTCTTTCAATCCATATGTAAGATAACTTTCCATACTAACTCGCCAATCAAAAAGGTTTTGACCTTAACCTTTTTATTGTAATACTTCTCTACTCTTTTCTTTTGTCTTTTAAGCAATTCCATAGCACGGAGGCACTAAAACTCCCTTCCAATATTGCTCCTACGAGCAGAAGCCATAACCTGCCACAAAGAACAAAGATAAATTCTTTGGTCCTTGAAATGGTTAGTGAAAATGATATGCTTATTATGTCATGATGTTACGCTCAATCACAAACATGTGGCACACACAAGCAAGTCACACAATAGTCCTAGGTTTAGAGGCTTGCATGAGGTTTAAAGGTAAGTACCCTCCCCCTGAAGTTTAGTTGGTTCATCCTGTCCTACAAAAGTAACCGGGTTCTAAGGGATCTTAATATCACTGATCCTTCCCAAGGGTGGTTGTTCAGTAGGCAACTTACTTTCCAACCAAAACCCCCCAAGTTTAGGATCTCAATGAGCGTAGCATCGAGTCTCAACCAACTTTAGTTTTCACCAAAGTCGGCTATCTCACTACTTTCTAAAGGCCAAGATGAGTCAATTAAGGTTCTAAAGGGTAGTTAGTGTTAATGACAACGTATGGTAGCCTCCATATTATTCTCAACTTACTTAAGGAACATAAGCACCAACCAAGAAGTCACACTAACTATGGCCACCAGATCAACCATATCGGTATACGCCGTACAATTTCCTTGGTCTATTGCCATTTACCTAGGGTACACTAGATCCGGGTTAGGACTTTTCACACAAAAAGCCCAACAAGTAATATAAAGCAAACAAAGCAAACAATTTAAGTGATCTAATTCCTAAGGGTACCCCTTTTTACTTATTAATTCTCCAGCAGAGTCGCCAGTTCTGTAACACGGTGGGAGAACTGACTTGGTGTTTTTATTTGACAAAAACAAGTGCGGATAGCAAGAGTCGCCACCGACTTTTATTTTATCCAATAGGAAAGGGTATAAAAGAACATGAAATACATTTAAAAAAAATTCTAAGTTCGAGGGGTAGGTTATATAAATGGAAGGTATTAGCACCCTTTATATCCATGGTTATCCACGGGCTCTTAGTTACTTAGCTCACTTAAATGTTTTGAAAAAGTGAAGTGTGTGATTAGAAAATTTTCTAAATACTTTGTAATGATCCTCATATGGATGTATACAAAGCCTTGTTTGAAAATGTTTGAAAATAGTGAGGTGTGAAAAGTATTTTCTTTTGAAGTGTGAGCAAGTAACTGTGAGGTACCTACCCTAGACTAAGTCATTCATGTTCTTATATGTCCTTTCAAGGGTAAGACTATCCCTATTATTAAGGAATATGTAGTCATTACCTTGGATTTTATTAAGGGACGAGCGTAGGATCATCGTACGGTCAACGAAGGCAACTGTAGGGTGTCTTTAGCAATTGGGAGGGACTATCATCTTTAATCGAAGGGACAAAATCATTTATCGTAGGCAACCTCGTAGGGACTTGATCTTTTTAGAATTGGGGAGAGACTAAATGATTTATTTCACGGAGGTACTTTGCTTAAGACACCCTACTTTCGAGGGACCTGACCGTTTTTAAAGGAAACTTAAGAGAGGTATACCCTAGGAGGTGTAGACATCGATCATAGATCGACTTACGTGTGTGAGTGTTTATTTTCAAATATTTATTCTTTTTAATTTTTTTGTAAGTCCATATTAATCAAATATTTATTTTTCACTCCCTAGGTTTACTAACCACGCAATATAATACTTGCAGAAATTAAAAGCAGAATTTAAATATCCTATGCTATTACATGGCCTCAGGACAAATACAAAATAATCGAACGAAAAATAAATTACAACATACATAATCCTATACATTTTTTCTAAGAATTTATAATAAATCATATAAACGCATAACAATTAAATAAATTAACTAAAAGAAAAATAAAAATATAAATAAATTAGGGTTAACATTAAATTTTAAATGAGAGAATTATGGTGTATTTTAGAAAATTAGGGTTAAAAATAAATGTTAGGATTTTTAAATGAAATTTAGATTTTTATAAGAAAATAAGGCTTAATTACTAATTATTGTTAATTTATAAATTATATAAAAAATATTTTACATTAAAGGAAAATAAAACTATTCTTATTTTTTGAGAAATATTTACAAGTATTTCAATTATTGGTTAAATGTTAATTAATTTAAACAAAAATAATAAATATTAATTATCTATAACATTATTGAAAGATTAAAAGAATTATTAAGAAAACTATAAGTTTAAAATTTAGTTATTTATAAAGATACTGGTCTTTTGTTTTTTTTCTTAAAAAAGGATTAAAAATGGTTATTGGTTAATTAATTTTTTTTAAGAAAACAAAAGAGAAATCAATAATATAATAAAAAAACAAACAAAACAAAAACCTAAAAAAGGGAACGGGGGAAGGCCTGGATTCAAATCCAGGACCTCCCAATTACCAGGGATATACATGGCCAATTGTGCTGCGCGCTCTAGCTGAAGATCCAATGGCAAACATGCATAATATATAAAACCTGCGAAATACAATGAAATTAAAAACAATAATACAAAACTTGAGAATCGAACCCAAGTTTGTAAGTATAGGAGTGCGCCTAAGAGGGGGGGGGGGGGGTGAATTAGGTTCTTAGAAATTTTTCCGGAATTTTATCGATGGATGAATGATTCTTAATTATTATTCTAAGTTTAAAATGCGGTAAAGTGGAAAAGTAAAGTGGACACGACGATATATAGTGGTTCCCCTCACAATCCGAGAGTACTCCACTCCCCTTTCAACATGAAAGAGAATTTACTATAGTTTTGGACAATTACAAAACTTTTCCTAGTCTTTCTATACAAGTCACTAAAACTATATCCACCAAGATCAATCCTCTTGGAATTTTCCACTATGTCTTATTGAGAACAATCCTCTCAATAAAAGACTTCTTGTATCCACAATCCGGATATCAAGAACAAAACAATAATGCTGAATTTTATAAGAGAAATTTGAAGCTTTGATTTTTATCAATGTAGCAATTGATCTTCTCTTTCTTTAACAATGATTCACAATCATAAAATACTAGATAGCTCAAGAATTTTCTGATTTGGTGATATGAATTAATGCAGAAAAATTCTTGTCAAAAGTTTAAGAGTTTTGTGAATTTTTTCTATGAAAATATTTTTTTGAAAGAGGTGACAAATGATTTGAAAAAGTTTGGAATTTATATGCACATAACACCCTTACGAAACAATGTAATTAACAGTAAAAATTCATGAACAAATGCCAATGCATTATGAAAAGGTTCCATGAAAAGATACATGAAGAGGTGTTATGAAAAATACTGATTTTTCAAAATTATACAGACTGCAATCGATTGCACTATAATGCAAATCGATTGCACATGCATACGTTGCCAAAATTTTCAAAGTTTTGAAACATGCAATCGATTGCATGTAAGTGCAAATCGATTGCACCAAGCTAAAAATGCAAAAATACTTAAAACAAACAGATGAAAATCGATTGTATGAAAGTGCAAATCGATTGCACCAAGTTTAAATTTGAAAAATGCAAATTTAAATGATGCTAAGGTTAAAAGATGATTATGCCATGATATAGGTATTTGATTGAGCATCTAAGATTTTAATATTTGTGTATAATTGCTAATATACCTTCATGAAGCTTCTTCTTCAAAAAAAAACTTTGAATCATGATGCATTAATCTTGAATATCATCTTTGCCTTCTTTATCATATTGTAGCTAAGAGATGTGTCTTCATCAAAACAAGTGTTGACCATGGAGAAGCTTGACTTCACAAGGTTTATTGGTTCCCATGCGTGCCTACCTCACCAGCTGAGCCACTGCATTTTTTGTGAATTATAACGTAAATAATATATAATAAAATAAAACCAAAATTTGAAATTAGATTTCGCGCGCAAGGCCTTCTTCTTCGCTGGTCCGTCTAGTTAGGTTTTACCTACAGTTTTTCCGTCACTAAAGGTTTTAATGATGGATTTTTGCTGTCACTACAAGACCTGCACATTGTAACATGTTATATACATCAAATCAATTATTTTTACTGACATAGAACAATCATGAGACATATGGGAAGCTTCATGGAACCATTAATTCATCCTTAAATTGCTCATTCATGGAGCCCCCAATTCTAGGTCCAAGAACCCTAAAAATGGTGGATCGTGATACCTGCACGAAAAACATAATCATCCAGCCCAGAAACATCTTAATCATCATTCTAATTAGTATTACATAATCAATTTGACATTATAATGCATATTTAAACGAAATCGAAAACCAAAAATATCAAGAACAAAACACGACCGATTTTGATGTTTTATGGCATTATGAATGAAGATAATGATTGCTAAATGACCACTGAATCTTAATGAAGCAATTTCAACTCATAAAAACCTTTGAATGTAACCAAAATAGCAAAACCGAAAAATTGTTTTTTATGAAATTTTTGGAGTTCTTGGAGTAATTCCCTCTCTGAATTGTTTCGCCCTTGGTGTATGCTTCTGTTTGTGTATATGTAAGAAGTGTAATTAGGTTAGAAATTGGGCCTTGTGTTTGTGAAATTTGATTGCTCGATATTGAAGAAATCTCACTTCCAATTTTGTCAAAAATCAAATATTTTCTTACCAATCAAGCCTTGTACGAATTTGGATCATCTCCAATCACTTTAAATGCAATATATTTGCTTCTAGAATAAATATTTGATCTAAAAATTGACTTTTTATATTTTATTTTTATTTAAATTGATTTTTAAAAAATAAAATCCAAATAAATAAAAAATAAATTATAAAAATCATATGGATTGATTATTGGGTCGTGCAAAGTCTTAACTTTGAGATTGGGTTGCAATTTGATGGGCCCATTTGGAAAATTTTGAAGTTTAGACCTTATTTGCTTCATATACCCCTTGAAATTTTCCCAACTTTGACAAGACACGAATCCCTCAATTTTTAGGATATGAGAGTGATCTTGGACTTTTTAGAAAGCTTAGAGAGTCTTCTAACAAACATATTTGGTCTCATTTCCATATATTTTACCATTTTCAAATTATACTCTTTGGGAAAAGTTGACTTTTTGCTGACTTTTGAAAGGACCTATAATGTCTTAGCTCATACCTTCCAAATGAAGCACTTTTAGGATTGGATTGTGAGACACAATTGTGGAGAATTAATTTCCTTCAAAATGAGCTTTGGATGGGAAATGTTTGATGAAGTATGTGAAAGTTATGACTGGTCAAAGTTCAGTTGACTTTTCCTATGAAAACCCTAATTTAGAAACTCCTGATTCTTGATGATCTGAAATTTACTTGATGAATCATGATCATTCCTTGATAAAATGATGAATTTTACTTCATAATCTTGATGTTGGCAAAACATCTTGAAGTTTTACTTTAATTTGACCACAGTTGACCTCAGTTTGACTTTTTAATCAACTTGACTGATTTTTGAACATCTGATCATCTGACTGGTCAAACTTATTGGGAAAGCCCTGAAACTTGACATGGGGATTCTTTAAGACATGTGGGATGTTATGAAGCTCACTTGAGGCCTTGGATGTCTATTTAGATTAGAGAAACTCAAAACCCTAGTTTTGGATCCATTGTTCAAGAGGAGGCTTTGTCTGATGAAACCTTCAATCTATTTGACCCATTGTGAACTTTGTGAACCTTGAGAGAACTATTGGGACACATTGCTTTGATTGTGGGATGGAAAAGTTTGGGTTACAACACCTCTTTAGGGGATGTTCGATATGCCCATAGAATTTGATCCAATGTCTTATGCCAATTATTTAGATTTTCCCCACATGTTTTTTTATCAACCCAATCACCACTTTATTTGATGCTTCGACTTGGACATTTTCCTGAGCATAATAAGGCGTAGAAGTTAAAATTTTGAAACCTATTTCTTTAGCAAACTCTTGCATCTTTCGACTAGTGAAGACTGACTCCTGATCTATTGTAATAGTTTTTGGGATTCCAAACCTATAAATGATATGTTTTTGAATAAATTCATACATACGTTTGGTCAACATTTGGAAAAGGTATTGCTTCAACCTATTTGGTGAAATATTCAATACCTACCAAAATGAATTTTTTATTCTCAAAAGATGCAGGTCGAATTTCTCCAACCAAATCCAAAGCCCAACCCCTAAAAGGCCATGGTTTGACATTAAAATATAGTTCACTTGCAAGGACATGTTAGATGCCAGCATGAATTTGGCACTTTTGACAGCCCTTGGAAAATTCAATACGATCCTTTAACATAGTAGGCCAATATATGCCTTGTCGAAACAAAATCCATTTCATTATGTGACCTACTTGGTGTGCCCCACATGCCCCATTATGTACAGTCGAGAGATCCAAATATGCCTCTGACTCACTAAGGCACTTGAGCAATACTCCCTCAGGAGTCTTTTTAAACAATTAATTACCCAATAAGACATAATTTAAAGCTTGATACCTAATCTTTCGTTCCGTCGACGATGTTGGATTTTGCATATATTCTACTATAAGCTTTATGTAATCCTTGTCTGTTAGAGCGTCGACTGCTAGAATAGAGAAGTTATCTTTGCCAGCTTATCCAAGCTTTATTTCTTATAAGTCTGATGAGGCTAATCTAACTAACACTACTTTCCCTCTAACTTCAATCACATCTTGCAATTTTCCTTCAAAATTTTGTATCTTGATGCAATCTGAGCCAAGTAATTTGCAACTTGGTTTTCCAATCTTGGGATGTGTCGAAAGCAAACTGTTTCAAATTCTTAAGCAGTCGATTTACTACTACAGAGTACATGATTAGATTTTCTATTATGAACTTGTATTATTTGGTAACTTGTTTTATAACCAACTATGAATCTCCCATTATTTCGACATGAATTGCCCCTTATTCCAACAATACCTCAAGTCCAGCTATTAAAGCCTCATATTCAGCCTCATTGTTTGAACAACAACCCTTGATTTTATACTTGAGTGTTGTTGGGATTTTGTGAGGAGAAATAACAATCACCCCTATGTTTGTCTCATCTTTATGGCTAGACCCATCGAAGTATAACTTCCAAGGTCTCGATATAGTTCAATGCATTTTCATTAATGGAGTGGTCAACTATAAAGTCTGCCACTACTTGTCCTTTAGATGCCTTTAATAGTCTATATGTTAAAGAATATTCAGTTACTGATAATACCCATTTACCAATTTGACTATGCAAAATAAGCTTGATAACATATGTTTAATAACGTCGAAACGAGAAGAAACATAAACATCAACTGGTTTTATATATTGCTTCAATTTTGTACATGAATAATATAAGTAAAACACAACTTTTGTATTGTGTTATACCTAGTTTCTACATCTTTTAAAACTCTACTAAGGTAATAAATGTCCCTTTCGACGCCATCATCATCCTCTTGAGCTAACGTGCTCCCTAAAGTCTTATCTGATGCAAATATGTACACTATCATGCTCTTCCTCCTACAAGGTGGTGAGAGAATGAGAGGGTGGCTCAGGTATTCCTTGGTCTTGTATAAGGTTTCCTGTTGTGTTTGCCCCCATTTGAACCCTTCTTTGTTGATTCGAAGCAACGGTGAGAAGGCTTGCATTTTTCCAATTAGGTTGGATATGAATCTCCTCAAGAAATTAATCTATCCTAATAGTGATTGCAATTCCTTCTTTGTTGATGGCGCTTTTGCCTCCATGATGGCTTTGGTTTTATTTTGATTGATCTCGATCCCCTTCTTGTGGACTACAAAGCCTAAGAAGTCCTCAACCTATACACAAAAAGCCACTTAAGAGGATTCATTTTAAGACCATGCTTTCTCATCCTTTCAAAGGAATACCGAAGATGGTCTATGTGATCTTTCCCTGAAATAGACTTAACAAAAATATCATCAATATAAATTTTCATAAAGTGTCTATAAAATCATGGAAGATCAAATTCTTTGCTCTTTGATAGGTTGCCTTAACATTTTTTAAACCAAAAGGCATCACTACCCATTCATAGGTGCCTAAGGCTCCTGGACACCGAAAAACAATTTTTGGGGCATCCTCTTCAACAATGAATATTTGATTATATCCAGAATACCCATCCAACATACTAAGATATTCATGTCTTACAGTAGAGTCGACTAGCATTTCTGCCACATGCAACGAATACTCATCTTTGGGGGTTGCAGAATTTAAATCTCTAAAATCAACACAAACCCTTAAATAGACATTCTTTTTTATGACTGGTACAATATTAGCTAATCATTCGACATAACTATCAGTACGAATGAACTTGCATCGAAATAGCCTTTCAATTTCCTCTTTTATTTTTGAGAGGATTGTTGGGGCGAACCGTCTTGGATTTTGCTTGATAGGCTTCTTCCCATGCTTGATTGGCAACTTATGTTCGACAAGCTCTCTCTTTAAACCAAGCATTTCGTCATAGTCCCAAGCAAAGCAGTTTTTGAACTCCTTCAGTAACTGGACTATTTCGACTTTGAGTTGTGGGTCGAGATTGCACTAATGTAAGTAGGCCTCTTAACCTCACATTCTCCTAAGTCAATTTCTTCCAAAGGATCTTGAGCCATAATTTTGATGTTGTCTAACAAATTATCCTTCTCAAAACCTAAAGGCCACTGTCATAAATAACATCTAACCTTTTGTCTTGTTCTTCGATCTAAACTTTATTGGGTGGTTCAGGGTCAAAGTCTTTACCATGACCTCCTTTGATAAACTCCATATTGGCTATGACAACCATGTGATTTTGCGCAGCCTCTAAGGCCACTTGTAACTTGGTTTCATCCAAATAGGCCGAAATTCTTTGTAGTGCTTTGAGTTCAGTCATTATTACTTCCCTCGCTTCCCTAACCTATGGGGCGTATCTCAGGCTCCCCAAAGTAAGGTGGGTAATTGCCTTCATCCCCTGAAACCTCTCTATCCCATTAAAATCCCTCAATAGGATGCAAATATAATAAGCTAAATGCACGATCATCATGGGTGAATTCAAATTCTGTTAGGGTGTATGGTGAAATATGTGCCATGTTCTTTTCGAATTTGATTCCATCAACATAATTCACAGGTACTTTGAATTACCCTTGGTCTCCTTCGATGTTTTACACTATCCCATCAGGTCTCCATATGTTCACCCTTTGGTGCATTGAGAATGTCACTGCCCCAATGCCATGGATCCATTCCCTTCCCAGCAGAAGGTTGTAGTTAACCTTGCTTTTGACCACCTTAAATAATGTGGGTCTATTCACTGTTCCCACAATCAAGTCGACTTGAAAGACGCCCAAAGTGGAACCAATTTTCCCTTCATAATTAGAAAGAACCATATTGTGGGGGGTTTAGATCAATGTTGAACTTACTGATCTTTTCAAGCCGGTAATGTGGCATTAAATTAACAGTTGCACCACAATCCACTAGTATTTTGTTCACAACTATGTTCTCCACCTTTCCAATTATATAGAGAGGCTTCAAATGTCCCCTCATAACTTCAGTTGGCCTTTCAAAGAAAGCATTCTGCTATTCGACACAACTATTATTCATTATATAGTAGCACCTGTCGTACTCTCTTGGCATGACTGAAACCACATTCACTATCACGTCGAGGGAGGCTTCTGAGTCAGAGTCGAAGTTGTCTGTCATATTCTCATCTTCAGATTTTATCTTAGCCCCCTTTTCGTTGAACAACTTTCTCCCCACAGGCACTTGTTAGTTGTCTTGTATTCATAACCCCCAACATTACCTACTAGCATGTTGGTGTTAGATTGAGCTTGATCCTTTGATAAGGCATTCCTTTGAGCCTTCCTTCACCTTTGTTCCTTTCACCATTGTGACACGGATATGAGATTCTTACCCTTGTAAAATTCAGAGATATAAGCAACATTTTTTGACGACCTATATCCCTTCCTATTGTCCATTGAAGAACCTCTCTCCATATCGAAATTGGTCCACTTCGATTTCCCTTTTTCCTTTGGCGTTGACAGGTTTGACCCACTTATATTTGGGTACTTCACCATTGGGCTTAAAAGTGGGTTGCCTTGATCTAGGAACCCGGGGCTTTGCAGCAATGTGTTGTCCTTGAGCAGTTCACCTTGGATCGAAACCCCTTGGCTTTTGAGCATTTCTTCTCTCTTGATTTACTTTGGCTTCTCTCACTCCCTGAAGGTTACGGGCAACCTTTTTGTCGAAGATGGAACTACACATAAGGCACAACATCACTTCAGAGTTTTTCCTTTGGCACCTATGCAAGAACTCAACAATAGTCTCTTCTTCCTTAGGATATGCCACCTTATTGTATTCCTCTTGACGACCTAAGTCATCAAGAATTATGGCCTGTTCATTCTTGATTTTTACCATGTTTACATTGACCTCATCCTTCAAATTTATATTGGAAAAGTCAATGTCAAAGCCTTTAGTAGCCTTGTCCATCCTAATGAAACCATCAACAGTCTCCTTAGTTACCAGTTGGAGATTCAACCCTTCAGAATCCTTATAGGATTTGATAATTGACCCCACACCAAACTTTTTGACATCAGGTTATGTCTTGAAGTAGTATTTAGTAGCCATGCAGACAAAGTCCTCTATCTGAAAGCCATCAATTTCTT
Source organism: Lathyrus aphaca (assembly GCA_963966055.1). NCBI lineage: Eukaryota > Viridiplantae > Streptophyta > Magnoliopsida > Fabales > Fabaceae > Lathyrus > Lathyrus aphaca. The sequence goes on from OZ014520.1 coordinate 114,682,778, forward strand.
TAGTGAAACTGTAAAACATCACATCATTGACGAATTCTTCAGTGACTTTGCTTCATACAACATTCCGACCCATAACTTCATCAGTGTCAACGCCGCTCACATTGCTGTCAGAATCCTCAGCTACTTCGAGCATGTTAACCTCACAAAGTTCAGTGAAGTCGGCTTCTGCAATTTGAAGAAGATCTGAGTCGATCTTCATCTGGTTCTTGGGCTTCTCACCAAACTTGAGTCTCCCTTCCTGAATTGCATTCTGCATCAAATCCCTGAAAAGAAAACATTGAAAAGTTTTATGACCCAAAAAGTTATGGTATTTGCAAAAACCTCTCTTTTTTCTTTGTTCTAAAGGTGACACTTTAGCACCTGGAGGCACTAATATTTTCCCATCCTTAACTAACAAATCAAATATTTCGTCACATTTAGTAATGCCGAAAGTGTATGTTTTCTTTGGAAACCTATCATTCTTTTCGGTTTCGACAGGAATCTTCCCATTTTAGGGAACTAACAATTTACAAGAATAGGGAGGACCCTGCTTTAGTTCAACAAAATCTATTTCGGTTTCGTCGAACTCTATAGGTTCGTCAAATATTTCTTCGACCCCCTCATGAAATCCAACGCAGACTATTCTTTTTTTATTCCCCATAGCATTTTCGTCTCTCAGACGCTATACTTGTCAAACTCTGTCAGCCAATTGGGCCATATCTCTCAAGTACTGAGTGTCCATCTTTTTCCTTATAGAGTAATCTAGGCCACCAACGACCATGTCGACAAGCTCTCTCTCAGGAACTTGTGTGAAACATCTAGCCTTTAGTAGTCGAAACCTATTCAAATAATCATCTATTGGCTCGTTAAACTTTCGTTTAACACTAGTCAATTCTTTCAAACTAATTTTAGTTTGACCCATGTAAAACTGCTCATGGAATAAACTTTCCAATTGAGTCCAATTACAAATCGAACCAGGTGGTAATGTAGTAAACCATGTAAAGACATTTTTAGTAAGATAACTAGGGAAGTATTTAATCCTTAGACTCTCATCATTTACAATCTCCCCAGCTTTACTTAGGTACCGAGCCACATGTTCGACGGTGGATTAAGTTGTATCGCCTGAGAACTTAGAGAACTTTGGGACCTTCATCCTAGGAGGTAATTCAGATTGAAGTATGTAGTCTACTATGGGCGAAATGAAGTTTGGCCTGGCAAAACCTGTGTTCATTCCATTTCAAACCATTATCCTTTTGACAATGGTTGCCAGGTTATTCTCTGCTGTCATATTATTATGCCGAACATGCTCAACCACATTATCTGCATTTTGGTTCCTATTAACCATGATTACCTTTGGTTCTTCTTCTTCAAGGACAAGAATTTGATTTCTAGGAGGCTCGATCCCGGATGGTTCGACTACCTCTTGATATCCTGGGTTCGCCTGTTGGACATTCTCCCTGATTTCGATACCATGATTTTCTCTCATATATTGCCTAGTTGGATGTCGAGGAAAGACATGTACTCCCACAAATTCTGCTATTCGAGCTATTTGGGGCGCCAATTGCTGATTAGTTTGAGTGGCTTTTTGAATCAAAGGTTGAAAGACTTCCCCCATAGTATGAGAAAAAGTTTGTACCATTACATATTGCTTTCATCCATTTGCTGTCTCAAATAGTTTGCAGATTCATTCGTCAAGCCAGGGCCCATAACATAATATCCCAACCCTAAGGTTTGACTGTTTCGACCCATGTTTACTCCAGATCCTGATTCTTGCAAAGGCGAAGAAAGCACATTTTCTGAAAACACCGCAGGCGCATTGCATAGGATTTGCATCATCGTTGTTGGCATGCCATAGGTTAGGTTCCTAGGAAAAGGTTGTGAAAATTATGGGGAGGAAAAGATCTAAACATTGTTGTGTTTGGTGGTGGAGTTTGAGGATTTGTCCCAATATATTCCATCACTGGCTGAGTATAAGGTCTATATATCATTCCTCCTGTTCCTGCCATGGAAGGGGCTGGTTACGAAACCATGGATGGTATTGTTGATCCTCCTGTCTAAGGATTTGGGAGAGGCATCACATTGCTCCGACGAATATCTTATGAATTAATGTTGGTGCTTGGAGCAGTCAAACTACTTGGTTGAGGATTCGACCCAGTCGTATGGGGATTTGAATTACTTGTATTCCCTTGACTAGATGCCATTTTCCTTGTATTTCTTTTCTTTGGTATGTATTCGTCTGTAGTGGCGACCTTTCCGCTTCTCAAATGCATGCAACAAAAGATTACACCACACTTTGATCAATCGAACATGTAAAGAATAAGGAAGTTATAAAACTTCTAAAAGTTGGTTATTTTAAAGGAAGTTACAAACTTCCAAAAGTTGGTTATTTGTAGCACTGTCCCACTGTGTGTACCAATTTGTTTACCTTAAAAATTGTAAACAACCGCTGGTCCTCTAAACACAACAAAGTGTTCCCAGTAACTCACATGATCGACCAAATTGATCCTATGACATGTGCTATAAGAGTTTTTATTTGGTTTTTCAGGAATAATGTCATAAACTCTTCGACATACTTTATGTAGTGTTTTTGGTAAAAAAGAGAAAATAAAACAAAACAAGACTAAAAAACAATTGAAGTCGAAAGTAAAGTGAAGTGAAAGTGTAAATTGCAAGGAAGTGTAAAGAAAGCAAGTAAAAAAGACAATAAAAGGCTGGATAATAAACTTGCTCGAAAGTAAAGAAAATGCAAGGTAAAAATACTTTAACATAAATTGCATTGATATGAAATAAGGTGGTGATCTCATCACATACATTCTCTCTTTCCCTTATTTCTCTATACACGGGTACTTTGAGTATTTATGGAGTAACTTGTACAATATGATTCACACCCAATTCTAACACTAGAATTACTATATTTATACTAGTCGAAGGTAACCGCTATTGGCAGTTTACTCCTAAAAATATGCCACTTGACACTTTGCATGTTTTTAAACTTCCAATGTGCGCCACTTGTCTTTATTCAAATTTGAAAGAAACATAACTTTCCCTCCAATATTGATCTCAATTGCTGCACGTCAACCACTCCCAATAATGCTCGGTCGAAACACATTCCTTATACTTAGAAAATATTCTAAGTCCACGTCTTTGTATTCCTTGTATCTTTGACTCAGGCTTCTTCAACTTTGATTTAGTCGAAGCCTTTTATTTCTTCCACAAAACATGATGCTAAAGTCAATGTATCATGAAGTCAATTATGTGTCGAAATTAAGAGCTAACAACATGATGAATCTACTCAGTGTGCATGATGCTTTTGATTGTGGACATTTTTGAGAACATTGATAGTCATTGGAGGCTAGTTTCTTCAATGAATTTTTGTGTAATCATCATCTTTATTCTTACTATTTTATTGTTTTCTATGAGTAACTAATTTACTCTATATGAGGTTTTATGAGATGAACTCTTAATCAATGTGTTGGATGGTGTGTCTAGTTTGACATTATTTGAATGATTGAAGTTATAATTTCTATTTATTTGTTTTTGTGCTGAATGCTTATTTTATGTTGGTCGCTTGCAATTTGATATTAGATGAGTAGAGATTGCTAACACCAAGCCTATGAATATATACTAGATTGGTTTTTGCAACATTAAAATCCGATAAATAAATTGGTTTTAAATTTAATAACGAGAAGGTGATTAGGTTTTACTCAAACCCCTTGCTCCCCTAGTTTCTTAGTGCTTTAGATAAATAATAATGTCGGTATAACAATAAGGTATAATGTATCGACTCTTTGATTTGGAACGTGTTCTAACAATCTACTTGTGACCAGATGATGTAGGATCCATGATACATCATCTAAAGTTATATTGATATCATTAATGGAAAGATGAAATCATGACATTTCGAAGTGTCATCTCTCAACAAAAGCTGACAGAAGACCATGGTTATTGAAACAAAATCTTTTACTACAAACATCCTTCAGTTGAAGGTTTCTAATACCTCTTAAAACCATGTTTCATTTGACCTGGAAGGGGTGATATCTTCCTACCATGGTTAATACACTTTAGTGTATCACATTTATGCTAAAATTATTACATCATGTCAGACAATTCAATTAATATAACAAACAAAAAATTGATGTTTAAAAGCATAAGTAAGAATACATTTTATCTCTCCATCCCCTACAAGAGTAATGACCTGACATGCATATAGAGGAAATAGTGACATGTAATCTGGGCCTCCAGAAAATCCATGAGGTGCAGCAGAAGTAGGTCCGACAAGAGCATTTGTGGAAGGAGCATGTGCGATAGGAACATGTACTGTAGTAGCACATGCATCAACATGAAACCAAGATGCATGGAAGGATGGCGATCCCTTAGAAGTATTAGATGAATGTCCAATCTTACGTGAAAATTTAGCTTTATTTCTCTGTATCGTAACATGTTGAGATAATCGTCCATGCTTGTATCTCTATTGTTCGTCAACCATTTTTCTATAATCACAATATCGATAGACAACATCAGTAAAACCTAACACAACACAGACACTATTTAACCTCAATATATGTGATATAATCAATATATATATATATAATGTTTGAATAACACTATCCAGATGAGTCCGAATATCACTATCTAGATAATTTCACACAAGTGACAAATGATGATAACCAAAATCCTAAAACTTATAAAATTATAAGAGTGACACACATGCAATGGATGGTATATCTAACAATCAATAATTTAGATATCAAAGAAGATATATATGGGATTTCAAAACTGTAAATAAAATGAAATTTTCATACTCAAAAGAAGTAATGTGAAGATGTCAAGCGATAATGTTACCAAACATCTTTCAAATGCCACAACCTTGATTAAAGAAATGTTCGAAACTGATTAATGAAGTTAACTTGTATGAATACTATCTGAATGGTGTGTCTGTATAGCGTTCTCAAGACAAATAATTTTTCCATTGAACATGAGGTGTAAAGAGAAACTATGTTCAATGAGAACACAAATCTCGATGAAAAGCTAATAGTGATTTTATATATTTAGCATAATAGTGATTTTTTTTTGTTACAAAGCCTAATTACTAGATACTCTTTCTTATAATTTTTAGGATTAAATATGTTTGTGGTACTCCTAAATATCTCAATTTTCGGTTTTATTCTCTCAAAATATTTTTTTCTAAAGAATGATCCTCTTATAATTTTTCATCTACACTTTTGGCCCCTTTTGTAAATTAGCGACAAATTTTACAACTTAGTGACAAAATTAGTGACAGTTTTAGCTACGACTTATTACTTAGCGACTGAATTAACAACGATTTTAGTGAAAATTTTAGTATTAGAGACCAAAAGTGTGAATGTAATTTTTTAGGAGGACCATTCTTTGAAAGAAATATTTTGAGAGACTAAAAATGAAATTGAGATATTTAGGAGGACCATCAACATATTTAACCCTAATTTTTATGTGTTTATTGATGTGCTTGAGAAACTTTGGTGACAAGTTTTGTCACGCTAAAATCTATGAGCAGTACTCAACATGCCTATAGTCAGAAGATACTGGTGGAAGGTTTAAATAACAATTTTAGCGTCAATGTGGAAGAATTGAAAGCAAAAAGTTTAGGGCTAAGCTGTAACGTTAAAAGATAATGATGAATGCTTGAAGGTAAAGTTCCAAAAAGCTGCTTTTGTGCGTTGATATAGGCCACCTATCAGTATTGCAAACATATTTTGAATTGTGCTTTCTTCCCCATGTATTATGTACTACCATAGTACTGGTACTAGTAGACTAGAGAGTATAACATATTCCTTGAGATGAAACCATTAAATAATAAAAAGGCCAAAGACCGAAGTTTGGAGACAACACCAAAGCTGAGAAATATCTATAAAAGGATTTATGTTGGGATGACAATTTTTTATATAGAAATTTAGAGAGATAAAGTTAGTAACAAATAGAGAAGGAATAACCAGAGTTTGACGAACCTCTAGTCCCATCACTTCTGAAGAAATACTACATAATCAGAGGTGACACAAGACGTCTCTTGTTGGCTGAAGGTTGCAAGTAGTTGAAATGTCACTCTTAAGTTTACTATTTTTCTTTCTTTATTGTTTAGAAATGTTGAACTTATTACTTTCCTGTTGCATTTATTTTGCTCACCATGAGCTAAAACTTCTTGTTTTGGTCATTGTGAAATTTAATGAGAAATTAATATTTTGTGTGTTATGGTATGGAATCAATGACTTATTTTGTCATATACTTTGCTGATATATATATATATATATATATATATATATATATATATATATATATATATATATATATATATATATATATATTTATTTATTTATTTCTTAGGTTGATCATCTTAAAAATGGATAATTATTTATTAGTGTTAATGAACCATCTAATAAATGGAAATCATGACAATTATGGATAAAAAATATGAGAATACTTTGTCAGTTTAGTTACTTTAGATATAAAGAGGTAGAGCCATAAATGAAAGAATAACTTATCAAATAAATGCATAGTTGTATTGTGAGGCTATAGAATTTGAAGCATAGTGAATTAATGCATATACCTTGACATTGTAGGCATACATTACTAGATCATGTTTTGGTCTCATCCGTCACGACATAACATATCATATTCACGCATAAGAAGAAATTATTAAACTGATCATTGCCCAACATACTAATATTCCATTATGTTAAAACCTTTACTTTCTAGTTGTAATTTCCTGTTTCGGACCAAGTGACAACCATAAATTATTTATCATCTTTGCTCATGTTATTTTCACAATTTCTTGGAATGAAAATCAACATAAGTTAATACAATATTCGTGGAAACGAAACTCTTACTTTTAACACTTCCTAATAGTTTTAAGTGTGTATGTATGCACATAGAAAATGATCTTACCTGATCAGGAAGGTCTTCCAAGGATTTGAAGACTGGGCCAGAGAGTGAGGTGAGTGAGGGGGTGTACCTGCAAGGTGCTCCAATGCTTAAGTCAGAAGAGGTACAAAAAGTTAAGGTTGTTTCCGAGTGAGTTAGAATACCTGACCCTTTGCTATGAAAGGGTATTTATATTGAGCCCCCAGCGCTGGGCCAAGGCTCCTAATGGGCTGGATTTAGCTAGGCCCAAGGAGGAGCTGCCAGGGGACGCGTAAGAAGCGTGAAGACCTAGACCAAAGGTCTGTTCCCTGGTCCAACTGCCCCTATCCCTCAGGAGATAATACAGGGGAGTTGGGTGACGTGCCAGATGAGGTGGCAGACATGATTCTGCCCGACATAGCTCACGTGCCCGTGATATGGGTAGGTGATATATGAATGGAGGTCAGCTGGTGGGGGGTGCGCGTCTCTGCCCGACACGCAAGAGAGTTGTCGAGGTGACGTCTCATCGACATGGATGGTTGGGCCCTTGCCCGGCGCATCCATCTGCCCGGACGTTTGGGCCTGTACCCGACAAGCATTGGGCCGTGCCGGGCATGTCGTCATGGCCCAGTCCAGAACAGGAGCCCCCTAAGTCGAGTCTCTGAGTTAGAGTGATGACTTGTATTGCAACCTGGGTTCCCTGTGTCGAGGGAGAGGCACAGACGTATGGCATGGGAGATTCCAATAGACTTGTTCGCGAGCTCCTCTTTCCACGGTAGTGTCGGGGATGGAAAGTGATCGATGGATGTGCACCTTCCTCGTAATGACCGAGGGCTTGGTGCGGGGATAGGATGTCTTGATGAGTCGGGGAGACGGACAGATGCCCGACGTCGCTTCAGTTTCTCTTTTGGGTAGACGTGTTCCAGACTTAATGGCGTCGCTTCGTTTTGTGTGCAAAGGCGGCGTAGGCAGTAGGTAATGATGACCTAGCGCGTTGGCCCACGCGCCAGGGACTATAAAAGGAAGTTGAGTGACTTTATTTTCACTTTTTCGCTCCTACGTTCACCGGAAGTTTTGAAGAATCCTCCTGCTTCTGCTTGTTTGCCGCCTGAACCACCGTCTCAGCCCGTCTCGTTGCCTGAACCACCGTCTCTGCCCGTACGCCACCGTCTCTTTCTCAACTTCCTATATGTCAGGTACCATTTTTCTTCTGTAACCTACTATTTTTCCTTCTGTTTGTGTCAAATATCTGCAAATGCATGTTATATTCGTAGTAGGTTGGTTAGATTTGACGTAGGAATAGTAGAATGGACTGTAGATGGACTATAGATGGTAAAAAATAGGGTTAGGGTTAGACTGTCCCGGGAAGAAATTACATATGCCGGGCAATATTTGCATAAGCATGTATGAACTTTCTGCCCGGTCTCTTAAGAACGTGCGTATGTTTGCGTCGTACAGTCAGTGTCCGTTGCTGCTACGCCCTTTCACTTGACCTGCGGTGGAAGGGTGGATTTGATATGACGTCGAATTCACTCTTTCTGTCTGCGTTTCAGGTGCTACCGGGCGTTTACGACCGAGGAGGGAAGACTCCGGGTCCTCGTCTGAAGATGCGGCCATCGCTCGTCTACCTGTCGGGGATGGGAGTGCCAGGGACGGTACTGAGCACGCCTCGTCCTCCGGGCAGGTTGATCTCTCCTGGGTTGCGGATGAACCTTTGGAGGAGGAGTCCTATTTCTGTGACGAGGCTATCCCCGCATACGCCGTGGTCGAAGACAGAAGCCGGGAAGATCCGGAGAATTGGTATTGCTGTGCCCCCAAGGAGGAGGACCGTATATGCCATCACTTCCCGGGGAAGCAGTTCACAATGTACGAGTTTGCTTTCCGGGAGGCGGGGATCAGGCTGCCCTTTAACTCCTTCCAGATGTCGATCTTTAAGTGGCTTCGGCTGGCGCCATCCCAACTGCATCCCAACGCCCTCGCTTTTATGCGGGCATTCGAGTTGGTCTGCCGTTTCCTCGGCATTGGGTGCACTCGAGCCCTTTTCTTCCACGTCTTCCACCTCCAGCGATCCGGCCTCTGTGGGCGCCACAGTTGGGTTTCTTTTAAACAGCCCGTGCGTTTGTTCAAGACGTACGTGGACTCTGCCCGTCATTTCAAGGGTCGTTGGTATGTGGTGATGCCGATCACCCGTGCCGCCCTTCATTCCCTTTACTATTATCAACGAGCATCAAACGGGGAGGAGACATTGATGTCGAAGATACCGCTGAGGTGGCAGCGCGATCATTTCGACCTCTCCACCGCCCACTATAGAGTCAAATTTGCGATGCTCGGTGTTGAGGATAGGCTCGCATACAAGAAGCTGGTTGATTACGTGCAGAGCTTCAATCTGGGGGTCTGGACGAATCGACAGGGCGTGCCCTATCTTGACGAGGCTGGAATGCCCATCACTGAGACCCGCATCATTAACACGAAAGCCTTGCTCGAGTGCAGCACCGAGGAGAAGGCTTTAGAATTATTGAGTAGGCAGATTTTCCCCTGATCTTTATTTTTGTCCATGTTTCCGCTCGCTAATGTTTGTGTGTGATGTTTTGCAGGTGCCATGCCCAGTACGCGTGATCGGGTCCTGAAGCTGGCCAACCAGGTCGGTGCGTCTGACCGGGTGCCAAAAAAGAAAAAGAAGACCGTGGCCCGTGTTCAGGTGACCGGTGCTGATGCTGGGGTTGGGACTTCGAACACAGCAAGTCCGACACCTTCCTCTCCTCCTCGGGCGTCGACGATAAACATCCCTGATAGTCCGCCTTAATCGGCCTCTCCTCTCCATAAACGGAAACGTCCGGCGGGGACTCTTTCGAGGTCATCCTTAGGAAGTCCGGGTGGACCGGGCAGCTATTTGTTACCCCCCTGCTATGTGGAGCGGTCGTTCTTCAAAGTCGAGGATGCGATCGCGGTGCCGGCGCCTGAGGCAAAGGCTATCCTGGACCAAGATGCTGGTGTCCTACGCAAGGAGCTGGCTAGAGACCTGGCAGCTGTCATCCGGGTGATGGAGACGGCCATGGTCTTGACCGATACCTCAGTCTCTACTGCCTCCCTGGAGGACGCTCTCGTGCAGGTTCGGTCGGAGAAGGATAAGCTGTCCAAAGACCTGTCGGACTATAAGGAGGAGCATCAACTGCAGGAGGGGCTGAATAAGAAATTGGAAGAGGCAGAAAAGGAGCGGGACCAGCTGAAGGCGGCCAAGGTGAGCTTGGAGGAGCAGGTGGCCGGGCACCAGAAGCTGATCGAGGACAATGCTGGACTGCGGGCTCAGCTTGAATCTCTCGAGGAAAAGGTCCGTCCTTTGGCTGATGAGACCGAGGAGGAGCTTGCCCTTGGTTCCCGTGGCGAGCTATTGGGGCACATACGCTCTCTCAACCAAGACCTCGTGGCTGTATTCAAGGAGGGTTTCGACAATGCCGTCGAACAACTGAGGCTTCTGAATCCTGAGTTGGTGACGGAGGGGTCGGCCCATAATTACTGCGTCCGGGAAGGAGAGATTGTATGCGCTTTCGAAGCTGAGGAGGAGCTGGGGGATGACGAGGATGAGGTGGAAGATGCTGAGGAGGTGCTCCGGGCGGAGTCTTGATTATTGTTTTTTCTTTTGATTTGTTGTTTTTGTTATGGCCTGCGTGCCTTGTTATGTGGCTTGCGTGCCCTTTATGTATTTTGGCCTTCGGGCATATGTAATTTGGCCTTCGGGCGTACTTGGCCTCGGCCATTGTTATGTTATTCTGTTTTAAATATATGAATGTTTTCTGTTGTCATTCATTGTGTTCGGTTATGCGTTATATTTTCTTGTTTATGAATTTATATTCTGCTCGACCTCGTTAGTCTCCTCGGTTTAGGGAACCGACGAAGCGTCGGGCTTTGTGCCCGTTTGGATCGAAGCCCGGGTTCGTTGTTCGGACTCTGGCTTCGAGGCTTGGGCTTTCCCATCGCGAGCTGGGTGCCCTGCCTGTCGTGGTACTTCGACGTTGGGTCTCGATCGAGATCCCAATCGTCGGGGAGGGTTATGTTCGCTGTGTGGCCCCGGTTCGTCCCCGGGCCTTGCGGTTCCTCTTTGGGGGTTTGGAGACGAAGAGCGTGGTCGTACCACCCACGTCTCCCCGTGATACATTTTAGCTGTAATATTGTCTACGTTTTTCTGCGTTCCATGGTCGAGCGAGTTCTTCCCCTTGTAGGTTTTCTAGGTAATAGGCCCTGTTGCTCGTCTTGTCGCGGACGCGGTAGGGGCCTTCCCAGTTGGCGGCCAGTTTACCCTCTTTTGGGTTTTTCTGGTTTCTTCTGAGGACCAGGGTGCCGACCTGGAACTCTCTTCTTATGACCTTCGCATCGTGGCGTAGTGCTATTTTTTGTTTGAGGGACATTTCCCTGAGGGCTGCTTCGGAACGGATCTCTTCTACTAGGTCGAGTTCGGCTCTAAGGGTCTCGTCGTTCATTTCCTCGTCTAGGGGTTCCTCTATCCGCCTCGTTGGTTCCCGTATTTCCACCGGAATGACTGCTTCGGTGCCGTAAGTCAGTCGGAATGGGGTCTCCCCGGTGGTGGAGTGTGGTGTCGTGCGGTAAGCCCATAGGACGCTATGTAGTTCCTCGACCCACGCCCTCTTCGCCTCGCCGAGCCTGCGTTTAAGGCCACGTAAGATTACTCTATTGTCCGCCTCCGCTTGCCCGTTCGTCTGTGGATGTTCGACAGACGTGAAATGCTGTTTAGTATCGAGGCTGACGATGAAGTCTTAGAATCCTCCGTCCGTGAATTGCGTCCCATTGTCCGTGATGAGGGCCTGGGGTACGCCGAACCGAGCGAGGATGTTACGTTTAAAGAACCGGAGAATGTTCTGTGCGGTTATTTTAGCCAATGCCTCTGTTTCAATCCATTTCGTAAAATAATCCACCCCGACGATGAGGTATTTATTCTGGTACGATCCGGTGACAAAAGGTCTGAGGATGTCCATGCCCCACCATGCGAAGGGCCACGGGGAAGACAATGGTTTTAGGTCATTCGGGGGTGCGAGGTGCATGTCGGCGTGTCGCTGGCATTTGTCGCATTTTTTTACGTGCTCCTTTGAGTCGTTTTGCATGGTCGGCCAGTAGTAGCCCGCTCGAAGGACTTTTCGCGCGAGTGATCGTCCGCCGAGGTGTTGGGCGTTAATCCCCCGGTGTATTTCTCCAAGTATGTCGGGAACTTTCTCTTCCTCGACACACTTAAGTAACGGGATGGAGAACCCTCTACGATAGAGTTTACCTTCGAGGAGTACGTATGAGCATGCCCGTCGTTTGGTGGTGGCCGCCTCCTTTGGGTCGACGGGGAGTTCGTCTTTTGTTAGGTAATTGTAGATGGGTGTCATCCAACAGTGAGCATCCCCGATCGCGTTGACCTCGAACGGAGGAGGTAATTTTTCGATGCTAGGTCGATGAACGATTTCTTGAATTACGGATTTGTTTCCGCCCTTTTTCCTCATGCTGGCTAGTTTTGAGAGGATATCTGCCCGTGTATTGTGCTCGCGAGGTACGTGTTGAACTTCCCACTTCTCGAATTTCTCAATTTTTTCTTTGACAAGGGACAAGTATTCGACGAGGTTGTCGTTCTTGGTTTGGTATTCTCCTCGTACTTGCGATGCCACGAGCTGGGAGTCTGTGGATATTTTTACTTCTTTTGCTCCCAGGTCCTCGGCTAACCTCAGGCCGGCGATAAAAGCCTCGTATTCGGCTTGGTTGTTCGACGTTGGGAAAGCCAGTGCTAATGAGACCTCGATCAAGATCCCATCATTATTCTCGAGGATGATCCCGGCTCCGCTGTCTGATGTGCTGGAGGCGCCGTCGACGAAGATCGTCCACTTGTGGGCACCGCCCGCCGGTGTTGGGCAGTGGGTCATTTCCGCGACGAAGTCGGCCAGTGCTTGGGCTTTCAAGGCCTTTCTATTTTCGTATTGTATGTCGAATTCAGAGAGTTCCAGTGACCATTTGAGCATTCTGCCGGCCATATCTGGTCGCCCGAGTAATTGTTTGATCGGCTGGTCGGTCCTTAATTTTATCGTATGTGCGAGGAAGTAATAACGTAGCCTCCTCGCCGCATTTATGAGGGCCAGGGCGACCTTTTCGATTTGCTGATATCGGAGCTCAGGGCCTTGGAGTGCTTTGCTCGTAAAATAGATGGGTTTTTGTCCTTCGTCGGTCTCCCTTATTAGGACGGCGCTGACGGCCTCGGTCGCCACGGATAGATATAGGTATAGGGTTTCCTTTTCCAATGGTCGTGATAAGACCGGGGGTTCGGAGAGAACCTTTTTCAAATGGAGTAATGCATGCTCGCACTCGTCGATCCAGTCGAAGCTGGCCTCTTTGCGAAGGAGTCTGAAGAATGGCAGTGCGTGCTGGGCGGACTTGGCGATGAAACGGGAGAGTGAGGCGAGTACTCCGTTGAGGGATTGGATTGATTTCTTGGTCCTCGGGGTCGGAAATTCTGAGAACGCCCGGCATTTGTCGGGGTTGGCTTCGATCCCCCTTTCGGTGAGGTAGAAACCTAGGAATTTTCCTGCCCGTACCCCGAACGTGCATTTTTCAGGATTGAACCTCATTTTGCATTGCCTCGCCTGCTCGAAAACTTTGGTTAGGTGTCGAGCATGGGTAACCTCCTCGTGTGACTTGACGATCATGTCGTCCATGTATACTTCGAGCATGTCCCCTATTTCTTCCTTGAAGACTTTGTTCATCATGCGTTGGTACGTGGCACCGGCGTTCTTCGGCCCGAACGACATTACGTTGTAATAGTAATTGCCCGTTGGGGTCATGAATGCCGTGTGTCTCTTGTCTGTGGGCGACATAGGGATTTGGTTGTATCCACTATATGCGTCCATGAAGGACAAGAGTTTAAAACCTGCAGAATTGTCTACGAGCATATCTATATTAGGGAGGGGGAAAGCATCTTTCGGGCAAGCCCTATTAAGATCAGTATAATCAACACACATGCGCCATTTTCCATTATTTTTCTTAACGAGGACTACATTAGAGAGCCAGGTTGTGTACTGGGCTTCAGAAATAAAATTTGCCTCTAAAAGGTCTTTTACAGCTCGTTCGGCAGCCTCCGCCTTCTCGGGGGACTGTTTGCGCCTACGCTGTGCTATGGGCTTGACTGCCCGATCTAAAGCTAGCTGGTGACACGCGATCTCAGGATCCAGCCCGAGCATTTCTGCAGCATTCCAGGCAAAGAGGTCAGAGTTCTCTTTGAGGCATGCCACGAGCTTCTCCCTTGTTCCCTCGGGCAGTCCCTTGCCTATCTTTACTGTCCTTTCTGGATCGTCCCCGAGAGGAATGAGTTCGAACTCTCCGTCGGGGATTGGTCGGACCGGGTGTTCGAGAGATTGTTCCTCGGTGGGCTTCCCTTCTTCGGTTTCGTCTAGCCCAATGCGACAGTCGAGGTCGATGGCGTTAACTCCCCGGGGAGGATCCTCGGTCCTGAGTTTTTTGTTGTTGTTGCTACTCTTTGTGTTGACCATGGCCTGTCCTTTTACCGCAGCGTCGTAGCACCGTCGGGCAGCTTCGATGTCACCGTGGATGGTGACCACGCGACCCAATTTGGTGTAGTATTTCATCTTTAGGTGGACGGTGGATGGGACCGCGGTGAGTTCGGCCAGTGTCGGGCGTCCAAAGATGAAATTGTAAAGGGATGGACAGTCCACGACCAGGAATTGGATCTTGATTTCCCTGGCCGTTTCCTGCTCCCCGAAGGTGACGAGGAGCTCGACATATCCCCACGGCCTTGTTGTTGCTCCGTTGAATCCCTGGAGGTCGGATCCGACGTAGGGGGCCAGGTTGGTCTTGTCTAATTTCAGAGTCTTGAAGAGGTGGACATACATGATATCCACTGAGCTGCCTTGATCGACCAGGATGCGCCTGACGTCGAACTGGGCCATCTTTGCCCTGATCAATAGTGGGATGCCCGAATTCGGGGATCCGCCCGGAAGTTCCTCCAGAAAGAAGGATATTGGGTTGGATTTACCCCGATATTTTGTCAGCGTCGCCTTTTGCTCGGGGGCAGTCAGTAGGAGCTCGTCGAACTTGCGTTTGACCGAGAGGGCAGCGGCTTCACCGTTAATTCCTCCACCTGATATAACCAGTGCGGTTGGGAAATCTTCCCAGGGGATAAGTGCAGTGATTCTACCTTCGGGCGATGGCTCGGGGAGGATGAAATCTTCCGGGCGTGACACGCAGAGGGCCACTTGATAAGGAGAGTTGTCGGGGGGTGTTTCTTCCCGGGGTCTCTTCTTCTCTGCCTCGTCATGTCTGGGGGTTTCGTTCCTCCTCGTATACTGTTTTAGGTGCCCTTCTTGGATTAAAATCTCTATCGCATCCTTCAGGTGGATGCAGTCTTCGGTCACGTGGCCGTGGCTCCTGTGGAACCGGCAGTACTTGGATTTGTCGGTGTGAGGTTTTGGTGCAGATGGTTTTGGGAACCTTACTCTGCCCTGTTTGAACTCAGAGTTGATGCATTCTGCGAGGATGCGCTCGCGAGGAGCTGTCAGTAAGGTGTACTCGCTATATCGGCCCGCGGGGCCTCTTCCTTCTCGGAGCTCGCGAGGTCTTTCTTCCCTTCGCTTGTCCCCGTTGCGACGGGGGATGTTTGGCTCCTCGCGTTTGGGGTGGTCGGTATCCCCAGCACCACGGCCGCTGCGGGCGTTGTGGGCCACCTGTTTTTCCTCGTATCTGATATAGGCTTGGGCCTTGTGCAGGAGTTCGTTCAAGGTGCGGGGAGGCTCGATCCCGACGGCTCTGCTAAGTTCACTGCCGGGCAAGAGTCCTCTTTCGAGGAGATACTTCTTCATGTGTTCGGTGGTATCCACCTCGACAGCTTCCTGGTTGAATCGCTCGATGTACGAGCGCAGTGTTTCCTTCTTCTTTTGTACTATGGCTTCAAGGGTCGCCTCAGTCTTGGGGTGACGACGGGAAGCCGTGAAGTGCCTGGTGAACATGGACCTCATGACTCTCCAAGATGTGATGGATTCGGGAGCCAAGCTTTTGTACCAAGCCATGGCCCCTTTCCTGAGGGTTGTTGAAAACAACCGGCATTTGAGATGACCGGTGATATCATTGCGGTAGTCGAGCATCGCGTTGACGTTGTCGACGTGGTCGTCGGGATCGGTAGTCCCGTCGTACACAGCTAGATTGGGCGGTTTCTCCATGCCTTTGGGGAGCGGGGCTTCCATTATTGCCCGAGACAGGGGACAGTGCAAGTCTTCCTCGTCGCTCCTTAATGGAGATAGTTCATTGTTGTCGAGGCTGCGCCCGCGCCTTGGTGATGTTCCTGATCGATCATTGTCACGACGGGCGCGTGCCCTGCTGACGTGAGGTTCTGGAGAGCGACGCCCTCGCTTCTTTGTTGGCTCTGGACGTTGCTGTGTCCTCCTCTCCTGCTGGGGTCGGACTTCCTGTCGCTCAGCTTCGAGGGCCATGATTCTCTCGTGCTGCTGGTAGAGCATAGAACCGGCCTGGTTGAGGTCATTCACCATGGCAATCATGGTGGCGTCTCCTTCAATGGGGACGGGGATGGGATGAAATGCCTCGACCCCCTGGTTTTGGGTGTGAGGGACATCCCCGTTGTTTTGGGGCTCCGGAGACGGGGTAGATGGACGACCGTCTCGAGCGTCTGCTTCATGGGGTTGCGGGCCATCATCCATAGTGTAGTCGACGAGGGGACGGCTGCGCTTGCTAGGTTGTTCTCCGGCCATGTTGGAAGGACAGGAATGAATGAGCTTTGATCCTCTGTTGATGAAGACGGGGATAGCTAGTTCCCACAGACGGCGCCACTGATCTTACCTGATCAGGAAGGCCTTCCAAGGATTTGAAGACTGGGCCAGAGAGTGAGGTGAGTGAGGGGGTGTACCTGCAAGGTGCTCCAATGCTTAAGTCAGAAGAGGTACAGAAAGTTAAGGTTGTTTCCGAGTGAGTTAGAATACCTGACCCTTTGCTATGAAAGGGTATTTATATTGAGCCCCCAGCGCTGGGCCAAGGCTCCTAATGGGCTGGATTTAGCTAGGCCCAAGGAGGAGCTGCCAGGGGACGCGTAAGAAGCGTGAAGACCTAGACCAAAGGTCTGTTCCCTGGTCCAACTGCCCCTATCCCTCAGGAGATAATACAGGGGAGTTGGGTGACGTGCCAGATGAGGTGGAAGACATGATTCTGCCCGACATAGCTCACGTGCCCGTGATATGGGTAGGTGATATGTGAATGGAGGTCAGCTGGTGGGGGGTGCGCGTCTCTGTCCGACACGCAAGAGAGTTGTCGAGGTGACGTCTCATCGACATGGATGGTTGGGCCCTTGCCCGGCGCATCCATCTGCCCGGACGTTTGGGCCTGTATCCGACAAGCATTGGGCCGTGCCGGGCATGTCGTCATGGCCCAGTCCAGAACAGAAAATAACCACAAGTTGTTGGCGTTGTTGCCAATGATTGTGTCACTAACACTTTGATTCTTATTGAAATTGTAAAATATGTTAAATTTGATGTTTTCTATCTTTTGGTGTCACGACAGGTGCGTGGTTAATACATGTGCAAATTCTTAACCCCAACTTATAGAGGAGACCTAGAGCCAGAAAGAACTTTCAGACTCTTGAGGAGATATCAAGTTGTCAATAAACTCACATGTACCACTGTTTTGGCTAAACTATTTGAAGAAGTTTAAGAAGATCTTGAAGTCCATCAACAAGGAAATGGCAAAAACATATATCATTGGCATTGTTAATGACATGGAAAGAAGTATTACAAACTATGCTATTTTTGACCCTAATTCCATGAGTAGTGATATTATCAGACCATAGATCACTATGGCTCAGTTTGAGTTTAAGCCCATGATGTTTCAAATTCTATAAGCTATTGGCCAACACTCAACCGCTACAACTGATGATCATCACTTGCATTTGAGGCACTTTTTGGAGGTTGTTAGTAACTTTAAGATCTATAGAGTCACTGATGATGCTTTTAGGTTGAGGCTTTTTCATATTCTCTAAGGCATAAAGCTAAAAGTCAGCTCAATTATTTGGAACCTAATTCCATTTCCACATGGAATGAGTTGGCTGAGAAGTTTTTATTCAAATATTTTCCCGAATAAAAAAAATAAAAAAATGAGAAATAAAATATTTATTTGATTCTTGGGGATATATTCAAAGAGTTATTAGACAATGTCAACACAATGGAATCCCAATATGTATTCAACGAGAAACATTTTATATTTGTCTGAGTCTACCATCAAGGAATATGTTGGTTGCATCCTCTAGTGAGGAATTATTGTATAAATCTTACACTAAAGGTTGTGAGTTGATTGAGAACATTACTACCAATACCATTCAATGGCCAATCACAAGAACTGCAACTGCTATAACTCAAAAGAAGCTAGTTGGTATCCATAAAGTCACCGAGACTACAACTCTTAGTGGTCAGATGGCTCAAACCCACCAAATGGTGAAGACCATGCTAACACCTTCTGACACGCTAGATCCGAGTCTATCAATTTTATTCACAAATACAAGTGCACACTTATTTGAAGAGTGTTCTTTCAATGTTATCCACAGATAATGCTAATGTATCTACAAATGGAAATAACCAGTAGAAATTAATTCAGAAGTCCTTCATGAAAAATAAAAATAATCAATTTCAGAGCCAAGGAGTTGGCACAAAGAATTTAGAAACTCAAAAGAGGCACTCTGCCTAGTACCACTGAGACACCTGCCTTTACTTTTGGTACCAAACATAATGAAACTTGCAAATCCATCTCCTTGAGAAGTGGTAAGGCATATGAAGTGTTAAACTTGAGACTTCACACACAAGAGAGAGGGGAGAGGTGAATTGTGTTGTTTAGAAAAATATGGTTTTGGAAAACTTTGCAAATTAAAATCGAAGCTTAAAATCATTTTGAATATTTAGTAGCAGAAAAAATAATTTGCATAAAGTAAAGAGTTAGGGGAAAGATATGGACACCACAATGTATAGAGGTTTGGTAAAAAAGGAAAGTGACCTACTCCTCTCCCCAAGAATTTATGTTGAGAATATCCAATAAACATTGAGGGTTGTTAGTAGGAAAGACTCACAAACCCCCTTATACAAGGAAATGATGGTTGACCTCCAACCAAATAATACAAGACTATGATATATAGAAATTTAAGTATTTTCCTCCAAACGGAGAATCGAGGCGATTCGTCCTTTCTCTAGAAACAAGGATCTTGGAGCAGTTAGTCTTCAAGCTCCTAAACCTTGTAAGGTTTTACAAAGGCTAAGCTCACAAACCTTAAGCCTTGGTTTCACATGGGATAATTAATAACTTGTGAGATTTTAATATCAGATTAATATCACACCTATGGAGCTTTTAATGTTGGGATGAGCTTCAAACTATCTTGGTTTTATCACGGGTTGGGCATGAACGTATGAGATTTTAATACGAGTTGATCTCTAACCTAAACTAGGGTTTGGTCACACAATCTCCAAACCAAATATTTTAACGGGTATTACTTCTAACTCAAACATATCCCTAAATGGATAATATTCAACCAAGGTAAATACAAAAGACCCCCTTGGTGAATTTACAAGTTTACCCTTCTAGAATTACAAAATATTCTCACTCATAAAAAGACTTTACCCACAAAGACCCTATGGCTAAAATATTAGTGAGAGTAAGTAAACAAAATGTTATATATATATATATATATATATATATATATATATATATATATATATATATATATATATATATATATATATATATATAGAGAGAGAGAGAGAGAGAGAGAGAGAGAGAGAATTGTGTTAAAACACGATTCTGGATGGAAAAAAAATGAGAAAAGTGACCTCTATAGCTAAAGGTTGTCTCAAAAAGGAATTTCAAATTAATACTTTTTATGACCATCTAATTGATTGGCACATGTTCACAATCAATTAGAAGTTTGAAATATAATCAATTATAAGTTTATCAAAGAAAGAAAAATATATCTAACTATTGCACATTATTAAGGCGATGTCCTAATCGCTTGTGGCTCAATTTTGAGCTGAGATAATCGATTAAACAAAAGTACCAATTGATTAGATAATTCAACATTCTGCCTCTAGCTATTTTGATAGTTCCTAATTAATCTAGCACA
This sequence comes from Lathyrus aphaca, assembly GCA_963966055.1. NCBI lineage: Eukaryota > Viridiplantae > Streptophyta > Magnoliopsida > Fabales > Fabaceae > Lathyrus > Lathyrus aphaca. The sequence continues at coordinate 114,702,783 of OZ014520.1, forward strand.
ACTTCAAAATGTTTTTGAAGATATTTTCTTTGGTAAAAATAATTTGAAAATATATTTTAGTATGTGTGCGCTTTTACAATAAATGCCTTTTGCATTGTAGTTGTTTCACTCACTGCTAAAATATGAGGGTTCTAAGCACTTCAAGACTTTGCAAAATACTTTCTCTTTTGTAGACACTTACTTGAGTGTATTGAGATAAGAATTTAGTTATATTTCATTTGATTTCCATCATTAGATAGTCAAGTTCTATCAAACCATAATTATTAGGTTTGCATCTTTATCTGGTTAATCGTTCATGCTTGACTTATCATAAAACCTTAGTTTTCATCACTAAAAGTTCACTTGTTAAAAGCATATCACCTGCAAAACAAGGTTCCAAATTTTCCACCTTTTTGATGATGAAAACACATCTCTCAGGGGAGGTGGTAAAAAAAACAATGCATATTTATTTAGAGTGATTAAAATCCCTAAAAGTTAATGCATATTCTACCACAACTAAGGAATCTTTAAAGTGAGTTTCTTTTACTTCGTTCTTGCATGGGTATCGCCAAATTATTTTTTGACCTTAGAACATGTCAATCTAATCATATAAAAAATTATATATTTGGTTTGATAAAGAGCTGTGAAGGGCGGTTAAATACATCATGGTTTGGGGATTGGGTTTGTACTCGGCAGTAGAGGCCGACTCATACGCGTTTGTATCTTATAGGGTCCAATCTTAGGTGTTATAAGATCATATATTGAGAGATAATGGGATATGTGGTATGAACATTGATTTTGACAGAGATTTGGATGGCTTAAGTGTCGTGATTCCAAATTTTAACCTTAGAAGTTTTACTAGAAAGGACATCATCCTTCCTAAAGCACAATATGTTTTGGTGACTGACATTTTTACTAAAAAGGTTCAGGACATGGATGTAAAGTTTGACATGACCACAAGAAAAAAAATAGTTTTTGGTTGTTTACAAGCATCACATGCTAAAGTTTTTCTCTGTAATATCCTTATTGAAGGTTGCCAACATATATTCCCGGTAGAGTACCATACCATCCTTAAATAATTGCTTATGATTCCCTTATTTCTTAATGATGAGGTTTGTCCTATTTTTTGCAAGGTGTGCTTGGATACATTTAAGGAACACACCATTCATTGTAAGGAGCATTCAGGATTCGAATACCGATATGATTTTGGTAATGATGTCTTATTTGATATTTTTAGGCGTGCCGAGGTATCTGTGAAGAAAGAGATGCTTGTGAAAATTTTGACTCACGGGTAGGGATGACAAAAATATCCATACCCGCGAATATCCGTGGATAAAATCTGTAACGGGTACGGGGCAAATAACTTAATAGATATTTGTGTTAGACGGTGTGGCTAGTGATCGAGAGGGGGGGGGGGGGGCTGAATAGATCACCTCCTTGATAACAAGGATTTAAAAATACTTTTCAGAGTTTTTGAAAATTAGCGGAAAATTACGATCCCGAATCGACTTCCGTTTATTCTGGATCAGCTACTAGAAAACCGACACGCGAATAAATGCTGGACTTATGTTAGGATGTCAAAGACTTATTAACACAAGATTAATATGTATCAAATGCACTTCTCATTAAATTCAATTTCCAATGAACAAAACTTAGCTGACAGTTTTGTCAAACACTTGGCGTATATGTGTTCAATGATTAACAATAATGGTGATTAGATAAACATTTTCTTACCGTTATTGTACCATGAAACATAAAGACACAATACGCCAACGGAATCACAAAATTGTTGAAAACGTAAAGAGAGATAGAGAAAGAATACGATACGCAGAGATTTGGTAAGGAAGTTCCCCACTTTCGTCCTTGTGTGTGGGTACGTCTCCCTCTCAATTTCAAACCGAAATTGAGACTTTGTTATATAAATAATGCTGAATTCGTTGTTTACAAGGTTACAATACAAAATCAGAAATCTAAACCCCAAGATCTTCCTCTTATATGAACCTTCACTTGATCTGAGCGTAATCAATAATTCCCTGCAAGTAATGCGAACAATTCACCAGTTCCACGACCTGTTTGCGAAATAACCATATTTCCAAACCCTACGTTGCAGTTGAATATGTTCTGCAAACGTGACTAACAAACCTCAAGGACACACCCGTTTTTGAAGGACAAACCAAATGTTTTTTCCTCGAAACCCCCTTCAAACCTTCAACTCAGCTAGATCCTTGATCGTTCCGCTGAATGTTATCTCGTTGATCCTTTAATCCAAAGAACAAGAATGATTGTGTGTTGATGTTCTTGAATCAAAGTGATTGAGAAGATGATGAAGATGAAGTATCTTTCAGGTCTCTAAAACTGCTCACAAATTGATGCACACCAAACTTACTTTGATTGTATTTTATCAATTTTCACCCGGGAATTCGCTTCACCCTAAAAACAAAACTGCCATAGCCTTTTATATGTCAAAACATAAACTATTAGAAGAAAAACAGAATTATGTATCGATGCCAACCACGTATGAATCGATACATGTTAGTTTTATAACATGTATGAGTCAATACACAGATGTATGAATCGATGCATACTGAAGCTTTGATTAATTTCAGAAAATTAATTCGAGCATGCATCGATACATATCACGAATGAATCGATATAAAGCTTATTTCCAGAAACAAAAATGAAGCATGTATCGATGCAACACACGTATGGGTCGATACATAACATGTTTTACAGAAACATAAAAGAAGCATGTATCGATGCAAAATTCGTATGAATCGATACATACTGAAGCAAAAACAATTTTGTGATTATAACAAAAAATGAGTCGATGCAAAACACGAGTATATCGATACATACATAAGCAAAATTGTTTTTATGATTTCTTTTAATGTATGTATCAATCCAAAGACATTTATACTAAAGCACAATAAACACAAAGACATTTATCATATAATTTGCTATCATACAAAACTAACCCAAAGTAAAGGGTTGCTCACAAACTCCCCCTTTTTGATGATGGCAAATTTTTGCAAGATGTGTAAAACACTCCCCCTGAGTTTGTGCATAGCTGTCAACATCTTCATTTCTTTCTTCTTCTCCCCCTTTGTCAACATCAAAAAGAAGAAAAAAAACAGTCTATTCGAAGCAAGAATGTTGTAACAATAAACAAAAACATTGATATAGAAGCTAAACAATCACAAATAAAGAAGCTTAACATGAAAAAAAATCACTCACAAAGAATGACACAGTAAGGGCAAAAACAACACAATTAAACAAAAGAAATATGGAAATAAGCATTGAACTGTTAAGAAGTATTTAGAATTACATAAGCAACACCAAAACATATAAAGTTTGAACAATAAAACAAAGAAACAAAATCAACATGATTATGAAAAGCAAATAATTTATTGTTTTTAAAAGTTCCCATGTATCGACACAAAGTACGTATGTATCGACACATACTGTAACAAGTTCGAAAAATGTGAAATAATAAAAACATGATTCGACTCATAACACGGATGTATCGACCGCAACCTTGAATGTATCGACACATACATCTGTTGCATCGATACATACTGATGCCAAACCAAGTTTTAATTAATTTTTGAACAAACCAGTTGAGATGTAGTATGAATCATGTCAGGATAATGATGCCAAAGTATAATTCACAAACCAATTATTAATGCTCAAACAACATATGTAAAGAAGTACATATAAACGATCTTAAAAAATATGTTCTAACATACACCAATCACACAGTTCCAACAAGATATATAAAGGAATTATATTACCTCAGTTGATGTAATCTTATGAAGTATGAATGAAGTCTAAAATCAAATCTCAACAAACAAGGTGAGACATATATAAATAAGATCAAACATGCTTAAGACACCAATGAGGAGAGATCTAAAATCCCTAATTCACGACGAATGATGAAGAATGGTTCCGTTGCTAAAGGTTTAGTGAAAATGTCAGCAAATTGATTTTTAGTATCAACATGCTCAAATACAATGTCTTCTTTTTCAACATGATCGCGAAGAAAGTGATGTCTAATCTCTATGTGTTTAGTGCGTGAGTGTAAAACATGATTCTTAGTAAGATTAATGGCACTAGTGTTATCACATTTTATTGGAATACATTTGAGTTGTATATCAAAGTCTTGTAATTGTTGCCTTAGCCACAAAATATGAGCGCAACAACTACCGACTGCAACGTACTCAGCCTCTGCAGTTGACAACGCCACAAATACCTGTTTTTTTGCTATGTCAACTCATCAAAGAGTTTGAAAACAAGTGACATGTACCACTAGTGATTTCCCTATCTGATTTGTAGCCAGCAAAATCAGAATCAGAGTAACCTACTAAGCTACAATCACTTCCTTTGGAATACCAAATCCCATATTTAGATGTTCCATGAAGATATCTTAATATACGCTTAACAGCTTTCAAGTGTGATTCCTTAGGATTTGATTGATATCGTGCACACATACAAACACTAAACATGATGTTAGGCCTAGAAGCAGTAAGATACAAGAGAGACCCAATCATACCTCTATAACTCACAATCACAATATCTTTCATTTTTTTTTGTTAAAAATGAAATGTATAAATATTATGGTTTGTTAAAAATGAAGAAAATTAATATGATAACATTTTGTTAAAATAAGAGAGATTTATATGGATGATATGTGATGATAATTTCTTATGTCTTTAAAAGAAGTTGAATTTAATTTTTTTTATTTATAGAAAAAATGTTATCCATGAATATTTGTAAATATCTACAGATATCTTAAAACCCATGGATTATCCATTTAGCGGATACCCATACAGATATGGAATGTATATGAATATCATATTTATCTAATATGACAGACACATATATCATACTATTCGTCTCCATATGGACAGAGGCGAAACATCCTTATGACAGGGGGTGGCCATGGCCCCCCAAAATTTTCAATTTCATTTTAATATTAGATTTCAAACAATAATATATAATTTTTTATAGGTTTTATTTCTAAGAATAACATTCATTTAAACAAGTTGTCCAAATTGGTATATATAAGTTTAGATCTTATTATTATTATTATTAATAAATTATTTAGATTTATTAAAAAATAATAGGGGGTTTTTCTGGTTCGATTTAGATCAGTTTTAAAACAAAATATTATCCGATCCAAAAATATATTTACTTGCAGGTCGGTTTGATTTTGGATGATTGGTTAAAAAAATTCGATTCGATCCAATCTATTTTCTTGCAGTTTGATTTGAATCAATTTTTTGGATATTCAAATTAAAAATTATAATTTTACTAATATTATAAAAACACTAATAAATAATAAATTTGATATAATATATAACATATATTATATTAAAAATTAATATCACAAAATGATAATAATCGGTTATGATTGAAACAAATGAAATAATAAAAATTAATAGATTAATCAAACTAATAAATAATATTTTATAAAAAAATATCATCTAATAATAAAGTAACACAACATATGGTACTAATAAAATATATATATATATATATATATATATATATATATATATATGCGGTTCGGTTTGATTTGTATCGGTTTTGAAAAACCAATATAAAATCTGAACCGAACATTTTTTTATAAAATAACATTAAGATGCATTCAATAATTTTCTTTTGCGGTTTTCAAATTTTTTGGATTGATTTACGAATTATTTGGATCAATTTGAATTTGACAGTGATATATCTTTTACATTGGCCTCCTCATGATTCTTGATTTGGTTCCGCCACTATCCATGTATATCTATTTACATCCTTACTCACAAGACTCACAAGAAAGGTGATCAACACTTAGATCATCAAATATTCAGATATATTTGGATGAATATGAGAGAAACATATTTACCTAAACTATTACTAACATGAAAGTCCATAACACATTATCTAATAAAACAAAGTATACCAAATATAAAAGATACACTTTGATGACAAATTTGTTGTTATTGATCATGTGTGTCTCAACCTAGTCAGCAACACTCGCAAGTATCAAATGTCTGAGATTCATCTTTTCAAAATCCGAACCAGAAGTGATCCCCTAGATCTTTTTCACATAAATATGAATATAAACTGATTTGATCGGATAAGGAATGTAATCCATGAACAACCCTTGTTTTTAGCGCAGCTTCTGTAACAAGAATGTGTAACCGATGCCATGCCATGATATCAAAGTCATAGAATATTGTCGTTCATGAGAGCCTAACTAGTTGGAAAAGTCTTGCGTAGATTCCCCAAAGGTTCTGACTACATAGAATAAATGGTACCCACGTGAAAAGCACCGTTTCTTTCGCCACAAGATATTGAATTACAATGTTGGAGTATTTCAAATATAATAATCTTACTTTTGTTAGAGGAGCACTTCAACAACGCCTAATTTAGTATGGAGATGTGTGAGGCATGTTTTTCTCTTTTTCACCAATGCTGATGTAACTTACTCCTCAAGACTTTTCTGAATTTCACTGTGGCGTTCAATATTTGTTTGGCACTTGACATGCTTGTGCCAAGGTACAGTATTTAACATAATAAGTGATATAAATCCAAAATTATTATGTTATATTCCCTCGCTTTTAAAATTATTATAATTTAAGGTTTTTCATATAAACTAAGAAATGTTATAATATTATCATAAGGATAGAATACTTCTCTGTAAAAGTGTTTTAAGATTTTTGTACATAGATTAAAAAAATAATTATTGAATAATTAAATATAACAATTTTATTCCTTAATATTATTGGTTGTTATAAAGATAAAATATGATGTACTATCTTAAAACTTACATAGACAATACTATTAGTAGGGATAAATTTAGTAAAAATTAATTATTGTTGTATTAAAAAAAGATTCTTATTTTGGAACAAATTTCTTTAATTAAAAAAATTGTTATTTTGAATCACAGAGAATAATAATTAAATTATACAATTAAAAAATAAAAATTATTTTTTATTGAAAAGTAAGAATTAATAACATTTATTTTAAGACAAATACTTTACCTAAAAACGATAGTCATTGTAAAATGGAGGAAATAATTCTTAAACTAGTTCAAATAGCAATATTGCATAATGATGTAACAAGTATGCTATATCACTTATAGAGTTGAAGTCTACAACTCTCCAACCATCTTCATCTTCAGTTTGTAGAGATTTGATTTTAACATCAAATTGGTTTTAAATCAAAGTTTCAAAATGGATGAAATCGGCCAAGACTAGTCAAGGCAGTAGAGACAATAATCTTTTAAGGCATGGCCAAGACTAGCATGCCATACATCATGTTTTAAACTGGCAGAATTAAAATAATGCAAGTGAGCATAATTACAATTATAACAAGTAGGAGTATTTGGCAGCATAATGAGATAAAAAACATATAAACCATTTCTAATATTACCTTCGAAGAGAGTAGTTTCACTAATATGAGATTTTACATACTAGTAGTTAGCATGACATTCAAACAAAATATCACTGTCTTTAGCAAATTTGGAAACACTTAAAAGAGATTTTTTTTTATTATAAAAGAATGTGTTACTAATATGATCATTGTTAGTTTAGTTAACATCATCCATTTTGTTCATGTGATCTTCATTGTAAGTGTTGTAAATCAGACATTTTAGAAATAAAGTATAATATATTTTTTTTTATGATCAAGAAATCCATAAGGGATATGGTTTAGGGTAACCAAGAATAACAATAAGGATTAAATATAAACTATTATTCCAGTATAAGAAAATCATGATTTAGTCGGCTCGAAACCCTAGCTAATATCCAAAAAACCGACGCTAAAAGACATTTAGCGTCGGCTTACCGTCGGTGTCAGGGAGGAGTTTCCAAAACTGGAAGTTAGTGACATTTAGCGTCGATCCTAACATGATACTAGAGTAGCGTCGACCTTTGTTTACGATAGAGCAACACTATAAGGGTGTCCCTAATCACAACATAAAAACTGAGTTAGCGTCGGTGTTAGCCAACGTTATCAATTACTAGGTGTCGTTTCTTGATTCAGTTGGCTTATGTCCATGTCATTATATAGTTTCGATCTCTGGGCCGCCACTAAACATTTTAGACAACAAATTATTTTGAGTTAGTGTCGGTCTAATGGCCGACACTATTACTTTTTAGACAACAAACTGTTTTGTGTTAGCGTCGGTGTTTTGGTCGACACTATGTCTTTTAGACATCAATTTGTTTTGTGTTAGCGTCGGTGTCATGGCCGACACCATTTCTCTTAGACAAATTTTTTTTTGTGTTAGCGTCGATGTCTTGGCCGAAACTATTTCTCGTAGACATCAATTTGTTTTGTGTTAGCGTCGGTATCGTGGCCGACACCATTTTTTAGACATCGATTTGTTTTGTGTTAGCGTCGGTGTCGTGGCCAACACCATATCTTTTAGACACCATATCTTTTAGACAGTAAGCTGTTTTATATATTAATCAAAACCTGTTTAATCAATACGATTATATATATTAATCAAAACCTGTTTAATCAATACGATTATATATATTAATCAAAACCTGATTATTAATCAAAATCTGATTGTTAATCAAAGCCTGATTATTAATCAAAATCTGATTGTTAATCAAAGCCTGATTATTAATCAAAATACAATTATATATACTTCAAATTACATAATCCCAATACATCAAAATTCTAATAAGTTCCAAAATATACCAACATCAAAATACTAATAAGTTCCACAATATACCAACATCAAAATATAATGAGTTCCAAAATACTAATAATTTCCTAAACGATCTAAGTATTAATCATGATAACCAACATCAACTTCCTCGTCATCATCTGCATCATCCTCCTCGTCCTGCAACATCCCAAATAAATAATCACGAGTTAGATGTAGCATAATTGATGTAGCATAATTTCCAAATAGAATGCATCACTAACATTCATGTTACACAAGTTGATACCAAGCGTCATATTTTCGAAACATATGATAGAAACAATTACAAAATAATCATAACAATTGATATCAATTCAGCTAACAATGGATGAGAGCAAATAATTATTCAACCAATTCAGCTAACAATTAATCCTCACATCATTTTACAAGAAAATCTACTCAGCCAAGCACGAATTCATAAAACACATAAATTCTGCACTATTCAAAATAGAAAAGACAATAGTTAAGCTCTGTTTTCTGACCAAAAGTAGCACCCAAAACTGAGCATTTGAACCAACACACGTCTATGTTTTTTTGTTGGCAAAAGTACTACCATAAATATATCATTTGATCCCAGAGGAAATTATCCTATTTCATGTGCAACTTAATCAATCTGCTTCAAGTTATAGGATCCAAAAGGATGCAATTTACCAACATACCAAATAGGGGTTGTCTTGAATTTGGATAGTAAAGGGGAACCTAAGTGGGTCTTGATGAAGACAGGGCCTAAATAATTCCATGCTTTGTTTTCAGGCCAAAAAGGCCACACGTAATTTCTTACAATGTAACATCAACAAACAGAAACAAGAATAGTCAATCATTGTATGAAAAATTTATTGCACTGCATGACAAGCACAAGGCAGGTTATGTGTGACTGAATTCTGGCTCAATACTAACTGCATATCATTGTATGAAAACTTTATTGCACTGCATGACAATCACAAGACATGTTATGTGTGACTAAATTCTGGTTCAATACTGACTGCATTGCTAAAACCAAATTAGCACCATTCAACCCTTTATATGAGCGTGATTTTTCTTTAATATTGAAGAAGGTACTACTACTCTCTACGAGGTTTGGGAAGTAAATTAGATGCCATTTACAATAGTGGTTTGCCTAAATTCCGCAACACTATAATAATAATTTTCAAAATGTTACGAGTTATAAACCCTAAGCATCCAAAAGCTAATTCACTTATTAATTGTTCCTGAATAAACTTGGGTAGCTTGTATAGACTCACATAATTTCTATACAAATGAAATAGAACGTACCAAATTGTTATAATCAGAATGACCACTCGCAGGAGAACTAGAAGGACCCGCCTAAAGAGAATGCAACATATCAAATTTCTTTGACAATTCTTCAAATTTCTTTGCCAATTCATCTGTCCGCGCATTAGCCCGTGCAACCTCTTCACGTGCAGCAGCAACTTCAGCTTTGGCAACCTCAATGGCTTAGTTATCTGCTTCTCTATGTGGGTTTGTAATTGACACCTAAGTCAAGAAGTTTACTTCACATCTTATGTTACGTACCAATTGTCCAGTGCCATAACACCGCCCCCGTATTTTACCCCCTGCAGCTTCTTTCCAAATTTGTATTCTTGTTAATCCTTACACTTCATCACCAACTTGTGTCAAGCTATTGCAAAATTTTTCATGTACACAAGTATTTAAGAAAAATACATTTATAATTTTTTATGAAAAATATCATAGCATATGTTTGAAACCTTTCTACACCATTTTCACATTCTAATGCACTTTTTAATATGATTTTGTGAAGTTAGAAATCAAAGCTTCTAGTGTAACATGACAAACAATATCATAAAACTTATGTAAAAAATAAGCTCAACTAACATCAACTAACATGTTAACTTACTAATTCACTTTAGCTAACATCAACTAATTCACTAACAACTTTTACTAATTTACTTCAACTAACATACTAACATGCTAATCCAAATAACTACTAATTCAGAATAATAAAATGTTAACTTACATGTGTTGTCGCTGCATGAGCGTCAACCCGCTCCCCGTTCTTCTTTTTATGGGTGGTAATGAAAATCTCATCTGGATGTGCGAGTCAATTGAGTTTTTTAGCCTATCATTAGAGGTAATATATATGGTCACAATGTATATCAAATATAATTATATTAATGCATTGTAATTACAAAGTATATATATCAATTCAAGTGCAACATCATGGTGAGCTCTACGTCCTGTTGTATGGACTACCCCACCTTTGTTAGATGATCGATTAATCTTATTTTATTGGGATACAACTTTGAATTCATTTGTCTTCCACTTGTCTAGAAGATACATCCATGTATCTACACCCATCCAACCCGGCTTCCACCCCTTTTCTCTAGCCTTTCGTTGTATATCAGACAATTGTTTTCCACAGTTTTGATGAAATAATTCTTCCATATTTGCATCATCACAACGGTCCTAAGATACAAGCCTTTGACAAAATAAACAAATAATAAATAAAAATCAATAGTATACATCATCATCAAACTACTAAAAAAGAAATTTCATGTCTTACTTTAAAATCGTTGAACCATTCCTTTCTCATGTCGTCTCCTCTGTCACGTTTAAGCTCACCATAATTAACAAAGGTTCCACGATAATTCTTTTCAATAACTTTTCGAACCACTGCGGCAACAAGATCACCTGGATGTAACCTACAAAAGTGTTACAATTAAAATCATCAATATTTAAAGGAGGAGTCATATAGACAATGTATATAGAAAACCAATTAGATAATGTACTTTGTAGGGGTATAACTTATTAGGTTTAGTTTTTTTTAGCAATTACTTCAAGCTTACACATGCCAGCTAGCTTGGATTTAGCAATGCAGGTTTTTTATTAGTAATGCAAGAATTATTATTTAAATATTTGTATTTATATTGTCAACAATACATATTTGTATTTATTATTAGTAATAATATTACATATATGTGTTTCCACGAAGCTGAAGTTTAAGCTTTCAAGAAAGTAAGAGGCTGTCTGGATCTCATTTGACTCTAGTATAAGTCCTTGCATTACTAGAGTCAAATGAGATCCAGTCAAATGAGATCCAGACAACCTCTAACTTTCTTGAAAGCTTAAACTTCAACTTCATGGAAACACATATATGTAAAATTATTACTAATAATAAATACAAATATTTATTACTGACAATATAATAATTATTACTAATAATCCATACATTAGAAATGTTCACTCATTAGTGCTAAAGGTTATTCTAATTCACATGGCATTCAAAATCTCATAACATGGCATTCACAAATTAGTGCAAAATAGTTATTTCTATCAATCAAAAGACGTACATGTGCTTTTCAAGTACACAAGCATGAATATTCATAAATTAAAGCACATCACACTTTTCAAGTAAATCTGCATCCAGACAAGAGACCAATATTCATAAAAACCTGTGATTCAGAAAACATGATAGTGCACCTCCATTTGCTGATAATCGAATTAAACATAACATATCACATACATTTGTTGATTGTCAAAACCTTATAACATGAAAAATATTCACTCATCAGCAAAAAAAGAAATATAACATGTTTTTTTTATAACATGAAAGTGCATATCTAAAAATATGTTACAAGAGTAATTGAATTGAATTATTTATAACCTTAGGAATTATGTTACAACACACATTTGAACAAGTGCATAAAAGTCTATAATAAAAACAACATAAAATGTTCTCTCAATCTTGAGTGATTGGGTCAATTGTCATTGTTATTGGCCCAACCTCGTCAATTAACCCTCCATCAACTAAACCATGTATTTCTTCAACTTTTGTAATAGGCACAACTGGTAACATTTCATCAGATTGATAAGGAATTGCATGCCCGATGTTGTCTATATCGACATAACCCCTTATTTTATGGTGATTGTTGCATACCATCCACGCATATTTCTACACATTTATGGATATGGTACATAATAAACTTGTTTTGCTTCTTGTGCAAGAATGAACGGGTCATACTGACGATATAGCTTATTCATCTTAATGTCAACAATGTTGTACTCAATATTAACTTTTATGCCAGTATTATTTGTAGGATCAAACCAATCACAATAAAATAGGGAAATCTTGTTGCTAAAGCCATGGTATTTCAATTGAAGGATACGTTGGATGATACCATAAAAATCGTTTTCTCCTCCACTTGTAACACCTTTAACATGTACCCTATAATTAGTAGTCTTTTTTACCACGACTCCATTATTGAGTGTGAAACTTGTACCCATTAACAAAGTATATGTTCCATGATGTTGCCTTCGGGTTAGGGCCGAGAGCTAAGGCCTTCAAATATGGACTAGTCGTTCCATTTCTCTCATCATTCACCTAAAAATATATATCTAACCTTAGAGATTGTTTATTGTCAACCACATAATATAAATTGTGAGAAATATACTAACATAGTCTTTTAGCCATGAAGGAAACTGCTCGTGTATAAGACCAGAAGCATCTTCCTCATTGATAGAATGATATTTGCATGAACAATCTGACATCGATCATAAAATTGATGAGTGTATTTATAAAAATTGGTTGAGAACAACATATTTGTCTAACAAAAATGTACTTACTCGAGATACAGTTTAACCTCGTCACAATTGATTAGGACGTGCACGTGAGCAGACTTTCATTCCTTATCTATCAACCAATAGAGTCGATCCTTTCCACTAGGACAACCATATTTACTAAAAAATGAAAGTGTTGGTTGGGAATTCTCATGATCTGATCGAGGATCGTTCCTTAAACTTGTACTTGGCAACAAACTAAAGGTCTTGAAATAGTGAGAGAAAAAATGAGTAGTTTCACTGTGCAAGTACGTAGTGCATATTGAACCTTCAACCTTGGATTTATTTTTCATAGAACGCTTGTAGTCTCCCATCAATCTACACATGAAACGCTTAAAAAATGTTTTTTCATTTCATTAATCTACACAAATTATACATCAATTACCTTTCAAATGGATACATCCAACGATAATGTACAGGACCACCAAGGATTGCTTCAGCAGGCAGGTGAATCGAGAGATGTTCCATCGAGTCAAAGAAACCCGGTGGAAAAATTATTTCTAGTTTGCATATGACGATGGGAATGTTTTGTTCCAACCTAACAAGGTCTTCCAACTTCAATGTATTACAACACAAGTCTTTTAAAAAAACAATTCAACTCAGTTAACGACTTCTATATCTCAAGAGGCAAGGAACGAAAAGCAATTGGAAGCAAACACTCCATGAATACATGATAGTCATGGCTTTTCATCCCCTTCATCCTACCATTGGTAGAATCAGCACACCTAGAAAGATTCGAGGAATAACCATCCGACATTTTTAGTTCCTTAATCCATCTACATACTAACTTTGCCTCTTCTGGTGTCAATGAAAATTTTGCCTTTGGCTTAGCAATCTTTCCATTAGGTAGAGGGCGCAACTCTAAATCCCCACGTAAATAGTTAAGAGGTAAATCCAATCTTGCCTTCTCATCGTCCTTTGTTTTTGTAGGATCATTCATGACAATGTAAAACACATTATCAAATACATTATTCTCTATGTGCATCACATCAAGGTTATGCCTTAACAAGTTGTCCTTCCAGTATGGAAGATCCCAAAATATACTTCTTTTGTTCCAATTATGTTGTTTCCCATACCCCAGAAATTTGGTAGCCCATACATTGTCTGTGACGTTTGGGAAATCACGAATAGCTTCCCAAACATCACGACCGGTAATCATTGGTGGTGGTCTTTTTTTTTCACAATCTTGCTTTTTGTAAATCTCTTTTTACTTTTTCTGAAAGGATGATCCATTGGTAAAAACCTACGATGACAATCAAACCAACAACCTTTTCCACCAAATTGTAAGGTGAAAGAATATGTATTGTCCATACAATAAGGGCATGCTAATTTACCTTGTGTTCTCCATCCAGACAACATATCATATGCTAGAAAATCATTGATTGTCCACATTAAATCTTGTACCAAAAAAAATTTCTCTAGATTGTTGTTATGCGATATTGTTTTCAAGTTATGTTAATTACTAAATCTCGTGTGAATTTTTGTGTATAATTCTAGTTTTTCATGTTCACGAGTATATGTGAGGAATTTGATGAATATGATGATTCTTGACCACTAATTTGACCTCCTCTAGCTGATTCACTCACACATTACCAACAGAGATACCTAACAAGTTATTCCTCCTAAACCTCAATTTTATCACTTTGTGGAAGAAATTAGAATTATAATCCCCTTCTACAATCCACTTGATTCTCACTTTTTTCCCTAAGAATACTTTCCTTTACATGAAAGGAATGCTAAACCCTAATAGAAGCCAACAATCTTTTGATAGCCAGATCATTCAAGTCTTGAGACACATTATTTGATGTTGAGAAATCCAAGGCATTGAGCTCCTTTAAAGTAGAATTTATCTCCAAATCCAACACACTTAAACCTCTTAGTCTGTTCTTTAAAATTTTGAGTTTTTCTTTCAATAAAAAAGAAGTCTTTCTTAAAAAGTGAATTGCCTTCCAAATATTTTCAACAAACAGAAGAAACTCAGGATGATTAAGCCAACATTTAAAAAATTTAAAGGGACTTGGCCTTAATTGGCGACAATCCCTTTAATTCATATTGGACAGTGATCAGAAAATTCCCTATTGCTAATAACTTTCTCAACAATCCTCCAACTAACAATTAATCCCTTTGTTAGGATAAATCTATCGAGCCGACGCATGGCCTTACCATCCAAGTTAAACCAAGTAAAATTATTTCTCACCACAAATGCATCAATCAACTCCAAATCCTCAATAAATTCATTAAACCCTAACATTTCACCCATATTAAGCTGGTTACTATAACCATTCCTCTCCCCCTCCCTTTTTAACACATTAAAATCACTTCTGATACTCTAAAGAGAAAATTTTATTTTGAACTCAATTAACCTATTTCAATATTTTTTTTAAAATAATCCTTGAATGTTAAAATCATTTTGATTTAGTCTCTAAACCGAATTTAACTAAACTTTAAATCTTAAATTCAATTCTAAAATCTAAAGCTTGAGATTCGATAATTTAAATTATAATGTGATTTTTTTTAATGAAAACAATTAATATAGGGCATGTTGGTTTTACCTTTTTAAAAATGATTTTTTATTGTAACATAATTTTATGTAAAAGAAATTTATAAAATAATTTTTCATAAAAGTTTTAAATAAAAATTTGGTTTGAATAATTATTATTTTATTATTTTTCATACAATTTAAAAAAATGTAATTTCTATTATATTTTAATCTTCAATTATGTCTTTATTTTATAGAAATTAGTCATTGATATTAAAAAAAAAAAACAATAAAATTTGTAATATTTTGAAAAACAATTTTATAAAATCTATTTTTAAAAACATAAAAAAAATCCTTGTTTTTAAAGTTAAAACAAATAGACACATTCTCCTACCTAAAATAGACTAAAATTCTTCAATTGATCTTGGAAACTAGCTAATCTTGGAGAGTCACAACACAACACAGTCTCTTATACACACTTTGTGCCTGTCTCATTATGGAATTTTCTTTATTTAGAGAGAGAAAGAAATAATGTATTTGAAACTTTTGATCTGCCAAACAATTGGATACTTCTTGCAAAAGTAAAATCAAAGAGTAACCGTAGAAACGAAATTATGTATGAATCTTTGCATGAGAGTGGAAAAACACAGGACTGTTTTTTCGTAACACACGCTTCAAACAAAATATCATTATTATTATTATTATTGAATTAGAAAACTTTTAAACATTTGTAATTCTCAATGCCAGAATTTAGTGCTTCACAAAATCAAATTTAAAAGTGCAATAGGATTTGAGAAAGAGTCCTACAGTGGATCATGCTATGTGTGGAAACAGTGAACTATTTTGTTCGTGTGAATGGTAATATGATAGGGTCGATCACTCCAGGTCGTGGACTTAGACAAGGGGATTCCCTATCCCCTTGTTTATTTATTCTCTATTCAGAAGGCCTTTCTGCTCTGATTAGGTAAGCGGAACTCAGGGGCGACATTCACGGGGTAAAAGTTTGTAAGAATGCTCCTATCATCTCTTATTTACTCTTTGCAGATGATTGCTTTCTATTTTTTGAAGCTGTTATAAACGAAGTAAATGTGATGAAGAGTATCCTTAAAACTTAATAGGAAGCGTCGGGCCAAGCTATAAATTTCCAAAAGTCCGAATTCTTTTGTAGCAGGAATGTAGACCCTATTGATAAGGATGATATGGCTAATATTCTGGAGTTCAGCAGGTGCTAGGGACGGGTGAGTACCTTGGTATGCCTTCTATGATTGGTAGAAACAGGAAAACTAATTTTAAGTTCGTTAAAGACAGAATTTAGAATAAGATTAATTCTTGGAGTAGTAGAAGTCTCGCAAGCAGGTAGAGAAGTCCTTATTAAATATGTGCTTCAATCCATCCCTTCATATATCATGAGTATATTCTTATTACCTAGTACTTTAATTGATGAAATTGAGAAAATGTTGAATTCCTTTTGGTGGGGGACAGAAGAGAGATCGGGTAAAAGGTATTCACTGGTTGTCTTGGGATCGTTTAGCTTATCTATGCCTAAATCTGGTGGCGGAATGAAGTTAAAAAATTTGAGCGCTTTTAACTATGCAATGTTGAGCAAACAAGCATGGAATATTTGGGGCTTCGGCATGCTATTAGATGGGTCCATGATTTAGGCTTGGATAATGTGGACTTCAAGATGGATGTTAAGGGCGTAGTAGATAGTGTGAATCATCAGCATCCAAATGATTCATTTCGGTGCCATTTCAAAAGATTATAATCAGATGGTAGCTCTTTTTTTCAAGGAACTCTCATATGAAGTTCGTGAGGAGACAAGCAAATGAGATCGTTCACACCCTAGTCCGGGTGGCCCCACCGTTAGCTAGTGTCCATATTTTTAATGAAGAACCTACATATATCTAACTTTTGATTATTAATGAAATGAATTTGATCTTTTCCGTTAAATAAAAAATCCAAATAGTTAATTTGATTTATATGTAAGATATATTAATTATTTAAAAATGAATGTTTATTTATAATGATCGGACGTCCACACTTAATTTTGTCTGAATCAATTATCATTTTAAGTTTAAATTAATAATAATTTTTTATAAAAAAAATATTAGTGATTACTCTATTTTTATATATTTTAAGAGTATGTTGGCGAAGACTTAAGTCTTTACAATGTTTTTTTTCAAAGTTTCAAATTCAAATTTGCTTAAGTGTTTAAAATAATTGTTGGCAAAAATCTTACCAAATTTTGTTTTGATTTTAAATGAAATCACTGCAAGCGGATGGTGTGTTGATCTCTTTAAATTAATCATTCGCAAAGTCGGATACTAAATAAATTAAAATGAATTAAAAAATTATTTATTCATTTGATTTAATTAGGATAATTAATTATTATTTTTGATTTATTATATTTTTATTATTATCTTCATTTATTATTATAAATCATTTTGTCTCTTTGTCAAATATTAGAGATATATCTCTTTGCTTGTTCTTTTTTAAGTGTCATTTAAAAAAAATCTTTAAATGTCATTTTAAAGTTATGTAATATTGTCAAAATGATTCCTAACCATTTATTATAGAGAAAAGAATTAAATAAATTATTAAAAGTTAAGAATATCGTAGGAAAAAATAATCATTATTTAAAAAGTAATAATAATTATTAAATAAATGTATTGAAAAGATATATTAAAATAATTGGAGAAAAAATAATAAATATTTAAAAATAATAAAAATAATTTATTATTTAGTATAAAAAAATTCTAAAATGATACACACGCCTCTTGTAATTAAAAAAAATCTAAAATGATATACACACCTTTTGTAATAAATTTTAGTTTACGAAATAATTAATATTATGTCAACATGATATATAAATTATCATATATATAAATATATAATACTTCTCTAGTATTTAATTTAAAAATTGTATTTTTTAAAATTTTAAAATAAACAATATATTTAATATAAATTTAATCTAAATACATTAATGATTAAAGTAAAATTTCTTTTATACTAATGATAGTAGTAATTTATAATATTTAATAAAAAAAAAAATGAACGTGTTGATTGACAGGGAACACATGCATGACATAGGAAAAGAGGTGATGATGAGAAAGTAAAAGTTGATTTGACATTTCAACTTCATCTCTAATTAATCCCTTTGTTTTCTTGTATTGAGTGCATATTAGATTAGGAACCTTTTGTGGTACCTATAATATGACAATCTCTTTTTACATAGACACGACTTCTCATTTTCACACTACACATCACTCATCATTGGTTAAGATTCTTTATTTTTTCATAGTACTAAAATATTTTATTTTATTTGACAGTCTCTTTTTTCCTAGACACGACAAAAATGTATTGAAAATCAGTAAATGATATTTCTACATGTGAATGGATGGTGGTATGTTACCGAAGGATTCACCGTGTTTCATGTTGCCCACAATTAGCTTGTTTTCTTTTCTATAAATGATGTATGTGTGTATCCTGGATATTGGTGTATGGTGGTGCTGATTGTGATTTTCAGGCTGATCATAATGTTGTTGTTTTAAACTTATATTTCTCGAATTATGGTACATTAAATTTAGGGGGAATCACCATATCTGACACTAGACACATCTCTAAGGTATTCGTGTTGGTTAAGTTATGTCCCTCCATGAACCTTATTTTTCTTCCAAAGCAAAACATATCTAGATAGCTTCGAAATCCCGAGCAGTAACATGATTGTCTACCAGGACAGCTCCATGATAAGTTTACAATTCGTACTCATCTTGGAGATCCTCATCAATGAGGAATGGGGATTTGATTAACAACAGGTGATCCTTGAGCAATAACTCATGTTAGAACAAGATATGTTCTTGATATATTCTCATTTGGTTTTGATGATAACAAAGTATTGAAAGAACAATGGTTTATTTGATGTGTTTTATTTATACAGGTTCTACATCATTGTACATAAATAATCAGAATTTGTTTTACATGAACACACTTGAGAGTTACTTCATTGCTAGCTTCTAGTGGCAGAGTCTGAAGAACAATTGCTAGTGTAGCTTGGCGCAGACTCTGAGTTAAATGCCTCAATATTCAGATGAGTTATTACATTTGGTAATTATATATCAACATCTGGTACCATTCACAATTGGTGGTAAAGTTGTGGTTGTTCGTACTGTAAAAAGCAAGTTGTATTGTCTTATCAGCTTGTCAGCTAGAGCATACAAAATTTCAAGGCTCAAGAAAGATTGACATGCTCTACGGATAAGTGCTCTCAATGACTCTATCATTATAGAACCTCGTGAAGGCTCAAAGGTTAAACAAGTTACACACTGGATCCAGAATATATTGTGTATCCATCTTCAACGACTCTTGTACTATGGAGGAAAGGCAAAGTCACCTGATCAAGTTACTTCTTCAACGGCTAGATCAAGCAATTATGGATGAAGATTCAAATTTGAATCTTAACAAGGATTCTTCAGATGAAGGAGTAACAAGATCAAGCAATTATCAACTTTATTATAATATGTAGATTTTCTATTGTAGGTTGTAATTATAAAAGCCTTAAGATTTCTTACCATTGAATATATTAGAAATCTTAAAAGCTTTAGGTCTTTGTTATGGTGATTTCTCATACCTCTGATACTTATATCATGTACACCTTTTTCTCTATTCTGCTGAGCCTTCAGTAGTTTAGATCAAGTGTCTTGTTATGTACTTGAGCATATGTCTTGTTTCATTGAGATTCAAGCAACAAGTCTTAAGACAATATACTTAAGCCACATAAGTCTCATTGCTTAAGTGCTTGAGATGTGAAAGTCGTATTCATCTAGTCTGATTGAGCAAGGGTAAAGACTTCGCCTGAGGGGCGTGAGCAAGAATTATCGAGTACAGCTTGAGAAATGGAAATATTTAGTATGGATGACCTTTGGAGTTGGTGGCTCGGTCAGAGGGCATGGGCTATAAGCAAACAAAGTCTCAAGCAGTGGGTCTGAGCAATTATAAAGGACTTGTGCAAAAGCACAAGCGAATGTAATCAGGTTGATTATAATGAAAATAACTTGTGAGGCAAGGGGACTGAAAGTAATCTCAATTAGGGGAGGAACCAGGATAAATCTTTCGTGTCTTATTCTGTTATTTATTTACTTCTGTTAACATCTTCTACCTAATGAACTAAATAGAATATGAACATCAGTTCTAATTTTGAACTCTGATCAGAAGCTAATTTAAGTAAAAGCGAAACACAATTTAATCCCCCATTCTTGTGTACTTTTCACACTTTCAATTGGTATCATAGCATGGTCTATTCTTAAAACTTAATAGTGGTGCAATAATGATCCAATAAGAAAATTATATCTCTTCTTCAAGAAGGAATCAAGTGCCACATGAAAATATCATACAATTTTTCCTACCATGTCCAAAAAGTGATATTACTGGATTTAAAGGATGGAAAAGCTAAACATATTTTTAATTCATTGATCTTGATAAAGGGTTGTTGAAGGTCTATAGAATATCCTTGTGAAAGGTATTACTATATAAGTTAATGGTGTAGAGAGGATCAACTTGAAAATATCTTTCACCAACTCAGAAGAAGATTATTGAAAATCCTTTAAAATAATTGTATTTTGGAAGGTGCTCTATCTCACTTTTGAGTATATTAACATCATTGATGTGTCTAATGCTTGGACTATCTTTGAACTCTTGTGCTCAGATTTCTGTGGATCAGTTTTGAAGCTTGAGTAGTTACACTTCATCTATTCTTTCAAGCAAATTCTGAGGAGATTGCTCTCTGACTTAAATATAAAGTCACAATAATTTAGGAAGTTTACTACTTGAATCTGCTATGTTCTGAAGGTTTGTCTTGCAGTCTTCAAAGGAAAGAAATGAAGTTAGATAATGAAATACTATTTAACATATCACTTTATTTATTTATCTTCGTTCTTTGGAATAATTGATGATAAGAAATTTACGTTTCTTGTCAAAAGAACTTCCAAACCAGATGAAGTGATTGTGATATCCGTGGATAGAAGAGTAATTTCAAAATCTTCTAAATACGTGTATTTCAACTGATTTCCCAAATTTGAAAGAAAGAAGAAACACTAACAGAACCTAATGCCATATGCTCTTCAATGTATAATCTTTTTAAAGTTTAGTGCAAGATTCGGATGAAAAGAAGCATCTGAGTTCTACAATAAAAATTAGTATTGAAAAGTAAGAGAAAGAACTTCCAAACTAGATGAAGGGATTGTGATATTCGTGGATAGAAGATTAATTTCAAAATATTCTAAAATACGTGTATTTCAACTGATTTTCCAGACCCGAAACCAAGAAGAAACACTACCAGAACCTAATGCCATATGCTTTTCAATGTTTAATCTTTTTAAAGTTTAGTGCAGGATTCAGATGAAAAGAAGCATCTGAGTTCTATAATAAATATTAAGTATTGAAAAGTAAGAGATGGTGTCAAAATCTACCTTGCTTCAAAATATTTGATAAAGTGGAGTTTGTCCATTAAGGTGATATCTTAATAAACTCCATTTCTTCTTAATTGAGGATCGTCATGGAAGTTGTTTTAAAAGAAAGTTCTATGAGAAGTATTCAATTTCTCTTTGAGTCATGTCAATCGTACTAAAACAATACTTTGATTTGATTCGTGTCATTTTCTGATAGCTAACACCATCTGGTTCTGATCCTGTCAATAGTTTTAGAGTCAAAATATTTAATTCTAGACAATTAGATTAGTGACCCTGCTTAGAACAAGATTTTGTTCTTATCATATCTCATGTAAACTTATACTTTGGAGTGATTTATAATTTTTCTATTAGCCTATGACATAAGGTAAAGAAGATTCTTTTTGTACATACATCTATGGTCTTATATAAATATGAGTATCATAATGTATCTGCTACATATATCAAGGAAAAGAGCATATACATCTTCCATAAGGTTGCCTACAACTTTTATTGGAGGAAGAGCCAACAACCCAAATTCAAGTACTGGTGATACTGAGTTTTGTGAGAGTAATAGTTAATGATTAGATATCCATTGAATCAGAATCCACTCAAAGCGGTGTTCAACCTCTATTGGTCAAGTCTGAATAATGAATCGAGTCTGACCGAGAAAATAAGGGTATCTTCTTCTTTTCTGGTTTATCTTTTGATTCAATGAAACATTTTTATTGATGTAATACCATAATTTTTACCCCAAAGATCTCACATATATCATTTGAATCTTTCATACGGATAAGATCACACTCGGTGTTTCCTATCTCCTCTCTCTTCCTTTGATTTAGCTCTTTTGGATCAGCAAACACCTTTTTTGTATGTTTCTTTGCATTTATATTTATTTGTTTACATTTAACTAACCCCTAATCAAAATGCCAAAAATATGTTTTTCTTCTTCTTTTGCTAGATAACAAAGCTTGGTTCCTTAGCTTAATTCAAGTTTACTATAAGCAGGAACGTCCCAACGTTTGATAACTTGTCCCTCAAGAAAGTCAAAGGTTCATGTGTTTATTTCCATGTCCTCTTCGATAAGAAAACCTCGAGCCATATCCAAAGAAGTTCATTAACATGCCAATTTTTTTTTTCACTTTTTCACTTTGTTAATCGATTACCCCATATGTTTTAATCGATTACATCATGGAATGTTTTGCCTGAAACAACAGTTTTGAATTCTGCAGCATTTGACACCCATTTCATTTTTCATGATTCACTCTTATACCAGGTAGAATATTCTAGAGCATTCAAAATCATCACCAAAAATATTTCCATACATTATCACAATTAATTCCCATCATACACCCTTATTTAATCCACATTTTCACCACTTGATTTATGATTTGCACTCCAAACCAAACTCCAAGCCACCTTAAACTCCAAGCCTAATATATATTTAAACACCCTTCCCATTTAAAAAAAATGGCTCACCATATTTGATTCAATATCTTTCTTGAGAATTCTATCTCACTTTGTGCATATTATGCAAATCTAAGCATTGGAGGTTATTTCTTGAAGTAGATTTTGAAGCAAATTCAGATTTGATTGGTAATCCTTGGATCTAACATTATTTTAGCCTAATTTTCATTTTTCACAATGCAGTCTCTTGTGATCTTGTGTTGTTTGATCCTTTGAGTTGAATTGTTGATTCCATTGGTGTTTGATTGTTCGTAATTGCTGGAATTTTTGTGGTAAATTGTATACCTTACCATGTGGTGTTTGGATTTGAAATTAATCATGTAAAAACACTTTTAAAACTCTATTTTCTGTTGTTTTAGAATGTGTAATCGGTTAACACCCTGAGAGAGTAACATAGTACACCCTCTTCTGCATACCAGGAATTTCCGTTTTTTCAAGGTGTAATCGATTAATCTATCCATGTTAACTGATTACACATGTTCTTGTGGAAGTTTTTGGCTTGTTTTTGGGACTTATTTGGTTCCTCTTCTTTTTCCTCCCCTTTTATTTTTATCTTTACCTTGGATTACAAATTTAAATGGACTTTGGGTGTTGATGAAGTTGGATAAACCTTCATTGATTCAAAGTTATCTTTAAGTGAATCATTTGATTCATTTTAGGTGCTTTTAATTAATGATAGGTTTAGTACTTTAATCCACCAAAAAGAGTGATTGAAATTGAATATGAATTGATCTTGAGGATGCGATCCAATTTGTCTTCTCTCATTCTCTCTCCCTTTCTTCTCTTTTTTTATTTTGGTTGATGAAAATCTTTAATATTGTAGAACTTTTGTTGTTCTTGATTAAGATGAGATTGTTCCTCTTTTATTTTTGTGTGGCATTGCTTTAGGAGAATGATCTACATATCATCTCCCTAGCATGTATTAACACTAATATCATTTTGTCTGTCCTCGTATAGTATTGACTTCTACATAAGTTTGTGTGTGATTGCTTAACATAGCGATACATGTGTCCTGAAATCGGAAAACCAAGTCATTTTTATAAGTGAGATTTCCAGCATCCTACTTTCCATAGTGTGGTGTTAAATAGATTATTTCTTTGTCATTTAAGAGAGCTAGTGGCATACTTGTTAATTTTATCCAAGTTGGAGCCCTTCTCTTAATGATGTATGGATTCATATTTTCATGCTTATGGATGACTAGTTGAGTGTTCTCCAAAAAATGTCAAAATTGTTCTTCATTTAGATCACTGATACTAACCATTATATTGTACTAACTTTACTTTATGCCTTTTAATTATTGTCATTTATCTTATGCTCTTTACTTTAGCATTCCATATCATATTATGTTACTTGTGTTTTCCTTTTTCCATTTAAACCATATTTTGCTTAAGACATTAATAAAGTTCAAACCTCTAAAAGACTTGGTTCTTTTAATCTCGGATTTTTATTGATCTTGTGATTGGACCATAACTCTTGGCCTCATTGGACTTGGACCTTTGTGGACTTAGAATTAGGATCTTGAATCATTGTTTGATTTAAGTCTCATCAATATGAATGGACTTTGGATGTTGATAGGTTTAATCCTAATCCATCAAAATAAATGATTGATCTTGATGATGACTTGATCAATTATGTGGTTCAAGATAATTCTTTCCCTATGCTTGGATGATATGGATGTGAGACCTTGGAATTTTGGGGTAGCCATTGAAGACCTGGCTTGCTTATGGCTTATTTTAATGGAGTGAATATATGCTTGAAAGCTTGCTATCTTTTGGTTAGATATTTTTTATCCCTAGCTTTTACTCCATGCCTTAGGATAGTCTCTTCATCTCTCTCATTCTTTAATTTTAAAAATATTCTCCATTTTCCAAAACCTTCTTGTTTTTTTTTACTTAAACCTCTTTTCTCAAATAAAAACCTTGACTTTGTCAAATGGGTTTACTCTTTTCTTTTTTCTTAACAAATTATAAAATACCTTAAGCACGTTGACATCATTTTAAAAATACTTTAAAAAACACATAAACCCATTTAATTGTTTTGTGCCTTTGTGCACTTTGTCATTTTTTTACAAAGTTAAGACATGAGTCATTTTCATAGCTGTGATGTAAATATCCTATCTCCATAATATTAATGGTAATTCTTTTTCACCTATGAGAGCTAGTGGCATACTTGTTGAGTCACCCAAGTTGGAGCCCTTCTTTTAATACCCGGATTTCTAGATTAATTATTTATTTATTTAATTTGGCGTGAATATATGAATATTAAGAGACAATGTGAAGTATTTGAATTCGATGATGATTTGATGACGATTATGTGATGGTTTTGAAGAATTTCTGATTTATGGGACGTATAAGTGCGTCGAAGAATTATCGGTTTTTTTTTTTGAATAATTGGAATAATTGTTTGGAATTATATTATTTATGAAAATAGAATAATATGTGATTGGGAGACCACAAGGCTATTGTGGTAATGTGTAAGGAATAAGTGAGGGAATTATTGGAAAACTCTATTTGAGTTACAAGGTCATACAAGAAAAAGGAAAACTAGGAATTCATTCCATACGGTTACTGGTGGGAAGAGGCAGATAGAAAGGAACAAGGGATAGGGCATGGAAGAAAAACGGAAGATTGGAAGAGGATCAGAAGACGCAAATAAGATTCAATAGTCGACGATAATCAAAGGTAAGGGGTATTTAATCTTAATTATTATATTTGATTAGAGAATTGATAATTTAGTAATTTGTCTGAGTTTTGAGTTGATGGAACAATTGTATAATGTTTGATGAAGGACTGAATTTGAATCGAAAAACATAATCATAAGATTAATGGCGATTGTTATAATTTAGAGAGAATCGTTGATAAATCGAAAATCTAAGACTAGAATGTGGCGAGCGATTCCGTTAGTTTCAGTGGCGAGCGCCACTTAGGAAAAAAATTAAATAACACAAGTCGTGTGGCTCTGGACACAAAAAAGGGTGGCTTGCGCCACCATCCCCATAACTAAAGGTGGCTTGTGCCACCTGGGGTGTCTTAAAGGTGGCATGTGCCACCTGGTTATAAATTGAAGTGGCTGGTGCCACCAAAAGCATGGCTTGCACCATGTAGACTACTTTTAGGGTGGCTTGCACCACCTGAATATGAATTGGGGTGGCTTGTTCCACCTATGATGATGTAAGGGTGGTCATTGCCACTTCTTTGTGTCCTGCGCCATATCGGGCATTCCAGAGCCTCTGTAATTTTCTGTTTTCCGCATAACTTCACCTTTGTAATTTGGTTTTTCATGGAACAAGAAGCATTTAGAAGCTAACATGATAAATTACATCTTAGGTGAATAATCAGTGAGTTACAACAGTCGTGTCATTAGGAATTGGTGATGAGCTTTCTGTCAAAAATCCATATGTGTGCCTACTATTTTGAATGCATTAAACATGTGCTAAATTGAATTGTTTGATGTCTGTTAGGCTAATTGATGTGGGGTGAATGTGATATATGTGCGTAACAGTATGTGAATAAAACTTGATGAATAATATGAGCGATGATGTGTTAACCAAGATGTACGTGTATTAAATATATAAAGAGAATATGATGATTTTGATGACTGATGATGCATTTTGACTAGCTGTGGTCGTATTTTATGTGTTATGCATCATGCATTCATAGCATTTGTTAGGACTAAAGGTCCAGTGATGTTTTGCAGGATGAAAATTCAATGAAGAATTATAGGATGCTTAGGGCCAGTGATGGCCTTAATCCCATCGTGCAAATTAAGTATAAATATTGATGTAACGATGACTAAGTCATTTGTGAAGTTTCGGTACCGCATGCATGAGTCTACTAAGTTGCATTTCATTATGTGTGACATTTTATGATGCTTGAATTAAATGGCGTATTTGGTGACTGTGGTGATTTATGTGAAGGACATATGTGCATTGTTGATGTTATTTAAGTGTTATTACTATTGTATCAAATTCTTGTATCTTTTATAATGATTATGATTACTCACCCTTTCTGCTTGGAGTTGTTGCCTCAAACGTGGATAACATGCAGAAAATCAAGAATAGTGCAGAAGCTTAGGAGTTGCTTTGGATTGTGCCATTTTACTTTTGTGTTACGATACGTAACATCGGGGTTGGGGTCGCTTGAATTAAGAACTTATGTGTTTTTGTTGTTTTGAAGATTATGTGATGCTTTATGATTTTCGTTTTACTTTGAGTTATAATTTATAAACATTGAGTTATTATCACTTTATGTGAAACTGAGAACTACCTTTATGGTATTGAGTTGATTTTAAAGAAGTTTGAGCCTTGAATCCGTTGCGAGGGTATTTAAATAATTTTGTATGGTGATAAGTATATTATTTTTTTGTAAAGTAGTGTTGAAACTCGTGTTATGGAGCAGGACCGTTGTGGTAAGACGTTTATGAATTTGTGACATCCATGTTTGTACATTGATGATTTGCTAATTATTTATAATTTTTTTTGCGAATATCCGCGAGGTTTAGTAGGGTGTTATACTTCTTATGGTGATGCAAAGTTCTCATACTTATGGGTGATTAGTTGAGTAATCCAATTAAAATGACAAGTTGTCTCTACTTTAAAATCAATCAAAACAAACCAATTTTGTCATTTGTACCATAAACTATGGGGTTTTTATCCTATGTTGAACTTTATGGGTATGTAGGCATGAGGCTCAAGAAGTATCTTCAAACACAAAATTATAAAAACAATTTCTTTTCTCATCTCCCCAATCTCATTTCAAGGAAACTTTCAAACCAAAAAGTGTAGATTTTTAAAATAGGTTCTTATAGTGTACTATAGACGTTTTGGGCGTTAACACATTCCCTTTACATAACCAACCCCCTTACCATTGTCTTTGTCTTGTTTATTAGCTTTTGCTTTTAGACTTCTTTAGGTTTTGTTCGCTCTTTTTTTCCTTTTCCTCTTTGGAAACAAATAAAAGTGTGGTGACGACTCTTGTTTTATGAGTTAAGCTAATCAATAACTTAATCTCAATTTCCTATAGAAGTTCCTTTGAAAGGGAGAACTTCAAAAATCTTTAAGAGGAAACTCAATTGTATTTGTCTATACTAAATGTCTTATTAAGCCAGATGATGATCATATTTATGGAAACATTTTTCTCACTTTTTGAGTTAATATTGTTGCTTATTAGTTGTCTAAAGAAGACAATTCAATATTCATTTATCACTCATGACTCATGCTTCTAGATAAAGTGTTAGTTCTGAATAGAATCTTAGGGACTTATGACTGACATATGATATTTATGTCTAAGTCTAGATCTACTAGACTCTGATAGTTGATAGCTTCTGAAAGTTATCAGATTCTGAGATTTAGAAGGAGATTCTTTACTTTTGATATATTAGTTTAAGTAAAAGGTTTTCCGGAACTTTTATAATACTTAAGTTTTCATAAAGGTGAAACAAATTTTGTGGAATTGAAATATCTACTAGATAAGAACCTTTGGGTAATAATGTTTTCTCTTTTGGTACTTGTTGTTACTATTCCTTATCTTGTGAAACATCATTGTGTCCTTTCTTCTGACAAGATCTTATTCTTGTAGGATTCTTGTTCAATTCTTCTTCTTCTTCTTCTTCTCCTCTCTTTATTTGTGTGTTGATCAAACTAAACCAGATATGAGTTCTTCAGTTAATTCTCATTTGAATTAACTGGTTGTCATCAATGAAAAGATTGTGGATATTGATGAGTTGCTTAAGATTGGTTTCAACTTATGGAAGAATGTGTCTGAATAAAGTTGGAATGGCTACTTTGAGATGTTTTATGGTTTAACTTATCCAAATATTTTCAAAGAGTTTTGGACTAATGCCTCCATTATTGAACTGAATTCAGAGTTTCTTATTCTATCTAGAGTAACCGGTGTTTCTATAACAGTAACCTCTAAAGTGATTGCAAATGTGATTAATTGTGAGGAGATTGGAAGAATTCCAAGAACTCTTGTTTGGAAACACTATCTTTCTACTAGGTGTATTTTTGTAGATCCATCTAATACATCAATGGTCTCAAATCTTCTTCCTGATGTTGTTGTTTGGAATCGGATTCTGGATTCAAACTTACTTCCGAAGGATAAGGATTTAGACCTTGTGGAACCTATTGAAGAATATCTGCTTCTACTTCTTAATTCAAACTTGAAGATTGACCTTACTCAAGTTATGTTTGACCATCTAAAAAGGTCTTTTTCTTCTTTTCAAGAGGGAAAGACCTTCTTCGTTCCTTTTGGACGAGTTATTTCTGAAATACTTGTTCATCAGGTGTTTATCATAAGTTCTAAGGCTAGTTCCTCTAAAATTTGGAGAGACAGGTTTGAAGCTATCTATGAAAGATTCTGATGTTAGATTTATGCATAGTTATGCTTTGTATTTTGTTGAAATCTTTGTATTAAGCCTCTTATTATTAATTCAAAGTTTGTTCATGTTTGTGTTCAGTTTAAACTTTGAATATTAATTATGTGTCGTTCAAAAAGATTCTCTAAGTAATAGGAAAACGAATTCAATGTTTTGCAACTTGTTTCATTAATAAAAAGGAAGCTATTACAAGAAAATTGGATTTACTAGTTTATTGGATTGGCCTTAAGGAATTCCCTAAGATCATATGTCATGTCCAGATTATCTAAGAAATATTTCCATTCTTCCTTAGCAAACTCCAATGCCTCCCTTTTCAATTGGTTTTTGCAACTGGATCCAAAAGATCTTCTTTTTCTGTGTGTCTTCACAAAGGATGTTGAAGAGGAGAACACTTCTGAAGCTGTTTCTTGCTTATAGATCCTTCAATTGCAGTTTTTCCTTGGTTTTCTTGAGTTGATGCATTCAATAATGTTGTCTTGTTGAAATATCTCTTTGGAACCCATATCTGATTTTGCTTATACATCTTGGTGTCAATACTACAAAAACACTAAGACAACAACGCCAGGCTTAAAACACATCCTTTTATACTGTTGTAATAAGTTAAAAATCTCGCGCCCAGTCAAAAGCTGGATGAATATCAGTCTTTTAATGACAGTTCACTAGAACCACCATTGTAATAAATAAAATGTAGCATGATTTGATTCCCTGCAACTATATTTTTATTTCATTTTTTAGGATACATTCAACGTGTGTAATTTAATACCATTATTTAAAAGATAAATTGTAAATTATGTTACAACGGTTGTTTCAAACGACCGTAGTAATAAATAAAATGTAACAAGCTTTGATTCCCTACAACTACGTTTTTTTTCCATTTTTCATTAACATTTAGTATGAGTCACTTAATACCAATATTTTAAAAATAAATTGTAAATTATTTGACGATGATTATATTAAACAACTATTGTTATAGGTTTAAGATTCCACTACGGTTTGTTTTCCAACCAAGATTAAAAGCTTTACTGTTAAATTAAAACAAAATTTATTATGTATTTCATTCATAAGAAGCCCTGATCGAACAAGCGAGCCAAACATCTTCATTTGATTACAGCTAGGTATTCTTTACCAATATTCATTTGCTGCTTCAGCTTTGAAGTAAGGTAATCTTCAATATCTTCATTCCCTTTTTTTGGTTGATGTTGTACCAATATTCATTTGTTGCTTCTGATTCGAAGTAACTTCGTTCATTTGATTCTTCATATTTGATGTATGGTACTCTTCAACATCTTCATTCCTTATGTTCATTTGATTACAACTAGGTATTCTTCAATATCTTCATTCCTTTTTCTATGTTCAAATTGTATATCCTCATGTCCAAAGGAGTTATTTCATATGCTTTAAGTTCATATTGTATATTGATTTTATCTTTGTTCATGTTTTGTATGCATATACTTGTGAAGTTTCATTAACATTATTAAACATGTATAAATTTCAGAATTTGTAATGGATCATAGTTGGATGAAAACCAATAGATTAGGTCAATTTTATGAGAAAGGAGTTTCTGAATTCCTTGAATGTGCTGATAAACATCTTCCTGGAAATAAGGGTATCTTTTATTGTCCTTGTGTTGTTTGTGAGAATATCATAAAGGGTACAAAGAAAGAAATATACAATCACCTTTCTTGTGATGGTATTTGTCAAAATTATACAACATGGAAGTGGTATGGTGAGGTGGATAATGAGGAAACTTGGGTGTCACAAAGTCAAAGAATGGATGAAGATGAATATATGGAAGACCAACTAGAGGATATGTTCCGTGATATAGGGGAATCTTATTTTAAGAATCATATTTATGATACTTTGTATAGTGATAAAGACACCCCTTTATATAAGGGATGCATAGAGTTCACACGATTGTCAGCAGTGTTAAAGTTGTTTAATTTGAAAGCAAAAAATGGATGGTCGAATAAAAGTTTCACTGAATTACTTGAATTGCTACAACAATGTTACCAAAAGATAACAAAATGTCGGATCGTTGCTATAAGACAGAGAAGATATTGTGTCCAATGGGCCTGGAGTATATCAAGATACATGTTTGTCCTAATGATTGCATATTATACTAGAAAGAGTATGAAGACTTGTGTCAATGTCTGAAATATGGTGTTTCGCGTTACAAGGCCAACAATGGTGATGACAATGACTATGATAATGTTAGTAGGAAGCATCCTCCCGCTAAAGTGTTATGGTACTTGCCAATAGTTTCACGATTAATGAGACCATTTGCTAACTTGAAGGACGCAAAGAATCTTATATGGCATGTAGATGAAAAGATTCATGATGGAAATTTCGCCCTGTGGCTGATTCGTAGCAATGGAAGAAAATTGATTTGTTGTTTCCGGATTTGGAGTCGAGACAAGAAACCTTAGGCGTGGGTTAGAAACTGATGGAATAAAACCCTTTGGTAATCTGAGCACTAATCATTCTTTGTGGCTTGTTTTTTTCACTATTTACAACCTATCTCCTTGGTTGTGCATGAAGCATAAGTACATACTGTTAAGTATGATGATTTTGGACTGCGACAACCTGGTAACGACATAGATGTTTATCTAAGTCCATTAATTGATGATTTACGACTCTTATGGGATGAAGGCGTTGAAGTTACTGATTTACGGTAACTGGGCTGGTTACAATGTCAAAGGAGATAGAGTGTGTCCTATATGTCAAGATGATACTTGTTATCACCAACTTGAGTTTGGAAAAAAGACATGTTACCTTAGGCACCAAAAATTTCTAAAACCGGGTCATTCTTATCGTAGATTGCGAAAGGCTTTTAATGGAGAACAAGAGTTTGGTGAGGCTCTTAAACCTTTAACAGGGGATGAAGTTTATCAACACCAGGAACACATTAATGTTGTCTTTGGGAAGAGAGAAAAAGAAAAAGGTGGGAAGAGAGAAAAAGGAAAAGGTGGGAAACGAGAAAATGAAAAAGGTGGGGTTGCAAAAACTATATGGAAAAGAGGTCCATATTCTTTGATCTTCCATACTGGTCAAGTCTTGATATTAGACATTGTCTTGATGTGATACACGTGGAGAAAAATGTGTGTGATAGTTTGATTGTCACACTTCTAAACATTTCAGGAAAGACTAAAGATATCAAGGCTTCTCGTCTTGATATGGAGAAAATGTGTATACAAAAATAGTTGGCTCCAATAAAGAAAGGTAAAAGAACTTATCTGCTTCCAACATGTCACACTCTATCTAAAAATGAAAAGAAGATGTTCTGTGAGTGTTTGCAAGGTATTAAATTTCCGCAAGGTTACTCATCAAACATCAAGAAAATTTTATCAATGAAAGATCTAAAGTTAATTGGTTTAAAATCTCATGATTGTCATGTATTGATACAAAAACTTCTACCAGTGGCTATCCGTGGGATCCTTCTCAAAAATGTGAGAATAACTATAACGAGACTGTGTTTATTCTTCAATGCCATATGTAATAAAGTTCTTAATTTCAAAAAATTGGATGAATTAGAAGACGAAACTGCCATAATCTTGTGTCAACTGGAGATGTATTTTTCACCATCATTTTTTGACATTATGGTTCACTTACTTATTTATCTCGTCAGAGAAATCAGAATATGTGTTCCAGTTTATTTGAGGTGGATGTATCCAATAGAGCGATATATGATGATCTTTAAAGGATATACGAAGAGTCATCACCGGTCGGAAGCTTCAATTGTTGAAAGATACATCACAAAAGAAGCTGTTGAGTTTTGTACAAACTATTTGTCGAATGCAGATTCTATAGGAATTCAAATGTCATGTCATGCTGACATGGACCAAAGAGGTATTCAGTTTCTATATGTTAGTTCAATGGCTCGGGATGTAGTTATTCAAGCATATTATATATATTGAATAATATAGATG
Organism: Lathyrus aphaca; assembly: GCA_963966055.1. NCBI lineage: Eukaryota > Viridiplantae > Streptophyta > Magnoliopsida > Fabales > Fabaceae > Lathyrus > Lathyrus aphaca. The sequence continues at coordinate 114,736,752 of OZ014520.1, forward strand.
AGGTTCAACCTTTCATAGAAACTCACAAAAGACTTTTGAAGAAACATATCCCCGAATGAGTGACAAATTATTGTTAATAAAGCATAACAATAGATTCATGGATTGGTTTAATAAAAGTGTATCTAATGACCGTAGTGCATCCGAGATACTTAAATGGTTGTCGTACAAACCAAAATTGTGTCATTACTTGGAGTGCATGCGATATTGGTCATTATACCTTTTATACAAAAGCAAAAGATGATCATATTACAATGCAAAATAGTGGAGTTATGGTTGAAGTCAAATCGATGTATTTCTCAAGTTCAATAGATAAGAATCTAGTATTGTCCAATACTCTCAGCCCAACAACAAGCATCTGAAACCTGGAGAACATTGTTTCAACAGTTTCATCTTCCTGCATCTTGAATGCTTCATAATTTAGGATCAAGGCAAGAGCCTTGGTTTCTTTTACTTGTGCATTACCTTCATGAGTCATATGAAGAGAATCAAAGATGGATTTTGCGGTTTCTCTGTTAGTTATCTTCTCATACTCCTTATAAGAGATAACATTGAGCAAAACCGTCATCACCTTGTGATGATTTTTGTAATCCTTTTTTGTTGGTCACTCATAAAACTTCTTGCAACTTTCTTCCTAGTAGCATCTACTGGATGTGTGTAGCCTTCGTCTGCCATGTCCCATAGATTTACATCGTAACCACGGAAGAAACTTCTGATTCTATCTTTCCAGTAGTTAGACTTCTCGCCATAAAACAATCGGTGGTTTTGGCACTGTAATGATCTTTCTTATGATGTGTTGAGATTGAGGTTGATGGAGTAGGTATGGCCATAATATCAAGGTAAACTCACACAGAAACGTTGGATCAGTACTGACACGATTAAATGTATGATACTTCAATATCACAATCAGAACAAGAGCTCTGATGCCATTTTAAAGTGTGAGAAAACACTAGAAATGGGTTTAAATGGTGCTTTCAACAATAATCGCTATAAAAATAAACACAACCAACTAAAAGAATTGCGAAAGATATAAAGAAAACAATAATTTATCATAGTTCACTTGACAACAACAAGCTACCTCCATTCCACCCTACCAAGGTGATTTTGCCTTCAACAAGGTCTTAATCCATTATAATTTAAATAGATTACAACTGCATAGCAACTCTATGACTAACAACCACTAAGACCCGCAACCTTAGCCTTCCTAAAGCTCCTGACCTACACTAGGTCCTTTAGGGAATGCAAACATAGTTTTCTACAAGGATTGTTTACATAGAAGTGCTTCTACTATAAGCAAGTGTAAACATGAATTAAGAGCTTTTGAAGCTTGATACTACAAATGAGTTTTGAGCTTTTGAGCTTTGAAGTATTGTATAATCTATTGCAATGTTCGTCACTTTGCTTCTTCCCTTGACAATCCTTTAATAGACGCTTGAGAAATATATTTGTTGCGTCACAACTAGCCAAAGGAATGTTGTTACTAAGGGTGAAAATAGTACACACAATCGTCCTTCTTTTACTACCGAATCAAGATAATGGAGAAGTGGAATTAGTGGAATGAGGTGTCTTTGTACTATTGTACTATTCCCTATTATCCATTTCTTATCTTCTGATCTTTAGCGTCTTCAGGTTGATAAATGTGTGAAGCATGAGCAGAGATAAATTAACTTTTCTTAACCGTTACTTCTTTTCTTCAGAACTTCAGTTGATTCTGGTTGATAGATGATTAAAGCATGAGTAAAGAGAAGAGTAACAATTGATCCTATTTATTATAACGTCAGAGGCTTCTGGTTGAGAGACGTGTTAAAACAAAAGTTGATAAAAGGATGTATCTTGATATTGATTCTTGTCTTCAGAACTTCAGTGGCTTCTAATTGATAGTTTTATTGAAGCATGAGTTGAGATAAGAATGATGGTTTCGTCAGAACTTCAAGTCTCCAGTCTTCAGAACTTCAACATTTGGTCTTTTGAACCTTTATTCTTCAGAACCTCAAGTCTTTAGAGTCTTTCCACATTTGGTCTTCAGATCATTCTGTCTTCAGAACCTCAATTCTTCAGAGTCTTCAACACTTGGTCTTCAGAACATTGTCGTATCAAAGTCTTACTCATTCAAAGTCAGAATCCTAGAAAATATTCAGTTTTCTAAAGATATTTCTGACGAGTTGTCAATTGAGCAATTTTGCTTCCAATTTGTGCATAAGCAGATATTGTCTTATCAGAACCGTCGGTTTGCAAGAACTCCCTTAGAGTCATAACCTGTTTATCATTCTTACACAATAACAAACATTAGAGTATCAAAATTTCCTTCACTTAAATACTTCATTGTTATTATCCAAAACATAAAGATATTGAGCAGAACCAAATCTTGTTCTCACAGTCTCTTAGGATATATAAGATCTGCTACAACAGAATTTCAGTTTGTTTTGCCCACTGAGTGTGTATTGGTGAGAATCGCGTGATTTTTTGTGAACTTAGTGGTCCCATAATTAGGATGTATGGATGTAGCATATGAATAGATGGTGGTATGTTATTGAAGGATTCACACGTGTTTCATGCTGCCCACTCAGAGCTTGTTTCTAACTTGTTTCATCTGTTTCTTTACTCTGAGTGATGTATGTGTGTATCCTATATATTGGTGTATGTTGATGCTCATTCTGATTTGCATTGTTTTTCAGGGTGATCATGATGATGGGGCACATGGATGCAACAAGTCATGAAGTCCTTGTGTAAAATAAATTCCACACAAACTAATTATTTCTTCCCATTTTTTTGTCTTTTTGTGTAATATTATGTATTATAAAAATGTAAAATCTATTATTGTATTAGTTCTTTTTTTATTGTAACAACTAAATAATTCTAATAAAATTATTTATATTCTACTTCCAATTATTTTTATGTATTCTTAAAAATACTTGAATAAAAACAAGTAGTAAAAATAAAATGAAACTAAGAAAACACATAAAAAAAACATAATAAAATAAGAAAATCAAAATCAAAAGTCAATCCTTTGACTTTTGGTCTTATCTTCCAAAATTGTTAACAATGGAATAAAGGACACAAAATAAATAAATAAAAGTGCAGAAAAGTCAAACTTTGACTTTTATTCATTATATGCGTAAGAAATTATGCATAGCAAGTGTGAGTAAAGAATGAGATGCAAATAGTCACTCTTGGACCATTTACCTAATTCCCAAACACATATGATAATGATGTAGATGATTAATGACCAGAGAATAAAATTTAAAAGAGACAGCTCTTGGAACAACTACATATAATACTTAATCATATAGACAATCAAAGCCCACAAATATTCAGATGATAAACAGTGCTCTTGCCTGCCATCAACCTAAATTTTGAATCCTGATCCAAATGAAATGGATAATGTCCTGAGACTAGGGAATACTCTTGATTTCCTCAATCCACTGTTGAATGAATGCACGACACTAAGATTAGATGGAATGCCAAAATTCCTAATTTTTCACCAAAACCATAATGAATTTCTATGATTGATGGGATGCATGTTCAAACAGAATGATGATGCTACGCCGATGCAGATGAAAAACCTAGGGTAAAGTTTAGGGTATGACAATCATGCACAACGATGTATGTCATAGTACCTCTGACTTATTGTTACTTTTATAATCACAAGGAAAAAGATAGTTTAGTGAAAAATTAGTTATTTTTTTGGTGGAACATCATTGTACTTCATAACAGTGCGTCAATGTGTTTACATAAAGAATAAATTTAAATTAACCAAGTGGTGTTTCAACTGCTTATTGACCATCGGGATGTGATGGGTGGCTTTAACTTCACTTTGATTGGCTACCTATACATATCCAGACACAAAGATTATCCTTACCTATAAAAGGATGAATAATCATGTCTTGAAATTGTATGAAAAGGGAAGCCATATCAATCTCCATAGGTTTACCTTCTCCTTCCTTCTAGTATAAGTGTAGTTCTTTGTAGACCATCCTTAGATAAGTCGACGCTTATTGTCACCAGATCATCATGGAATCTATGTTATTTGAGTTTAAGGTGTATTGGGGATGCCAATACGTCTAAAGTGGACGCAAGGGGTCTGCCTAGGATGCAATTGTGGACGTTATTTCAAGGAAATAGCATAAATTGAGAGTAGATCGTCTTCGAATACTTTCCCTCCCCCACATGCATCATTAATTGAATGCACCCCTAAGGACAGGTTACCATATCATATAAAAATTATGAGTTGGATCCTTTTGTATGGCCACATTTCTTCATTTCTATTTTTTTTCAAAAAGGTATAAATACACGATGTCACGAAAATTTATGCCATCAATGAACACTCTGGAGCCATTGAAATTTTCTAATATGGTTGTTATCACCAAAGGAAATGTATCATTTAGGACCCCTTACTTTATCAATGTCATAGAATAAAAGGATTGACCTAATTAACATCCCAGTTAAATTGCTCCCATCCTTCTTGCTATCAAAAATTAGCTTGGAGATCTTCCTCGTCATTATCGCTTTGGAGGAATCATTTTCTCTTGGTACTCTGCCATTGATGGAAGCAATATACACTTCCCTTTATGGTTTTATTCTTCTGCAATTTTTGTATCTTTCCCTTTGAATCTGGAAACACCTTTGATGATTTTCTTAGGGGATTTCTCCCTCCTAGTGGAACACTTATTCTTTGGTGAACCTTCGTTGCTTCCTTGGACCCTTTTATTATCTCTAATGTATTCAATCAACCTTTTATTCTTGATTATTCCTTCTATTACATCCTTTAGTTTGATGCAATCATTCGTGTTATGGTTGTGACTCTTATGGAAACAATAATACTTAGACTTGTTTGTCTTAGAAGACTTCCTATCAGGTATGGATTCCTAACCCTGACTCATTGAACTCGGTGTTTGTGCATTCATTCCAAATTTTATCCCTCAAGGTATTTTGGGGGTAATACGTGTTGAATTTGGATCAAGGACCATTTTTGCCTTTTTCTTTGTGATGACCATGATCTTTCTTAGGTTCCTAGTTGAGTATGAGATTTCTTGCTCCTCAACGTCCTCCCTCGACCAAGAGTATTTGTTTATAATTGATGTAAGTGTTTTCCATACTCAATAAATATTTTAATATATGGGTCTCTAAGAGTCCTAGATTTTCCCAAAATATGCAGTCATACCTAAACCCCTTCTCAAATAGCCAACATTTTAGTCTGTCGTATGTGCCTCCCATGGTTACGACCACTTTGGTGATGAGCTTAATATTTCTTTCTTTCCCTGGGCGTTATCACTGAGCATGACCATTTTTATGGGTTGATTTTTTTTAGGAAGTGAAATGGGTGGTGAAGGTCTCACTGAGATATTACCAAGAATATATACTCTCATCTGAAATTGTCTTAAACCATATCATAGCAGATTTGTTTAAGGTTAGAGAAAAGAGCTTACACTATAAGACTTTGCCATATTAATAATCCAATCTCTAGGGGAGTATGGCTACCTATTACGTCTTCATAACAGGGGGTCCTATGTCTATGGTGGAGGACGTTACTCGGAGATCTCGATATTTCTCCTTGTGGTGTTGTTACCTTCATGGAAGTTTGTTTAGGAATTGAGACTTAATTTCTTTGTGAAGCTTCTCCAACACATTATTATTCTTAGAATTGACATGTTTTAGGATATCCTTACCTAAAGATCTTTTCAGTTAGGAATTACAAATTATGTTACTGCACCAAATTCTACATACTATTATGCAAACCAGTCTCTCCCTACATCTCGATGTTAGCCTGTAACAACTAAAGGCGATGTAGATTTTTCTGTCTAGGAATCACAAGTATCAATAGAAGACTATGAGAAGATTCTCCTTTATGAAATTTTTGTTTGGATCTGAAGAACAAAATATCTTGGAACTCTCCCTGACTGACTCCTAAAAGCGTCAAAGGACCATGACGGTCCTGGCTAAGGAGCGAGATAATTTGAAAGCATTCTCCCAAAAAGTGGGTTTAAAAGCATATGCCCATGCTAGGGAGGGGAAACACTCAAACGTATTTCTCGAGGAAGCTCCTAATTCCATAGGAGCTCTGGAGAAGGAAGCTTCATCGCTCAAGGACAAAGTTCTGGCTGATTTTGATCAATATTTCAAGAGGGAGAATGAACAAGTGACTTTCTTCTATCCGAATAAGGATTCGTGTCGAATGGATATCTTCAATGTGGGTTGGGATGGTCAACTGATGGACGAAGAGTAGGCCTCCTGATGAGTCCCTTGCACCTGGACCGTCCTTTTTATAATATATATTTTTCTAATCACTTAGTTTGTTCACTCCTTTTGGATGTTATCCAAATTTGTACTTATCTTTTTACTTATAATATATTCTTAGCTCCCACAAAAGTGGAAGGATTCTTGATGTGTGGGTGTAGTACCTATGTTCTCCCATGTCAGATGGCTATGGCTCTTTGTTGAGAACCTAACATGTCTAGTTGCCTCAAAGGGCGGAAATGATTTCTCAATGTGGGTGTAGTGTGTTATATCGCCTCAAAGGGAAACAAGGAGCCCTATTAGGGATTCGGTATTTTAATCTCCTCCAAGGGCTGCAAGGATCCCTCTATGAAGAGCCAACATTTTATATCACCTCAAAGGGTGACAAGGATCCCTCTATGAGGATCCATGGTTTTGTAAGAACAAGATTTGTTCTACAAATCATCTCTAGGTTTTGATGTTAACAAAGAGTATTTGTGAAAGAACCTTTTATGTTCTAATGTGTGTTTATGTGCAGATCATATTCAGTGAAGATATTAGATCAAACAAACACCATCAAGATGTGCGCCAAAGATAAATATGAAGGTTACTTTATGTGACAGAAGTTGCAAAGCATATTGTAGAAGCAAGCTGGCTTCTATATCTGATCACAATCAGATAAATATAAGGATGATGTGTATTGTGGTTGCAATGCTCATGAGAACTATGTACTGAGAAGTGTTTCAGACTCTAAAGCTAGCGAAACTTCTGAAGAGTTAATCTTCTGAAGAACCAAGTGATAAAGATTCTAATGACTTGAAGATCAGAAGGCTAAATGCTCAGAAGACCAAGTGCAGAAGACTCTGAAGACTCAAAGGTTCTGAAGATTAAGACTCTGAAGATAAAATGTTGAAGACTCTAAAGACAACGTTCTTAGTGAACAAAGTGCTGAAGACTCTGAAGAATTACAGATTACGAAGATGAAAGGATTTCAAGAACAAAATGTTGAAGTCTCAAAGATAAGACTCTGAATGAGCAAGCTCTGAAGAATGAATACTTAAGTTTTTAAAGATCCAACTACGTCTTCTCTACTCATGCTTCATTTTTTTTATTATTATAAGCCTCTAAAGTTTTTAAGAATAATGTTATTGTTAGCAATGACAGTACACAACACTGCAACACATCAAACGTCTTCTCAATCAGCCGAAAATCATGAAGAAAAGAAACGTAGTTGTACCCTCATTACTGCAAATGTCTTCAAAATTATGGAAGATCAAAAGAAAATCAAATACGACCATTGTTGTTGAAACTCAAAGTTCATCATTCAACGCAATAATAATCAACAAGAACAAAGAGTAGATGAATTAAAATATTATTGAAGAACATTCAAATCATCAACCACTTAATCTGAGCTTATTGAAGATCTGAAGCAAGGAGCTGCTGCTTGAAACTTGCTCAACAAAGAAGATGAAGAAGAAGAAGATCTACAGGATGCCATTCAACATCAACCACATACATCCTTGTAGAATTTGAAGAAATCATGGGGTTGATGCTCACATCATGCTCACAACATGTGTGTTTGTATTTGTACTTAAACTTAGGAATTTAATATGCTTAATTAGAAGCAAACATTGTAATCTCCATAACTTTAATTCTATTTATAATTAAGTGTTCCTCAAGTGATCAAGTAAAAATATGTATACTTGAGAAGACAATGATAGTCATATCTCACAGAGGACCAAGTGAAGGTCATACTCTGATCAGATCCTTGATGGATATCATTATGAGAAATCCTACAAAAGATCATGTTGATCAGATTCTATTAGGTCGATGAACATCATATCTGGGTCAGATCCCTGAATGTTCCTCAGAAGGTTAGTCACTGGTAGTTGCCCGTGCATCTGTAACAATCAGTTTTATTAGTGGATTAAGTCCTTAAGGTCAAGGCAAAATCACCTCAGAAGGGTGGACTGGATTTTCTTGAGAGTTGCTAAAGTGAATTAGGATATATTGTGTGTCCTTTACTTTATTTTATGCATTTATGCGTCTGCATTACAGAGTCTGATCTGGTATTCTTCCGCATAGCTAATCAGAATCTACCTTGTAGACTCTGATAATATCTCCAGCGCAGAAAAGATAAGAAGCGAAAGAAATAAAAAGGCCAAATGCAATTCAAACCCCCTTTCTTGCATTTCTCGCACCTTCAATTAGTATCAGAGTCTGGTTCTTTTATTGATGGATATCAAACACCTAATAGTGTCAGATAAAGATCCATGTAGTGTGTGATGAAATACTCTGGGTGAGTTTTCAATCCACTTACAATTCAGTCTCATATCAGAAGATGATTGAGTACTAAATTGTAATCGAACAAAGTCTCTGAGAAAGTCACTGATTCTTTGAAGCCTGAAGCTGTCACCAAGAAAATCCGCTTCTCTGAAGCAATAATAGAGGAATTGAAGAATCATTTGACAAAGATAGATTCATCAGATAAAAGGAACTATTTGTTGAATGTTAATCTTACGAATTACAATTGGTTAAAACAATGTATTTGCTCAAAAGATCAAATCATCAGAAGAACAAGAAATCTTGTTTACTGAAGATTAATTCTTTATATATACGGCTATATGAAATGTACACGTCATCATTCACGTTTCCCCTTAAGGTGAGCCGCCCATGTCGCCCCTTTTATGGGTATTTACAAATATATCACTACAAATTCATCTATTATTTGAAGATCACTATCATTGCTAGTGCAAATTAGATCATCCACAAACAAACTGACAATGAGAATTTTCCTTCCATTTCTATGTTTGGAAAAAATTGTATGCTCATAAGGACATTTCTAAAACTTAGAAATACAAAATGGCTTATATTTTGCATAATAGGCTCTCGGAGCTTGTCTTAGGTCATATAGAGCTTTAATTATATCAATTTCAGGGTTCCCTTTATGATATCCAGTGTGTTGGTTTATGTAGACATCTCCATTTAACTCACCATGTAGAAATTCATTTTTGACATCAAGTTGAAAAACACACCATCTTTAGTTTGAATCAAACCCTTATCTTCATGAATGATTTTACGAGAGTCATGCTTGAACATAATTGTGAGATTCTTCTATTGCAGTTGTCCAATGCTTAGAAGATTGTTTCTCAAAGCAGGTAAATAGTATATAACAATGATCACATATGTTATGCTACTAGTTCATAACTTCACATAATCTTTTTCCCATAACAGACATCTTAGAGATGTCTCCTAATTTTATAGTTTCTCTGAAATTTCTATCAAATTCAAAGAACTGATCCTAAATTTCAACCATATGGTTCCTATAACCAGAGTCTATATATCATACTTCATCTTTATCAAAATTACTTGATTCACTTTTGACCATCAAAATTATTTATGCTCCATCATTGAATTCAACATAATTGGTGTTTTCCTTTCAGCTATGTCACTCACTTTGATAGTGACCGAACTTAAGGCACTTGTAGCACTCTACAAATGCTTTATTTTTTCTACCTCTTCCACTACCTCTAGTTGAGAATATTACTCTATCTCTCCCAATTCCTCTTCCTACATTGGAGATTTCCAAAGCTTGTCCTTCAATGAAGTATCTTTGACCCTTCATTCTTTGTTCATGTAGAAGCAAGCTACTTTATAATCTATCAATGGAAAGAGTTCACAACATTTTAATCTTCAGTAGAGCATACAACATAGTTGAATCAGGATATCATCGACCTCAAGATTTTTCCAACAACCAAGACTTGCTCAATTCTTACTCTACGTGTTGTCATTGGATTCATAATAGTAAGTGTTCTTGCAAAGTATTCATCAGTTGTTTCATTCTCTCCTATAGCTAAAACCTCAAACTTTTGACGTAGAAACTACAAGTGTGCTCGTTTAACATTATAAGAAGCATGATAATTATGATGCATAACAACACAAATATCTTTAGTTGTGTTGCACATAAGAATAATTTCCATGATCGAATAATCGATGGACTAGAATAAATAATTGTTGGCGTTCAAATTCTTCAATTTGCTTTTCTCTGTAGCCTTCATTTGTTCTAGAGTTACATATGGAGGTGCAACTATGTTACATTTTCAATCAATCTATAATGCCTCTTTTAATCGAAGCAAATTTTTCATAAACATTAAATAATGGTCATAGAAACCATCAAATCTTAGGATTACGAGCTGAATAAATTGTGATTTTTCGATCATGATGGAAAGTATCGATGGAAAGACATATAGCAAGTAAAGTTTTAAAAAAAAATTGAAATAGTGGTGCAGAAAACAGTGGACAGTTGTTGTGATGATACCATGTCTTAAGTAGAGAAATGTTCATTTAACATTGATTTGTATACTTATACTGTAAATTATACAATAAGTGTACCCTCGACTTTTTTAAATAATTTATTTTTTCACTTTGATTTTCGTGCAACGCTAAATTAATTGTATGTTAATGATGTAAAATGCATTTGGTGTAATAAAACATCGTACACATAACATAACTCTATAGCTCTATTGAGTACAATAGTATTTCTCTATTGTATTTCATTACCGGTATATTTTTATAAGCAACTTTTACTTTTCTTTGATACTTTAATTGTTAATATATCTAATCCATATATATACTAGATATATTAATGATAAATGTATAAGAAAAATCAAATTTACTTATAATAGTGTTCAAAGGATATACAATATTATGAGACTTAGTAAACTAAAATTATTTATTAATGATTAATGATTAATATATATATTTTTAGATTTACTAGGGGCAGTTCAATATGAAGCTGAGTATAAATAAGTCAGTAAATGATAAATAAAAGTCAATGAAAGAGGAGTAGTTAGAGTACGACGAAGCATGCTTGATACATAAGCAAGTATGGATCACAAGAGTTTGTATTAATCCGTTTTCGAGCTGTCAAGTGAGGATTGTTGTGGGTTGGCTTGACCAACTTAGTGTTTTGTGCTTAGGAGGGCAACAATCTTTGGGATGTGGAGGAGTGAAACAGCTCGAACAAATGAATGGGAGAGGAGCGAAAAAAGTCCAGCTCCCTAATGTATTGCGGTACCGGGTTCGGACCGGAGGAAACCGTAGCATGGGAGAATGTCTAATCCTTTTTCAATATCTACATAAGTTTGTATATTAAATTACTAAGGTGTCTACACTAAATCATACAATCTTTTATTTCAAAAAACTTTGACATTTGTTACGTGACACCCACCCGTACCCGTATTGTATCCGAATTGAATAGTCTAAGAGAAAGCTATCGAACACTTACCCTACAAGCCACCAGCTTCCACCATATACTTGGAAGCAAGCAAGAAAGTTTTTACGCAAGAAAACGAAGAAAATCTAATGGGAATGTCAGAACTTCAGTTTCTTGGATAGACTAGCCACAGAAAAATTGAATGCAAGCAGACAAAAACACGGGAAAAAGCCAAGGCATGCACCTACTGTTTCTCCCATGGGTCACTGCTGCAGCAGTGAAGCCTTATCTATATCAATTGTACAAAACAAATTATTTTTCCTTTGCCAAAGAAAATGTTCTACAAAACTAAGGGTAACCCAAATGCCGAGTTACCCATTAACACTACATATTCAATATCCCATAAATTCAAATATTAACATTAACATAAGTAGCATTAATAACGTGCAAGTACTTTTATTTTAAGGGTGATAAATTCCAAATTCCAATAGTAATAACAGACAAAATAAATAAACATATTGTAATTTATAAACGAAAATTAAATAATTTTCTCCCGGCTTTTTTCAAAATTTAATTTATCCATTTGTACATACATTTAACCAATAATCAGAATCAGAGATATTTTCAGCCGGTAAAAAACAAAACATCCCAAGTCCCCAATCAATCAATGAATTCAACAACTAAGAGCCTCGTATTTGACCGGAATTGACCTACTACTAAACCTTTGAGAAAGCAAGTTCCCTACAACCGTTAGATCACGGCAAAACACTCCTTGAAACACCGTTGGATTCGCAATGCTTGGTGAAGACATTGCAAACTTTTCCTCCATTTTTTCATCTCTACTTTTCTGTTCAAACACTTCAACTGAATGTACATTTGCATTAACATTTACATTTGCATTTGCATTAACATTTGGATTTGCATTTGAAGAAGTTTGTTGCAACTGAAAAGCCATTTTCATCTGTTTCTCTTTCTCTGCAGTTTCATCTTCTACAATGGAATTCATAACACTTGAATAACCTTTCTGAAGCAATCTATACAACAACATAGAAGCCATTCTCGTTCTATCTTTAACCGATTCAAGATCACCTTCATCAGCGAGTTCACACCGTTCGATGAAACACGTGGCTTTCTCTGGTTTATGCTTCAAACAAAGCAAAAGATGAGCCCGTTGCAACTCCGGTCGACTACAGCCGCGTCGTAAACCAATTAATGCATAATAATCCACATTACGCGTTTCACCGGACGCCATTTTCTGTTTCAGCTGTTGAATTTTCGTGGCGAGGGTGCATAGTTTCCCTGGGATCTCATTGTAACGGACATTGTGACGTTTCCATAACGGACCGGCGAGTTTTCGATCACGCAGAATTGTGTTGTATAGAAGCTTCAAGTGTTCAAGATCGTGGAGACAATCTTGATAGGAACGAATGGTTTCTAGAATTGAGGCTCTAGCTTCAAGTGCTTGAATACATGTAGGATCCAATGAGAGTGTTCTGTTACAATCCGCGATTGAATCAGCGATTCTACCAGCTGAACGAAAGGCTGTGGCTCTGTGCATGTAGCATTCAGCCAGGAATCCTTGAGGAGCACCACGGCGGCCGTCCACGATTTTCGAGAAGTGGCGGATGGCTTCCGTGTGTAGTCCAGCGTCCATGGCAGCGATTGCAGCAGCACGTCGACGGAGGAGAAATTTTATGTGTGCAATGAGTTGGTTCACGGTTTCAGATTCTGATAGAGGACTTCGGGGTGGAGTGGTTGCGATTGCCTTCGAAATAGCATCGCCGGAAAACTCTGTGTTCCATAGAGAGAAACTATCGTCGGACCAACACACGCTTTCCCGGCGGAATGCATCGCTGGCAAGGCGTTTTCCGGTTTGAAGAAGAACCATTGCATCTTCCATTAGACCTAAATGGCAACAAGCTTTCCCCAAAACCAAATATCTGAAATTCAAATTTAGAAAATTAATCAATTAATTAATTATCTTAGAAATTATGAAATTATTTAAAAAAAATAAAATAATGGCATGATATGCATTAAAAAATAGAAAAACCTGCTACCAAACCAAAACAGTTGAAATACGTGAACCAAATTACGCAAAGTATTAATATTACATTAAATACTTATTGGTCTTGCTTGTTATACCTTTCAATGTGCATTGAATTTGATAGGTATTTTTAAAAGTTTCATTTCATTAATAGCTGGCAGAAGCATTAACTCAAACCCCATGATATCGGGGACTCTGATCTAATCTCAAAATTCATTAAATAGAAAACACAAACTGTAAAAAGAAAAAAAACAAAAGAAGCTATTTTAATTTCAAAGTTCCGGAGACAGTAAAAAAAAATTAATAACTTCAATGAAACTAAAATTTTTATTACCTCCAATATCCTTCATTATCGGAACTTTTGCAGAGACCAGCCATGACTCGCTTTTTCAAATCAGAGACAGAGAAGCACTTGAAGAAACTCTGATCTGGATCAGAGGAATCCGAAGAAGATAACAACTTGACGCCTTCTCTTGAAAGCTGTTGAGAAGAACCATCGGAAGAAACAGAGCCAGAATCATCGTTAGCCATTTTGAGACTCGGGATGTAATCATGAAGCATATTTGCTACATCTTTGAATCTTCTCAAATAAAGCAAAGATCTCGCTTTAAGCTCAAGAGCTTGATCTGAGGAAGGAGAGATAGTAAGAGCCGCATCAAGTAGAGTCAGGGCTGATACAATCTCGTTGCGTTCTTGTGTCGCAATGAGGGTTCGTGCGTCTTTGATGTATTTCTCAACAATCTAAGAAAAACAAAAACAAAAACGTTCAGGAAAATGAAACTCATAAAGACAAGATATTCATGAGGATAAGAGGTTTTGGAGTGTCTACCTTGCGATTTGTGAGCCACCAGTGTTTCTTTTCTGTAGCATTGAGACAGGGAGTGGTGATGGCCATGGTGATGTGGGTGAAGAATGAAAACAGCACTGTGTGTGTTTTTTTCTTCTCTCACCCGTAAAGCGGGTACTTGATATCTCTTCTGTAGAAATAAAGGGGAAGGAAATATATAGGGGGTTGGGGTTTCAGAGAGAAAATATAACAAACGAGGGGCTAATTAGTCACAAATAATGGATTTTATATTATTGGCTTATTTCATAAGATAAATTATAGTAATACACTTCTACCAATTTTATTTTTATTTTTCCTTTTCATATAGTAAATTATACAATGTCATTTTAATTAAATATAGCTCTCTTAATTTATAAGTTATTGTATATTTATTATTTTATAAAAATTCAACATAAATATTATATTAAATAATTAATAGTATTAAACTCATACCAAATTATACATATTTTTTATTTATATAAAATTTCAAACTAATCTAATTAGAAACAGAGATAGTATTCACTAGTCATTTTTAATATACTTAAAATTAATTGAATTTTCTCAATCATACATTAACATATTTACTCTAGAGAAAAGATAGGTGAAATGAAATCCTAAATAGATAAAAATATTCTATATAAATCACTATAATTAATCAAATTAAAAATTGTATTAATTTTAACATATAGTTTTAATTAATTTCTTAAAGTATGAGTCAGATCCTTATCAAGTAAATCAAATAATTAATATAAATAAATAAATAAATGATAACTATTTATAAATAAGATGAGCATCGATCAAAGTTTTCTTTTAGCAAAGTTCTAACTCTTTTGTGAGAGATATATAATATTGTTTTTCGAAAAATAATAAGTATTATTTTCTCTATTTTTTATAATAAATTATTTTATTATTTTTTAAATATTAAAAACATAGTTATTATTATATAACAAAATTACGAAGAATTTTACAATTTTTTTTTAATGATTGTATCACTAAGATAAATTAAAATTCTTAAAATATTTAATAAAAATAATAGACAATATAGCATAGTAATGTCATAACATGATTATAATCTATTACAATTTTTATCCGATTGAGACATAATAAAACACCAATAGGATGTTAGTAATTATATATAAATGTAGAGGCATTGTACATTTAAAAATAGATTTTACCTTATCCTTTACATTGTACAGATCAATAGATAGGTGGTGAAGTTATGCTAATTAAAAATGAACTTTTAGATACTTGTTTACAAGTTACATTATGAAAAATTACAAATAATTGTGAATGATTTTCTCAAGAAAAAGAAATTAAATTAAATTAGCATTTACCATAAGTGAATATAGATTCTTAGAATATGTTAAAAAAAAAAAAAGGCTTGAGGGTTGAAAGAGACCATGAGGTATTGACAACAACCTTGAGTCTAATGTAAAAGCTTTCACCCATCTTTCTTAGCTGGCAACGCACCATAGATCATCTCTCACATTCACATAACATAACCTAAACTGTGGACTTGTTGTAGGTTTATGACCCTAAAATTTATGACTTCATTAATACAAAAGAAAAGAGAATCATGTTTTTTGACCGGGGATACCCGGTTACCAATCACGGGTTGTTGGGTTCAACCACCGGATAAATAAAAGTCAAGCAAGTTGCTCCAAAAGTAAGCAAAGGATGTGATAAGCACCACGGGTTATTTATTTTATTTTTTATATTAATCACTTCAAATGTGGTTTTAGCTTTGTGCACGTTGACTTGTATGTTTAATCTCATTGCTGATTAATCATTAATCATGCTTTTGTTTTTGGTAACATTCATCATCATTAATTAACTCGAAATGACTAAACATCGTTGAGAAATGAAAATGGTACGTAGATGAAAGTGAGAAACATTAATACGGTCCAACAACTCACACAAATCATCAACATGGTTGAACACTTTCAATACTTTTTCTTTTTAAAAAAGTACTTATACACGATTATGGATGTAGTAAGGATTATTGTACAAATAAGAGAATGTAAAAATTGAATTAATATTTACAGAATCTGTCAAATAAATTCAAACTAATAAAGCACTTTAAAAAATATATTTTTTCGGCTTAAAAACCAAACATGTTTTTTATTAAATTATATATCATTTTCAAGTCATTAATCATGCTAGATTTATATTGTATTCGTAATTTTATTTTTAATAGGGGTGTGGGTCCGTGCCATCGGACATAGATGTATTGGAGATTAAACATTAAAAATAATGATCTTTATGATTTAAGTAAAAAATAAGAGAAATAATAACCAGTGTTCTTTGAACTCCGGTTAAAATATTAGAAAGGAAAATTGAACTTTTTTCAATAAATTATAAATATATGTTTTTTCTAAAAATATGCAATGTTCTGAAAACATAACTCACTAACTTTTTTAAGAAAATAATGTGAATTCAATGAATTAAATATATAAAATTTATCTTTTTTGGAATTCTTAACCAGAAAACACTGGTTATCATGATCCAAAAAACAAAGGTTTTGATTTTAGTCAAATGAGAGAATAATTTAAATCAAGAACTTAAAACTCTTGATTTTGCATATTTGATTTGAGTCAAAGAATTTTATGGTTCGGATCACTTTGATAAAACCAAAATCCAAAAATTGAATTTCAACCATGATTCAAATAGCCTGTTTGTGTGATACAAATCAAGCTCACGCCTAATTAGAATCACTCTGATAAAAACAAATCATGAATTTCATATTTATGTCACGATTCAAACCATGCTTAACTTTGATTCGAAATGCTCTTCTAAAATTGATTTTTTTATAAAGAAAAGTGAAATCTTCATGATTGAATCGAGGGTTAATTTGACATGAATTATGCATTCATGAGTTTCTTGATCCATGTTTTCGACTAACTGACTTGAACCATTTTGCAACAACCAAAGGCACAGGGTTTTTCCTTATGCAAGCAAAATACAATTTAACGAAAAATACTCAATTTTAAGAGATGCACAATAATCTAATTGAGAAAATACTCGATAACAAACAATAAAATAAATGATGATAAACAAGACAAACAACATAATTCTATATAGCAAACCCTAAGAGAACAGAGCAACTTCAAAATCTTCGTTAATGAAATGCAGATCATCAATTCTTCAATAAGGCAAACATGATTAATAAGGTTGAGAATAGATAATCATGTTTGTTTAGGTATAAATGATCATTCTTTCATAGAAGTATAAATAATCATGTTAACCGTGGAACAAATGTTCAACCTTGATGACTTAGCACAAATGATTATTCTTATGGGGACAAATAAATAATTATTTTTTTTCTTTTTTATTCTTTTTTGTTACCATGATATTTTTTTCTGATTTAGTGCAAATGATCATTTTAGTCAATCTTATTGACTTTAATGTAGATGATCATTTTTATATTATAGTATAGATTACCATCCTCTTTCTTCTAAGGTAAATAAATGACAATTCTTTGTCTAGGTATAAATAACATTTTTCTTTATTTTCTAATAAATAATTACAAATATACTACACATTATAGAATATTAACTATTTTAAAATATTTGTCATCATCAAAATTTCACAAATAAAGGTTGTTCTTCTTAAAATGTAAAAATTTATAATTTTTTTCTTTCTTTCAAATCTTCAAAATGAAAAGTCCTCAATTCTCATCTCTTTTAACCTCACGAAGAGTTTTAAAGTCTCTCTAACTACCCTTTCTATTAATTGCCTTCCCCTACATTACTAGTTCTTCCCTTCCTGCATGCAGCCTCAGGCCTAGCCATTCCCAGTTTTACACCTTACCCCAGGTTTCCATGTCACTCTATTTCCACGTGGCAATCCAAGATTTTGGGCCCACTTACTGGACCACTCTCAATAGTAGTAAATCTCGAAAGTCCAGGTAAGCCTATCAGTTTTTGAACTTGATCAAATGATAATTAAAATGGTGAAATGTAAGTAACAAATCTGGGTGTGGAGTTATTTTGTAGTGTAGAAATTGGTTCAGTAATTTATTATGTCACACTGCATTTGTTGATCACACATATATATGCCATTAATACTGAGCAATTTTTATTGTTGGTAGTAATGTGTGCATCAGTTATTAGAGATAACATACAATTGAACCCTGCCAACAACAACGCACGCCGGCTTCATTTCTTCAAATAATAATGACCTTCTTCCTGTGCTTTCAAAGCAATTAATTCTATTTACATTTGGAATTTTTCACATAAATTATCTCTTTCCCCCTACAATTCTAAATAACCCTACTTGTTTTTCATATATACCAAATTCTCTAATATTCAAACTGTTTCTTAAAATAATCAAAACATAGTTTATAATAATGACCAAATAATTAATTTAATTAATTTAATTAATTAAAATACAAAATAATTACATAACAATTTTTATTAAAAAAAATTAATTTGATAAATTAATATATTAATGGTTAAACTTTATTAAAATTAAAAATTATTTTACTTAGTAAAAAAATTCTAGTACAAAATGACAATAATTTTTTTATTAGTATATAACATTCATATTATTTAGTGGTAGCCTTGATTTTTTGGGTAATGGTTTACCATTCTATTTGGTGTGTCTATGTGGTGGCTATCACGTGCAGTCGTATATAAACAACTCTAAGTAATTATATAACACATTTCTTTCTCTCATTTTCTTATAATTTTTTTATTTCTGAAATGTGTGCGCAATGCTTTGGTATATTTTCTGACTAATAAGAAGCCATTGACCATTTATTTAGACGTTGACTAAAATTTTAAACAGCTAAAGTTATGCTTAAATGGTTGGTTTAACCTTGTGGATGATGAGTTGCCACCATTGAACAAGCATCACAGACTGCAAGGTTGAATTGACATTGGAAGTCTACCCCAAACTCACACCACTTGACGACACTCTCCATTAAGATGCCATCATGTATCGACAATTTGTTGATAGTCTTGTTTACCTGATTGTCACTCGCTCTGATATTGCATATGCTTTTCATAAAGTCGGTCAATTTATGGTTGCTCCTCGGTCGTCTCATTTCTCTGTTGTTCTTTGTGTCATTCATTCTAAGTTAGTCATTTCATGGTTTACGTTTCTCTGCTAATTCATCCTTGGTCCTATCTGGATACTTTGATGCAGATTATGCAGGTGACCCAACAGATCGTCGCTAAACAACAAGGTATTGTTTCTTCTTAGGAAGTTCTCTTCTTTCCCGGCGTAGCAAAAAACAAACAGTTATTACCCGATCAAGCACATAAACGGAATATTGCGCTCTTGTTGATGTTGCTTTTGAGTTACTTTGGTTACAATGATTGTTAAATGATATGGATGTTAAACACCCCTCTGCTACTATGCTTCATTGTGATAATATGAGTGTTATTCAGATTTCCCATAATGTTGTATTTTATGAGCGCACAAAACACATTGAAATTGATTGTCACCTTGTACGCCATCATGTTACTAATGGCACCATACAATTGATTTTTATTCCTTATGTGGACCAACCAACTGATATCGTCACCAAAACACATAATCTGATACGCTTCAAAGATTTATCAAGAAAACTCCAATTGGCATCCACCATACCAACTAAGGGTGGAAATAGGCTAGGGTAGGCTAGGCTTTATAAGGCCTGAGCCTAACCTACGATAAACTTAAAAGGCTTGGGTCTGGCCTATGGTCTATTATAGGCTCTCTTTTTTGGTCTGACCTTTTTAAATGTCTAGTCTGACCTGAAAGTCTATTTACAAGTATTTTTCTTATTAAGGTTCTCAGTTATTCCATATTATTTAAAAAGCTTTATAGGTTGACCTATATATGAATATATAGGTCAACCTATTTAACCTTTGTTCTAATATATATATATATATATATATATATATATATATATATATATATATATATATATATATATATATATATATATATAGGTCAATATATGTATCTTTTTTTTCCTAATATATATTCATCTATAGAACAGCCTATTTAGCATATTTTTAATATATATGAAAATATAGGTCGGTCTATAAGGCTTCTGAGGATTTTTTAATAGCATATGTCTGACCTATTTAATTAAATATGTTTTTAAAAAAGCCTAAGTCAGACCTTTTTATTAAAAAATATCTGGTCTGGTCTGACCTTAAGTAGGCTAGGCTATAGACCACTGTAGGCTGTACTGGCATATTCTCACCATTAATACCAACTAAAGTTTGAGGGAGGGTGTTAAGAGAAATTTTAGGGATACTTTTTTTGATAAGAGATTAATTATACAAGATACTTTTTTATGATATACTAATTATAGGAGATTTCAATTTTATTATAGCTTAATTATAAGAGATTTTCATAGATTAACTATTGTTGAGGAATATATATATATATATATATATATATATATATATATATATATATATATATATATATATATATATATATATATATATATATATATATATATATATATATATATATATATAACTCAACACTAGTTAAAGCAAACAAAATTACAATCTGATATACAATATTTTCCAATTCCAACTACTAATAATATATACATAGCATATGTCATCGATCCCCAATTTTTTTCTCTTTTTTGCAACATCTGCATATCTGCTTTCCTATCTGTCTCCTTCTTCTGCCTGTATTTTTTGTGTGCGGATTTGTACAAACTCGGTCCTCCATTATCATGTTCATCTCTGCATCATGGAGAAAACTAAGATTTTTAAACCTGTTACAACCACCTTGACTGAACCAAACTACAATCTTTGGGTTCAAGGAATGAAGATTTTTCTGATCGGACAAGCTTTGGTTTATAGTTGTAATACCCCAAAATAGCATATCATTTGCATACATAACATTGTATCCTTAACATAGAAAGATGAACCATAACATTCATAGCTTGAAGCATAAGACATGTGATTAGTGACTTGTAAATTATGATCATCCAAGGCATAGGACAAGATCCAAGTGCCACAAAACAAGTCTCAAGGTCTCCTTGCATCCCATACAAGTCCAAATGATGTCTCAAGTTCATAGAAGAAGTGAATTCATCAAGAAGTTGGCTAAGAGCTTCACCTCCTACACAACTGGCCCAAACTAGGGTTTTGTTTTCAAGGAGCTTCTTGAAGGATTTTTGGTTCCCACTTGTTCTCATGGTCTTCTATATGTTTCCAAGTATTCATGGATGAAATTTGGTGAATTGGTTCCTTGAGGAGGGGTTTCAGTCAGGTAGTTTCTTGTGATCTAAGTAAAAGTCAACTATGAAGAAAGAAAAGTCAATTGTAGATTTTTGGGGTCTAAATCATGATTTTCAATACCTTCATATGGTCATTAAATGTCAAGATTTCAATCATTCATCACGAATCAAGACTTGGGACAAAATTTACTAAATTTGGAAATAACATGTAATTCAAAGTTTTCATTTTTGGAAGCTTTATAAGTCACTTTCAACTTGACTTGTCATCATCAAAAATGCTTCAAATGGATTTTTTCCAAACATGATAGTTGAAGATCATTTTCTCCCATTTCTAAAAGGTGCTAGATCATCTTCATATCATTTGTGGATCACAAGTAATGATCATAAGACCTCAAAGGTGTTTTTTAGGGTTTTCACATGTACCAACTTTTTCCACTTTTGCAAAAGAGCCTCAAAATGACTTGTATTGGTTTCAAGTTGACAAATTCAGTTCATGAACTAAAAGTACACTTCATTTAGTGCAGACTTGGCCTTCGAATCATGTCATTACATGGAGTATTTCTCACATATTTCACAAAGTGTAATTTTGCAAATTGATCCAAAACTCAAAAACCAAGCAACCACAAGTCATAAACTCAATCCAATTATGATCAGGGGTTAAAATATGAGTTATGCATGTACATGGTGAGGTTCATGCACGTGGGAACCATGGGATATACTTCAAGTTGAAATTTTGAAAATTCATTCCAAACTCCTTAACCATGGATCCAATGGATCTCTAACCATGGTTTGGCCCAAAAATCACAATATAAAAGCTCTTAACCCCGTGGGTTAGAGCTAGGGTTCAACCATTGTTGAGATCTCAATAAATTGCACTAACCATTCATCTCTTCGAATCTCTCTCCTTAGAAGGTTTCCTTGAGATTTTTCTTCATATTCTTGATCAGCGAACTCCATAGGTCAAGAATCAACCATTGTATGAAGCTCTAAGCAAGTATTTCATCAAATCAAGTTCAAAAGGATTCTTCTTAAAATCTCAAGATCCAAGCCAAATCCAAGCTCTAATTGCATTTATTTTGTAATTAGAGGTTCAAAGGGAGAGATCTCCAGCTTGCTGATGGTTTTCTAGGAGTATTTTCATCAGTGCAACTTTTCAGGTAGGTCCATTTTCATGCTCTTAGATCTTGATTTTTATGTGTGCATTATGTTCTTTGTAATGCGGTAATCATCCTGGTGTTGTTTTTTTGAAGTTTAGACGTATAACATCCTTTAATTTAATATCTGAATTTTTTTATATCAAAACTTATTTGCTTTGATCCAGCGCATTGATGCATTGTTTGTGAATTTTGATGTGATATTTGAGGTCAGGGAGAGATTTAGGGTGGAACTGTGGTCCTATTTTACGTTTCTGGAAATTTTTGTGGCTGAGTTCACCGAAGAATGTGACGGAGCTAGGGCTCCGGCACCTGGTTTTAAGATTCAGGTCACCTAAACAATTGAGGACGACATAATCTTCACCCTTCATTTTATGGATCTAAGGGTTGGCGTCTTTCCAACACATTAAAAAACATGTGGTCGGTCATGTGACTTTTTGTTTTATAATTAATTCATTTGTATGGCTCCCTATATTGCTTATCATGCGCATGCTAATCCTAGCTTCAAATCCTGCTTACTTTTGATTTACTCTAACCTTGTTTGTTGCATTGTATTAATTATGTGGTTGTGATGAGAGTCTTCCGTTGATTGATTTTTATATAACTTGCTCTGACCTCATATTGGAGTGGACCTAGCAACTAACACCCCTCCCTTGAGCCCATCTGGATGTTTTAAACATGGAAATTACTTTGGTGTTGTACCCCAAAATTTTCCCTTACATATTCAAGACAATATGTCTCAAGAGGTCTCTTAATGGTCACAAGATCCTCAATTTCTCAAAAGGATTCCTGGTTTCATCAGACAAAGCCTCCTCCTAAGCAATGGATCTTAATTTAGGGTTTTGAGTTTCTCAAAGAAAATTGGACTTCCAAAGCCTCAAGTGGACTTCATGGTGTCCCAAATACTTCAGAGAATACTCATGTC
Organism: Lathyrus aphaca; assembly: GCA_963966055.1. Classification (NCBI taxonomy): domain Eukaryota; kingdom Viridiplantae; phylum Streptophyta; class Magnoliopsida; order Fabales; family Fabaceae; genus Lathyrus; species Lathyrus aphaca. The sequence goes on from OZ014520.1 coordinate 114,760,327, forward strand.
AAGTTTCAAGGCTTTCCCTACAAGTTTGGTCAGTTAGATGCTCAGATAATAAAAAATCGGTTAACTTGGTCAAAACGTCAAATGTGGTCAACATACAGTCAAACTTCAAGATTATTGATCAAAATCAAGATTATGAATTAATATTCATCATTTTATCAAGGGTTGGTCATGATTCATCAAGGAAACCTCAAATTCATCAAGAATCAAAAGTTACTAAATTAGGGTTTTTGTAGGAAAAGTCAACTGTACTTTGACCAATCATAACTTTCACATGCTTCATCAAAAGTTTCCCATCTAAAGCTCATTTTGAAGGAAATTCAATTCTCTACAACTTTGTGTCTCACAAGCCAAGGCCAGAAATGCTTCATTTGAGAGATATGAGCCAAGACATTACAGGTCTTTTAAAAAGTCAACAAAAGTCAACTTTTTTCAAAAGCTCATAATTTGAACATGGAAGATTAAATTGACATGGTACCAAAAGGAGTAGTTATAGGACACTTTAAGCTTTCTAAAAAGTCCAAGAACACATCTATGGGATAAAAATTGAGGGAGTTATGCATTGTTGAAGTTGGGCAAATTTGAGGAGGTGTATAAGGTAAATAATGACCAAAGCCCAAGTTTTTTACAAATGAGCCCATTCTTTTATGATCCTAATTTGATGCTAAGATGTTCCACGCCCTCCACGTAATTTTCCTAGCTATTCTTTTATTTATTTTATTTTTATTGGATTTAATCTTTTAAAATTCAATTTAAAATAAAATAAATATTAGAAAATCAAAGATTTGATACTAAACTCATTTTGGGATCAAATATTGGTAATATATGCATGAGATATGATCCCAAATTCGTGCGCACTAAAGGAGAAGGTTATAATATCAAATATTTTACCAAAATAGAAAGGTGAAAACTTCATTCCAAAGCAACCTAATTTTCTTCACTCAAGCCCAAAATTCTTGACCTAATTTGTTTCTCTATAAGTATACAACATCTCCACATGCATCAAGGACGAAATTCTTACACCAAAGAACCCTAAAAAAATTCAAAAAAAAGGGCAAACTTGGGCAAGTCACCAAAACCCTTCATAGTAAGTTTCCATGACTTTTTCACATCCAATCATCACCAAAGAGCTTCCAAGAGACGATCCATACTCTTTTTGAAGGTTAAAGCCATGGAAAACACCTACTATGAACATGCCGCCCCCTAACTTTTCTTTTTAATGTCTAATCTTTTGTTTCATGGCATTTCAATATATTTTCTTTTCACAATAAGGTTCATAATCATATTTAGATGCTTTTTGATCGTTTGTTTTTTAGTTATGATGCAGGTTTCGAACAACACCATTGTTAGGGCACTAAGAAGCTCAAGCTTCGAATCTCACTATCCATTCAATTTTAGATCAAACAAACTGCTCCATTGAATTCCTAGGGGTCGATTTAGTAGGAATGAATGGTTTTAACTTGTTAAAGCTTGCGGTTTTTGATGTTTGAATTTCAGGTTTAATTTGCTACGAAAATCGCAGTAAAAATCGCAGCAAAAATCGTAGTAAAATTCGCAGGTGGCAAGGTTGAAGATGGTGGTGTGGCACATTTTGGTTGGCCGTTTTTTGGCCTATTTTCTTTTCAAAATTCCCAGCGACCCTCCCCTATTTTTTGGCCTATTTTCTTTTCATAGTTTTCCTAATTATTTTTAATTATTTTTAAATCATTATTTTAATTAATTAAATCAATAATCAATACCTTTTTCTAAACCAATAATAATTTATAAAATTAATAACTTTTCCTTTTATTTTGTAAATAAATAAAAAAACATTTTGGGGCGGGTTCGATACCCAGCGACCCTCCCCTATTTTTTTTGGCCTGTTTTCTTTTCATATTTTTCCTAATTATTTTTTATTTTCTTTTAAATCTTTATTTTAATTAATTAAATCAATAATCAATACCTTTTTCTAAACCAATAATAATTTATAAAATTAATAGCTTTTCCTTTTATTTTGTAAATAAAAAAAAACCTTTTGGGGTGGGTTCGATACCCAACGACCCTCCCCTATTTCTTTTGGCCTGTTTTCTTTTCATATTTTTCCTAATTATTTTTTATTTTCTTTTAAATCTTTATTTTAATTAATTAAATCAATAATCAATACATTTTTCTAAACCAATAATAATTTATAAAATTAATAACTTTTCCTTTTATTTTGTAAATAAAAGAAAAACCTTTTTTATTTAAATTAATTAATAAATTTCAAAAAAATCATAAAAACTTATTTTTCTTAATAAAATTCAATTAACCAATTCTTAATTTGTTTCTCAATATTTCTCCTTTCCCGCTCTTGATATTAATTTCCTTATTATTTATGTTTATTAGAATAAATGTATAGGATGCCTTTTATTTGTAATAGTTAATAGTTTATTTACCGTCATTTTATTTTCCGCACTCCCCTGATTTCAAATATGTATCACTCTCCCCATGATATAATAGTTTAGGGTTTATTTTTCGCTTTTAATTCCGTAAATTATTAATTACATGGTTAGTAATAATAGGATGTGAAAAGAATGCATGTGAACAATAAACAGACTTAGCCCATTAATCAAAAGATAAAATAATCGAATACGACACACTTTTCACACATTCACTCCTAGGGTCCCCCTATTGTTGCCTTACGAAAATGGTCAAGTCCCTCAAACGTAGGGGTGTCTTAAATTATTTTTGTACATTAGCTCATTAATCAAAAGATAAAATAATCGAATACGACACATTTTTCACATAGTTTTCACATTAAAATTTTTTTAAATCATTTTTAATCATCCAAAAATCTTACAGAAATTCATGAAGCATACTCACATATTAAAATTATTTGTCAAATTTTTTATTCCTGATTTTACTTATTTTTCACCATATTTTGAATATTTCTTTTTATTTTCTTTTAGAATTGTTTCTATTTTGACATCTCAATTTTGAAATTTTCTTTTGCATAGTTCTTTAAACATTTTTCAACTCTTATTTTTTGCATCCATTTATCAACATCCTAAACTTCATAATTTTTTTTTTTACATATTTTTCAAATCTTTTTTAAGTGCATTTTGGTCCCTACCTTTTGGATCCTTGTTCCTTGATCCTACTTGACTTTGAAGCAATGTTTCAGGTAGTTTTATTTTGAGTTTTTGTATGAGCTTTTAGCAAGTAAATAGCCTCTGAATTAGGTCATTTGAGATACTTTTTTTAAATAATTTTTTAATGTTGTTTGATGTGAGTTTGATTGCTTGTGATTGAAGGTGCTTTTCATGATCATTTCTTATCATTCCTTAACACTAATTGCTTGAAGGCATTTATGCCATTGTGTGATATCACTTGTTTGGTTTTGTTTGGGTTATTTAGATGTTTATCGGTCCTTTTTTTATCACTTATAGGTCCATTTTTCGTGTGTGTTCACCTTTTGCTTGAGTTTGTGCATTTTTGTTCACCTTTGACCTAATTCTTCCATGTTTTCATCACATGCTTCTTATATTTGTTTGTATGCCTCTAACATGTTCATATCTTCATCTCATTAGTATTACACATCAAGCATGTAACACCCAAAATACTCCCCATGAATTTACATTTAAAATCAGAGTAAATAAAAATTATCATTTTATTCTGAGTGTCAGAATCAACAAAACTCATGGCTTAATGTGATACGTCTTACAAAATATTTTAAGTTGTAGCGAAAAACTCGAAAGAAACATAAGGTAAGATTCATTTACAAGATGTTTTTCTAAAATAAGTAAACAACAGAAATATCATCGACCCGACACCCAAAGCACGTATCAGAGCCGACTCATCTAAGTGTGAAGTACACCGACTTCACCGACCTCTACTCTACTAATCCTGATCACCCACACGTTACCAACATAAGGTTAACATTCAAACAGAAAGGGTGATATACTTACATCATCAAAAGAGAAAGATAATAAGAATCGAGCAAGTATCTAAAATTAGATCACCACTTCACAACAACAACAACAACTAAAAAAACATATCACAACACATATCAACACCATGCACATCAACAACACATTATGCAATAAGACTGTATTTGACTCTATGCATGCGGTACCATGATTTGATCTCTATTTCAAGATCCAGTTCCTGTCGAAACTCTTGACCCCTCTTTCATGGTCCAGTATGATCCCTATTTCATGATCACTCCCATCGACCCTTATTTCATGGTCCAGTATGATCCATATTTCATGATCACACCCTCGTATGATCCCTATTTAATGACTGCACCATCCACTACGACTGTACACAATCACGCCATCAACAACTATGCACATGTCATGCACCATCAATGATAATATGCAACAACAACAATAAATATACAAAAAACTCATCACAACAACTATTTCATGCATTAACATCATCAACAACATACAACTACAGTGATTTCATGCATTAGCATCATCAACAATATACAACTACAACGATCTCATGCATTATAATAATCAACAACATACAACTACAACAATCTCATGCATTAGCATCATTAACAACACATAACCGCATCAACAATATGTATCAACAACCACAACATGTGTCCACATCGACAATAACAACTTCTAGCAACATCAACAACGTATATCAACAACATACAACAACACCTTCCA